>CM053792.1:859098079-861498079 GCA_028749045.1 Cupressus sempervirens | reverse complement strand
TAACTACCATGTATAGAGGTGGTGATTTATCCATTAAAGTAAAGTTACTCCACTTGCAAGTAAAATTATGATAGCAAAATGCACAAAAAAGATTATTTTATTTCTCCAAATCACAAATTATGTTCACCGACCCATTAATCTAATTTAGGATGGACTTATATTCACCAATTTCATGAAATCCAACTATTCAAATGGTTCCATAACTACCAAGAGTCATTCTGCAACTTTTCAAGAAATGTTGCTAATGACAACTTTGACAATTTTTTCGATCATTGCTTCAAAATTTCCTTGGACCTCTCAAATTTATGTCTTGGGACCAAAATAGAGTCCCTATCATATCCCTACATGTTTCATGACTCATATATCCATTTTGGAGGCTCCAAGACCCAAATGTCTCACTTAGTTGCAACTTAGCAACTATTGGCAATGTAAGCAATTTTGAGTCAACACTTGACATCTAACTCTCAACTTCTATACTAGACATCTTAAACACCTAAACACACTATTAGGACTCTTAATGCCCTATTATTCATGAATGGTTTGGATAGAACCACTACAAGCCAAAATTGATCTAGGAGAGCTAGGGTTTCAAATGGCCCACCTTAGGTGTAGGGTATAATTTAGTGGCTAATATTCGTAAATTGGCTAATTTTAGAATTTTTTGGCTAGTAATTTGGCTAATAATTGAAGATTTGATACAACCTAAATCACCATAGTTTTATAAAATTCAGTTATAGAATATTTAAAATCACTCAATAATTTAATTTATTAAAAAATTTAAGCTCAGATATTCACCACAATATTCGTTACATGAATAGATTTGAGTTACCTAAATATAATATGTTATTGGAGAAATTAAATTGAACTAACCAATAATTATCATAATTATTAGTTACTTTAGGGAAATATCACCAATATTTATTTTTCACTATTGATTTAAAGTATATGTAACGATTTTCATAATATTCCACGAGGTAAAAAAATGTTCAATTTTGATTTATAATACTCCATGGTGATTAATGAACTTCCTATTATTATTGAGATTCATCAATATTTTATACAAAAAAAATTATGATTCAAAAATAATTGCCAATATTAATCATATTTAGAATTAAAAATTTAGAGATTTGCCAATAGAAATAATTTTATTTTTTTTAAATAATGAAAGATTCGCCAATATTTTATTTCTTTATTTGGAGGCAGCTTTCTTAAAGTTTACCCTGCTTAGGTTTTTCTCCACCAAAGGCCTTACAACCTAGCATACAGTATATTTTATCATTTGAGTTGCCTTATGAATAAATGGAATGTATGGTGAACATTTCATGTAATTAAATATTTTTTGATATTAAAGTTCTTTTTTTGCAACTTTATCTTGTGAATTTTTGTTGTGTTGTATTTTCTAGGGGCTTGGTCATCTCTTTTGGAGACTCACTTGCCTTGACTGCATCAATATGGTATTAGAGAAAGGTTTGATCTAATTGGAGTTGATTTTTGATCTTATTTGTAAACTTGAGGTTGATCTTGTTAGTGACTTATCAGAGGTGTTGGGTCTGATTATTTTTTTTATCTAATCTTGCTTAATCTTGCAGAGCTTATGAAGACTTGTATCCCTTATTGTGAGGTGGAAGATTGAAGTTCTAGTTCATAATTGTAGAGAACTTCTTCAAGTTTTGTTTAGAATCCTGTTACAAATTTGTTGACCCTTATTGGTGTATAGTTCTTTAAAGTTTGAGGAAGTAGCACCTTGTTGTAGTCAATATGCCACCTAGAAGAATGAACCATAGGAGGTTGGAGAATACATTTGAAGAATTCAAAGCTAAGATGAGGAATGAGATCCAAAATGTCTTAAATGGATTGAGAAGAAACCTTGAAGCTGATGAAGAATATGTTGAAGCTGCTAAAGATCTTCAAATTCTTGATGTAGAGATCCCTCCAAAAGAAGAAAGATTGTTGAAAGCTATGACACAAGTTGGTGAGATTCATACGATGGAATTTTTGAGTTATTTTGGTTCTTTAGATCCTAAGGAATTGATAGATTTGATTAATGAACATGAGGATTATTTTGAGCTTGAAAATATCATAGAACCATAGAGAGTTAGGTTAGCATAGACTAATTTGAAATGTTATGTTTCCTTATGGTCGAAAGAACTACATAAAGATACATAAGATAATGATAAATTTTGGTTTACTAGATGGAAACCCATGGTTTCTAGATTGAAGGCTAAATTCATCCCTAAAGACTATGAACTTGAATTGTTTAAGAGATTGGAGAACTTGACGCAAAAAGATCTATCTATGGAAGCTTATCCTAAAGAATTTTACAAGATACAAATAAAATCTAGACAACATGAATCTTCTAACAAGAAAGTTGAAACGTATGTTAATGGTTTAAAATTCAATGTTTGAGATGAATTGAGTATGTTGAAACTTAGTTTAGTTAAAGATACTTATAATATGAATTGAAAGTTGAAGAAAATTTAGGAATGAAACAAGGTTACTAAGTTACTAAAGTTGATAAGTGTAAGAAACTTGTTTCTAAAAGGAAGTTTATTTTCAGAGGTACTTATTTTAAATGTGTTAAGGATGGACACTAAGATTTTGAATGTCTTAATGTGAAAGTTTACAAACATAACTTGGTAGCACAAGAAGAATAGAAAGTAGAATATTCTAATCTTGATTTGGCTTCACCAAAAGTTGGAGAATCTCTTTTGATGAGGAGAACCATGTTTCCTAAGCATGATGTTGAATCAATGCAAAGAAGGGATTTAATATTCTAAACTATTTGTAAGTTTGGGGGTAAATGTTGTAAATTTATTATTGATGGAGGTGGTACTGATAATCTTTTCTTTGAAGAAATGGTTAGGAAATTTAGTTTTCAAACATTGAAACATCCTACTCCTTATGGTATCATTTGGTTTCAAGATGATTATTGGGTGCAGGTTAGAGAAAAATATCATGTTAATTTTAGTATTGGACCTTTCAAGGATGAAGTTTTATGTGATGTAGTAGACATGAGTGCGTGTCATGTTTTACTCCAAAGACCTTAGCAATTTGACAAAGGACATATACATGATTGCAAAAAGAATAGTACTATTACAATTGAGAAGGATGGTAAGAGGTTTTTTTAATTCCTTTGAAGGATGAAGAAGTTATCAAAGAAAAGAATTTGATTATTTTAAAGACTTTTAGTTTGAAGACAACAAAACCTGTGGTTGAAGTACTTTTTGTTGAAAGAGAGTTATTTGATTCTATAATTAAGAGAAAAGGAAAAAGAAAGAAAATTCTGAATCAGATGAAGTCATGAAGCATGTATGGCTCATTTGATCCTAGTTGTTGTAGCAGTAGGAGAAGATCTAAGATATCTGGGGGCTTAGTTGGTTATTGCAGTAAGTTGGGACAAACTGTTGAATTGATTAATGGAGAATATTTGTGTATTAAGAATGAGCATGGGATTTGTGTTATGAATTCTTTCAAATATTGATAAGTCCTTATGGAACATCTTTTAGTCACCTTAGGTGTTTGATGGAGGAGCATGCTTGGCCTGTTCGTAATCTTGCATCACCCAAAAAGATATTTGTTGTTTTCTACTTTATAATTTTATAGATTCTGCAAGCTTGGCTTCATGTAGTCGACATATTATGGATCATTAACCTAAGCGGACATAATCCTAAACAATTGGAAAAATTTATGCTTCATCTCCTTGTGTGAATATTTTCTATGTTTATTTTTCATGTGATGCCTAGTATTTAATTTGGTATGGTTCTTTATTTAAGAGTTCACTTATACACTATTGGATCTAGGCAATTTTTTAATGTGTAGACCTATACCTAAGGCTGCATAAAGTTATCTCTTGTATTACATATTTAGTTGTTAATTCATTAAGGGTTAGTCCCACATTTCCTATTATTGGAGATTCTAAACTCAAGTTGACTTGTGTGTCCTTGTACTTATATATGCAATGACCTTGTATCTTAGGAGGTAGCATTGAAGTGGTATCATTCAAGAAGATACTTGAAGGAAACTTGGATAGTGAACTTCAGTCTGTAATCTGGAGTGTACATTGGTCATAACCAAGAAGGCCTTATAGCTTGGAATATAGTATATTTCATGATGAGAGTTGTCTTATGAATTAGTGGAGAGTATGGTGAACATTTGATTTAATGAACGATCTTTTGATAATAAAGTTCTTTTCTTGCAATTATATCTTGTGTACTTCTACTATGTTATATTTACTAGGGGCTTGGCCATCTCCTTTGGAGACTCGCATGCCTTGTACTGCATTAGTATATGACACTCACTTTACCAACATAGTTACATTCTAATTTAGTATCAAAATAATTGATCTTCTTTGAGAAGATTACAAGTTTCAATAGACTTTATAATGTCTACATATTTTTCATTTATTTTTCATATAAAAGTATGCTTAATTTTTCAGCTACATAATATTCATAGTTCATATAATGTAATTTTATATTAAAATTTTTTATCATGAATCTGCACACACTACTACATTTAGAAATTGTAGGTTCTTGATTTTCTATTTAATTTTCCTAAAGAATGGACAATTAATGAATGTAGATTGTCTCTACGATTCCAATTAAAAATAGGTAGGTTATATAACTTAAAATATAGGTGTGTAGGGGGAAATGTGAATCAAGGAAATAAACCCCGAGTTCATCACATAGCCTCACATTTCAAGAGAATGAGTTCAAGGAAAATATTCTTTCCAATCAATCCTCAAAGGTGTTAAACCTTAGTAGGTTAATGTAATCCAAATAATAATGGAATACTAGCTCAAACTAAGATCCAATGACTATGAAGGTAGGTAAAAGAATGCATGTTTCCCTTGATATCCTAATTTTTTACTTCTAGATCTATGCAAAGTATACTATATAAAGTAAAAAGCATAAAGTATTGAAATGACAAAGATGGGTAAAGAACTCATCTCAAAGAAGGACCAAGTGTTTGGACTTGCATTTATTCTTCTTTTGTCGTTCCTATGGATGAACAATGACCAATCAGGGCTTGAAACTATTGAATCTACAAAACTCTAAAATTATTTAACAATCTAGCAAGGTCAACATTTGCACAATGTCAACTTTCTCCTCAAGCAGATAAGCAATGCATCTATGTTCAACTATGTCCGACCTTGATTGTGATTTTGCACTATTAGAGTAATTAGATATTTTCTAATTAACTCTATTATACTTAAGCTAAAATTTAGGCATATAATAATTAATTATTTTATTAATTATTATAATGCAACCTATGTTTTACCTTTTAGGGTTTTGATCTCCTTTATAAGGATGATCTTTCTTTGTAATCTTATTCACTCAATATATTTTGTTTGATCTAGCCTCCATAGCTTTTGTTCCTCTCTGTTGTGACAAGTGTTTGCATGTAGGTTATTCTTGGGAGATGTGGGGTTGATCATTCATCAACTTCAACATGAAATTTTGACAAATAACAAAAAGGGTACTCAGATCTACAACTTATTCTGCCTTTTAAAATTTGTTGGTGTCTAAAATAATATTTTTTGGGTGGCCATGTAGGGACTTTCCTTAGTCAACCCCCTATTTTGGTGATGTCTAGCTCCACTAATCGTTATTATATTAGTTATAATGTGTGTGATGCTCATGTATGAGCTTTGGAAGTGCAATGCCAAGATCTAAATATGTAGATCTAAACCCTTGCATGAAATTTTATACTTGAATGATGATGAAACAAAAAGGATATTTTTTAATTTTTGAAGAAACATGAGTTTTGATAGAGAAATGGGCCTTAGAAATGGGAAATTTTAAAAATTTACAAATTTTTCTTCTATGGCTTCTCTATAGGCAATTTTTACCAAACCTTGTTCCACCAAAACTGGTTTGGCTAAATATGATACCATATAGGCAATTTTGATTAGTCTTGATGCCACCAAAATTGGTTTGGTTCCATCTTGAATTGAAATAAAGGTCGTCTAAATGCAGTCAGATGGAGACCAAGCCCTTAGGCTCATATAAATAATGTTATTTTAAAACAAATTTTAACCAAATTAATTTAACTAAAGTAGAAAAAATTAGCTAATTTTTAGAAGTGATTTTGATCTTATTCTTATGGAAGTAGAAAGGCAAAATTACAAAGGATCATCAATAAGGTACATTTTTTTGCCAAGTTATTTTATACATTAATTCCTTCAAATTAAAGCATCATTATATTTAGTGTCCTAAATTAAAGTATTCATTGGTAGATTAAAGTATTCAATGGGGAAAAAAGAGGCAAATTAAGGAAATATGATTGAGTAAGAGATGACAAAATGAAAGGTCATCTACAAAATATAGTCAAAACCAACCTATTGAATTTTAGAAAGAAAATGTTAATATTCAGGAGGATGAAATTAGAGTAGGGGAACAAATTAGTAGTTCTTAAGGTAGAAACATATCATTTGGCATAGTAAATTTGATAGATACAAATAAGGATCTACTTTTTAGTCAAATTTCATCTAAACATATGGTATCTGAAAGAAATATTAAAACACACTGCAAAATAAATAGGGATGAATATTTCAAAAACAAAATTATATTTGAAAGAGCTTAATTATTTGTCAAGTTATTTAAGAGAAGAGAGATACCTCTTTTTTTGGAGTTGTTGGACTATGATAACAAGAAAATCTACGTGCATAATGTTAATCAAATAGTAGTTGAAATTTGCAAGATGCATTAAACAAAACTGGCAACACAGCTCAAGAAGGCAATTTCAGTTTGTTATGTCCAAAATTTATAGTGCAAAAGAACAACTACAATTTTATTTTTTTGAAGATAACCTTTAGGTTCTCACATCATGGACTATGCATTGTCAACTTGGTTATGGAATGACCAAGAGTTTGAGATACCCAACAATTATGTTTATAGTGTTGCAACATACTTTCAATTCCCTAACTGAAGAGATCCTTAATAGGTTGGTTGAAGGTTCATCTCTAATTGGCATCAAAAATTAGGGCAGTAGTTTTGTTGACACAACCCCATAAGAAAATCAACTCCTTTAAGCTCTCGATGTTTGTGTGTGTGTGTAATAGTTTACTAGTTGTCATGTCATGGCATTCAATCCAATATGAACTTGAACTCTACATCTAGGGTAGAGTTATGTTAAAGGGTATAATTATTGTAGATGTAGATGTACATATGTTATGCACTATGAATATGGGTTTTTTAGAAATAGGGATTATTGTTGGGGGGGGGGATGAATCAATAATCTACAAAGCTTTAGTTGCCAACTGGATATTATTTCTTTCTTTAAACCATAAATTAAAAATTAATAAAGTAATGCTAAATAGTAACAATAACCATGCAAAATGATAACTCATAACACCATATTTTGTTAACTAGGGAAACCTTGGCCAAAGGAAAACCCCAGTAGGGATGATACCCACTAGATAATATACGGATATATAAGTTCCTTTTCAGATGATGGACCTTGTTAGGATTCAATGAGAAAATTCAATATAGAGAGTCCTTATTAGGAGACTTTGAATACTTGTTAGGAGATTCCTAGCATAGTAGATGCAAGATGAGCCCACTATCCAAACATGCACTTCCAATTACAAGAAGAGCTTATTTCCCAAACAAGTGATCCAATTTTTGGAATATATATTTTTTCTTAGTTCGATCTTGATTCATAAAATAGCTTCACAAACTTCGCATATATCGCTTTCCAAAAAGTTTGCATACAATTGCTCAATATAATTTCTTCAAGATAGTACACACACCTAATCGCAAGATGTCCTTTGCATAAGTACCATGCCATTTCATAAATTTTTGCTACATTAGCTAAGACCATAATACACTTTTCCAACTTAGAGTAAACATATAACATGTCAACCCTAATTGAACAAGTAATTATTTTGTAAACAAAATAATTTCTTTCGTTTAATTATGTTTTTCTCTTTCACTTCTAAAATAGGAATATCTCTTTTTGGTATAATATTTACTAAATTATGAGCTTATACATGTCATCATCAACATGTATATTATCATGATCTAACTTTGCTAGTCATAATATGACATCAACAACAAGTTACAAACAAAACCTTACATTGTTGTATACCAAATTCATACTTAGACAATTTTCTAAGTACCAAAAGCTAAGTATCTTTATTTTTTGAGGTTTCCTATAAGAATGTACATCATGTGCTACCATAAATGATAATAATTACACATCTCCATTAGCAATTGTTAACAATCTCTCCCTTTGGCATTGATGGCAACAAAATAGGGAAAATTGGCTAAGTATCAAAAACTTAAAAATAAATAACACATTAAAATTACATCTATTATTATTTTTCCATTATACATATGCCCCCCCCTTACAATTACTTTCATACTTTTCTTTTTTACCTGATTTACAAATTTCTTATGTACTTCTTCCCCTTTGACATTAGTGTCAAAGGTTAAGATGTCAAAATTTGTCTAAAAATTGTCCATCTATTGTCAAAATTTTTGTAACCATATGTGTTAAACTAATAGTAGCTTAATGCAATCATAAAAATTTCCCTTCAGACTATCCATACATTTAGTCCATGTCTCCTTGGTAGATTCAGTAGAGGTGAGAATTGCACATAAGGTATATGATGCAATCTCAACTACATTAAGGTCGGAGTATAAAAAGTTAGAATAAGTGTCCTTGGCCTTGACACATTCCTCCTACTAATTCTCAATAAAAGATATTTCCAGAGAAAAAACTCTCTGAAATTCAATACTCTTTACAAAATTTGTTCCTTTTGAAGTTCCAATTTTTTGATATCACTCTGAATACTGGCTGCTTGTCCTTCAAAATCATCAATCTCACTAGTTGGATGTTGTATCTGGCTAGATAAAGCTTCTAGCTCACCCATTTTTCCTCCAATATAATTGTCAATATCCTTAGTCATCTTGTGATATAGAGTACACTTAATGCACATTATCTTGCCATCCTATTGACACTTCTGAATTTCCTTGATACAAGTATCAAGACTTATCAAATCATTCTTAATATTTTGACAAATAATTCTAAACAAGTTAGCAACATGCGATATTGGTGCCGTAGATTCTGCAATATTCAACAAATTTGTAAATTTTTCATCAAAATACTTTAGCATTGTACATGCCCTTTGTTCTACATCTACCTTTATGTGCTGCACTGCCAGAGTACTATGTAACCTTTCAGTAATCTCCATCAAGGTTCTCTGCAGGCTCTTCATTATCATGTTCTTCTAAATAAGCTTTGATAAAGATGATATCAAGTTAATTTGATCATCATCATCAGTTGCCAGGCTAGCAAGTGAAAGTGGAGTAGATGAACTAGAAGGTCTAGTGTCATCCTCCCTTTGCTTCTTCTCAGGTGCCTCCTTGACTATTCTTTCTTCTTCCTCTTTCTTTTCTTTTTCTTTCTTCTCTTCCTCTTATAATCTCTTCTTCTCATCTTATTCTATTTTCATTTTCATTTCTTCTTTAGCTACTCTTTTCTTTTCTTCCTCTACTTTCCTTTTCATCTCATCTTCAAGAAATTTTCACTTGGCATCTTGTATTTTATTTTTCTCTTTTTCTAGTAACCTCTTCTCCTCTTCAATTTTTCTCAATTTATCTTTAATATCCTTGGTATGAGGTTCATCTTTTTCAAAACTTTCAAATGGGTTAGTATCATCAATGTTAATGGTAACATTGGTTTGATCTATCTGCATTGTGTCACCATTTACTGATGCTTCTGTGGTTTTGGGTGCTAGTGAAGATGTTGCCTTAGACTCTATCATCATTTGACTTATAGCTACTATAGTCTCACTTCTTATCTTTTCCTTTTCACCCACCATAAATACAAATGGTCTTACTTTGTTCCTTAAGTAAAGTGCTAGATTGTTTAACAATCTCTTGACTTCTTCTTGGTCATTAGTCTTGCATATTATTCTTAACATAGACTTCCAAAGTTTGATGTCCTCTTCTCTAGTTGGTGCCTTCTTTTCTATGATTTTGTCATAGACCTTTTGGTTTACTCTGCCTTCAATATCCTTTAGTTTTTAATTGTTGGCTATAATGTATCTCACAATAGAGATATCAATTTGATCTTTCTTGAAGTTACTATATCAATCATAAAATAATTTCATCTAAGAAAAGCTGCCTTCATTAGCAATAGCTAAGTTTATCTTTTCTATCTCCAACTTCGAAGGTTGTCAAGCTTTTCCTACTAACTACTTTGAAGTTGTTACCTTCTGTATTTGTTTGGCTTCTTCTTCTTCTTCTTCACTAGATTGAAGAATTGTCAACTATGTCTTTTGTCTCTTTCCTAGTCCAGTGGCTTGTTGTTTGACCCTTTTAGTCTTTATGGTCATAGCTTCCACTAATCTCTCAAATTTTCTCTTTGGTTCACTTGTCTAAATATTTGAAACTGCTGCATAGGGAATGCTCTATTTAGAAGATGTCTTTGTAATAAATACTAACAAAGCTTGCAAATTTAGTATACCTTGCTTTATAGTTTGGTTGACTACTTGTGATTCACTCTCAGTCATATCAACTTCTGTTATAGCTTTCTTCATTATAGTTTCTATTTTCTTGTGAGATGCCTTCTCCAAGGATGCCTGATGAGTTGACTAGGTAATCTCATCATAAGTTCCCAATTTGTATTCAACTTTTCCCTTCTTTGATTTCAATGATAAATCAATATATCCAACCACTGCTTAATCACTCAATTCATAACCTAAGAGATCAAGAAATGTTTCTCGAGGTTATACTACTTGAATATAAGTAAAATTTGTATCAACCCTAACACAAATATCCTCCTTAAATTTTTCTACAATTACAAGTGCAATTTTGAATCTTTACTTCATTTCATTCTAAAGTTTTTTCATAATCAGATTTCCACTATCTAATATCTTATCTATTAGATGTCGTCTACATACTTCTATGATCTTCTCCATTGTATATCTATCACTACTCATAATCTTTGTGATTGATAAATATGGAAATCTTTTAAGCACATGAAAGAATATGTGATTACTCAATGACTAAAATCTAAACACACCATTCTTAGTCCTTTTGATCTTTTCTAGGTTTTCGAGAAGTTGCATTCTTAGAATTTCACTAAGATTAACTTGTTCCTTCTCAATACATATCTTGAAGCTACATAGATGAATTTGGCTAACAATTCATCAATCTTTGAACTTGCACATAAGAGTAGGCAATGATTCTACTCAGGAATCTTACATCATCTTGTTTAATGGTGTTGATCACCATGGCCTTTCCATTATATGCTACCTTTGTGTAGCTCTCAATTTTCTTCTTAACCATTTTCTCACCTATAGGTACACTAGCTTGTTTGCAAAGACTACTTACCTCATGAATAAGGTTGGCTAAAATGTCAACTACACTATCTTGCATCCATAGTTTCCCATCATGTATCCTACTTAGTATGATATATGTCCACTCATCTGTGTTTAATTCATGGTAAAAATAATATTTGAATAGGTCTAGTTCCTTGAAGTGTTGAAATCTGAGTTTCACTATCATATCATGATTGAAAACCAACTCTATATCCTTGTTCATATACTCACTCCCAATAGATTCAAACTTGGTAAGATAACTTCTTATATCTTCCAAATACACTACATTATTTAGTGTGATGGATAATGTCGAGTTAGGGTTTCCTTCTATAAGTTTCATGGAGACAACCTTCATTTTTGGTTCCTCCTCATTCTCAACATTGTAAACTACTAATATATCCATGATTCTATCAAATATGAACTTTTTATCGAAATAAATTCTATGGAAAATGATAAAATACCTCTTTTGAAAATAGGGTTTTCTTCAAAATTTCCTTGAGAAGTCACTTTTGAATGCTCTTTTCTTTTCATTTGATCACAATAAAGTGAAAATAAAATATGTACTCTGTTTATTCCATCAACTCGAACTTGCATTAATTGTGTACTTTACAAACATGAAAAAGTTGTCAATTGTGGTATGTAATCAAATATCTGCTCAAGATCTTCTATCCAATCTTTAGATGCTACTTGAGGTTTGCCATATCTTTTGTCCATCATGAAAAAGCTTCACAAAACTTTGCTCCATGAAATTCTTTGTAAAAGCATAATTTTCATCTTCTGTTGTAGAATTAACTTTGTTTGTAATAACAATAACTCTTAATTCCTTTGTAACTAGTTTAGATAAGCTCCAAATTACAAACAAGCTTAGGTACCATCTAAACTTATCTTGATACAACTTTTCCCAACTTCACTACCTCTAGTTCAATCTCTACATGAAGTTTTCAAATTCTAGTGTTGTGAACATGCTTAATTCAACTGAATTGAATCAAACTTGACAACTAACTTTGACCTTCCTATTTCACCATCTTCTAGCTTATCTCTTGAGATGTCTAATCCTTTTACAAATGCCTCATTGAGTTCTTTTGAAAGTTCATTGACTACATTTCTTTATTATTCATTGTCTTTATTAGTTCCAGAGTTCCTCTCATGGTTCCTTCTATCATTTCTGACATTCCTTTCATCATTCCTTCTATTTTTTAAGTTTCTTCCATTTTCCTTCTATCTCTAAAGTTTCCATCCATTCTATAATACTTTGATGTATGTTCAAAGTTGTTACATAACTAACACAAGGGTCTTCTACTTCTACTGATCCACAGGTGCATGACAATTCCAAGCTATGTGTCCAAAGTTGTTACACTTATAACACATGATTTGTCTTCTTTCCTCATAAGGTCTTCATTCTCTCGATGTCCTTTCATTATATCTTCTTCTATCTGCAGGGTTAGTATTCCTAGATATTTTACTAATCCTTCTATCATTATCATACTTCGGTTTCCTACAATCAACTTTTTTATGACCCATATCATGACAATTATGACAATAAAAATTCTTAACATGATTAAATGACTTATTTGTACAATCTCTTTTTATATGACCTATTTCATTACATGAAAAGAACTTACCTCTAAATTCATACCTAGTTTCCTTAGAAGATTCCACTTGCTTTGGTTCATACAATATCTCAACTTCCTTGTCTTCTTTAGGTTTATTAGAAGATTGACTAGAGTCAATCTTATCATCAAATTTATCTTTTTCTTGCTAATATGATCTAATCTCAAGTTTCTTTGTAGACATGTTAAATAGATAACCAAGACCAATCTCATCATAAGTAGGTCTCTATATTGACATTGAATTATCAAGCTTTTCTCTACTAGAATAAAGCTTCTCAAGTTGTTTCTTGCACTAAGTTAATTCACCTTTCAAAATATTATTGTACTTATGAAGTTCTTCATGATCTTTCAATGTTTTAAGATTAGATGTCTTCTTTTCTAGACTTTCTCTAAGATCTACATTCTTAGTTTTCAAATCAATTTCAACTTTGCTAGGATCACTCCTCAAAGTTAACTTCAGACTTGTAGTTTTCAATTCATGCTTCAAGACCTTGTACTCTATCTTCAACTTTGAATAATCATCATCACTTGTTTTAGATTTAGTAGATTCAAGCTTGGATTTGAGATGTTCAATCCTTTACTTCACTTGTCCAATATATAGTTTGGAGTATTCATATATGTCCTTCAACTTATCTCTTTCTTTAGTAAGGAGATCAATTTGTTCAAGTGCATCTTCAAGATTCTTCATCAATTGTTCCATATTCGTAGGGATCTTACTCAAGCTATTAAGCCTATTTTGAGTAACTAAGCTCTAATACCAATTGTTAGAAATATTGATTATTGTGGGGGGGTGAATCAATAATCCAAAAACTTTAGTTGCCAACTGAATATTATTTCTTTCTTTAAACCATATGCAATAAAGTAATAAAGTAATGCTCAACAATAACAATAACCATGCACAAAGATAACTCATAATACCATATTTTGTTAACTAAGAAAACCCTAGCCAAGGGAAAACCTCAATGAGGATGATACCCACTAGATAATATACTAATATATAAGTTGCTAGAGGATGGACCCTATTAGGAGTTAGTGAGAAAATTTAGTATAGATAGTCCCTATTAGGAGACCTTGAATCCCTATTAGGAGATTCCAACCCTATTAGGAGTTGTAGTATATTACATGCAAGATGAGCCTAGTGCCCACACATGCACTTACAATTACAAGAAGAGCTCACTACCCAAACAAGTAATCAGACTTTTGGAGTATAGATTGTTTCTCAGTTTGATCTCAGTTCACAAAATAGCTTCACAAACTTCACATATATTGCTTTCACAAAAGTTTGCATAGCTCAACATAATTTCTTCAAGATAGCACACACACCAACCTTATCGCAAGATGTCCTTTTCATAAATACCATGCCTTTTCATAAGTTACTTCTAGGTCAGCTAAGACCACAATACACTTTCCAACTTAAAGTAAACATCTAGGATGTTGGTCCTCATTGGACAAGTAATTATTTTGTAAATAAAGTAATTTCTTTCCTTTAATTTCACTATCCTGTTTCACTTCTAAAACATGAATCTTTTTTCTATATATTCCATACTGACTTTCAAGGTTATACACATCATAATAAACATATATACTATCCCCATCTAACTTCACTAGTGATAATATGACATCAAAAACAAGTTGCAAACAAAACAATACGCTGTCGTATACCGAATTCATACTTAGACAATTTTCTAAGTACCAAAAGCTAACTATCTTTATTTCCAAGGTTTCTTGTAAGCATGTACATCATGTGTTGCCATGAATGAAAACAATACCACATCTCCATTAGACAATTATCAACAGGGTCATGGTTAGAACATCAAACATTTGGGTTGTGAGTTAAGCCATGGTATATACATGAAGGGTTTACTAAGATATTTTAACTTGAGCATTAATGTACATGAATTAGGTAGAGAATTATTTATTTCTAGTTTTGTTGGTAAAACTAAGGTAACTTACCTTCTCATGATTCATTGTTTAGTTTATATAATTACAAATATTTATTCCTCCTTATTTTCTAATAATTATATTTACTTCTAATACTAATGCCCCGTTATCATTCATTTCTACATTTTAACCTCCACAATCATGTCCACTTTAAAACCTCTTATTCCTATTTATCATAGCATGATTAACATTATATAACTAACTTACCTAAGGTGAATTATAACAATATAATCACTAATTTACAATTCAACCACCACTATATGAACCAATTCCTGAATTTTGAATTATTCGCCATTAATCACCTACATGCTAGACAATTTCCCCTTTTTGCCCTTAATGACACGCCTCCTTCAAATATTAATTTACAAATAAATTTTTAACCTATATCATTATTTCAAGTAGCATATAAATATCCCTAGCTAGCCAAAGAATTTATTCCATACTTGTGATTACTCTATTTGTCTACTAACAATCATGTTATTATATATTCTTTTATAACTTAAATATTCAAATACTTGTATCTATATTGATATTCGCTATCACAAAATTCCTAATCCCTAAACATGCATTAATTTTTTCTAATCTTATGCCCTTATATACTAATTTCCAACTTAATCCTACCTAACACCTACTAACCACTAACTTAATATCCTCATGCCCCATTCCCTCTAAGGTACATGTCCCACCTTCCACCTTGGCTCATGTGCCCAACCCAAACCTCCAAAATCTCACCTTTCTCCATTCTCTTAACAATACCACCTATGTTTAGTCACGCGGACTTCCCATCAACCTTTCTAGCACACATATGTTAAGCACTCTTTTCTAGGTGTTGGGTTTTGTAATCTATGAGTTGACTATCTCCCTTAATATTTGGCCATATTCCATCATGTCTTGGGTCACATAAGACATAACCTTTTTGGCTGGGATAGGGTAGCATCCTTAACAAGGTTAATGAGAAGAGACCAACCAAGGGAAAGGTGGGATCACATGCTTGACCTAGTCTCACTAATTCGTAGGCACCGTCTATAGTACAACTTATATGCACCCATTTTTAATGAAAATTTATGTCTTTTAGACTATTGAAAACTTGATACAAGTGCATATAAATTGTCATGTATCCACCAATTTGCATGCCCCTTTTTTCCAAGATTGGTACATGGATTTTAGAAGGGCATGTGCCTTCATAAAGGCATTCCACATAACTTTCCTTTGTTAGTTTATTTTTCTAAGGTGGGTACTCTTGTGAGATGGGGTGGATTCCATAGGGAAGTGGGTAGATCCTTTTTCTTTCTTTCTTTTATTTATTATTTTATGTATTTCTATGATTAGGACATGTATGTCCTCCCTAAGGGCCACATGATTTTTCTTGAGGAAAATGTTTAGGACTAGATTTAATATTGTAATGTAGATTATTTTCCCTTACTATTATATATATTTTAACTTAGGAGTTAGAGATCCTACAAAATGTTTTCTAGGATTATTTTATTGGATTGTAATTGGTAGTGGCATAATTTCCCACTTCCCATACAAATTCCAAAGAGATAAAAATATATGTACATGCCTATTTTCTCATGGGAGTTCATCCATTATTTCAGTTATGATGTTTGAAATATTTGATTAGTAGTAATATAATGTTACCTTCACATTTCCATGTAAATACCTAGGTTAATGGACCATTTTAGAAATCTCTTGAACAATGACTTAACACAAGAAATGAACTAAAAGCATGATCAACACAACACTTAATAAATTACTCTTTTCTATGAATGATGGAATTTTGATTGACATTTATTGATAATATAATATTTAGGGGATTCCTTTACATGTACAATCTAATTGAAATACAATCTTTTGTATTATTTCATGATTTTATTGAGCATAATATCAACAATTCATGTTCACTACATGAGTACCAACAATGAACTATCCTAGATATGGGTCCATTTGACATTCCATCTAAGATTATTTTGGTCATTAATCCTTCCATTTCAATACACCCAAATGACTGTGATTGAACTTACAATGCAATCAACTATAATCATCTCCCAATATTATCATCTCTTCCATGAAATTATATTTTACAATAACGTACATATAATGAAGATTTCATTCTTACAAATGTAATACAAAACATAGATGGAGAAATCTTGATTCAAATGTGCCACATAATGATAGGATTTTTCCTAATGCTACATCATCACATTGAGAAATATGAGCTTTTCCCATTGATCCATTAAGCACAAGAACCATGGAGACTTTCCTCCCAACTATAGGCCTCCAAAGAGACCACCCCTGAGCTAGGGGAAATAAGGCTCAAATAGGATACACACAAACAACTCACTAATGCATGAACAACACATGAACACAATATTTCACAACCCCATCCTTTGCATAATGATTCTCAAATGGTATCATAAACATTGGGTGAAGGTGGGCTTTTCAAAGAGGAGACCTGCCATATCAAACAATATATATAATAAGCAATTTCCATAACCTTTTGGGGCTTTCACAATTAGTAATTTCCATGCCCTTTCAGGCCTTTCACAATCATCCTCCTCTTCATAATAAATTCCCAAACACATTATCATCAACTATAGCTTTCCTGGAGCCCATACTCTATCAACTTCCTCTCTCCACCATATTTACCTTATCACTCCCAAAGCAAGATCTGAATGATTATGGCTACAATGGAGCCCATACTCCAAGGCTCTCAACTACATTTTCAAGCCCAACTAAGCCCTTCACCCAAGGCTTGTCTTACCTCCCAAGGGTGAGTGAAACCTTCACACCCCAAATAACATTCATTGCAAAAACAAGGAAAAACCAAAGTAAGAAAATGCAAAAAAATAACATGCCACAATATTTAAAACACAACACATAATGCACAATTATATTTCTCTAAAAAAATAGATTCAACACCATAATGCAAGCTTCAATGAGAAACTATGCCATGAGCACCAACCTTGAATCCAAGCAAATTTCAATGATAGTTGTTGAAGATCTACCTTACTTAGCTTTTTCCCTCTAGTAACCCCAATTGTCTATAATCTTAGAGAGTGGGTGAACACTCTAGTAGTTTTTCACAAGCCCTCTAAAAAGGCTCATCCACTATCCCACTTTTGGCAAAAACATCAAGCCTAATATCTCTTACACTCTTGTCCCTACAAAAATGCAACTTTGACTAAGTGGAAATGTGAGGGTAACAACATGGGCCAACTCCATTTTCGAATTGGTTGAAAAATACAATGTTTTAAAGGGTCTCCTAAGTTAGCTAGGCACTTAAATTGTTAAATTTAGACCCTTAACATGTTATACTATCATATGGGTGACTTATATTCACAAAAATAGCACTTTGGGACCACATTTGGGCCCTCTAAAATTCTTATCAAGTTTGAATCCGAAATTCACATGATGGTGACCCATCCTAACACTCTCCCAAGTGGGTTTCCTTAAGTATAAAATGAGGATTAGGTTTCAGTTAAGTGATCTCATGCCTAAAACCCTAAATGACATGTCATCTACACATGGGCAATTACAAGTGCCAAGTGACACATTACACATCATAATGACATGTCCTTAATTACTCATGAATTTAAATATATCACACACATGAAAACTCACATTTATGAAATAAATACATAACAATAACGATTTGAATCTTCCAAAGATTCACCTTGGCTATAATGTGTTCACATAAGTTTAAACCTTGTTTCCTCAATTAATTTCCATGGTTCAATTCCCTGCACACTAAAATTGAGCATTAGTAGTCCAATAAAAATTATATAAAAATATGTGTATATATGTGCATGAGAATTCAATATTGCATAATTCACATTAATTAGCATTTTCAAATTAACATTGCAGTATACAATCATTCACATAATTCACATTAATTAGCATATTCAAATTAAGTTTCCTTTGTAATCATTTTCATAGGGAATATTCAAAACATTGTAATATCAAATCTACATATCAACATTAATCTCTATTTAACATGGTCAAATTAACATTTTGAATATCATCATAATCTGTTTTCTATCATAGTAGTGAAACACTAAATCCATAACCATCAAATCATTAAGCATGTGAACTAGGTCCTAGTAAATATCATATGTTAAAATCCTAACTTTACAATTTAACATTTCAAGCATCTGAGCAATTCAATTTAAATCAAAATAGTGAAATACTAAAAAAATACATCACCAATCATTAAAACATATAAGTTAGGTCCTACAACATAACTTAGTGTCATCACAATGCAATATTAAAATAACATAACCATAGAAGTTTCTATCTACATAAACCACAAGTGTGTCAAAAAATCATGCAATGAAATGTCAAAATATGAGTGTATCATCTATGTTATGATGGGTCAAGTTGAGGCCTCACAAAGTGTCACACATAGAGTGTTTATGACTACAATATCTAGTAGGAAGTTGACATAGAGAAAATATGTACATGCAATTTTCTATTTACTATAGATATAGATATAAGAATTATTCTAAGATATATTAGGAGGAGAAATATGTTAGATGAAAATATTGAAAAGAATTGAATAAATATTAATAAGCTTCCTTAAAAAAAAGAAATTCTAAAGATGTAAATATATAGGTCATTGAATATTCAACCACATGCTCTCATTTTTCTTCCAATAGAGATGATACTATAGAAATTAAAGATAAAGAGACAATGTGAAAACAAAATATTAAATTTTTTTAATAGGTATAACACAAACTAAATTATTTCAAGCATTCAAGCGAAAAATTTCAAATGTGAAAATATGTCAAATAATGTTAAAGTAGTGGTGTCCTTGCTTTCTACATAATTTATGCAAAACTACTTGTTGCTAAAATCATGTTGAATTTGATCTATGCTTGTAATCATACAAAAAAAAGTTATAACAATACTTATTGCAGATATGGTCATCCCTAGAAGTATGACACAAAATTTGAAATTTATATTATGTAATAAATAAAGATATTAGAAGAGTTAGAAGTAAAAAAAGAAATGTAATACAATGATTGTGGTGATTTGCATAAATTTCCACTATAAATTGAGAATATTGATGATTCAACACCAATTTTGTGAGGAGTTTTGAATATAAGACAAGAGATTAATCAAAAAAAAAATGAAGGAGAGTGAATTTCCCTACATTGATTTTATGACCAAATTTTGTCCTATGATATATCCACATATCCAACATTGTCATGGTGCATGATGACAAGTTAAATAGCTTCGTAATTCTAAAAAAATGTTTTTCACTTGGTTGTAATCTTTCAGTTGTAGATGTCTCTGAGAACTATATAGTTTCCCCTCAATCAAAACTTCATGCCCAATATTATCATTCAAAACAAGTTTCAATATTTGGTCAAGTGGCCTACAGACACACACAATTTCAAGATTTGGATGAGATGGAAATGTTTGGCTGAAATGAACAAATTATCATCAAGGACGTTCATTTCTATATCAATGGTGATAAAGTTCATGATTATTTAGCAATATATTTTGAAGATCTTAGAAATCATGAGATAAAAGCTTCAGAGTACTTTGATTTGGTTTGATGGTTGTCTAGGTAAGTACACATGTATTTCAATTCAATTTTTTAAAATTATAACTTATTTATGATTTTCATTAATTTCAATTTGATAAATTTTATATTTAATGATGTTACATGTACTTACATATGCATGTACACAACTTTATTTCTTGCAAGACCATATTTTCCACGTCCATTCCATCTGGCACAATGTGTGTTTGTCTGAAACCCTTCCAATTGGACCCCCTTAAAAAAAAAAAATCCCCTCATATGTCCTTTAGTATAGCACAACTTTGTACTTTTATCCCCTAGTAAGACATGTTTTAATTTGTTGTTCAGGTGTTTGTGATATTACTCCTCTTCTAGAAATCCTCTTTTTCTACATAAAATATCATTGCAACTTGCTAAATTGGCATGAGAGATGGTGACAATCATTTTCCAATGCTTTGGATATAATTCACCTAGAAAGCTAAGGAATCTGTGAGGCCCCCACATTTTGATAGAAGCATTATTATATGTCATGGCCCAACCAAACCCTCATTTCCTACTTCATAGATACCCTAATATTTGTCATCAATTTCCCCCTTGGATGCCTTTACACTTCCTAGTAATGCTTTTAAAAGCATTTGATGGTAGAGGGAAGAGTGGTATCATGAAAATTCACTATTGCCAACTATCAGTGTGGAAAGTTTTCCAAGTGAGATGGAATGCATTCCATTGAAAGTCCACTCAATAATAGCCTAATCGACTAAAACAAAATAATATTCTTATATGTATGATGTTGGGCTTGGATAATATCCATTGAGTTTAAAATGACATTAGTTCTTTGCTTATTTAACTTTAAGAGAAAATTAAAATCTTTTATAGAGACGACTTTGATAGAGACAAATAGTTTTAAAAAATCTACATATTAGTTGTAAGGAAAAATAACAAGTAAATGTAAAAAGTTAAAATAGAAGGAAATGAAAGCATTTTTATATTGGGGTGTGTGTTTATAAAAGAATAAACTTGTTTATTATCACTTGTCAATAGGCCAAATACTATTGTAACATATTTGCAAATCCTTATATTAAATGATTATTAAATGAACTCCAATATGCCCATTAGAATCTTTTTTTTTTGTTTCTTTTATATTATAAATATTAGGTTCTTTAAAAACTAGATGATAATGTTTTAACTTTATAATTTTTCTATTTTATTTTTTTATGTTTTGATTGGTTGATTGAATTGTAATTTTGTATGCCAATTTATAAATCTTTAGATATAATTCTTATTATTATATTATTTATCATTTTTATTTTATACAAGTTATTTTTAAAACCCTAATTTCAAGCACATTTCTTCAACTAACATGGCCATTGTAAGTATCATGGCTTCATTATATTTTAATTTTTGTGGGTAGTAGAAGAATATAAATATTCTTGTCTTAAAATTATGTTAAAGATTAAACATTACTAACACAACAAAAAAATAATGTAAATGAATAAAAATATATAAGTATACACAAAATCCAAAAAGATTACTTGGAAAGAATGTAATTAGGAACCTCCTCCTTCAGGATGGTTAAAGTAAAATTTTTGATGGGGCCTCTACAGGTAATCCAAGACCAATAGGCTTAGGATGTATTATTTTTTCAGATAACAGATAATACCTAACTAAACATGCCAAATCTTTAGGAATAATATCTAATAGCTTAGCCAAATTTGAAGCCCTAATAGAAGAATTAACTCTAAGTAAAGAGACAAGTATTAACAAATTAGTTATCAAAAGAGACTAAAAAGTTATCCTAATTGCATTAAGAAAAAGAGAGACCCCGAATTAGATCCTTAATTCTAAAAATGAATATGCCCTACCCATCATTGATCAACTCAAAGAAATAATCATAAGACATATTTATAAGGAAGGTAATAGAGAAGTAGATAATTTCACTAACAAAGGAGCAGATGGAGAAGAGATTCTAATAAGACACACTAATATGATAAGTATAAGTTAGACACTTGTTTTTGAAGCAAAATTGGTTTATAACTTTATTACCAAAATAAACATGTTAAATTTAGCTAATATCATGGAAGATAAATGTTAATAAGTGACATAGTTTCAATTGTTCAAAATGTTTCCTTGTATACTATTTGATTTTAAAATTAAAGTTAATAGGAGATAAGTTTCATTTTTTTAATTATGAAGCATACTTCTTTTTGTTCTAAGAACTTGGTTGTAGCCAAGTTTAATTCTCAAGTTATATTCAAAAGAAAGTATCAAGAACAAAGTTATAAGTTTGAAAATAAAAAATAGGTTCTCAAATTGGTTAGATTACTCTTAGATATTTATATAAGGGCTACACGAAGGATACATATCCATATCTGATCTTTGGTACCCAATTGAGATGATTCTTCAAATATAAAAATAATCTTGGGCCTTGTCACCTTTTACCTATAAAACGATATTACAAAATATTATTTTTTATGTAATTTTTTTTAATCAGTAAAAGGCTTAGTGCCCTATATATATATATATATATATAGTAAAAACTTTTGTAAATTTTTATTCCCCATTCAAAGTGCAGGCATTCAGGGAAAAAGAATGGGGTAGAAAACCCCCAATGTTGCTCGAGACATTTATTGTCTTGTATATATGTAGATACATTTGCCTTTGATGCAGGTCAAAGGTCTTTAAGAAGGTATACCCTCCCTTATATTGTCTTCCCATATATATTGGAAGGATTAGGAAGACATACCTTCCTTTACACAATGATTGATTACTTATTAAAATATATATTTTGGAATTTAAGTGGTATATACAATTTCTTTCACATATCCTCAAATCTTCTTTCTGATATGCTTTTTTATCTTCTCGCATTTTCTAAATTTTGTTTGAATTCTAGCTTCATATTCACTCTTTGAATCCTTTGCACTTCTCTAAGAATCCTTCCCTTCCCTTGTTTGATAACTGCAAAGTTCATGACTTATATAATGACCAAGATCATTATTAGATAAATTCCATATCTTGTGAGTTAACTGAGAAAATACTACTTATTTTCTACTAGGTTGCTAATTGATTATCTAAATGATATAACAAGAAAATGGTTCCTCTACATTTTATACTATTTAAAGCACATTTTTAGACATTGTTTAGATTTCTGCGTGCTTAAAGTTAAGCATTGGATTTTATAATGAATAATTATTTAAATTAAAACCATTGATTTGGAATTACTAATTTGATATAAGATTCTAATTTAAATTACTTCTTATCTAATTGGTTGCTATTTTTAATGTTAGATCTTCCTAATCAACTCGTAAATTTTCCAAAGCTCATCTTTTACATTTTCTTCTCTATATATGTGGTTTATTCTAGTCTCCTAGAATTTATTGAATAATTGAACAAATTCTTTCAATTTAGAACTTAAAATCCAATTTTGGATTCTTTTTTCCCTTAAATTGTTAAGGATAATTTAAAATCCCTTTCAACTATTAACTTAGAAATACCTCCCTCCAAACTTAGCTTTAAACCTTCTATGAGGGCTTCTAATTCTGCCATATTATGGGAAATCTGTTGAAGTTGATGAAAGATCAATCTCACAGCTCCCAAGAATCACATTTATGCAAACACCTATCACTAAAAGAGAGAAGCAAATGCTATAGAGGCTAGAATTGCTAGATCCATAAGTGAGACATTCTTGATGAGCAAAAAGAGAGATTTCTATAATCAAAAGTGAATCAAATTATAAGTACAAAGAAAGATCATCCTTATAAAGGAGATCAAAACCCTAAAATGTTCTAACCTAGGTTGCATCATAATAATTAATAAAAAATGAATTATTAGATGCCTAAAGTTTAGCCCATGCAAACTAGAGTTAATTAGGAAATATCTAATTACTCTAACACCCCCCCTTAAGATAAACTTAGTGAGTAGTTAAAAATCTAGAAACAATTACAAAATGTAGATTTGGGTCCTAACAACAAGGCCTGATGTGGTACCCAAGCACGACCAAATATCTACAAGGAGGAGAGATAAAGAAAACCACATGGAAAAAATCTTAGACCAAAAAGAGATGGAAAATGTGCTAAAAAGAACTAGTGAAGGACTAAACAAGCCTCCAAACTAGGGAATGTCCAAAAGATATGAACAAAAGATCATCATGAAGAACACCACTAATACATGTAGAAGTTGCAAAGCTTTGGCAAAATTAACTATTGATTTAAAGAACTTCCATTGAAATAGAACTTGACCAGGTAGAGAAGACTACAATCTATATTGAATCAGGAGGCACACAAAGGCAAACAACTGAACCCAAAGCTATAGATGGCATGAAACACCAAAGCCTAAAGAGCTGATCAATAGAACATAGAAGGCTACATCCAAAGTAGGAACAAAAAGAATATTATCTATATGGTAAATTATCCATCTCATTGAAATGCATATGTACCCAGCCACTACATCTATCTAGTACATAGGAACAAATACCGAATACATAGCTCACTCCATCAAACCAAGGAAGCATGAGAAACAATGAAAGAATCTCCCTAATGCAAATAAGGGTGAGGTGATAGGAATCTAGAAAAGTGGGCCAAAAGAATTGCATGTCAAGGAACCATAATCAATATGCACAAAAGAGTACATATGTGTGTACTGAGGTGATCAATCTCAAACATGTCATGAGGCTAATGTCATAGAAGGGAGGCTCACTATACAAAGGAAGATGGCAAACAAAGGGAAAACATCAACCCCCCATGGCACTTTAGTTACAGTAGTGCATGTATAATAAGGCACAAGATATGGTGAATCCCAAGAATAAAATGATCTATATGAGTGTCCTTAGATGACACTCCTCAAATTAGAAGGAAAAACAAGACAAAACTACTAAAATAAAAGTACAGATGAAATCTGACACTTTATCTAAGCGTGTTTGCAAGAATGCATACAAATAATGTCTCAATAGACCAAAAGAGACATAAGACTGATACGATCAATATTACAAGTCATGAAAAATCATCTGAAGCAAGAAAATCAATCCTCAAACCTAAAACAACCAAGATATCCACCAGAATGAAAAAATGCAAAAGAATGATTAGAATGTGCCAAGGGTAGAATCTGGAAAAACAACTAGCATCATTGGAAAGATCTCAAAAAGACCTTTCCAATGATATAAAGAATTCCCAAATTGGATATTAGATGCTCAAGATATGTCCCTTGGAGTGCAAAATTGTACCCCTAACTTTGAAAGTAGAAAAAGCCATAAAAAAAGCATCAAAACTGAAAAACACCTATATTATTGTGATGGGCTCAGAACGAGGTTTTTGATAATATCTTGTTTTTGAAAAATACAATCTATATGCCTAGTATATGAGCAAAAAACTAAAGGTAGGTCCAAATAAGGCCTGAAGAGGTGACAAGATATGTTAATGCAGTGCTGACATGGTGCTAATGTCAGTAATTGATGAACCCAAATTTGATGGTCAAACAGTCATTGAGGCAAAAATGCCAAAAAATTGACCCCTATCAAAAAAAAAATTGATCAATAGAAACACTATGTTGGATCAAAGAGTCGGTGCCAAAAAAAATTGGTGGCCAATAAAGCATGTACAAGTGTCAAAAAGAGATTCACTAGCAAATAAAATGCCTATACAAGTCAACCCCGTTGATGCTAGTAAAATCATGGTATGAAACCACATGTAGAAGATGGTAATAAAAACCTACCATAAATCAGTTCTCCAATGAAAGAAGACAAAGGGAAATGACTGGGATGTGTGTAAATAAGGTGCAAGAAAAAAAGCTTAGAATCTACCTTCTTAAATCCAAAAAAAACACCACAAATGGAAGAGACAATTGATGTTTGAAAAACATAGTCAATCCACCTTTACAAAGACATATATAGTGGACCCACTATCACATTCCAATAAAATCATCTACAACTCTCTTATCCATGAAACATCCACCCAAAAAAGTTGGTGAGGTTCAAAAACACCCCCAGAGGAGGGATGACTCATAATTTAACATTTGTAGCCCAAAAACAAATGTCCACCCATCAAAACTCATGTGCATAAAGAGGTGAAAGGAGAACTTGGGACCTAAGATCAAGATGCATAGGCAATGAATGGGGAGTCAAATGGTGGGACCACTTATGAGGAGCCCAGGCTAGAGAAATAGGTGCTCCTTACAACCTCCAAAAAATTTCAAATGGGGATTGTCAGAGAGAAAGAATGGTGCAAAACCCAAAAACACATGGACCAAAGCACTATGGGTGGGGTCCCAAGATGGGCCTAACTAGACATTAATAAGTCCAGACCATTGCCTAAATGCATTATATGTATGCAGAGGCTAAGGTAGAAGCATTCCAAGTGGATGATTTTGTTGTAGGCACTCCAACTCAAGGTGTAGTCAACCAATAATTAACCTTCTACCAAATAATATTATTGTACCATTGAAAGAGTCCAACACATGATCATAAAGTAGAGAATTGTACCAAAACATAGGCTCCAACCATTCTGCAAGCATGAGGTCCAATAAAGTTCCAAAGTGAATGAGGACCACCAAAATATCAAGGTGGACCAGCATATGAATCAAGCTTAGATTTTCCAAAGGCACACATGCCAAAACAAGCATGAGGAAGAACATCGAGGATGGTTGCCAAGAAATCATGCCATGTGGACTCAAGTTGAACATGTACTCCAATAAAAAGGTGTCATCAATGATAATGGAAGAGCACCAAATTAGGAAAATGAATTTGGTTCGAATTGTCACTTCAAATGAGAAGAAACTGCCATGAGGTGCTTGTCCAAGCCCTAGAAAAGGGAGAAATTCAAGGAAATAGAATGCTCCAAAAGCTCCCAAGAAATCACACCATAAATGAGTTAGAGGTCACAACCAGAGATATCATATCATTGACTCTAAGGCTAGGTACCCAAAATTCATGTATGCATAGAAGGCCCAAGATAGGCCCAAGCCATGTGGGAAGCCATTAGACGCATGAGAAAAATTGTAAAACCAAGGAAAGAAGCACGAGAGGTAGGTGGAGCCAAGGTGTATATGGGCATGACCTCTACAAATTGTAGACCATAGGGGGCCCTCAACCCACAAACTACCAATAAGGTGAGCAGGAAGCACAAACTGCCTTTCAAAAGGCTTACAAACCTATCACCAAAAAAAGGGCTCGGGTACATGTGGAGTTACTAAAAATGTGAGACCCTCTCTTTGTAGTCAAACACATGCACCTCTTAAAAAATAAACCCAAATTTTGCTAAAAACAAGCCTTAAAATCCATGCTCATGTTGACCAATTTTGATGGCACAAAACCTATAAACCAGTGTAGTGGCTTGTCAAAACCATGGGCAAGCCAAAAATAACCAACGAATCAAAAATTTCATGTCATTTATTCTAAACCACCAAAAGAGAAGACCACTTGCCAAAAAAATTTCCAAACAATATGCATGTACCATCCTCGGATCTTCAAAGCAAGCATAGAGAATTAGGTGAGTGTGGGCCCCACAAATATGAAGGCTAAAAAAGACCAATGTATGCACCTCTATACATGCACTTCCAAACACTCTACATGTATTTTTGTAAAAAAGAAATTTGAACAAAAATAAAAATATATTGCTACCTCAGGATGTGTGCCCAGGTCAAAATGGCCTCGATGCAAAATATTTTTGCCTCAAATTCCAACTGTGTCCAAACTAGACATATTTTATATGGAAATGGGGGTTTTCAAGCACTCTAAGCTCAATGGTGGTGTTCATTTTAGCTCAAAGTGCTTTGGAAAATAGGGCTCCCTTAGATCCATTACAAAACCCTTTGAAAGCCACAAATCTAAAAATTGATGTCAAGTCTCTCAAGAATAGAATAGGGGCATGAAGATCTGAGGCTCTGATACCATGTTGAAGTTGATGAAAGATCAACCCTACAGCTCCTAAGAATCACTTGAATGAAAACACTTGTCACAAAAAGAGAGAAGCAAAAGCTATGGAGGTTGGAATTGTCAAATCCATAGATGAGACATTCTTGATGAACAAAAAGATAGATTTCTATAATCAAAAGTGAATCAAATAACGATTACAAAGAGAGATCATCCTTATAAAGGATATGAAAACCCTAAAAAGGTCTAACTTAGTTTGCATCATAATAATTAATGATAAAATAATTATCATATGCCTAAATTTTAGCTTAAGCAAACTAGAGTTAATTAGGAAATATCTATTACTCTAACAAAATCTTCCCTAGGTGTTTGGCTTGTTTGACCATCTAGGATCTAGGATCATTTTGAAAAATACATCCTAATCTAGAAGCCCCACATTGCCCCTTGAAGCACCATTGAAGTTTAATTTTGCCCATCCAACTAGGGAAGGTTCTCATTTGCAGATGATCCTATCTTATTTATTAGCCTTATAGAAGTTAATGGAGGGTTGATTAAATTATGCCAAATTTTCCTCATATCTACATCCTACTTGGAGAAAAATCCCTCTTCTTTGTAAATATTTCTTAGGCAATTATTTCCAACCTCTAATATACTTGCCTCCACTTTGTCAAGAAGTGTTTGGATATCCATCTTTACTTTAGGAAAAATAATGTTGTTCCTTTCTTTCCATATTTCCCATAAGAGGATGGGTGTTGAGATTTTCCATGAATCATTATATGCCTTTGATGAATGTTATTGAGGCTTATTTCTTTAGAAATTCCATAGATTGTCTGATAGAGTTGTTTTCCAATTAAACTTATTACATAACCATTTCTAGCATTGGTTAGAGAATGAGCATTAGAATAATAAATGTTCTGCAACTTCATTTTTCCTTTCGTATAACACACATTTTGAAGGCCCATCAAACCCTAATTGTGTAAATCTATCTATTGTTAGGAATCTACTTTGTAGAGTGGCCCATAGGAAAATAGCCACCTTTGGAAGACATGTTGTGTCCCAACATAAGTTGAGGGGTATTTCCATCTTTTTCCATCCTTCAGAATTCACTAATGCTTCATAACCTTTTTTGACATTATATTTTCCATTCTTTGCTCCTCCCCAAATGAGTCAATCATTCCTTTCTTTATGATTTACTTGTCTACTATTCAAAAATTGTTCACTAACACATTTTTAAAGTAATTATTATTGAAATCTTAAATTCTTTTATTATATCTATGTATGTATGTATGTATATGTATATATCGATAAACGACTAAAACCTAGATTAATTAATATTACTTGTTGGAATTAATTATTTTTATATGTTAAGCAAAGGTAGATTTGAACCCATGACCTCCCACATAAGAGGCTCGCAAGTTACCATTACATTGTAGGCTTTTGCCTTATTATTATTTTTATATTATCATGAATTATTTAAAAATAAAAGATTAAAGATTAAACATTTAAACTAAATGAAAAAGAAATGGAACTTATTTGGACTTGTCTATATATATGTTACCAGAAACACAACAGGAGAAGGTTGTTTAACATTTCAATGATCGAAACTCATTTCTTCATTGCGCACAACTGTTTCTCAGATTATTTCAAAGTTTGTGAAAATTTCAACAACAATAGAATAATTATCATTTTCAAAGAAATTATATTTTTGCATACTTATTTGCCAATTTTAAAGTTAATTTTCCACAAATCTAATTTATCACTGATTTGAAAAATCTAATTTATCATACTATTGAATTTCTCGCAAATAGAAAGACAATAGTTTTGAAATAAAAAGGGACAACTCTAGTTTTTATAATAGTTAAATCTATACATTAACTAATCTATTAATAATTGATTATCTTATCAGCTAACATGTTTCTGATTCATCACATAGTTATCTATTTGTTCACCTTATTTTTTATTTGTTTTTATTAATTTTAGAATTTTAAGATTAGAATATTAAATTATTTCTAATATATTTTTTAAAGTAATAATATACTCAATTACTACACACACACACACACATTTCTTATACGCAATTTTTAAATATCTTGTTTCTCATCACGTTGTCGTTCCCACATTTCTCATTTATGATAACATAGGCTCATATTAGATACTATTTGTTGTGGTGTCCATGACACATGCCCCATTCCTTGCTGGGAAAGGGGACCTCCTACTTTTTTCAACTCCTAGACTTATAGTTCAAGAGTCAGGAGAAGAAAAATTGGTTAAATGTTTAAGTCATAGAGTCGAAAAAAAACACAAAAAAATTAAAAATAGAAAAACACATAAAATTGAAAAATTGAAAAAACCAAAAAAAGAAGTCAAAAAACACAAAAACATTGGAAAATGGAAAATTTTGAAATGCAAATTTCAATTTGAAAAAAAAAAAAAAAAATCCTACCCTCACCCTTACACATGCATGCCAGGGCGCAGTGCACAATTTTGTTTGGTGCACGCGAGGATGATAGGTTACAAAACCCTCCCCCCCCCCATATTTTTCCTTCATTCTTTTAAGTGACTAGTTAAGGGGAGTGCCTATGCACCATGTATGCGGGCGACACCCATGCAGTGCCTTCGAGTGCGTCTATGCGGTGGCGCTCATGCACCACACCCTTTTTAGGTGCGCACACACTATGCCCGTCAATCAACACCCGCACCCTATGTCACATATTTTTATTTATTTTATTTTTTGTAAATTTTTTATTTTTATAATATAAAATTAAAAATATATATATAATTTTAAAAAAATAAAAAATAAAAAAGTCCCCAAGGGGGACTTTTTTTCTTTTACATTTTTTTTACTTATGCTATTTGGTGACTAATGAATTTTTTTTTTGTCATTATGCGTAGGTAACATGATCAAATGGCATCCACATCTGGAGAAGCAACTAAGCCCATAGTTTCAAATATTAAGGCATACCCCCAAAGTCGAGGTTACGTGATGATTATGGTAAGATCAAAGATACTGACCTCCAACACACAAACTTGGGGAAATTTCTTGAAAGTTTGCAACAATCCAACACAAAGGTCAACCTTAGTATCCACATTGATTTGATCTAGATTAGTGAGTGCAGCGTCACATCCTGTGTCAGTGCAATCAGCTAAATTGGTCATGACCCTATCTCAACACTTTGTTCCTGACGAGAGAGTAGTCAAGAGTGTTATTGGAGAAGATGTCTTAGATCTGTGACCTGATAACATGGAGAGAGTCTTCCATCTTCCTAGATCTGATCAGTTCATCTGACTCTCTTATGAACTAGCTGATAGATGGCACAAAGAGCATCATCAAGAGGCTATCGATATCATACATTCCTTATACTTCATTCAGAAGCCACACAGAGGAAAGACAATTAGCAAAGTGGATATGACTTAGGGATATATGAAGCATGACATCAAATGTTCTATCATTCTCCTAAGCATAGTCATGGGCTTACCTGTAATAGGTCATATCACACCATTCATGGTCAATTTTATTGAGACCATCAAGCATGCAAAGATACCATTGGATTGGGCCACCGCACTAAGTGAAAACTTGTGTGAGAAACTAAGAATGGTAAAGGATAAGGAGAAGTTCTACATGACTTCTTATTCGGTGTACCTACTTGCAGCAAGCGCAACAAACTATCCTAGATTGTATAGAAAGGTCAGTATGCAAGATCCCAATGCCCGGCCATACATAGTCTACCCTTAGTTGGTGAAGAAGAAGCTCTCAATGTATAGTAAGGAGTATAGAATCATAAATGATGCTTTCATCTTTGCAATTATTTGATTCATTGATGGGGACTATGGGAAGAGGTTATCTGATGAAGCCAAAGCACAAATTACAGCTCTTGGAGCCTACTTCATTCAGTTTAAGACATTTACATATATTTAGGTGGGTGGTGCATCTACCAATTCTAAGAGGTTTCAAAGATATCCAAGTAACAAGCTGGCCCTATTGGAGATCTCCCAATGAATTGAGTTATCTTATGAGAGGATCAAAAGACAATAGGGACCCTACTAGGAATGGCCATTGGTCATTGGGTCGCATCAAATGAAGTGGAAATAGGACATTCTGACCTTTGAGTGGGAATGGGAGAACTATCCTCTTGAAGAATACAACTCTCCTCAGCCATACTTTGACAATGTGGGTAAAGTAGAAAGCCTAACAAGAAAGGAATTCCATAATGAAGATGCCATTGAAGATCATTCGATGAATGCCACAAATAACTACGATGTCCACATCAGGGACTATTGTAGGATGACTTTGAATCTAGCGAAAAAGGCTCTCCATTTAACTATCCCTGATGAGATAAGGCTAGTAGACTCTAAAGAATTACTAGATCCCTTTTTCAATACAGATAAGGTTGATGAAAGAACCATTCTGAATGTAGAGGTTGATAGAGAGGAAGGAGATAACATCAATCATCAAGAGAGACATGTCATTAGAATGACAAAGGATTGGATCAAGAAACCTTTTCCACTTGATTCAATTAATGATACGCTAATCTTCCATGCACATGCTTACCTAGAAAGGGGTAAGGGAAGGAAAGTCACAGTTCCTATCTTTGCACTCCAATCTCCTATTAGGCTAGAGATAGTTTATCAGCTTGATTGTCTAGTGGGATATTTTCACCCTCCTAAAAGGAAGGGAAAGAGGAAGAGAATCTCTCCTCAGAGGATTCAGATAGAATAGGTTATAGAACATGTGTCTTCCCAGTAGTATGAATAGAGATCACAAGAGTCCCAAGGTATTGGAGCCTCTCAAATCTAGGATGAATCTTAGTTGGCCTCTATTGTGCCAAGCAACCTAGAAGAGGGAGACGTTCTAGAAGCCTCAATTCCTTTTCTACAAGAAGAGCCCACTTCTTCTTCCATCTCCAAGAAACATAAGAGGATCAAGACTAAGATGAAGAAAGGACAAAGGATCAACAGAAGATTAGTACTTAATCCATCTATTCCTAAAACTATTCTGGAGGAAGAAGAAGATGAGGAAGAAATAGAATCAAAAGAGGACAACGAATAGGTACCCCTACAAAGAAGAACTTGGTTAGCTAAAGCTAAAGATTTAGAAAGAAGAAAGAGTGCCACCAGTACCCTGCCATCCACCCAACTAGAACCATTAGAACTCTCTTCTTCAGAAGATGAAGTGTAGCACTGGGTGAATGAGCAAAGGGAAGGAGGTGAGGATGTTTTCTCCATGACAAATTTTGATTGTGTGCCTATGGGTACAAATTTGGTTGGGGATAAGATCAGAGACACCCTTATAGGTGAACTCCAATAGGAAGACTGGGCATAGATGCTGCCAGATACACAGGGTCCTGATCTTATTCCTCCATCTCCAACACATATTACGGTGGTAGATAAGGGTTCAATAGCTCCCACACCTCCAAGTTTAAAAGAGGAACAAGTTTAAGAGGAACAAGTTCAAAAGGAACCATCACCACAAGAGCAACCAAAGCCGAGGGCTATTGATAAAGCATCAAAAGTGGGATAGATGGTAGAATATGCGCAACAACCTTCCCAGGATGCTGAGGAGCAAGCCATAGGATCTATGGAGATTGAAGTTATAGAAGGAGAGTCCTCACAATAGGAAATGACTCCAAGCAAAAGTGATAAGGGTAAGGAGGTAGTTAAACACACCCCTTCATCATCACGAGCTAAGGTTGTAGAGAAACACATTTTGAGTTGGTTTCAAAAGGAGATAATGAGGAGTGGTAAGCCTCAGTTTTGTGCTTCAAAGGATGATATTTGTGATATTGCAGAGATCTTGAACAAACCTAAGTCTCTATTACATGATGTAACACCAATTGCATTTGTCACTACCATACAAAAAAAGCATTTATTTGCACAAGTGGCTCTCCCTCCTAAAGGTACAAATGCAGAAGCTATTAGTCTAGATGATTATGAAGTGAAGGATGTTATGTTGGGAAAGCCTACATGGGATTCAACCCAAAAAATGATGACTATGGGATTCAAAGAGGTTCTTAGGCACATAGAGGAAGATGAAATTGAACTCTGAACTCTTCATAGGCAAGTTGAGATCCTAAAGGGATATCTAGTCAAAGTTATTGGTCCTCTTGATATTGAGTGCCCTGAGGAGATTCTAAATACAATTCTTAAAGAAGGGGAAGGAGTATGGCTTAACCCATTTTTGAAAGCTTGTCAAGAATGGTGAGAAAGTCTTGAGGATAGAGGTGTGACCACAATTATAGGATTTGAAGTTATTGCATGCTACACAAGAGAATGTTGATAAGATTGCAGCAATTCTAAGCCAAGACTTTAGTATCATGGATGAGGTATGAGCATGAAGCAAAGATTTGCAAACTCTACAAACCATAAAAGGGCAAAGGTACTACATTTGGATTGATGTATATACTAGAGAAGAGCTAGACATGATAGATGATTGGATAGAGAAGATAGCGGATGGTAATAAAGTAATGGAAAAATTGCACGAGAAGATGCATCGACTTAAGGACCAAGCTCAGGGGTGAATTTTGGAAGAAAAAAATTTGTACAGTGATGCATGCTTGGACATCTTTGAAGATGAAGAACAAGAGAATTTGTTGCTAGTTGAGGTAGTAGTGGATAATTTCAAGAAGACTTTAGAGGAAGCATCTAGTGATGAAGATATTAGACAAGCATTCAGGATGGAAGAAGCATTGTTGGAATTAGACACCAACTCAAATTGAGGTAGCCAACTATAGATAGAAGGTCAAGGACAAGTATGAGGCTTTAGATCTTCTAGACGGTCAAGGACAACTACAGAGAGATTCAAGGGCAAACATCTAAACATAGCTTTGGGATGAAGAAGAAGAAAACTAGAATTTCAATATTGACACTTAGTAAAATTTTGAGATTTTCACCCTATCGAGGTCCACATCTCCGCAATTCAAAGGTGCACCGATAGTTGACTGGTAGTTCCAAAAATAACACTTTCCATGCATTGGGAGTGCATTTTGATGGCAAGTTTAACTCTAACACACACCTAGTGAAGGGCCAGCTTCTATTTTTGGTGCCTCCATGCACTTCCACTTTGACTGATGGCTTCCTCCTACTTTCTCTCTCATGCTTTAATTGTTTTTAACATGTAAAACACTCATGCATCCAATTAATGAATAAAATATGGATGGACTCCCTCTAAGCACTAGATTAATTGTTAGTTTGTATATATTTAGTTTGTTTTAATATTTTAAAATCATTTTATTGCATGAAGATATCTCTCACTCTCAACACAAATAGAGGAGATGATTTCTTATAAATACCCTATTGTAAGATGTAATAAAGGCCACCATTATTATGTAATAAAATTATGCTTTTGTAGCTCTCATTTGGATTGTAGTCATTCTTTCCTGAATGTGTCATTGTTTTGTGGATTTTATTCATGAGATTGTGATTAAGCCAAAGGTTTATTGCATTTTTTTTGGTTGTGTGTCTTTTAGTTCTGGAGTTTGTTATAGATTTATGAATTTTGCTAACGTATCTAGCTTGAGTAGAGATCACAAATTGTGCTTGCATAACTCTTTGTCTCACATGCACACACTTTCCATGGCCCTTTGATTTGATGAAAAGTGAAACATCATTCAATTACTAAAATTTTCCCTCGACATTTGCATCAGTGGATTTTAGGAAATGCTACTCCCGTTCTCATTGGTTTCCTACCAATTTCTTCGAAAGTTTAACTTGCAACATGTTGTTTTCTATAGCTTATGTCCATTTAGGATTTCAATTCCAAGTTATTTCAATTTCATGTTATTTGCTTTGCTAACCCTTTGTTAGAATAGGAACTCATTTTAGTTGGATTCTTAGATTGCATTCATTGAAAACTGAAAAAATACAAAAATATTGTTCTTTTTGTGTGATATTTTTAGATAGAAAATAGATTTACTTCATTCCAAGATCATAATAGAACCAAAAAAGGCCTCCTCTTGAACAATCACATTTATCTTCAATTGAGCAGATTTTCGTACGTTGAAAGGCAAATACTAAACCTTGGAGTTGATCCCAAAAGATTAGCTTTTCAAGAGAGGAATTGCGCAATGGATTCCTTCCATTGACCTCATGTAAAATGACCACCCAATAGAAGTGATGCTAGAAGGAGGGCCACAAACTGAATATACTCCTAAAAACAAAGAAAATTTGACAAAGTTTTAGAATTTGGCACCCTTGCAATAATCTGCACTTCGTACAAGTTCAAAAAATACTTCTAATTTTTTTAGAAATTCAGCTCTGTAGGTATGTAGGTCTGCAGGTCCGTAGCTTTGTAGGTCCACAAGTTCACAAAAATCTATTGTGTGCAAAATTTAGACAGGTGAGAAAGTGTACCTTTGTAAAGGTACGCTTTTTCCAAAATTGATGCAAGCTGGAAGATATTGATCCAAGATCCCCATTCCACTGAGCAATAAGGTCTTCACCAAGTACCCAATAATTTCTAGAGCTTACTCACTTTTGTAAGCCACACAGTGAAAGAGGAATAACCTGGATTCAACCACTACCATTCAACATTTTTTCATCTTCTACTCCACCTCCCATTCAACCACTAGGTGGACCTCCACATACTCCAATAGCTAATCCCCAACAACCACCGTTAGGTCCACCAAACCCTTCAATGGACTTTTTCACAAATGTTGTAGACTCACCAATAAACTTGAGAGGTGCTCTCCATGACCTCCCGAAGAATCCCAAGAAGTTTTGCCCAAGATTCATCTATCGTGAAACATGAACTGTCAAAGATCATGTCAAGGTTTTTAAGGAAATTTGTGACTGAAAGAAAGTGGCTAATGAGGATGTGGTTATTCATTTATTTCCCTACTCTTTGGGAGAAATTTCCTTCAATTGGTATATCAATTTTCCACCTAGATTCATTGGATATTGGGATACATTCAAAAATTTGTTTTTGGAACAATTCAAAACTTCATCAATCTAGCTGTGATGCATCAACAATTCATATCAATCAAAAGGGATCCAGTTGAGATAGTTTTACGCTTCAACCATCACTTTCATATGGCCTACTGCAAGTTGGAAATGTCATATACCATACCGATTGAAGCCGCTATTTAGATTTATTTGAATGCTATGGACCCTCTTACTGCAATCTTTCTGAGAATACTTCCTGTAATAAACATTGACACATTGGACAAAGTCTTTGCAAAAGCAATCACGTTCACAAAGCAAGCTAATCCTAATGGAGGAGGAATGATGCTTCCAGCACAAGCAGTCCCTACAATGTCAACATACCCCATGGGAGCACCCACCATGCCTAGCCAGTTCATACCTATGAACCTAGTTCCATTACAATAGGCACTGACTCCACAAACTCAAGCAATAACATATCCAGGGTATGAGCCTCCAAAAACAACTTTCTTTGTATAAAAATTGATGGGTCCTGTGGAAGAAAATAACAATCTTCTTTTAGAAGTTGGTCAAATGAAGAAGACTATGTCAAAAATGAACAATGAGCTGACATGTCTTAGGTTGTCACAAGGACAAAATAATAACTTCCAAAGAAATAATGTTGGCCCCTACAACAAAAATATTGGTCAAAATTATAACATGAACTTCAACAATAATAGTAACAACAACAATGCAGGAAATAACTTCCAAAGTCAAAATTGACAATGCAACACTTGATCAAATAATGGAAGCATTTATACTAATAACAAAAATAAAAATTTTCAATATGTTGATATCAGTCAGTATGATGGTAGCCAAAATGTGCCTAGCAACAATGATTCGTACTACAATGGTAATCAAGAGGTGAATCAAAACTCACAAGTAAATGACAATCCTCCTATTCAATTCAATGCTATGCCATTGGAATCTTATGATTCTACACAAAATACACAAGTGGAAGAACAAGCAAATGAGGAATTCTCATTCCCATTTAGCCAAGAACCAAACCTTCAACATGATGAGATGTTTGCCTTTCAAAATGAAAACCAGAATACAAATAATCTCATAAATTGAAAGGATCCCCTAATGAATGAGATTCCTCTAGGTTTGCAACCAAATCCGCCTGATCCAAGAGAAAATAAAAATCTTATACTGGTAAGACCAGTCCAAGGGGGACAACAGTATCCAAATCAAGTGAACATACCAACAATACTAAAGAACTATGCTTGGTCTACTGAAAAGTATAATGCAGTAGAAGATCTGAAGAAAACTAAAGCCAATATGTCCATGTTTGACATGTTACAGAATTGTCCACAACAAAAAGAAGCTCTTATGAAGACCTTAGATAATACAAAGGTTTCCCACAATATGAATGTTGTCCCTCAAAAGATAGTGCTGCAACAAGTAAATGTTGCAGAAGCGATGCCCACTATGTTCAAAGATAAAGTTGAGGTACCCCATTTTTTTTGAGCGTAAGGATATATGGTAAGAATCTTCACAATTACCTCATTGATTTAGGAGCTTCATGTAATGCAACACCATTATCAGTAGCCCAAAGGGTAGGAGTTAGTCGTCAACCCTCTAATTGAATGGTGATAGGATTGGATAAAATAGAGGTAAAATTCATTGGTGTATTGAAAGATGTGTGAATATAGTTAACAGTTGACCCTCGCATTCAAGATGTTATTGATATACATGTGGTTGAAATCACAGAGACATATGGATTACTTTTGAGAAGAGAATGGACAAAATTTTTGAGAGGATGGTTCTCTATAGACTTTGCTCAATTATGGTTGCCATGGAAAAGGTTGAACAATCAAATCAAGATAGTTGGTGAGCCCAAATCGAAAACAATGATCATAGATTACAATGCCCCAAATGAGATAGTATTCTTACAATTGGATTTGAGTTCATAAAAAGTGATGGTATTGGATATGGTTCCAAATAATACACCTCAAGATTAGAATGAAGAACCTAAGGTGTCGGTACCTAAAAGTGAAACTGTAACATAGTTCAAAGATAATATGGTGACAAATTTACAATGTTGAGGAGAAGAAGTTGATCCCAACATTCTCCTCCTTTTGGGATTTTTTTGATTACACAAAGTCAGTCACTCTAAATTTGAATGTTCACCATGTCAAGAAGCAGTTGTGAAGGTATTGACCCACATGATGGAAAACAAGGATACAATGACCTCAACAAATGAACTCACAGAAAGTAAAAATTCTGTGAAATCATCCCACCTTGTTGAAAAGATTGAAGAAGAAAGTGAATATCTAAATGTGTCATACAGTGATACCTTTTCATATGGTGGAGGTTTATCTCCTCCTCCTCCAGGGATGATCAAAGTCAAAAGAAGAAGAGGATATGTGAAAGGTAAAGGATAGACTTCAATAGTCATTCATCCTCAACCTAAAGTTGAGGAAATCAAAGAGCTAATAGGGGAAATTCAAGATAAACAAGAAAAACACACACTTCCTTTATCTACAAGTTATGAAGGGGACTCATCAAGTCCTACACAAGGAAAGTTACATTGGGTTCCTAAAAAAAAATCATTCAAGGCTCTAGTGAAAGAAAAGTTAAGGACGAATAAGCCTAAAGCAAGAAAACCCAATGAAAATGCAATTTGGACACTCTGTTTCAATGGTTCTAGGTGCAAGATGGGAGCCGGTGTAGGTATCAAATTAATCAACCCAAAAGGTAGGTCTTTCTATGTTGCATATCAATTGCAATTTAGATGTACTAACAATGGTGCAAAATATGAGGTGATAATCTAAGGACTCCTCTTTGCACTAGAGAAAGGAGTCATAGCTCTTAAAATTCAAGGGGATTCCCAATTGGTCATATGACAAGTAAAATCCATATATTCTTGCAATGACAAAAGATTACTTTCTTACAGGAAAATAGTATGGGACATATTGGATGACTTTGAGGCCTTAAACTTAAAGTCCATTCCAAGAAGAAAGAACATGGTATCAGATGCTCTTTCTATCTCAGCTAGTGCATTGAAACCAGTTGAGAGAACCAAGTTGAAAAGATTTTCAATAGAATTGGTCATTGTTCCATCCATCCCTGATAATATCACAAACTTTCAAGTCTTTTAAGATGATCAACATATACTTGAGTTTATCATGTTTAGTCACCATTTTGAGGACCAAGAAATTGATGATACACTAGATGATAGACCTAAAGATGACAAACTTGAAGATGATGATGAGATTTTGAATTTAAAAACTAACACTATTCCAAAGGAAATGGTTGAACTTGAATGTATCTTTGACCATGATGAATCAAAACTCAATAGAAGGGAAACTCAAGAAAAGGGAATTGAAGAATATGACTCATACAATTTGGGTACTAATGAAGAACCAAGAATGATACAGATAGGAAAAGCATGCAACTCATAAGAAAGGGATGACATGCTCAAATTACTCACCGAGTATAAGGATGTCATTGCCTAGAGCTATGAAGAGCTGAAGACTTATGATCCCAAGATTATCACACATGACATCCCACTGAAGCTTGATGCAAAGCTATTCCAACAAAGACAAAGACTGGTAAATCCTCTCATTGAACCACTGATCATGAAAGAAGTAAAGAAGTTATTGGATGCTAAGATCATATTTCCTATCTACCCTTCCACATGGGTGGCCAATTTGGTTTTTGTGCGGAAGAAGATAGGAGAGATTCATCTTTGTGTTTACTTTAGCAACTTGAATTTAGCATCCCAAAAAGACAATTATCCTTTACCCTCACTAGATGAGGTTTTGAAAATTGTCAATAATTCAAAAATGATGTCATTCTTGGATGGTTACTCAAGATATAATCAACTGATGGTTGAAAAAGAAGATAGGCTAAAGACGGCTTTCACAATGAAGTGGGGAACTTTTTCCTATAGAAGGATGCCCTTTGGACTAATTAATGCAAGAGCTACATTTCAATGTGCAATGAATGAAGCTTTAAAAGGGTTAATTAATAGGTGTATTGTTATCTACATGGATGACTTGAATATCTTTTCAAAAGATCAAAGTACCCATATTGCTGATCTAAGGTAGGTATTCAATAGATGTCGTAAATATGACATATCTCTCAATCCAAAGAAATGTTCATTTGGTGTTACTAAAGGAAAGCTCTTGGCACATGTTATTTTTGTAGCTAGAATCTCCATTGGTTAGAATAGAGTTGAGTCTATTTTTAAGTTAGCACCTCCACATAGTCGAAAGGAATTAAAGTCTTTCTTCAGAAAGATAAACTTTGTGCAAAAATTCATAAGTGGATTTGAAGAGATAGTTCATCCCCTTAATGAATTACTCAAGAAAGGGGCTAAGAAGAAATGGGTGCCTAAGATAAAGAAGTCATTTGAAGATATCAATGTTTCCATTTCAACGGCCCCAATTTTGGTGAGTCCAGATTATGAGTTACCTTTCAATATCTATTTCTTTGCTTCCAAACACTCTTGCATAGGGAGCCTAACACAAAAAAGAGAGAAAGAAGATGAGAGACCAATTACTTTTATGAGTTTTCCTTTGAAGAATGTAGAGTTTAAATATTCAAACCTTGATAAATAGTCCTTTATGTTAATCAAGGCAGTAAAGAAGTTTCATCACTACATACTTAGAAGTAAGGTGTATGCAATTGTACCTAATCCATCAGTAAAGACACTTTTGATGAAAAATGAACTTGGTGAAGGGAGAGGAAAGTGGATGACCATACTTCAAGAATTGGATCTCGAAATTCAATCTATGAGATTAGTCAAAGGTCAAGGGTTGTCAAAAATGATAGCTGATAACCAAGAGGGAAATGAAAAGGAATTCAAGTTTGACGATGAGATAGATGAAGATGATCAAAAGAAGATGGTTGTATCACAAGTTGATATTAACCAAGGAGTGGTGATAGATTTGTGGTACCAAGACATTATTTATTATCCCTTACAAGGCAAATGCCCCCAAATGGATGAATAGTTCACAACGTAGGGGACTTAAGATGAAATGTGAGTCTTACATGTTACTTGATAACAAGTTGTATAAAAGGAACTATGAAGGGATGTATTTGAAATGCTTATATGTGAAGAAGCTAAGGATGTCTTGGAACATTATCATGACAAGTATGGTATAGGACATTGTTCAGTAGAAGCAATAGCTCACATGATTTTAAGATCAGTTTATTTCTGGCCCTTGATATTCAAGGATACTTTTGAGCATGTGTGTTCTTTCCATGTATGTCAAACCAATGCTAACAAAGAGAGGCACCTAGAAATGCCACTACAACTGGTGTACAAGGTATGCCCCTTCACAAAGTGGGGACTGGATTTCATAGGTCCAGTGAGTCCACCCTCATCAACTGGCCATGCATTCATCCTTATAACTACAAATTATTGTAAACAATGGATGGAGGCAGAGACATTCAAGAATTGCACTACTAAGGTGGTGACTAACTTTCTAGAAGAACACATTGTTACCAGATTTGGAATGCCTTTCGCCCTTGTGTGTGATAATGGGTCCACATTTTCATCTTCATTCTTGAACCAATGGACATTTGAAAAAAAAGTCATTATAAAGTTCTCTTCAAATTACTACCCACAAGGAAATGGGGTAGCAGAATCTACAAATAAGAACTTAGTAACAGTAATAAAATGATTGCTAAAGGACAATCCTAGGGATTGGCATACACAACTAAAATATGCCCTATGGACATATCGACTAAGAGTAAAAAATGCCTTGGGGACTTCTCTATATTTTCTTGTTTATGGGCAAGAACTAGTATTCCCACTTAACCTTAGAATTCCCATTTTGAAATCCATGAGTGGGTATGCTAAAGATGCTGAAAAAGTACAAATTAGATTGATGAATCTTTTAGATATGGATGAAAAATGAATAGTTTCATTCAAGCACATGGCTAAACATCAAGCTATTGTGAAAAGATGGCTCAACAAGAGGGACATGATCAAATCATTCAGGATTTTCAACCTTGTTCTACTCTGGGATAAGGTGAAAGAAAAGCTGAGTAGGCATACCACATTTCAATGCTTGTGGATAGGCCCTTATCAAATCACAAAAATTCTAGGAGAAAATACTTTTAGGCTCAGCTGCTTACAAGGGGAATTTCTTCCCTTTCCCATAAATGGGTAGTTTTTGAAGCATTTTTTTGATGCGTAAAAGACAAAAAAAAAAAAAAAATAGTTAGATTTTATTTTCACATTTAGTTTAGATTTTATTTATATGAGTGTGTTTGCTTTCATGTTGCATGTTTGCTTTCAGTTGTGTGTTTGCTTTCAAAGTTGTTTCAGTCCTGAGGGTAAGGTGCACTTGAGGTTTTCTCTTAAGATTTCACTAACCACTTCTTGGTTCTCATTTCAGGAAGAGATATTTCTTTGTCAGAAAAATTGGATGATTGTGTGTCTTATAGCAACCAAGAAATACATATTTCTTGTGGAAATAGGGGACTCTCCATTTGGAAATCAGAGGCCTAGACCACCAAGTTCTCAACACTTTGTAAATTTAAATATTTGATTATTTTAGGTGTTGTTCATTTGAATTCAAAGATGGCGAGAGATGATCCAAATTTCAACTAATTCAAACAGGAGGGGTCTCCTTGAAAGGTTACTAAGATCATTGATTTGGTGTGAGAGTTTTCTCAAAAGTTTTAAAAGAGGAATGTAAGGGATGTTCACAAGAGATCAAATCTAAGAAATGGCATTGATGTTCTAACTACAAAGTCTAAGCGTAGTTAGGATATAGGAAAAAGAAAAAAGAAAAAAAAAAGAGCCAAAATATGGTGTTAAGTCTAGAGGATTCTAAAGATCTAGAAATGGAAAAAGATACATTCTTAAAACAAGGTATCTTGTATTCAAAGTATTGTTCCATCAAAAGTAACATTTTGAACAACATGAAGCGATTATTCAAAAGCCAAAAATTTAAAAGAACATGGCATCCTGCCAAGAATCCTCAAACTGATTCTTTCATCTGGTCAAGTAATTGATTGATAAAAGCCTTCTTGGAGATTCTGAATGAAAGAGCTAGGAGGAGTGGAAGATTGTTTCGAGTTGTCAGAAAACTTTAATTGATCGCATCCTGACACATCAAAGGGAATGAATAGACAAACACACACACTGAGTTTGAAGGTTTCAAGTTTTGATAGTAGTCATCTAAAACATGCTAGAGATATCCAAAGTCTAGTTGGTGTTTGCCACACATTGGACGAATGTTTTCTGATGAAGAAATGCCTTGGTCATTTCTTCCTTTTTTCGGGGCTTTTTGTTGTGGTGTCCACAACACACACCCCATTCCTTGCAAGGAATGGGAACCCCCTACTTTTTTTCACTCCTGGACTCATAGATTGAGAGTCAAGAGAAGAAAATTTAGTTAAATGTTTGAATTGTAGAGTCAAAAAAAACACAAAAATTGAAAAAAACCAAAAAAAAACAGAAAAGAAAAGTCAAAAAACAAAAAAAATTAGGAAATGGAAAAATTTGAAATGCAAATTTCAAAAAAATAAAAAATAAAAAATCCTCCCCTCATCCCTATGCACGCACATTGAGGAACATATCACAATTTTGTTTGGTGCATGCAAGGAGGAGAGATTATAAAACCCTCCCTCCTTATCTCTTTCCTTCATTCTTTCAATCGACTCACTGAGGGGAGCAAGGTGAACCAACCCTTCCCCCCTGCACGCAGTGCCCCTATTAGGCATATGTGCACTGCTTCTGTGTAGTGCTTCTGCTTTAGAGTGCCCATGCGATGCATCCATAGATAGCACCCACACAGTGCCCTTTGATCTCATCTGCATGGTGGCACTTGCATGCTGCACCCTTTTTTGGCGTGCATGCACTACACCTGTATAGACATTCAGAGGTGATAGCACAAGGCGTTCACCACAGTGTGCTTGTGCGGAGCACTTTGCGTGCCTGCGCAACATACCAACATATTGGCACTCGTGTGGCGTGTGTGGCATGCCCATGCTTGCATAGTGTGCCCATGCCTTATGTCACATTTTTATTTATTTTATTTTTTGCAAAATTCTTTTAAAAAAATATAAAATAATTTTTTTAAAAATATATATATAAATTTCAAAAAAGAAAACCAAAAAAAGTCCCCAAGGGAGACTTTTTTTTTCTTTTACATTTTTTTAATTATGCTATCTGGTGACTAATGAATTTTTTTTTTCTCATGATGTGTAGGTAACATGATCAAATGGCATCCACATTGGAAGCAACAACCAAGCCCGTAGTTTTCAGATTCCACAGCATACCCCCAAAGTCAAGGTTACATGATGATTATGTTGAGATCAAAAGATAATGACCTCGAACACAAGGACTATGGAAAGTTCTTGAAAGTTTGCAAAAATCTGACACAAAGGTCAACCTTAGAGTCTGCATTGATCTTATTTGAATTAGTGAGTGTAGCGTCACATCCTGTGTCGGTGCAATCAACTGAATTGGTCATCACCCTATCTTGGCACTTTGTTCCTAAAAAAAGAGTAGTCAAGAGTAGTCATGACCCTATCTCGGCACTTCATTTTGATACTCTATCATTCTCCTAAGTAGAGTCATGGGCTTAGCTACAGTGGGTCATCTCACTCTATTCATGGTCAACTTCATTGAGACCATCAGGCATGCAAAGATACTACTAGATTGGGCCACCACACTAAGTGAAAACCTGTGTGAGTAGTTGAGAATGATAAATGATAACAAAAAGTTCCACGTGACTTCTTGTTTGGTGTACCTACATGCAGCAAGGGTAATGAACTATCTCAGATTGTACAGGAAGGGTAGTATGCAGGATCCCAATGCCTAGCCATACATAGTCTACCCTTAGTTGGTGAAGAAGAAGCTCTTAGCACAAAATAAAGAGTATAGAATCGTAAATGATGCTTTCATATTTGCAATCATTTGATTCATTGAGGGGGACTATGGGAAGAGGTTATCTAATGAAGCCAAAGCACAGATTATGGCTCTCAGAGCTTACTTTATTCAATTCAAGACATTCACATATATTCAAGTAGGTGGTGCATCTATCAATCCTAAGAAGCTTCTAAGATATCCAAGTGACAATCTGGTCCTATCATAGATCTCCTGGTAGATTGAGTCAGCTTATGAGAGGATCAAAAGACAATAGAGACCCTGCTGGGAATGGCCATTGGTTATTGGGACATATGAGGTGAAGCGGAAATAGGACATTCTGACCTTTGAGTGGGAATGGGAGAACTATCCTCTTGAAGAATACAACTCTCCTTGGCCATACTTTCACAATGTGGGTAAAGTAGAAAGCCTGGTAGGAAAGGACTTCCATCATGAAGATGCAATTGAAGATCATTGGATGAATGCCACAAATGACTATGATGTCCACATTAGGGACTATTGTAGGATGACTTTGTATCTAGCAGAAAAGGCTCTCCATTTGACTATCCCTAATGAGATAAGGCTACAAGGCTCTAACAAATTATAGGATCCCTTGTTCAATACAGATAAGGTTGGTGAAAGAACCATTTTGAAAGTTGAGGTTGACAAAGAGGAAAGAGATGACATCAATCATCAAGTGAGACATGTCATTAGAATGATAAAGGATTAGATCAAGAAACCTTTTCCACTTGATCCAATTCTTGATACTATAATTTTCCATGCACATGCTCACCCAGAAAGGGGTAAGGGAAGGAAAGTCACAATTCCTGTCTTTGCATTCCAGTTTCTTATTAGGCCAAAGATAGTTTACAAGATTGATCACCAAATGGGATATTATCACCCTCATAAAAGGTAGGGAAAGAAGAAGAGAACCTCTCCTAAGAGGATTCAGATAGAATAGGTTACAGAACATGTGTCTTCCTAGCAGTATGAATAAAGCTCACAAGAGTCCCATGGTATTGGAACCTCTCAAATCCAGGATGAACCTTAGTTGCCTCCTATTGTGCCAAGCCAACTAGAAGAGGGAGAGATTCTAGAAGCCTCCATTCCTCCTATAAAAGAAGAGCCCTCTTCTCCTTCCATCTCCAAGAAACATAAGAGGATCAAGATTAAGATGAAGAAAAGGTAAAGAATTAGCAGAAGATTAGTACCTAATCCATCTATTCCTAAAACTATTCTAGAGAAAGAAGAAGATGAGGAAGAAATAGAATCAGATGAGGAGGAATAAATACCCTTACAAAGAAGAACTTAGTTGGCTAAAGATATAGAGTTAGAAAAAAGAAAGAGTGCCACCAGTACCCCACCATCCACCCAAGTAGAACCATTAGAACTCTCTTCTTTGGAAGATGAAGTGTAGCACTCGGTGAATGAGCAAAGGGAAGGAGGTGAGGATGTTTTCTCCATGCTGTATTTTTATTTCATGCCCATGGGTACAAAGTTGGTTGGGAATAAGATTAGAGACACCCCTATAGGTGAACTCCAATAGGAAGACTAGACATAGATGCTGCCAGATACATAGGGTCCTGATCTTACTCCTCCATCTCCACCATAGATTACGGTGGTAGATAAGGGTTTAGTAACTCCCCCACCTCCAAGTTCAAAATAGGAACAAGTTCAAAAGGAACCATCACCACAAGAGCAACCAGATCCAAGGGCTACTGATGAAGTGTCAAAAGAGGGATAGATGGTACAATATACACAACAACCTTCCCAAGATTTTGAGGATAAATTCATAGGATCTACGAAGATTGAATTTACAAAAGGAGTGTCCTCAAAATAGGAGGTGACTTCAAGCAAAAGCGATAAGGGGAAGGATGTAGTTGAACACACCCCTTTGTCATCAAGAGCCAAGGTTGTAGAGAAACACATTCCAAGATGGTTCTAAAAGGAGATAATGAGGAGTGCTAAGCCTTAGTTCCATGCTTCAGAGGATGATATTTATGATATTGTATAGATCTTGAAAAAAATTGAGTCTCTATTACATGATGCAACACCATTCATATTTGTCACTACCATACGAAACCAGGATTTATTTACACAAGCAGCTCTCCCTCCTAAAGGTATAGATAAAGAAACTATTAGTCTAAAGGATTATGAAGTGGAGGATGTTATGTTGGGAAAGCCTACATGAGATTCAACTCGATAGATGATGACTATGGGAGTCAAATAGGTTCTCAAGCACATGGAGCAAGATGAAGTTGAACTCTAAATTCTTTGAAGGAAAGTTGATATCCTAAAGGGATATCTAGCCAAATTTGTTGGTACTCATGATCTTGAGCACGTCGAGGAGATTCTAAATACAATTCTTAAAGAAGGGGAAGGTGTATGGCTTAACCCATTTTTGAAAGCTTGTTAGGAATGGTGAGAAAGTGTTGAGGATAATGTCACCACAATGATAGGGAATTTCAAGTTATTGCATGCTGTGCAAGAGAATGTTGACAAGATTGTGGCAATTTTGAGGCAAGACTTTAGTATCATGGATGAGGTATGGGCATGGAGAAAAGATTTGAAAACTCTAAAAGCCATAAAAGGGCAAAGGTACCATATTCTAATTGATGTATATACCAGAGAAGAGCTAGACATGATAGATGATTGGATAGAGAAGATAGCAGATGGCAATAAAGTAATGGAAAGATTGCAGGAGAAGATCCATCGGCTCAAGGACCAAGCTCGGGGGCAAATTTTGGAAGTAGAAAAGTTATATTTTGATGCGTACTTGGACATTTTTGAAGATGAAGAATGAGAGAAGCTATTGCTAGTTGAGGTAGTAGTGGAGAATTTCAAGAAGACTTTAGAGGAAGCATCTAGTGATGAGGATATCAGAGAAGCCTTTAGGATAGAAGAAGCACTATTGGAATTGGACACCAAACTCGAAGACTTTGCAGAGACTCAAATTGAGGTAGAAAACTATAGATAGAAGGTCAAGGACAAGTATGAGACTTCAGATCTTCTAGAAATAGCTAAAATTACTGAGATGATAGAGAAATTCAAGGGCAAACATTTGAACATAGCTTTGGGATGAACAAGAACAAAACCCAAATGTCAGAATTTCAATTTTGACACTTAGTAAAATTTTGAGATTTTGACCCTGTCGAGGTCTACAGATCTATAGGTCCATAGCACCATTGGTCTATAGCTCTATAGGTTTGAGGTCCACAGCTCTACAATTTAGAGTTTCACCAATAGTTGACTACCAGTTCCAAAAATGGCACTTTCCATGCATTAGGAGTGTGTTTTGATGGCAAGTTTAACTCTGACACACGCCTAGTGATAGGCCAACTTCTATTTTTTGTGCCTCTATGCACTTCCACTTCGATTGATGGCTTCCTCCTACTTTCTCTCTAATGCTTTCAATTTGTTTGAAATGTAAAGGGCTCATGCATCCAATTACTAAATAAAATATGGATGGAGTCCCTCTAAGCACTAGATCAATTGTTAGTCTATATATATTTAGTTTGTTTTAATGTTTTAAAAGAATTTTATTGCATGAAGATATCTCTCACTCTCAACACAAATTTAGGAGATGATTTCTTACAAATACCCCATTGTAAGATGTAATAAATGCTATCATTATTATGCAATAAAATTATGCTTTTGGTTCTCACATTTGGAGTGTAGTCATTCTTGCCTGAATGTGTCATTGTTTTGTAGATTTTATTCATGAGATTGTGATTGAGCCAAAGGTATTGCATTGTTTCTAGTTGTGTGATCTTTTAGTTTTTGTCTTTGCTACAGATTTACAAATTTTTCTAACGTATCTAGCTTGAGGAGAGATCACAAATTGTGCTTGCATAACTCTTTGTCTCGCATGAGCACACTTTTCGTGGCCTCGCAATTTGATGAAGAGTGAAACATCATTCGGTTATTGGAAGTTCTCATCGACGTTTGCATCAGTGGATTCTAAGAAGCACTGCTCCCATTTTCATTTGTTTCTTACTGATTTCTTTGAAATTTTAAATTGCAACATGTTGTTTTATGTAGCTTATGTCTGTTTAGAATTTCAATTCCAAGTTATTTTGATTTCATGTTATTTTCTTTTAGTTTCGTTATTTGCTTTGCTAACCCCTTGTTAGAATAGGAACTCTTTTTAGTTGCACTGTTAGATTGCATTCATTGAAAACTTAGAAAATACAAAAATATTGTTCTTTTTGTGTGAGATTTTGAGACAGAAAATAGATTTACGTCATTTTTAGATCATAATAGAACCAACAAATGCATCCTCATGAACAATCACATTTATCTTCAACTGAGTAGATTTTGGTATGTTGAAGGACAAATACTAAACCTTGGTGTTGATACCAAAAGATTAGCTTTTCAAGAGAGGAATTATGCAATGGATTCCTGCCATTGACCTCTTGTAAAATGACCGCTCAACACTAATTTAGTTTTGTTCAAAAAATACTAAATAAAGCATTTTAGTCCTTATGATTTAAATTGATTACATTTGATATAAAATATATTAGAACTTTATTAATTTTTTATGTTTTAATTGGTTGATTGAAACATCACCATTTATTTATTCGCAAATAAGCTTTATTGGTTTTCTGAAGTCTCCATTTTTTTCTCCAATGCCATGCAATTTCTCAAAAATGAACACAAGTCTTATACTATTTTTTAAGCCCCAAATTGTTTCTCAGCTAATAAATTCCATTTCTTCTCAATTTTCTCTGTGGCCAAAAATTCTATTTTAGAAAAAGGCTTGAGCAACATGTGTTAATTATTTATACAATTGAAACTTGTGAATGTTCTTGGTATACTTGCCTATTCAAACAAGATGAATTTAAGCCTCTATCATCCAATCTGAGCAATGAATAGCTCGATCAAAAGCTAAATCAATGTTAGTTTCAGATTTGGTGATGCTTTTTCAAATTTATGAAGGAAATTTCTTTCTTTATTAATATATTTTTCCTATAAAAAGTGATTTTGACAATGACAAGTGCACATCAATTCTCATAAATATTTGATGAATATACTACTTAGAGGGCTGAAAGTACACATAACCAACATTGGATATGAGGAGTTTTCTTTTCTTTTGTGGAGGTCTCTCAAGGAACCTGTATCTTAATTAATTCTAAATTAAAGTCTTGTCCTACCTCATTTTAAATTTTATTTAATTTAATACTGCAATTCTATATCAATATTGAGCTTACTACTATTCTCCTTTATAAATGGAAGATGTAGTAATTTCTTTGCGAGCTGATTAGTCCTTTTATTGCTTTCCCGTGGGCTTGGAGATATTCATATTACCAAAAATAGTGGATTTCTTCCTTGAGGTTTGCATTTTAATCATGACAACTTTCCTTACATCTTCCAAATAGAATTTTTACTTGTCTATCAGTATTCTCCCCACCTTTTCTTCCTTTTGCATATTTATAACTCCATTAATCATACTTCTAGTTAATCTTATTTATATAGTGTGCTTAATATTGTTTATATAGTGTAGTATTATAATACTATATAATGATTGTTTATAATGATAATTACAAAATTGTATAATTACAAAAATATAATTCAAATAATTATACTAATTTTTATATAACTAGAGGAAGTACTTAGCCACTTTGTGGAACTTGTTAAAATTTGACTTCTAATATTTTAAAAATAGAACAATTTTTTGTGTTTAAATACATCTATTAATGAATGTGAATATTTCATATTAGTTTAAAATGTTAATAAACTTTACCAAAAGGAAAGATTGAAATTCTTATTACACTATTTTTTCCCTTAGATGAAATGAGAGGATCACACCTTAGAGTTGTATTACAATGTATGTTCTTGTGCTAAAATAATTACTTAAAACTTTCGATAACAAAAATAGACACATTGGATGATCTATTTTTGTATAAATTTCTATCAAAGAGGATCAAATGAAGATTTTAGAAAGGCATGCATTCTTCTTTGTTGATGGAAATTGAAGACAAGGTGAATACTCATGCCTCCTTGTGCAACTCTGCTACTGTTGTACCCCTCTTTAGTGTTGAGAAGTTGGTTCAAGGGATGATGGATGATGAGTGTGTGAAGAAAACTCATGAATTGATCCTATGGGTCTTTGGTAGACCTATAATTAGTTGGGTACTCCTTTCTCATGAACTAGCTTGGTATCTCAGACATCACACTTGACAGGTGTTGGTTAGCCCCAAAAAACACTCTCTTTATTCAATTTTTCTCCCTCTTTGATATGTTACAGGATTTTAGGGCTTAGAGGAATTTATTCCCTCTTCCCACTAAGATTGACTTAGACGAGGACCTTACAAAATCCCAAATGGAAGATTTGAGGCATTCTAAGAGCCTCATGGCTGAGACTAGGCACAATGGTAAGTGGGTAGTTATCCATAACCTTAGGGAATTATATTCCTTTGGGGTAGTATCCTAAGAATTAGAGAGTATTGACATGTTACATTAATAACAGTGTTTGTCATTGATGTCAGAACAATAGTAAGTCTGTGAAGACTAATAGAGTAGCATATATAGATCTTATTTGTATAGATTAATGTTTTGAGCATTTGGTGGTGCATATTCATGGACATGTTCTATACCATGTCCTAATGTTAAGGTTCAATCCATAGTATCTAAGTCAAAGATGTACGAAAGCTATGCTTGATTTACAAAGAGAATTATAGAGACAAACTACTTGAGAAGCGATTTCTAATGTTTGTATTGTATCTTCTAACAAAGATATAATTTGGAGATGTGTTATTACCCACTAATATAAGATAGTCTGATGATGATGTCAGTGAATGTGCAAGTCCTAGTATTGCACATGTGAGAAGTTGTATAGACTGTGAGCGAGTAGTTCTATTGTAATAATGAATTGATTAATTATCTTATTATAATTAATTAGGAAAGCTTCAAGGCCAACTCAAGGAATTATTTTGAAGATATCATATAAAGGAAAGATGTTTTCCTTGTTTGTAAAGTATTTTCTATATGTTCTATGTAAAGTGTGAAAAGAAGCAAAGTGTTTGGTGAATGTGAGTAAGCGATCCAAAGGATTATTGGATGTGCCATTTGCAATCTGGTTACAAGATCAAAAGGAGAAGAAGTTTGATTGATCGAACATAGAAAGAGGAAGGAGAAATAATATTAATTTCTATTATTCTGCAACAAATAATATAGAGACCATTTAGACAATGGGTTCATTGGTCTTACCCCTGAAGCTATTTGGACAATGGGTCCATCTATCTTCTACAACTCCTAACAGGGATTTAAAGTCCCCTAATAAGGACAGATATGTATCGAATGTTATTATAGACTGCTAATAGGGTGCATCCTCTAATAAGGAATATTTATATTAGTACATCATCTTGTGGGTACCATCTCTACCAAGGTTTTCACTCTAATCAAGGGTTGCCCTAGTTAACATATGTGATGTTATTATACATTAGTATCTTATTGTAGTTGTTGATTATATTGCTTGCATGGTTAAGTTTATTTAAGGTTTTTAATTGTGATATTAGTTGGATAACTGATTTACCCCCCACTCTCAGTTATATTGGTGGACTATATATTCTAACATCTCCTCTTAGCAGTTGGATATCAAGACAGGGCCCCAAGGCTACATGGAATTCTCACTTGTAGTTTGACAATGGTGGACCCTACTTTGACTCTCTTATTGTCAACTATTAGAATGGTAATGTCTCTTTGTGGCCCCTATAGGGTCTCCTCCATGATGTTGTTAGCTTTGTAGATATCTCGATCATCACCAAGATGCATGAGAGTCTCCTTCATCCTCTTCTAGGTTTTGTTGGGTATTAGTGGCTAAATACTTGTAGGGAGGAGGTGCAAGACTCTAGTGGTGTTTGAGGCTTAGGTGGTGTGGGTTGTTTAGTTAGAGATGATCTGGAGAGGCTTAAATTTAGATGGAATTTTTTCAAAGAGTATACATGACATCTGCATATTTTGCATACATGTCTAACAAGGCATTTCCAATGATCATAGATGACCACAAAAAAATTTTCAATTATACTTTCATGGATGTTCATACTCAATATTAAAACTACTATACTTTGATGGATGTTCATTCTCAATGTTAAAACTTCTATTTTATCACATGTTGGCAGGATGTTAGGAGGATGTTGGTAAAGGTTGTGAGATTTGGTGTCATTCCATCCAATTTTATTTTCTTCAAAATTTCAAAATTCTCAAATTAAATTTACTATTTTATAATTATTAAATTTATTTAATATTATAGTTTAGCGAAAAAAATTCTATAAAAAAATACTAGCCACTTGTTTTATTTTAATTTTATGCATTTTTTTAAAAAAATGAATTTTTTGTATGAATATTCATAGACTCGATAGCAATTTGATAAGAGAAATTTTGACATAGGTTGCAACTATGATAGACATGTATGTAAAATATGGATTCATAGAAAAAAGAATATGAACAGTATATTAAAATGTCACAATTGAGATGAATTGCAGGAAATGCGACTCTATGGTGGGAGTTCAATCCATAATAGCTTATTGGCTATTACCAAACTTTTAATAAACTTTATAAAAGAAAAAATATTTAAAGAAAACTTTAATCATTGAGAGTTGAATTTTAAAAATGGAGACATGCACATTCACTCCCATTCCTCCCTATGATATTTATATCTAAACAATCCATTCTTGTCGGGCATTGAAATCGATAAATGCTTAGCATAATTTGGAGAATTGGAAGTAACTTAAGTATTAGAGCATATCTCATCCTTAATATATCAATTATCAAAACAATAAGATTTTGAAATTGAAGACATACATATATTCTCTGAACCTGAAATAAATTTAATAATAAACATTTAAAGTGACCATGGAATTGGTAAGGAGAGCTAGTTACATCTTATAAAATCAACTACTAAATGTTTATGGTTTAAAAGCTAGGTACCTTTATGACACTAGTGGTGATGAGATGCTCGTTTCTTACAACAAAGTTGAAGAAGATGATGATAAAATAGATTATTCAATATGTATTACCAACACCTTCAGTGATCATTGCTGTTGTAAGATTGATGCGAATGATAAAACTTGCATGAATCTGTCATTTACTAAGACCAAAATTTAAGAGGTTCTTCAAGAAATTACCATCTTATTATATGATGAGGATGAAAATGAAATTTATATAGGCAATAAAAAAGGGTTTGTACACATTTGGTCAAACTAAATGTGAATGAGAAAGTAATGGTTACTTTCAATTATAAGTAGATTACCATGTTTATCCTTTTTCAAATTGGTTTTAAAGTGTTTGTATTGGAGTATTGAACATTTATGAGTGAGGATTAATCAAGATTGTCAAACTTGTCAATTTTAATTCAACCAAATTTGACATTATCTCTCCTTTGTTTGCATTCTACGTTTGCAATGCTACCCAAATTTGAGATTATCTTTCTCCTTTGTTTGCATTCTACATTTGCCATGCTACCTAGATTTGGGATTATGTTTCTCCTTTGTTTTCATATACATTTGCAATGTTGTGATTTAATCGTATTTTGTTTACATCTAATATTTTATTTCATTGATTGCATGGTATGCACCAAATGGTGTTTGTGGGGATGCTCTTATCACTTTTTCAATTAGTGAAGTACCTTTTTTGCATTCAAGCATGCAATTTTAGTGGAAGAAGGTTACCCAATATGCATAATACATTGCACTTTTGACAAAAGCATATTGTAATTGAATAGATTCTAAAGAAACAAAAGTAAGAAGAGACTAGAATTATATATGTAAAAGTCAAATAATAATTTATATTTATTTTACTTAAAAGAAAATCTTAAAGGAAAAAATTGGAAATTCCTTTTTTTTCAATATATTATAATGTAAGTATATATTTCTATCAATATAATCAATACACTTTGTTTAAGTACAATTGCTAGTGATTATTTTCAATTGCAAGTAGAGATGGTTGGACTCTCTACTATTTGAAATGATTTGGTCCATATAATTTTTACAATATTTGAGATCAAATAATTCAAAAATATAATAACATTCATTTGTACTTGTTCAAATAGTTTTTCATGAAGGTTTCTAGGAATTGGACTTCAAACATTAACAAAGAATATCTATATATCTAAAAAGTAGGAAATACAAATTAAATTTGGATGTAATTTTACAAAAAAAAAAAAAAAAATTAAAGCTTTGAAATCTTTGATTGTTTAAATAATGAATTGAAATCTAAAATTCAATGTTTGATGTCAAAGGTTTGATTTTACCATTAAATCTCATGTTCTCTTGACTAATGCTTAGTATTTTGTAGAAAACATTTGATAGAAGAATGATTTATTAACAACAATTTTGATTTTAAAAATAGATCAAAAGTTTGGACAAATACAAAACAACCAAGAAATGGAAAGTAGACATAGAATCTACCCCAAAACCTTTACATTTTATATACAAATACCTAGAAAGAGAGAAAAATATGTGACTCCAACAAAAAATAAGATAATTATTTATGTTAGAAAAAAATGTACATAATTATTAGATGGCTTAAACATCACACTAAGGCTTGATTTCTATGTTAGAAGTGTTAAATAGTCAAAGTTGACTTATTTTTTTGAAGTTAATTTCTTCCTTAGTGTGTAATGTTTAAGGGTGGCCCATAATTAAAGTGTAGGATAGATCATGGTTGAAATATGGAGTTCTTAGCAACTACATTTAAAAGATTGCTAAAATATTGGTTGATGTATGAAATGTATGTAGATGTAAAATTTATATATAATGTGTACTATAGCTTGGTAAACGATATATTGGATGGTTGTGGAAATAAAATAGTTTCATGTACACTCTAGCACAAGTGTTTAATATCTTTTGTTTAAAGATTTCTTAACAAATCCAAACTCTATGAGAGTTTACCATGCAATTCTTTCTCTGAAAAGTTTTGAAAAAATTGTTCTTTAGGTCACCATGAGAACAGTAGCATTTAGATTTCTTAGATTAAACTTAGTAAAAAAATTATCTTCTATAGGAATATAGGCATGTAAAAATTTTAAGGAGTGTATACTTATGCATCTATACATGAGATGCTATCTGTATTAGATATCTTGAATATCTTATGATGGTGAGATTTCTATCGATCTTATAATTGCCAATTGTAAAAGTGATCAAGGGGTCATTAGTATTTTTGAAATTGTTACAGTCATAGTTTAGAGTAGGTGTTATTGAACGAATTGTAACAGTTGTAATCATTGATTCAATATGTTAACGATGTAGCTTCAATCGTGTGTGTGTGTGTGTGTGTGTGTGTGTGTGTGTGTGTGTGTGTGTGTGTGTGTGTGTGTGTGTAATGATTTGGATAGTGATGACTTTGTTGATTAAGATAGAGCTCTTTGTTGAGCTCTCCCTTTTGCATCTCTTCTTGTCTTAGTAAAAATTTTACCCCTCTTTTAGTAAAAAAGTATACCAGCCCATGAATAATTGAAGCTTATCATATTTACTTGAAATGAGACACTGATGATGTTACTTAATTAGATGTATATATAAACACATATACATACACACACACACACACACGCGCGCGAGTCTGTGTGTGTGTGTGTATTGATAAATTAATTATTATTATAATATTATTTACATCTAATTGAGAAAAAAAATTATTTGGTTATTTTCCTTCTTACAATTTTTATTGCCTTATGTGTTTTGGGTTCAAATTTGAAAACAAGCCACTCTCACGTGTCCTTTCTTAAATTATTGATGCAGTGTTCCAAAAAATAATTCTTTTCAAATCAGTTTCTTTCTAGAGTTGGTCAATATGAAATATAGTTAGTATATTCTAAAACAAGTAAGAGAACCTGGAAATGATGCATCTTTTTCTCTGAGTTATCTTCATTCCTCTAACAACAATCTAAATCTCAACACTAAAGATAATGCACAGTACAAATCTACTCATGCCAACTATTATTATTATTTCTGAGAAAGAGATATCTAGTATGGTGAATCTTATTTCTATTGCACTTGGAATGAGGTTCTATTTCACTCTACAACTCAAGATATTTTTATTTTACTAACTCTTGTCCCCATTTTGTGCCATTACCTAGGGTTTCATTTATTTTTCGTCATATCTTGAGATTCCACCATGGGAAATTAACAACCCTTGGTGGAATTTGAGTTAGGACAAATTATTTTATGTTCCTTTTGGTTTTAGTTCAAAAGAATGAGGTTGGAGAGAAAAACATGATGCCCTAGGCATGCACGATCTATGTGCATGCTAGAAATTCATAGCAACATCTTCCATAACTTGCTAAAGAGAAGGTTTTGAGGCTTTAAAATTTGTATATGATCATTTGACATGATTCCCCTCATGTTTCAATTTCTGAATTAAAGTTTTTCTCAAGGGGTAGGGTACTTCCTATGTTAATAGATGCCTAATTACCTGCATTCCTAAGTGAAGCTTAAAAAACACAGTTACTGCATACTTCTCTTGAGATCCCAAGGCTTTAGTATGTTGTCTAAAACTAAAAAGGGTATCCAAATCAGTGATTCCTTTATTTGGTTTGTGAGGATATGTTTGTGATTTTCCATGTTCAAGGCTACAAGCCTAGTCTTAAGTTTGTGAAGCAACTAGCCAATGAAAGTTGCATAGTTTGAATCTAATGTTGAATTCATGTTAGTTTGGACCTAAATAGACCCTTTTCATTCTTGGAAGTCACCCCTAGTCATTATTTTTATTTGTGAGGTTTTGTGTCAAATAAGCCTTATGATGCCCTTAAGAGCAACTAGTGATTAGTTGTCTTTGTGATAGGTTTTCCTTGTGATTGGGGATTCTTAAGAGTGTTTGGATTTTTTAGAAGGTTATAAAGGTCCTTGGGGTCATTAGGTTAATTTTTAGGCATCTAGGAGTTAAGATTTCTAAAATTGCAAAAGTTATTAAAGCAAAATTGAAAAAATGCTGACAACTTTGCAAGAGTTTGGAAATTGGTGAAGGGTTGAGCATTTGGAAATAAGTCATTTTACTATTGCTGAACCTTTTCCAAGTCATAGAATTGGAATCAAGTGAAAATTGTAAAAATTGCATTTTTTGTGCAAAGTTGCATTATTGAAAGTTGTAAAAGTTGCTCAAATTTGCAACTTATTGGAAAAAGGGTCGTGGGATCGAACTATCTGCTCTATTAGCTCCATGTGGTTGGGTAAACCCTATTCCGAACCTTGTCTCATCCTTTTTAGTGCTTGAACATTCTTGAGCATACCAAACTGGAACATCCCTAAGGGTCTCTAAATGCCATAGAGCTGCGATCTTTGACACGGCATATCTTAGAGCTCATGTGAGGTATGGATGTGATTCCAATGTCTATAGGACCATGTTACAGATACCTACACTAACCTCTCTTTCTTTTTAGAGATCATACTATATTTTGATTTTGTAATGCCATCTCGGGTGATGTTGAAACTTGTAGGGTTGGCCAGTACAAAGTTGCCAACTACCAAATCTCTCTCACCTTTCATTGTGGGATCAAATTGTCTTCTCTGTTAGCTTCAAGTGGTTAGGTAAACCCTATCCCCAACCTTTTCCCATCTTTTTGAGTGCTCAAACATTCTTGGGCACACCAAAGTAGAACATCCCTAAGGGTCACTAAATGCCATAGGGCTGCGATCTTTGATGGGGCATATCTTGGAGCTTATGTGAGGTATGGATGCGATTCTAGTTCCTATAGGACCATGTTGTGGAGACCTAAAATAACTTTTCTCTTTTTAGAGATCATACTCCATTTTGATTTTACAATGCCATCTCAGGTGATGCTGAAACTTGTAGTGTTGGCCAATACAAAGTTGTCAACTACCAAATCTCTCTCACCTTTCATCGTGGGATCAAACTATCTACTCTATTAGCTCTAGGTGGATAGGTAAACCTTATCCCCAACCTCATTCCATCTAGTTGAGTTCTCAAACGTTCTTGGGCACGCCAAACTAGAATGTCTCTAAGGGTCACTAAATACCATAGGGTTGTGATCTTTGATGGGGCATATCTCAAAGCTCCTGTGAGATATGGATGCAATTCTAGTTCCTATAGGACCATGTTGTGGAGACCTACAATAACCTCCCTCTCTTTCTAGAGATCATACACTATTTTGATTTTGTGATGCCATCTCGGGTGATGGTGAAACTTGTAGTGTTGGCCAGTACAAAGTTGCTAACTACCAAATCTCTTTCACCTTTCATTGTGGGATCAAACTGTCTACCCTTTTAGCTCCAAGTGGCTGGATAAACCCTATCCCCAACCTTGTCTCATCCTGTTCAACACTCAAACTTCTCGGGCATGCCTAACTGAAATGTCCCTAAGGGTCACTAAATGCCATAGATCTACGATCTTTGATGAGGAATATCTCAGAGCTTGTGTGAGGTATGGATACGATTCTAGTTCCTATAGGACCATGTTGCATAGACCTACACTAGCCTCTCTCACTTTCTGGAGATCATACTCTATTTTGATTTTGTGACGACATCTCGAGTGATGTTGGAACTTGTAATGTTAGTCAGTTCAAAGTTGCCAACTACCAAATCTCTCTCACCTTTCATTGTGGGATAAAACTATCTACTTTGTTAGCTCTGGGTGGCTAGGTAAACCCTATCCCCAACCTTGTCCCATCCTGTTGAGCGCTCAAACATTCTTGGGCACACCAAATTACAATGTCCCTAAGGGTCACTAAATGCCATAGGGTTGCAATCTTTGATAGGGCATATCTTGGAGCTTGTGCGAGGTATGGATGTAATTATAGTTCCTATAGAACTATGTTGTGGAGACCTACAATAATCTCTCTCACCTTTTAGAGGTCATACTCTATTTTGATTTTGTGATGCCATCTCGAGTAATGCTGAAAATTTTAGTGTTGGCCAATACAAAGTTGCCAACTACCAAATCTCTCTTACATTTCATTGTGGGATCAAACTGTCTACTCTGTTAGCTCCGAGTGGCTAGGTAAACCATATCCCCAACCTTGTCCCATCCTATTCAATGCTCGAACATTCTTGGGCATGTCGAACTGGAATGTCCCTAAGGGTAAATGAATTCCATAGAGCTAAAATATTTTAAAGGGCATATCTCAGAGCTCATGCAAGGTATGGATACGATTCCAATTCCTAGAGGACCATGTTGTAGAGACCTCTACTAACCTCTCTCACTTTTTGGAGATCATACTCAGTTTTGATTTTGTGATGCCATCTCGGGTGATGCTGAAACTTGTAGTGTTGGCTAGTACAAAGTTTCCAACTACCAAATCTCTCTCACCTTTCATTGTAGGATCAAACTATCTACTCTGTCACCTCTAGGTGCCAAGGTAAACCCTATCAAAATGAATAGTTTTAAGGTCAATGATTAGAACAATACAAATAATGTACAATGTTCATGGATATTTGAGCTTGGATATGTGTTGCAAGATGAGTATAGACCTTATTTCTACAATTTCAATACTTTATGTAATTATTTGAGTAAGTTATAGATGTTTTAGTAAAGACTAGTTGCAAGCTAGTGATAGAGAAATATGTCAGGTATTGTTACTATATTTTGGTCATAACTTGTTGGTGACGTACAATTAAGGTTTTGTAGCATAAAGCATGGTAGAAGACTTGGAATAGTGCATGATTTTGGATTTTCAATTAATTTAGTTTGTGTTGTGACAATTGCTACCATGTGTCGTACAGATTACTACTTCTAGGAGCTGAGGGGATAGTGTAGTGTACTGTTTGGATTGGCGAGTGTTAATTGATAAGTAAGAATCCAATGAGTCCTAAATGTTCTATTTATTCTCATAAGAGATGTGTTCATGCAAACCACTACTCATGCAACATGGATCAACGAATTTGACTCAAAAACAACATAGTTGAATCTTGATAGAAATATCACAATTTGACATGTTATGGAATATATGTATGTTAATTATCAATTAACAAGCTTAAGGGGATTACTAATGAATGGTTAATAAGGCACAACACTTGATGAAGCTTTTACAAATGGAGTTACAAGAAGAGTGGTTTTAACCATGGGGGAAAATTTTTAGTTAAGCACACTTGAGTTGGAGTAGTACTAGGATGGGTGACCTCCTAAGAAGTATTTGTACTTCACCTCTTTAAGAATCAATTAGATTCAATGAGTGGTAAGCATTCTATTCATTATCATGAGAGATTAGTTTGTGTAAATCACTACTCATGAAACATGGGTCAATGAATTTGTCTCAAATAATATATAGTTGAATTTTGACAGCAATATCACAATTTGACTTCTTGTAGAAATGTCTTCTACTTGATGAGCTTAAGGGGAATTCTAATGAATGGTTCATAAGGCACAACACTTGGTGAAGGTTTTGCAAATTGTGTTATAGGAAGAGTGGGTTTAACCATAAAGGAAACTTTATAGTTAAGTGTGCTCAAGAAAGAGTACTACTGGGGTGGGTGACATCTTAGGAAGTCCATGTACCTCAACTCTATGAGAATCATCTAGATCCAATGAGTTCTAAGTGTTATATTTACTCTCGTGAGAGATGGGTTCTTGTGTCCCACTACTCATGAAACATGGGATAATGAGATTGACTAAAAAATTTCACACTTGAATTCCATTAGTACTATCACAATTTGACTTGTGAAAAATGATCTAAGCCTACTTATCAATAACAAAATTTGCTAGACCATTTGACCTATCCTGGAATATACATAGATAACTAGTCTCCATGGTGATAGATAGATTGATTTGTGAGATGCACATATACATGTGAGTGCCCATCATAATTGGTACTCTATGATGGTTGAAATGTCCCTTTTCTGATTTTTCATGATATTTCCAACCTCTAACCAGATCTTTAAAATCAAACAACTGCTATCACAAAGATCCACCAAATTCCTTAAGAAACCCCAAATCGGGTATGTTGAAAATAGTGCTAAAAGCTTCACAACTTCACAAATTATTAATGAATCTGAAAATGGAAATTTTTACAGAACTTTCAGCAGCATAACAGCCTACAAATTGATATTTCTAGATCCGTATAGCCTTAACACAAAAGCTCGAAAATGTAGGACCAAAACTATGCTCATCGGGCTCCCGAAATAGCACAAAATATGCTCGGAAACACCACAAGAACACTAATAATCTATCTCAGAAGTTTAATCACGTCCCAATATATATATTCAGCTCTATTTTAACAGCTTAAAGTATAAAATACAGCATCAACCAAAACTGATATGAAATACTCAACCGGAAACACCAAACTCTTACAAAAATACACCCGGAAACTCACAAATCTGCACTGTTCAGCACAAAGGCAAACTCTGTATGAGCATGCACATGGAATGGCTTCAAACTCCCGTCCTTAGCCTTCCTGGAAACCTGCAAACTCCCGTTCTTGGGTCTCCCTGGAAACCTGCAAACTCCCGTTCTTGGGTCTCCTTCTCCACAGGTTTGGCAGCCTCTGAAGAATAACAAAGAATGAGTGAAAATCAAGTCTGGAATACCCCCCCAAAATGCCTCCAAACCTCTTTAAAAAGGGCATAACTGTAACTCACGTCCAAGAGAGGTTAATGAAACATATTTTAATAATAATTATCATTTATTAGTCCAACGGTTTCATAACTGTAACTCACGTCCAAGAGAGGTTAATTATCATTTATTAGTCCAACGGTTTCCAAAGATTAACTCCCTTTTTCCGAAACTTCACTTTCTTGGGCCTGCCTGTCTTAGCAAAGATTATTATTTTTTAATTATTTGAAAAGGGGACATGACAAGTCCTCCCCTCCCAAACATTGCTTGTCCTCAAGCAATGGCTGAACAATAAACCAATCAATCCTCCTGGATCCCAAATGTAGTCATGAACTATACTACTACCAATTAACACAGACTCCTGCAAGATCCTCTGCAATATGACCAAGAGGAATCCATAATCAAACTTGCAATTATAGCTCAACCAAACTCCAAAATCACCATTACCACAGTCAAAAACCCATGAGACACAAACTCTTAGAATATCAAAACCCAAGTAAAGTGGACTACGAACATAGTAAATACCATCAATGCATTCCACTGGCCTATATGGAATGTACAATCCAACTCTGCAACAATGGTGAATGCTCTCAAATGAAACTATACCAAGTATGGAGAATCCACACATTGTACAACTCCTGCAGTCAACACAACTCTGTAGATCATTGGCCACTGTCTCATAACCATAACTCCCATGCACCCCTAATGGTGAAAAGCCATCAAAAGATAAACAACAAGGAATGGAACCCAAACCAAATTTTTTTGCCATCAACTCCTCAGCATAAGGATCAATTGTTAACTGATGTACATACCCTACAATATAATGTTGATTAAAAAAACCAACCTCAGTCAATAGCTCACCATGAACAAGTGATACAACCCACTGTGACTGATCACTAGCTAAGTCAGGAGATGTCATAGCCAAAGGAGTAGAATCAATAACAACACTTGCTGAAGCATCACTCCAAAACTCCTGCTCTAAGTCATGTATTATCAAGCTATCAACTACAGAACCTGTTGCCATGTCGTGCCCATCACAACTCTCATCTCGAGGCATCAAACTATTCCATAACTGATGATAAGCACTAGGAACCAAAGTACATCTCTGTATCATAATCTCATCAACATGGTCATCAAAGGTAAATTGATGAGCATACCTCACAGTGTAATGCCGATAGAATGCACCAATCTCAGTCAGTGGCTCAGACTATAATCCAGATGAAACTAACTGCAATTGATCATTAACCATGTTGGAACTAACTACTACCTCCGAAGATATCACCAAGGGAGTAGTGTTACTAGTAGGAACCATGCCAACTACTGACTCACCAACATCACACATGATCTTTGATAAATCTCTAGTCTCTGTGCCATCAATACTAGAGGCCACCACCATGTCAGGCATACAAAAATCTGTTACAACACCCAACTCAACTGAACCTAACTCTAGTGGGAATGAACCTGATATTCCAATGTTAGTATCAAGAATGGATGCATCCCCATCTCCACTGTCTCTGACAATCTCGGCCATGGACATCCTCGGATCACCAAACACCACTGCTTGTGACTGTATAGAATCAGGTGAAGACTGTAGTCGCTCTAACTCCATGGTCACCTTAGCCAAATGAAATTGTGACTCCTTGAAAGCCAACTGAGTACTCTCAAGAATCTCAGAAGTCACCACAAGCTGATCAGTAAGCTCACTCACCTCATCTTCCTTGGCCAACAATGCATCATATGTTGTACTGCCCCACTTCATAAGATAATCTCTGTCAGCTACCAACTGCATATAATCCTGTCTCAGAATCTGGATAGCCTCCCATAAAGAGTGGATCTCTATCAAGGAAAGATAACTACCTTCCTGCTCATCACTAGTAGGAGAACCCCATCCATAAACTGCTAACAACTGACGAGCAGCATCAAAATGTTGGCAAGTGATAGCAATGTCTTGGTCACTAACTCTCAACTGATTAGACACATGATGGCACTGGCTTGACTGTCTCCTACAAACCTTCTCTGATGCACTGTCTGAAGGAGTGTCCTCAAAGTTACTAGTCTCTAGAGTATTACCATCCATATCCTGTGAATCAAATCTAAAGCTCATATCAACATACGGAGTATCAAAAACATTAGCATTGCTGTCCAACTCCTCTATACCCAAGGAAACTAAGTCTTCAAAACTGCCCATTGCATCCTTCTGGATGTCATCAATGCCAATATGATCCTAGGACTCATCTATACACACTGCCAAATATGAAATATCATCAACACATTCCAGCAAGTATGGCTGACTGGATATATGAAAAAAGCCCAACATTGGTGTATAAAAAATAATACCAACATCAGACAAGATACTGGCACAAGAAAAGACAACACCATGTAATCTGCTAATCAAATCCATGATAGCACCCAAACAAACACTGCTACCAAAAAGTGTTAAAGATCTCCAGTCAACTGAATCCCAAATGCCAATATAACAATCTCGAGTCCATATCTGTAAACTAGAATCAAGTGGTAACTCAAGAAAACTCCTCACCTGAGTAATATGACCAATACCAACTAACTCCACATACCTGTCATAATGAGATAATGAAGTCACACTACTATCTTTGTTCACCTTTAGCTGGCTGGACAAATCATGTGAAGTACTACCAGCCTCAACCGCATGTGATGAAGCATCTAACTGTGTCTGGTACTCTTTCTTAGCAAAGTCATGAATGCTCAATGTCTGCTCATCTCTACTAGGTATCTCACCATCCTGCACAACAACATCCTTATAATCATCATCTGAACCCACTACACTATAGTCACTACCTGTTGTAACTATACCATCCTGAATACCTGTGGCATCACCCTTTGACGACCTGTAAACAATTGTCTCAATTTGAGTATCAAGTTGACCGTTACTATCAATCTGTGTAATATCCTTTCCCACCACCTCCTGTGGCAGAGTAGAATCTGAGACCTCTACCTGGCTATCAGCTAGTTTCTCAAACTCCCCATGCAAGTTCTTGGGAATTGTGTCATCTGTCCTGTGAGAAAATCTGCCAAATAGAAATCCAGTCAACTTATCCACCTTAGTTGGGTCAGATAACATGTCATTTATACGGTGGTGCTCAACCAACTATTTAGACATGTCATGGCTTATTTTCATAAGTTTATCTCGAATGTCTAAATAACCATCCTTTCTACTATTTTGACTCTGGCTATCAATTTTCCAAGATCGTTCCCTCTGAGACTCTGTACTATACCCGTCCATTCTGGATAAAGTAGAGTGTAACCCCAATAGGATATAACTTCTTCAAGCACCAAGAACTAACATGCAAATGATTAGAAGTAGCATGCAACCATAGATTTGGACATGCAACTGATTAGAAGCAACATGCAACCACCAAATTATGACATGCAAGATCTGGGTAGTTGTCAAAACTGACATGCAAACTTCTACAACCACCAAATTCACCAAGAACTAACATACAAATGATTAGAAGTAGCATGAAACCATAGATTTGGACATGCAACTGATTAGAAGCAACATGCAACCACCAAATTATGACATGCAAGATCTGGGTAGTTGTCAAAACTGACATGCAAGATCTGGGTACTTGTCAAAACTGAAATGCAAACTTCTACAACCACCAAATTCACCAAGAACTAACATGAAAATGATTAGAAGTAGAATGCAACCATAAATTTTAACATGCATCTGATTAGAAGAAACATGCAACCATAAATTATGACATGCAAAATCTGGGTAGTTGTCAAAACTGACATGCAAGATCTGGGTAGTTGTCAAAACTGACCTGCAACTTCTACAAACCCTCAGGCTGGCAAGATCATGGCTCTGATACCACTGAAATGTCCCTTTTCTGATTTTTCATGATATTTCCAACCTCTAATCAGATCTTTAAAATCAAACAACTGCTATCACAAAGATCCACCAAATTCCTTAAGAAACCCCAAATCGGGTATGTTGAAAATAGTGCTAAAAGCTTCACAACTTCACAAATTATTAATGAATCTGAAAATGGAAATTTTTACAGAACTTTCAGCAGCATAACAGCCTACAAATTGATATTTCTAGATCCGTATAGCCTTAACACAACAGCTCGAAAATGTAGGACCAAAACTATGCTCATCGGGCTCCCGAAATAGCACAAAATATGCTCGGAAACACCACAAGAACACTAATAATCTATCTCAGAAGTTTAATCACGTCCCAATATATATATTCAGCTCTATTTTAACAGCTTAAAGTATAAAATAAAGCAGCAACCAAAACTGATATGAAATACTCAACCGGAAACACCAAACTCTTACAAAAATACACCCGGAAACTCACAAATCTGCACTGTTCAGTACAAAGGCAAACTCTGTATGAGCATGCACATGGAATGGCTTCAAACTCCCATCCTTAGCCTTCCTAGAAACCTGCAAACTCCCGTTCTTGGGTCTCCCTGGAAACCTGCAAACTCCCGTTCTTGGGTCTCCTTCTCCACAGGTTTGGCAGCCTCTGAAGAATAACAAAGAATGAGTGAAAATCAAGTCTGGAATACCCCCCCAAAATGCCTCCAAACCTCTTTAAAAAGGGCATAACTGTAACTCACGTCCAAGAGAGGTTAATGAAACATATTTTAATAATAATTATCATTTATTAGTCCAACGGTTTCATAACTGTAACTCACGTCCAAGAGAGGTTAATTATCATTTATTAGTCCAACGGTTTCCAAAGATTAACTCCCTTTTTCCGAAACTTCACTTTCTTGGGCCTGCCTGTCTTAGCAAAGATTATTATTTTTTAATTATTTGAAAAGGGGACATGACAATGGTAGATCTAACATATGGAATTAATGAAACCTTGAGAATCCTATTAGGCTCTATATCATAACTAAACCTTGATAATCCTATTAGGCTCTACATCATAACTTAACCTTGAGAATCCTATTCTGGCTCTACATCATTGTCTATCTCTGTCACGTGACAATCCTTCACTGTTTTGAGGCTAGATTAATGGATTTACCCCTCCCACTATCTATGATGTAGATGTAACTTGTGGGAGAGGGTATTAAAATTGTAATGAATGTATATATGATGATTTTGTGTGTAGGGTAAGAGTTCTGACAGAGGGAAAGAACCAAAGACTGGTTGGGCAGTGAAGAGCATGGGCATGGGTGACTGCCCCAAGTAGAGAAGTAAGATTTTTCTCCAAACAAGGATAAGTTTTATGTTTGATATCATCTATTTTGATGATTTTAAGTATGTTTTCATCAATTTACAACATCTAGAAAGATTGGGAGATGAGTTTTTGGGAAAGCCCTATGGTAAAGGGCATAGAAGTGAGGGTTTGGTGAAAGGGGATGTAGAAATGCTAGAGTGACCAAAAAAACTTTGAAATACTTTCATTTGAGTCATATTGTAAGACTTTTTGATGTTTTTAAGGTTCCAACAAATAAGGGGATATGAGTTGCTTTGTAAATATCCACTAATTAAGCCTAGTTGTGTAATTGAGATAGCAAGATTTGAGAGATACTTTACAAAGAAACTATAGTTGAAATTTTGGTATGTTTTAGAAGGTAATAAAGGTTATCTATAACACCAAAGGGTTTGGGAAGTTCAATGGAAAAGTTTGGAGAAAATTGAGAATTATTGTCTACCAAGGGCTAGTTGACTCAAGCCTAGAATAGGAATAATTGGCAAAGTGTAAGAGATGAGTTGGAAAATGTTAGATGGGATGTGGTGAGATGATCCAAGCTATTAGGGTCATGGTGTGATGCCTAGGATGGGTTTTGGTATGTTGGAGGCACCAGGGTACGCTAGGTGCATAGGTAGCAACGTGGCTGTTTTGAAGACAAACTGAAGAAGTAAGTTATAAACTCTTAGATATGGTTGTGGAAAGGTATTACCAAGTCAAAGACCTCCTCTTGAACCCTAGTAGAGTTATATTACTTGGGTAGATTCCAAGAATACAAAGGAGTACCAGAGTTGAGTTGTTATTCCTAGGGGAATAGTGGGAGGCTCTACATTACGTGCAGGGCTTAGGATCTCTTCTAGGGACTATTTAAACACCAAATCCACCTTTAACTAGAAAGGTGGTATGATGCAGAGTCCTTGAAAATGCTTCATGAAGACCTTGAGTGCCTTGAGTACCTTGCACCATATATATATATAAGTTATTTAAAAATTAAAATAGACTAGTAGTAAATTTAACTTGCTTGTAAGTTTTGTGGCCTATCTACACCTAAAGAATCAAAGGCATCACAAGTCTCAATTTCAATAACAATAATATTACAAGAAATCCATCCAGTAATCTAGGAAATCTAGAGAGTAATTCTTCCTTGTATCTCCTTCACAGGGAACCTAAGAGATCACATAACTAATAAGAGTAAAAGTGGAATAAATTTTATTCTATTTTTAACACAAAATTGAAGCACATACATTTCATTTTCAATTCTTCTAACATTAAATATTTTGATATATCTCATTGATTAAATATATGAATATTCTATATTAACTCAACAACCAAGTTCTTATAGGTTCCCAAACATCACTACTAGAAACACATACATAAGTTCCCATAAGTAAAAACCATCATAAATATATGAACAAGGTTTCATTATAAATAGTTGAATCCTTTATTACAATTAGATAGCATAAAAATCACATAAGCATACCAAGGACAATCATCTTGATATACCCATTCTTCTTTATTGCAACTAAGCATGTGTACATATACATATTACAAGGAGCAAGTAATCATTATATATCATGTTTTCATATACTTCTAACATTTTTCTCCTCTAACATGATCTCTATATAAAATGGATACATAAGTATTATATCATAGTCATGATACAAAAATATGATGTTGCAACATGTAGTCACACACAAAAAAAGATACAAAATTGGAATGTGTGAAGAAAGATCATCCAAGGCTCTTGAAAAACTCTAGAAAAATACTCAATGGATAAAAGACTTTCCACCCAACCATGGAACCTTACTACTCCACTCCCCTAAGCTAGGAGATAACACAAGGCCCAACACCAAGTTCAAACATAATGAAGGGGATAAAATAGCTATTTTAACACTAATAAAGTTTATTGCTGATCAATATTGTATAAAAAATTCAAACTGGTTAGGTATTGAATTAAACTTGATAAAAAAATGACAAAGAAGGAAAACTTTAAACATGAACAAGATCATAAATCATTTGACGATGACATATTGCAAATGATAAAATTATGCTTAAACAGTGATAAAGTTTATTATTAATCAATATTCTATCAAAGTTTCAAATTGATTAGGTATTGGATTTAATGTCATTCATGAAGATATCTAATTGAATGTCATACACGAATATATCTAATTTAATGTCATACATGAACAAACATATCATATATTAACCAATAATTTCATAAGTCTAATAATGTCATGCATCAAATAAATGTCATATATACATCAAATGTATATCGAATATGTCCACTGACATAAAATCCAACATATATGTCTGATGATTCCTATACATGTACATGTCTATCAACTATATCTTCTCCTTCCCACGAGGGGAAGGAAACAAATCTCTAGAGGCCTTTGGTCATCGTGTGGAGAGAGATGGTGGTGATGATAGGGTCCTCTTCACATGCTTTCTTGTCCTCTTGTTGAGGCTCTTCTCTAACTCAAGTTGATACAAACAAAGTAGAAATGAATGAATAATTATTATACATTGAAATCAAATATATGTACACAAAAAGTTAATTATTTTCTTACTACCATCATATAATCACTCTACAAGTCCACCTCGAATGCTCGTGGATGATCAGGTGTGACAAGACCCTACAACAATTGAATCAATATAATCACTTATAAATAACATTAGAAATTTTGATACTAACAATAATAAACAAAAAAAAAAAAAAAAAAAAATTCTTTCATGCCTCAGTCAATGGCTGTGAACCAGCCATAGTTGCAGCCACTCCATGATCGACGAACTGTCGGAGATGAGATGTCATGAGTTGCATGTCATACAATACACGTGACATGTAACATGCAACATGAAACAAATATAATTAAATGAATTAAATTAACATGAAACAAATGTACCTCTACGAAGCTCGTATGATGTCTATGCTCTGAGTCTGTAGTAAATGTTGACTGTCTTTTAGAGAGCTGATGCACATGCATAATTTTTTTTTGTCAATCCTTAATATGATTACTTAATAATATATATGTATTAATTTAAATGATTAAATTGACACATACCTCTAGACTCATGGACGAGGCAAAAAATGGAGCCAGGGGATTGCTACTAGGCCTGCCAACACTCTAACCCTAAATTTTGAAAAATGTCAATAGATGCTAATTAATTAATCATTCATTATACATATGAAATGTGATGAAATTAGTAAACTATAATTGTAATTTACTTTTGTTTCAATGCCAAATGTGTCATTCAGGAACTGATCAGTGACAAGCTCATCATCTGCACCATCTCTAGCATGAGTGCTAAATGTGAATAAGGATCCACATGATGTGCACATGTGATCGTGGTGCACTGAAGGCTCCCCCTTAACTAATGGACTCATGCAATGGATGAGGGTTTGTGTTAAAGCATTAATGGTCCCTGGAGCGTTGGCTTCTACATGTTCCTTCGCAACTAAAGGAATAGTCACATGCTCACCCTGTGGCATGACCAAAGGTGCCCTAACTACATTAGGGTAATGACCTACCCCTGGCCTTTTAAATGATGAACCCCCAACTCTACGCTGGGAGTCTAATATATAAAAATAATTGGGGATCTCCCCAAAGACAAACTCACAATACAATTTCTTTAAAAAATACATGGGGATCTCATGATTGTTCCAAGGAGGGGCATCAAAAACCATCCACCATCTATCCCAAAAATTATTTATAATACCATCGTGTATGCACCAATGGATGGGGAACCATTTAGTACCCTCTCTAATAGTATTTTGTTCACTAGGTTTTCTAAAAAATGCACATATTCTACCTTTGGTATTTCTTTTTTTTTTTAACATCTTGATATGACAATTTATTTGCATAAAATCCCTTTTTTTCATCCCTCTTAACCCACCAAACATTTAACTAACCACTAATTGAAGCTATCTAGGTCTTAATGGATTCAAGGGACAATGCCAATTGAGCCCTCATTGGATTGGTTAGTCTAGATTCTTTCAACCCACCAATGAGTCCTTCTAATTTTGTTTTGCCTCTTTCTATTTCATTTATTATATTTTCTTGTGTGCCAGGTGGAAGTCTTTCAATTGGTTTAAGTTGCAAAATTTGTTCTTCTTCTTGGGGAGGGTTTTGGTATTGATTTTCTTGAGGGTTTTGAGTTTCTTGGGGATTTTTCGGTTGATTATTGACATTTTCTGATAAAAAATTAATTGAAATCTAAATAAATAAACAAATCTAAATAAAATTTGTAAAAACCCTACAAAACAATATAAAAAACCTACAAAACAATATAAAAACCATATCAAACAATGCAAAATGAAATTTAGATTACATACAACATGTTTGTGATCTTGTATTTCATTGGCGAGGAGGCACATTGGCAAGGCAAGTGGTGAAAACTTTGATTCTCTACAACTCGTGTACGTGCTGCTATGAGGAGAGGGCAAAAAAAGAGTTAAAATGAATGGGCTACAGGTATGTAGCCCATTTATAAGATTTTGCTTTCTTAAAACTATGTACACGCTATTGAAAATTGAAAAAAAAGGGTTGTCACCTTTTTGGCACCACAACTTGGTGTACATACCCAATGCTAAGTTCAAAAATATGCTAATAAGTGTAAGGATTGCAACCTAAAATGAGTGTCATATAAAAAATTACCATAAAATGAGGAAAAGTCTACAAGAGTCAAGGTTGATGTGCACATTCACTAGTCAACAAAATATTAGTCCACATTACATCATAAATCAATTCAATTAAAAATCAACTATTCCCTTATCTCAATGCTTTCAAATAAGTTGCACAATACCTTAAAATCACAACAATGCACACACATACCTTTGCTTGCTTACCATACCTTGGTATTACATAGAATTGACCGTATTAGTGGATAATTCATATCTACTTCATATTATACTCATACATATATATTCACAATCATTTCAGTTCATTCACAATGTCAAGAGTGACCTTGTAAGTGTAGTTGCATTTTTTTATACAACTAATCTCATATGCCCTAAAGTTTAGAGGTGTTCAAAGTTACATGAGTTTTTGAGTTTCACATATTTAAGGGGTCTATGATGATAAAATAGATTATTCAATATGTATTACCAACACCTTCAGTGATCATTGTTGTTGTAAGATTGATGCGAATGATAAAACTTGCATGAATCTGTCATTTACTAAGACCAAAATTTAAGAGGTTCTTCAAGAAATTACCATCTTATTATATGATGAGGATGAAAATGAAATTTATATAGGCAATAAAAAAGGGTTTGTACACATTTGGTCAAACTAAATGTGAATGAGAAAGTAATGGTTACTTTCAATTATAAGTAGATTACCATGTTTATCCTTTTTCAAATTGGTTTTAAAGTGTTTGTATTGGAGTATTGAACATTTATGAGTGAGGATTAATCAAGATTGTCAAACTTGTCAATTTTAATTCAACCAAATTTGACATTATCTCTCCTTTGTTTGCATTCTACGTTTGCAATGCTACCCAAATTTGAGATTATCTTTCTCCTTTGTTTGCATTCTACATTTGCCATGCTACCTAGATTTGGGATTATGTTTCTCCTTTGTTTTCATATACATTTGCAATGTTGTGATTTAATCTTATTTTGTTTACATCTAATATTTTATTTCATTGATTGCATGGTATGCACCAAATGGTGTTTGTGGGGATGCTCTTATCACTTTTTCAATTAGTGAAGTACCTTTTTTGCATTCGAGCATGCAATTTTAGTGGAAGAAGGTTACCCAATATGCATAATACATTGCACTTTTGACAAAAGCATATTGTAATTGAATAGATTCTAAAGAAAAAAAAGTAAGAAGAGACTAGAATTATATATGTAAAAGTCAAATAATAATTTATATTTATTTTACTTAAAACAAAATCTTAAAGGAAAAAATTGGAAATTCCTTTTTTTTCAATATATTATAATGTAAGTATATATTTCTATCAATATAATCAATACACTTTGTTTAAGTACAATTGCTAGTGATTATTTTCAATTGCAAGTAGAGATGGTTGGACTCTCTACTATTTGAAATGATTTGGTCCATATAATTTTTACAATATTTGAGATCAAATAATTGAAAAATATAATAACATTCATTTGTACTTGTCCAAATAGTTTTTCATGAAGGTTTCTAGGAATTGGACTTCAAACATTAACAAAGAATATCTCTATATCTAAAAAGTAGGAAATACAAATTAAATTTGGATGTAATTTTACAAAAAAAAAAAAAAAAATTAAAGCTTAGAAATCATTGATTGTTTAAATAATGAATTGAAATCTAAAATTCAATGTTTGATGTCAAAGGTTTGATTTTACCATTAAATCTCACGTTCTCTTGACTAATGCTTAGTATTTTGTAGAAAACATTTGATAGAAGAATGATTTATTAACAACAATTTTGATTTTAAAAATAGATCAAAAGTTTGGACAAATACAAAACAACTAAGAAATGGAAAGTAGACATAGAATCTACCCCAAAACCTTTACATTTTATATACAAATACCTAGAAAGAGAGAAAAATATGTGACTCCAACAAAAAATAAGATAATTATTTATGTTAGAAAAAAATGTACATAATTATTAGATGGCTTAAACATCACACTAAGGCTTGATTTCTATGTTAGAAGTGTTAAATAGTCAAAGTTGACTTATTTTTTTGAAGTTAATTTCTTCCTTAGTGTGTAATGTTTAAGGGTGGCCCATAATTAAAGTGTAGGATAGATCATGGTTGAAATATGGAGTTCTTAGCAACTACATTTAAAAGATTGCTAAAATATTGGTTGATGTATGAAATGTATGTAGATGTAAAATTTATATATAATGTGTACTATAGCTTGGTAAACGATATATTGGATGGTTGTGGAAATAAAATAGTTTCATGTACACTCTAGCACAAGTGTTTAATATCTTTTGTTTAAAGATTTCTTAAAAAATCCAAACTCTATGAGAGTTTACCATGCAATTCTTTCTCTGACAAGTTTTGGAAAAATTGTTCTTTAGGTCACCATGAAAACAGTAGCATTTAGATTTCTTAGATTAAACTTAGTTAAAAAATTATCTTCTATAGGAATATAGGCATGTAAAAATTTTAAGGAGTGTATACTTATGCATCTATACATGAGATGCTATCTGTATTAGATATCTTGAATATCTTATAATGGTGAAATTGCTATCGATCGTATAATTGCCAATTGTAAAAGTGATCAAGGGGTCATTAGTATTTTTGAAATTGTTACAGTCATAGTTTAGAGTAGGTGTTATTGAACAAATTGTAAGAGTTGTAATCATTGATTCAATATGTTAACGATGTAGCTTCAATCGTGTGTGTGTGTGTGTGTGTGTGTGTGTGTGTATAATGATTTGGATAGTGATGACTTTGTTGATTGAGATAGAGCTCTTTGTTGAGCTCTCCCTTTTGCATCTCTTCTTGTCTTAGTAAAAATTTTACCCCTCTTTTAGTAAAAAAGTATACCAGCCCATTTAGATTTCTTACATTAAACTTAGTAAAAAAATTATCTTCTATAGGAATATAGGCATGTAAAAATTTTAAGGAGTGTATACTTATGCATCTATACATGAGATGCTATCTGTATTAGATATCTTGAATATCTTATGATGGTGAAATTGCTATCGATCTTATAATTGCCAATTGTAAAAGTGATCAAGGGGTCATTAGTATTTTTGAAATTTTTACAGTCATAGTTTAGAGTAGGTGTTATTGAACGAATTATAAGAGTTGTAATCATTGATTCAATATGTTAACGATGTAGCTTCAATCGTGTGTGTGTGTGTGTGTGTGTGTGTGTAATGATTTGGATAGTGATGACTTTGTTGATTGAGATAGAGCTCTTTGTTGAGCTCTCCCTTGTGCATCTCTTCTTGTCTTAGTAAAAATTTTACCCCTCTTTTAGTAAAAAAGGATACCAGCCCATGAATAATTGAAGCTTATCATATTTACTTGAAATGAGACACTGATGATGTTACTTAATTAGATGTATATGTAAACACATATACATACACACACACACACACACACACACACACACACACACACACACACACACACACACACACACACACACACAAACACACACACATATACATACATACATATATTTACATGTTTATATACATGTCTATATATGTGTATACACACACACACACACACACACACACACACACACACACACACGAGTGTGTGTGTGTGTGTGTATTGATAAATTAATTATTATAATAATATTATTTACATCTAATTGAGAAAACAAATTATTTGGTTATGTTCCTTCTTACAATTTTTATTGCCTTATTTGTTTTGGGTTCAAATTTGAAAACAAGCCACTCTCACGTGTCCTTTCTTAAATTATTGATGCAGTGTTCCAAAAAATAATTCTTTTCAAATCAGTTTCTTTCTAGAGTTGGTCAATATGAAATATAGTTAGCATATTCTAAAACAAGTAAGAGAACCTGGAAATGATGCCTCTTTTTCTCTGAGTTATCTTCATTCCTCTAACAACAATCTCAATCTCAACACTAAAGATAATGCACAGTACAAATCTACTCATGCCAACTATTATTATTATTTCTGAGAAAGAGATATCTAGTATGGTGAATCTTATTTCTATTGCACTTGGAATGAGGTTCTAATTCACTCTACAACTCAAGATATTCCTATTTTACTAACTGTTGTCCCCATTTTGTGCCATTACCTAGGGTTTCATTTATTTTCTGTCATATCTTGAGATTCCACCATGGGAAATTAACAACCCTTGGTGGAATTTGAGTTAGGAAAATGTATTTTATGTTCCTTTTGTTTTAGTTCAAAAGAATGAGGTTGGAGAGAAAAACTTGATGCCCTAGGCATGCAAGATCTATGTGCATGCTAGAAATTCGTAGCAACATCTTCCATAACTTGCTAAAGAGAAGGTTTTGAGGCTTGAAAATTTGTATATGATCATTTGACATGATTCCCCTCATGTTTCAATTTCTGAATTAAAGTTTTTCTCAAGGGGTAGGGTACTTCCTATGTTAATAGATGCCTAATTACCTGCATTCCTAAGTGAAGCTTAAAAAACACAGTTACTGCATACTTCTCTTGAGATCCCAAGGCTTTAGTTTGTTGTCTAAAACTAAAAAGGGTATCCAAATTAGTGATTCCTTTATTTGGGTTGTGAGGATATGTTTGTGATTTTCCATGTTCAAGGCTACAAGCCTAGTCTTAAGTTTGTGAAGCAACTAGCCAATGAAAGTTGCATAGTTTGAATCTAATGTTGAATTCATGTTAGTTTGGACCTAAATAGACCCTTTCCATGCTTGGAAGTCACCCCTAGTCATTATTTTTATTTGTGAGGTTTTGTGTCAAATAAGCCTTATGATGCCCTTAGGAGCAACTAGTGATTAGTTGTCTTTGTGATAGGTTTTCCTTGTGATTGGGGATTCTTAAGAGTGTTTGGATTTTTCAGAAGGTTATAAAGGTCCTTGGGGTCATTAGGTTAATTTTTAGGCATCTAGGAATTAAGATTTCTAAAATTGCAAAAGTTATTAAAGCAAAATTGAAAAAATGCTGACAACTTTGCAAGAGTCTGGAAATTGGTGAAGGGTTGAGCATTTGGAAATAAGTCATTTTACTATTTCTAAACCTTTTTCAAGTCATAGAATTGGAATCAAGTGAAAAATGTAAAAATTGCATTTTTTGTGCAAAGTTGCATTATTGAAAGTTGTAAAAGTTGCTCAAATTTGCAACTTATTGGAAAAAGGGTCGTGGGATCGAAATATCTGCTCTGATAGCTCCAAGTGGTTGGGTAAACCCTATTCCCAACCTTGTCTCATCCTTTTCAGTGCTTGAACATTCTCGAGCATGCCAAATTGGAACATCCCTAAGGGTCACTAAATGCCATAGAGCTGCGATCTTTGACACGGCATATCTTAGAGCTCATGTGAGGTATGGATATGATTCCAATTTCTATAGGACCATGTTGCAAATACCTACACTAACCTCTCTTTCTTTTTAGAGATCATACTATATTTTGATTTTTTAATGCCATCTCGGGTGATGTTGAAACTTGTAGAGTTGGCCAGTACAAAGTTGCCAACTGCCAAATCTCTCTCACCTTTCATTGTGGGATCAAACTGTCTACTATGTTAGCTTCAAGTGGTTAGGTAAACCCTATCCCCAACCTTTTCCCATCTTTTTGAGTGCTCAAACATTCTTGGGCACACCAAAGTAGAACATCCCTAAGGGTCACTAAATGCCATAGGGTTTCGATCTTTGATGGGGCATATCTTGGAGCTTATGTGAGGTATGGATGCGATTCTAGTTCCTATAGGACCATGTTTTGGAGACCTACAATAAATTTTCTCTCTTTTTAGAGATCATACTCCATTTTGATTTTACAATGCCATCTCAGGTGATGCTAAAACTTGTAGTGTTGGCCAATACAAAGTTGTCAACTACCAAATCTCTCTCACCTTTCATCGTGGGATCGAACTATCTACTCTATTAGCTCTAGGTGGATAGGTAAACCCTATCCCCAACCTCATTCCATCCAGTTGAGTTCTCAAACGTTCTTGGGCACGGCAAACTAGAATGTCTCTAAGGGTCACTAAATGCCATAGGGCTGTGATCTTTGATGGGGCATATCTCAAAGCTCCTGCGAGATATGGATGTAATTCTAGTTCCTATAGGACCATGTTGTGGAGACCTAAAATAACCTCCCTCTCTTTCTAGAGATCATACACTATTTTGATTTTGTGATGCCATCTCGGGTGATGGTGAAACTTGTACTGTTGGCTAGTACAAAGTTGCTAACTACCAAATCTCTTTCACCTTTCATTGTGGGATCAAACTGTCTACACTTTTAGCTCCAAGTGGCTGAATAAACCCTATCCCCAACCTTGTCTCATCCCGTTCAACACTCAAACTTCTCAGGCATGCCAAACCAAAATTTCCCTAAGGGTCACTAAATGCCATAGGGTTATGATCTTTGATGAGGTATATCTCAGAGCTTCTGTGAGGTATGGATATGATTCTAGTTCCTATAGGACCATGTTGCATAGACCTACACTAGCCTCTCTCACTTTCTAGAGATCATACTCTATTTTGATTTTGTGAAGACATCTCGAGTGATGTTGGAACTTGTAATGTTGGTCAGTTCAAATTTGTCAACTACCAAATCTCTCTCACATTTCATTGTGGGATAAAACTATCTACTTTGTTAGCTCTGGGTGGTTAGGTAAACCCTATCCCCAACCTTGTCCCATCCTGTTGAGCGCTCAAACGTTCTTGGGCACATCGAATTACAATGTCCCTAAGGGTCACTAAATGCCATAGGGTTGCAATCTTTGATAGGGCATATCTTGGAGCTTGTTCGAGGTATGGATGTAATTATAGTTCCTATAGAACTGTGTTGTGGAGACCTACAATAATCTCTCTCACCTTTTAGAGGTCATACTCTATTTTGATTTTGTGATACCATCTTGAGTGATGCTGAGAATTTTAGTGTTGGCCAATACAAAGTTGCCAACTACCAAATCTCTCTTACATTTCATTGTGGGATCAAACTATCTACTCTGTTAGCTCTGAGTGGCTAGGTAAAGCCTATCCCCAACCTTGTCCCATCCTATTCAATGCTCGTACATTCTCGAGCATTTCGAACTGGAATGTCCCTAAGGGTAAATGAATTCCATAGAGCTAAAATATTTTAAAGGGCATATCTCAGAGCTCATGCGAGGTATGGATACGATTCCAATTCCTAGAGGACCATGTTGTAGAGACCTCTACTAACCTCTCTCACTTTTTGGAGATCATACTCAGTTTTGATTTTGTGATGCCATCTTGGGTGATGCTGAAACTTGTAGTGTTGGCTAGTAAAAAGTTTCCAACTACCAAATCTCTCTCACCTTTCATTGTAGGATCAAACTATCTACTCCGTTACCTCCAAGTGGCAAGGTAAACCCTATCAAAATGAATAGTTTTAAGGTCAATGATTAGAAAAATACAAATAGTGTACAATGTTCATGGATATTTGAGCTTGGATATGTGTTGCAAGATGAGTATAGACCTTATTTCTACAATTTCAATACTTTATGTAATGATTTGAGTAAGTTATAGATGTTTTAGTAAAGACTAGTTGCAGGCTAGTGATAGAGAAATATGTCAGGTATTTTTACTATATTTTGGTTATAACTTGTTGGTGACCTAGAATTAAGGTTTGGTAGCATAAAGCATGGTAGAAGACTTGGAATAGTGCATGATTTCGGATTTGCAATTCATTTAGTTTGTGTATTGACAATTCCTAGCATGTGGCGTACATATTACTACTTCTAGGAGCTAAGGGGATAGTGTAGTGTATTGTTTGGATTGGCAAGTGTTAATTGATAAGTAAGAATCCAATGCGTCCTAAATGTTCTATTTATTCTCATAAGAGATGCGTTCATGCAAACCACTACTCATGCAACATGGATCAATGAATTTGACTAAAAAACAACATAGTTGAATCTTGATAGAAATATCACAATTTGACATGTTATGGAATATATATGTTAATTATCAATTAACAAGCTTAAGGAGATTACTAATGAATGGTTCATAAGGCACAACACTTGATGAAGCTCTTACAAATGGAGTTACAAGAAGAGTGGTTTTAACCATGGGGGAAACTTTTTAGTTAAGCACACTTGAGTTGGAGTAGTACTAGGATGGGTGACCTCCTAAGAAGTATTCGTACTTCACCTCTTTAAGAATCAATTAGATTCAATGAGTGCTAAGTGTTCTATTCATTATCATGAGAGATTAGTTTGTGTAAATCACTACTCATGAAACATGGGTCAATGAATTTGTCTCAAATACTACATAGTTGAATTTTGACAGCAATATCACAATTTGACTTCTTGTAGAAATGTCTTCTACTTGATGAGCTTAAGGGGAATTCTAATGAATGGTTCATAAGGCACAACACTTGGTGAAGGTTTTGCAAATTGTGTTATAGGAAGAGTGGGTTTAACCATAAAGGAAACTTTATAGTTAAGTGTGCTCAAGCAAGAGTACTACTGGCGTGGGTGACATCTTAGGAAGTCCATGTACCTGCTCTCTATGAGAATCACCTAGATCCAATGAGTGCTAAGTGTTATATTTACTCTCACGAGAGATGGGTTCTTGTGTCCCACTACTCGTGAAACATAAATTACACACTTGAATTCCATTATTACTATCACAATTTGACTTGTGAAAAAATATCTAAGCCTACTTATCAATAACAAAATTTGCTAGACTATTTGACCTATCCTGGAATATACATAGATAACTAGTCTCCATGGTGATAGATAGATTGATTTGTGAGATGCACATATACATGTGAGTGCCCATCATAATTGGTACTCTATGATGGTAGATCTAACATATGGAATTAATGAAACCTTGAGAATCCTATTAGGCTCTACATCATAACTAAACCTTGATAATCCTATTAGGCTCTACATCATAACTGAACCTTGAGAATCCTATTCTGGCTCTACATCATTGTCTATCTCTGTCACGTGACAATCCTTCACTGTTTTGAGGCTAGATTAATGGATTTACCCCTCCCACTATCTATGATGTAGATGTAACTTGTGGGAGAGGGTGTTACAATTGTAATGAATGTATATATGATGATTTTGTGTGTAGGGTAAGAGTTTTGACAGAGAGAAAGAACCAAAGACTGGTTGGGCAGTGAAGAGCATGGGCATGGGTGACTGCCCCAAGTAGAGAAGTAAGATTTTTCTCCAAAAAAGGATAATTTTTATGTTTGATATCATCTATTTTGATGATTTTAAGTATGTTTTGGTCAATTTACAACATCTAGAAATATTTGGAGATGAGTTTTTGGGAAAGCCCTATGGTAAAGGGCATAGAAGTGAGGGTTTGGTGAAAGGGGATCTAGAAATGCTAGAGTGACCCAAAAAAACTTTGAAATCCTTTCCTTTGATTCATATTATAAGACTTTTTGATTTTGTTAAGGTTCCAACAAATAAGGGGATATGAGTTTCTTTGTAAATATCCACTAATTAAGCCTAGTTGTGTAATTGAGATAGCAAGATTTGAGAGATACTTTCCAAAGAAACTATAGTTGAAATTTTGGTATGTTTTAGAAGGGAATAAAGGTTATCTAGAACACCAAAGGTTTTGGGAAGGTCAATGGAAAAGTTTGGAGAAAATTGAGAATTATTGTCTAGCAAGGGCTAGTTGACTCAAGCCTAGAATAGGAATAATTGGCAAAGTGTATGAGATGAGTTGGAACATGTTAGATGGGATGTTTTGAGATGATCCAAGATGTTAGGGTCATGGTGTGATGCCTAGGATGGGTTTTGGTATGTTGGAGGTACCAGGGTACGCTAGGTGCATAGGTAGCAACGTGGTTGTTTTGAAGACAAACTGAAGAAGTAAGTTATAACCTCTTAGATATGGTTGTGGAAAGGTATTACCAAGTCAAAGACCTCCTCTTGAACCCTAGTAGAGTTAGATTCCTTGGGTAGATTCCAAGAGTACAAAGGAGTCCCAGAGTTGAGTTGTTATTCCTAGGGTAATAGTGGGAGGCTCTACATTAGGTGCAGGGCTTAGGATCTCTTCTAGGGACTTTTTAAAAACCAAATCCACCTTTGCCTAGAAAGGTGGTATGATGTAGAGTCCTTGAAAATGCTTCATGAAGACCTTGAGTGCCTTGAGCACCCTGCACCATATATATATATATATATATATATATATATATATATATGTATAAGTTATTTAAAAATTAAAATAGACTAGTAGAAAATTTAACTTGCTTGTAAGTTTTGTGGCCTATCTACACCTAAAGAATCAAAGGCATCACAAGTCTCAATTTCAATAACCATAATATTACAAGAAATCCATCCAGTAATCTAGGAAATCTAGAGAGTAATTCTTCCTTATATCTCCTTCACAGGGAACCTAAGAGATCACATAACTAATAAGAGTAAAAGTGGAATAAATTTTATTCTATTTTTAACAAAATATTGAAGCACATACATTTCATTTTCAATTCCTCTTACATTAAATATTTTGATATATCTCATTGATTAAATATATGAATATTCTATATTAACTCAATAACCAAGTTCTTATAGGTTCCCAAACATCACTACTAGAAACACATACATAAGTTCCCATAAGTAAAAACCATCATAAATATATGAACAAGGTTTCATTATAAACAGTTGAATCCATTATTACAATTAGATAGCATAAAAATCACATAAGCATACCAAGGACAATCATCTTGATATACCCATTCTTCTTTATTGCAACTAAGCATGTGTACATATACATATTAAAAGGAGCAAGTAATCATTATATATCATGTTTTCATATACTTCTAACATTTTTATCCTCTAACATGATCTCTATTTAAAATGGATACATAAGTATTATATCATAGTCATGATACAAAATAATGATGTTGCAACATGTAGTCACACACAAAAAAAGATGCAAAATTGGAATGTGTGAAGAAAGATCATCCAAGGCTCTTGAAAAACTCTAGAAAAATACTCAATGGATAAAAGACTTTCCACCCAACCATGGAACCTTACTGCTCCACTCCCCTAGGCTAGGAGATAACACAAGGCCCCACACCAAGTTCAAACATAATGAAGGGGATAAAATAGCTATTTTAACATTGATAAAGTTTATTGCTAATCAATATTGTATCAAAAATTCAAACTAGTTAGGTATTGAATTAAACTTGATAAAAAAATGACAAAGAAGGAAAACTTTAAACATGAACAAGATCATAAATCATTTGACGATGACATATTGCAAATGATAAACTTATGCTTTAACAGTGATAAAGTTTATTATTAATCAATATTCTATCAAAGTTTCAAATTGATTAGGTATTGGATTTAATGTCATTCATGAAGATATCTAATTTAATATCATACATGAATATATCTAATTTAATGTCATACATGAACAAACATATCATATATTAACCAATAATTTCATAAGTCTAATAATGTCATGCATCAAATAAATGTCATATATACATCAAATGTATATCGAATATGTCCACTGACATAAAATCCAACATATATGTCTGATGATGCCTATACATGTACATGTCTATCAACTATATCTTCTCCTTCCCACGAGGGGAAGGAAACAAATCTCTAGAGGCCTTTGGTCATCGTGTGGAGAGAGATGGTGGTGATGATAGGGTCCTCTTCACACGCTTTCTTGTCCTCTTGTTGAGGCTCTTCTCTAACTCAAGTTGATACAAACAAAGTAGAAATGAATGAATAATTATTATACATTGAAATCAAATATATGTACACAAAAAGTTAATTATTTTCTTACTACCATCATATAAGCACTCTACAAGTCCACCTCGAACGCTCGTGGATGATCAGGTGTGACAAGACCCTACAACAATTGAATCAATATAATCACTTATAAATAACATTAGAAATTTTGATACTAACAATAATAAACAAAAAAAAAAAAAACAAATTCTTTCATGCCTCAGTCAATGGCTGTGAACCAGCCATAGTTGCAGCCACTCCATGATCGACGAACTGTCGGAGATGAGATGTCATGAGCTGCATGTCATACAATACACGTGACATGTAACATGCAACATGAAACAAATATAATTAAATGAATTAAATTAACATGAAACAAATGTACCTCTACGAAGCTCGTATGATGTCTATGCTCTGAGTCTGTAGTAAATGTTGACTGTCTTTTAGAGAGCTGATGCACATGCATAATTTTTTTTTGTCAATCCTTAATATGATTACTTAATAATATATATGTATTAATTTAAATGATTAAATCGACACATACCTCTAGACTCATGGACGAGGCAAAAAATGGAGCCAGGGGATCGCTACTAGGCCTGCCAACACTCTAACCCTAAATTTTGAAAAATGTCAATAGATGCTAATTAATTAATCATTCATTATACATATGAAATGTGATCAAATTAGTAAATTATAATTGTAATTTACTTGTGTGTCAATGCCAAATGTGTCATTCAGGAACTGATCAGTGACAAGCTCATCATCTGCACCATCTCTAGCATGAGTGCTAAATGTGAATAAGGACCCACATGATGTGCACATGTGATCGTGGTGCACTGAAGGCTCCCCCTTAACTAATGGACTCATGCAATGGATGAGGATTTGTGTTAAAGCATTAATGGTCCCTGGAGCGTTGGCCTCTACATGTTCCTTCACAACTAAAGGAATAGTCACATGCTCACCCTGTGGCATGACCAAAGGTGCCCTAACTACATTAGGGTCATGACCTACCCCTAGCATTTTTAATGATGAACCCCCACCTCTACGCTGGGAGTCTAATATATCAAAATAATTGGGGATCTCCCCAAGGACAAACTCACAATACAATTTCTTTAAAAAATACATGGGGATCTCATGATTGTTGCAAGGAGGGGCATCAAAAACCATCCACCATCTATCCCAAAAATTATTTATAATACCATCGCGTATGCACCAATGGATGGGGAACCATTTAGTACCCCCTCTAATAGTATTTTGTTCACCAGGTTTTCTAAAAAATGCACATATTCTACCTTTTGGTATTTCTTTTTTTTTTAACATCTTGATATGAAAATTTATTTGCATAAAATCCCTTTTTTTCATCCCTCTTAACCCACCAAACATCTAACTAACCACTAATTGAAGCTATCTAGGTCTTAATGGATTCGAGGGACAATGCCAATTGAGCCCTCATTGGATTGGTTAGTCTAGATTCTTTCAACCCAACAATGAGTCCTTCTAATTTTGTTTTGCCTCTTTCTATTTCATTTATTATATTTTCTTGTGTGCCATATAAAAACCATATCAAACAATGCAAAATGAAATTTACATTACATACAACATGTTTGTGATCTTGTATTTCATTGGCAAGGAGGCATATTGGCAAGGCAGGTGGTGAAAACTTTGATTCTCTACAACTCGTGTACGTGCTGCTATGAGGAGAGGGCAAAAAAAGAGTTAAAATGAATGGGCTACAGGTATGTAGCCCATTTATAAGATTTTTCTTTCTTAAAACTATGTACACGCTATTGAAAATTGAAAAAAAAGGGTTGTCACCTTTTTGGCACCACAACTTGGTGTACATACCCAATGCTAAGTTCAAAAATATGCTAATAAGTGTAAGGATTGCAACCTAAAATGAGTGTCATATAAAAAATTACCATAAAATGAGGAAAAGTCTACAAGAGTCAAGGTTGATGTGCACATTCACTAGTCAACAAAATATTAGTCCACATTACATCATAAATCAATTCAATTAAAAATCAACTATTCCCTTATCTCAATGCTTTCAAATAAGTTGCACAATACCTTAAAATCACAACAATGCACACACATACCTTTGCTTGCTTACCATACCTTGGTATTACATAGAATTGACCGTATTAGTGGATAATTCATATCTACTTCATATTATATTCATACATATATATTCACAATCATTTCAGTTCATTCACAATGTCAAGAGTGACCTTTTTTATTTTCTTGGGATATGATTGAAAATTTTGATTAATGCATTGAAGAAAACACATTAATTAAAGGGGGAAGAATGTCACTACCCATTTTTCAGATACCTAATAAAGTGATATTTTCATTGCAACCTTGGATTAGTTGAAGTCATTTGGAATCAAAATAATATTAATAACAGATGCATATTGTAATGCCCCACCCAAAGATCCTTGGAACACAAGGATAAAATGTGCACTGAATAATTTTTTTTTTCTTAAGATAAGTTATTAAATCAACAACATAAAGTAACCATATACAATAATGAAACATCAAAACAAGGTGACAAGAATAGGGAACATGGCTAAAATCACATATTGACCTACACCAACGGAAGTTTTACAACACTTGCAAGGATCTCCAAGCACTAAACCATAACTCACAAACCAAAGATCACATGAATTATGAGATTATACAAGAGGATGTTATCTTTCAAACCCAAAGTAAAAGCTCCTAGCATGGTTAGACAAACAAGTCCATTTCCACTAGTTACAACATAATCAAGAATTACAAGTAGAGACCAACAATGGTCATACACAGCACAAGGGCTCAAAGTTACAACCTCACTCTTGAAATTTTGTTAAGTCTAAAATCCTAAAGCCCTGAAATTTGGCAAAGTCTAAACTTTTGAAGTCCTAAAATTTTCCAGAATATTTATCTTAACTCGGAGAGCTCTGGACCTATCTCAAATGAATCATCACATATATTAAAATATTTCTTAAGAATATATTAAAATATGCCAACTTATACTTAAATGACATATTTTAAACTCCATAGAAAATATGTTTTGAACTAGGAAGGTGTGGAACCTAGTAGGGTGTCCAAAACCAACTTCCAAACTTTCCTCAGCCAAGCCAAAATGCCCATTATTTTTCATGCGAGGAGACATTGATCTGTAGTCTGGCATGAGACTTTGCTTCTCCACACGAGACCTTGCCTAACTGTGCGAGAGGATTTGTATTGCTTCGTGCATAGCTTCGCAATGTCATGCAGTCTTTGCATCATATCGCGCAACCCTTGCATCACATTGCACGAGGAATGCCAACAACACAACATTGAGGCCTTTCCCTTCTAAGGATGTGTCTGATTTACTTTAACCTCTTTTTCTATTTTCTCCATATTTTGCTGTAGTTTGTTTGATTTTAGTATCATTATGATTTTATCATCAATTCCCATGCAACTTCTTACTTTTCAAGGAAGATTTGTGTATTTATATCAAATAGGGACTTTCTATTCAATTAGATTGTTCAATCCAGCTCAAACTTGGAGATGCTTCAAAAAGATTTGATGGTTTAGCCTGACTTGTACTTTTATAAGTTCAATTATTCAAGTAGCTTGTGGATTGTGGGCTTGCAATTTTCACTGCAAATTTTTGTTTGACATCATTATGCTTTGTTTATTGCAATTATTTGTTACATGGTCAAATATTTGTTCATTTAGAAATATGATCTCTAGTCTTACTCATTTTCTCCAAGTTAACTCTTAAGGAAATCAATAATTCCCTTGTATCCTTGTGTTGTCATGGTTCTTATTTGGCCATCAAAAATGTTTTCTCTTGATGGGCCACGTTCTGTGTTGTGGCACCATCTCAATCCATCGCCTATTTTCTAGTCTTAATCATCTAACACTAGTTATCCCTACTTTCTCTTATTACCATATCTAATTCTTGTATGTTAATATATGATGTTGTTTTCCCATTTTGATCTTATTGATTATCTATTCTTCATATTCAAATTAATCACTCCTCTAATTGATATCTTCTTTCTCATCCCTTAGCTATTTAGATCTAGTGGAAAATCGAGTAAATAGCTTCTTTTACATTTAATTAAGTAGTTGGTATTTGTAAAGTTTGAATTATAAGGGATAGTTTGTGAATTTGACTTAGTTGATTAATAGTAATGATTCTTTTAATTCATATTATGAAAAAGCATGAAGCGATTTATTTATATAGTAATTTGTTCATAATATATATATACATACATACTTGTAATTTATTTATTAATTACAATCAATATAATAATATAATAGATTGATGTGTTACCTTATTCTCTAATCCAACTAATTTTAAGAGTTTTATTTGTTAATGTTGCTCTTATGCTCCTCTAAGTTAAATACATCTATGATTCACGATATACTAGGTATAAAATGAGATGTCATGTGATGCAATTCCATTACTCCCTGTAGTTTTACTTGTTTAGTATTTCTCATGTTAGGCTGGGTATTGTTCATATTTACTAGATTTTCCAGTGGAGCTAAATAGCTAAGAGATAAGAAAGAAGAATCAAGTAGATGAGCGATTAGTCTGAATATGAAAAATAGATAATCAATAAGAACAAAATGGTAAAACAACATCACACCTTGGCATGCAAGAATTAGATATGGTAATAAGTTAAAGTCAGGACAGTTAGTGTCATATGATTAAGATTAGAAAAGAGGTGATGGATTGAGATGGTGTTGCAACAAGGAATGAGGCCCATCAAGAGAATACATTTTTGATATCCAAATAGGAAGCATGACAACACAAGGGAATTATTGATCTTTCCTTAAGAGTTAACTCAAAGAAAATGAATTAAACTACAGAGCATATTTATAAACCAACAAATATTTGACCATGTAATAGACAACTGGAGTAATAAAAGTGTAATGATATTAAATGAAAACTGCAACGAAAATTGTAAGTCCACAATATGTTTAAATAATGCAAATCCTTTTAAGGGCTCGTTTGGTTGTGGGAATACAAATATGGGAATAGGAATTGTTATTCTGGAATAGAAAATAGGAATATATATTCATATTCTTTGTTTGGTTCAGCCAGAATTTGATGGGGAATTCACGGACCCAAAGTTTTCTAAAATAAATAAAACTGGAATAGGAATACATATTCCAATTCCAGCTATTGAGGTGGAATTGAAAATATTTATTTTTGGGATGAAATTGGAATACATATTCCTATTTTATTCCAATTCGCAATTCTGATTTGGTGCACCCAGACACAAAATTCAAAATTTTAAGAATTTACATATGCCTATTCCACTTGTATTCCCGTTGCCAAACAGACTTAAAAGTTAGATTGAAACAACCCAATCAAATTGAAACTTCCTATTCAATACAAATATCTGCCTTAACAGTAAGAAGTTGTGTAGGAATGGATGTTGAAATCATAATGATACTGAAATCAAACAAAATTGATGTGAAATCTAAAGAAAATAGAAAAATAGGTTGAAGTAAATGTCAGAAGCCAAATGGGTGAAAATATTGGCTTTCAGCATAAACATTCTGATAGAAAATGAAGCGTCAAATCATGAAGTTACATGATCGCTTCAAAATAGGAAGAGACACCTATGCTAAAAGGAATAACAGAGTCAATAAGTGTAGATATAAAAGTAGCAAGGTTTGACAGTAAAAACTCGAGGAGCGATGACCAAGGAGAAGACACAACCTTAGAAACTCTCACATAGCAAGGAAAACTTTGAAATTGTCAATTATATTTCTAAGAAAAGTTTTGAATGAAACCAATACAAACAAGTAGACCATTCTCTAATCAGCCGAAAACCAAGTCCACAATGATACAGTCTTCGCCAATAGTCCCCAAACTTGCCACTGACTCCCAACTTTTCCCCCACAATCAAAAGGACCTCTTAGATGTCCCTTGGAGCATGGTCAAAGGCCATTCTATTTAACTTGTAAATTCCAGGCTACCAGCCATATATCAATGTCCATTATCTCAAACCACCTACATTATGGCCTTGAGAGAAGAAAGAAAAATAAAATAGAAACATCAAAGGAATCATTTACAATCCAAAGTCTTTTAGGCTGGTCATGGTGATTTAGGAGCTAGTAAGATGCAAACTAATCAACCAATCCTTAATCCAAGGCTAGATAGCATGGAAGCTCAGGTCAAAAGAGAAATAAAGAAAAATGTAGTGCTTAATCAAGCTTCCTATTACTCCGACTACCTAATCTTGGAGGAATCTAAAGGCTAATGGCGTTATACAAAAAATGCATCCAATATTTCAGTTTGACATTAATTTGTTGGTTAAGCGGAGAAAAATTATAAGGTACGCATGCACGACCATATTCAATAAAGTAGGTGAGGATAATATAGATGGCAATTTCCTAGGGATCTCACTAATATGCAGAACAAAAACAAGACGATGCAAGAAAATGTTGAAACTAAGGTGTTATACAAGTGCAATTAACAAGATTATAGCAATAAATTTCACAAATAATGCTAATTGAGAGGAGAATGAAGAATTTCTTGAAAGTTATATACAGTTAACCTTGAATAGAATATATGCGCATACCTCTGAGTATCAAGCAAAAGAAAACCATTGAAGACAATGAGTTCCCTTCCCAGTTTTCAGCGCTTCCCCCACCTCTTCCCTCAACTCTCCCATTTAACTTAAAAATATGCATGGTGTCCCAATTAGCAGCTAGGGAGTACATTTTAGTTACTATCAGATGATGGTTCTAAAAAAAATTAGTACTAAATTAGATTCCCCCAATAAATTTGTAACTGCTATTCAAAATCCAGGTCATCAGTATGCAACATAAACCTATTATTAATATTATTTTGATTCCATTTTTTAATATATATATTTTTAAAAAGAAAATGGCTTTAACTAATCCAAGTGGCAATGACCTATTTGGTATCTGAAGAATGGGTTATATGACAATAAGCCATATATCCATAGACACATCTGCATCCAAACTACAAAAGGCACATCCTGTAATGTAGGATTTTATGTACTCAATCATATTAAGATATTAAGAATTGAACCATATCCACATATACACCCGCATCCAAACTGCAAAAACATATTAAGATTTGAAGCATTGTTGAATAAAAGTTTTGACCACACAAAATAAGTTTGGAACAAAATCATCAAAAACAATCCAAGATTTCACAATAATAGAGAAACAAAATTCCTTTTCAACTTCCAATCAGAATTTACTACTACTAAACTTTTATCATATGGGATCAACACTCCTACTAGTTTCCTTTCAAGAGTTTCTGTTGATAAAGAATTGAGCATGAACAGGAATTGAAGTCCCATATGTGAGGTCCCACATGGTAGGAGTCTTGGAAAGATAAGATGCGCCATCTAAAACACCATGTAAATATTGAACCATTAATAGAAACCTCAGAACACATGACAAACTTTTTATGTGGATAAATCTAAGAGCTTAACAAAACCTATGACTTTCTCCTCAGAACTCTATTCTATCAATGCCACAGAGAGTCACAAATAAAGAAAACAACTAGGTGGAGGGTGTGTCAGGGCATGAGATATTTTGTATCAATTCAGGAACCACTCTTCTACTATTGGTTACAAATCCACACCATCTTAATTATTGACCTCCTCTCCATTTCAAATGGAATACAAAAAAATTACTTACAAATCATGACAAATGGTACAAGTGGCAATGGGTTTAATTCAATGTTACTTTGGAATGCGTTTCCAATATGTTTTTCAGCCATCCCCGTCTTGGATAAGTTTCAGGGATAGTGTATGCCTAGGGGACACTGACTTTGATTTCTAGAAGATATTTGTCTTTGACTCTTGAAGTAACAAAGTAAGAGAAATTTGAAAAAATGAATTTTGCTAATTCTTATATTTTAAGTTTCTATTATGTATAAGAGCATGCTTTGTCTATTCTTTATGAATCTCTAAATTTTTCTACATATTTTAATTTGATTTCCTTATTGTTATATAGCTGTCCCCAAAATTGCACAAAAAAGTTGTCATCCCAAAAACTCGTCCCCTGATGTACCCATCCCAGAAAATTGGGGTAGCACTAGTTTTAATTTACCATTTGTGAGCTTTTCTATAGATGGGTTGTTCAACACATATACTGCTGTAGAATGCCTTTCAGCACAATAAAATATTAGCTATAGATAGAGAGAGATACAGCTATAGAGACCTTTCCTTTAACATATTACAGAAACTTGAAGTCTTCCTATAATCATTATTAATATTAATGTATCAGAATGTCTCTAATATTTTCTTCAAATTAATACATTTAAAATAGAGATTAACTATACATCGAAGGACTTCTTGCTAAATTTGCTTAGAAACTACAATCAGCGATATTACAAATGTGAGAACTAGAATACAACCACCAAGAATGTTGAAAATTACATGTCAGTGGAAAAGGAATGAATCCAGACAATACTATAGTTCTTTACAGAACTCTTCCCTTAGGCATTCTTGCAAAATCGACAACTGTCCCTCCCTAACTAATACATCTTCATCTAGTTTGTTTACTTTGAGCTTAAGTGTTCCAACTTCAGCGATGAGTTTAATGTTTTGCAAGGTAAGTTGTTCTGCATCTTGCTGAAATCCATTCCTTTCTTCTAAAACTTTGGGTATCTTTGCTCTTAACAACGTCAGTTCTTTCTGACATTCTTCTAAGTCAATCTGTAAACATTTTATGGTATTTTCCTTCCCTCCAAGCTGTAGATAAAATATATCACAGCATTAGTGCTCATAATCTAAACTAAATATAATGCTCTTCAAAAGTAAGTTAATCTTCCATTTAACAAACTGTTTGACATCCTAAATATAAACAATTGAAAGCATGACAACACATACCAGAACCTCCAAATCTTTCTCTTTCTGGTTTGAGAAAGTGAGCCTAGCCTGTAGTCTTTCAATGTTACTCCTCAAAACCTCTTGACTCCTTTCAAAAGTTGCAACTTTCTCCTCAGTTTGTTCTACATCAACCACATTGGAACATAATTTCTCCCGTAGAAGCTTGACCAGTAAAGTTTTGGCTTTAAGTTCTTGTTTTAGTTGTTTGAAAACCTCCTCACTCTAAAATAGCAATGAAGAATAATGGTTGATCACAAAACCATGTTAATGAACACTCCCTAAAATAGAAAAATAAATAACATTAGTTACCTCTATATGCTGTTGTTCCTGTTGATATGCCTCTGGATTTGCTGCATGTTGCTTGAGGGATTCATCATAGGATATATGAGAATTTTCTTTCAAGATTTCTTCTTGCATCCACACACTATTCTTCCAAGATGAAACTTCTTTTTGCAATTGTACATTTTGCTCAGCCAGATCTTGGATCCTCTTTCTCATCTTCCTCTCCTCCGACCTAATTTTTCCCAGCATAGAAGCCCATTCATTTGACCGCTTATCTATCTCCTTTTCTAATGTCTGTTGCAGATCATTCTTCTCACTCTCCAGTATCTTTGTTCGACATTCCATCTCTTCTTCGATCAACCTTAGCGATTCAGTTGCTGAAGATGTTTCTCTCTTGTTGCTGGAAAAGATGGAAGTGGTTGATGAATGACTTTCTCTGTGATGGCGCACTGAATGGGGAGATGACCGCTTCGAATGTGGAGATGAACGCTTGGAATCCCCTCCCCCAGAGATACTTTCCTTTGGAATAGCAGAAGAATTATCTACCATCAACTGCTTTTCAAGCAAATTCTCCTTCGAGCTATCGCTTCCCTTCTCCAAACAAGGCGGCCCATCCTTATCAACCCTCTGGTAGGGTAAATTATTACTGATATTGTTGTATGTAGAGACCCGTTTCAATGGAAATAACCTCCGCATCGCTGCAACACTAGCAATCACCTGTAAAAAATAATCCGTGTCATTTTAAAGCCGGAAGTAAACTGAATTATAAAAAGCATAGTCGAACACATTCACACCAAAAATGAATGGTTACAGCCTCGGCTGTTAGATTTGAAAGATGGCATTATAGTACCAGACAGCACAGGAGGACCCTAATGACGGTGAATTCCAGGCAGATCTTCACACTCTTGCTCGCATCGCTGCTCCACATGGATGACAGGGGTGGCTTGGATCCTGCTCAAACCAGTAAACATATAAACATCGGGAAATTTAAGAATACAAAGTTGAAAGAGTATGGCGATGCAGGTGAAGAAAAATTGGGGGTTTCAAACATCTCGGCGACAGTTAAAGAGGGTACCAGGTTGAGAAGCACGATAATGAAGCAAGAATTGGAATAATGAGAAGTAAAAGGCACAGTGTAAAAACTAGAGTGAGGAGATATGCACCAGAACATTCGGATAAAATGGAAGCGTTGATATTCTGCTTCTCCTGCATGTCCCTCGGATGCAAGACTCCCATGCATAAAAGAAAAACTATGCAAACCACGTGCCTCGGGGTAATCACATTCATTTTGTTTACGTAACTGCGACCCTTGCCTTGAACCTGTGAGATGATGAACGGTTAGTTTCAAGAGAAGGATAGCTAAATTGTTCGTATGCATACGGAAATCTCATTGCATATTGATCTATATATCCTGTAATTTTATGAAGCCGTTGCAGCTGACTTGAATGCGAATTAGGACACCTGTCCTCTTTAATTTCATTCAATTCCGCACATTTAAATTCTCGGAGGGGCTGAGAAATATTAATGTAGGGACTTAATTTTGCGTAGATACCGAAGGATGGATATGTTGGAGGAGCATTTATACCCTGTTTATCCCTCAATCTTTTTACTGTAAAAAATTATGCAGTATCTAGTTGGAAAATCTTACATAGATTCCCAAACTGAAACTGCATATCTTTAAAGATTGAAGAACTCGTTTCCATACACGTTCATACACTTCTCCTGTCTTTGCTTTAACCCCACCTGCCCAGACACTCCTCGTGATATCTGCTTCCACAACAGTCAATTCGCAACTTTAGGTATCTTGCTTCTCTGGGCCCCCGTGAAAACCACCAAAGTGAAAGTGCTCAGATACAACTCTGTAGTTCAGGTGATTCTTCAGGGGACTAATATCTTCACCGTCGAGAGCCATCCGATTCATTTGCATGGGAATGACGTTTACATTGTGGGAACGGGATTCGGTAACTATAATCCCAAGAAAGATCCTAAAAAATTCAATCTTGTGGATCCTGTCATGCGCAATACCGTCAATGTTCCTGTCAATGGATGGGCTGCTATCAGATTTGTAGCTTACAATCCTGGTAAGATATATCTTTTTCTTTCATCTAAATTTGTGGCATGATCTTTGTATTTGCAAATTCTAATTATAGTTAGATTCAATTTTTTAAAATCATACCCACAATGAAATCTAAAATCGGAATACATTGTTATGAAAATCTTGATCATTCTTCTCGATGTCGTATCCTTCAGCACACCTTTAGGTAGCCTTGGGAAGTTGGGTGATCACCATAGAATCAAGTCCGTTCTTGTTGAAATGAAAGGAATGGACATAAATCCAAATGTTATCACTTATACCGCTCTCATAACACTACTACAAAGTGAGTTGTTTAATTGTTTAATTAGTTTAATTGTTACCAAGGCACAGATGTTCCTTAACAATGCGTTTGTAGGCATTCAATTAAGACTAGTTTTACATGACTGTGACTTCAAAACATTCTATAAGCAGCCAATATATTCAGCTGAATTTCATTTTCCCTACGAGTGATCTTGGATAATGCATTTCGGTTATCCAAATAATAATTTTGAAATTTATTGATATAGACTTCAAATCTGCTCACACTGATGAAACAAAGGCAGGTATTCAAGCATATCTACATTGTAATCTCCAAAGGATCTTCCACATTCAAAAATTATGTGTTTCTATAACTTGAATTTTATGCAAGCATCAAACAAATCCACAAAAAATATTGTAAATATTATATAGATTGAGTTACTCTGCTTTCAGAAAAATGAGTGTACACGTAAAACTCACAGACGGGCTACCCTTACTATCTTTTCTTGAGAATGTTTTTGTAGATTCTAAACCTTCCCATCAGCTATCATGCATTCCCAAACACCCAACACATGTAACAGTGCAAACCCAACTTCCAGAAACTTTTCCTCTGAGTTTAGATTTATAGGGTAGCCAGGGGGGATTGATACCATTGAACTGCGTATCTCTTAAACGTTCATAATTTCATACCCACGCCCACACACTCAAACTCCTATTCTTAACAAGTAAAAACCTCATCAATAACTATCAATATATTAGTATAAACATTTTAGATCATATTCAATGATCCATTATAAAAATTTCTTTATATTCTTAGTTCTCTCATCCTGATGATGGATCATTGGGTATGATCCAAAATGTTGATGCTAATAAACTCACACATTATCTTACGCAGAAACATGAATATAGCATCAATAATTTAAAAGAAAAAAGAAGAGCATAACTAATGAGAAGCATCTGTCCCTAAATTACCTACAAGATATGTGTGTGAGGAGGATAAAGGACAGCGATTTTCATAGTTCAGAATCCAAATTCAGAAGAACAAGGACAGGAATAAATCACCATAACTTCATACCATTTGGACTAAATACAAAGAGAGTATATCATATATTGCTATATCATGTCTTGCTCTGAGCAGCCAAAATTTGCTATATTCATTTGCTTTGGGCACACTTTTCTAATGGTAAAAGTGCACTTAACTAGGATGATCTTCGATGAAGAATAACAGATTCCTCTTTTTTGCTCTATTATATATTGGGGACTCACATAAAGAAGAGTCCATACATGTGTTTTCAATTAAAACCACATAGAAGCATCCATGTCTTCATGGGTTCCACTATTTGCCAGTGCTCGTCTCTTCATAATCGATCATTCTACTTCTAGAAGTTGCTTCCCCTAAATTTTTCAAGCAATCAGGTGGACTGTATACTGATTCATGAATGCACATCCCTATCTTATAGCCAGCATCCATGAATTACTCTAATCATTCTCTTCGTACTCCATCATTCCAAATACTGGATTCTAGTAACCTATTGCCTGATTTATATCCCTTAATATCGTTGGAAAAGGTGGATCCCATAAATTTCTCCTTGTGGACATGGGCTCTCAGCCAAAAGAATATACTGGCGTTAACAGAGAGGGTAAACATTTAGGGATACATGGCCTTCAAACAGAGGAATCACTAATTGATAGCATGATTGTTCTATTGAGAATTTAAAATTCAGCCCACCAAGTCTACTGAATGAATCACTGAGCTCGAAATTAGATGCCAATCAAATCCGAGGGAAAAGATCTTCAATTTTCTCATTAGAAAGCTGATTTTGTACTCCAGTCTTCGTTGTGAGGCTGCGGAATAAAGAAAATAATGCCAAGTTGATGAATTTGAAGCTCCAAAACATATTAAGGGTTTTTCCAGATTGTTTTGAAGTGTCATTTTGCTTTATTTTCCTTAAAAATAATCATCTTTTCTACCGTGGGTGGAGCCTGGGAAATCTTACTATCTACTGCATCATTGTTTGGTTGATCATGATCTGTTCCTGTTGCCATCTTACAGATCATGGGTACTACTTTAGATGCAAGGTAGATCCAACAGTTGTATAAATATGGTTGTTGATCAAGGCATTGGATACTAGAATATACTAATGACAATATGTAGGTCAGGCGTTTGGCCTAAGGAATTTGCATCTAGGAATAAGAAATTTAGACCGACGACAGGTACAGAATTAGAACCCAATGCGAGGTTCTCAGCCCTTTCTGTGCTCTAGAATATCTTGATACTTCCTAATTTGAAGTTGGTTGGCTTATTGAAAAAATTATTTACTTCTTGATTTTGAGCAATTAGCGTATAAGAAAGAAGCAAGCAATTTTATGAATGTCTCCACAGAGGAAAAAGAATAAAAGTAGTGAAATGTTCAGGAGGTAAAATTGTAGACAATCGGGCCAAGAGAAAAGTGAGACTTCGTTAGCATTTTTTTGCCATAGGAAAGAGGAAACTAGCTATTGCATTTTTGTGTGCAATAGGCAAAGATCAATTAGAGAAGATTTTGGCATATTGTTTTTTTTATGTGTAGACTATATGTTGCTTATGCATACAAGGGTTGTAATGCAGAAGTGATAGTTTTATATTAACTATGCATTTGCTTATAGAGAGATTGATAAGAAAATATAGATAGATGCAAGACAAGACTATTATAGAAAGAGATAAGGAGACATTGATTGAACGAGTGTGTGTGAGAGAGAGAGAGGCGAGGGCTCAAGGGAAAGATAGATGTCTATATATAGAAGGAGATAAAGAGGGATTGGAAAATGATTGGGAGGTAAATAGAGATATTGTAACACCCCGCCAAGGGGTCCAAAAGAATTAACCTAAATTTTTAACTAAGTTTGCCAAACATTTTTTTTTTAAAGAATAACATACACATCAATCATAAAGTAGTGGAAGCAACAACATACAATCACACAGAAGCAAACATAAAAGATTACATTCCTTAAGGATTCCAAGACGTTCAATCACATTTAAATTTAATTAATACTATATCATAGGAGAACAATGCAAAGGTAACATTTAGAGGGCTAGAAAGTACAAAATTAATACTAGGAATACCAGAGTGACAGGACCAAATCCAATATCTGATTTACTATAGAGGGACTGGAGAGAAGCTAGCATAATAAGCCCAGTGAAAAATCAAGGACACTGTGGATCTTGCTGGACATTCAGGTTTGCACAATTTTACATTTCTAATTTTTCCTCTAATGAAACCCATTGAGGATAATTTTTCTATGAATACATGAAGAGACTTCTGACTGAGGATAATTTGAACTCTTCGGTGGATGGGCAAGCTTTAATGGGCAACCTTGAAGGTGTTTCTCCTAATATTACTTAGATGCAAGTGTTTGTATGAACTATTATTCATAAAACATGGATCCATGAAGTTGACTCAAAATTTTATAAGGTTCAATTCTTATAACAATATTATAATAATTGAATTTTTGATATTAAGAGAGGGGTTGTTTAATCACAAGGTTGACTTCGAACTGTTTGTCAATCTCTTAAGTCAGCCTCATTTTGGTTGTTTTTAAAATAAAAAATAATATCACACTAAATTTGATCTATTCTTATATAAATGTTAATGTTACAACACCACTGGAGCTCTTGAGGCTGCCTATAAACAGGCTACAGGAAAGTCCGTGAACCTGTCTGAACAATAGTTAATTTACTGTGCTGGAAACTTCAACAACTTTGGTTGCAATGGTGGCTTGCTGTCCCAAGCATTTGAGTATATTAAATACAATGGTGGGCTAGATACTGAAGAGGCTTATCCTTACACGGCTGAAGATGGCGTCTGTAAATATGATGTCAAAAGTGTTGGTGCAAAGCTTCAGATTATGTGAACATTACTGAGGTAATTATCCATTATCATCTTAATTAAAACCAAAACTTATATTCTGGAATCGTTGTCTTAGAATACAATACTGATACCAAAAAGTCATATGCAGTTTTATTTGAAAACTCAAAATTAGGATATAAGTCAATTAATGGATTTGTGCTCGTTTACAGGGAGATGAAGAAGAACTTAAATAGGTTGTAGGTGTAATTTGTCCTATTAGTGTGGCAATCCAAACAACTCAAGAAATTGCATTTTACAATTGAGGGGTCTACACAAGTACACACTGCGCTCAAGGACCCATGGTACGTATAGAGCACACTATTGTTAGTTTGCAAGCAATTATAATTTAGTGAAGCTGTATATGAACTAGATTGTGTGATGGGTTTTTAATTATCTATAGAGTGCTTTTTGAAATAAGAAAATGATTGATCTCGTACTGATAGTTATGGTCTGGAATTGTCTCACATTCTGATCTAGGGACAGTTTCATCGAATTCAGAGACTCTGAAAATCTTTTATCTTTGATCAGTTTTAATTATTAAGCTTGAATAGACAAGATTTTGAATTTGAGTAATGTGTTTAGAAAAATATGAATTATTTAAATATACAATTTATAGAAATACATAAAAGTAAAAAAATAAAGAGTTTTTTTTATCAATTTTGTTTTTCTACAATTTATAATGATTATTTTTACTATCTATAAACTTGATTGTACGTATTCTTTTGTATTGACACTTTTAATCATATTCATGATCTAACATCAGATTTTGTAGATATCACGAATAGAAAACTTGATATAATTCTTAAGATTAATACAAGAAAGAACACAATACAAGAAATATGAAGCAATTTTATTGAATAAAGAGAAAAAAATAAAAGATAAAGATAAAAGAATTTCAACTCAAAGGAGTTGACTAGGAAGGAAACTTGTCTGTGGTTGTAGGACATAAACCATGCTGTACTACAATATGACATTAATTGCTAAGTATTTTTACTATATATGCTCTTGTTGCACAGAGATTTCTTGATTATACATTTCTCCTCATTCAACATTTTAAATGATTTACTGGGAGATCTACTTGGACATCGTTTGGGAATAAATAGTAAAGAGTGATGTGAATTTGGCATGATTTTTGAGAGTTGAACTATCTTTACATTGTTGTTTCTGGCATTGCCTCTTACTGTGCAAGTTTTTGGATGCAGTTATATTACCTATTGAGAATAATTTTCCTATCAATCTATCGTAGTGGTGAGATGCCTTGTAAGTACTATTAAAATAAGGGACTCTATCAATGGCTAGTGCTTGGCTGCAAAGGTTGTGTCATTTATTTGAGAAGATAGATAGAATATCGGTAATTTAACCCAATTGTTGTTCTTCCTATTTCGCAGGATACACAATCCTTTATCCAACATGTCATGAATGGCAATTTGAAGGCTTTGTTCAAAAAAAACTATCCAATTCGCAAAACGGTTGTAAGGAGTACAATCACTAAAGAGCTGATTTGGTGATTTCTTTATCTCATGGTGAGTTCTTTACCCTTGGCAACTTGTGTTAATTTTTGCATCAAATGTTTATGATTTAACAAACCCCTGCACATGTATTATCTTTTTTATTAGACCTAGTTATTTCCTATAATGTCCCATCCATATCTCCTTTTACTTATGTATGGCCCTTAATTCTTCTAATCAATGAATACTACAACAAATATCCTTTTATTTAAAAAAAATTCTGGGTCATGTTTAAACATTGCATTTTAATCTTTGATTTTTTAATAAAGTTTTCTATTTTAATCAAATATTGTACAAACTTTTCTAATATAGTCTACCTATTAGTATCATTCAATTGAACAAATACAAACTTATAATGTAATGTTTAAACAAATCCAAAATTTATGAAGATAATATTATATGTTCAAATGTTGATTAATTCACCTGTGATATTAGTTATAAATTGTTGGTTGTTTGATTTTGTTTGAAGTATCAACACAAAGAAATAGGAGTGTTGACATCCTCTGCACCTGTCTCATACTTTGGCCATATAAAATCTCTAGACATCTTTGCAGAGATTCTTCGTAGTCTTTGAAGTAAGTCTTCCAACATTTCTTTCAGCAAAGTCTATTCTTTTGTCATATATTTCTATTTAGATAGAATACTTAAATTTTGACCAAGGATTTTCTCGTAACATGGGAGACATTCATTTCTAGAGGAGATATGTGATAAATATTCCTCATGTCATTTCAACCAAGGATTTTCTCATAACATGGGAGACATTCATTTCTAAAGGAGATATGTGATAAATATTCCTCATGTCATTCCCAATCAAAGAGAAAAAGCACTGACCCAAGCTTGTTATGATGTATCTAGGAAAAATATAGTGTCTAGTCTCACAATTCTTCCATCACACCCCGTTAAAAAAATCAACTAGCTTTCAAGGTTATTGCAAGCTGTAGTGGCTAGGAATGTCTCCTCTTCTAGCCCAATAAAGTGCCTACCCAACAATAACTTAAATAACTAAATGCTCTCTTGGGGTTGTTTGCAGTTTGGTAGATTCATGGGAAGTGAGCTCTCCAACATAAAGACTTCCATACACTGGGCCACATAATATCTTCTCAAGACTATTGCTCACGTAAGCACCATATTTGTTGAGGTATAAATTGTGTTAATGCTTTCACTCATAAATTACTATCTTTGTCTCAAGTGGGTTTATACATTATTGAGGTTTGTATGAACTTATGCAGGTCAGAGATCCTTACAATGACCACAAATGCTGGTAGAGGCTACAGGATATGGACACTGTCAGATCTTATAAAATGAATGGCTAAAATCTAGGCTTAGATGTTGCATCCCTTGTGTTCTATAGAACACATCCTTCCTTTTCTAGGAGGCTCCTTCATGCTTCCATCATGGTAAATTTTAGTAGCTTCATGAATTCAATCTTACTAAATTCTATGTTTTGTTGGGTACCTCATCAACCTCCTTATTTTAGATTTTTTATTTTGCTGATAAACTCAGAGGACCTTATAGTAACTTGCTTAAGTCTACAGTCTGTCCATTCTATTGCTCTTCTTTTGGGTTAGAAGTAAATGTAAATAAATGTGGTATGCTTTCAGATTATACTGTAGCAAAAATTTAGTTGAATTGATTTTCTTGGGTATTCTCTTAGGATGAATTGTTTTGGGTTGCTAAGTGGATATATAAAGTAATAAAAAGTACCAAATATTTGATCTACATATGACTACAGTTTTAGAGCTCATTAATTGTTTTGCTCCCTTCTTGTGTCTCTTATTTGCAAAAGCTTAGACTTAATTTTTCTTTTTAAAATGGTGCTAGCTCAATGGACGAGCACCTGCATTACGAGCAGGGGATGGTGGTTCAATTCCATCGTACCTTAACATGAATTAATTAATTATATTGTAGTTTATAATAAATAATATGATTGCTTTAATTTATTAATTTGTTCTATCTTCTATCTAATAATCTTAAGAAAGACAATAAGTGAAATTAAAGACATAAATATATCTATAAAGACAAATTAAAATTGTCTCTAAGAGACAATAATAGTGTTGTTCCTTATTGTCTTTAGAAGACAATAATTTACGACAATAGTTTAAGACACTCACTTAAAGACAATATGTAAGACAATACCCAACTTCTTTTTTGTCTTGAATTATGACAATTCACTTAAAAATTGTCTCTAATATTGTCTTAAAACCCCCCTTCATGTTGTAGTGTAAAGGGTTTGTGTAAATGGGAACTAAGTGAGGAAGCACTTGGGGTTTTCCACAGAATGAGGCACCTTCATTGTGTTCCAAAAATTGTTACATACAACACCGTAATTGATGCGATCTGCAAAATAGGTAGGGTAGATGAGGCTCTTGTTCTATTTGCTGGGATGATACAAGAAGGCATATCTCTTGATATTATTTCGTGCAGTAGTCTAGTTAATGGTCTCTGCAAGGTAGGAAGGGAAAATCAAGCTTTAAGGTTAGTATCTAAAATAAAACATAGCTACTGCCCTCTAGATACCTAAAATAACCAGAGGGTGGATGATGTTAACTGGAAACTTGCTTCTATCATTAGAGAGATTCTTTTTATGAGTAGCTTTGTGGATTGGATCTCTTCTTGTCATATTCCTAGGAAATGGAATGGAATGGACTGGCTGATGTTTTGGCCAAATGGGCGTCGAAGAAAGGTGATGGTTGGGATATTTTGAGTAGAGATGGACTCCCTGCTGAGTATATTGGGACTTTTGAGCAGTTAGTGGACAATAATAGAATTTAATTCTATTTGAGTTTGGTTCTTTTGGGCCTAAGGCCTTTTGTAACTTTGGCTTTAATTGAATAAATTTTTACCCCTTTTGAGAGAAAGCAACTGAAATCACTAAATGAAGTATACAAGCATCGTCATCAAAAGAATAACCATGAACACATAAAATATCTGAGTATAGAGTAGCCCATCAAATATATAATCCAAAAATGTAAATAGTATCAACCAAATTAGGTAGCCAAGTAACATTAAATCAAATCCCACAACCATGCAAATTGGCCTAAAAGAATTCAACAATATAACATAGAAGCAAACTAAAGATAGGTACTACAATGCATGAATCTAAATTTAGAAAATATAAATTACATCGAAATGAAAAAGATAAAATCCAAAATTTAAACAAAACCAAACAAAAAAACATACGATTTAATTAAATTTAAATCTAATTTAAGACATTTATAAATTATCTAAAATAAATATAATTAAATACAAAGAAAATAAACTAAATGTAAAATCAAATAACAAATCTAAAAAAAATAAAAAATCAAATAAAGTCACATGACAACACATATAACTTTCCAGAAATGTCACCAATTGATAAACGGCCAAAAAATGGAGAAAAATATTGCAATTAAAAGTTTTCATTGATGTGTGGGTATTAAACATCAAAATAAAGTACCTAAAAATTTTATGAAGAGAGAATTAGAATGTAATAAAATCCATACCTTAATTTTTTATGAAGAGAGGATCAAAATGGTTGAATACCATTCTATGCTTTCTAAATTGACACCATTATTCCATGCAAAGATAAACCCTTTTTCCTAAAAGAAATGCCAAAATAATGGACACAAATTGGAAGGAATATGAATGATGGTCTCGGATTGCAAGCAATTCATAAAGAGTGAATCCCAGAACAATCAACAAAGACATTAAAATGAATACCCAATATCATGCAAATGAATAAGAAATTTGTGGAAAATGACATTAAAAAAAACAACTTAAAAATTATATGCAGAACCCCTTTATACACAACCAAAAATTCTACTTAGAGACTCACTTGAAAAATGAATTTTTTCCTCCCTTTGAAACTAAAAGCCCTTATGGTTTTCCTTATTACAAAGCCCGTTGTTGTTTATTTTGATGTTAATCCTTTCAAGTTTCAACTTATGGAAAAGATGTTGAAGACCCTACAAATGACTACATGCAAGACATGATTATCCATGTACCATTTGATGGAGCCCTGAGGAGCTGGATATGCAGATTTGTTTATTTTATAATTTAATTTGAGAGATTCTAACCCCATCTCACTCCAATTGTAGAGCCTCTCGACTAACAAAGAAATACTTTTGAGGAAGAGTATCGTGCCTAAACACAACTTATTAAACTAACAAAAGAGTCATTGAAATTTCAAATATCAATATAAAGCAAAACTACCAAACTAAAAAAAATTAACAAATGAAAGTCCTACCTTCAGAGCAAAGTGATAAATCAACAATCATAGTGGAAGTTAACTGGTTTGTGGGAGCAAAAACAAAAATTGTAAGCGTAGTTGCATTTTTTTATACAACTAATCTCATATGCCCTAAAGTTTAGAGGTGTTCAAAGTTACATGAGTTTTTGAGTTTCACATATTTAAGGGGTCTATGATGATAAAATAGATTATTCAATATGTATTACCAACACCTTCAGTGATCATTGTTGTTGTAAGATTGATGCGAATGATAAAACTTGCATGAATCTGTCATTTACTAAGACCAAAATATAAGAGGTTCTTCAAGAAATTACCATCTTATTATATGATGAGGATGAAAATGAAATTTATATAGGCAATAAAAAAGGGTTTGTACACATTTGGTCAAACTAAATGTGAATGAGAAAGTAATGGTTACTTTCAATTATAAGTAGATTACCATGTTTATCCTTTTTCAAATTGGTTTTAAAGTGTTTGTATTGGAGTATTGAACATTTATGAGTGAGGATTAATCAAGATTGTCAAACTTGTCAATTTTAATTCAACCAAATTTGACATTATCTCTCCATTGTTTGCATTCTATGTTTGCAATGCTACCCAAATTTGAGATTATCTTTCTCCTTTGTTTGCATTCTACATTTGCCATGCTACCTACATTTGGGATTATGTTTCTCCTTTGTTTTCATATACATTTGCAATGTTGTGATTTAATCGTATTTTGTTTACATCTAATATTTTATTTCATTGATTGCATGGTATGCACCAAATGGTGTTTGTGGGGATGCTCTTATCACTTTTTCAATTAGTGAAGTCCCTTTTTGCATTCAAGCATGCAATTTTAGTGGAAGAAGGTTACCCAATATGCATAATACATTGCACTTTTGACAAAAGCATATTGTAATTGAATAGATTCTAAAGAAACAAAAGTAAGAAGAGACTAGAATTATATATGTAAAAGTCAAATAATAATTTATATTTATTTTACTTAAAAGAAAATCTTAAAGGAAAAAAATTGAAATTCCTTTTTTTTCAATATATTATAATGTAAGTATATATTTCTATCAATATAATCAATACACTTTGTTTAAGTACAATTGCTAGTGATTATTTTCAATTGCAAGTAGAGATGGTTGGACTCTCTACTATTTGAAATGATTTGGTCCATATAATTTTTACAATATTTGAGATCAAATAATTGAAAAATCTAATAACATTCATTTGTACTTGTCCAAATAGTTTTTCATGAAGGTTTCTAGGAATTGGACTTCAAACATTAACAAAGAATATCTCTATATCTAAAAAGTAGGAAATACAAATTAAATTTGGATGTAATTTTACAAAAAAAAAAAAAATTTAAAGCTTTGAAATCATTGATTGTTTAAATAATGAATTGAAATCTAAAATTCAATGTTTGATGTCAAAGGTTTGATTTTACCATTAAATCTCATGTTCTCTTGACTAATGCTTAGTATTTTGTAGAAAACATTTGATAGAAGAATGATTTATTAACAACAATTTTGATTTTAAAAATAGATCAAAAGTTTGGACAAATACAAAACAACCAAGAAATGGAAAGTAGCCATAGAATCTACCCCAAAACCTTTACATTTTATATACAAATACCTAGAAAGAGAGAAAAATATGTGACTCCAACAAAAAATAAGATAATTATTTATGTTAGAAAAAAATGTACATAATTATTAGATGGCTTAAACATCACACTAAGGCTTGATTTCTATGTTAGAAGTGTTAAATAGTCAAAGTTGACTTACTTTTTTGAAGTTAATTTCTTCCTTAGTGTGTAATGTTTAAGGGTGGCCCATAATTAAAGTGTAGGATAGATCATGGTTGAAATATGGAGTTCTTAGCAACTACATTTAAAATATTGCTAAAATATTGGTTGATGTATGAAATGCATGTAGATGTAAAATTTATATATAATGTGTACTATAGGTTGGTAAACGATATATTGGATGGTTGTGGAAATAAAATAGTTTCATGTACACTATAGCACAAGTGTTTAATATCTTTTGTTTAAAGATTTCTTAACAAATCCAAACTCTATGAGAGTTTATCATGCAATTCTTTCTCTGACAAGTTTTGAAAAAATTGTTCTTTAGGTCACCATTAGAACAGTAGCATTTAGATTTCTTAGATTAAACTTAGTAAAAAAAATATCTTCTATAGGAATATAGGCATGTAAAAATTTTAAGGAGTGTATACTTATGCATCTATACATGAGATGCTATCTATATTAGATATCTTGAATATCTTATGATGGTGAGATTGCTATCGATCTTATAATTGGCAATTGTAAAAGTGATCAAGGGGTCATTAGTATTTTTGAAATTGTTACAGTCATAGTTTAGAGTAGGTGTTATTGAACGAATTGTAACAGTTGTAATCATTGATTCAATATGTTAACGATGTAGCTTCAATCGTGTGTGTGTGTGTGTGTGTGTGTGTGTGTGTGTGTGTGTGTATAATGATTTGGATAGTGATGACTTTGTTGATTGAGATAGAGCTCTTTGTTGAGCTCTCCCTTTTGCATCTCTTCTTGTCTTAGTAAAAATTTTACCCATCTTTTAGTAAAAAAGTATACCAGCCCATTTAGATTTCTTACATTAAACTTAGTAAAAAAATTATCTTCTATAGGAATATAGGCATGTAAAAATTTTAAGGAGTGTATACTTATGCATCTATACATGAGATGCTATCTATATTAGATATCTTGAATATCTTATGATGGTGAAATCGCTATCGATCTTATAATTGCCAATTGTAAAAGTGATCAAGGGGTCATTAGTATTTTTGAAATTGTTACAGTCATAGTTTAGAGTAGGTGTTATTGAACGAATTTTAAGAGTTGTAATCATTGATTCAATATGTTAACAATGTAGCTTCAATCGTGTGTGTGTGTGTGTGTGTGTGTGTGTGTGTGTGTGTGTGTGTGTGTGTGTGTGTGTGTGTGTGTGTGTGTGTGTGTGTGTGTGTGTGTGTGTGTGTGTGTGTGTGTGTGTGTGTGTGTGTGTGTGTGTAATGATTTGGATAGTGATGACTTTGTTGATTGAGATAGAGCTCTTTGTTGAGCTGTCCCTTTTGCATCTCTTCTTGTCTTAGTAAAAATTTTACCCCTCTTTTAGTAAAAAAGGATACCAGCCCATGAATAATTGAAGCTTATCATATTTACTTGAAATGAGACACTGATGATGTTACTTAATTAGATGTATATGTAAACACATATACATACACACACACACACACACACATACACACACACACACATATACATACATACATATATTTACATGTTTATATACATGTCTATATATGTGTATACACACACACACACACACACACACACGAGTGTGTGTGTGTGTGTGTGTATTGATAAATTAATTATTATAATAATATTATTTACATCTAATTGAGAAAACAAATTATTTGGTTATGTTCCTTCTTACAATTTTTATTGCCTTATTTGTTTTGGGTTCAAATTTGAAAACAAGCCACTCTCACGTGTCCTTTCTTAAATTATTGATGCAGTGTTCCAAAAAATAATTCTTTTCAAATCAGTTTCTTTCTAGAGTTGGTCAATATGAAATATAGTTAGCATATTCTAAAACAAGTAAGAGAACCTGGAAATGATGCCTCTTTTTCTCTGAGTTATCTTCATTCCTCTAACAACAATCTCAATCTCAACACTAAAGATAATGCACAGTACAAATCTACTCATGCCAACTATTATTATTATTTCTGAGAAAGAGATATCTAGTATGGTGAATCTTATTTCTATTGCACTTGGAATGAGGTTCTAATTCACTCTACAACTCAAGATATTCCTATTTTACTAACTGTTGTCCCCATTTTGTGCCATTACCTAGGGTTTCATTTATTTTCTGTCATATCTTGATATTCCACCATGGAAAATTAACAACCCTTGGTGGAATTTGAGTTAGGAAAATGTATTTTATGTTCCTTTTGGTTTTAGTTCAAAAGAATGAGGTTGAAGAGAAACACTTGATGCCCTAGGCATGCAAGATCTATGTGCATGCTAGAAATTCGTTGCAACATCTTCCATAACTTGCTAAAGAGAAGGTTTTGAGGCTTGAAAATTTGTATATGATCATTTGACATGATTCCCCTCATGTTTCAATTTCTGAATTAAATTTTTTCTCAAGGGGTAGGGTACTTCCTATGTTAATAGATGCCTAATTACCTGCATTCCTAAGTGAAGCTTAAAAAACTCAGTTACTGCATACTTCTCTTGAGATCCCAAGGCTTTAGTATGTTGTCTAAAACTAAAAAGGGTATCCAAATCAGTGATTCCTTTATTTGGGTTGTGAGGATATGTTTGTGATTTTCCATGTTCAAGGCTACAAGCCTAGTCTTAAGTTTGTGAAGCAACTAGCCAATGAAAGTTGCATAGTTTGAATCTAATGTTGAATTCATGTTAGTTTGGACCTAAATAGACCCTTTTCATGCTTGGAAGTCACCCCTAGTCATTATTTTTATTTGTGAGGTTTTGTGTCAAATAAGCCTTATGATGCCCTTAAGAGCAACTAGTGATTAGTTGTCTTTGTGATAGGTTTTCCTTGTGATTGGGGATTCTTAAGAGTGTTTGGATTTTTCAGAAGGTTATAAAGGTCCTTGGGGTCATTAGGTTAATTTTTAGGCATCTAGGAATTAAGATTTCTAAAATTGCAAAGGTTATTAAAGCAAAATTGAAAAAATGCTGACAACTTTGCAAGAGTTTGGAAATTGGTGAAGGGTTGAGCATTTGGAAATAAGTCATTTTACTATTTCTAAACCTTTTCCAAGTCATAGAATTGGAATCAAGTGAAAAATGTAAACATTGCATTTTTTGTGCAAAGTTGCATTATTGAAAGTTGTAAAAGTTGCTCAAATTTGTAACTTATTGGAAAAAGGGTCGTGGGATCGAACTATCTGCTCCGATAGCTCCAAGTGGTTGGGTACACCCTATTCCCAACCTTGTCTCATCCTTTTCAATGCTTGGACATTCTCGAGCATGCCAAACTGGAACATCCCTAAGGGTCACTAAATGCCATAGAGCTGCGATCTTTGACACGACATATCTTAGAGCTCATGTAAGGTATGGATGTGATTCCAATTTCTATAGGACCATGTTGCAGATACCTACACTAACCTCTCTTTCTTTTTAGAGATCATACTATATTTTGATTTTGTAATGCCATCTCGGGTGATGTTGAAACTTGTAGGGTTGGCCAGTACAAAGTTGCCAACTGCCAAATCTCTCTCACCTTTCATTGTGAGATCAAACTGTCTGCTCTGTTAGCTTCAAGTGGTCAAGTAAACCCTATCCCCAACCTTTTCCCATCTTTTTGAGTGCTCAAACATTCTTGGGCACAACAAAGTAGAACATCCCTAAGGGTCACTAAATGCCATAGGGTTCCGATCTTTGATGGGGCATATCTTGGAGCTTATGTGAGGTATGGATGCGATTCTAGTTCCTATAGGACCATGTTTTGGATACCTACAATAACTTTTCTCTCTTTTTAGAGATCATACTCCATTTTGATTTTACAATGCCATCTCAGGTGATGCTAAAACTTGTAGTGTTGGCCAATACAAAGTTGTCAACTACCAAATCTCTCTCACCTTTCATCGTGGGATCGAACTATCTACTCTATTAGCTCTAGGTGGATAGGTAAACCCTATCCCCATCCTCATTCCATCCAGTTGAGTTCTCAAACGTTCTTGGGCATGCCAAACTAGAATGTCTCTAAGGGTCACTAAATGCCATAGGGCTGTGATCTTTGATGGGGCATATCTCAAAGCTCCTGCGAGATATGGATGTAATTCTAGTTCCTATAGGACCATGTTGTGGAGACCTACAATAACCTCCCTCTCTTTCTAGAGATCATACACTATTTTGATTTTGTGATGCCATCTCGGGTGATGGTGAAACTTGTAGTGTTGGCCAATACAAAGTTGCTAACTACCAAATCTCTTTCACCTTTCATTGTGGGATCAAACTGTCTACCCTTTTAGCTCCAAGTGGCTGAATAAACCCTATCCCCAACCTTGTCTCATCTCGTTCAACACTCAAACTTCTCAGGCATGCCAAACCAAAATGTCCCTAAGGGTCACTAAATGCCATAGAGCTACGATCTTTGATGAGGTATATCTCAGAGCTTCTGTGAGGTATGGATACGATTCTAGTTCCTATAGGACCATGTTGCATAGACCTACACTACCCTCTCTCACTTTCTACAGATCATACTCTATTTTGATTTTGTGAAGACATCTCGAGTGATGATGGAACTTGTAATGTTGGTCAGTTCAAATTTGTCAACTACCAAATCTCTCTCACATTTCATTGTGGGATAAAACTATCTACTTTGTTAGCTCTGGGTGGTTAGGTAAACCCTATCCCCAACCTTGTCCCATCCTGTTGAGCGCTCAAACGTTCTTGGGCACACCGAATTACAATGTCCCTAAGGGTCACTAAATGCCATAGGGTTGCAATCTTTGATAGGGCATATCTTGGAGCTTGTTCGAGGTATGGATGTAATTATAGTTCCTATAGAACTGTGTTGTGGAGACCTACAATAATCTCTCTCACCTTTTAGAGGTCATACTCTATTTTGATTTTGTGATACCATCTCGAGTGATGCTGAAAATTTTATTGTTGGCCAATACAAAGTTGCCAACTACCAAATCTCTCTTACATTTCATTGTGGGATCAAACTATCTACTCTGTTAGCTCTGAGTGGCTAGGTAAAGCCTATCCCCAACCTTGTCCCATCCTATTCAATGCTCAAACATTCTCGGGCATGTCGAACTGGAATGTCCCTAAGGGTAAATGAATTCCATAGAGCTAAAATATTTTAAAGGGCATATCTTAGAGCTCATGCAAGGTATGGATACGATTCCAATTCCTAGAGGACCATGTTGTAGAGACCTCTACTAACCTCTCTCACTTTTTGGAGATCATACTCAGTTTTGATTTTGAGATGCCATCTCGAGTGATGCTGAAACTTTTAGTGTTGGCTAGTAAAAAGTTTCCAACTACCAAATCTCTCTCACCTTTCATTGTAGGATCAAACTATCTACTCTGTTACCTCCAGGTGGCAAGGTAAACCCTATCAAAATGAATAGTTTTAAGGTCAATGATTAGAAAAATACAAATAGTGTACAATGTTCATGGATATTTGAGCTTGGATATGTGTTGCAAGATGAGTATAGACCTTATTTCTACAATTTCAATACTTTATGTAATGATTTGAGTAAGTTATAGATGTTTTAGTAAAGACTAGTTGGAGGCTAGTGATAGAGAAATATGTCAGGTATTTTTACTATATTTTGGTTATAACTTGTTGGTGACCTAGAATTAAGGTTTGGTAGCATAAAGCATGGTAGAAGACTTGGAATAGTGCATGATTTGGGATTTGCAATTCATTTAGTTACAGATTACTACTTCTAGGAGCTGAGGGGATAGTGTAGTGTATTGTTTGGATTGGCGAGTGTTAATTGATAAGTAAGAATCCAATGCGTCCTAAATGTTCTATTTATTCTCATAAGAGATGTGTTCATGCAAACCACTACTCATGCAACATGGATCAATGAATTTGACTCAAAAACAACATAGTTGAATCTTGATAGAAATATCACAATTTGACATGTTATGGAATATATATGTTAATTATCAATTAACAAGCTTAAGGGGATTACTAATGAATGGTTAATAAGGCACAACACTTGAGGAAGATCTTACAAATGGAGTTACAAGAAGAGTGGTTTTAACCATGGGGGAAACTTTTTAGTTAAGCACACTTGAGTTGGAGTAGTACTAGGATGGGTGACCTCCTAAGAAGTATTCGTACTTCACCTCTTTAAGAATCAATTAGATTCAATGAGTGCTAAGTGTTCTATTCATTATCATGAGAGATTAGTTTGTGTAAATCACTACTCATGAAACATGGGTCAATGAATTTGTCTCAAATGCTACATAGTTGAATTTTGACAGCAATATCACAATTTGACTTCTTGTAGATATGTCTTCTACTTGATGAGCTTAAGGGGAATTCTAATGAATGGTTCATAAGGCACAACACTTGGTGAAGGTTTTGCAAATTGTGTTATAGGAAGAGTGGGTTTAACCATAAAGGAAACTTTATAATTAAGTGTGCTCAAGCAAGAGTACTACTGGCGTGGGTGACATCTTAGGAAGTCCATGTACCTCAACTCTATGAGAATCACCTAGATCCAATGAGTGCTAAGTGTTATATTTATTCTCGCGAGAGATGGGTTCTTGTGTCCCACTGCTCGTGAAACATGGGATAATGAGATTGACTAAAAAATTACACACTTGAATTCCATTAGTACTATCACAATTTGACTTGTGAAAAAATATCTAAGCCTACTTATCAATAACAAAATTTGCTAGACTATTTGACCTATCCTGGAATATACATAGATAACTAGTCTCCATGGTGATAGATAGATTGATTTGTGAGATGCACATATACATGTGAGTGCCCATCATAATTGGTACTCTATGATGGTAGATCTAACATATGGAATTAATGAAACCTTGAGAATCCTATTAGGCTCTACATCATAACTAAACCTTGATAATCCTATTAGGATCTACATCATAACTGAACCTTGAGAATCCTATTCTGGCTCTACATCATTGTCTATCTCTGTCATGTGACAATCCTTCACTATTTTGAGGCTAGATTAATGGATTTACCCCTCCCACTATCTATGATGTAGATGTAACTTGTGGGAGAGGGTGTTACAATTGTAATGAATGTATATATGATGATTTTGTGTGTAGGGTAAGAGTTTTGACAGAGAGAAAGAACCAAAGACTGGTTGGGCAGTGAAGAGCATGGGCATGGGTGACAGCCCCAAGTAGAGAAGTAAGATTTTTCTCCAAAAAAGGATAAGTTTTATGTTTGATATCATCTATTTTGATGATTTTAAGTATGTTTTGGTCAATTTACAACATCTAGAAATATTTGGAGATGAGTTTTTGGGAAAGCCCTATGGTAAAGGGCATAGAAGTGAGGGTTTGGTGAAAGGGGATCTAGAAATGCTAGAGTGACCCAAAAAAACTTTGAAATCCTTTCCTTTGAGTCATATTATAAGACTTTTTGATTTTTTTAAGGTTCCAACAAATAAGGGGATATGAGTTTCTTTGTAAATATCCACTAATTAAGCCTAGTTGTGTAATTGAGATAGCAAGATTTGAGAGATACTTTCCAAAGAAACTATAGTTGAAATTTTGGTATGTTTTAGAAGGGAATAAAGGTTATCTAGAACACCAAAGGGTTTGGGAAGCTCAATGGAAAAGTTTTGAGAAAATTGAGAATTATTGTCTAGCAAGGGCTAGTTGACTCAAGCCTAGAATAGGAATAATTGGCAAAGTGTATGAGATGAGTTGGAACATGTTAGATGGGATGTGCTAAGATGATACAAGCTGTTAGTTTCATGGTGTGATGTCTAGGATGGGTTTTGGTATGTTGGAGGCACCAGGGTATGCTAGGTGCATAGGTAGCAACGTGGTTGTTTTGAAGACAAACTGAAGAAGTAAGTTATAACCTCTTAGATATGGTTGTGGAAAGGTATTACTAAGTCAAAGACCTCCTCTTGAACCCTAGTAGAGTTAGATTCCTTGGGTAGATTCCAAGAGTACAAAGGAGTCCGAGAGTTGAGTTGTTATTCCTAGGGTAATAGTGGGAGGCTCTACATTAGGTGCAGGGCTTACGATCTCTTCTAGGGACTATTTAAACACCAAATCCACCTTTGCCTAGAAAGGTGGTATGATGCAGAGTCCTTGAAAATGCTTCATGAAGACCTTGAGTGCCTTGAGTACCCTGCACCATATATATATATATATATATATATATATATATATATATATATAGAAGTTATTTAAAAATTAAAATAGACTAGTGGAAAATTTAACTTGCTTGTAAGTTTTGTGGCCTATCTACACCTAAAGAATCAAAGGCATCAAAAGTCTCAATTTCAATAACCATAATATTACAAGAAATCCATCCAGTAATCTAGGAAATCTAGAGAGTAATTCTTCCTTGTATCTCCTTCACAGGGAACCTAAGAGATCACATAACTAATAAGAGTAAAAGTGGAATAAATTTTATTCTATTTTTAACAAAATATTGAAGCACATACATTTCATTTTCAATTCTTCTAACATTAAATATTTTGATATATTTCATTGATTAAATATATGAATATTCTATATTAACTCAATAACCAAGTTCTTATAGGTTCCCAAACATCACTACTAGAAACACATACATAAGTTCCCATAAGTAAAAACCATCATAAATATATGAACAAGGTTTCATTATAAATAGTTGAATCCATTATTACAATTAGATAGCATAAAAATCACATAAGCATACCAAGGACAATCATCTTGATATACCCATTCTTCTTTATTGCAACTAAGCATGTGTACATATACATATTACAAGGAGCAAGTAATCATTATATATCATGTTTTCATATACTTCTAACATTTTTCTCCTCTAACATGATCTCTATTTAAAATGGATACATAAGTATTATATCATAGTCATGATACAAAATAATGATGTTGCAACATGTAGTCACACACAAAAAAAGATGCAAAATTGGAATGTGTGAAGAAAGATCATCCAAGGCTCTTGAAAAACTCTAGAAAAATACTCAATGGATAAAAGACTTTCCACCCAACCATGGAACCTTACTGCTCCACTCCCCTAAGCTAGGAGATAACACAAGGCCCCACACCAAGTTCAAACATAATGAAGGGGATAAAATAGCTATTTTAACACTGATAAAGTTTATCGCTGATCAATATTGTATCAAAAATTCAAACTAGTTAGGTATTGAATTAAACTTGATAAAAAAATGACAAAGAAGGAAAACTTTAAACATGAACAAGATCATAAATCATTTGACTATGACATATTGCAAATGATAAACTTATGCTTTAACAGTGATAAAGTTTATTATTAATCAATATTCTATCAAAGTTTCAAATTGATTAGGTATTGGATTTAACGTCATTCATGAAGATATCTAATTTAATATCATACATGAATATATCTAATTTATTGTCATACATGAACAAACATATCATATATTAACCAATAATTTCATAAGTCTAATAATGTCATGCATCAAATAAATGTCATATATACATCAAATGTATATCGAATATGTCCACTGACATAAAATCCAACATATATGTCTGATGATGCCTATACATGTACATGTCTATCAACTATATCTTCTCCTTCCCACGAGGGGAAGGAAACAAATCTCTAGAGGCCTTTGGTCATCATGTGGAGAGAGATGGTGGTGATGATAGGGTCCTCTTCACACGCTTTCTTGTCCTCTTGTTGAGGCTCTTCTCTAACTCAAGTTGATACAAACAAAGTAGAAATGAATGAATAATTATTATACATTGAAATCAAATATATGTACACAAAAAGTTAATTATTTTCTTACTACCATCATATAAGCACTCTACAAGTCCACCTCGAACGCTCGTGGATGAAAAGGTGTGACAAGACCCTACAACAATTGAATCAATATAATCACTTATAAATAACATTAGAAATTTTGATACTAACTATAATAAACAAAAAGAAAAAAAAAAAAATTCTTTCATGCCTTAGTCAATGGCTGTGAACCAGCCATAGTTGCAGCCACTCCATGATCGACGAACTGTCGGAGATGAGATGTCATGAGCTGCATGTCATACAATACACGTGACATGTAACATGCAACATGAAACAAATATAATTAAATGAATTAAATTAACATGAAACAAATGTACCTCTACGAAGCTCGTATGATGTCTATGCTCTAAGTCTGTAGTAAATGTTGACTGTCTTTTAGAGAGCTGATGCACATGCATAATTTTTTTTTGTCAATCCTTAATATGATTACTTAATAATAGATATGTATTAATTTAAATGATTAAATCGACACATACCTCTAGACTCATGGACGAGGCAAAAAATGGAGCCAGGGGATCGCTACTAGGCCTGCCAACACTCTAACCCTAAATTTTGAAAAATGTCAATAGATGCTAATTAATTAATCATTCATTATACATATGATCAAATTAGTAAATTATAATTGTAATTTACTTGTGTGTCAATGCCAAATGTGTCATTCAGGAACTGATCAGTGACAAGCTCATCATCTCCACCATCTCTAGCATGAGTGCTAAATGTGAATAAGGATCCACATGATGTGCACATGTGATCGTGGTGCACTGAAGGCTCCCCCTTAACTAATGGACACATGCAATGGATGAGGGTTTGTGTTAAAGCATTAATGGTCCCTGGAGCGTTGGCCTCTACATGTTCCTTCACAACTAAAGGAATAGTCACATGCTCACCCTGTGGCATGACCAAAGGTGCCCTAACTACATTAGGGTCACGACCTACCCCTAGCCTTTTAAATGATGAACCCCCACCTCTACGCTGGGAGTCTAATATATCAAAATAAATTGGGATCTCCCCAAGGACAAACTCACAATACAATTTCTTTAAAAAATACATGGGGATCTCATGATTGTTGCAAGGAGGGGCATCAAAAACCATCCACCATCTATCCCAAAAATTATTTATAATACCATCGCGTATGCACCAATGGATGGGGAACCATTTAGTACCCTCTCTAATAGTATTTTGTTCACCAGGTTTTCTAAAAAATGCACATATTCTACCTTTTGGTATTTCTTTTTTTTTTAACATCTTGATATGACAATTTATTTGCATAAAATCCCTTTTTTTCATCCCTCTTAACCCACCAAACATCTAACTAACCACTAATTGAAGCTATCTAGGTCTTAATGGATTCGAGGGACAATGCCAATTGAGCCCTCATTGGATTGGTTAGTCTAGATTCTTTCAACCCACCAATGAGTCCTTCTAATTTTGTTTTGCCTCTTTCTATTTCATTTATTATATTTTCTTGTGTGCCAGGTGGAAGTCTTTCAATTGGTTTAAGTTGCAAAATTTGTTCTTCTTCTTGGGGAGGGTTTTGATATTGATTTTCTTGAGGGTTTTGAGTTTCTTGGGGATTTTTCGGTTGATTATTGACATTTTCTGATAAAAAATTAATTGAAATCTAAATAAATAAACAAATCTAAAGAAAATTTGTAAAAACCCTACAAAACAATATAAAAAACCTACAAAACAATATAAAAAACATATCAAACAATGCAAAATGAAATTTAGATTACATACAACATGTTTGTGATCTTGTATTTCATTGGCGAGGAGGCATATTGGCAAGGCAGGTGGTGAAAACTTTGATTCTCTACAACTCGTGTACGTGCTGCTATGAGGAGAGGGAAAAAAAAGAGTTAAAATGAATGGGCTACAGGTATGTAGCCCATTTATAAGATTTTTCTTTCTTAAAACTATGTACACGCTATTGAAAATTGAAAAAAAAGGGTTGTCACCTTTTTTGGCACCACAACTTGGTGTACATACCCAATGCTAAGTTCAAAAATATGCTAATAAGTGTAAGGATTGCAACCTAAAATGAGTGTCATATAAAAAATTACCATAAAATGAGGAAAAGTCTACAAGAGTCAAGGTTGATGTGCACATTCACTAGTCAACAAAATATTAGTCCACATTACATCATAAATCAATTCAATTAAAAATCAACTATTCCCTTATCTCAATCCTTTCAAATAAGTTGCACAATACCTTAAAATCACAACAATGCACACACATACCTTTGCTTGCTTACCATACCTTGGTATTACATAGAATTGACCGTATTAGTGGATAATTCATATCTACTTCATATTATACTCATACATATATATTCACAATCATTTCGGTTCATTCACAATGTCAAGAGTGACCTTTTTTATTTTCTTGGGATATGATTGAAAATTTTGATTAATGCATTGAAGAAAACACATTAATTAAAGGGGGAAGAATGTCACTACCCATTTTTCAGATACCTAATAAAGTGATATTTTCATTGCAACCTTGGATTAGTTGAAGTCATTTGGAATCAAAATAATATTAATAACAGATCCATATTGTAATGCCCCACCCAAAGATCCTTGGAACACAAGGATCAAATGTGCACTGAATAATTTTTTTTTTCTTAAGATAAGTTATTAAATCAACAACATAAAGTAACCATATACAATAATGAAACATCAAAACAAGGTGACAAGAATAGGGAACATGGCTAAAATCACATATTGACCTACACCAACGGAAGTTTTACAACACTTGCAAGGATCTCCAAGCACTAAACCATAACTCACAAACCAAAGATCACATGAATTATGAGATTATACAAGAGGATGTTCTCTTTCAAACCCAAAGTAAAAGCTTCTAGCATGGTTAGACAAACAAGTCCATTTCCACTAGTTACAACATAATCAAGAATTACAAGTACAGACCAACAATGGTCATACACAGCACAAGGGCTCAAAGTTACAACCTCACTCTTGAAATTTTGTTAAGTCTAAAATCCTAAAGCCCTGAAATTTGGCGAAGTCTAAACTTTTGAAGTCCTAAAATTTTCCAGAATATTTATCTTAACTCGGAGAGCTCTGGACCTATCTCAAATGAATCATCACATATATTAAAATGTTTCTTAAGAATATATTAAAATATGCCAACTTATACTTAAATGGCATATTTTAAACTCCATAGAAAATATGTTTTGAACTAGGAAGGTGTGGAACCTAGTAGGGTGTCCAAAACCAACTTCCAAACTTTCCTCAGCCAAGCCAAAATGCCCATTATTTTTCATGCAAGGAGACATTGATCTGTAGTCTGGCATGAGACTTTGCTTCTCCACATGAGACCTTGCCTAACTGTGCGAGAGGATTTGTATTGCTTCGTGCACAGCTTCACAATGTCATGCAGTCTTTGCATCATATCGCGCAACCCTTGCATCACATTGCACGAGGAATGCCAACAACACAACATTGAGGCCTTTCCCTTCTAAGGATGTGTCTGATTTACTTTAACCTCTTTTTCTATTTTCTCCATATTTTGCTGTAGTTTGTTTGATTTTAGTATCATTATGATTTTATCATCAATTCCCATGCAACTTCTTACTTTTCAAGGAAGATTTGTGTATTTATATCAAATAGGGACTTTCTATTCCATTAGATTGTTCAATCCAGCTCAAACTTGGAGATGCTTCAAAAAGATTTGATGGTTTAGCCTGACTTGTACTTTTATAAGTTCAATTATTCAAGTAGCTTGTGGATTGTGGGCTTGCAATTTTCACTACAAATTTTTGTTTGACATCATTATGCTTTGTTTATTGCAATTATTTGTTACATGGTCAAATATTTGTTCATTGAGAAATATGATCTCTAGTCTTACTCATTTTATCCAAGTTAACTCTTAAGGAAATCAATAATTCCCTTGTATCCTTGTGTTGTCATGGTTCTTATTTGGCCATCAAAAATGTTTTCTCTTGATGGGCCACGTTCCGTGTTGTGGCACCATCTCAATCCATCGCCTATTTTCTAGTCTTAATCATCTAACACTAGTTATCCCTACTTTCTCTTATTACCATATCTAATTCTTGTATGTTAATATATGATGTTGTTTTCCCATGTTGATCTTATTGATTATCTATTCTTCATATTCAAATTAATCACTCCTCTAATTGATATCTTCTTTCTCATCCCTTAGCTATTTAGATCTAGTGGAAAATCGAGTAAATAGCTTCTTTTACATTTAATTAAGTAGTTGGTATTTGTAAAGTTTGAATTATAAGGGATAGTTTGTGAATTTGAATTAGTTGATTAATAGTAATGATTCTTTTAATTCATATTATGAAAAAGCATGAAGCGATTTATTTATATAGTAATTTATTCATAATATATATATATATATATATATATATATATATATGCATACATACTTGTAATTTATTTATTAATTACAATCAATATAATAATATAATAGATTGATGTGTTACCTTATTCTCTAATCCAACTAATTTCAAGAGTTTTATTTGTTAATGTTGCTCTTATGCTCCTCTAAGTTAAATACATCTACGATTCACGATATACTAGGTATAAAATGAGATGTCATGTGATGTAATTCCATTACTCCCTATAGTTTTACTTGTTTAGTATTTCTCATGTTAGGCTGGGTATTGTTCATATTTACTAGATTTTCCAGTGGAGCTAAATAGCAAAGAGATAAGAAAGAAGAATCAAGTAGATGAGCGATTAGTCTGAATATGAAAAATAGATAATCAATAAGAACAGAATGGTAAAACAACATCACACCTTGGCATGCAAGTATTAGATATGGTAATAAGTTAAAGTCAGGAAAGTTAGTGTCATATGATTAAGATTAGAAAAGAGGTGATGGATTGAGATGGTGTTGCAACAAGGAATGAGGCCCATCAAGAGAATACATTTTTGATATCCAAATAGGAAGCATGACAACACAAGGGAATTATTGATCTTTCCTTAAGAGTTAACTCAAAGAAAATGAATTAAACTACAGAGCATATTTATAAACCAACAAATATTTGACCATGTAATAGACAACTGGAGTAATAAAAGTGTAATGATACTAAATGAAAACTGCAACGAAAATTGTAAGTCCACAATATGTTTAAATAATGCAAATCCTTTTAAGGGCTCATTTGGTTGTGGGAATACAAATATGGGAATAGGAATTGTTATTCTGGAATAGAAAATAGGAATATATATTCATATTCTTTGTTTGGTTCAGCTAGAATTTGATGGGGAATTCACGGACCCAAAGTTTTCTAAAATAAATAAAACTGGAATAGGAATACATATTCCAATTCTAGCTATTGAGGTGGAATTGAAAATATTTATTTTTGGGATGAAATTGGAATACATATTCCTATTTTATTCCAATTCGCAATTCTGATTTGGTGCACCCAGACACAAAATTCAAAATTTTAAGAATTTACATATGCCTATTCCACTTGTATTCTCGTTGCCAAACAGACTTAAAAGTTAGATTGAAACAACCCAATGAAATTGAAACTTCCTATTCAATATAAATATACAAATATCTGCCTTAACAATAAGAAGTTGTGTAGGAATGGATGTTGAAATCATAATGATACTGAAATCAAACAAAATTGATGTGAAATCTAAAGAAAATAGAAAAATAGGTTGAAGTAAATGTCAGAAGCCAAATGGGTGAAAATATTGGCTTTCAGCATAAACATTCTGATAGAAAATGAAGCGTCAAATCATGAAGTTACATGATCACTTCAAAATAGGAAGAGACACCTATGCTAAAAGGAATAACAGAGTCAATAAGTGTAGATATACAAGTAGCAAGGTTTGACAGTAAAAACTCGAGGAGCGATGACCAAGGAGAAGACACAACCTTAGAAAGTCTCACATAGCAAGGAAAACTTTGAAATTGTCAATTATATTTCTAAGAAAAGTTTTGAATGAAACCAATACAAACAAGTAGACCATTCTCTAATCAGCCGAAAACCAAGTCCACAATCATACAGTCTTCGCCAATAGTCCCCAAACTTGCCACTGACTCCCAACTTTTCCCCCAAAATCAAAAGGACCTCTTAGATGTCCCTTGGAGCATGGTCAAAGGCCATTCTATTTAACTTGTAAATTCCAGGCTGCCAGCCATATATCAATGTCCATTATCTCAAACCACCTACATTATGGCCTTGAGAGAAGAAAGGAAAAAAAAATAGAAACATCAAAGGAATCATTTACAATCCAAAGTCTTTTAGGCTGGTCATGGTGATTTAGGAGCTAGTAAGATTCAAACTAATCAACCAATCCTTAATCCAAGGCTAGATAGCATGGAAGCTCAGGTCAAAAGAGAAATAAAGAAAAATGTAGTGCTTAATCAAGCTTCCTATTACTCCGACTACCTAATCTTGGAGGAATCTAAAGGCTAATGGCATTATACAAAAAATGCATCCAATATTTCAGTTTGACATTAATTTGTTGGTTAAGTGGAGAAAAATTATAAGGTGTGCATGCACGACCATATTCAATAAAATAGGTGAGGATAATATAGATGGCAATTTCCTAGGGATCTCACTAATATGTAGAACAAAAACAAGACGATGCAAGAAAATTTTGAAACTAAGGTGTTATACAAGTGCAATTAACAAGATTATAGTAATAAGTTTCACAAATAATGCTAATTGAGAGGAGAATGAAGAATTTCTTGAAAGTTATATACAGTTAACCTTGAATAGAATATATGCGCATACCTCTGAGTATCAAGCAAAAGAAAACCATTGAAGACAATGAGTTCCCTTCCCAGTTTTCAGCGCTTCCCCCACCTCTTCCCTCAACTCTCCCATTTAACTTAAAAATATGCATGTTGTCCCAATTAGCAGCTAGGGAGTACATTTTAGTTACTGTCAGATGATGGTTCTAAAAAAAATTAGTACTAAATTAGATTCCCCCAATAAATTTGTAACTGCTATTCAAAATCCAGGTCATCAGTATGCAACATAAACCTATTATTAATATTATTTTGATTCCATTTTTTAATATATATATTTTTAAAAAGAAAATGGCTTCAACTAATCCAAGTGGCAATGACCTATTTGGTATCTGAAGAATGGGTTATATGACAATAAGCCATATATCCATAGACACATCTGCATCCAAACTACAAAAGGCACATCCTGTAATGTAGGATTTTATGTACTCAATCATATTAAGATATTAAGAATTGAACCATATCCACATATACACCCGCATCCAAACTGCAAAAACATATTAAGATTTGAAGCATTGTTGAATAAAAGTTTTGACCACACAAAATAAGTTTGGAACAAAATCATCAAAAACAATCCAAGATTTCACAATGATAGAGAAACAAAATTCCTTTTCAACCTCCAATCAGAATTTACTACTACTAAACTTTTATCATATGGGATCAACACTCCTACTAGTTTCCTTTCAAGAGTTTACGTTGATAAAGAATTGAGCACGAACAGGAATTGAAGTCCCATATGTGAGGTCCCACATGGTAGGAGTCTTGGAAAGATAAGATGCGCCATCTAAAACACCATGTAAATATTGAACCATTAATAGAAACCTCAGAACACATGACAAACTTTTTATGTGGATAAATCTAAGAGCTTAACAAAACCTATGACTTTCTCCTCAGAACTCTATTCTATCAATGCCACAGAGAGTCACAAATAAAGGAAACAACTAGGTGGAGGGTGTGTCAGGGCATGAGATATTTTGTATCAATTCAGGAACCACTCTTCTACTATTGGTTACAAATCCACACCATCTTAATTATTGACCTCCTCTCCATTTCAAATGGAATACAAAAAAATTACTTACAAATCATGACAAATGGTACAAGTGGCAATGGGTTTAATTCAATGTTACTTTGGAATGCGTTTCCAATATGTTTTTCAGCCATCCCCGTCTTGGATAAGTTTCAGGGATAGTGTATGCCTAGGGGACACTGACTTTGATTTCTAGAAGATATTTGTCTTTGACTCTTGAAGTAACAAAGTAAGAGAAATTTGAAAAAATGAATTTTGCTAATTCTTATATTTTAAGTTTCTATTATGTATAAGAGCATGCTTTGTCTATTCTTTATGAATCTCTAAATTTTTCTACATATTTTAATTTGATTTCCTTATTGTTATATAGCTGTCCCCAAAATTGCACAAAAAAGTTGTCATCCCAAAAACTCGTCCCCTGATGTACCCATCCCAGAAAATTGGGGTAGCACTAGTTTTAATTTACCATTTGTGAGCTTTTCTATAGATGGGTTGTTCAACACATATACTGCTGTAGAATGCCTTTCAGCACAATAAAATATTAGCTATAGATAGAGAGAGATACAGCTATAGAGACCTTTCCTTTAACATATTACAGAAACTTGAAGTCTTCCTATAATCATTATTAATATTAATGTATCAGAATGTCTCTAATATTTTCTTCAAATTAATACATTTAAAATAGAGATTAACTATACATCGAAGGACTTCTTGCTAAATTTGCTTAGAAACTACAATCAGCGATATTACAAATGTGAGAACTAGAATACAACCACCAAGAATGTTGAAAATTACATGTCAGTGGAAAAGGAATGAACCCAGACAATACTACAGTTCTTTACAGAACTCTTCCCTTAGGCATTCTTGCAAAATCGACAACTGTCCCTCCCTAACTAATACATCTTCATCTAGTTTGTTTACTTTGAGCTTAAGTATTCCAACTTCAGTGATGAGTTTAATGTTTTGCAAGGTAAGTTGTTCTGCATCTTGCTGAAATCCATTCCTTTCTTCTAAAACTTTGGGTATCTCTGCTCTTAACAACGTCAGTTCTTTCTGACATTCTTCTAAGTCAATCTGTAAACATTTTATGTTATTTTCCTTCCCTCCAAGCTGTAGATAAAATATATCACAGCATTAGTGCTCATAATCTGAACTAAATATAATGCTCTTCAAAAGTAAGTTAATCTTCCATTTAACAAACTGTTTGACATCCTAAATATAAACAATTGAAAGCATGACAACACATACCAGAACCTCCAAATCTTTCTCTTTCTGGTTTGAGAAAGTGAGCCTAGCCTGTAGTCTTTCAATGTTACTCCTCAAAACCTCTTGACTCCTTTCAAAAGTTGCAACTTTCTCCTCACTTTGTTCTACATCAGCCACATTGGAACATAATTTCTCCCGTAGAAGCTTGACCAGTAAAGTTTTGGCTTTAAGTTCTTGTTTTAGTTGTTTGAAAAACTCCTCACTCTAAAATAGCAATGAAGAATAATGGTTGATCACAAAACCATGTTAATGAACACTCCCTAAAATAGCAAAATAAATAACATTAGTTACCTCTATATGGTGTTGTTCCTGTTGATATGCCTCTGGATTTGTTGCATGTTGCTTGAGGGATTCATCATAGGATATATGAGAATTTTCTTTCAAGATTTCTTCTTGCATCCACACACTATTCTTCCAAGATGAAACTTCTTTTTGCAATTGTACATTTTGCTCAGCCAGATCTTGGATCCTCTTTCTCATCTTCCTCTCCTCCGACCTAATTTTTCCCAGCATAGAAGCCCATTCATTTGACCACTTATCTATCTCCTTTTCTAATGTCTGTTGCAGATCATTCTTCTCACTCTCCAGTATCTTTGTTCGACATTCCATCTCTTCTTCGATCAACCTTAGCGATTCAGTTGCTGAAGATGTTTCTCTCTTGTTGCTGGAAAAGATGGAAGTGGTTGATGAATGACTTTCTCTGTGATGGCGCACTGAATGGGGAGATGACCGCTTCGAATGTGGAGATGAACGCTTGGAATCCCCTCCCCCAGAGATACTTTCCTTTGGAATAGCAGAAGAATTATCTGCCATCAACTGCTTTTCAAGCAAATTCTCCTTCGAGCTATCGCTTCCCTTCTCCAAACAGGGCGGCCCATCCTTATCAACCCTCTGGCAGGGTAAATTATTACTGATATTGTTGTATGCAGAGACCCGTTTCAATGGAAATAACCTCCGCATCGCTGCAACACTAGCAATCACCTGTAAAAAATAATCCGTGTCATTTTCAAGCCGAAAGTAAACTGAATTATAAAAAGCATAGTCGAACACATTCACACCAAAAATGAATGGTTACAGCCTCGGCTGTTAGATTTGAAAGATGGCATTATAGTACCAGACAGCACAGGAGGACCCTAATGATGGTGAATTCCAGGCAGAGCTTCACACTCTTGCTCGCATCGCTGCTCCACATGGATGACAGGGGCGGCTTGGATCCTGCTCAAACCAGTAAACGTATAAACATCGGGAAATTTAAGAATACAAAGCTGAAAGAGTATGGCGATGCAGGTGAAGAAAAATTGGGGGTTTCAAACATCTCGGCGACAGTTAAAGAGGGTACCAGGTTGAGAAGCACGACAATGAAGCAAGAATTGGAATAATGAGAAGTAAAAGGCACAAAGTAAAAACTAGAGTGAGGAGATATGCACCAGAACATTCGGATAAAATGGAAGCGCTGATATTCTGTTTCTCCTGCATGTCCCTCGGATGCAAGACTCCCATGCATAAAAGAAAAACTATGCAAACCACGTGCCTCGGGGTAATCGCATTCATTTTGTTTATGTAACTGCGACCATTGCCTTGAACCTGTCAGAGGATGAACGGTTAGTTTCAAGAGAAGGATAGCTAAATTGTTCGTATGCATACGGAAATCTCATTGCATACTGATCTATATATCCTGTAATTTTATTAAGCCGTTGCAGCTGTCTTGAATGCGAATTAGGACACCTGTCCTCTTTAATTTCATTCAATTCCGCGCATTTAAATTCTCGGAGGGGCTGATAAATATTAATGTAGGGACTTAATTTTGCGTAGATACCGAAGGATGGATATGTTGGAGGAGCATTTATACCCTGTTTATCCTTCAATCTTTTTACTGTCAAAAATTATGCAGTATCTAGTTGGAAAATCTTACATAGATTCCCAAACTGAAACTGCATATCTTTAAAGATTGAAGAACTCGTTTCCATACGCGTTCATACACTTCTCCTGTCTTTGCTTTCACCCCACCTGCCCAGACACTCCTCGTGATATCTGCTTCCACAACAGTCAATTCGCAACTTTAGGTATCTTGCTTCTCTGGGCCCCCGTGAAAACCACCAAAGTGAAAGTGCTGAGATACAACTCTGTAGTTCAGGTGATTCTTCAGGGGACTAATATCTTCACCGCCGAGAGCCATCCGATTCATTTGCATGGGAATGACTTTTACATTGTGGGAACGGGATTCGGCAACTATAGTCCCAAGAAAGATCCTAAAAAATTCAATCTTGTGGATCCTGTCATGCGCAATACCGTCAATGTTCCTGTCAATGGATGGGCTGCTATCAGATTTGTAGCTGACAATCCTGGTAAGATATATCTTTTTCTTTCATCTAAATTTGTGGCATGATCTTTGTATTTGCAAATTCTAATTATAGTTCGATTCAATTTTTTAAAATCATACCCACAACGAAATCTAAAATCGGAATACATTGTTATGAAAATCTTGATCATTCTTCTCGATGTCGTATCCTTCAGCACACCTTTAGGTAGCCTTGGGAAGTTGGGTGATCACCGTAGAATCAAATCCGTTCTTGTTGAAATGAAAGGAATGGACATAAATTCAAATGTTATCACTTATACCGCTCTCATAACACTACTACAAAGTGAGTCGTTTAATTGTTTAATTAGTTTAATTGTTACCAAGGCACAGATGTTCCTTAACAATGCGTTTGTAGGCATTCAATTAAGACTAGTTTTACATGACTGTGACTTCAAAACATTCTATAAGCAGCCAATATATTCAGCTGAATTTCATTTTCCCTACGAGTGATCTTGGATAATGCATTTCGGTTATCCAAATAATAATTTTGAAATTTATTGATATAGACTTCAAATCTGCTCACACTGATGAAACAGAGGTAGGTATTCAAGCATATGTACATTGTAATCTCCAAAGGATCTTCCACATTCAAAAATTATGTGTTTCTATAACTTGAATTTTATGCAAGCATCAAACAAATCCACAAAAAACGTTGTAAATATTATATAGATTGAGTTACTCTGCTTTCAGAAAAATGAGTGTACACGTAAAACTCACAGACGGGCTACCCTTACTATCTCTTCTTGACAATGTTTTTGTAGATTCTAAACCTTCCCATCAGCTAGCATGCATTCCCAAACACCCAACACATGTAAAAGTGCAAACCCAACTTCCAGAAACTTTTCCTTTGAGTTTAGATTTATAGGGTAGCCAGGGGGGATTGATACCATTGAGCTGCGTATCTCTTAAACGTTCATAATTTCATACCCACGCCCACACACTCAAACTCCTATTCTTAACAAGTAAAAACCTCATCAATAACTATCAATATATTAGTATAAACATTTTAGATTATATTCAATGATCCATTATAAAAATTTCTTTATATTCTTAGTTCTCTCATCCTGATGATGGATCATTGGGTATGATCCAAAATGTTGATGCTAATAAACTCACACATAATCTTACGCAGGAACATGAATATAGCATCAATAATTTAAAAGAAAAAAGAAGAGCATAACTAATGAGAAGCATCTGTCCCTAAATTACCTACAAGATATGTGTGTGAGGAGGATAAAGGACAGCGATTTTCATAGTTCAGAATCCAAATTCAGAAGAACAAGGACAGGAATAAATCACCATAACTTCATACCATTTGGACTAAATACAAAGAGAGTATATCATATATTGCTATATCATGTCTTGCTCTGAGCAGCCAAAATTTTACTCTCACACAAACCTTATACACTAGGTGTATTTTTTAGAGATTGCTCCATATAATCATACTAACCTTCCCATACAATAGTAGAGCCCAGTTCCATCCCTATCCCCTACAAACCTTCGCAGCAATTTGAATCATCACAACAATCTTGGCCTTCTTGCTGCTCTCTCCAACTTAGCTTCGCCCTCCTATGAAGCCATTCAAGAAAAAGAGCTCTCCTCCTCTCCTTTCCTATCATCTGAAGATTCCTTTCATCCTCACCTTTGTATGAAATGACAAATTCCTGAGTGGGTGAGTTGTTGACCTATTCTTCGGCCTCTGGCTCTTCAGCGATCTGCCAAAAATTATGCAAAACACAGCAGGCAAGTATAGTCTGGGCAGCATACTTCACATCCACATTCAAATTCTCAAGTATCTTCCATCTCTTCTTTAAAACAGCAAAGGCGTCATAAATTTTTGCCTGGCCCCTGAGAAGATCCTCATCAAAGTGACTCTCTCAAATTGCGTTAGGATTGGTCTCGTAAAAAGGAGTAATCATAGAGGCACTTAGAGGGAAGGAACCATCTCCCACAACAAAAGGCCTTAAAATTACCCCTCCTCACACTTGAATTTTTGGCTGCCGCAAGATCTCGCCTACCTTGAGCTTGCTCCAAATACTACTAGCCCTGAAATGAGTAGCATTATCCAATCTTCCAGGAGCATTGCAGCACACATCCCAAAAGATCTTATCTGCATCACAAACACCTTGTAAAAGCACACTGTAAAACCCATGGGTAGACAAATAATCAGTGGGCCTGTAAGAATTTCTCAACTTAAGCTGGAGTTTGATATGAGTTCCCCCAATAGCACCGCATATGTTGGGAATCCCAGTAATAGATTCAAAATTGCTACTCAACCTCTGAATCCTTTCCTCTATAGGAATCACAATGTATTTTGAATATAATTTATTTCTGCTTGCTAAAACTCCGGTGATGATCTTGGTGTACTTTATAACTGTAGAAGCCCCAAGATTATACAAATCCCCTATTTTTCTCGGTGAATATCCATGTGCAAGCCTATGAATTACCATTGCCACAACTTTCTTAATATCCAACGGCTCCCCCATGAAATCTGTATTAGGGTTTTCAATATAAGGCCTGATTTCCTCTGTCAGATATGTGAAAGATGCAAATCCCATCCTGTAATTCTTAAGCGATTCTTTATCCCTCACATGGGTGTCCATGAAGGTATGATTCTGGAACCCTTCCCAGGCTGTGCTATTTCTAGGAACTTTCCAGCACTCTCTGGCCATGTTTGGGAGACACGATGATGTGTAAAGAAAAGCGTAGAGGACTAAGAAGATCGATGAAAGAGGGGTTTCTGGCGGTAGATATTCTGAGTGAAGAGGCTGGCTGCTTGATGGGATGTCACTTCCGAATGACTGGGTGTAGAAGCATAGGAGTAGGAACTCCAATAACTCCATCTCCTCCCAATTCATTTGCTTTGGGCACACTTTTCTAATGGTAAAAGTGCACTTAACTAGGATGATCTTCGATGAAGAATAACAGATTCCTCTTTTTTGCTCTATTATATATTGGGGACTCACATAAAGAAGAGTCCATACATGTGTTTTCAATTAAAACCACATAGAAGCATCCATGTCTTCATGGGTTCCACTATTTGCCAGTGCTCGTCTCTTCATAATCGATCATTCTACTTCTAGAAGTTGCTTCCCCTAAATTTTTCAAGCAATCAGGTGGACTGTATACTGATTCATGAATGCACATCCCTATCTTATAGCCAGCATCCATGAATTACTCTAATCATTCTCTTCGTACTCCATCATTCCAAATACTGGATTCTAGTAACCTATTGCCTGATTTATATCCCTTAATATCGTTGGAAAAGGTGGATCCCATAAATTTCTCCTTGTGGACATGGGCTCTCAGCCAAAAGAATATACTGGCGTTAACAGAGAGGGTAAACATTTAGGGATACATGGCCTTCAAACAGAGGAATCACTAATTGATAGCATGATTGTTCTATTGAGAATTTAAAATTCAGCCCACCAAGTCTACTGAATGAATCACTGAGCTCGAAATTAGATGCCAATCAAATCCGAGGGAAAAGATCTTCAATTTTCTCATTAGAAAGCTGATTTTGTACTCCAGTCTTCGTTGTGAGGCTGCGGAATAAAGAAAATAATGCCAAGTTGATGAATTTGAAGCTCCAAAACATATTAAGGGTTTTTCCAGATTGTTTTGAAGTGTCATTTTGCTTTATTTTCCTTAAAAATAATCATCTTTTCTACCGTGGGTGGAGCCTGGGAAATCTTACTATCTACTGCGTCATTGTTTGGTTGATCATGATCTGTTCCTGTTGCCATCTTACGGATCATGGGTACTACTTTAGATGCAAGGTAGATCCAACAGTTGTATAAAGATGGTTGTTGATCAAGGCATTGGATACTAGAATATACTAATGACAATATGTAGGTCAGGCGTTTGGCCTAAGGAATTTGCATCTAGGAATAAGAAATTTAGACCGACGGCAGGTACAGAATTAGAACCCAATGCGAGGTTCTCAGCCCTTTCTGTGCTCTAGAATATCTTGATACTTCCTAATTTGAAGTTGGTTGGCTTATTGAAAAAATTATTTACTTCTTGATTTTGAGCAATTAGCGTATAAGAAAGAAGCAAGCAATTTTATGAATGTCTCCACAGAGGAAAAAGAATAAAAGTAGTGAAATGTTCAGGAGGTAAAATTGTAGACAATCGGGCCAAGAGAAAAGTGAGACTTCGTTAGCATTTTTTTGCCATAGGAAAGAGGAAACTAGCTATTGCATTTTTGTGTGCAATAGGCAAAGATCAATTAGAGAAGATTTTGGCATATTGTTTTTTTTATGTGTAGACTATATGTTGCTTATGCATACAAGGGTTGTAATGCAGAAGTGATAGTTTTATATTAACTATGCATTTGCTTATAGAGAGATTGATAAGAAAATATAGATAGATGCAAGACAAGACTATTATAGAAAGAGATAAGGAGACATTGATTGAACGAGTGTGTGTGAGAGAGAGAGAGGCGAGGGCTCAAGGGAAAGATAGATGTCTATATATAGAAGGAGATAAAGAGGGATTGGAAAATGATTGGGAGGTAAATAGAGATATTGTAACACCCCGCCAAGGGGTCCAAAAGAATTAACCTAAATTTTTAACTAAGTTTGCCAAACATTTTTTTTTTAAAGAATAACATACACATCAATCATAAAGTAGTGGAAGCAACAACATACAATCACACAGAAGCAAACATAAAAGATTACATTCCTTAAGGATTCCAAGACGTTCAATCACATTTAAATTTAATTAATACTATATCATAGGAGAACAATGCAAAGGTAACATTTAGAGGGCTAGAAAGTACAAAATTAATACTAGGAATACCAGAGTGACAGGACCAAATCCAATATCTGATTTACTATAGAGGGACTGGAGAGAAGCTAGCATAATAAGCCCAGTGAAAAATCAAGGACACTGTGGATCTTGCTGGACATTCAGGTTTGCACAATTTTACATTTCTAATTTTTCCTCTAATGAAACCCATTGAGGATCATTTTTCTATGAATACATGAAGAGACTTCTGACTGAGGATAATTTGAACTCTTCGGTGGATGGGCAAGCTTTAATGGGCAACCTTGAAGGTGTTTCTCCTAATATTACTTAGATGCAAGTGTTTGTATGAACTATTATTCATAAAACATGGATCCATGAAGTTGACTCAAAATTTTATAAGGTTCAATTCTTATAACAATATTATAATAATTGAATTTTTGATATTAAGAGAGGGGTTGTTTAATCACAAGGTTGACTTCGAACTGTTTGTCAATCTCTTAAGTCAGCCTCATTTTGGTTGTTTTTAAAATAAAAAATAATATCACACTAAATTTGATCTATTCTTATATAAATGTTAATGTTACAACACCACTGGAGCTCTTGAGGCTGCCTATAAACAGGCTACAGGAAAGTCCGTGAACCTGTCTGAACAATAGTTAATTTACTGTGCTGGAAACTTCAACAACTTTGGTTGCAATGGTGGCTTGCTGTCCCAAGCATTTGAGTATATTAAATACAATGGTGGGCTAGATACTGAAGAGGCTTATCCTTACACGGCTGAAGATGGCGTCTGTAAATATGATGTCAAAAGTGTTGGTGCAAAGCTTCAGATTATGTGAACATTACTGAGGTAATTATCCATTATCATCTTAATTAAAACCAAAACTTATATTCTGGAATCGTTGTCTTAGAATACAATACTGATACCAAAAAGTCATATGCAGTTTTATCTGAAAACTCAAAATTAGGATATAAGTCAATTAATGGATTTGTGCTCGTTTACAGGGAGATGAAGAAGAACTTAAATAGGTTGTAGGTGTAATTTGTCCTATTAGTGTGGCAATCCAAACAACTCAAGAAATTGCATTTTACAATTGAGGGGTCTACACAAGTACACACTGCGCTCAAGGACCCATGGTACGTATAGAGCACACTATTGTTAGTTTGCAAGCAATTATAATTTAGTGAAGCTGTATATGAACTAGATTGTGTGATGGGTTTTTAATTATCTATAGAGTGCTTTTTGAAATAAGAAAATGATTGATCTCGTACTGATAGTTATGGTCTGGAATTGTCTCACATTCTGATCTAGGGACAGTTTCATCGAATTCAGAGACTCTGAAAATCTTTTATCTTTGATCAGTTTTAATTATTAAGCTTGAATAGACAAGATTTTGAATTTGAGTAATGTGTTTAGAAAAATATGAATTATTTAAATATACAATTTATAGAAATAGATAAAAGTAAAAAAATAAAGAGTTTTTTTTATCAATTTTGTTTTTCTACAATTTATAATGATTATTTTTACTATCTATAAACTTGATTGTACGTATTCTTTTGTATTGACACTTTTAATCATATTCATGATCTAACATCAGATTTTGTAGATATCACGAATAGAAAACTTGATATAATTCTTAAGATTAATACAAGAAAGAACACAATACAAGAAATATGAAGAAATTTTATTGAATAAAGAGAAAAAAATGAAAGATAAAGATAAAAGAATTTCAACTCAAAGGAGTTGACTAGGAAGGAAACTTGTCTGTGGTTGTAGGACATAAACCATGTTGTACTACAATATGACATTAATTGCTAAGTATTTTTACTATATATGCTCTTGTTGCACAGAGATTTCTTGATTATACATTTCTCCTCATTCAACATTTTAAGTGATTTACTGGGAGATCTACTTGGACATCGTTTGGGAATAAATAGTAAAGAGTGATGTGAATTTGGCATGATTTTTGAGAGTTGAACTATCTTTACATTGTTGTTTCTGGCATTGCCTCTTACTGTGCAAGTTTTTGGATGCAGTTATATTACCTATTGAGAATAATGTTCCTATCAACCTATCGTAGTGGTGAGATGCCTTGTAAGTACTATTAAAATAAGGGACTCTATCAATGGCTAGTGCTTGGCTGCAAAGGTTGTGTCATTTATTTGAGAAGATAGATAGAATATCGGTAATTTAACCCAATTGTTGTTCTTCCTATTTCGCAGGATGCACAATCCTTTATCCAACATGTCATGAATGGCAATTTGAAGGCTTTGTTCAAAAAAAACTATCCAATTCGCAAAACGGTTGTAAGGAGTACAATCACTAAAGAGCTGATTTGGTGATTTCTTTATCTCATGGTGAGTTCTTTACCCTTGGCAACTTGTGTTAATTTTTGCATCAAATGTTTATGATTTAACAAACCCCTGCACATGTATTATCTTTTTTATTAGACCTAGTTATTTCCTATAATGTCCCATCCATATCTCCTTTTACTTATGTATGGCCCTTAATTCTTCTAATCAATGAATACTACAACAAATATCCTTTTATTTAAAAAAAATTCTGGGTCATGTTTAAACATTGCATTTTAATCTTTGATTTTTTAATAAAGTTTTCTATTTTAATCAAATATTGTACAAACTTTTCTAATATAGTCTACCTATTAGTATCATTCAATTGAACAAATACAAACTTATAATGTAATGTTTAAACAAATCCAAAATTTATGAAGATAATATTATATGTTCAAATGTTGATTAATTCACCTGTGATATTAGTTATAAATTGTTGGTTGTTTGATTTTGTTTGAAGTATCAACACAAAGAAATAGGAGTGTTGACATCCTCTGCACCTGTCTCATACTTTGGCCATATAAAATCTCTAGACATCTTTGCAGAGATTCTTCGTAGTCTTTGAAGTAAGTCTTCCAACATTTCTTTCAGCAAAGTCTATTCTTTTGTCATATATTTCTATTTAGATAGAATACTTAAATTTTGACCAAGGATTTTCTCGTAACATGGGAGACATTCATTTCTAGAGGAGATATGTGATAAATATTCCTCGTGTCATTTCAACCAAGGATTTTCTCATAACATGGGAGACATTCATTTCTAAAGGAGATATGTGATAAATATTCCTCATGTCATTCCCAATCAAAGAGGAAAAGCACTGACCCAAGCTTTTTATGATGTATCTAGGAAAAATATAGTGTCTAGTCTCACAATTCTTCCATCACACCCCGTTAAAAAAATCAACTAGCTTTCAAGGTTATTGCAAGCTGTAGTGGCTAGGAATGTCTCCTCTTCTAGCCCAATAAAGTGCCTACCCAACAATAACTTAAATAACTAAATGCTCTCTTGGGGTTGTTTGCAGTTTGGTAGATTCATGGGAAGTGAGCTCTCCAACATAAAGACTTCCATACACTGGGCCACATAATATCTTCTCAAGACTATTGCTCACGTAAGCACCATATTTGTTGAGGTATAAACTGTGTTAATGCTTTCACTCATAAATTACTATCTTTGTCTCAAGTGGGTTTATACATTATTGAGGTTTGTATGAACTTATGTAGGTCAGAGATCCTTACAATGACCACAAATGCTGGTAGAGGCTACAGGATATGGACACTGTCAGATCTTATAAAATGAATGGCTAAAATCTAGGCTTAGATGTTGCATCCCTTGTGTTCTATAGAACACATCCTTCCTTTTCTAGGAGGCTCCTTCATGCTTCCATCATGGTAAATTTTAGTAGCTTCATGAATTCAATCTTACTAAATTCTATGTTTTGTTGGGTACCTCATCAACCTCCTTATTTTAGATTTTTTATTTTGCTGATAAACTCAGAGGACCTTATAGTAACTTGCTTAAGTCTGCAGTCTATCCATTCTATTGCTCTTCTTTTGGGTTAGAAGTAAATGTAAATAAATGTGGTATGCTTTCAGATTATACTGTAGCAAAAATTTAGTTGAATTGATTTTCTTGGGTATTCTCTTAGGATGAATTGTTTTGGGTTGCTAAGTGGATATATAAAGTAATAAAAAGTACCAAATATTTGATCTACATATGACTACAGTTTTAGAGCTCATTAATTGTTTTGCTCCCTTCTTGTGTCTCTTATTTGCAAAAGCTTAGACTTAATTTTTCTTTTTAAAATGGTGCTAGCTCAATGGACGAGCACCTGCATTACGAGCAGGGGATGGTGGTTCAATTCCATCGTACCTTAACATGAATTAATTAATTATATTGTAGTTTATAATAAATAATATGATTGCTTTAATTTATTAATTTGTTCTATCTTCTATCTAATAATCTTAAGAAAGACAATAAGTGAAATTAAAGACATAAATATATCTATAAAGACAAATTAGAATTGTCTCTAAGAGACAATAATAGTGTTGTTCCTTATTGTCTTTAGAAGACAATAATTTACGACAATAGTTTAAGACACTCACTTAAAGACAATATGTAAGACAATACCCAACTTTTTTTTTGTCTTGAATTATGACAATTCACTTAAAAATTGTCTCTAATATTGTCTTAAAACCCCCCTTCATGTTGTAGTGTAAAGGGTTTGTGTAAATGGGAACTAAGTGAGGAAGCACTTGGGGTTTTCCACAGAATGAGGCACCTTCATTGTGTTCCAAATATTGTTACATACAACACCGTAATTGATGCGATCTGCAAAATAGGTAGGGTAGATGAGGCTCTTGTTCTATTTGCTGGGATGATACAAGAAGGCATATCTCCTGATATTATTTCGTGCAGTAGTCTAGTTAATGGTCTCTGCAAGGTGGGAAGGGAAAATCAAGCTTTAAGGTTAGTATCTAAAATAAAACATAGCTACTGCCCTCCAGATACCTAAAATAACCAAAGGGTGGATGATGTTAACTGGAAACTTGCTTCTATCATTAGAGAGATTCTTTTTATGAGTAGCTTTGTGGATTGGATCTCTTCTTGTCATATTCCTAGGGAATGGAATGGAATGGACTGGCTGATGTTTTGGCCAAATGGGCGTCGAAGAAAGGTGATGGTTGGGATATTTCGAGTAGAGATGGACTCCCTGCTGAGTATATTGGGACTTTTGAGCAGTTAGTGGACAATAATAGAATTTAATTCTATTTGAGTTTGGTTCTTTTGGGCCTAAGGCCTTTTGTAACTTTGGCTTTAATTGAATAAATTTTTACCCCTTTTGAGAGAAAGCAACTGAAATCACTAAATGAAGTATACAAGCATTATCATCAAAAGAATAACCATGAACACATAAAATATCTGAGTATAGAGTAGCCCATCAAATATATAATCCAAAAATGTAAATAATATCAACCAAATTAGGTAACCAAGTAACATTAAATCAAATCCCACAACCATGCAAATTGGCCTAAAAGAATTCGACAATATAACATAGAAGCAAACTAAAGATAGGTACTACAACGCATGAATCTAAATTTAGAAAATATAAATTACATCAAAATGAAAAAGATAAAATCCAAAATTTAAACAAAACCAAACAAAAAAACATACGATTTAATTAAATTTAAATCTAATTTAAGACATTTATAAATTATCTAAAATAAAAACAATTATCTAAAATAAATATAATTAAATACAAAGAAAATAAACTAAATGTAAAATCAAATAACAAATCTAAAAAAAATAAAAAATCAAATAAAGTCACATGACAACACATATAACTTTCCAGAAATGTCACCAATTGATAAACGGCCAAAAAATGGAGAAAAATATTGCAATTAAAAGTTTTCATTGATGTGTGGGTATTAAACATCAAAATAAAGTACCTAAAAATTTTATGAAGAGAGAATTAGAATGTAATAAAATCCATACCTTAATTTTTTATGAAGAGAGGATCAAAATGGTTGAATACCATTCTATGCTTTCTAAATCGACACCATTATTCCATGCAAAGATAAACCCTTTTTCCTAAAAGAAATGCCAAAATAATGGACACAAATTGGAAGGAATATGAATGATGGTCTCGGATTGCAAGCAATTCATAAAGAGTGAATCCCAGAACAATCGACAAAGACATTAAAATGAATACCCAATATCATGCAAATGAATAAGAAATTTGTGGAAAATGACATTAAAAAAAACAACTTAAAAATTATATGCAGAACCCCTTTATACACTACCAAAAATTCTACTTAGAGACTCACTTGAAAAATGAATTTTTTCCTCCCTTTGAAACTAAAAGCCCTTATGTTTTTCCTTATTACAAAGCCCATTGTTGTTTATTTTGATGTTAATCCTTTCAAGTTTCAACTTATGGAAAAGATGTTGAAGACCCTACAAGTGACTACATGCAAGACATGATTATCCATGTACCATTTGATGGAGCCCTGAGGAGGTGGATATGCAGATTTGTTTATTTTATAATTTAATTTGAGAGATTCTAACCCCATCTCACTCCAACTATAGAAACTCTCGACTAACAAAGAAATACTTTTGAGGAAGAGTATCGTGCCTAAACACAACTTATTAAACTAACAAAAGAGTCATTGAAATTTCAAATATCAATATAAAGAAAAACTACCAAAATAAAAAAAATTAACAAATAAAAGTCCTACCTTCAGAGCAAAGTGATAAATCAACAATCATAGTGGAAGTTATTTGGTTTGTGAGAGCAAAAACAAAAATTGTAAGCGTAGTTGCATTTTTTTATACAACTAATCTCATATGCCCTAAAGTTTAGAGGTGTTCAAAGTTACATGAGTTTTTGAGTTTCACATATTTAAGGGGTCTATGATGATAAAATAGATTATTCAATATGTATTACCAACACCTTCAGTGATCATTGTTGTTGTAAGATTGATGCGAATGATAAAACTTGCATGAATCTGTCATTTACTAAGACCAAAATATAAGAGGTTCTTTAAGAAATTATCATCTTATTATATGATGAGGATGAAAATGAAATTTATATAGGCAATAAAAAAGGGTTTGTACACATTTGGTCAAACTAAATGTGAATGAGAAAGTAATGGTTACTTTCAATTATAAGTAGATTACCATGTTTATCCTTTTTCAAATTGGTTTTAAAGTGTTTGTATTGGAGTATTGAACATTTATGAGTGAGGATTAATCAAGATTGTCAAACTTGTCAATTTTAATTCAACCAAATTTGACATTATCTCTCCTTTGTTTGCATTCTACGTTTGCAATGCTACCCAAATTTGAGATTATCTTTCTCCTTTGTTTGCATTCTACATTTGCCATGCTACCTAGATTTGGGATTATGTTTCTCCTTTGTTTTCATATACATTTGCAATGTTGTGATTTAATCGTATTTTGTTTACATCTAATATTTTATTTCATTGATTGCATGGTATGCACCAAATGGTGTTTGTGGGGATGCTCTTATCACTTTTTCAATTAGTGAAGTACCTTTTTTGCATTCAAGCATGCAATTTTAGTGGAAGAAGGTTACCCAATATGCATAATACATTGCACTTTTGACAAAAGCATATTGTAATTGAATAGATTCTAAAGAAACAAAAGTAAGAAGAGACTAGAATTACATAGGTAAAAGTCAAATAATAATTTATATTTATTTTACTTAAAAGAAAATCTTAAAGGAAAAAATTGGAAATTCCTTTTTTTTCAATATATTATAATGTAAGTATATATTTCTATCAATATAATCAATACACTTTGTTTAAGTACAATTGCTAGTGATTATTTTCAATTGCAAGTAGAGATGGTTGGACTCTCTACTATTTGAAATGATTTGGTCCATATAATTTTTACAATATTTGAGATCAAATAATTGAAAAATCTAATAACATTCATTTGTACTTGTCCAAATACTTTTTCATGAAGGTTTCTAGGAATTGGACTTCAAACATTAACAAAGAATATCTCTATATCTAAAAAGTAGGAAATACAAATTAAATTTGGATGTAATTTTACAAAAAAAAAAAAAAATTTAAAGCTTTGAAATCATTGATTGTTTAAATAATGAATTGAAATCTAAAATTCAATGTTTGATGTCAAAGGTTTGATTTTACCATTAAATCTCATGTTCTCTTGACTAATGCTTAGTATTTTGTAGAAAACATTTGATAGAAGAATGATTTATTAAGAACAATTTTGATTTTAAAAATAGATCAAAAGTTTGGACAAATACAAAACAACCAAGAAATGGAAAGTAGACATAGAATCTACCCCAAAACCTTTACATTTTATATACAAATACCTAGAAAGAGAGAAAAATATGTGACTCCAACAAAAAATAAGATAATTATTTCTGTTAGAAAAAAATGTACATAATTATTAGATGGCTTAAACATCACACTAAGGCTTGATTTCTATGTTAGAAGTGTTAAATAGTCAAAGTTGAGTTATTTTTTTGAAGTTAATTTCTTCCTTAGTGTGTAATGTTTAAGGGTGGCCCATAATTAAAGTGTAGGATAGATCATGGTTGAAATATGGAGTTATTAGCAACTACATTTAAAAGATTGCTAAAATATTGGTTGATGTATGAAATGTATGTAGATGTAAAATTTATATATAATGTGTACTATAGCTTGGTAAACGATATATTGGATGGTTGTGGAAATAAAATAGTTTCATGTACACTCTAGCACAAGTGTTTAATATCTTTTGTTTAAAGATTTCTTAACAAATCCAAACTCTATGAGAGTTTACCATGCAATTCTTTCTCTGACAAGTTTTGAAAAAATTGTTCTTTAGGTCACCATGAAAACAGTAGCATTTAGATTTCTTAGATTAAACTTAGTAAAAAAATTATCTTCTATAGGAATATAGGCATGTAAAAATTTTAAGGAGTGTATACTTATGCATCTATACATGAGATGCTATCTGTATTAGATATCTTGAATATCTTATGATGGTGAAATTGCTATCGATCTTATAATTGGCAATTGTAAAAGTGATCAAGGGGTCATTAGTATTTTTGAAATTGTTACAGTCATAGTTTAGAGTAGGTGTTATTGAACAAATTGTAAGAGTTGTAATCATTGATTCAATATGTTAACGATGTAGCTTCAATCGTGTGTGTGTGTGTGTGTGTGTGTGCGTGTGTGTGTGTGTGTGTGTGTGTGTGTGTGTGTGTGTGTAATGATTTGGATAGTCATGACTTTGTTGATTGAGATAGAGCTCTTTGTTGAGCTCTCCCTTTTGCATCTCTTCTTGTCTTAGTAAAAATTTTACCCCTCTTTTAGTAAAAAAGTATACCAGCCCATTTAGATTTCTTACATTAAACTTAGTAAAAAAATTATCTTCTATAGGAATATAGGCATGTAAAAATTTTAAGGAGTGTATACTTATGCATCTATACATGAGATGCTATCTGTATTAGATATCTTGAATATCTTATGATGGTGAAATTGCTATCGATCTTATAATTGCCAATTGTAAAAGTGATCAAGGGGTCATTAGTATTTTTGAAATTGTTACAGTCATAGTTTAGAGTAGGTGTTATTGAACGAATTGTAAGAGTTGTAATCATTGATTCAATATGTTAACGATGTAGCTTCAATCGTGTGTGTGTGCGTGTGCGTGTGTGTGTGTGTGTAATGATTTGGATAGTGATGACTTTGTTGATTGAGATAGAGCTCTTTGTTGAGCTCTCCCTTTTGCATCTCTTCTTGTCGTAGTAAAAATTTTACCCCTCTTTTAGTAAAAAAGGATACCAGCCCATGAATAATTGAAGCTTATCATATTTACTTGAAATGAGACACTGATGATGTTACTTAATTAGATGTATATGTAAACACATATACATACACACACACACACACACACACACACACACACACACACACACACACACACACACACATATACATACATACATATATTTACATGTTTATATACATGTCTATATATGTGTATACACACACACACACACACGAGTGTGTTTGTGTGTGTGTATTGATAAATTAATTATTATAATAATATTATTTACATCTAATTGAGAAAACAAATTATTTGGTTATGTTCCTTCTTACAATTTTTATTGCCTTATTTGTTTTGGGTTCAAATTTGAAAACAAGCCACTCTCACGTGTCCTTTCTTAAATTATTGATGCAGTGTTCCAAAAAATATTTCTTTTCAAATTAGTTTCTTTCTAGAGTTGGTCAATATGAAATATAGTTAGCATATTCTAAAACAAGTAAGAGAACCTGGAAATGATGCCTCTTTTTCTCTGAGTTATCTTCATTCCTCTAACAACAATCTCAATCTCAACACTAAAGATAATGCACAGTACAAATCTACTCATGCCAACTATTATTATTATTTCTGAGAAAGAGATATCTAGTATGGTGAATCTTATTTCTATTGCACTTGGAATGAGGTTCCAATTCACTCTACAACTCAAGATATTCCTATTTTACTAACTGTTGTCCCCATTTTGTGCCATTACCTAGGGTTTCATTTATTTTCTGTCATATCTTGAGATTCCACCATGGGAAATTAACAACCCTTGGTGGAATTTGAGTTAGGAAAATGTATTTTATGTTCCTTTTGGTTTTAGTTCAAAAGAATGAGGTTGGAGAGAAAAACTTGATGCCCTAGGCATGCAAGATCTATGTGCATGCTAGAAATTCGTAGCAACATCTTCCATAACTTGCTAAAGAGAAGGTTTTGAGGCTTGAAAATTTGTATATGATCATTTGACATGATTCCACTCATGTTTCAATTTCTGAATTAATGTTTTTCTCAAGGGGTAGGGTACTTCCTATGTTAATAGATGCCTAATTACCTGCATTCCTAAGTGAAGCTTAAAAAACTCAGTTACTGCATACTTCTCTTGAGATCCCAAGGCTTTAGTATGTTGTCTAAAACTAAAAAGGGTATCCAAATCAGTGATTCCTTTATTTGGGTTGTGAGGATATGTTTGTGATTTTCCATGTTCAAGGCTACAAGCCTAGTCTTAAGTTTGTGAAGCAACTAGCCAATGAAAGTTGCATAGTTTGAATCTAATGTTGAATTCATGTTAGTTTGGACCTAAATAGACCCTTTTCATGCTTGGAAGTCACCCCTAGTCATTATTTTTATTTGTGAGGTTTTGTGTCAAATAAGCCTTATGATGCCCTTAAGAGCAACTAGTGATTAGCTGTCTTTGTGATAGGTTTTCCTTGTGATTGGGGATTCTTAAGAGTGTTTGGATTTTTCAAAAGGTTATAAAGGTCCTTGGGGTCATTAGGTTAATTTTTAGGCATCTAGGAATTAAGATTTCTAAAATTGCAAAAGTTATTAAAGCAAAATTGAAAAAATGCTGACAACTTTGCAAGAGTTTGGAAATTGGTGAAGGGTTGAGCATTTGGAAATAAGTCATTTTACTATTTCTAAACCTTTTCCAAGTCATAGAATTGGAATCAAGTGAAAAATGTAAAAATTGCATTTTTTGTGCAAAGTTGCGTTATTGAAAGTTGTAAAAGTTGCTCAAATTTGCAACTTATTGGAAAAAGGGTCGTGGGATCGAACTATCTGCTCTGATAGCTCCAAGTGGTTGGGTAAACCCTATTCCCAACCTTGTCTCATCCTTTTCAGTGCTTGAACATTCTCGAGCATGCCAAACTGGAACATCCCTAAGGGTCACTAAATGCCATAGAGCTGCGATCTTTGACACGACATATCTTAGAGCTCATGTGAGGTATGGATGTGATTCCAATTTCTATAGGACCATGTTGTAGATACCTACACTAACCTCTCTTTCTTTTTAGAGATCATACTATATTTTGATTTTGTAATGCCATCTCAGGTGATGTTGAAACTTGTAGGGTTGGCCAGTACAAAGTTGCCAACTGGAAAATCCCTCTCACCTTTCATTGTGGGATCAAACTGTCTGCTCTGTTAGCTTCAAGTGGTTAGGTAAACCCTATCCCCAACCTTTTCCCATCTTTTTGAGTGCTCGAACATTCTGGGGCACACCAAAGTAGAACATCCCTAAGGGTCACTAAATGCCATAGGGTTTCGATCTTTGATGGGGCATATCTTGGAACTTATGTGAGGTATGGATGCGATTCTAGTTCCTATAGGACCATGTTTTGGAGACCTACAATAACTTTTCTCTCTTTTTAGAGATCATACTCCATTTTCATTTTACAATGCCATTTTAGGTGATGCTAAAACTTGTAGTGTTGGCCAATACAAAGTTGTCAACTACCAAACCTCTCTCACCTTTCATCGTGGGATCGAACTATCTACTCTATTAGCTCTAGGTGGATAGGTAAACCCTATCCCCAACCTCATTCCATCCAGTTGAGTTCTCAAACGTTCTTGGGCACGCCAAACTAGAATGTCTCTAAGGGTCACTAAATGCCATAGGGCTGTGATATTTGATGGGGCATATCTCAAAGCTCCTGCGAGATATGGATGTAATTCTAGTTCCTATAGGACCATGTTGTGGAGACCTATAATAACCTCCCTCTCTTTCTAGAGATCATACACTATTTTGATTTTGTGATGCCATCTCGGGTGATGGTGAAACTTGTAGTGTTGGCCAATACAAAGTTGCTAACTACCAAATCTCTTTCACCTTTCATTGTGGGATCAAACTGTCTACCCTTTTAGCTCCAAGTGGCTGAATAAACCCTATCCCCAACCTTGTCTCATCCCATTCAACACTCAAACTTCTCAGGCATGCCAAACCGAAATTTCCCTAAGGGTCACTAAATGCCATAGAGCTACGATCTTTGATGAGGTATATCTCAGAGCTTCTGTGAGGTATGGATACGATTCTAGTTCCTATAGGACCATGTTGCATAGACCTACACTAGCCTCTCTCACTTTCTAGAGATCATACTCTATTTTGATTTTGTGAAGACATCTCGAGTGATGTTGGAACTTGTAATGTTGGTCAGTTCAAATTTGTCAACTACCAAATCTCTCTCACATTTCATTGTGGGATAAAACTATCTACTTTGTTAGCTCTGGGTGGTTAGGTAAACCCTATCCCCAACCTTGTCCCATCCTGTTGAGCGCTCAAACGTTCTTGGGCACACCGAATTACAATGTCCCTAAGGGTCACTAAATGCCATAGGGTTGCAATCTTTGATAGGGCATATCTTGGAGCTTGTTCGAGGTATGGATGTAATTATAGTTCCTATAGAACTGTGTTGTGGAGACCTACAATAATCTCTCTCACCTTTTAGAGGTCATACTCTATTTTGATTTTGTGATACCATCTCGAGTGATGCTGAAAATTTTAGTGTTGGCCAATACAAAGTTGCCAACTACCAAATCTCTCTTACATTTCATTGTGGGATCAAACTATCTACTCTGTTAGCTCTGAGTGGCTAGGTAAAGCCTATCCCCAACCTTGTCCCATCCTATTCAATGCTCGAACATTCTCGGGCATGTCGAACTGGAATGTCCCTAAGGGTAAATGAATTCCATAGAGCTAAAATATTTTAAAGGGCATATCTCAGAGCTCATGCAAGGTATGGATACGATTCCAATTCCTAGAGGACCATGTTGTAGAGACCTCTACTAACCTCTCTCACTTTTTGGAGATCATACTCAGTTTTGATTTTGTGATGCCATCTTGGGTGATGCTGAAACTTGTAGTGTTGGCTAGTAAAAAGTTTCCAACTACCAAATCTCTCTCACCTTTCATTGTAGGATCAAACTATCTACTCCGTTACCTCCAGGTGGCAAGGTAAACCCTATCAAAATGAATAGTTTTAAGGTCAATGATTAGAAAAATAGAAATAGTGTACAATGTTCATGGATATTTGAGCTTGGATATGTGTTGCAAGATGAGTATAGACCTTATTTCTACAATTTCAATACTTTATGTAATGATTTGAGTAAGTTATAGATGTTTTAGTAAAGACTAGTTGGAGGCTAGTGATAGAGAAATATGTCAGGTATTTTTACTATATTTTGGTTATAACTTGTTGGTGACCTAGAATTAAGGTTTGGTAGCATAAAGCATGGTAGAAGACTTGGAATAGTGCATGATTTGGGATTTGCAATTCATTTAGTTTGTGTATTGACAATTGCTAGCATGTGGCGTACAGATTACTACTTCTAGGAGCTGAGGGGATAGTGTAGTGTATTGTTTGGATTGGCGAGTATTAATTGATAAGTAAGAATCCAATGCATCCTAAATGTTCTATTTATTCTCATAAGAGATGCGTTCATGCAAACCACTACTCATGCAACATGGATCAATGAATTTGACTCAAAAACAACATAGTTGAATCTTGATAGAAATATCACAATTTGACATGTTATGGAATATATATGTTAATTATCAATTAACAAGCTTAAGGGGATTACTAATGAATGGTTCATAAGGCACAACACTTGATGAAGCTCTTACAAATGGAGTTACAAGAAGAGTGGTTTTAACCATGGGGGAAACTTTTTAGTTAAGCACACTTGAGTTGGAGTAGTACTAGGATGGGTGACCTCCTAAGAAGTATTTGTACTTCACCTCTTTAAGAATCAATTAGATTCAATGAGTGCTAAGTGTTCTATTCATTATCATGAGAGATTAGTTTGTGTAAATCACTACTCATGAAACATGGGTCAATGAATTTGTCTCAAATACTACATAGTTGAATTTTGACAGCAATATCACAATTTGACTTCTTGTAGAAATGTCTTCTACTTGATGAGCTTAAGGGGAATTCTAATGAATGGTTCATAAGGCACAACACTTGGTGAAGGTTTTGCAAATTGTGTTATAGGAAGAGTGGGTTTAACCATAAAGGAAACTTTATAGTTAAGTGTGCTCAAGCAAGAGTACTACTGGCGTGGGTGACATCTTAGGAAGTCCATGTACCTCAACTCTATGAGAATCACCTAGATCCAATGAGTGCTAAGTGTTATATTTACTCTCGCGAGAGATGGGTCTAACATATGGAATTAATGAAACCTTGAGAATCCTATTAGGCTCTACATCATAACTAAACCTTGATAATCCTATTAGGCTCTACATCATAACTGAACCTTGAGAATCCTATTCTGGCTCTACATCATTGTCTATCTCTGTCACGTGACAATCCTTTACTGTTTTGAGGCTAGATTAATGGATTTACCCCTCCCACTATCTATGATGTAGATGTAACTTGTGGGAGAGGATGTTACAATTGTAATGAATGTATATATGATGATTTTGTGTGTAGGGTAAGAGTTTTGACAGAGAGAAAGAACCAAAGACTGGTTGGGCAGTGAAGAGCATGGGCATGGGTGACTGCCCCAAGTAGAGAAGTAAGATTTTTCTCCAAACAAGGATAAGTTTTATGTTTGATATCATCTATTTTGATGATTTTAAGTATGTTTTGGTCAATTTACAACATCTAGAAATATTTGGAGATGAGTTTTTGGGAAAGCCCTATGGTAAAGGGCATAGAAGTGAGGGTTTGGTGAAAGGGGATCTAGAAATGCTAGAGTGACCCAAAAAAACTTTGAAATCCTTTCCTTTGAGTCATATTATAAGACTTTTTGATTTTGTTAAGGTTCCAACAAATAAGGGGATATGAGTTTCTTTGTAAATATCCACTAATTAAGCCTAGTTGTGTAATTGAGATAGCAAGATTTGAGAGATACTTTCCAAAGAAACTATAGTTGAAATTTTGGTATGTTTTAGAAGGAAATAAAGTTTATCTAGAACACCAAAGGGTTTGGGAAGGTCAATGGAAAAGTTTTGAGAAAATTGAGAATTATTGTCTAGCAAGGGCTAGTTGACTCAAGCCTAGAATAGGAATAATTGGCAAAGTGTATGAGATGAGATGGAACATGTTAGATGGGATGTGCTGAGATGATCCAAGCTGTTAGGGTCATGGTGTGATGCCTAGGATGGGTTTTGGTATGTTGGAGGCACCAGGGTATGCTAGGTGCATAGGTAGCAACGTGGTTGTTTTGAAGACAAACTGAAGAAGTAAGTTATAACCTCTTAGATATGGTTGTGGAAAGGTATTACCAAGTCAAAGACCTCCTCTTGAACCCTAGTAGAGTTAGATTCCTTGGGTAGATTCCAAGAGTACAAAGGAGTCCGAGAGTTGAGTTGTTATTCCTAGGGTAATAGTGGGAGGCTCTACATTAGGTGCAGGGCTTAGGATCGCTTCTAGGGACTATTTAAACACCAAATCCACCTTTGCCTAGAAAGGTGGTATGATGCAGAGTCCTTGAAAATGCTTGATGAAGACCTTGAGTGCCTTGAGTACCCTGCACCATATATATATATATATATATAAGTTATTTAAAAATTAAAATAGACTAGTAGAAAATTTAACTTGCTTGTAAGTTTTGTGGCCTATCTACACCTAAAGAATCAAAGGCATCACAAGTCTCAATTTCAATAACCATAATATTAAAAGAAATCCATCCAGTAATCTAGGAAATCTAGAGAGTAATTCTTCCTTGTATCTCCTTCACAGGGAACCTAAGAGATCACATAACTAATAAGAGTAAAAGTGGAATAAATTTTATTCTATTTTTAACAAAATATTGAAGCACATACATTTCATTTTCAATTCTTCTAACATTAAATATTTTGATATATCTCATTGATTAAATATATGAATATTCTATATTAACTCAATAACCAAGTTCTTATAGGTTCCCAAACATCACTACTAGAAACACATACATAAGTTCCCATAAGTAAAAACCATCATAAATATATGAACAAGGTTTCATTATAAATAGTTGAATCCATTATTACAATTAGATAGCATAAAAATCACATAAGCATACCAAGGACAATCATCTTGATATACCCATTCTTCTTTATTGCAACTAAGCATGTGTACATATACATATTACAAGGAGCAAGTAATCATTATATATCATGTTTTCATATACTTCTAACATTTTTCTCCTCTAACATGATCTCTATTTAAAATGGATACATAAGTATTATATCATAGTCATGATACAAAATAATGATGTTGCAACATGTAGTCATGCAAAATTGGAATGTGTGAAGAAAGATCATCCAAGGCTCTTGAAAAACTCTAGAAAAATACTCAATGGATAAAAGACTTTCCACCCAACCATGGAACCTTACTGCTCCACTCCCCTAAGCTAGGAAATAACACAAGGCCCCACACCAAGTTCAAACATAATGAAGGGGATAAAATAGCTATTTTAACACTGATAAAGTTTATTGCTGATCAATATTGTATCAAAAATTCAAACTAGTTAGGTATTGAATTAAACTTGATAAAAAAATGACAAAGAACGAAAACTTTAAACATGAACAAGATCATAAATCATTTGACGATGACATATTGCAAATGATAAACTTATGCTTTAACAGTGATAAAGTTTATTATTAATCAATATTCTATCAAAGTTTCAAATTGATTAGGTATTGGATTTAATGTCATTCATGAAGATATCTAATTTAATATCATACATGAATATATCTAATTTAATGTCATACATGAACAAACATATCATATATTAACCAATAATTTCATAAGTCTAATAATGTCATGCATCAAATAAATGTCATATATACATCAAATGTATATCGAATATGTCCACTGACATAAAATCCAACATATATGTCTGATGATGCCTATACATGTACATGTCTATCAACTATATCTTCTCCTTCCCACGAGGGGAAGGAAACAAATCTCTAGAGGCCTTTGGTCATCGTGTGGAGAGAGATGGTGGTGATGATAGGGTCCTCTTCACACGCTTTCTTGTCCTCTTGTTGAGGCTCTTCTCTAACTCAAGTTGATACAAACAAAGTAGAAATGAATGAATAATTATTATACATTGAAATCAAATATATGTACACAAAAAGTTAATTATTTTCTTACTACCATCATATAAGCACTCTACAAGTCCACCTCGAACGCTCGTGGATGATCAGGTGTGACAAGACCCTACAACAATTGAATCAATATAATCACTTATAAATAACATTAGAAATTTTGATACTAACTATAATAAACAAAAAAAAAAAAAAATATTCTTTCATGCCTCAGTCAATGGCTGTGAACCAGCCATAGTTGCAGCCACTCCATGATCGACGAGCTGTCGGAGATGAGATGTCATGAGCTGCATGTCATACAATATACGTGACATGTAACATGCAACATGAAACAAATATAATTAAATGAATTAAATTAACATGAAACAAATGTACCTCTACGAAGCTCGTATGATGTCTATGCTCTGAGTCTGTAGTAAATGTTGACTGTCTTTTAGAGAGCTGATGCACATGCATAATTTTTTTTTGTCAATCCTTAATATGATTACTTAATAATATATATGTATTAATTTAAATGATTAAATCGACACATACCTCTAGACTTATGGACGAGGCAAAAAATGGAGCCAGGGGATCGCTACTAGGCCTGCCAACACTCTAACCCTAAATTTTGAAAAATGTCAATAGATGCTAATTAATTAATCATTCATTATACATATGAAATGTGATCAAATTAGTAAATTATAATTGTAATTTACTTGTGTGTCAATGCCAAATGTGTCATTCAGGAACTGATCAGTGACAAGCTCATCATCTGCACCATCTCTAGCATGAGTGCTAAATGTGAATAAGGATCCACATGATGTGCACATGTGATCGTGGTGCACTGAAGGCTCCCCCTTAACTAATGGACTCATGCAATGGATGAGGGTTTGTGTTAAAGCATTAATGGTCCCTGGAGCGTTGGCCTCTACATGTTCCTTCACAACTAAAGGAATAGTCACATGCTCACCCTGTGGCATGACCAAAGGTGCCCTAACTACATTAGGGTCATGACCTACCCCTAGCCTTTTAAATGATGAACCCCCACCTCTACGCTGGGAGTCTAATATATCAAAATAATTGGGGATCTCCCCAAGGACAAACTCACAATACAATTTCTTTAAAAAATACATGGGGATCTCATGATTGTTGCAAGGAGGGGCATCAAAAACCATCCACCATCTATCCCAAAAATTATTTATAATACCATCGCGTATGCACCAATGGATGGGGAACCATTTAGTACCCTCTCTAATAGTATTTTGTTCACCAGGTTTTCTAAAAAATGCACATATTCTACCTTTTGGTATTTCTTTTTTTTTTAACATCTTGATATGACAATTTATTTGCATAAAATCCCTTTTTTTCATCCCTCTTAACCCACCAAACATCTAACTAACCACTAATTGAAGCTATCTAGGTCTTAATGGATTCGAGGGACAATGCCAATTGAGCCCTCATTGGATTGGTTAGTCTAGATTCTTTCAACCCACCAATGAGTCCTTCTAATTTTGTTTTGCCTCTTTCTATTTCATTTATTATATTTTCTTGTGTGCCAAGTGGAAGTCTTTCAATTGGTTTAAGTTGCAAAATTTGTTCTTCTTCTTGGGGAGGGTTTTGGTATTGATTTTCTTGAGGGTTTTGAGTTTCTTGGGGATTTTTCGGTTGATTATTGACATTTTCTGATAAAAAATTAATTGAAATCTAAATAAATAAACAAATCTAAAGAAAATTTGTAAAAACCCTACAAAACAATATAAAAAACCTACAAAACAATATAAAAAACATATCAAACAATGCAAAATGAAATTTAGATTGCATACATGTTTGTGATCTTGTATTTCATTGGCGAGGAGGCACATTGGCATGGCAGGTGGTGAAAACTTTGATTCTCTACAACTCGTGTACGTGCTGCTATAAGGAGAGGGCAAAAAAAGAGTTAAAATGAATGGGCTACAGGTATGTAGCCCATTTATAAGATTTTGCTTTCTTAAAACTATGTACACGCTATTGAAAATTGAAAAAAAAGGGTTGTCACCTTTTTGGCACCACAACTTGGTATACATACCCAATGCTAAGTTCAAAAATATGCTAATAAGTGTAAGGATTGCAACCTAAAATGAGTGTCATATAAAAAATTACCATAAAATGAGGAAAAGTCTACAAGAGTCAAGGTTGATGTGCACATTCACTAGTCAACAAAATATTAGTCCACATTACATCATAAATCAATTCAATTAAAAATCAACTATTCCCTTATCTCAATGCTTTCAAATAAGTTGCACAATACCTTAAAATCACAACAATGCACACACATACCTTTGCTTGCTTACCATACCTTGGTATTACATAGAATTGACCGTATTAGTGGATAATTCATATCTACTTCATATTATACTCATACATATATATTCACAATCATTTTGGTTCATTCACAATGTCAAGAGTGACCTTTTTTATTTTCTTGGGATATGATTGAAAATTTTGATTAATGCATTGAAGAAAACACATTAATTAAAGGGGGAAGAATGTCACTACCCATTTTTCAGATACCTAATAAAGTGATATTTTCATTGCAACCTTGGATTAGTTGAAGTCATTTGGAATCAAAATAATATTAATAACAGATGCATATTGTAATGCCCCACCCAAAGATCCTTGGAACACAAGGATAAAATGTGCACTGAATAATTTTTTTTTTCTTAAGATAAGTTATTAAATCAACAACATAAAGTAACCATATACAATAATGAAACATCAAAACAAGGTGACAAGAATAGGGAACATGGCTAAAATCACATATTGACCTACACCAACGGAAGTTTTACAACACTTGCAAGGATCTCCAAGCACTAAACCATAACTCACAAACCAAAGATCACATGAATTATGAGATTATACAAGAGGATGTTCTCTTTCAAACCCAAAGTAAAAGCTCCTAGCATGGTTAGACAAACAAGTCCATTTCCACTAGTTACAACATAATCAAGAATTACAAGTAGAGACCAACAATGGTCATACACAGCATAAGGGCTCAAAGTTACAACCTCACTCTTGAAATTTTGTTAAGTCTAAAATCCTAAAGCCCTGAAATTTGGCGAAGTCTAAACTTTTGAAGTCCTAAAATTTTCCAGAATATTTATCTTAACTCGGAGAGCTCTGGACCTATCTCAAATGAATCATCACATATATTAAAATATTTCTTAAGAATATATTAAAATATGCCAACTTATACTTAAATGACATATTTTAAACTCCATAGAAAATATGTTTTGAACTAGGAAGGTGTGGAACCTAGTAGGGTGTCCAAAACCAACTTCCAAACTTTCCTCAGCCAAGCCAAAATGCCCATTATTTTTCATGCGAGGAGACATTGATCTGTAGTCTGGCATGAGACTTTGCTTCTCCACACGAGACCTTGCCTAACTGTGCGAGCGGATTTGTATTGCTTCGTGCACAGCTTTGCAATGTCATGCAGTCTTTGCATCATATTGCGCAACCCTTGCATCACATTGCACGAGGAATGCCAACAACACAACATTGAGGCCTTTCCCTTCTAAGGATGTGTTTGATTTACTTTAACCTCTTTTTCTATTTTCTCCATATTTTGCTTAAGTTTGTTTGATTTTATTATCATTATGATTTTATCATCAATTCCCATGCAACTTCTTACTTTTCAAGGAAGATTTGTGTATTAATATCAAATAGGGACTTTCTATTCCATTAGATTGTTCAATCCAGCTCAAACTTGGAGATGCTTCAAAAAGATTTGATGGTTTAGCCTGACTTGTACTTTTATAAGTTCAATAATTCAAGTAGCTTGTGGATTGTCGGCTTGCAATTTTCACTGCAAATTTTTGTTTGACATCATTATTCTTTGTCTATTGCAATTATTTGTTACATGGTCAAATATTTGTTCATTGAGAAATATGATCTCTAGTCTTACTCATTTTCTCCAAGTTAACTCTTAAGGAAATCAATAATTCCCTTGTATCCTTGTGTTGTCATGGTTCTTATTTGGCCATCAAAAATGTTTTCTCTTGATGGGCCACATTTCGTGTTGTGGCACCATCTCAATCCATCGCCTATTTTCTAGTCTTAATCATCTAGCACTAGTTATCCCTACTTTCTCTTATTACCATATCTAATTCTTGTATGTTAATATATGATGTTGTTTTCCCATTTTGATCTTATTGATTATCTATTCTTCATATTCAAATTAATCACTCCTCTAATTGATATCTTCTTTCTCATCCCTTAGCTATTTAGATCTAGTGGAAAATCGAGTAAATAGCTTCTTTTACATTTAATTAAGTAGTTGGTATTTGTAAAGTCTGAATTATAAGGGATAGTTTGTGAATTTGAATTAGTTGATTAATAGTAATGATTCTTTTAATTCATATTATGAAAAAGCATAAAGCGATTTATTTATATAGTAATTTGTTCATAATATATATATACATACATACTTGTAATTTATTTATTAATTACAATCAATATAATAATATAATAGATTGATGTGTTACCTTATTCTCTAATCCATCTAATTTCAAGAGTTTTATTTGTTAATGTTGCTCTTATGCTCCTCTAAGTTAAATACATCTACGATTCACGATATACTAGGTATAAAATGAGATGTCATGTGATGCAATTCCATTACTCCCTGTAGTTTTACTTGTTTAGTATTTCTCATGTTAGGCTGGGTATTGTTCATATTTACTAGATTTTCCAGTGGAGCTAAATAGCAAAGAGATAAGAAAGAAGAATCAAGTAGATGACCGATTAGTCTGAATATGAAAAATAGATAATCAATAAGAACAAAATGGTAAAACAACATCACACCTTGGCATGCAAGAATTAGATATGGTAATAAGTTAAAGTCAGGACAGTTAGTGTCATATGATTAAGATTAGAAAAGAGGTGATGGATTGAGATGGTGTTGCAACAAGGAATGAGGCCCATCAAGAGAATACATTTTTGATAACCAAATAGGAAGCATGACAACACAAGGGAATTATTGATCTTTCCTTAAGAGTTAACTCAAAGAAAATGAATTAAACTACAGAGCATATTTATAAACCAACAAATATTTGACCATGTAATAGATAACTGGAGTAATAAAAGTGTAATGATATTAAATGAAAACTGCAACGAAAATTGTAAGTCCATAATATGTTTAAATAATGCAAATCCTTTTAAGGGCTCGTTTGGTTGTGGGAATACAAATATGGGAATAGGAATTGTTATTTTGGAATAGAAAATAGGAATATATATTCATATTCTTTGTTTGGTTCAGCCAGAATTTGATGGAGAATTCACGGACCCAAAGTTTTCTAAAATAAATAAAACTGGAATAGGAATACATATTCCAATTCCAGCTATTGAGGTGGAATTGAAAATATTTATTTTTGGGACGAAATTGGAATACATATTCCTATTTTATTCCAATTCGCAATTCTGATTTGGTGCACCCAGACACAAAATTCAAAATTTTAAGAATTTACATATGCCTATTCCACTTGTATTCCCGTTGCCAAACAGACTTAAAAGTTAGATTGAAACAACCCAATGAAATTGAAACTTCCTATTCAATATAAATATACAAATATCTGCCTTAACAGTAAGAAGTTGTGTAGGAATGGATGTTGAAATCATAATGATACTGAAATCAAACAAAATTGATGTGAAATCTAAAGAAAATAGAAAAATAGGTTGAAGTAAATGTCAGAAGCCAAATGGGTGAAAATATTGGCTTTCAGCATAAACATTCTGATAGAAAATGAAGCGTCAAATCATGAAGTTACATGATCACTTCAAAATAGGAAGAGACACCTATGCTAAAAGGAATAACAAAGTCAATAAGTGTAGATATAAAAGTAGCAAGGTTTGACAGTAAAAACTCGAGGAGCGATGACCAAGGAGAAGACACAACCTTAGAAAATCTCACATAGCAAGGAAAACTTTGAAATTGTCAATTATATTTCTAAGAAAAGTTTTGAATGAAACCAATACAAACAAGTAGACCATTCTCTAATCAGCCGAAAACCAAGTCCACAATCATACAGTCTTCGCCAATAGTCCCCAAACTTGCCACTGACTCCCAACTTTTCCCCCACAATCAAAAGGACCTCTTAGATGTCCCTTGGAGCATGGTCAAAGGCCATTCTATTTAACTTGTAAATTCCAGGCTACCAGCCATATATCAATGTCCATTATCTCAAACCACCTACATTATGGCCTTGAGAGAAGAAAGAAAAATAAAATAGAAACATCAAAGGAATCATTTACAATCCAAAGTCTTTTAGGCTGGTCATGGTGATTTAGGAGCTAGTAAGATGCAAACTAATCAACCAATCCTTAATCCAAGGCTAGATAGCATGGAAGCTCAGGTCAAAAGAGAAATAAAGAAAAATGTAGTGCTTAATCAAGCTTCCTATTACTCCGACTACCTAATCTTGGAGGAATCTAAAGGCTAATGGCGTTATACAAAAAATGCATCCAATATTTCAGTTTGACATTAATTTGTTGGTTAAGCGGAGAAAAATTATAAGGTACGCATGCACGACCATATTCAATAAAGTAGGTGAGGATAATATAGATGGCAATTTCCTAGGGATCTCACTAATATGCAGAACAAAAATAAGACGATGCAAGAAAATGTTGAAACTAAGGTGTTATACAAGTGCAATTAACAAGATTATAGCAATAAATTTTACAAATAATGCTAATTGAGAGGAGAATGAAGAATTTCTTGAAATTTATATACAGTTAACCTTGAATAGAATATATGCGCATACCTCTAAGTATCAAGCAAAAGAAAACCATTGAAGACAATGAGTTCCCTTCCCAGTTTTCAGCGCTTCCCCCACCTCTTCCCTTAACTCTCCCATTTAACTTAAAAATATGCATGTTGTCCCAATTAGCAGCTAGGGAGTACATTTTAGTTACTGTCAGATGATGGTTCTAAAAAAAATTAGTACTAAATTAGATTCCCCCAATAAATTTGTAACTGCTATTCAAAATCTAGGTCATCAGTATGCAACATAAACCTATTATTAATATTATTTTGATTCCATTTTTTAATATATATATTTTTAAAAAGAAAATGGCTTCAACTAATCCAAGTGGCAATGACCTATTTGGTATCTGAAGAATGGGTTATATGACAATAAGCCATATATCCATAGACACATCTGCATCCAAACTACAAAAGGCACATCCTGTAATGTAGGATTTTATGTACTCAATCATATTAAGATTATAAGAATTGAACCATATCCACATATACACCCACATCCAAACTGCAAAAACATATTAAGATTTGAAGCATTGTTGAATAAAAGTTTTGACCACACAAAATAAGTTTGGAACAAAATCATCAAAAACAATCCAAGATTTCACAATAATAGAGAAACAAAATTCCTTTTCAACTTCCAATCAGAATTTACTACTACTAAACTTTTATCATATGGGATCAACACTCCTACTAGTTTCCTTTCAAGAGTTTCTGTTGATAAAGAATTGAGCACGAACAGGAATTGAAGTCCCATATGTGAGGTCCCACATGGTAGGAGTCTTGGAAAGATAAGATGCGCCATCTAAAACACCATGTAAATATTGAACCATTAATAGAAACCTCATAACACATGACAAACTTTTTATGTGGATAAATCTAAGAGCTTAACAAAACCTATGACTTTCTCCTCAGAACTCTATTCTATCAATGCCACAGAGAGTCACAGATAAAGGAAACAACTAGGTGGAGGGTGTGTCAGGGCATGAGATATTTTGTATCAATTCAGGAACCACTCTTCTACTGTTGGTTACAAATCCACACCATCTTAATTATTGACCTCCTCTCCATTTCAAATGGAATACAAAAAAATTACTTACAAATCATGACAAATGGTACAAGTGGCAATGGGTTTAATTCAATGTTACTTTGGAATGCGTTTCCAATATGTTTTTCAGCCATCCCCGTCTTGGATAAGTTTCAGGGATAGTGTATGCCTAGGGGACACTGACTTTGATTTCTAGAAGATATTTGTCTTTGACTCTTGAAGTAACAAAGTAAGAGAAATTTGAAAAAATGAATTTTGCTAATTCTTATATTTAAGTTTCTATTATGTATAAGAGCATGCTTTGTCTATTCTTTATGAATCTCTAAATTTTTCTACATATTTTAATTTGATTTCCTTATTGTTATATAGCTGTCCCCAAAATTGCACAAAAAAGTTGTCATCCCAAAAACTCGTCCCCTGATGTACCCATCCCAGAAAATTGGGGTAGCACTAGTTTTAATTTACCATTTGTGAGCTTTTCTATAGATGGGTTGTTCAACACATATACTGCTGTAGAATGCCTCTCAGCACAATAAAATATTAGCTATAGATAGAGAGAGATACAGCTATAGAGACCTTTCCTTTAACATATTACAGAAACTTGAAGTCTTCCTATAATTATTATTAATATTAATGTATCAGAATGTCTCTAATATTTTCTTCAAATTAATACATTTAAAATAGAGATTAACTATACATCGAAGGAGTTCTTGCTAAATTTTCTTAGAAACTACAATCAGCGATATTACAAATGTGAGAACTAGAATACAACCACCAAGAATGTTGAAAATTACATGTCAGTGGAAAAGGAATGAACCCAGACAATACTACAGTTCTTTACAGAACTCTTCCCTTAGGCATTCTTGCAAAATCGACAACTGTCCCTCCCTAACTAATACATCTTCATCTAGTTTGTATACTTTGAGCTTAAGTGTTCCAACTTCAGCGATGAGTTTAATGTTTTGCAAGGTAAGTTGTTCTGCATCTTGCTGAAATCCATTCCTTTCTTCTAAAACTTTGGGTATCTCTGCTCTTAACAACGTCAGTTCTTTCTGACATTCTTCTAAGTCAATCTGTAAACATTTTATGGTATTTTCCTTCCCTCCAAGCTGTAGATAAAATATATCACAGCATTAGTGCTCATAATCTGAACTAAATATAATGCTCTTCAAAAGTAAGTTAATCTTCCATTTAGCAAACTGTTTGACATCCTAAATATAAACAATTGAAAGCATGACAACACATACCAGAACCTCCAAATCTTTCTCTTTCTGGTTTGAGAAAGTGAGCCTAGCCTGTAGTCTTTCAATGTTACTCCTCAAAACCTCTTGACTCCTTTCAAAAGTTGCAACTTTCTCCTCAGTTTGTTCTACATCAGCCACATTGGAACATAATTTCTCCCGTAGAAGCTTGACCAGTAAAGTTTTGGCTTTAAGTTCTTGTTTTAGTTGTTTGAAAACCTCCTCACTCTAAAATAGCAATGAAGAATAATGGTTGATCACAAAACCATGTTAATGAACACTCCCTAAAATAGCAAAATAAATAACATTAGTTACCTCTATATGTTGTTGTTCCTGTTGATATGCCTCTGGATTTGCTGCATGTTGCTTGAGGGATTCATCATAGGATATATGAGAATTTTCTTTCAAGATTTCTTCTTGCATCCACACACTATTCTTCCTAGATGAAACTTCTTTTTGCAATTGTACATTTTGCTCAGCCAGATCTTGGATCCTCTTTCTCATCTTCCTCTCCTCCGACCTAATTTTTCCCTGCATAGAAGCCCATTCATTTGACCGCTTATCTATCTCCTTTTCTAATGTCTGCTGCAGATCATTCTTCTCACTCTCCAGTATCTTTGTTCGACATTCCATCTCTTCTTCGATCAACCTTAACGATTCAGTTGCTGAAGATGTTTCTCTCTTGTTGCTGGAAAAGATGGAAGTGGTTGATGAATGACTTTCTCTGTGATGGCGCACTGAATGGGGAGATGACTGCTTCGAATATGGAGATGAACGCTTGGAATCCCCTCCCCCAGAGATACTTTCCTTTGGAATAGCAGAAGAATTATCTGCCATCAACTGCTTTTCAAGCAAATTCTCCTTCGAGCTATCGCTTCCCTTCTCCAAACAGGGCGGCCCATCCTTATCAACCCTCTGGCAGGGTAAATTATTACTGATATTGTTGTATGCAGAGACCCGTTTCAATGGAAATAACCTCTGCATCGCTGCAACACTAGCAATCACCTGTAAAAAATAATCCGTGTCATTTTCAAGCCGGAAGTAAACTAAATTATAAAAAGCATGGTCGAACACATTCACACCAAAAATGAATGGTTACAGCCTCGGCTGTTAGATTTGAAAGATGGCATTATAGTACCAGACAGCACAGGAGGACCCTAATGACGGTGAATTCCAGGCAGAGCTTCACACTCTTGCTTGCATCGCTGCTCCACATGGATGACAGGGGCGGCTTGGATCCTGCTCAAACCAGTAAACGTATAAACATCGAGAAATTTAAGAATACAAAGCTGAAAGAGTATGGCGATGCAGGTGAAGAAAAATTGGGGGTTTCAAACATCTCGACGACAGTTAAAGAGGGTACCAGGTTGAGAAGCACGACAATGAAGCAAGAATTGGAATAATGAGAAGTAAAAGGCACAAAGTAAAAACTAGAGTGAGGAGATATGCACCAGAACATTCGGATAAAATGGAAGCGCTGATATTCTGCTTCTCCTGCATTTCCCTCGGATGCAAGACTCCCATGCATAAAAGAAAAACTATGCAAACCACGTGCCTCAGGGTAATCGCATTCATTTTGTTTATGTAACTGCGACCCTTGCCTTGAACCTGTGAGAGGATGAACGGTTAGTTTCAAGAGAAGGATAGCTAAATTCTTCGTATGCATACGGAAATCTCATTGCATACTGATCTATATATCCTGTAATTTTATGAAGCCGTTGCAGCTGTCTTGAATGCGAATTAGGACACCTGTCCTCTTTAATTTCATTCAATTCCGCGCATTTGAATTCTCGGAGGGGCTGAGAAATATTAATGTAGGGACTTAATTTTGCGTAGATACCGAAGGATGGATATGTTGGAGGAGCATTTATACCCTATTTATCCCTCAATCTTTTTACTGTCAAAAATTATGCAGTATCTAGTTGGAAAATCTTACATAGATTCCCAAACTGAAACTGCATATCTTTAAAGATTGAAGAACTCGTTTCCATACGCGTTCATACACTTCTCCTGTCTTTTCTTTCATCCCACCTGCCTAGACACTCCTCGTGATATCTGCTTCCACAACAGTCAATTCGCAACTTTAGGTATCTTGCTTCACTGGGCCCCCGTGAAAACCACCAAAGTGAAAGTGCTCAGATACAACTCTGTAGTTCAGGTGATTCTTCAGGGGACTAATATCTTCACCGCCGAGAGCCATCCGATTCATTTGCATGGGAATGACTTTTACATTGTGGGAACGGGATTCGGCAACTATAATCCCAAGAAAGATCCTAAAAAATTCAATCTTGTGGATCCTGTCATGCGCAATACCGTCAATGTTCCTGTCAATGGATGGGCTGCTATCAGATTTGTAGCTGACAATCCTGGTAGGATATATCTTTTTCTTTCATCTAAATTTGTGGCATGATCTTTGTATTTGCAAATTCTAATTATAGTTCGATTCAATTTTTTTAAATCATACCCACAACGAAATCTAAAATCGGAATACATTGTTATGAAAATCTTGATCATTCTTCTCGATGTCATATCCTTCAGCACACCTTTAGGTAGCCTTGGGAAGTTGGGTGATCACTGTAGAATCAAGTTCGTTCTTGTTGAAATGAAAGGAATGGACATAAATCCAAATGTTATCACTTATACCGCTCTCATAACACTACTACAAAGTGAGTCATTTTAAGACATTTTTTAAAGACAAAAAATTATTATCGTCTTTAACTTTGCCTTCATTTTCTTTTTAATTTATGTTTTAATTTTAAATTATTATTTTTTGTCTCACATAACGCTAAGTCTGAGCGGGAAATTTATTTCATCGAAAGATGAAAGAAAGTTGGAGCGGCAAACTAATTTCATCCCGCCCAGAAAGATACACGGCAGAAAAAAATGTGTAGAAGCCAGTCATGAAAGGTGTGCGGATAGATTGGATGTTGCAGAGTTTGATGATTTCTTTGCTACATGGAAATTTGGGTTTTGAAAAGGCCTATGGATAGATAAGGCTCCGCTTTCGGCTGTTCACGCATTTTCCGTACATACAACAAATTATTTCATAGACTTTCTTCAATTCAACTCGATTCTCCACATCCTATGACCTGCAATCATGCAATATCAAGCATTTGCAATTACAATATATGGTGGTATTGATCACATTTATCCTCTCGCGATTAAAGGTTTAAAAAATTTACTCAGAAAATATAGAAAGTGGCAGAAATTAAAATCTTTTAAAGAAACATGTTTATTGAAATTTCAATTATAAAAAGTATTAAATTGAAAATTGATATCATCAAAAGAGAAATACATGGATTTACAGCAAAAGCGACCTGCATTTTATTGGTGGATACAAACTCCTTTTTTGTGTTTGTTGGTTAAAGTTGTGGGTAACTTGATTAAAGTTTACTGGTAGAATTTTATTGGGTTTTTAGTATTAGATTGTTGCCCGATTATAGAATTTTTTTCAATTCTACAAGCCATGGTTAATATTTAAAACTTGCCTGGTTTTAAGCCTTAAATTGATCATTCTATTTGTGAAATTTGCAAGTCTTTAAGCCTCCATGTCCCCGGCTTGTTAGCGGTTCCGCACAACACTTGAGATCATTGAAACCCAACTTCTGAGCCTCAAGTTATAAAAGGTTAATGATCGCCACCCAAACACGTATTTCTTAACCTTTAACTTCTCAATAGGTTGATGTTAGCCACTAAAAATACGTTTTTCTTAACCTCCAAAGAAAAGGTTAATGTTAGCCACCAAAAACGTATTTTTCCTAACCTTTAAAAAGGTTAATGTTAACCACTAAAAACGTGTTTTTCCTAACCTCCCACAAGGTTAACGATAGCCATTAAAAACGCATTTTTATTAACCTCTATAAGGTAGTTATTAACCTGTTCAAAGCCCTTTCATGAAAACTCAAATATGTAGATGAAAGCGATGGGCAACAATGGAAATGAATCAAATGGGAGTCCCTAATAATTCACCGTGAGCAGTGAAAGGCAATTTAAATTGTATAAATAATGGGGAGTTTCTTGACTGCATATTTGAGTTCCTGAATGAATAGTAAAGGTGATCAATAGACATCAAACCAGTTTCAATTAAAGTGAGACCCTCCAAATAACAAGACGGATTGTGCAGATAGCATAGACCATTGCAACTGCAAGGCTCCCGCAGTGTGCGAATGTTTGCTATCAACAGTCACACAACAATCAATAGTGGACGGGGTGCTGAATTTGAGGGAGTTATGGTTGCATTGTTCCATTTGTCGATAACTCGAACAGAAAGGCTTGAGCACTCAGAGAGGCATTTTACAGGCAGAACCTTCCAAATGTGACCAATCTACTTGCGACAGTTTTGGTTTTTCTCATTGTGATATACTTTCAAGGCTTTCGGGTTGTTTTGTGAGATCGAAGAATGCACAACAGGCTCAATCCAGAGATGTAACCCAAAATAATGTAGTGATTAACCCATATGTTGAATTGGTATTGCTATGCAAAGACGTTGGCAAGAGAAATTAGTGTCAGTATATTGCATTGTATTGATAAGAATCCATCCTTGTATTGTATCAAGTCCTTTGCTCTAGCCCGATATTAATGGAAGCACTGCTCATGTTTTGAAATACTTAACTGGGTCATCCAAGACATATGTTGATGCAACACACATTTATGTGGATGTGAGAGATGTGGCGAGAGCGTATATATTTCTCTATGAGACTCCGTCTGCCTATGGTCGATGTTTGTGTGCAGAGAGAAGCCTTCACAGAGGAAAGCTCATAGATATGTTAGCACAGATGCTCCCACATTACCCACTTCCAACAATGTTGTGGCCGAACACAAAAGTATCCACAAGGAGTGAGTATCACTAGGAGAAGAAAGTGATGGAAATGATTTTGATCTCAGGGATACCAGTGCTGATACCTAGAGTGGGTGCAGCGATAATGATAAATTATCCAGCTCATTAAGCAATACAAGTGATAAATCATAAGAAACTTGGGACAGTGGTAGTAGTACACCAAATGTTTGAAGAAATGCCAATAATACCGAATGTGATGCAGAGGTGGCTCTCCTCATCTTCTCCAATACTGGCAAGCTATATGAAATTTCCAATCCAAACATGGAGAAACTAATTCAGAGGGCAATCGATTCTGCAGTTGTCTATAATCAAGTTCCAGCTATGGTACGTGATTTACCTCAATTAGTGAAATAGGTTTTTGAAAGGGAAAAGGACACTCGACTTCAACCAGCGATAATGGGACTTATGCCATCTGTCAAGAATGCTTGTAGAAATGGTTGGTTTCGTGTTACAGATACAGATGAACTTCTGACAATATCTAAGGAGTTAACAAGTTACTTCACAAGTATGGGGGAGACGACTTTCTGATGCACACAATGCTATGAGCATCATGTCAAGTATTATTCCTCGATTTTATCCATGGTTGAGCTTGGCGGGCATTACAGTTTCTCTCAAAGTTAAGAAAGGCTACAAAGTTCTTGCAACTGACTTTCATATTGCCAAAAGACCTACCCCACATGAGAAAATACGATTGTTTGTAGTTCGCTCTGATGATTTGGAGACATCTACTTGTCTTGTAACTCCACCTCAAGTCAATTTCTTACTAAATGGGAAGGATACGTTGAAGAATCAAGTGCATTTTTGGTGAGCAGCAGATATGATATTAAAACCTGAAATTATACCGCCTTTGCTGAGTCTAAAATTACGTGGGTACAGTACCAGCCGCAGACTCAAAACATAACATACTGACTCAGCCCGCAACGCTTCAAATTTCCTAAAGTCCTTTAAAGTATAATTTGTGGATAGCGCTCATCTGCAAACATAAATGGATAATTATCTAGCTCGGTATTGGTGAAGACAAAATACCGATCCATGGACATGTAACGAGGAATGCAAGCACCTCCCGAGATCGCCCCTAATTTGTTTGACGTAATGTCAAGATTAAAAAAAAGGTGGTGGGCACAAACAGAACATATAGAGTGTTAGGGAAGCACGCAAATGTTTGACAAAATGAAATGCTCGTTCCTAACCTGTAGCCATGGAAGCCTCACTGATTACGTCACCCAAATTCAGCTGGAAATAAAGGGTGCAGTGCGGGGTTGAAGACATCCACCATATTTGAAAGAAAAATTGGAAATTAAACCATGAAGTACAAGTACCAAAGGCCGGATTATGCTCCTGTTTTAAGAAGTACGCTTCCAGATATCGGTGATGCCATTTTAGGAAGTATCTGCCTTCAAGACTTCTGGTCATCTCTTGTAAATGAAGAAAAGACTCCATTAGCTGGAAAAATATTGGAAAGTGGCTTGGCCCAAGCAGGCGGGCATCCCATTTCTGTACAGTGCCCAGAATTAATGTTGGAATGCATGAAGGCTTATCATCCCAGCACTAGAGAAGTTCTTTCACCAAACAATGAAACAATTGTCCGTCTGGACCTTGCCTCTATTGCTATCATTTTTCGATTGCCCACTAGGATGCAATATGCCAGCATTAACCTGAGGACTGCCAAGGAATATTTTACTGCCAATCAAACCCAATGTTTAAATATTGTGGCAAGATCGTGGTTCTTCCAACCCAGAAGAGGCAAATCTCAATTAGGCAAATCCATTCACAGATCATCACTGAAAGAAGATGTGGCGAACATGGTAACCTTGTTGAGCAGGATCGTTGGTCTTCAGGATTCACACGAGTTCGAAGGTTGGATGTTGCTATTCATTAATATGGTCTGCGAAGGAAAACAATACATTGATTGGGCTGAAATTATCAATGACTCACTGCATAGACAGCTCATGGGACTTCAAGAAAATTACTACTTTTATATGACGTCATATCTTTTCTATGCTATTGCGAGTACCAAAAGTTGGCCAGGACTTAACCGATAGGGCATTTATGTTGACACAACCATCATTTATAATCATCTTCCTCAAATTCAGTATGATAATAGCCTGCACCATTTCAAAAGAGTGAATGACGCATTCACCATGCTAACTGTAAGGGAAATTCAGGGGAACATTGGGCTCAGGATTTCACCAGAAGCAGCGATGAAAGTACAAAAATATGGAAGTGTTTTTATACAATTTTCGAAGTTTACTTATATCCGGCTAGCTGCCTATGATGGATGTCCGTTGATGTTACCTAGATTTGTTGATGATAAATTAGTCTTAATTGAAATGTGCAGGCAAATTAGTCAAATCAATAAACTTTGCAGGAACAGGAGGACAGATGAAATAGCTTTTCCTATTGGCATCGGATATTATAGTTGTGACACTGCATCAAATGCCAGGAACATTGAAAGATCTATTGCCACAATAAATTTGCATCCTTACACGATGTGTTTCGCTTATGATTGTAAGGGCTATGCTGTGAATGAATTAAAGTTAAATCCCAGTCTTGGTCACTTCCCGGCTCTAGAAGACTTTTGGGAGGATTGTGAAAATGACTTCGAAGTCAGGAAGAGAGATTGGATGCGGCTTACAGTACGACAGGTAATAGACTTCAAGTTAGACATCGATGTAACAGGCGTAGATGATGATGAGGTTTCTTTGGTTGATCCTTATTATTATGAGAAAATTGAATTTCTAGAGCTCCCTCCTATTGATTGGTCAATTCCTGAATTGAAAAGCTTGAAAGAGAGGTCTTCCTATGTTCTTAAAAGAACAAGAGACTGGATCAGTAAAGTCAGAACCGAAAAAGCAACTGGTGAATCTCAAAATAAAGAGAGGAGAAATAATATAGGGGAATCGTCTCAGATGGCGATAGAGGCCACTTCTAGTGAGAAGATACAACAACTGGATATAGATGCTCAAGATCAAGATGAAGATTTGAATCAGCCAGATAAGTTTACAGTCCAAAGAAAAAGGACAAGAATGAAAGGTAGAAGGAATGAAAAAGACCAAAGAAGCCCTCAAATTGCTGCATCACATGTTCCGGTTACATCCCCTCGTTATGTAGTGATTCCTCACTTGAGCCTTCCTCCTCCTGATATGCCCATAATAGACATCACACAGTTAGATGACCCGTTATCTAATTCAGAAGACTTAATGATGGTTGCTGAAAATGTAACAAGTGTCGAACAAGCTTCAAAAGTTACACATTCATGGTTCCAGGATAGTCTTCGGAGGAGGAAGGAAGTTGTTCAAACGGTTCCACCTCCATTTGATATGGTCTCTAGCATTCTTCAGAAGCCTCCTAAGGCAAAAAAGACCAAAGTGATGTCCAGGTTAGCTATTGATAAAACTTCAGGCAATTTGTGTGTGGAATTAGCCAAGCCTATAGTTGAAAAGAATGTTGATGAAGCATCTGAATCAAATTTCATTCTAGAAAAGGTTGACCTTGGTCCTTCTAATGCGGAAAGAGAGTTTCAAAATTTTGAACTGATTGCCACTCAGATGTTGCAAAGGGCGAAGAAAGAGAAAAGAGCCAAAGAGAAACTCAAAGAACAAGTTCAGGTGATGACAGCTTATATTAATTCAATCAGCAACCCTTCTAATACCCAAGTCGTGGTCACTCCACCGGTTCTAACAAGTCTTGATGGTATTTTAGATCATACTGTTGTTCAAAGAATCGGCCAACAAAAATCACATAGTATGATGATCGAGGCTTGGATAAACAGGATGATAGAAGATGCTTCAAAACTTATAACTAGAGTGAAAGAGATATATGGGAAAGCCATCACACATATACAAGAAATTTCTGAGGAACTGGAAAATAGAAAAGAACATAAATCCAACTGGCAAAAGGTAGCTGATGAATTAAAAGAAATGGCCAAGCTGGATGCGAGCACCCTACTTCTTGAGAAAATTATTACTGATCCAAGTGACAATCAAATACGTGTCTGGAGTAAAAGTGTTGGTTGGAAGGTGATAAACATCAGTAAAGGTATCACTGAGTTCGAAAAGCTAATAGCTTCTTTGGAGCAATTGAAAATAAAGAGTACAGACGAATTAATCTCTACTATCACAGGTGGGGTGCCAGTAAGTGATCTTCAGCATGTTGATTGTCGGTTTCTCCTTGATTCTTTCAGTGTTCAGATTCATTCAGAAATAGAGAACCGTGTATCAGATGTTGAAACTATGATGAAGCTTAGCCTGGTTGCAGTCACGCTGGGAGATTGTAACATTTCAGCCTATCAACGGGAGTCAGAAGAAATTCAAGATAGATACTTCACAGCCAAACTCGGGATGGAAAACGTGTTCATTCCAAACTATGAATCCATGATTATCATCCTAAGTGCTTACAGGGCTTTTCGAAATAGATCAATTGTGTCCGGGTAGATAGAATTAGTAGCTAGAAGAATCAGTGATTGTATATGTAAACATCTTTAAGAACTCTAGCTAAAGTTTTGTTTTTACAAGTTTCCTTGTATACGTTAATTTTCTTGAGGTTAATTAACCTTCCAAAATTACATATTTTGGAGGTGGTTATTAACCACGAAGAGGTAGTTATTAACCTCTATGTCTATATAAGGACACCTTTTGGCTTTGTAAAAGGGACTTTTTGGGTTGAAAAAATAAGGGAACACTATGCTGAAATTTTGATCTAGAGATAAATTTTGGAAAGTATGTACGCTTTTTATCTCTAAATTGAAAAATCTCTATTGCTTTCTTGGTGCAAGAAAAAAAAATGAGATGTGCTTTGGGTTTCTTATTTTAAAATCCAAATTGTTATACGTTGTGGTAGACATTCTCATGGTGCTATGCGAGTGTTTACAAATGATAATGAATGCGCTTAATAACATTGGTTGCTTTCAAGCGTAGTTCTTGGACACCACCGTTATCGATCTTGTTAACCACGGAGGGTTGTGAGGGCGTGTGGTGCATTCGTCTTCCATGACTCTCTCCTTGAACTTTGAAGTTTGAATTTTTTATTTGAAAATCTTTTAAAAATTCTATCATACGAGAGAGTTGCCCCTCAAAACGCAAAGGAAGGCCGCATACCAAGGGCCTATCCAACTATTGTGAACGGTTTGCCACACATTCCGTTGGGCAATTCTACTATGACAAATCTGTTTACCAACATAGATTAAGACTATGCTTCAAGCGCTAAAATTTTACTTGATTTTGAGATTATACTGGATTGTGTTTCTAGTGCTAAGATTTTAGTAGCTTAGAATATATATAGCTAGATTTTGTTATAAATTTTCATGTTTCTATATTGTAAAAATATTTTTAATACTATTCTTTTAATTCTTTTAATGACTTACGTAACTTTCAAACTATTTGATTTTATTATTAGTATTAAAAACGTATAGCAACTTGTATACTTGCAACAATGAGTGAATAGTTATTTAATACTATTTTTTTTTTAAAGTAATATAAAAAAATTTATATTTATATTTAAAAATAGACTAATAATATTATTCATTTATATTTAATTTTTCATATATAAATACAATGATATCTATAAAAAAATCTATTATGAAAAAAATATGGAAAAAAAATAAGAATAAAAAAATTTAAAAATTAAAAACTAAAAAGCTAAATGAATTTAATACAGCTAAAATCAAACTTAGAATTTCTAATTGAAAATATAGTTAATTTCAATTTTTTTATCTGTTAATTTTTAATTTTGAAATCATATATTAATTTCTTTAAAAAAGCCAACACAAATCTAACAATTTTCTCTCACAAACAATTATTTCCAAAATAAAGTCTATCGACTTAATAAAATAAAAATTCTAATAAATAATACAACTTTCAATAAATCCTTATTTAAAATCTAATAAGTAAAAAGCTTTTTTCTAATTGTTTTTCATAATAAATATCAACCAAGTGTCAATGGATTCTTAGTCTACTAATGACATTGAAAGTTTCTCAATTAGTATGTCAAGAATCAAGTAGTATAAATACCTCTAAATCCGCACAAATCTAAACCCTCCAAAAAAAAATATATCAACCAATTTAATAGTTTTTCACAAATATTTAAAAATGACCCATATTTTATATTCTTATACGTTCAACAAATTATTTCAACTTCGTATATTTGCTTCTTACACACATACGTAGAGACAATATTTGAATGGTTTTGAGTTAATAAACCACACATTCAGGTACTTGTTCCATTAATCTCGAACCAAGCTGTTATTATTTATTTATTCAACCAACTCCCTAGCCCATTATTGGACTATTAAGGTACATAGAATATGCTATTTGGTATCATGGCTCAATGTTTGCATGAACATTTGAAAAGGAAAAATGATAATAAAAAAACAGGTTTTAGAGGTCTTAAAATCAAAATGAAAGATCTAAGGTCCTGTTTGGTTGCTGGAAGATGAGGACCAAAATTGGGTTATCAGGGGTAAAACCAGGTTTTGCAGAAAAACATGGGCGTTTGGTTGGTTAAAATTATAACCTGGTTTTCAATTTCATCTTCCAATTTTGGTCAAAAATTGGAAAATGTTTCTTCCAATTAAAAAGTGAAATTCTAAATTAAAACCAAGTTTTGAATTTTGTGACAGTTTTTTTAATAATATTGTGGGGAGTCCACAGTATATTCATCTTCCTTGTCAACCAAACGGACCATTGGCTTTCCAAACCACAAAACCAGATTTTCAAAACCCTGGTTATAAGATAACCTGGTTATGCCACAAATTCATCTTCCCCAACCAAACGGAACCTAAGATATTACCATTTTGAATGTCGATATGCAAATAGAATCTGTTTTTTTTATAAATATGTATATATCACAAGAGAAAGTAGAATTTAAGAATAACTATAGTTTATGCATTTCAATATAAAGTATAGCATTCAAATTTTAAAATTAGTGGCCCAAACAAAAAAAATTAGGAGCCCAAACAAAAAAAGCTTGATTCTCTAGCCCAGACATTTTACTAAAAATAATAAAAGCCACCTTCAAAAACATACAGAATTTTTATTTTATTTTGCCTCACGGCAAGATACAGAATTTATGTGCAAATCTAAAGCCGATATTACCAGATAATTTCACAAAACTATTGTTCAGGCTCCAATTTCATAGAATTATTATTCATAACCATGTACACATCTCAAGCAGAAATAACCCTGATAATCTCAAATGTTATTATTCAAATGCTTGAGACGGTAATAGGCATCACATGATCGTTTGCTTACCATTTAACAAAGCCAAATAATCTCGGAAGGGTTACAATAGATCACTTACAAGTTCCAGAAATAACAGGTTATTTGTTATTTGAACATTTACTATATGATAAGGAATTTCAAAAATGACATTTAATATTCTGTCTCTTTTCCAATAGCATTTTGGAAAGAAAAATTATAACAGGATGTCTCTTTTTCAATAGAAAGATGTTCAAAGTGATTGGATTTAAATGGATGTTGCTTCTGGATTTGATTATTTGATTATGTAAGATTTTTTTCATTTTGCAATGATCTTCTTTCTATCATTCTGATAATAGATCACGGAGCATAATCTGAATTGTTGATACAAAGAATTCTTATACAATGGAATCCAAAAGCAACATCCAGAAAAAATTAATCTTGTACTATAAAACAGACTGGCAAGAAACATTGGAATCGTTCTTATCTGCCCTTGATTTCTGTGATCTATGAGTGTTACATTGTAATCCCTTGATTTCTGTAAGTGATGTGTTGGCTCTGCCTGAGAAAGTATAATCATTTCCGAGGAACCAACATACGCAATTCAGGCACAAACAACAAATTTGCTAACAATCCAGGCAGTTTATACAAACCAGAATGCTGGCAGATTCTCAAACAAACTCTTTTGATTCTCGGGCGATCAAATTCTTGGGGAATAAAAATGTGTTTTAGAAAAGCAATCATCAATAAAAAGCTATAAACTCAATTATAAAATCCACAGAGAATCTTAGCCTTTTCCAAAACTCCTGACCATTTCTGTTGGAGTAGCTGCTCATTTAGATTTCGAACTTAGAACCTGTTATTTGCTATTGGAGTCCTCTACCAACTGAACTACTGGTCCCTCTTAGCTAATCTATTTGCTATTGGAGTCCCCTACCAACTGACCTACTGGTCCCTCTTAGCTAATCCATCATCAGTTCTAGTGTGACTTATTTCTAACATCCCCTTCAGCCACAATGCAAGTGCTTGGGGCTCTTAGCCTAGTTTTAATATTTATACTACTTATTGGAGACTTATTAGTTCCTGCCTACGGCAGGAATACTTATGCACTTGTTAGATGCATAAAAATCAATCATTCTAACCAAACAAAATATAAAATTAATCTATTTCTAAAGAGTAAAGTTTGTTACTTTAATTTGATCTTTTTATATGTTTTTAAAATTAGTATAAAGCTATTTGTTTGAACTTCGATTGGCTCCTGTGCTAAAAGGTAAGGTGAAAAATTAAATTTTGAGACAGAAATTAAAAAGAAATTCTTAGCTCCCTGCATTAAACGTGCATTAATAAACATTTAGCTTGTTCTTTTATCTTTCAATTCTCTCCACTGCCACATCTCCTTCTAGGGATGCGTGATATCTTTAGTTCTCTTTAAAGTCATATCCACCGCCATATCTTTAATTTTGGTTACAGGATGAGAAATCAAGGCATGAAGCTTTGAACTCATGAAGCTTGATGAGTTCTTAGCGCATATACAGGGTAAAGAAGCCCTGCAACTGTTTGAACAAAATGTTACAAGCAGGTATCAAACCAAATGAGAACACCTTTATCGGTGTGATCACTGCGTGCAGTCATGTAGGCCTTGTGGATGAAGAGATTTCCTACATCAAACAGTGGGCTTTCTCAGAGATCCTGATCCTGCTTTGTTGTTTCGTCGTCTACTTCTTCTCCCCACTTTTTTTATTATCACAGGGACAGCCATGCAGTACATGCCCAAAATATTTCTTCCTCCCACGCAATCACCCCATGCTCACCCGAGCTTGAAAGAAAATCTGTGCAAAAATAGTATGCATATCCCTTCAAACCACAAAAAAATATGCAAAAACATCATCAATTACACCCTAAGAACACTGTAACCTAACCTAACCTTTTCAGGATGGCTTCCTGTCCCCCTGGCCCATCTGTACAACACGCCCATTCCTATAAATCATTTTGATCGGCAAGTCGGGGGATTTGGTTGCACAGGAATACAACCATCCCCTGAAATTCCTATGCATGCACCTGCAAAATCTCTGCCTCCAAGCTCTTCCACTACAGTTACAAAGAACCAATCGATATTAGGAGACCATCAAAGCTGAGGAGTCATAAAGCGTTTGTATGACCTTATTGGTAGTATGACCTTATTGGTAGTCCTCTTTCACAACTCGCCATATCTGGAGTTGCTGCTCATTTAAACCAGTTAAATCTTGAACCTAGAACCACCTCCTGTTTTGAAAAGTTGTATTGGACACTGATAGATCGATGTTTTGGCACAATGGCAACCCGGCTCTAACAAGTGGTATCGAAGCTTGGTCACAGTGAATCCTCAGACCCTCAGGTAACGCTGACAAGGAGATTATTGGTAAAATGTTCAGCGCTCCCCTCAAGATTCATGACAAGGGCTTAACCACCTCCTGTGTACTATAAATTGAGTGCTTGTATCGAACACTAACAGATCGGACTTTTGGCACAACGGCAACCCCACTCTAATACTACCAACTGTACTGGCACAACGGCAACCCCATTAATACTACCATCTGTACTACTGGCCCCTGTTTACCAGCCCATTAATGCAACTTATTTCCAACTCCAAACACTAGTACTAACCTAAAGACAGACACCAAAAGAATGCTAACTCCCACAGACATTATAGCACTGAGAGTCGCTTGCATTGGCCTATTTGAACACCAATTATATGCCATAAATACTTTCCGTGGAGGGGGCTACCTACAATTTCTCGGCAGGTGCTGATGACAAAAGTCAGGGCTTCCATGAACTTATAAGTTCTCTTATGCTAAGAAATTAAGTGTAAGAGCATTTTTTTAATGAGAAATAATAGTAACCATGTAGTAATAGAAATAATAACCCTTTTTCCAAATATCCTGCAACCTATATCACAGCATATAATATAATAATACTGATCTTTCAGGCCCAGCTATATACGTGGGAATCCTTTTTTACAGAAAATGATTTATTTTCTTTCCCTGTTGCTGCACTTTTCCAATTTGATGGGACCTCAGAGTAAAAATGGGAGCCTCAGTTCTTTATTTGGGAACACATTTCCATCAGTCATTGGAAGGCATATATCTGTTCTTATTGAACTATTATATCTTAAAATCAAAAGGTCAAATGGATCATGCCATCAGGAGTGCAAAACCTAAAAGTTACTCAACGCTATTTAGTTCTCTAAAGGATGTAACTTTAATTTTATTAGCCTGAAAGACCTCTTCAAATACCCAGGAATTGCATTTGTTTCCCTTAAGCTGTTAAATTACATTACCTAAACGGGAAATAATTTAAATGCTGTTTCAACATAATTTAACATATTGAAATAGGAAAATCTGTAAGTGTCATCTATGAGTGCCCTTCTTTGACATTTAAAGTTTTCTCCTGGATAAGAGAGCATTTCTTATTAAGGGCTGAATCCCAATTCCTACTGCGGTTCTTATTATTTCTTTTGCTTCCCAACGTAGGCTTTACTATCTTAGGCCTACCAAAAAAAATTGTGCCAAGCTCGGTCTAATTTGACAGACAGAACACCCGGTTTGAATCGTGTTTTTGCCTTACACAAATAAGTGTTTCAAAACATAATTTCTTTCTCTATTCCTTTTGAGGGAAATGGTATGAAGTGGATATTTTTCGGAACCAATATTAATATGTAATAAAAAAAACTGAAACCTAATGAAAAAACAGATTTCTAAAGCCAAGATCTGATCATGCCCAATTAATGAAATATAAACTTATCATTCATCCATTTTCAGAGAAAATAATGAGAGCAATCACAGATGCTTAAGCTATCATAAGAATTACTGACTAGGAATGAAATGGAGAGTAAAGGGCACTGAGCTCTGATGAAATAAGAATAATTCTTGTTGGCCGGTTACCAATCGAAACTTAGTCCTAAAAGAGGGAAGTTAGTGGTGGAAAATCCCATTAGGTCATACAGGGTAGTTATTGTTTCTTCATGCGGGTGTGATTTGGGCTTCAACACTTACTAATATGTCTCAACTTACGATCTTAAATATCTTGGCATTTTCTAGATAGCTTGATAATAAATTATTTCGGGTGATTCAAAAACAAAAATGTTGATGTTAAAGAAATTACACAAACAAATTTAAAAGCAACTTAATTGTAGAAATCTATAAGATTAATTATGAAAAAAAATTCACAGGCAGCCAAGTCATTTATATGACCATTTGATTAAATCTACAGGAAAAAGGAATCACTCTCAGATTTTTAAATGGTAAAAGATCAATATTAAGCTAAATTTCTAGATTTGATTGTGTATATTTTTTTAGTATCAACGTTTCGGATCACATTCCATGGTCTATCATCAGAATGAAAGATAGCAAGAGATGTAAAAAGGATATAAACAATTGAATCCGGAAACTTAATATTTATGATAGATTGTGAAAATATGACATCTCTGAAGAGCCCAATAATTTCACCTGATGATCACCTGTATATACTAATAAAATAAGCCATATTGGAGAGTCCTGGGTCCAAAACCTACCTTATCCATTTTCAGAAAGTTCCCGAAGTTTCTGAAGAAATAGATCCATATAATCCAGGACACAGAGACGTAAACAAAGTATAAACTAGAGATGGAATTGCCCTAAAAAAAATACACATATGAAATGACCAAAAATAGCTCTATAAGACCAACATATAAAGAAATCATACAACAAAGATGATCAAGAACAACCAATCCATTTATTTTTCATAGTTGCCTCTCAAAAGATTACCATTGAAAGGGAAATATTTAATAATACCATTATTACTTTTAAGAGTTCTGCTACTGAAAAATTCAATCCATCAGACCATCTGGATCTGAGTGGAAAAAATAGATTTACATGCTGAAAATAGGAAGAAATAAAGATACTATATATATACAAATCTTGAGGCGCAACTGTCCAAATAAAATGCCCAGTTGAATGTCGGATCTACAATACTCCATCAACCATTAACAGAAGGTATGTGTCCCTAGGCCCTGTAGTACTCAACAGAATAAGGCGCAACATTGTCTAATAAGAAAGACCTAATAATTTAATCAGAAGAATCATAGAAAGGCCAATCATTTTGATTAAAAAACAAATGACTGCAATTTTTTATAAAAGTACAAATATTCAACAATATTTCTGGATTCGATTGTGTGATTATTTTTTCCGATCATTCTCTTTTATCCATCATCAGAATAAGAGAGAGAGCGCATCAAACATCCATGCAAAAATAATCCCACACATCAAATGCATGAAATTTGATAATTTCATATGAATTGCGGAAATCTTCAATTCAAAAAGAAAATTACCCAATTCCAAGATCAAAGACAAAGATGCTTACCTTAACCACCACATGCTGTGAAATCCATGGCCATGGAAGGAAGAGAACCAGAACATGAGCTCTTCTGTAAGTTCCTGCTCTCTTCTCCTCAGTCTAATGGCCGTCTCTTCTGGTATAAGAGAGAGTCTGCATAACGGGCAAGTTGTTTGTTGGTGATCCAACCACTTGTCAAGGCAAATTCTATGGAAGAAATGAGAGCATGGCAGTTCCCTTATTTGATCCCCTTCCTCAAACTTACACAAACAAACGGCACATTCCCCCATCTGGGTATTATTTGCAGGCATTTCGTAGGGCACAACGGGGAGATTCTGCCTGATTTCATCAGCCACGGCGGGCAATTGGGCAAGCTCAGACCCCACACTTTCTGGAGAGGTTTCAGGGTTAGAATTAGAATATTCCCTCCTGAGAAGCTGGTTCCTCCTGCTATTTATCTGTACATTATCAGCGGCAGATGTAAAGAACAAACCCAGAATCCGCATAAGTGATTTGGCAAAATCCTTAACGGATTGGACGGAGAGAACCGTGTTGATTAAAACCAGCAGCCCAGTTGAGACACCAGAAAAGCTTGGAAAACCCATTACACCTGCCAGTATAATAAGCCTCAATCTAATGGAAGAATTGTTTCAGCACAAGGAAGAGCAGACCCTATTTTGTTGGATGTATTAAATGGTAAAGAGACCCCTGTTTTACAGGGCAAGGTGAGTGGTTTTCTTTTGGTAGGGGTCAAGGCCAAATCATGGAAGCTTCTAACCACTTTGAAAAGTTTTTCTTGGGACTGTTTGTCAAATGGGGGAATTTGGATCAGATCTGAATCGCACAATTTAGTAGAACTACATGAGGATGGTGACGATGTAAAATTAGGCGGAGAGGAGAGGTTTTCCAATCTGAGGAAGAAACGCGGAATATGATAATGGAGAAAAACTTGACTAGAATCTGGTATTAACTGTCTAAATGAAATTTTAATGGATTTTAAACTCCAGTGTGGAAAAATTTCATGAATCTCGTGGTAGAAAATTAGGAGGAAAATGCTGATACGGAATTATACCGTGTCACTAAAATCCAATTCGATCTTAAGCCGCCAGCGTGCCGTCCTTTCTCCTGTCCCTCATTTTCCAATCCCATGACTAGGATAATGATTTGAGTATTAATTCTTTAATATTTACACTACCAGGAAATTAAAATGGAGTCCGGCACGTTATTGAAAATTAAAACAGAGAAGGCAGGGGAAGAATACCTACGTATGTTACCAATTATTCTTTATTCATTTGTATTCACTCTTTCAATCATTATTTTATTTTAAATAATTAATGTAAGGTTTCAAGGTAGTTCAGCAAAGGTACCAAGTCTATGAGCCACCAACCAATCAATCACGGAAGGCGATCACATAGACTTGATCTCTAGTGGGCTCATTAAGAACCTTTCAACTTCATCTTTCGATTTCAATAATTAATTCTAAAAAAATTTAAAAGTATAATAAAATTTATATATTGATTAATTTATATATGAGTATTTGAATTTTTGTAGGAGTTGGTACATTTTTATTGGTAACTATAGTATTACAAGAGCATTTATGAATAAGTATTAATAATTTTTAAGGTGGTTGTAGTTGGGGTATTTTCAAGTAGATATTAGGTAACATTTTGAATTGACATTTTTTAAACCCATATACACACAACAAATCACACAATGTATGTCCTTAGTGCACAAGAAAATAGAACAAGGCTATAACTAGGAACCAAAATAATTGTCAAAAGTTGTTTAGGATTTGTGGGTGTACGAAGTTAGCTATAATTTCTACCCAGTATGTTTCCCTATTATTAAGAATAAATTGAGGTTTAATGATGAAGCTAGATGGTTTTAAATGAATTTGTAAAGAATCAAATCTAGACTTTCAATAAAAGAGGCTCCAACCTAAAATTCCTCTATTGCTATCATATAATTACAGGAATACCATAAGTTTGATATGGAGTCATTTTTCTTTTATCTTCCCTCTATTTCGGGAGGTGCATTTAAGATAGGTTCAATTGTAGGTGAATTATAAAAATAGAAATGCCCACACACACACATACATATTCTCTTCTATCATTTTTTTCTCCTTTGGGTATTCTCATCTTGATGATGGATCACTAAGTGTGATTTGAAATGTTGATGCAAAAAAAAAGAGCACACAATCCAATCCAGAAATACATTCCAATAATTTTAAAAAGTAAGTCAATTTATTAAAAATATGGATAAAGAACTTGAAACCGATAAAGAAAATGAAATAAATAATCAAGATACAATTAATAATGCACTTAAAAGCAACAAATTTGGCATTGCATTTGTTATCATGGGTATGGATTCCCCTTCCTGTAGTGAAATATTAAAAAGAAGAGGTAGAAAATCCAACTTTGAACTCACGAAACAAGATGGTGAAGCAAGAAATCAAACTAAACTCTTTGACTTTTTTCATGGAGGAAAGGGGAAGTTCCTTTCCACAAAGCAATGAAAATATGTGTGGAACGCCCCTAACAAACAATGGCTATTTAAATGTTAGCTAAACTTACTAAAATAAAAATTGTCATTATACAAGAAAATAGACTAACTAATGAAGAATCTGTCAAATATAGTAAGAAATTAGGTATATCAAAATTAGAGGGAACTAAAACATGGGGGGGATCAAAAGCATCCAAATCTTTGTATTCTTTTACCTTATTAGTAAATGTGGTTCCATTACCACTCATGGCAAACAAAAATTGTCTAACGATATTAAGATCTTATGTTAGAATCACACTAATAGACTCTACATGTTTGGTAGAGATTTCAATGCTATCTCCGACCTTAGGGGAAAATGGGGAGGCATAGAACAAGTAACTCAATCTATCAAGGACTTTAATGAATGGATTAACTCAAATAATCTAATAGACAAAAATCAATAATGGTATCTATACTTGAAATAAAAGAAGAGATGACACCAATAACATTGCAGAAGGATTGGGCAGGTTCTTATTTGTAGGGAATCTAGATTCCTTTGTGTTGGCCTAACTATCAAAAGTCTAAGGAACTAGATCGATGAAGGTACCAACATGACTAGTTATAATTCGATTGTCATTGATGTCGAAGTGAAGACAGAACACCAATCAGTATGAAGCCAAAATTGGTGAAGTAGGTGTTCGAAATATTTAGAATAACTAAGAGGGAGCGTGAATCAGTTGCTCAAGGTCCTTAAGTGTCATTTGAACAATTAAACATAAAACTCTTATTGTTCTTCTTATCATGTTGTTGCTCAGTCTCTATCATTACTTAGTCTCTACTATAAACCAAAATTATTGTTCCAAATATAACATGCTTTACTGAATATAAAATGTAAAACATAGAAAGCATTCAACACAGGTTTGACACTAGGATTTTTACGTGGATACCCAATTTGGGAAAACCCACCAACAACATGTCACCACTTTTTCACTCTTTCGAAGTGAGCTCTATTAGGTGCCAACCCTATTAAAGGTTACAATACACACTATTAAATGTGACCCAGTTAGAGGATTTAATCACCCTGTTAGGAGTGGCCTTGTTAGAGGACTTTTTTAACTCCATTTAGAATGTCACCTTGTGAAAGGATTTATACAAACTATTAAGTCTTTTAAATGATTGTTATTTCAACCTCTGTTAAAAGGACTTTATAACAAATTATTTATAATGATTAGAAAGAAAATAGTAGGGTTTCAATATGTATGATTACAAATCACTTTGCAAGTTCATATCTCTATTCAGTTTAGGTGTTGATTTACTGATAAGCTCTCCACTATCATTTATGTTCTTGATTCACTCAGCAACCCCTCAAGCAATTAGTCTTCCCCCTTCAACAACACTTAAGCCTTCTAGCTCAAATTTCACTTATCAATATCAGCAACATCTATGTAATCAATCTCCTTTAGCTTCACATTCACTCTCACACTTGTACATCTCTAATCCACCTTTCTTTGTATGTGGCAATCTCCTTTAGTTTCCTAGAAAGAATGCACCTCCACTAATTCTTTTTTTGTCATCAATATTTCTTGCCCAATTTGAGTCAATAAATACCTTCAATTCAAATTTATTACTTCTCTTGTAATACAATCCATAGTCTTCTGTACCTTTTAGATATCTCATTATCCTTTTCATTACCATCATGTGAATTTATTTAGGATTTTCTAAAAATCTAGCAACTGTCCCAACTGCTAATGTAATATCTAGTTTGCTATGAACAACATACTATAATTTTCCATTCATGGATCTATCTATGGTTTGGTTCACTTTAGTAGAATCATCATTTTTAGATAGCTTATGTCCTATTGACATAGATGTGCTCAGTAGCCTTGAATTATCCATACCAAAAGTCTTTAGTATCTCTTTGATGTATTTGGATTGAGTAATAAAAATACCAAACTTCATTTGACATACTTGTAATCCAACAAAGAATTTAAAAATTTCACCAAACATAGACATTTCAAATTCCTTCTTCATTTCATCAGCAAATGATTTGGATAATGTTTCTCTTCCTCCAAATATAATATCATCAACAAATATTTTAGATAACAATACTTAATTGTTCTTGTCATTCTTCAAATATAGATTATTGTTATCATTTGTCCTTTCAAAACTAATCTTTACCAAATAGTTATGTAATCTTTCATACCATGCTTTTGGGGCTTGTTTCAATTCATAGAGGGCTTTGTTTAGTTTACATACCATACTCTTATTTTCTAGATCTACAAATCCTTCAAGTTAATCAACATAAACTTCTTTCTCAAGTATGCCATTTAAAAAATGCAGATTTGACATTCATTTGATATACCTTGAAATTCTTGTAGGTTGAATATGCAAGTAGAGTTTTGACTCCTTCAAGTCTTGCCATGGGAGAAAAAGTTTCTCCATAGTCAACTCCTCCTTCTTGAGCATAACCTTTGCATACTAGTCTTTTCTTATTTCTTGTTACTTCATGATTCTCATTGAGTTTGTTTATGAAAACCCACTTTGTCCGAATGACATTTTTGTCTTTAGGTCTTGGCACTAAAGTCCAAGTATTATTTTTCTCGATTTGTTCAATTTCCTCATTCATTGCCTAAATCCAATCTTCATTATCTAAGCCATCTTTTACTACCTTGGGCTCAAATTCACAAAGTAAGCATGTATCATCTTTGAGTATCTTTCTTGTCATAACACTTGATTCAACATCACCAATTTGTGATGTCTTCTCACATATTTTGCTAGCATAGGTAGTTTCCTTCTTTGTTCTTCTACAAGTTCATCCTAAAAAATAATCTTAGGCTCATTTGCTCTTCCTTGTTTAGGGTCTGGTCCAGCTTCTGCATGCTCAACATTTTCTATCTGATGGTTGACATACCTGTCTATGACATGACATCTTTAGTATGTTGCCTGACACCAACTCTCTATTGCTCTACAACATTTCATGTCTACTGAGAGACTACATCTTGATTAGCTTGTTCATTAGGAGTGTCTAGAGCATCATCATCCATGTAGATGAATGTAATGTAGTCTTCAGGTTCTTCTTTACATGTAGTTTCACTTCTTTCTGCAAACTCGTCAATTATCACATTTGCATTTCCACAACTTTGTTAGTGTTAGAGTTCAAACAATTGTAAGCTTTTCTCTTAGCAAAATATCCTAGGAATATACCTTCTTCACTTTTTGCATCAAGTTCTCGATTCCTATTATCTTTAAGTATATAGCATCTACTTCCAAAGTTTTTGAAATATTTCACATTAGGAGCATATCCATACCACAATTTAAAAGGTGTAGCATTTGTACCTTTCTTGACTTGTACTCTATTCAGGGTATAGACAATATTACCAACAAAGTCTCTCCAATATTTCTTTGATACACTCTTTTCCATCATCAATGTCCTTGCACGGTCCATTATTGATTTCTTTCTCCTTTCAGTTACCTCATTGTGAGGAGGGGTCCTTGGTGCTGACATTTGTCTTTTAATTCCTCTGTCATTGCAGAATGTATTGAACTCATTTGAAATGAATTCACCACCTCTATCAGATCTCAAGCACTTTAGACTCTTACCTATTTCTTTTTCAACTCTGGCTAAATACCACTTAAATGACTAAAAAGCATCAAATTTAGCATTAAGAAACATCACAGTCATCATCCTAGAGTAGTCATCAACAAATAGAATGAAATACGTATCTCCACAATAGCTTTGAACATCAATGGGTCCACATAGGTCAATATGAATCAGTTCCAAAATATCATTAGAAGTGTAATTTTGCTCTTAAAATTAGACTTGGTCATTTTTCCCAATTGACATTGTTTACACATAACATTGCTAGGCTTCTTTAGTTTAGGAAATCCTCTTACTTTCTTCATTTTAGTGATATCCACTAAATTTTCAAAGTTTACATGACATAACCTCTTGTGCCATAACCAAACATCTTCTTGTTGTGCAAACAAACATGTCTCGTAAGATAGATCTAGATAGAACAAATTACCTCTTGTCTAATCACCACTTCCAACTAGCTTACCATCAACATCATGTATCTTGGCCTTCCTGTTGTGAAATTCAACTTTGTAACCTAATGTGTTCTTCTATGAAACACTCAACAAATTATAGTTAAGTCCTTCAACCCACTAAACATTGTCACATTTTATCTTGTTAGTCAGTTGAATAGTTCCTTTACCTTTTACAACACATGGAATATCATTACCAAATTTAACACATCCACCTTTGTATGGACCAATATCCTAAAAATTATCTTTATCACGAGTCATATGATTGGAGCATCCACTATCAATTATCCATCTATCACTTTTGTTTATATATGAAATCAATGTAGTTCCTCATCTTCATCAAAATCTACTTTCATAGAAATATAGACAACTTCATCATCATTACTTCTAGATTCATTATTAGTTTCTTCTTTAGCAATATAACAAGATTTCCTACCTTAGTCATCCTTGTTTTTCTTGTAGTCTTTGTCTTGTCTTCTTCCTTTCATCCTTATCTTCTCTATGAGGACACCTAGTAGCAATATGACCTACTTTGTTGCATGAAAAACATATAATAGGTAATTTAGCTTTGTATTTACCTTTTCCTCTTGGGTGAGTGCACCAAGATAGTGTACAAAAAGGGGGGTATAAGTGGACACCTTTTTTCTAAAATTAGGTAAACCTAAACTTGGACGAGACGTTTGAGGGTCATCCAATCAAAATGACAAGATATTTAAAACATATAAATTGTAGTACTCTGAATTTTCTTTATTAAACTACTATAGCTTTTTTTAAATGGATAAGATTATGTGGGTCAAACTCTGCGCACATGAAAAATACTTCTTGATTTTTTTAGAAAATATAACATAGTTGTTTTCATGTGCAGCACAAAAGACATAGTTATATTCACTATTTTGCACATCCATTTGGCAAGATGATAGTTAAGAATCATATCTAGAAGTTGTATATGTTTATGTAATTTTCTAATGAGTATTTTATTTTTTATGAATTATTGAACTAACTACATCCTCAAATTTTGGTACATGTTCATGTGTTGAGCATAAGTTACACCAAAATAATATAAAATAGAAACTTTTTTTTTAAAATGTGTATAGAATCAAGTGTAGAACAATAATATATAGTTTATTTTGAATTTTTTAAGTATATCAAAAGTTATTAAAATAATGGTAGACAAATGTCTATGAGGAATGTCAAGGCATTGCTAAAATAAATTAAAGTTTACCATGTTAATGTTGTACGAAAATGGAAAAGTTTATATTATTAGAAAGCTAAGAAGACATGTAAGATTATACTCGAGATTTTAGAGATACCCACTTCACCATTAGCAAACTTGATGAAGACAAAGATGAGAATTCATCTTAGAAGATGAAAAAATGTCTAAAGGAAAAAATTGGAGGGAAAACAATCTCCTAAACCTTTGGGTCATTTCCCTATGCTATCACCAAGCCATAACCCAATCAAGTTTCTAGGATTCAAATAACCCGATCGGGTTATGAAAATGAAAAATTGCATTCAAAACCTGATCTAGTTATTCAAAACTTGATCTGGTTATTCAAAATCGAATCAGGTTTTGAAGAACTAAATGTAGGCGAAGGCCATAACTTTCACATATAGAGTTCAATTGACTCCATTCAAAATGCAATGGAAATATATTGGATATCTCTACAACATGATGTAGATAAATCAATTCTATGTCATCAAAATATTATTTTCCATCAATTTGAATTAAGCATAATCTAAAATAGTAGTCATTATTTGCCAAATGCACAATCAATAGGTAAACACAAATGCTAACATATTTTTAATTCTCTCTCTCTCAAAAAAAATACACACACTCACTCACTAATTAATAACTCCTAATATATCTCTCTTACTAACTCCTAACCTCTCTCTCTCTCTCTCTCTCTCTCTCTCTCTCTCTCTCTCTCTCTCTCTCTCTATCTATCTATCTATCTATCTGTCTGTCTGTCTGTCTAGCTTGTTATCCTTAAGCGTTGTCTCTCTGAGTAATCCCTAAGCCCACTCCTCTATCTCTCTCCTTCTCCCTCTCCCTCTCCCTCTCCTACTCTCTCTCTCCCACTCTATCGTATCCCCTCCTCTCTCTCTCTCTCTCTACCTTACCCATCTCTCTATCACCCCTAATCCCTAACGCCTCTCTCTACATGAAGTTCCCACTCAAGGATGAGAGATCAAGGAGAGAGATGGGGGGGGTGGTTAGGTATTAGAGATCAAAGAGAGATGGGTAAGGGGTTAGAAAGGTGGGAGAGAGAGAGAGAGAGAATAAGGGATAGGAAGAGAGACAGGGGATAAGATAAGAGAGAGTGAGAGAGAGATGGAGAGAGTGAGAGGGCATTGAGCATGGACAAAGAGAGTGAAAAATATGGAGAGAATGGGATAGTGTGTGTGTGTGTGTGTGTGTGTGTGTGTGTGTGTGTGTGTGTGTGTGTGTGTATAGAGAGAGAGAGAGAGAGAGAGAGAGAGAGAGAGAGATGAAATGATGGAGAGAGATAGGGAGATAGGACATAGATTGGGGGATAGGATGGAGAGAGTGAGAGGGGATTGGACATGGACAAAGGTAGTGAGAAATATAGAGAGAATGTTATAGGATGGAGAGAGATAGACAGGGGCTTAGGGATTACTCGAAGAGAGACAACACTTAAGGGTAAAAAGTTAGAGAGAGAGAGAGAGAGAGAGAGCGAGAGAGAGAGAGAGAGCTTAGGAGTTAGTTAAATAATGCAAGAGGTTAGGAGTTATTAAGAGAGAGATATTAAGGGTTATTTAGTTAGCTAGTGAGTGTGTGTATTTGTTTTTGTGAGAGAGAAAATTAAAAATATGTTAGCATTCATATTTACCTATTGATTACACATTTGGAAAGCAATGACTACCTGTTTCAGACTATGCATAATTCAAATTTATGGCAAATAATAAAAAATTGAAACAAAAATAGGGGATAGGATGGAGAGAGTGAGAAATATGGAGAGAATGGGATAGGATGAAGAGAGAGAGCGGGGAGGGGGGGGCAATAAGATGGATACATACATACATACATACATACATACATACATACATATACATACATACATATATATATATATATATATATATATATATATATATATATATATATATATATATATATATATATAGAGAGAGAGAGAGAGAGAGAGAGAGAGAGAGAGAGAGGTGGGGGGGGGCTTATGATTACTTAGAGAGACAACACTTTAGGGTAATAAGGTAGAGAGAGAGAGAGAGAGGTTAGGAGTCACTTAAAGAATGCAAGAGGTTAGAATTTATTAAGAGAGATATATTAGGGGTTATTTAACTAGTGAGTGAGAGTGTGTGTATTTTTAGAGAGAGAGAAAATTAAAAATAGGTTAGCATTTGTGTTTACCTATTGGTTATGCATTTGGAAAACATTGACTACATGTTTCAGACTATGCTTAATTCAAATTGATGGAAAATAAAAAAATTTATGACATAGTATTGATTTGTTTACATCATATCAAGTATATATCTTCAATATCATTCCAAAGCATTTTGAATGGAGTCAATTTGACTCTAGATGTGAAAGTTATCACTTTTGGAGTAAAGCCTATTTTTATTTCTTCAAAACCCGATTGAGTTTTGAAGAGGTTTTTCATCCTTGGAACCTGATCAGGGTTTTATTTTTTATGTATTTTGGCTAGGCTAGGTAACCAAGCCTGACCACTTTTTGAAATTTTAAACAACTCGATGGGGTTATTGATAACCCAATCAGGTTATTAACATGTTTCAATTTTTTTTTGTGGTGTCCACTAAATTGTACACCACCTTGGTGCACACACCCTCTTCCAAATCATTTTGCAATGAGGGCTCCAAGTTCATCAATCTCATCATCAAAATTGTCACTGTCACTCTTCATATGTTTTCCTTTTCTTTTGCTAAGAACCAATTGTGACATAAAGGCAGATTCAATGGTAGCAGTTGTGTAATTATCAAATTTAGACATCTCAAAAGTAGTAAGTCTACCAATTACACCTTCTAAGGTCAAAGTGTTACCTGGTGTGCATCTTAGTTCTTGGATTGTAGAAACTCTAATGGCATAAATAGGGAGTAGAGTCCCCAATACATTATTTATCACAGTTTCATCTTTGATTTCTCCATTTGCACCATGAATAGCATTAAGTACTTCTTTAACTCTTGTGTAGTATTGTACTATATTCTCACCTTCCATCATTCTCATGTCATCAAATTTACCTCTTAAGAATTCATATTTTGCTTTTAAGACATTGTCATCACCTTCATATATGGTTGTTCTACACCATCACATGTTAGAGTAATGAAATATTTTCTTATTAATTAAATCATATTGATTTGATTATTAAGTCACTTATTATCTCTAGTTTACTTAAGCTAAACTTTAGTCATATAATAATTATTTATTTATTAATTATTATCATGCAACCTAGGTCAAATTCTTGTTAGGGTTTTGATCTCCTTTTATAAGGATTAATCTCTTTGTAATTTATTCATTCACTTTTGATATAACAACTTCTCTTTTTGCTCATCAAGAATGTCTCATCTATGGATCTGACAATTTCATCCTCCATAGCCTTTTGATTCTCTCTTCAGTGATAGGTGTTTGCATGCAGGTGATTCTTGGGAGCTGTAGATTTGATCTTTCATCAACTTTAACATGGTATCAGAGCTCCAAATCTTCATGCCCATGTTCTATTTATGAGAAGTTTGGTTTGGCTTTCAAATTTGTGCTTTTTCTTTTAGAGAGTTTTATTTGTCAAAAGTTATGTTGTATTGAATCTAAGGGGGTCACTGATTTTTGGGTCACTTTGAGCCCAAACGAACATCACTGTTGAGCTCAGATTGCATAAAAACCCTTATTTTCATATAAAATTTGTCTAATTTGGACACACTTGCAATTTGAAGCTAAAATTTTTTACTCCCAAATTGGACATGTTTGCTGACGCAGTGATTTTCTAATTATTTTTTGCACATTTCCCTAGAAGGTAGTTTTCAAATGTTTGGTACAAAAATTAAGATTTTTTGGTTTGAAAATTGAGATTCTTGGCATGTTGCCCGTAGCGATGATTTTTAGAATTTTTTGCATATTTCCCAAGGCAGAGATTTCCTAATTTTGGCACACAAATTAAGATTTTGGTATGTTTCTCGAGGCAGTGATTTTCTAGATTTTGGTATGTAAATCGAGATTTTGCACATTTCCTGAGGTGGTAATTTTGTGATTTTTGGCACAAAAATCAATTTTTTGGGCATGCAAATCAAGATTTTTGTGCACACAAATTGAGACAATTTTGGTACAAAACTACATGCTTCCCAAGGCCAATTTTGGGGCTGGTTGGCACACTTTTATGGTATTTTGCATAGATCTTGAGGTAGTGATATTTTTGCCCTTCTAGTGCTTTTTTGAGCTACATATGGTTTTTTGGTCATAACTTGCTCATCTAGACTCTACTTTTCGATCTGAAAGAAGCATAGGAAAGTTGATTCTGAGGCTATCGTGATGGTTAGTTTATTTGGACTTTCGATATTGTTTGGTTGCCCGTTTATATAGTCAAAGTTAGGACTCCTCTTTTGCACTCTGGAAGACATTTTGAGACATTCTATTTTCCAAATTTTGCTCCAAGCACATCCCATTCAATTTTTTGCTTTTTTGCATTCTAATGGATATTTTGGTTGTTTTAGGTCTAGGAATCATATTTGTTGTTTGAGATGATTTTTCATGGGTTGTACTATCTATTTTGTTGGCCTTATTTCTCTTTTGGTCTTTGTTGACATCCTTTTGTAGTTTTTTTGCAAACGCACTGAGATAAAGTATCACTGTATTGCATTTTGGGATCTTGCACATCTTTGTATTTTGTTATACTCACACTACATTATAAAGTGCCATGGGGGTTTCATGTTGGTCATATTCATCATCTTCTTCTGTCAAGTGAGTGTTCCTTACATGACATTAGCCTAATGATGTGTCAATGACACATGTCATTATTGGTGTTTGTACTTCTTCTACACTCTCGATATTCCTAGTTCTTCTTTCTACAAGAGATATTGCATTCAATTTTAGTGTTTATGTCTTACCTCTTAGTATTATAGGGGGGTTATGTTGGTTCTATTTCTTTCTTGGTTCAATGGAGTGAGCTATATATTTAGTATTTGATCCTATGTATTAGGCAATTGTAGTGGTTGGATACCTATGCATTTCGGTGAGATGGATCATTTACCATATAGATATTCTTGCATTCCTATTTTTGGAGGCTATGAAAATACCTTCCATCTTTAATTGATCACCTCTTCAAACTTAGTCTTTTCTACCTAGTCATATTCTATATAGTGGAGGTTCTTCATATCAACGATTATTTTTGACAGAGATTTGCATAGATTTTCAGATTTGTGACTTTCAAAGGATTTTTAATTTTTTTAGAAGCTTGGAGATTGCATGGGCATTAAAGAAGGAATTAAACAAGCACTCCATCTAAAATGTTCCACAACTCTTGCATCCAAAAATATGACCCCCACACATAAAAATACTAAATAAATAGACAACGCATGATTATTTCCTTATATCCAAATTTTTTCCCCTTATGTGTTTTTTTTAATTTCAAACACATGCCCAAAAATTTTATTGGCCATCAAATTTTTATTCCATCTCTCACTTTCTTGCTTTGATGAGTTTTGTCTTTTTTCGGCAGAAGACTACTTTTCTGATGAACTAGATTATTCTTCCAGTAACTGGGTCATTTTTTTGGCAATTTTTTGCCTCAACAACCATTTGACTATCAAATTTGTGTTTGTCACTTACTAATGTTAGTACTGCATCAGCAATCTTGCCACCCATTCTAGCTCTGTTTGGACCTACCTTCATATTTTTGCTCATATTTCATGGAAATGGGCTCTATTTTTTGTAAATAACATATCGACGAAAATATAGTTCTGAGTCTATCATAGTGGTACATGCATTTTTTTTTTTAATACTTTTTGGATAGATTTTTCTGCTGTCAAAGTTAGGATTTTGTTTTTGCACTATAGGAGACATATATTGAGCATCTAATCTCCGATTTAGGAATTGTTTATATCATTCAAAAATTATTTTAGAGATCTTTCCAGTGATGTTGGTTGTTTTTCTAGATTCTCCTATAGGCACATTCTATTCAATTTTTTTTTAAATTTTGCATTTTGGTGTAAATCTTGGTTGTTTTAGGTCCAGGGATTAATTTTCTTACTTTAGATGATTCATCATGGGTTGTACTATCTATTGTATTAGCCTTACATCTCTTTTGGTCTATTTAGACATCATTTTTATGCATTCTTGCAAATGCACTGACATAAAGTACCATATTGCATTTATATTTTTATTTCAGTTGGTTTTCCTTTTTTGCCTTCTAATTCAAGCAGTGTCATTTGAGGACACTCATAAAAATTACTATATTCTTGAGATTCATATATCTTGTGCCTTATTGAACATGCACTACTACAATTAAAGTGCCATGGGAGGTTGATGTTTTTTCTTTGTTTGCTATCTTCTTTTGTCTAGTGAGTGTCCCTTCTGTGACATTAGCCTCATGACGTCTAAAATTGATCACCTTAGTAAACACATATGTACTCTTTTGTGCACCTTAATTGTGGTTCCTTGACGTGTATTTATTTTGGCCCACTTGTCCAATTTATTGTCACCTTGCCCTTGTCTGCATTAGGGAGGGTTCTTCAATTATTTCTTATGCTTCCTTGGTTCGATAGAGTGAGATATGTGTTCAGTATTTGTTCCTCTATACTAAGTGGATGTAGTGGCTAGGTACCTATGCATTTTGGTGAGATGGACCATTTACCATATATACACACTTCTTTTTGTTCCTACTTTAATTGTAACCTTCCATGTTTAATTGATCATCTCTTTAGTGTTTGGTGTTTCATGTCATCTATGTCATCAAGGTTAGTTGTTTCCCTTTGTGTGCCTCCTAATTTGATGTAGATTATAGTCTTATCTACCTTGTCAAGTTCTTTTTTAGTGGAGGCTCTTCAAATCAGTAGTTGCTTTTGATAGAGCTTTGTAGCTTCTACATGCTTCAATGGTGTTCTTCATGATCACCTTTTGTTCATATCTTCTGGGACATGCCCTAGTTTGGAGGCTTCTGTAGTCCTTCACTAGTTCTTTTTATCATTATTTCCATCTTTGGAGTAGGGTTTTTCCCATATGGTTTTCTCTATTTCTCCTATTTTCAGAGATTTGGTTGCGCTTGGGTGCCTCATCAAGCTCTGTTGCTGGGATCCAATTTTCTTTTAGCAGTAGTTTCTAGGTTTTTAGCTACTCCTTGAGTTTATCTTAAGGGGGGTGTTAGAGTAATAAAGTATTTTCTTATTAATTAAATCATATTGATTTAATTATTAAGTCACTTATAATCTTTAGTTTACTTAAGCTAAACTTTAGGCATATAATAATTAATTATTTTATTAATCATCATCATGCAACCTAGGTTAGATTCTTGTTAGAGTTTTGATATCCTTTTGTAAGGATTGATCTCTTTGTAATTTATTCATTCACTTTTGATATAGCAATTTCTCTTTTTTCTCATCAAGAATGTCTCATCCATAGATATGGCAATTTCAGCCTCCATAGCCTTTTGCTTCTCTCTTCTATGATAGATGTTTGCATGTAGGTGATTCTTGGGAGTTGTGGAGTTGATCTTTCATCAATTTCAACCTGGTATTATCATGCAACCTAGGTTAGATTCTTGTTAGGGTTTGATCTCATTTTATAAGGATTGATCTCTTTGTAATTTATTCATTCACTTTTGATATAGCAATTTCTCTTTTTTCTCATCAAGAATGTCTCATCTATAGATATGGCAATTTCAGCCTCCATAGCCATTTGCTTCTCTCTTCTATGATAGGTGTTTGCATGTAGGTGATTCTTGGGAGTTGTGGAGTTGATCTTTCATCAATTTCAACCTGGTATTATCATGCAACCTAGGTTAGATTCTTGTTAGGGTTTGATCTCCTTTTATAAGGATTGATCTCTTTGTAATTTATTCATTCACTTTTGATATAGCAATTTCTCTTTTTGCTCATCAAGAACGTCTCATTTATGGATTTGGCAATTTCAACCTCCATAGCCTTTTGCTTCTCTCTTCTATGATAGGTGTTTGCATACAGGTGATTCTTGGGAGCTGTGGAGTTGACCTTTCATCAACTTCAACATCATAATCTTTTAAGTCATCAAAATCAGCATAACTTAGAGCTGAGGCAATCTCCAACATTTATTGGTTATGTTCTTGCCTTTGCTTAAGTTGATCAGCTATCAGATGAGTAGTTGTTACCTAATTCACATAATCAATGTCCAAAAAATTGATAGCAACATCACTGATGTTGGATCTATGCAACCTCATCAAGGTTTTCCATGCAAGAAAATTCTCCTTGTTCAATTTAGGTATATCTCTCTTGTGAGTCATGATCTTGATCTTTGGCACTAAGCTTTGATGCCAATTATTAGAAATGTTTAGAATAACTGATGGGGGGGTGGGGGGGAGAATCATTTACTCAAGGTCCTTAAGTATTTGAATAATAAAACATAAATCTCTTACTCTTCTACTTACCCTATTGTTTCTCGTTCTCTACTATAAGCCAAAATTATTGTTCCAAATATAACATGTTTTGCTGAATTTAGAATTTAAAAAATATAAAGCATTCAACATGAGTTTGAAACTAAGATTTTTACATGGAAACCCAATTTGGGAGAAACCACCAGCAACATGTCACCACTTTTTCACTCTTTTGAAGGGAGATCTATTAGGAGCCAACCCTATTAAAGGTTGCAATACACACTATTAAATGTGACCTGGTTAGAGGATTTAATCACCCTGTTAGGAGTGGTCTTATCAGAGGACTTTGATTATTCTATTTAGAATGTCACCTTTTGAAAATATTTACACAGACTGTCAAGTCTTTCAAATGATTGTTAGGTCAACCTCTGTTAAAAGGATTGCAATAGAAATTGTTTACAATGATTGGAAAGAAAATAGTAGGGTTTCGATCTGTATGATTACAACTTACTTTTCAAGTTCAGATATTTGTTTAGTTTAGGTGTTGACTCACTAATAAGCTCTCCATTATCATTTATGTTTTTGATTCACTCAGCAACCCTTCAAGCAGTCAATCTTCTCCCTTCAACAACACTTAAGCCTTCAAGCTCATATTTCACTTATCAATATCAGCAACATCTACATAAGCAATCTACTTTAGCTTCACATTCACTCACACTAGTGCATCTCTAATCCACCTTTCTCTGTATGCCTCTCTTCACATGTACACTTTTTTTTCTTGTACTGGCACTCACACCTCTTTAAATAGGAAATTCTTGCTTTACCCTTTCCCACAATTTCCATAAATCTTAGAGTTTATGATCAGGTTCAACACAATTCATTGTATCTATCCATCTTCTTGATCTTTCTCTAGAAACTTCTCTAAAATCCATCTGTTAAGTCTTAACCTAATCCTCACCTTGAATTTAATGATCCAACTCATCAATCTTATCTTCAACATGGTTTACATCTCCCAAGAAATAAACTGAGTCAACTAGGAATCATGATTTCCTCAAATTCATTCTCAAGAGTTTTACTTGGCAATTACTAAGTTATGACACTCGGTCATCACTTAACACTTGGTTGTTATAAAAATTTGTGGCTTGGCATTGACTAGCTTGCTCGATTGATACTAACACTCAGTCAACACTATATTTTCTCGGCACTTACTGTGGCTCAATTGACACTAGCATCACTCGACATTCCTTAACCATTTACTCTATTGCTTAGCTTGGCTTAACTTTCTTGACATAAACAATCACTTTTCTTTATCAAAGTCTATCTAATCAAATGTCCATTGTAACTTCATTTTCCATAACTCAACCTTTCCTCTAGGTGCTATTGTTATGAGAAATTTCTCAAATCCTCTTCATCAATCAAATAGATATGAAATTTAGATTAGGTAGCAATATGTCTTATCAATACATTTGACATCAATGACAAAACAACAATTGTTCCCATTAGGAATCACGATTTCCTCAAATTCATTCTCAATATTTTTACTTTGCAATTACTAAGTTATGACACTTGGTCATCACTTAACACTTGGTTGTTGTAAAACTTTATGGCTTAGCATCAACTATCTTGCTTGATTGATACTAACACTTGGTCAACGCTATATTTTCTCAGCACTTACTGTGGCTCAGTTGACACTAGCATCACTCAACATTCCTTAACCATTTACTCTATTGCTTAGCTTGGCTTAAATTTCTTGACATAAACAATCACTTTTCTTTATCAAAGTTTATCTAATCAAATGTCCATTGTAACTTCCTTTTCCATAACTCAACCTTTCCTCTAGATGCTATTGTTATGAGAAATTTCTTAAATCCTCTTCATCAATTAAATAGATATGAAATTTAGATTAGGTAGCAATATGTCTTATCAATAGATTTGACATCAATGACAAAACAACAATTGTTCCAATTGTAAGTTTCCAACAGTAGGTTGAGTACACAAGTGTCACTCCACTCCATAGGTGTAAGCAGAGAAATAAGTACAAAACAAGTAGAGGAAATCAAGAGAAATATCATGCTTAGAAAAAATCATACTAAGTACATATGGATATGAAGAAATATGTCAATGAAATAAACATGGTAGTGTGATTGGTTGTCACGAAGAAAGATTTGATCCACATCACTAGGATGAAGTGCAGAAGAAAGATACTTGTGACTAACATGTCATGAAGTAGGTGGATTGCACTTGACATCCCAATTAATGGATTTGGTACTATCACATCAAGGATAGATAAAGGAATTCAAATTTGAATTCTTTCTAAAGGAGTAAGCTATCAAATTCATAGCACATTTGTGACTTCTTTTCCTACAAAGTATATCTAACAAGAAAGGTGCAAGAAAGTGACCTTAGTACATGCCAAACATAGGCTAGATAATTCATTTTTTGAATTCTTGAAGTGTGGATTATAGCCAAGTAATTAAGGAGCATATAAAAGAATGTTACTTTAGGAAATAAGGTTGGATTCCACATTGATAAGAAAAATACCAATGACCTGGGCTAACTGTCATCTTGAAGAGAATGAGAAGAGGAAGAGACAAGATAAAAGTGTGAAGGTGGAGTGTGGTGATGAGAGCCAGTGTCCCAAGAAACACAATGACAAAGTGTATTGTAGCTAGCAAAGCCAAGAATATAGTGATAGTGTCTAAGTTGCAAAGACAAGAGAAAGTAGAGCAAGTTGTTGATAGGTCTAAGGAGCATCAAAGTGGTCTATATTAAACTAACTATAGTAGCTATTCTATTTAGGTCAATCTATTTTTTGTTCTCTAATAACTACAACAAAAAATACCATTAAGGGTGAACTTTACAAAGTTCTTTGTATTAAATCCCCTAATAGGGTGACACATTAGTTTGTGTCCCAAAGTCATTTAACCAAGTTTCTCTTAACAAGGAAAGAACCTCATAGGTATTTATTAAATCCCTTAATCAAGTGACACTTGACAGTGTCTTTGTAATCTTTTAACCGAGATAAGCTCTTAACCAAATGCACTTTAGGAGAGTGCAAACTTTGTGAGGATCATCTCACATGCTGTGGTTTTCACCCTAGTCATGTTTTCATGAGATAAATCTATGTGTTATGTGATGTTATCTTTGTCTTAATTATTTTTTCTTAATCCTAACCAGTTGAGTTATAGTCATTACTAACAATAGATCAGTGTGAATTAAAGAAAGGTGAAAGAATTTGAAATCATCTACAATATACTAATTCACCCCCTTAATCCCCGCCCAGTTTTGGTATATCCACCTATGTGCGGACCAATAATAGGTATCAAAGATTAGGTTCTTAGAGGAAAGGAGTCTAAGAACTCAAGGTAAAAGATCAAGATGATAAAGAGAGAAGCATAAAAGTTCTCAAAAGAAAACTATAGCCTATGATGTAGAAAAATGAGGTTACATTTGAAAACTCTTGGAGATGCATATTGGAGTCATATTGAGATCAAATATATTTAACATGTTACTGCACTAAGTGCAAACTAGGAAAAAGAAAAATAGATTCACATGGCTACAATGGATGCTCTTGTGAACACTCCATAATATGCTAAATATGCAAATGTGGAAGACCTTGAGACCCCATATGATATGTGGGAAAATCTCAAGATTGGAGATAATCACATAGAAAATGATAAAGTTGATAGCCTGAGATGAAAGTAAGATGAATTGACAATGCAAGAAGGAGAAGACATCGAGAAATATGGAAAAGGGGTGAAGGATGTGATGCTAGCCATTAGAGATGCTAGAGGCATACTACAGGAAGATGATGCAGTGAGAAAAATACTGAGATCCTTGCTTACCAAGTGTACCAAAAGGTCTTAGCCATTCAAGAATAGAGGTTAATAGAGAAGATCAAGGTATCTCTTGATTCCCTAATAGGAAATTTAATTGCATTTGAGTTGAGAAACTATGAAAATATTCATCTGAAGGGTGAAACTCAATTCAAAGCTTCAATCACACCTATTTCACCCCATAAAGAAAAGGAGGTGGAAGGTACATCTAGATATCAAAGAGACCTTGAGAGTCTCTACACTGAAGAAGCTAAACAAGAACATTTAGAATCTCTATTCATAAAAAGGCTATAAGTAGGTAAAGGGAATTATACAAGTAAACTTCCTTTGAAATGTTTCAATTGTAAGAAGATAGGACACATAGCTACGAGTTGTCATGAGCATGTCAAGAAAAGAATAAAATATGGACAAGCTTCAAAGGAAAGGAGAAGAAGCATTATTACATCATCGAAGAAGGTGTGACTGATGAGGAGTCAACCAACTCAAGCAATGAGGATGATGATGAAATAGAATTCATTTCTAAAATAGAATAAAGGGTAGAGAGAGCTGTAATATTGAGCTTTAGATATGAAATTTTTTGGATCGTAAATAGTAGTGGTTGTTAGAATGATGTTGATAGTATTCTTGTGGGGGAGTATCCTAGTAGTGCTAGAGACATTATTCATTGGTTATGTCTTGCATTCATGATAGAATTTTTTTATTGTTGTCAAAATACTTGTTATTATGTAAAGACTGGAAGAACAATAGAGAGAAATTGTCTTTATGTGGTTGGAGGATTAAAGATCATCTTATGTGCACTTGAGGAGATGTTCTATAATATGTCTAGATGCTATAGTTAAGAGCATGTACAAAAATATAAAGACTAGAAAAAGTTATGAGGACTTTAGTGAAGGCATCTTTCATACAAAATTTCTAGAAAGTAGGTACTTGTATTTGGATTTTATCTCCAAACAAGGATAGAATCTAGTTGAGCGAGTTGAGACAAAGGTTGAAGACAAAGTGTAGTCTTGATCAATGAGATTATTTGTTGGCTATGTGAACCTAAAAGTGAGATCCAATGTGGATGTTTTGTAATTAGTATGATCATATTGGTGATGTATATTGTGCAATCTTGAATGCGAATATCTTTTGTATTAGAGTAGAGATTGGTACAATTGAGTTAAAATGAGATTACAAGGAACTAAATTTGATAAGATAAGTTGTTGTTAGATTATTTTTGATTTACACTAGTATTATTTAGTGTTAATAGTATAGAAGCTATTTGGATAGTAGGTCTAGCTGACTTCCATTCAACTACTACTAGGGTTGGTACAACTCCTCAAAGGGTTAGAATCTCCTAATAGGGATTCAAAGTCTCCTAATTGGGAATCATATGTACTAGTTGTATTTCATTGAATCCTAACAAGGTCCATCCTTTCACAATAAAATTTTATATTAGTACATCAACATGTGGCCATCATTCAAGTTTTCCCTCTGATCAAGTGTTTCCCTAGTTTAAAAAATTGGTATTATTTTGTATGGTTATCTTTCTATTCTTGTTGCATCTATTTTTTACATGTTTTAGAATTAATAAATATATTGAGTTTTTTTTTAATTGTATAATAGATTCAACTCCCCCATTATCTTGGTGGGCTTTGCTTTCTAACAATTGGTATCAAAGCATCGAGTCCTTGAAAGAAAATCTCAATAGAGATTCTAAAGTTTGATTGAGTTAATTATGATAACCTAAGAGAAAATATGAAGATGTACCTATTGTGCATGGGCCTAGATTATTGGTTGGTGATAAAAAAAGTGAAGACGTGATTGAAGAAGACAATCTTGAGGATTGTGAGGAAACTCAAAAAGATATATTCTTGTATAATATGCTTGCTAGAGAGGCACTATTATCATCTCTTCTAGAAACCAAATATGGCTAGGTAAAATCTTTGATACTTTCTCATGAAATACATTTGAAGGTGATAAACATGCTCAGAAGGCTAGATTATAGAGTTGGATATGTTTATTTCAAGATGCTAAGATGTTGGAAGATGGATCTATAAGAAGTTATTGTGGTAGAATATCATATAAATTATTTTACGAATTAAGACTAGTGGAGGAGAAAAATTAGAAGATGAAGTTGTGTAGAAAATATTGAAGTCTTTGATACCTAATTACAAAAAACAACACATATGATTGACTAATTTTTCAAGAGAAACTCTTCTTGGGAGATTACAAATAGTTGAAATGTGGATGAAACAAAGTGGATAATTTACTAGACTGGTAACTACTTTCAATGTACAAAGAGAAAGACCTATGTTGACAAGAAATACAAGTACAAGTGGAGATTATGCTAGCAGCAACCAAACAAGAGAAGAAGAAGACAAGAAGATTGTGGGAGGAATTTCACTACTTATGAAAAGAGAACCTAAAGGTAACAAAATTCTTATGTGTTAGACATGTAAAGAACATGGTCATTATTCTTCTAAATGTCCTAAGAAAGTAAAGAAGTTTAAGTCTAAGCCCTATAAATCAAGAGTACCTAAGGATTTATTTTATTTTAGTGAGGATGGTGAACTTGATTCCAAAATGGTAGACTTCTTGATGTAGGAGCATCATGAGTTTGCTCGGTGACTACTTTGAATGTCTTGGAGGAATGCTTAGCAGTTTCTTTGAAGAGTACTTGGAGTGTTACTCAGTCAAAGAAGAGGTGCTCAATGGTCTTAGAGGTGTTTAGTCATCGAAGGTACTCGAAATGCACTGGGAGCTCAGTGATGCTTGGTTGCAATGTTGGCTAAGTAGCTTGATCAATAAAGGGACTCAGTCACTAAAGGAGTAGAACTCGACATACACTAAGGATATTTTCTTATACTATATGGTTTAGTTATTGTGTTTACCGAGTAGCTCAATCAATAAAGGGGCTTGATTATGTCCGATGGAGTTGTTAACACTTGAAAGTGGTTTTCTAATACTCAGTTATGTCTTGGTTTTTACTTTGCCCAAGTTTACTGAGTTTGGTTTCTAGTGTGAGATGAACTTGGCATTTAATTTGGTTGTATTTAATTTATCTTGTAAGCTGACTTGTGGCTTAAATGTACATTTAATATAAGGGTTTATTTAATTTGTAATCATACTATGCCAACTTGTGGCTTAGCTGGGTATAAGTAAAGGGGTCTTGTGGAGTCTTAAGGAATTTATTCAAGGAAGTGGATCTTGAGTCATTATTAAATGTGGGATCCAACATGGAGAAGATAGAGTAGTTAATTGAGCGAAGCTTTCCTAAATGTATGGACAGAGTACCAAATGTGAGGCATTTTACACCTAGATCTCATGTAAAGTTTGAGAAGGGCTAGTAGATGAGGCTTGGGAAATAAAGATATTACTTTGTGGGCTTGTGATGATAAGTTTAGATCTTCCTTGGAGGTTTCTACCAGAGTGTGGATATGGACTAGCTAGGGTTTAAATCTTGAGGGATCTAGTAGAACTATTATTATAATTGCTATTGAATTTGGTCATAATCAAGACGGCCTTACAGTCTAGCACATTGCATATAATCAATTATTTTATGAATAAAGAGTTGTGAATTGGTATTAGATCTAATTTTGTGTGTTTTTTTTCATTGTGTAGTTATTTTCTCGGGGCTAGGGCATCTCCTTTGGGGATTCTCCTACCTTGTACTGCGTTATATGGTATTAGAGCATAGTTGTTCATGAGCATGTAGACAAATCACCGAATTTGAGGCTGTTTGCACTAGAACCTTGGGTTAAAGAAGTTGATCTAAGAATATCTTGATCTAGTTAATGTTATGGTGCTTGGTTCTTTCTAGAGTCCTAAATATATTAGTTATGAGGTGGTAGATTGTAGTTCTGACTTACAATTGCAGAGGACTTGTAGATAGATCTTGATACAGATTGATGGATGCAAAGATGGAAGGCTGATCTTGTTTGAGCATGATCAAAGAGATTTTGTGTGATGTATATTATACATCCATGTTTTTGGACTTGTGATTCATTCTTGGTTGTTCGTGTGAGGTGGTGGGTTGAGATCTAACTTGCAAACAATTGGAGTTTTTCACGAGGAGTGTGTGAAATATTTTTTGCAAAGGGTTTATATAGATCTTGGAAGATGTCTTTGAGAAGATTGGACCCTAGGATGATTGCGTGTGTAAGGTGATAGGTTGAGATCTAAACTGCAAACAATTGTAGTTTATCACAAGGAGCATGAGAAATATTTTTTGCATAGGATTTATGAAGAACTTGGAAGATGTTTCTATTAGAAATAGGGATTGCTGGGGGGGAGGGGTGGATTAGTAATATACAAACTTTAGTCATCAACTGGATATTATTACTTAATTTAAACCATGCATAATCAAACAATAAAGTAATGTTGAACAGTAACAGTAACAATGCACAAAGATAAAGTTCTCATAACACCATATTTTGTTAACTAGGGAAACCCTAGCCAAGGGAAAACCTTGGTGGGAATGATACCCACTAGATAATATACTGATATATATGTTTCTTGTTAGAGGATGGACCCTATTAGGAGTCAATGAGAAAATTCAGTATAGCCAATCCTTGTTAGGAGTTGTGGTATAATGTATGCAAGAAGAGCCCACTGCCCAAACATGCAATTTCAACTAGAAGAAGAGCTCACTACTCAAACAAGTAATTTACTGTTATTTTCATTTCTTTTCTAATCTCTAATCTTAAACTTGACCTTAGATCATGAGATAGCTCATATAAAACTTCACATATTGCTTTCATAAAAGTTCGCTCGTCACAAATCACAATTCATTATTTACATAATCTTGCAAGCTAGCACACTTCTTATCACAAGAATTCCTTTGCATAAATACCATGCCTTTACATAAATTATTGTTGGGTTGGCTAGGACCAAAATTTACTTTTCCAAGTTAGAGTAAACATCTAGGATGTCGGCCCTAATTGGACAAGTAATTGTTTTGTAAACAAAATAATTATTTCCTTCAATTCCACTGTCCTACTTCATCAAAACATGATTATCTCTATTTTGTATAGTATATACAAACTTTTGAGGTTATACACATCATCACCAACATGTATACTATCTCCATGTAACTTTGCTAGTCATAATACAACTTCAGAAACATGTTATAAACAAAATAATACATTGTTGTAAACCAAATTCTATACTTAGACAATTTTTTGATTACCAAACACTAAGTATCTTTATTTTAGACGTTTCTTGTGAGCATATAAATCATGTGTTTCCATAAATGACAAAAATTACATATCAGTATTAGCCAATTGTCAACAATCTCCCCCTTTGGCATTAATGGCAACAAAATAGGGAAAATTTGCTAAGTGACAAAAATAAACTAACAAAATAAACATTGCATCTATTATAGCTTGTTCAAGTTTACATATGTGCTCCCCCTTATAATACACTTTACACTTTTACAATCTCCACATGTATTTCTCCCATTGTATATTTCCCAACAATGACATGTATATAATTTTCACATGTATCTCTCCCCTTTTGACATCAATGACAAAGGTCAAAATGTCCAGATTCTATCCAAAAACTATCCAAACTATTGTTCTTCCTTGTGCTCAAATAATCTTCATACAATCATCAAAAATATTCTTCAGATTGTCCATACCTTTGTTCCATGTCTCCTTGGTAGACTCAATTGATGTGAGAATTGCACATAAATCATATGACAAAATCTAAACTGCATTAATATCTAAATACAAAAAGTTTGAATATGTGTCCTTGGCATTGACACATTCCTCTAACTGCTTCTCAACAAAAGATAATTTCAGAGCAATGAATTCTCTGAAATGAGATGTTCTCTTCAAGATCTACTCTTTTTGAAGTTCTAGTTTCTTGATGTCACTGTGAATATCGACAACTTGACTTTCAAAATCATCTAATTTGCTAGATGGATGTTGGATCTAGTTGGATAAAGCCTCTAGCTCATTCATCTTTGTCTCTATTTGACTATCCAAGTCTTTATTTAGCTTGTATGATAAGGTGCACTTAACATACAGAGTTTTCCCTTCTTGCTGACATTTCTGAAGTTCTTTTATACAAGTATCAAGATTGACTAAGTCATTCTTGATATTCTGGCAGATGGTGCTAAACAAGTTAGCATCATGGGAGATTTGAGCCTTTGCCTCTGAACATTCAACATATTTGTAAACTCTTCATTGAATGACTTTAGTACTACTTGTGCTCTCTGTTCAGGATTTGGTTCTGTATGTTGAACTGCCAATGTACTGTGCAGTCTATCTATTACTTCCATTAAAGTTGTCTACAAACTTTTCACTGTCTTATTTTTCTATATAAGTTTGGATAGGGGTGATATTAGATCTATTTGATCATCATCATCAATAGCCAAACTAGTAAGAGAGAGTGGAGAAGATGAACTAGATGGTTTTGTCTCATCCGCCCTCTATTTCTTTGTTTCTTTTTTAGTTCTTCTCTCTTCCTCTTCTTTCTTATCTTTTTCCTCTCTTTTTCTCTTATCTTCTAATATTTTCTTCTCTTCTTCTACATTTTTATTTATCCTCTTTTCTTCTGCAATCCTTCTCTTGACTTCATCTTCATTTCTTTTCCTATCTTCCTCAAGCAATTGCTGCTTGGCTTCTTCTATTTTCTTCTTTTCTACTTCTAGTAGCCTCTTTTCTTCCTTAATTTGTTTCAACTTTTCCTCAATATCTTCAGTGTTTGGTTCATTTGGCTCAGAATCACCAAATGGATTGGTATCATAAATGTTGATGGTAACATTGGTTTGATCAATCTGCATGGTATCACCACTTATTAACAATTTTGAGGTTCTAGGAGTTGGAGGAGATTTTGCCTGTGACTCTGTCAACATCTTACTAATAGCTATTGTAGTCTCCTTTCTTAACTTATCCTTTTCACCAACCATAAATAGAAATGGTCTCAACTTATTTCTTAAGTATGGCATGAGGTTATTCAATAATCCTTTTATTTCACCTTCATCATCAATCTTGTAGATGGTCCTCAACATAGACTTCCAAAGTTCAAGGTCTTCTTCTCTTGCAGGAGTCTTCTCATTTATCAGTTTGTCATAGACTTTTTGGGTCACCATTCCTTCAATATCCTTCAAAGTTAGATCGTTTTCTATGATATCTCACACTAGATATATCAATTTGATCCTTCTCAAAATTATTATATAAATCATAAAACTTCTTCATCTGAACAAAGTTTCCTTCATTGGCAATTTTTGTGTTGATCTTCTCAATCTTCGACTTCCAGGGTTGCCGAGCTTTGCTTGTTGCTTGCATAGGTGGAGTCACCTTTTCTACTTGTTTAGTTTCTTGTTCCTTATCTTCTTCATCACTAGAGTTAATTGCCAATAATGTTTTCTACATCTTTCCTGGTCCTATAGCTAGTTGTTTGACTCTCTTTGTCTTTGTAGACACTGATTCAACCAATCTCTCTAATTTTCTTTTTTGTTCACTAAGCTGAACATCAAACACTACCCCATATGGAATGCTCTGTTCCAAAGATGTCTCAACAACTGATACTGACAAAGGTTGTATGTTCAATGCACCTTGCTTCATTGTCTATCTCACAGCCTTAGATTCACTCTCTGTAATTCTAGCCTCTAATAGTGCCTTCTTCATTATTGACTCAACTTTATTATGTGATGCCTTCTCCAAGGTTTCTTGATGAGCATGCTAAGTGTTCTCATCATATGTACCAAATATGTACTTTGCTTTATCTTTGTCTAAATTTAACAAAAAATCAATGTAACCAACTACAATATCATCATTTAATTTATAGCTCAAGGGATCTAGAAATGTCTCTTGAGGTTCCACTACTTGAATATATGTATGATCTATGTCAGCTAATATACAAATGTCTTCCTAGAATCTATCCATAATTGCAAGTGCAATTCTAAATCTCTGTTTCATCTCATTTTTGAATGTTCTCATTATCAAATTACCACCGTCTAATATCTTGTTTGTAGGATTCCTTCTACAGACCTTTGAAATTTTCTCTATTGTGCATCTATCACTACTCATTATGTTTGTGACTCACAAGTAAGGAAATCTTTTAAGTTCATGAAAAAATATGTGATTTATCAATGACTAGAATCCAAACAAACCATTCTTTGTTCTCTTAATCTTTTCAACGACTTCCAAGAGTTGCATTCTTAGTATTTCACTTAGATTCACTTGCTCTTTCTCTACACATATCTTATAAGTTGCATATATGAATCTTTTTGAAAGTTCATCAATCTTAGAACTTGGACAAACTAAATAAGCAATAATTCTACTAAGAAATCTTATATCATCTTGCTTGATGGTGCTGATCACCATAGCCTTACCATTATACATTGCCTTAGTATAACTTTCAACTTTCTTTTTGACCAACTTCTCACTTATAGGTATACTACCTTGTTTGCTAAGACCAGTTACCTCATGAATAAGATCAGCATAAATGTCTACTACATTATCTTGCATCCACAATTTGCCATCATGTATCCTACTTAGTATGATTTGAGTCCGTTTGTTTGTGTCTAATTCATGGTAGAAGTGATACTCAAAAAAATCTAATTCCTTTAAATGTTCAAATCTAGGCTTCATAGTCATATCATGGTTAAAAACTAGTTCCATATCTTTGTTCATGAATTCACTACCAATCAACTCAAACTTTAAATTCAAATAACTTTCTATGTCTTCAAGATAAACTACATTGTTTAGAGTGATAGACAACACTGAGTTAGGGTTTCTTTCATTAGGTTTTATGGAAAAAATCTTTATCTTGGGTCTATCATCATTCTCAACACTTTGTACAACTGACATATCCAAATGATAAAATACCTCTGTCTGAAAATATGGTTTTCTTTGGAATCACTTTTACAAGTCACTTTTTAATGATCTTCACTTTGTATGTGTTCACAATAAAGTAAAAATCAATTTTGTACTCCATTTATCCCTTCAACTTGAACTTGCATTGATTGCATACTTTGCAAATATGAAAAAGTTGTCAATTATGTTTTGTAATTAGATAACTACTCGAACTCACCTATCCAATCTTCAAATGTCATTCAAGGTTTACTATACCATCCTTACATCATTACAAACATCCTCAAGACTTTGCATCACATAATTCTCTACAAAACATACTTTTCATCTTTTGCTATAGAATCAACCTTTTAATTCAATACCAATAACTCTTAATTCCTTCATAACTTGTTTAGATGAGCTCCAAATCACAAGTGAGCTTAGATACCATCTAAACATGGCTAGATACACCTTTTTCTAACTTTTCTACCTCTAATTTGGTCTCTGGTTGAAGTTCTTAAATTTTGATGCTATGAACAAGCTTAATTCAACTTAATTGAATCAAACTCAACAACTAACTTTGATCTTCCTATATCATCATCATCTAACTTTTCTTTTGAGATATCTATTCCTTTTAAAAATGCTTCATTAAGTTCTTCTCAAAGTTCACTCACAATTTTTCTTTGTTCCTCATTTTCTTTGCTAGTTTTAGAGTTCCTTTCCTGGTTCCTTTTGTTCCCGAAGTTTCTTCCATTGTTTCTTCTACCTCTAAAGTTTCTATCCATTTTGTATTACTTTGTTGTGTGTCTAAAGTTGTTGCATAACTGACATATAGGTGTTCTACTTCTAGGATTCTACTAATCATTAGGTGCATATCAATTTTGAGCAATGTTTCCTAAGTTGTTACACTTATAACACACGATTTGTCTTCTGACATCATAAGATCTTCCTTCTCTTGATGTCCTTTCATTAGATCTTCTTCTATCTATAGGGTTAGTATATCTAGACATTCTACTATTTCTTCTATCATTATCATACTTAGGATTCTTACACTTAATTACATTATGACCTATACCATGACAATTATCACAATAAAAGTCCTTAACATGATTAAATGACTTATTTATACAATCTCTTTTCATATGACCTATTTATTACATATAAAGTACTTACCTCTAAATTCAGACCTGGTTGTCTTGGGAGTCTCCACTTGCTTTGGTTCATCCAAGATTTCAACTTCCTTGTTTTTCTCAACTTCTTTTGGTTTCTCAAAAGATTGACTGGATTCACTCTTATCATCAAATTTGTCTTTTTCTTTTGGATCTGATCTAATCTTAGGTTTCTTTGTAAACATTTTAATTAGATAACCAAGACTAGTCTTATCATAAGAACATCTCTATATTGACATGTGACATCAAGCTTTTCTCTACTAGAATAAAGTTTCTCAAGCTACTATTTGCACTGTGTCAATTTACCTTTCACAATAGTATTGTACTTATGGAGTTCTTCATGATCTTCTTTCAATGTTTCAAACTTAGACATTTTCTTTGCCAGACTTGCTCTCATATCTTCATTTTTAGTCTTCAAATCAAATTCAATTTTGCTAGGATCATTTCTCAAAGTCAACTTTAGATTTGTAATCTTCAACTCATGCTTCAAGATCTTGTACTTTGTCTTCAACTTTGAATAATCATCATCACTAGTTCCAAATTCAGTAAGTTCAAGCTTTGATTTCAGATGATCAATCTTTTCCTTCAACTAACTAATGTATACTTTGGACTCTTCATATTTGTGCTTAAGCTTATCTCTTTCTTCAATAAGGACGTCAATTTGTTCAAGAGCTTCTTCAAGGTTCTTTGTTAACTATTCCATATCCATAGGGATCTTACTGAAGCTATAAAGCCTCTTCAAAGTAACTATGCTCTGATACCAATTGTTAGAGGGGGGGGGGGGGGGTGTGAATTAGTAATCTACAAACTTTAGTCACCAACTAGATATTATTACTTACCTTAAACCATGCATAACCAAACAATAACGTAATGCTGAATAGTAATAGTAACAATGCACAAAGATAACTCATAACACCATATTTTGTTAACTAGGGAAACTCTAGCCAAGGGAAAACCTCGGTGGGGATGATACCCACTAGATAATATACTAATATATGTGTTCCTTGTTAGAGGATGGACCCTATTAGGAGTCAATGAAAAAATTCAGTATAGGCAGTCCCTGTTAGGAGTTGTGGTATAATGTATGCAAGAAGAGACCACTGCCCAAACATGCAATTTCAACTACAAGAAGAGCTCACTGCTCAAACAAGTAATTTACTGATAAGTAGGAGATGATTTCCATAGCTAGTCAAATTGTGATGTGAATATCAGGATTTAACTGTGTGATTTTGAGTCAAACTCGATGACCCATGTTTCATGAGTAGTGATTCAACATGAATCCATCTCTCATGAGAATAAATGGAACACTTATCACTCATTGGATCTAGGTGATGCTCACAGGGGTGAAGCACCGAGACTTACCGGGAGGTCACCCATCCCAGTACTACTCCAGCCTGAGCGTGCTTAACTACAGAGTTTCCTCCACAGTTAAACCCAAAGCTTGCAACCCCATTTGCAAAACCTTCACCAAGTGTTGGGATGGGTGACCTCCCGGGAAGTCCCGGTGCTTCACCCCTGTGAGCATCACCTAGATCCAATGAGTGCTAAGTGTTCCATTTATTCTCATGAGAGATGGATTCATGTTGAATCACTACTCATGAAACATGGGTCATTGAGTTTGACTCAAAATCACATAGTTAAATCCTGATATTCACATCACAATTTGACTAGCTGTGGAAATCATCTCCTACTTATCAATTGATGAGCTTAAGGGGCTTTCTAATGAATGGTTCATAAGGCACAACACTTGGTGAAGGTTTTGCAAATGGGGTTGCAAGATTTGGGTTTAACTATGGAGGAAACTCTGTAGTTAAGCGCGCTCAGGTTGGAGTAGTACTGGGATGGGTGACCTCCCGGGAAGTCCCAGTGCTTCACCCCTATGAGTATCACCTAGATCCAATGAGTGCTAAGTGTTCCATTTATTCTCATGAGAGATGGATTCATGTTGAATCACTACTCATGAAACATGGGTCATCGAGTTTGACTCAAAATCACACAGTTAAATCCTGATATTCACATCACAATTTGACTAGCTGTGGAAATCATCTCCTACTTATCAATTGATGAGCTTAAGGGGCTTTCTAATTAATGGTTCATAAGGCACAACACTTGGTGAAGGTTTTGCAAATGGGGTTGCAAGCTTTGGGTTTAACTGTGGAGGAAACTCCGTAGTTAAGCGGGCTCAAGCTGGAGTAGTACTGGGATGGGTGACCTCCCGGGAAGTCTCGGTGCTTCACCCCTGTGAGCATCACCTAGATCCAATGAGTGCTAAGTGTTCCATTTATTCTCATGAGAGATGGATTCATGTTGAATCACTACTCATGAAACATGGGTCATCGAGTTTGACTCAAAATCACACAGTTAAATTCTGATATTCACATCACAAGTAATTTACTGTTATTTTCCTTTCCTTTCTAATCCCTAATCTTAAACTTGATCTTAGATCACTAGATAGCTCGTATAAAACTTCACATATATTGTTTTCACAAAAGTTTACTCGTCACAATTCACAATTCATTATTTACATAATCTTGCAAGCTAGCACACTTCTTATCGCAATAATTCCTTTGCATAAATACCATGCCTTTACATAAATTATTTTTGGGTTGGCTAGGACCAAAATTCACTTTTCAAAGTTAGAGTAAACATCGAGGATCTCGGCCCTAATTGGACACGTAATTGGTTTGTAAACAAAATAATTATTGCCTTTAATGTTGTTGTCCTACTTCATCAAAACATGATTATCTTTGTTCCATATAGTCCATTAAAACTTCTGAGGTTATGCACATCATCACCAACATGTATACTATCTCTATGCAACTTCACTATTCATAATATGATGTTTGAAACATGTTATAAACAAAACAATACACTATTGTAAACCAAATTCTATACTTAGACAATTTTCTAATTACCAAACACTAAGTATCTTTATTTCTGAGGTTTCTTTTGAGCATATACATCATGTGTTGCCATAAATGAGAAGAATTACATATCATTATTAGCCAATCATCAATAGTTTCTAAGAAGAATCGACCCTGGGATGATTGCAAATCTCCATGATGTGGTGGAGAAGAGGCTTTCAAAGATATCAGCTCAGTTGGAAGCTAGATTAATAGATTGAGTTAACGAATGGATGGTTGAGTTTCATAGATTTTTATGGAGTTGGAATTTACCAATCCAAAAGAGATTTGTTTGGCTAGTTCAGAGACTTGTCTGAGAGAGTAGATGGCATTGAAAGGTTGAGGTGGAGGTTGGTTTTTTTATCAGTTTGTGGAATTTGATGCAAAACTTGTAGAGCAACTTGTGATTTTTGTTGAAGAGGTTCCTAACCTTATTGATTTTGGGATGGAAAATTTTTTCATGATCAATTCAATGGATCTGACATGGAGATTGTAGAGTGCTTGGTTGTGGATGATCAGGTTGTTATGGGTGATGATTTACATGTTGCAGAGCATCTCATTGTGAGCAATGAGATTGCTGGTGTTGGGAGTTTGGAATTTTTTGGTGATGTTGTTGATGTGGATTTGGTTTTGGATCTACATGGTACTATAGATCTATATGTTCTTGATTTGTTGATGATTTTCATGGATGAGGCTTTACCTATGAAGCATTATGTTTAGTTTGTTTCTAGGAGTGGGCATGTTGATTGGGTTGTTGAGATTTAGAAGATTGAAAAAATGATGCAGATGTGGGTGATTTACATATTGGTTATCTTGTCCCTAATGGAGTGGAATCCTTTGGTGAAGATGAAGATTAGATCTAATATTTCTATGGGAATCAAAGTGTGGGACTCAATTTTCTATTTACTTGGGGAGTCTGATACAAGAGCATCATGAGTTTTCTCGATGACTACTTTGGAGGTCTTGGAGGAATGCTTGGTAATTTCTTTGGAGAGTACTTGTTGTGTTACTCAATCAAATAAGAGGTGCTCAATGATCCTAGAGGTGCTCAGTTATCAAAGGCACTCGACATGCATTGGGAGCTTGGTGATGCTTGGTTGCAATGTTGACTAAGTAGCTCAGTTAATGAATGGGTTTAGACACCAAAGGAGTAGAAATCGACATAAACTAGGGAGCTCATCTTATATTGTATGGTTTAGTTATTGTGTTGACCAAGTAGCTTTGTCAATGAAGGGTCTCAGTTATGCTTGGTGGAGTTGTTGATACTCGAAAGTGGTTTTCTGAGACTCAATCATGTCTTTGTTTTGGCTTTTCCCAAGTTATCTTTGTTTGGTTTCTAGTGTGAGCCAACCCTGGCATTTAATTTGGTTGTATATTTATGTTGGAATCCAACTTTTGGCTTGAATGTACATGTAATGTAAGGGTTTATTTAGTTTGTAATCATATTTGGCCAACTTGTGGCTTAGTTTGGTATAAGTAAGGGGGTCTTGTGGAGTCTTAAGGCATTAATTTAAGGGAGTGGATCTTTAGTCATTATTTAGTGTGAGATCCATCATGGAGAAGATGGAGTAGCTGAGTGAGAAAATTTTTCCTAAGTATGTGGATAGAGCATTGAATGTGAGGTAGTTTACACCTGGATCTTGGATAAAGTTTATGAAGGGCTAGTAGTTGAGGCTTAGGAAATAAGGAGATTGTTTGGTAGGCTTGCAAGCACAATTTTAGATCTTCCTTGGAGGTTTCTACCAGAGTGTGGATCTAGACTAACTAGGGTTTAGGTCTTGAGGGATCTTACAGAACTGTTATTGTAGTTTCTATTGAATTTGGTCGTAACTAAGAAGGCCTTACAGTCTGGCACATTGCATATAATTAGTTATTTTATGAATAAAGAGTTGTGAATTTGTATCAGATCTTGTTTCTTGTGTTGTGTTTTTTCTATGTGGTTATTTTCTGGGGGCTAGGACATCTACTTTGGGGATTCTCCTACCTTGCACTATGTCGCTTCTTGATTGAAAGTGATGATGAGGATGATGAAATAGGATTTGTTGCTATTAAGGAAGAAATCCATGAAAAAGAAGAAGTTAGAGATGAAAAAGCATTAGTATCACAAGTTGAAATGAAGATGTATGATTGGATTATAGATAGTGGTTGTTCCCATCACAAGATTGGAGATATGAATAAATTTGTTGAATTCAATAGCTATGATGGTGGAGTGGTTAGAGTTGAAAATAATGTAATATGCCATTTAAAAGGGAGAGGATCAATTACACTAAATGGAAACACTAACATTAATGATCTTTATTTTGTGGATGGTTTGAAATATATCCTTTTAAGTGTTGGAAAACTAGTTGACAAGGGATATCAGTCACAATTCATAAAAAATACTTGCATTATCAAGGACAAAGATGGTAAGTTAATCGGTACTAGTGCAAGGACAAGAGGTAATGTATTTTAGTTGAATCATATTGAAATGACATGTTTAGTTGCAAAAGTGGATGATAGTTGGTTATTTTTGACAATTGGCTAATGAAGATATGTAATTGTTTTCATTTATGGAAACACATGATGTACATGCTTATAGGAAACCTTGAAAATAAATATACTTAGCTTTTGGTACACAGAAATTGTCTAAGTATGAATTTGGTATACAACAATGTATTGTTTTGTATGTAACTTGTTACTGATGTCATATTATGACTAGTGAAGTTAGATGGAGATAGTAGACATGTTGATGATGATGTGTATAACCTTAGAAGTTAGTATGGACTGTATAGAATAGAGATATTTGTATTTTAAGCAAAAAATGATGTTAGAATTAAAGGAAAGGAATTATTTTGTTTACAAAATAATTATTTGACCAATTAGGGCTAACATCCTAGATGTTTACTCTAAGTTGGAAAAGTGTATTATGGTCTAAGCCAACTTAACAACAATTTTTGTAAAGGCATGGTATTTATGCAAAGGAAATCTTGTGAATTAAAATGTTGAAGTCTACAAGTATTGTAATAGTTGTGTTGAGCAATTGTATGCAAACTTTTGTAAAAGTAATTATATGCAAACTTTTGTAAAGCTATTTTTGTGATTCAAGATCGAGTTGAAAATTAGAAATCAATCAAGGAAGAAGTTATAGTACCTACATTTTAAAAGTCTAATTACTTGTTTGGCAGTGAGCTCTTCTTGTAATTGGAAGTGCATGTTTGGGCACTGAGCTCATCTTGCATCTACTGTACCACAACTCCTAACAAGTTTGGCACAACTCCTAACAGAGTTGGAATCTCCTAATAGGGTTTCAAAGTCTCCTAATAGGGACTCTCTATATTGAATTTTCTCATTGACTCCTAACAGGGTCCATCCTCTACCTGATGATTCATAAAGGAGCAATCACCTTGTCCTTGCATATACGAGACATCTTTAAATTGGTCCTCCTTGTATGATTGTCTTGTTGCAAGCTCTTGGATGGTCAAGGCCAAATAAGATTCAGCCTTCTAACACATGCAACAGGCATAGGAGTAGTTACACGAGGGGAAAAAATCCTAATCTTGGGCCATGTTTTGAGGAACTATGGCCCTACTTTGGTTTACATTTAAGGTTGAAGCATGGCTATTCTGCCTATTCTGATCAAAAGAATTGTTCCCAATATTATGATTTGGAGGCCTACCATTGTTCAGAGTTTGATATTACAATTTATGGGCCTTACTACCTTGAGCTTGGTATCTCTCTAAAGTCACCACCTTGTTGCTCACTTTTTGCATCACAGAGAAGCTATCCTCCAGCTTCTTCTCTTGGCCTTGTAATCTCTATGTTCAACATCATGGATTGCATCATCTCCTTGATTTCATCTATTCCATTTGAAGATATGGAAGCTTGAGGGACTAGAGCAAGGGATTGTGATGTGGAAGTTGTGGGAAGAGAAGCCATTGCTAGTTGGTGATTTTGAACATCAGGAAAGAAAGGCATAGGAGGCCTTGGAGCTAGCTTACCTCCTTGTATTAGGATATTTTCTGACTTTATTGCTATGCCATAAGCATTAGGCAAGGTATCTCCTCCCATAGTTTGGATTGTAGTGGCAATGCCACTATTAAAAGCTTCGAGGTAATTCAAGAAGGCATTACTAGGGGTAGGTTTTACTGAAGTAGGTATTCTATCCCATGTCTTTTGAAATCTATAGTTGAAATTAGTCATACATTCATGGGGGGCTCTTTTTATAGTAGTCAACTGTTCTAAAAGTGACAAATGGTCACTTTTGTACTCAAAGTGTTTGTACAGTCCTACTCCTAATCCATCCCAATATGCTATAGAACCATGAGCCAAACCTCTATACCATTGTAGTGTTTTTCCTTTCAAGGATGAGGCTAGAAGCCTAACTACAACATCATCTTCTATAATACCATGGATATTACAGATATTTGCAACTTCTTGAATGTGTTCTAAGGGAGAGATAGAAGTTTCACCAATAAATTCCGGTATACTTTTGAGTGTAGCTATTGGTATGTCATGTCTTTGGGCCAATAAAAGAGTACTTATACCATTAAAGGTGGCAAAAGCATGAGCTCTAGGTTGTGCCATATAGACAAGTGATCTATTGATATGTGTTGATGGCAATCTAAGCTGAGATCTAATAGCAGGAGGAGTAGAGATGGATCTTACAGGTGTATTTGTTACTACTGCACTCCTAACTGATGATAAAGATACTCTAGTCTTCCTTCTTCTAGGATTTGAAAATGAAAGCTCTTGGTACTAAAATTTACCTCTAGAAGATGCCCTTGTTTCAGCTTTGGGCATGAATTACTGCAACTTTGGTCTAGAACCAGATGCATTTGAAGCTTAGAGTCACCAAGTACTTGAAGAATGAGCCTCTTGAAGGCTTGAATAATGAAGCCAGTACTATCTCCTCAATATTAATCTTGAAATCTTCTTTTTAACACTAGTAGACTTGAAATTTTTTGAATTTTGTCCCACCGGGCGTGCCAAAAATTGTTGTCACAAAAGTTTTCACCCTTGTCCAAAGTTTTTACCTAAGAAAAACCTTGTGAAATATGGAAACAACCTCCAAGCTATGGGACTTGAACTATGAAGTTGAGTCTCCAGAGAAGGCCAGCTTCCTTTACTATCAGGGTGCACCTAACTACTCTTGGAGAGGAAAAGGGAGAAGGAATGCATAGAAGAAAATCTACCTATTCTAACCTAAGGGGGGTAATGCACCAAAAATAGAGTGTTCAAACCAATCTCTACCCATACATGCACTATTGAACCATCATGACACCAAAAGATATACACATCCAGACTTACTTTAATCTAACAATCACATGCAGATAAGAAAAACCCAAATGAATGACACAAAAAAAGAGAGGATTCACTTATATACCATTCATAGGCCAAAAGAGATATAGTCATGCAAGATCACAGATATCTACAATACACCAATGAGAGGCAAATAGTTCTTGCACTTCACATCAATGGTTGAAGGAGATAAGAATGTCATGCAATTTAGAGGCAAAGGGGATTTATAGTGAAATTGCAGAGCAATATCAAAGAAAATAGAGAAGAGTTGACCTCAACAAAATCTACAAAAATTTCCTTTATAGCTTAGGCATAACTGAGATGTTCTCTAACTAAAGTTACTCCACAACCACTGCCATTAAATCTCTTTAGAGATCTGGAGATAATTTGATCTGGGCACAAATTCAGATACAATGAAATCTGATATTTTGTTGAAATAGGGCCCAGACAGAAATGACACCATTAAACCATTTTGACCAAGTAGATGGATAAAATGGGGTGGTGGAGTGTTCTCCTACTGTTTACTAGGTTCAACATTCATTCGAGAGTAGTTGAAATTGATCATGAGGATCAAATCATGCAAGAAAACTTGATTTCCTTTATTTCTAGCTCATCAGTCAGCAAAGTCAGCAGGTCAACAAGTCCTACAACCAAAATAAGCCACATGGGCCAATAATCTTTTATTTTTTCTGCCACCTTGCAAGGTCTTCCTGAGTTTGACTGCCAAATCAACTAAATGTGCCACCTTTTCAAAACCCTGACCGTGGTAGTCTCCCAATTGCTAGCCTTAACTATGTTGCCTTTCTCTTAATTTCCTTAGTTAGGCCTATTGGGACACGTGTCCTTCAGGCACTTTCCCACATTTTTTAATTTCCTCGTAACTCCAGAATGTAGTAAAGTGTCGACCATTGATGTCCATGAGATTAAAGATCGAAAAGATCTTATTACAATACACTTGCCCATACAATTTCTAGGCCCACAAACCACTCATCACAACTTGGCATCCAACTAGCACCGCCTTGGTGACCCACACAAGAAACAAGTCCCATAGAGACACGCAACAACAAGGTGCTTGCCCGCATTCCTTAATATCCTTGCATCTTCATAATGCGTGGAAGCGCCAACCCTTGATCTATTTGCATCAAATGATGGAAGGTACAACTGAGAACATGTGACAGCTTGAATGCCTAACTGTAACTTTTATTCCTTTGGGCCCACGAGGACACATGGTGATCTAGAACTTGCTCACATTGTTAGGAAGTTTGACAAAATACAAAATGTGAGAAAGTGCCCGCTAATCAAATTGCTAGTTGGACTGACAATTCTTCCTTTCTGTGGCCCACACAAGAACATTTTCCTCACCTGTCACACTTCACAAAGGGGCTTTCCTGCATTATGTAAAGGTAGTGCATTTTGAGAATGTGGGAAAGCACCCACCATAGATCACGAAAGATTTGATGGTGCAAAAAGTTGTGGGCCAATGGAAACAAATTAGGAAATAAAAGAAATACCATAAATTTGTAATCATTTTATTTTTTGTATTTCTAGAGCATTTAAATAATATAAAAGTGGGGAGAGACCGTTGGGTGGGCTTAGGTATTCAAATTCAAATTTTTGGCGTGGGGGAAAAATAGGTAATAGGTATCATCCCTACTATGGTTTTCCCTTGGCCAAGGTTTCCCTAGTTAACAAATAATGGTGTTATGAAGTTATCTTTGTGTATGGTTACTGTTACTATTTAGCATTACTTTATTACTTTGTTATTGTTTAAAGTAACAAATAACATCTAGTTAGTGACTAAATTTTTTGAATTGCCCCAAAACACCTCTCAGTAATTCTTATTTCCAACAATTGGTATCAGAGCATAGTTACTTAGAAGAGGCTTAAAAACTTGAGTAAGATCCCTATGGATATGGAAAAATTAATGAAGAACATTGAAGAGGCACTTGAATAGATTGATATCCTTACTAAAGAAAGAGATAAGTTGAAGGAAAAATATGAAGACTCCAAAGTATACATTGGAAAATTGAAGGAAAAGATTGAACATCTCAAATCCAACCCGAATCTATTAAATCTAAAACTACTGATGATGATTATTCAAAGTTGAAGATAGAGTACAAGATCTTGAAGCATGAATTGAAGATTAAGAATCTAAAGTTAACTTTGAGGATGATCCTAGCAAAGTTGAAACTAATTTGAATACTAAGCATTTAGATCTTAGAGAAAGTCTGGCAAAGATGACATCTGAGCTTGAAACATTGAAAGAAGATCATGAAGAACTTTAGAAGTACAATACTATTGTGAAAGGTGAACTAACTCAATGCAAACAACAACATGAAAAGCTTTATTGTAGGAAAGAAAAGCTTGATGATTCAATGTCAATACAAAGACCTACTTATGATAAGATTGTTCTTGGTTATCTATTTAATATGTTTGCAAAGAAAATTGAGATCAGATCAGATCCAAAAGAAAAAGATAAATCTAATGATAAGATTAAATCTAGTAAATCTTTTGATAAACCTAAAGAAGTTAGACATGACAAGGAACTCAAAATTTTGGATGAACCAAAGCAAGTGTGAATCTCCTAAGGAAACTAGGTATAAATTTAGAGGTAAGTGTTTTTCATGTAATGAAATAGATCATATAAAAAGAGTTTGTACAAATAAGTCATTTTATCATGTTAAGGACTTTTATTGTCATAATTGTCATGGTATGGGTCATAAAGAAATTGATTGTAGGAAACCTAAATATGATAATGATAGAAGAAATAGTAGAATTTTGAGAAATGCTACCCCTATAGATAGAAGAAGATCCAATGAAAGGACATCAAGAGAAGGAAGATATTATGAAGAAAGAAGATAGATTGTGTGTTGTAAGTGTAACAACTTTGGATACATAGCTTGGAATTGTCATGTACCTGATGATCAACAGAATCCTAGAAGAAGAACACCAATATGTTAGTTATGCAATAACTTCGAATATACAACAAAGTATTGTGAAATGGACAGAAAATGGGAGATAGAAGGAACAATGGAAGAAACTTCAAAAATAGAAGGAATGATGGAAGAAACATCAGAAATCATAGAACAAACCATGACAGGAACTCTGGAACTCACAAAGATAATGAGGAACAAAGAAATGTAGTCAGTGAACTTTGAGAAGAACTCATTGAGGCATTTGTAAAGGATTAGATATCTCAAAAGATAAGCTAGAAGATGGTGGGATAGGAAGATCAAAGTTAGTTATCAAATTTGATTCAATTAAGTTGAATTAAGTGTGTTCATAGCACCAAAATTTGAAAACTTCATTCAAAGATTGAATTGTGGGTAGTGAAGTTGGGAAAAGGTGTATTGAGATCAGTTTAGATGGTACCTAAGCTTGCTTGTAATTTGGAGCTTATATAAACTAGTTATAAAGGAATTAAGAAATACTATTATTATAGAGAGTTAATTCTATAGTAGAAGATGAAAACTATGTTTTTGCTAAGAATTTTGTGAAGCAAAGTTTTGTGGAGCATTGTCATGATGGGAGGAAGCTATAGTAAACCGTGGGCAATGTTTGAAGATGGATAGAAGATCTTGAGTAGATATTTGATTTCAAAATGCAATTAATGCAAGTTTAAGTTGATAGAATAAATGGAGTGCAGATTTGATTTTCATTTCATTATGATCACATTAGAAGCATAAAGCACTCAGAAGTGACTTGTCAAGGCATTTTCGAAGCAAACCCTATTTTTAAAGAGGTATTTTATCATTTTTTCGCAAAATTTATTTGATAAAAGTTCATATTTGATAGAATCATGGATATGTTAGTAGTTCACAATGTTGAGAATGAGGATAGACTATAATTGAAGGTTGTTTCTGTGAAACCTATAGAAGGAAACCCTAAATGAGCATTATCCATTACTTTGAACAATGTAGTGTATTTGTAAGATATAGGAAGTTATCTTACTAGTAAGTTTGAATCTATTGGGAGTGAATATATGAAAAAGGATATGGAATTAGTATTTAATCATGATATGACTGTAAAACCTAGATTTGAACACTTGAAGGAACTAGACTTGTTCAAATATCATATCTACCAAGAATTGGACATAGATGAGTGGACACTAATCATATGGAGTAGAATACATGGTGGGAAACTATGGATGCAAGATAGTGTAGTCGATATTTCAGCTGACCTAATTCATGAGGTAACTGGTCTTTATAAACAAGGCAATGTACCTATAGGTGAGAAACTGGTTAAGAAGAAAGTTGAGAGCTACACAAAGGTAGTGTATAATGCAAAGGCCATGGTGATCAGCACCATTAAACAAGATGATGTAAGATTCTAGAGTAGAATAATTGCCTACTCTATATGTGCAAGTTCCAATATTGATGAATTGTCAGTCGGATTCATCTGTACAGCATATAAGATATGTGTTGAGAAGGAACAAGTTAATCTTAGTGAAATTCTAAGAGTGCAACTTCTTGAGAACCTAGAGAAGATCAAAAGAACTAAGAATGGTGTGTTTAGATTTTAGTCACTAATCAATTGCATATTCTTTCATGTACTTAAAATATTTCCATATTTTTCAATCACAAATATTATGAGTAGTGAGAGGTGTACAATGGAGAAAATCATAGATGCATGTAGAAGACATCTAGTAGACAAAATAGTGGATAGTAGAAATTTGATAATGAAAATATTTTAGAATGAAATGAGACAAATTTAGAATTGCACCTGCAATTGTAGATAGATTTAAAGAAGATATTTCTACTATGGTTGATATAAATTTTTCTTATATTCAAGTAGTAGAACCTCGAGAAATATTTCTTGATCCCTTAGATTATGAATTGAGTGATGAAACATCAGTTGGATACATTGATTTATTGTTGAAATTAGAGAAGGACCACGTTGAATATAGATTTGGAACATATGATGATATTACCCAATTATCTCATCATGTATCCTTGGAGAAGGCATCTCACACAAAGATTGAAACAATAATGAAGAAAGCCTTAACAGAAGCTAGTATGATTGAGATTGAGTCACAGACAATTAAGCAAACCATGAAACAAGGTATATTGAATGTGCAACCTTCGTTAATATTTATTGCAGAGACATCTTCAAAATAGAGCATTCCTTTTGCAACAATATTAGATTTTCAAACAAGTGAGCCAAAGAGGAAATCAGAGAGATTATTGGAAGCTATGACCACAAAGACTAAACATGTCAAGCAACAAGCCACTAGACGAGGAAAGAGACAAAAGACATTGTTGACAATTGTTGATTCTAGTGAAGAACAAGAACAAGAACAAGAAGGAAAATAGGAAGAGAAGGTAACTACTTCTAAACAGTCAACAAGAAAATCTTGGCAACCCTGGAAGCCAAAGATAGAGAAGATTAACTCAACTATTGCTGATGAAGGCAACTTTGTTCAAATGAACAAATTTTATGATTTTTATAATAATTTTGAGAAAGATCAAATTGACATCTCTACTATGAGATACATAATAACCAATGATCTAAAACTTAAAGATATTAAAGGTGCAAATCTCACATGATGCTAACTTGTTTAGCACTATTTGTTAGAATATTAAGAATGAATTGATAAGTCTTGATACTTGTATCAAGGAACTTCAAAAGTGTCAACATGATGGAAAGGTATTGTACATCAAGTGTACTCTATCTTAAAAATTGACTAAGGATATTGACAATCAGATTGAAGAAAAGATGAGTGAGCTTGAGGCTCTATCTAGCCAGTTATAGCGTACTGCTAGTAAAATTGATAATTTTGAAGGGCAAGTGGCTAGTAATTGTAACAAATTTCCACAATCCATGCTATTCTTATTTATGCTTTTGATGCTGATAAAATTACACACAATCTCACCAAAAGTATAAATAAGAAGTGGCTAGTATTCATAATGATATCAGGAAACTGGAACTTCAAAAGGAACAAATTTTGAAGAGAGTACCAGACTTCAAAGAGTCCATTTCTCTAAAAATATCTATTGTTGATAAATAGTTGGAGGAATGTGTCAAGGAAAAAGACACTTATTCTAACGTTTTATACTCTGACCTTAATGTAGTTGAGATTGCATCATATGCCTTATGTGCAATTCTCAACTTTGCTAAATCAGCCAAGAATACATGAACTAAAGATATAAACAATCTTAAGGAAAGTTTTGAAGATTGCATGAAGATACTATCAGTTTAAGGAAGATGTTTACAAAGATTTTGACAGAAGATGGACAGTTTTTGGACAATCTTTGACATTTTAACCTTTGTCATTGATGTCAAAGGGGGAGAAGTACATAATAAAATTGTAAAATAGGTAAAGAGAAGATAATATTGTAAATTATGAAATCATATTATAAGGGGAGCATATGTAATATGGACAAGTTGTAATAGATGTAATGTTAATATATTATTTATTTTGAGTTTTTGATACTTAGCCAATTTTCCCTATTTTGTTGCCATCAATTCCAAAGGGGGATATTGTTCATAGTTGGTTAACGAAGATATTTAATTATTTTCATTTATGGAAACACATGGTGTACATGCTTACAGGAAACCTCAAAAATAAAGATACTTAGCTTTTGGTACACAAAAATTGTCTAAGTATGAATTTAGTAGACAACAATGTATTGTTTTGTATGTAACTTGTTACTGATGTCGTATTATGACTAGTGAAGTTAGATGGAGATAGTATACATGTTAATGATGACATGTATAACCTCAGAAGTTAGTACGGACTATATGAAATAGAGATATTTGTGTTTTAAGTGAAACAAGATAGCAAAATTAAAGGAAAGGAATTATTACTTGACCAATTAGGGCCGACATCCTAGATGTTTACTCTAAGTTGAAAAAGTGTATTATGGTCTTAGTTGACCTAGAAAAAATTGTCTAAAGGCATGGTATTTATGCAAAGGACATCTTGCAAATTAAAATGTTGAAGTGTGCAAGTGTTGTAATAGTTGTGTTGAGCAATTGTATGCGAACTTTTGTGAAACCGATTATACACAAAGTTTTGTAAAGCTATTTTTGTGATCCAAGATTGAGCTAAAGATTAGAGATCAGTCAAGGAAGAAGTTACAGTACTTACATTCCTTAAGTCTGATTACTTGTTTGGGCAATGAACTCTTCTTGTAATTGGAAGTGCACATTTGGGTAGTGGGCTCATCTTGCATCTATTGTACCACAACTCCTACCAGGGTTGGAATCTCCTAACAGGGATTCAAAGTCTCCTAATAGGGACTCTCTATACTAAAATTTCACGTTGAGTCCTAATAGGGTCCATCCTCTAACAAGGAGCTTATATATCACTATATTATCTAGTGGGTATCATCCTCACTAGGGTTTTCCCTAGTTAACAAAATATGGTGTTATGAGTTATCTTTGTGCATGGTTACTATTACTATTCAACATTACTTTATTGCTTTGTTTTGTATGGTTTAAAGTAACAAATAATATCCAGTTTGCAACTAAAGTTTGTGAATTACTGATTCACCACACACCCCCCCCCGCCCCCCCCCCCCCATCCAGTAATTCCTATTTCTAATAGCTATAGCATAATAGATTTTTTCATATAAAATTTGATAACATTATAAAGGTTAGTACTACATTTTTTGTTAGAGATTCACCTAAGATTGTGAAACCTACTAAAATGACGTGTAAAGAACGTGTAATGAAAAAACATAAGAAAATTTTATTTCCAAGCAAGAAATTTACCACTTCATGGAAATAAGAGATTGTACATGTACAGATCTAAGTGGTCATACTAAGACAAGAGAATTCTATGGTAAAAGGTATTCTATGCTTCTTATTGATGATTTCACTAGCATGATTTGGGTTGCATTTCTTAGAGAAAAATCTGAATCTTTTGAGAAATTCAAGATATTTAAGAGTAGAGTTGAGAATTAATCTAGTTTGAAGATTAAATGTTTGAGATCTTATAAAGGAGGTTTATTTTAAATGGGTTTAACAATTTTTGTGAAGACAATGGTATACAAATATAGCTTTCAACCCTTAAGACACAATAACAAAATGTAGTAGCAGAGAGGAGAAACATATTAGTAACAAAGGCCCAACAAGAGCAATGATGCTTGAAAATAATGTATCATGTATATTTTGGATAGAAGCAATAAATACAATGATATACACTTTGAGTAGGGTGCAAATCAAACAAGGCACTAGTAAGACCCCTTATGAACCATGGTTTAGACATACACATTTGGTAAAGTATTATAGAATCTTTGGAAGTAAATGCTATATTAAGAGAGATGATGACTTTGGAAAGTTTGATTCTAGAAGTGATGAAGGAACGTTTCTTGCATATTCATTGAAAAGAAAATAATACAAATATTTTAATCAAAGATCAAATACTATTGTTAAAAGTGCTAATATGAGAATTGATGAAAATTTTAGAATTTAGGAAAGGATACTTGATTATAATTCTAATAAAGAGACTAATCCAAGAACTAACAATGAGAATTTTGAGAAGGAATTATTTTATGAAACTAACACTTATTTACAGACTGAAATACAAAGAGAAGAATAGAGAGAAGAACCTAGATATGAACCTAGAGTTAAAATAGTGACACCTAACATAAATGTGGCAAAGAATCACCCTATTAAACAATGCATTGTAAGTAAGGATAAAAGAGTCATGATAGGGAACATAGTACATGAATAATTGTGATTAATTTCTCAAGTTGAACCTATGAATGTTGATGAAGCTTGTAAAGATGATTATTGGATAAAAGCTATGAAAGAAGAAGTAAAATAGATTGAAAAGAACAATACTTGGGAATTGGTTCCGAGACCTAAAGATAATAATGTTGTTGGAACTAAATGGGTATTTAGAAATAAGATGAATGAACAAGGTGAAGTTGTGAGAAACAAAGAAAGATTGATATGTAGAGGTTGTTCACAGCAAGAAGGAATTGACTTTGAAGAAACCTTTGCAATTGTTTGTAGATTAGAGGCGATAAGAATATTTTTGGAATATGCAACTAACAAGAACTTTAAAATTTATCAGATGGATGTCAAATCAGCTTTCCTAAATGGAGAACTAGAAGAAGAGGTATAAATTGAACAACCTAATGGTTTTCCTTTGACACATAAATATAATATGGTTTGTAGATTGAAAAAGGCATTATATGCGAATTGGATAAATGCTTAATAAATTTAGGATTTATAAAATTTAATATTGATAACAACTTGTGTTTGAAGAAGAATGATAAAGGATTACAAATTTTTGCAGTATTTTTGGATGACATTGTTTTTTGAGGCAATGATGAAGCAAGTGAGGCATTTTCAGAAGAAATGAAGAAAGAATTTGTGATGAGTGTGTGCTGTGAAAACTAGATTACAAATAACATTAAGCAATTAAGAAACATTCATGACCTAATCACATACCAACATATAGGTTAGACAATAAAATAAAATAAGAGGGATGCAAACCAAAGGCGAGAAATCCAAGCTTATATCAATGAGTAGATGTGTCAAAAGGATGGAGATGCATGCTCAGGTGTGGCCTCAAGCTTCAATGGATGAGAGATGGATGAAGGATTCAAAAATGGTGAAATGGATGGACTTTTCCATTATAATGGTATTTTGATAGTTCTTAGGCCCTCAAAATAGTATTATAATTTTTCATATGAAGGTGGATGATTTGTGAGAGGAGAGGGGTTCAATTTCTAGGCAATTGGATGAGAAGGAGATAATAATTGATGATGGATAGTTAACTAAGTGACGTGTGAGAGAGGCTTTAGTTAACTAAGATAGGTGGAGGAGATGTGGCATGAGAGTGGATTTGGACTTGAGTTAGAGGGAATAAATTATGCCTTAATTTATGTAAGAGGAGGTGATGTGTTTCAGTTAAGGTGGGTGAGGTGGCTCAGTTGACTAGATGATGTGGGTGTTGACATATCAGTCAAGTTTGTTATTAGTGACACACACTTATTCAGATTCTATATAGCTACTGAGCTCTTTGAATAGTTTACAATGTTTGCCATGTAATTTAATAGCCACCAAGCTTCTATAGTTGTTACCAAGTCCTTTGGACTATTCCTAGTGGTTACCGAGTAGATTCAGTTAGTGTGAAGTTCAACAGTGCAAAGTGAGCAATTCAATGTATACCAAGTTTATCAGTGATTACCAAGTTTGCAGTTCATGTGATGTGAAGTCAATGGTTATCGAACATATTTGTGTCTACCAAGTTCTTAGTTCATCCAATGTGAAGGTAGTGTTGATTGATCCACTCCATGGTAACCAAGTGATTCAGTGTTTGCCAAGTTGCACAATATCTATTGAGTCACTAGTGCAGACTGAGTTCAAGACTACTTCAAAGTGATTAGTATGGACCAAGCTTATACATTCACCAAGAGCATGACAATGCCAAGCAATGATAGTGGATGTCGAGTATCATAACCTCACATAGTCAGTCTTCAGAACCCAAGCATCTTCATATGGGCTGACTTTTTAATGTTTGTGTTAACTTGTGTCATTGTCGACCTTTTAATTTTGTAAATTGGATTGGTATATATATGTGATGTATTGTATCATATCCAATGTAATTTAGAATGTAATGAATGTGTAATGCAAGTGCAAGAATGTGAATGTAAGCAACAAATAAAGATTTATGCAAGCTATATCAGCATAAGGCCCAGTAGTGACAAATCTATCATAGAAAGGTGATTAGTACATCAAGGAATCTCTATCAACAAACTCAGTTGCAAACCAGAGATCTACTGCTTCATCCTAGTCAAAATCCTTTAACAAGGTAGACCTAACAGTCTATTCTAAATCTCTTTACCGAGTGCATACTTCATTTTATGTTTGTAAATCCTCTCACAAGGTGGACCTAGCAATCCTATTTTCTCCTAATAGGGTAGATCATCAAAAGTGATCAATGTAAGCCTTAATAGGCCAACTTTATACTGCAATGCTGAAGTTTGTCGGTATCATCCCCACCCTAGTTTTACTTTCTATTTGGAAGGTTTTTGGGCCACTAAATAATTGTGTTCAAGGTTACGAATGTTTTTATATTTTTAGTTTCTCATGCATCCAATTAGATCAGTCTAATGAATTATTAAATTTGGTATAAGTTTTAAAAGTTACTGATTCACCCCTCCCCTCTCAGTAACTTAGCATAGTCTTGAATATTTCCAACAATTGGTATGAGAGCTTTGTGGTTCTCAGGAGAAAGTTTAACAGGTTGAGCAAAGATCAAGGATATTTAGATATTCAGATTTGATAAGGCTATTGACAATAAAAAGTTAGATCTGGAAATGGTCATTGCACAACTCAAGAAAGCTAAGGAGCAACTTTATCAATCCCTAAAAAGAAGAAAGGAACTTGCAAATCAAATAAATGATCATCTCTATATTAAAGAAAGAATTGAATATTTTTTTCCCTTCAAGAAGTTCAGATGAAGCAAATGATGTAATCAAAGAACTCCTAAAAAAGAATGGTTACCTGCAAGAAGAAGTAAAAAAACTAAAAAGAGAACAAGAAATTCAGTCAGTAAGATTATGTGAAATCTTGGAACAAAGGAACAAGATAAAAGAAGAAATGGATGGAAGCAACAATGAGATCTAGAACCAATCCCTTTAGCATGCAAACCTTATGGATCAAATCTCCAATGCAAATGATGAAATCATGAACCAAAGACAAATCAATGAAAGATTAAGAAATTATCTAAATTTTAAGACAAATCAATGAAAGAATAAGAAATGAGCTGAGATCTGAAAAGAAAATCAGTGAAAGTTTGATAAATGACCTAAACATTGAGAAGCAAATCAATGAAAAAATGATGAAATCTCAAGTAGACATGGTTCAACTAAATGAGAAAAACCTCTATAGGAAAAAAGGAAGAGAAATAATTGGATACAAAAAAGACGGTGAATCCTCTAAGCAAGGTGCTCAAAGGAATCAAAGACCTACTTGCAATCACTGTGGTAAGATAGGTCATACATCTAACAAATGTTGGAGTAATGGAAAATAAAAATTCAATGGAAAATGTTACAATTGCAATTAGCATGGTCATAAGGCTAATGAATGCAAAGAGAAACAAAAATTTGAAGGCAACTTTCATAAATGCAAGAAACTTGGACACAAGGCATCCAAATGCAAAACAAAGACAATGAATCCTACAGAACAAATTGTGAAAGCAATATTTGGCTAGGATTACAATACCTAGTGTATATGTCATTATTGTAGAGAATATGGAAACATTGGTATGAATTGTGTTAAACATCATATGAGGAAAAGAGATACCAATATAAGATGTTACATTTGTACAAAACTTGGTCATATTGCCAAGAATTGTATACATACTGATAAGATTGAAGATGAGAAGAAGGCAAAACATAATAACATCTGAAAGTAGATGAGATAGCAATGGATTCCTAAGCCTATCGAGGATATTGATCCGAGCAATGATGGTCAAGTCACTCAAGAATTGGGTGACTCTAGCACTTCTAGTTAAGTTCTTAAGGAAGAACTAGAACCAGGCTATCAAAGAAGACATCAAAATCAATTCCATTTGAAATGTGACAAAGATCCAAATATGCATGAAAGATACAAAGGGATCACTAAGCAAGATCTACATCAATTATTACCAAGTTACCTCCTCTACCGAGTAAGGTCGGGCCATAGACTCCATCGACCAAGGTTAGGAGTAACATAGGCACTTATGGTTACCAAGTCATGAAGACTTCGCCAAGTGATCAATATAGAGTAGTGGATGATAGTCGTTCAAGCATTATATTAACTCTTCTACCACCATATCTAGCATTAATGACAAAATTTTGACAAAAAACATGGAAGAAAATTCATTTTTCACAGTGATTTTTTGAGAGCTATTGCGAAGTGCTATTTTCTATGTGATCAAGCAACTTGAGCAAATTTATTCCACTCATTTTTGAAGTTCTCTCAAGCTACCAAGTGAAAATGGCATCCAGCAATAGTAGCAAGGAAAAGAAAAGTTTTGATATGTTGGTTTGAGGTGTTGAGTGGAAGGTGCCGAACTTCAAGCTCGTGCCCATGGTTGTAGAAACCCTAGACCCCTGCAAAGCTTGATTGTAAATCCATCCCAAGGTACTTCTTGTTAATGAAATTAGAACTCATTTTAAGTGTACAATTCAAGAAATTGGTACTCTTGAGATGGATGATGCCCTAGCTCAGTTGTGTGTTGATGGAACCTTGAAACCCAAGCATCAACATTTGGAAGCTAAAGGTTTATCTCACATTCCCCATAGGCCTCGAGAGTTTCAAGTTAAATGGATTAGGTATATTCATAGCAAGGTGCACGGTGGTCAATTGTGGTTGGAGTAGCCAATATTGATAACCAAAAAGATGATTCATCAAATTACTAACCTTCCCATGCTTGCCAAAGCCAAAACCACCAAAACCGTAGGTCGAGGTGAGTTGGAAAAGAAAACCCTAGCTAAGTGGGATGGAAAACGCATGAAAATAAGTAGTGTCATAGATGCAAAACTCAAGTTTGGTATTCATGTTATTGCTCACAAGATATATAGTTCAAGTTGTCTCAACAGTGTATCATATGAAGCTGTGGACTTGGCGTATAAAGTGGTGAAGAATAACTTTTCTTATGACCTCGTCGAGTTGTTGTTAAGGAAATTCAACAAAAATATGGAAAGCATTAAAACCTCCAAGAATAACTTGTGCAAATATGGTTATTTGATAACATGTTTATTCTTTTATGTGCAAAAGTTTTTCCCTTCCAAAGGCACTGTGGTCTGGAGAAAGGATGTGCCAGTATTGTACCAAATAAATGAATACATTGCAAAAATGGGAGAAAACTATGGCAACATCATGGACAACTACTTTGATGTGTTTAAAGAAAAAATGAACAATAGGTCCAAGATACCTAAGAAGTTAGCTGAGGATTACAAGGATGATGTGTATTTTATGGTTGATTATGACAAGGTATTGATCTGAGGTGATATTTTTGTTAAAAATTCAAGTATCTCCAAAACTCCAACAATCAGCATCAGATTAAACTCCTTGAAATTCTAAATCCAAGGCAATTTGAATGGACAAAAATGGAGTCTGTATGCAAAAGTTATGGCCGGTCAAACTTTGATCAAACTAGGTACAGAGGTCACCAAAAGGTGAAAAAATAATCATCTCCAAAGTGGTCAAAAATGGATTTCAAAATAAAGAGCTCGTCGAGAGCTTTTCGACGATGTTTATTTCATCAAAAATAGAGCCCATACGTGGAAGTTATGCCATTTTGAAGTTCAAGGTAAGAGATGAATATAGTTGATGTCATCATGATGTCAGCAAAGTGGGGAAATAGGAAAAAAAGAGTTCATGGTCGGATTTGAACTCATGACCATTTACCTTCAAAATTTATGCCTCAACTGTTGCACTACGAATTCCTAATTCTAGTAAAAAGATTTTCCAAACAGATGCAAGCAATGAAGCTTGGGGTGCTGTCTTGCCGAGGGACCAGAGAAATTGATTGAAAAAGTAGAAAAGAAGTTTAATAATAAAGTTCTTGAGCACATTGCTTAGCAAATTGCTATTAATCAAGTTGAATTATTGACAATTTTGGTCAAACTTGAGGCATCCTATTCTAGTGTGTAATCACTTTTTGCTAAGCTATGTGATGTCACATTGTATACCAAAGAAGTTAAGGACAAATTGTCTAAAATTGATATTGAACTTAAGGCAAGTGTTCAGCAGTTGCAACTTGACTCTAGCTCAAGCTCTGCACATTTTAAGAAGATCAAATTTTTGTCAGATATGCAAGCAAAGTTGTTAAGAGAAGAATTAAGGATCTATTCCACACTAGTTGATATCCAAAATATGATCCTTCCTATCATGGATTCTATGCAGAAATACATTTTTTATTCAAAAACCCTGATTCATGATAACAACTTCTTTGTTGCTGATCACATGATTGAACTCTCAACAGAAGTGCAAATTGCCATCCATGCATGCAAGGTATTGCAAGAGAACTAGGATAAAACATTGGCAATTACCCTCAAGGTACACTCTGAATTCTTATCTCATTTTGGTGTCTCCGTGTAAATATTTTGAATAAATCTTGGGCATTACTGTCAAAAAGAGGGAGAAGAGATAAGATATGGGAGAAAAGTTAAAGAGGGAGAAGAGCAGAGTTATATATATATATATATATATATATATATATATATATATATATATATATATATATATATATATATAAGAGAAAAAAAATTCATGTACATAGTGGATCAAATAGACTAAGCTAGTATCACATGGTGATGAATACAAGGTATTCAGTTTTGGGCTAATAAGTGTTTTTGTTACTAATGCCAAAGGGAGATATTTTTGACATATCAGTCAAGTTTTTTATTAGTGACACGCACTTATTTAGATTTTGTATAGCTATTAAGCTCTTTGAATAGTTTACAGTGTTTACCATATAATTTAGTAGCCACCGAGCTTCTATAGTTGTTACCAAGTAGATTCAATTAGTGTAAAGTTCAACAGTGCAAACCGAGTAATTCAATGTATGCCAAGTTTATCAATGGTTATTGAGTTCACAGTTCATGTGATGTGAAGTCAATGGTTACTGAGCATTGCAGTTTCTATCGAGTTCTTAGTTCATAAAATGTGAGAGTTACATCCCTAAATGCAGAAGACTTACAAGAGGAAGTCAAGAGCTAGGGGGGGAGGATGTAAGGCCCACACTAGCATCCTATTCTAGACCTTGATGAAATGAATATGATTATGAGTTAATTAGGTTATGCTTGACATTTTTGTTTCTAATAATGATTCATGAGACCTTATTAAAGACTGATGTGGATTTTGATTGATACACTACCCAATAACATTAGGTCAAGGAGATAGGCCCACATGAGAATGAAATTCCACATGTATTAAGTTGAGAACCTAGTCACAAGATCCAAGGTATGATTCACTAGACAAATAGGGGAAAGAATTAACATTCAATGACATGAGGAATTAATCCTAGGGGCACACACACCACATAACGAGATAAAAAGGACATTATTAGAATATTATCTTGGTTAGTTGATTTGAAAGGATGCTAGTCAACAAGTTTGCACATTAGTGATTTTCACTTAGAACATATATTAGTGATTTTCACTTAGAACATATATACTAAAATCCATTTTATATGTTTTAATGGTTTTATAGATACAACTTTAGTATTTCGTGATTATAACAATGGTGATTGTACTTAGAATGGTAATTTCGTTATGATAAGAAAGATAAATGTTGACACCCATGTGTTGATATTGCAATATTAAGAAAATGAATTAGATGAAAGTTAATTGTATATGTAGATAGATGAAAGTTAATTGAATATGATGTTGCAATGTTTTGATAGTACTTAGTAAGGAAGTGATTAGATGAAAGTTAGTTGTATGTGTTAACATGAATTATGAGACATTGGATTTATTCTGCACTTATCTGTATGTATTTGGACATCATTTTATCGAGCTACTAATGTTTAAGTTGAGTGTGCAGGAAAGTTGAACCATGGAGATAATTGGGGAAAACAAGGTTCATTCTTATGTGAACACAGTAAAGCCAAGGTGAATCTTTGGAAGATTCAAAACCTCATTGTATTGTGTTTATTTCATACTGTGATTGTGTATGAGTGTTATAGTCAGAGAGCATGATTGATTAGAGACATGTCATCATAATGTGTAAAGTGTTTTTATGTGTGTGTGTGTCATTTGACACTTGTATTGTCTATGTGTAAATGACATGTCAAATAGGATTCTTTGGCATGAAGTCACTTAACCTAAGCCTAATCCTCATTGTGAAATAAATTAAACCACCTTGGAGAAGTGTTAGGAAGAGTCACCTTCTTGACGAGATTCAAGTTATAATTTGATAGGAACTTTAGAGAGCCTAAAGTGATTCCCAAGTGTTAATTTTGTGAAAATAAGTTACCCACATGGTAATAGTATGGGTCGGAGGTTTAAATTTAATCATAAGTTGGTCTAGGGGACCTAGGAGACCCTCAAAAATAGTCATTCCCAAGCCAATTCGAAAATCATATTGTCACATGACTTCTTTCCTCCTTACACCACTTGGTTAAGTTCTCATTAGTGGAAAGATACAAGAAAGTAAGAGGGGTAGGTGAGGATGAAAGTGGAGGTCTTTATAGGGAGCTTGTGCCAACCTTGGTGATTATTCAACCCACTCTCTAATTTTAGAGATAGATAGGGATTGGAAGGGAGAAGTTTGGGAGCCAAGGAAGAAAAGAGATCTTCATCACCATCTCATAGCCATAGGTTGTAAGGAGGTTAGTGCTTCATGCCATATGTTGCTCTCATCTAATGAAGTTGAAAGATGGAATTTTTTAAGAGTATTCTTGTAAGTTTTATGTGATGCATGAGGTGTGAAAATTGTTGTTTTGTAAAAGCCCCAAAAGGGCATGGAAATTATTGATTTGTGAAAGCCCCAAAAGGGCACAAAAATTGTTGTTACAGATATTGTATGATATGGCAAGTCTCCTAATTGAAAGCCCACCTTCACCCAATGTTTATGATTCCATTTGTGAATCATTGTGCAAGCCTTGGTTGGAAAACAAAAAAATTGTGTAGGTGTTATTGAATGTGGTAATCTTGTTGCTTCTTGATGTTGAGATGTTTTTTGAGTGTAGCCTAGTTGAACCTTGTTTCCCCTAGCGCGGGGGTGGCCTCCTTGAGGCCTAGGTTGGGAGGTGAGCCTCCATGGTTCATTATTTTTCACCCTCATCTATAGGCCCTTCTTGGATGTTCTTGGAAACTTGGAACTCTCAGTGTTTTCCCATGTGCATAGGAGATGAAGACATTCTTTGTTGTATTGGAATTGGGGCTGTGAGCAAGCTCCATTTTGTTGGGGGATCTAAATGTATTCCAAAGATAGGGTTGTTGTTTCTCATTGAAAGGGAGATTTGGTGAAAGATCTATGTTAGTGGATAACATTTTCATTATTTTGTCATATTACAAAGAGTTCACCACCTTTTGTGCATTGTAAGAATTATTGGAGTAAGCATGTATTGTGTGTAGGAAGATAAGTTATCTTGAATCTTAAGTTATTGAGCTCTTTTATTTCTATGCAAAATGCAAGATTGAACTTAATTATCATGGAGGAATAGCCATATTAGCATAATTAATTCCATAGAATGAGATTATCATTTCAATTCTCTTGAATAATAAGTGTATATACATCATTGTATTGGATCCTTGTATGTGAAAGCAATGCTAGATCTTGAGATGATGATTTATTACATTTCATTACTCACTAATTAGATTAAATCTGTTTATTCATCTAAGACTTCTATCATGTTTTTTGTATGTGCCTTTGTATTGAGTTATTTGTGCAAATGAATGAATAAGTCCATTGATTTTGACTATCATAACATATTCTGTAACCTCTAATGTATCATTGTAATAATCTAGGATGGTTGCTTAGACTATAGTAGAAGGAATTCAAATAAGAGATATAGAATGTATAGAGCATGAGAAATAATTTGTTGAAGATGCTCATTCTATCCCTCTGGAATTTATATGGAAAGGAAGATAAATATTCCATTCCAATTACAGAGTAATATTTTAATCAATAGGAACATACCTAGGACTCTAAAAGAATAGACACTCCTAGCTAGAAACAAATTCAAATAAGCAATTACTTATGAGACATATGTCTAATCACCATCAGATGAAGAAATAAATAAATTGAAAAAAGATCCCCATGTAAAGGATGACCAAGTAGTAGATAGGGGATAAAACAATAAATGAATTAAGAAAAAAAAGTAATAATAATACCTATGACTTGAATAAAGCAACATTTATAAGTAAGCGCACTATATAGAATTGAATATATATTATAATGAGCATATCAACTTGTACGGGTGATAAAGTCGGATTAAGATTTTTTTAAAAAAATAAATAAATAAAATTAATATAAAGAAAAAAAAAATTAGTGTGTTTTGTCTTGGTAAAATTAGGGCATGACAGTAGTGTTGACTAAGCCACTCCATGATAACCAAGTGATTCAGTGTTTTCCAAGTTGCACAATATCTATCGAGTCACTAGTACAGACCGAGTTCAAGACTACTTGAAAGTGATTAGTATGGACCAAGCTTCAATGTTCTCCAAGAGCATGACAATGCCAAGTAGTGATAGTGGATGTCGAGTACTAGAACCTCACCTAGTCAATCTTAAAAACTCGAGTATCTTCATATGGGCCGACTTTGTAATGTTTGTGTTAACTTGTGTCATGGTTGACCTTGTAATTTTGTAAATTGGATTGGTATATATATGTGATGTATTGTATCATATCCAATGTATTGTAGAATTTAATTAATGTGTAATGCAAGTGCAAGAATGTGAATTTAAGTAGTAGATAAAGATTTATGAAGGCCATATCAGCATAAGGACCAATAGTGACAAATCTATCATAGAAGGGTGATTAGTACATCAAGGAATCACTATCAGAAAACTCAGTTTCCAATCAGAGATCTATTGCTTCATCCTAATAGGTGAACTAGTCAAAATCCTTTAACAAGGTAGACCTAATAGTCTATTCTAAATCTCTTTACATGGTGCATACTTCATTGTATGTTTGTAGGTCCTCTCACAAGGTGGACCTAGCAGTGCTATTTGCTCCTAACAAGGTAGATCATTAGAAGTGATCAATGTAAGCATTAAAAGGACAACTTTATACTGGAGTACTAAAGTTTGTGGGTATCATCCCCACCCTAGTTTTACTTTCTATTTGGAAGGTTTCTGGGTCACCAAATCATTGTGTTCAAGTGTTATGAATGCTTTTATATTTTCATTTTCTCATGCATGCAATTAGATCAGATGTGATGAATTATTAAATTTGGTAGAAGTTTTAGAAGTTATTGATTCACCCCTCCCCTCTCAGTAACTTAGCATAGTCTTGAATATTTCCAACAGTGGAAGGTGGATGGATTTTTTAGAGAAAAGGTTGGCGGGTGAGCTTAATTAAATTAATGGATTATTTAATTAAAAAGGAGAATTATCGGTGCATGAAATTTAATTAAATAAATGAATTAATTAATTAAAAGGGGAATATTTAGTTGAGTTTGGATAACTACTAGGTTGAAGGGTTAGTTTGTGGGTGAAGGGATTTAATTAATTAAGTCAATTAAATAGAGAGGGGTTTTGCAAATTAAATTAAATGAGTTTTGTATTTATTTAATTTTATAGAGGAAGGGGGATTTTATTAATAAATTAGACTATTGGTTGTCTAATAATTTATTAATTAGGAGATAGTGTTAAAATAATTTAATATTTAATATTTAATTAAAATATGCTTTAGAAGATGACTAAATTTGATTAAAAATTTATGTAATCAGATTTAGATGTCTACATTTTGCCCCTCTTCGATATAGTGTTGGTACAACACTATTTCAAATATGTTTTTAAATAATAGATGACACAAAGAAGATTTTAAAGAAACTAGGTTTCCTTGGTCTTTATAAAAGACTGTAATGTGTGATGCCCCCTCGAGATGGGAGTGAGGAGAGAAAAAGATCCTAGATGACATCTCAAAAAGTAATAAAATTGAGCATGCACAAAGGATGAAAGAGGTTTAAAATTGGCTCATACTCTCACTATGCGAGTACAAGAAAATTGGAGATGAACTATACAAATTTCTGAGGCAAGATGGAGAAAATGAGAGATTATGCTTTTTAAATTGGACTCTTAGGATGTGGTGGATGAATGGGTGGGATTTTGGAAACTTTGTAGGATTTTTTTGGGCATTTTTGGATAGGTATCAAAATTGGATAAGGATGTAGGATAGATGTTGATGGGATGATTTTAGGATTGATGTTGATAGGATAAGAATGAACTCTTTTTGAGGTTTCCTTCTATGAATGGGGAAATGAGATGGAATTCATTTGAACCTTGAGCATGAGATTTTCCATATCTCATAGTTGAGCAAATAATTTAATATAGCAATATTGTTGACTGGCCAAGGTTGCTAACAACATCAAGGCCTAGCCATCATTTTTGCATAGGATTGACTCAAAACAAACATGCAAGGATTTTCGTAGCATCAACATGAAACCCAATAGGAATCAGAGTGGAAATGGCACTAGGTAACCCACAAATAAGTGACATTTCCAAAGTGCACCATGTAATCATAAATTATCATATGTTTGGATATGCAAGGGTTATAATTGATTGACTCACAAGCAAAAAGAAAAAAATGAAAGATAGATTAAGACCTTACTTACTGATTGCCCCATTTGTAGCACACCATGATATGAATTATCATGGTGACCTTAAGGAGGGGATAACCAAATTGCTCAAAAAAGATAATCAAGAAACAAAATTGAAATCCAACATCAAAAGGAGTAAATCGATAAAAAATAACTATGTGCTAAAGAGATCAGTAGCAATTGATACTGACAGAACCAAGTCTAATGAGAGGAAAGATGTATCCTACAAGGACTTATTGGTAGCACCTATCACCTAGATTCAGTAGCAATTGGAAATTCTAAGGACAACACTTTAGTGTGAGAGGATTGTACATAAGGACTTTCTAAAGCATGAAATAGTGAGAACTAGAGGACCTGATCTAATGTGAGATGAAATTAGATTGGACTATGTATAATGAGACTGACTAAAGACTGATGAGAAGATGACTAAGGAATAACAATGGATGATTTGATGACCAGTGACTGATATGGGGGAATAGTATGTATAGTGAAACTGACTCGGATATTTACAAGGATGACATTGTATAGGAGTTATTTATGAGGGATGGTGAGGATATATTTATGTTGTGTATAGGGGATGGATTTTTATAGTACATATTTCAAAGATGAAGGATAGTGTGATAGAGAACATGAGATATGTTACATTTGGATGTGTTTATATTACATGTCAAGATATGGGACAATATAATACACAATGGAGCTATAGTTCATGTAGATCATGATAGAGTACATTTTTTTTGGATTTTCTACAAGTATAGTGTTTAGTAAAAGTGTTTTGTTCATGTGATTTTGGAACACCTTGGGGATATGGGTAGATGGATGATTGGATCAGGTGAGAAGGGTGTTGAGCACTGATAGATAATTGTAAGGCCAAGTACACATGGTGCCTATTGCTAGGTTTTTAAAAATGTACATATCCAAGGTGCTTGAATTTCCAAGTTTTCACCATTGGATTCTCTCTTTGTTTTCTTTTTTATTTTGGTATCGTTGGGTGCCTGAATTGCCAGGTTTTCACCATGATGAATTTTTTTTAGTACTTTAAAAAAAAAAAATCATGATTAGTAGAATATACTGATTGTCTTAGGTGTAGAACTTCTTGAGATGAATGATGTTAGTTGGATCATTCAAAGTTTCACCTTCTAGTTTTGATAGCTAATATGCTCCTAGGCTAAAAGACGTTGTGACAACATATGGACCAAGCCATGTGGGCTCAAACTCGCCCTTCTTCTCTTGATCTACCTAGACTTTCATGTTTTCTTTGAGGACCACATCACCTACTTGAAATTTTCCCTAGTGAACTTTTTTGTTGAAGTTTTGCTTGAGTCTATTTTGATAGACAGTGAGGTGGTCATAGACCTATTGCCTTCTTTCATGTAGTAGATCCAATTGTGTGAGTGTGGAGATTCTATAGTCCTCATTTGATATTTGTCCTCATAAAGATATATACAAGGATAGAAGTTCAACCTCAATAGGCAGGATTACTTTGACGCCATGGACAAGGGAGTGTTGTGCATGTGGATGTGCAAAATAAGGTTCTATAAGCCCTTAACATTGGGTTGATTTGCAGATGCCAATCATGGTCAAAATCATTGATAAATTTATTGAGGATTTTGAGTAGGGTTTTGTTAGTTTCCTGCACCTGACCATTACCTTGTGGAAAGTATGGGATGGAGATGATGAATGTGGAGGGAGGTACACAACTCTTCCATAATGAGGTTTTAAAAGTCACCTTTGTGATCTGTAAAAATGGTAGCTGGGATATTGAAGCAGTATATAATATGATAGAGGATGAATTTTCATACTTGAACCCCTGTGGTGGTGACAAGTGGGACTATGTCAAGCCACTTAGTAAAATAATCTATAGTAGTGATCCATTTTTGACCTTCTAAAGATCAAGGTGTAATGATATCAATAAGGTCAAACCCCCAGCATGAAAATGGCCATGGTTGGAGATCTTGTGTTAGAGCTCATATCAAATTTGCATGTTGTTGACAAGGTAGACACCTTTTTGACAAATTCACAAGCATCATGTTCAATAGTAGTAGGCTACTCTCAGTATTTTTTGTGCTAGGACTATACTACTCATGTGATCAGTGCAAAGTTTGGAATGTACCTCTTTTAATGCCATGGAAGCCTCACTTTGGTCTCAACACTTGGAGAGAGTATCATGATAACCTCAACAATATAGGGTATTGGCTATGATAGTGTAGCGGGATGCTTTGGGAATGAGGCTTTTGCATTGGTTTTGTGTGAGGTGAGGGGATATGATACCATTTTTTAGATAAGCATGAACTTTGTGGTACCACGAGGATTGGGGACCAACCAAGATGCATACTCATGTTGATTCATTTTTCTTGTATGCAAACTCATTTAGCTGATCAACTAAGAACTCATATTGTGTAGCTTCCTGAGGAATTTCCAAGAGGGAACTTGTTGGGTGAAACTATGGTACAAATATTAAGGATAAATGATAAGATTAAGAGCTAGTTCATCTCACATTTAAATATCAATCCGGGGTCATAAACTTATGAAAGATATAGTGGCTATATGCTCAAGGGGTGAAGATAGCATGCCAAGTGGGGATGGATGGAACTGAGAACATGTGGAAGGAAACCTACAACAAACCAAAACAAAACTGGCAATAGGAACTGAAACTTCCTGGCAACAGGAGCTAAGCTAAATTTGTTAAAGAAAAACTATTTTAAACTAAATAGAAAGAATAAAGTTTTAATCTACAAATTAATATTACAATTAATTAAATAAAGAAGTGCACAAATCTAAATTTTCATTTAAATCTCAAACAAACACAAACCAAAGATAATTCTATGTATGAAATAAAGTCAAAATAAAAACACACAAACAATCTAAACTAAATCACCATTCATTCCAATAGGTGGATCTTGCCTCCTTAGTATGCCTGGTGATGAAACATGAATTCCCTTCTACTTTTTTGCGATTAGAATAATGATATTTTATTCATCCATAAAATTATAGAATTTTGCTACAAGAAGATATATGTACAAAAGCTTATGTTTTTCTTTGATATCATTATATCTCCCCCATTTAGAGAAGATGTATATATATAAATATCATTTGTATAAAATACTACAACTATTTAAAGGAAAGTATAATATTTGTTTTCCTCCAATCAACAAAGATCACAATTGAATGACTCACATACAATGTGTTGGTCACATACTCCAAATCTATTGCAACAACAATAGAAAAATAGGTATGGAATGGTTATAATCTTCTCCAGCCATATAAAAATATATTAAGATCGTAGCCAACTAGAGTGTGACTGATGTAGTAGATGGCTCTTTCTTTTCTATTATCATCAAGTTGTGCAAGAAGAGTGCCTAGTGTTGTTGAAGTAGCTGTTATGTATAGTATCAATGGTCACCCGACAATTGGTGGAACTAAGATTGGTGGATTGGTCAAGTATTTCTTTATCTTTTTAAAGCTTCGTTGACATATAGGGTCCCATTTGAAATTTTGATCTTTCTTGAATAGATGTGTGAATGGCTAACATTTATCTGCTAGTTGTTGGATGAGCCATTTTACTGATTACAATTTACCCTAAAGAGAACGAAGTTGTTGCAAAGTCTTGGGAGGAGGCATGTCCATCATGGCTTTGACCTTTTGGGGTCAATCTCAATGCCACATTATAATACAATAAATCTTAGGAGCTTTCTAGATGTAACACCAAAAATGCATTTCATGGGGTTAAGCATGAGGTAGTACTTTGCTAACCAATCAAATACTTCTTCAAGGTGAGATAGGTGATCCATGGCATCAACATATTTGACCAAGATGTCATCTACATAATCTTCAAGGTTTTTGTGGATGAGCTCATGGAAGATGACCATCATAGCTCATTGATAGGTTTCACTTGCATTCTTTAATCCAAAAGGCATCATGTTGTAGCAAAAGGTTCCCCAAGAGGTGGTGAATGATGTCTTATGTTGATCCTCTTTTTCTATATGTATCTAGTTATACCCATAGAATCCATCCATGAGGAATATTAGTTTGTGGCTAGCTATTAGATCCACAATCATGTCGATATTTGGCAAAGATAAATCATCTTTGGGATACGCCTTATTGAGGTCCCTAAAATCTATACAAATTATGATATCACCAGAGGGCTTTGTGATTGGTACCATGTTGGAAATCCACTCTAAGTAGTCAATTAGGTGAAAGACCTTTGCTTCCAACATCTTTTCCAATTCTTCTTTTACAAGTAAGGTGACCATGGGATGCATTTTTCAAAGTTTCTACTTGACTGTCTTGACTTTTGAATCTACTACCAAATGATGTACAACCAAATTAGGATCTAGTCCTGGCATGTCCTAGTATGACCATGTGAATTGACCAATGTTTTCTTGGAGTACCTCAATAAAAAGTTCTGCTTGGGTTGGTGGCAAAGATGTTGTGATGTATGTGATCCTACATGTCTCTATCAGACTAATGTTGATTGGTCTTGTCTCTTCAATTAGTATAGATGATACTTTTGGCCTATAATCTTGTGAAGGAAGGAAGAATTATCCATCTTCAAGTGCCTCAAAGAGGTTTTTGCTATCAGATGCATCATTTATTTCTCTTTTATTTTTTGATTGATATAATGGTGCTCGAAAGGAGTTTTCACCAAGGGATACCTTTGTTGTTCCTTTTTTTTTTCTATTTTCCTCATTGGTTTTGTGATTGGAGATTTCTTCCTCCTTGAAGTAACCTTTTGGGTCCAATTTGTGAACATAAGTTGATGGTGGCTTTCATTTCTTGCTCGATGTCTCAGCCCCATGAATCTTAGGAGTGCTTACTTAATAGGGAACTCATCAACATGGAGTAAACTTAGTTGGTCCCAATCAATGATTTTAGGATGGGTGAGGGGGAGATCAATGAGGTTGATGGATAGTTCATAGATCACAAAGCCTCCTAGGGAGATATTGGGGTCATGGATATCATCATAGGCTCTCTTTTCAACTTCCTCAGGGATGTATTTGACCTTTATGAGTTCACCTTGGATGTTTAAGAAGGCATAATCATCTTTACTAGTGCCTCCAATTTTTGGGTATCCAAGTCCTAAGCATTTCTTCTTATATTCCTTGTATGCCTCTATAGGTTGCCTGATGCCAAACTCCTCTTTTCCTAGGCCACCTCCTTGATAATCCCATTATTCAATACCAAGTTGACGTGAGCGAGGATATTTCCATTTGAAGTAGTTGAGGAGATTTTTGTCTCTCAGAGGTGGATCCTTGTATAGCTATGTACTCATGTCAAGGGCCCTTTTTTCCCCATTGAGGATCATGTTTGCAACAAATATGGTTGGCCCAAGTTGTTTGAATAAAGGAGTTGTCTCTTTCTTTGGTCCTTGATAGGTTGGGCACCCCTGAGTGTGTGGGTCAAGAGGAAAGGCACCAACTAGAAATGCATCTGAGAGACTATATTCACAACAACCCTTGTAGGTGATCTTAATGGTGGAGAGTGTGGAGGCTAAGATGGTGTCAAGGTCATTGTAGGTACTAGAAGAGCTAGCAATGGTGGCATCGATCTCAATTTATAGGCAATGATTATCAAAGGATGCTTCTACCATGTTACAATACACAAAGAGTTTTGGATTAGTACATATAGTTATCTTAGTACCATGATGTAGAAATTTGAAACGCTGATGATTAGTAGATGGAACAGCTTTCATGACATGAATCCATGGTCGGTGGAGGATGATATTAAAAGGTAGGTTAAGATCAACAACATGACACACCATTTCTTGAGTATTAGGCCCAACTCTAATGGACAACAAGATAGTTACCTTTGTAGTTCTTTCCAAGTTGTCATAAGCCTTGATAGTGATGACATCATTGATAATGTATGCCTTAGTGTCTCATGCATTTTTAATGAACTTCAAAGTACACAGGTTCAAGGCAGGCACATTATGTATCATGAAAAAGTTAGAGACCATGAGGGAAATGCAGAGTGGAAGGATGTGATCTAGCTCAATTTTTGAGACATTGGAGGGCTTGAAGGATACTACACATGAGGCAAAGAGGTGTCCTACTAGGTTTCTAAATGTTGTAGCATTGATATTAGTGGGGACATGAAATTTGTGGAGAGCATTTTTAAGGATTTCTCTATAAAGTGGGTTGGTGCAGAGTAAATCCAAGATGGAGATTTGGGCTAACATGTTTCCAAGATGTTCTAGAATATTATATTGTGTTGCTCAAGAAGTGAGTGAGACATAGGTGGTCCCACAATATTGAGTTGGGTCTATTGTGTTGTGACTACACATTGATTGTTTGGGCCCTTGATATTTAGCACATTAGTAGAAGGTTCATCTTGGGATATACATCCAATCACATTACCATAGTAAAGGTATGTTGAAATGTAGTCTTCTAATCTATCATGATTTTCACCTTTCTTGGGTTGGGTATTGTTTTCTCTATTGTTGTTCTATATAGTTGCCTTGCTCACATTTTTGTTGTTGTGCAGTGGGAATGCATTTTGATAGATCAATAGTCCTACATTTGGAGAGGCTTGTGTTCTGACCAAGATTTACTTAGGATCAATTAGATCTTGTACACAATTGTTGAGTTGCATTCATCTAAGGGTGAGATTCCTTTTCACATGATGAAAGTTACAAAACTCATTCTCTTTGTACCATGATGCTTTAGGTTGGCTTGAGTCCAACGGTTGTGTTTGTGGGTAGTGGGTGAGATTTTCATGGGCCAGTTTATTAAAAATAACATTGAGCAGTTGCCCCAAGGATGTGTATATATGAGGTGGTCTTTGGACTCTTGGTTTTTGTCCAGCTATGATGGTGATAGCATTGGTCTGATTTGTTGGTCCATGATAAGTGGGTGTTGGTATGTTGTGTTGATACTGATGTTGTGGAGGTTGTCAATATGTTTGTTGATAGACCATGTTTGGTTGATATGATGGTTTTTGTTAGAACATCTATTGATGAGGGGTGTTTGATGTGCTGGGTGTGGCACCAACTACATGGACATATCAGATGTTAATGACACCATCTATTATTGTGTTCTTGTTCTTGTTCCAATATCATGGTTTATCATTAGAGTGTCCTCACTCTTGGTTTTTCCTTTATGGAGATTTATTATTCTATCATTAATAATCCCTCACTTGAGGCCCATGTCTTTCTCTTTGATCTCTTTGCATTTTTGTATGTAGTTCATGACCATGTGGTGAGAGAGTCTAGGATGTACATTGTCGATGAAAATTTTGGCAAGGTGGTGCTTTGGTGTTTTGCAAGAGATTTGTGTTGCAAGAATTTGTCACCTTTGAAAGTAATTAGTGAGGCTTTTATCCTATTATTATTTGGTGTATACTAAATTGACCAAAAATGACTTCATTTCAACAACATGTGCATATTGTGCCACAAAGGCTTCTAAAAGATCAATGAATGTGTTTATTGTGCCATGGAGTATTCAAAAAAATCTTTTGAGAGTGGGACCTCATAGACTTTTAGGAAAGAGTCACATGAGGAATATTTCATTATAGGCTACTTCTTGGAAATGCATTTTAAATTCTTTGACATGCATGATTGCACCTCCTTCCCCCTGAATTTATTAAATATGGGGATCTAAAAGTGCTTGGGGAAGGGTGTCAATGTGATAACTCTATCAAATGGCTATGGAAAAACATCTTCAAATTTGAAGGTCTTGGATTCAATTCCTCTTTAAGTACCTTCAGAGAATTCTTTATTTCTTCCTACTCAGGGTTGACAGGTGTTATTGTTGGTGCCCCTAGTGCAAGGTATGTAATAGATGGAGTAGGTGAGTATGGATAGTTTTGATGGGTGTACCATTATGGGTGAAATATGGATTGGACTGATCCTTGGATAGGAATTATTGGTTGTTAGGGTGGTGGTTGGATGTACTATTGTAATTATTGGGTGAATTATTGATATTGTGGTTGCTGCTAGGGTGGATAGGTGTGATATTGTTGTCTAGATGGATGATTCTACATGGATGCTTGCACATACCATTATTGTGGTGGTTGTTACTGGAGGGGTGGTGGTGGATATTCTAGTGCTATACTTTGAGATTTCACATTCTTCCCAATGTATTTTGGTTTTACCCCTGCTTGGGAGGGAGATTGGGTGTTGAGAGGTGCCAAATAGTTGATGTAGGGAATTATCCCCATTCCTAGTTGTTTTGTTGTGGTATCGCTTGGCTACTCCCTAAGGGTGGCATAGAAAAGTAATCAATGATGGGTGGTACTGGATTAGTTGGTGGGGGTGGTGATTGATGTGCTTGGAAGGTTGGGATGAATGAATTACTAGTCAGGAGGCTTGTGGTCTACCCTTGTGATTGTCTAAAACTCCAAGGACCAAGTGGTGTTGTTTGACATAGATGAAAATGGACTAGGGGTGATGAGTAGTTTATTATTAGGCCCTATTAGTGACATCCATGTAGTGAATTGTAATGTTGATTGGGTGCTCTACTAGAATGTGTTGGGTGTACTACTAGCATGTATGTATGAGCTAGAAGTAGCAGTTTGGGAGGTGGAAGGTCATGCAATGTTGAATGGAATGGATGTGAGGTGTGAAGTGATAGTAGCAATAGTGATGGAAGTGATTGAAAATGTAGGTGGTGTGATGGTAGGTTTTTGAGGTGTTGCATGAACCAATGACTGTGTAATGGTAGGATGGTTACTTTGTGGGATGGGAGAACCGAGTTGGGTGGAGGATATATTTGGGTCCATGATTTATGGTATCATTGTTTAGTGTCCTCTTCTATGAATGAAAAAGGGGTCATTGGGCTCAAAGGAACCAATGGGTGGTGGGAGCTTTCCAAACAACAAATGTACAAAATCTGATATGTCCAACAGTAGTGGCCTCCCAAAGTCAAAGGCCACCAACATTATCTCTCCAAAAAATTTCAATCATTGGTTTCTTTATTTTTGTCTATGATAGCATTAACAAGGGTTGCATGTCCAAATTGATTCATAAAGGCATCTATGTCTAATAGTGAGGGACCCAAATCTTCTGGATTTTGTGGTGGTGGATCATATTTGATCACGGATACCATCGGGTTTGGCCACACGCTAGTTGAGTCACCGCAAAGACTAGGGTCCATGTCCCTCTTCTTCTTTTTGTTCTTTCCGAAATGTATGGTAGGTGGCATGAAATGATAATGCTCCTAAGGGTGAGATGCAAGATGATATGAAAATGGGTGCAAATATGCAATGTGGGCTTTCTAAGCTTCCTAATGATGTGAAAACTATGATGCAAGGATTTTCTAGGATGTAGAGATGTATGATAGAGGCAAAAAATCTTACTTCTAACGATATGATATCTAGGAGACCTAAATTATTAGTGATGTGATGTCAAAGTAAAAGAGATGTCGCCTTATGTGTAGGGTTAAGATATGATGATAAAGTCAATTCTAGGATAGACTGATGACCTTTCAAAAGACAAGTGATGATCAAATGTGGAGCCTAACCTTTAGCTCAAGGTGATGAGGGACACAAGTGACAAAGATAGACTACCCTAGATAATGCTTAGTCAAAAGGGATAATCATGATACTATGATGAATGTAGGATGTAGGATGGACAACTCTAACAAAGTGATACCAAATGCTTAAGGATGATGAGGATGATGAGGAATTTTGATCTATCATGGGATTTGGATGGGGATGGGTTTTTAAAGCATGATCTAAGGATGATGGATCTAAAAATTTCTAAGGGGGATAATAATCTATATGATAACCCTAAGGGATAAATCTATGATGTAATAAGTGAAAAGTGTGTGTTGAAGAGAATGACATAATATAATTGGGTGTAGCTAGTGTAGTTAATGAGGATATGATTGACTCCATGTTTGAAGGTCATGTTTTGAATTTTTTTATCTCACACAAATTGTAGGGAAACCTCAATACCTTCTTTCTTAGTTATATCTAGTTTAGAAAGTTTTGATTGGGTGTGTGTTTCTTGCATTCAAAATTTACCTCTCTATATATTGTTGGTTGCTTAAGTTTGACCTTTTTAAATTTGAATTTTGATTAGCTTGACATGAGGTTTCTACTAATTGGTCTTAGGTTTATCTCAACTTTGGTTTGAGGTAGTGACTACACCAAGTATACCTTTTACTTAGGTTGGAAAACATGAATCTTGGGATAGAAAATGAGTCTAAATGGGCAAAAAAGATTTTATCAATGGATGATATAATAGCTAAGGTTAGAATTAATAGATAATATGGAGCAAACTAGACTTAGGGTTGTTGTGAATGGACTTACTAACAACCATTTTTGTATAAATAAAAAAAAGGATAAGACTTTTGTGATAGTAGATAGGATGTGTTGTAAGAAAACAATCTCTCAAAGGACAAAGCAACTTTTGAGAGAGACAAACAAGTGATCTCTTTAGAAAAAGGATTTGATAGTAACCAATGTGTATATTTTTACAAAAAAAAATTACGAGGTCATTTAACAATGCAAGAAATTCAAGTACATTTTATCCCTATGGTCAATTTGGTTTCAATGTGTTACTCATTAGGCCTATTGGGAGGATCCCATCTTGATGTTTTCTGGATCTAGTGTGATATTTCCCTCTCAATCTAAGAGGTGAGTTGATACAATATTTGATCAAAAAACTTTCATGTCAATGATCCTTCAAGGTATGACAAATAGAAGTCCCCCTTCTATGGGGACAACAACTCTTGGGGATAAAGTCCAAGTAGCCTTATGCCTCTACCAAAGAAAACACATATGTTAGGTAACTTTAGAGAAGCCTTATATTCTCTTGCACCATGAGTAACACACCAAGGAAAAAAGGGTAGCTAATAATTGGTTATTAGTAAGATCCATGGAGTTGGGTCAAATAGTTGTTATGTGTGTGATTCACTTAAGAGTCTATTCTGACCATGTTGAAATCATGGGAAATTTTTCCCATCTTAGACTACCATCAGAAATGCATCACCCAAACATGTCTACATGGAGAAATTTTTTTACCTTTCTTCTCATTTATATATAGGTTAGAGGGGTTTACTAGTTTGAGCTTCTATCTAAAGGGGGGATACTTCCTAAAAGATGATGAACTCGCTAGAAGCACTCCTAGGTTGTTGTGAATGATCTTGCTAACAACTTTTGGTACATGCATCATATAATTTAATGGTTCTTCTTTGCAATAAATGAAAGATAGCTCAAAGATGTGTTGAAAAACACATCTTAAGACTCACAAGACACTTTTTCATTCCAACCTTGAAGTCTTTAGATTTTCTATCTATGATTGAAGACATCTGTGATTAGCATGTATTGTTCTTTCCAACTTGATAGTGTATCATCAACATAATAAATAAAATATGAAATATTTGAAAATGATGGGAATAAGAGAAATTTTCTTTAAATAATTCAAGACTTTGTGATTTCTTTTTAAGCTCCAAATCAAAAAGTGTGGATTTGCAATGTTCTTTGATCCTTAAGCGTTCAAGATTTGATGAGATTTTTTTACACCCAAATTAAAGTGTGATTCCATAGCATTGTTTTTTGATCCTTATTACATTCAAGAGTGTGTTTAATTTCTATGCATTCATTCCAATGAAAAGATTATCCTTAAGCATTCAAGATAGAGTTTTCATTTGTTCAATTTTAGTACCCAAATCGAAATGTGATGACTTTGATCATTTTTTTTTACTTTATTTATACTCCTTTGCATTCAAGATTTTGTTTGTTGGATTATTAAGCCCAAATTGAAAGTATGATTATATCAAGACATGATTAACAAAGCAAGTTAATTCCAAAAAAGAATGTTTTTAAATGACAACCTACAAGCAATGGTTAGTAAAAATTATAATCTCATAAGCTCCTTAACTTGCACAAAAGTTAAAATCCCTAGTTATGGATGCATAGATAGACAGAGTAAATGTGTTGAAACATAAAATGAATGCATAGTAGAACTGAATAGATGCACAATAATACAAAATAGATGCACAAAATTACTAAACAAAAGTGTAAAAATATTGAATAAATGCACAAAATTATTGAATGGATGTGTGTAAATGTTGCAAAAATGCATGAAATCACTACATAGATGCATGTAAATGAACAAAAGCATAGAATTAGTGAATGGATGCAATGAAGTAGTGAATGAATGTGTGGAATTAGTGAATAGATGCACAAAAGTAGTGAATGAACATGTACAATTAGTGAATGGATGAATGGAAGTAGTGGATGAATGTGTGGAATTAGTGAATAGATGTGCGGAAGTAATAAAAGGATGTGAGGGAGTAGTGAATAGATCTATGGGAGTAGTGAATGGATGCATAAAACAAATAAATGGATGTGTGGAAGTAGGAAATGGATGCACATGAAGAAGAAACAAATGTGAAGGAAGACAAAGAACATAGCTAGGCCGAGATAGATTGAAGAAAGGTGATAAAAGATAGAATAAAAGCACTGAAAAAATGAATAGATGTGCAAGAGTAAGGCGCAGATGCACTACAATGGCCCAAAAAAGGTTTTCCCTAGATGTTTAGAGGTGTTTTAGTGTGTTTTAAGGTTTCTAAAGCATGTATTTTCCTTCTAAATGTGTTTCCTAACCTACATAAGCAACAAAACAACCTTACAATAGAATCAAACAATGAGAAACGTTAGTTTATTAGTTAGCAAGAAAAATAGATAGTAATGGATGAATGAATGAACCATTTGCGAGGTCCCACCATGCATGCCAAAATGTGTGCTATGAAAACTAGAGTGCAAAGAACATTAAGCAATTGAAAAAAATTCAAAACCTAGTCACATGGCAACATATGGATTAGACAATAAAAGTAAACAAGAGAGATGTACACCAAAGGAGAGCACTCCAAGCTTATATCAATGAGTAGATGTGTCCAAAGGATGGAGATGTATGCTCAAGTGTAGCCTAAAGCTTCAATGAATGAGATATGAATGAAGGATTCAACAATGGAGGAATGAATGGATTTTAAAATTCTAATGGTATTTTGATATTTTTTAGGCTCTCAAAATAGTATTATAAATTTTCATACGAAGCTGGATGATTTGTGAGAGGGGAGGGGTTCAATTTATAGGCAATTGGATGAGAAGGAGATAAAATTTGTTGATGGATAGTTAACTGAGTTAGCTATGAGATAGGCATCAGTTAACTAAGATAGGTGGAGGAGATGTGGCATGAGAGTGGAATTGGGCTTGAGTTAGAAGGAATAAATTATGCCTTAATTTATTAAAGAGGAGGTCAACTGTTTCAATTAAGGTGGGTGAGGTGGTTCGGTTGACTTAATGGTGTGAGAGATGGATGGATTTGTTAGAGAAAAGGCTGGTAGGTGAGCTTAATTAAATAAATAGATTATTTAATTAAAAAAGAGAATTATTGGTGCATAAGATTTAATTAATTAATTACAAGAGGAATATTTGGTGTATGAGTTGAGTTTGGTTAACTACTGGGTTGAAAGGTTAGTTTGTGGGTGGAGGGATTTAATTAATTAAATTAATTAAATAGAGAGGGGTTTTGGAGATTAAATTAAATGAGTTTTGTATTTATTTAATTTAATAGATGAAGGGGGATTTTATTAATAAATTAGATCATTAGTTGTTTGTTAATTTATTAATTTGGCTATAATTAACTAATTAAATTAATTATTTAGGTGATAATAGTAAAATAATGTAATATTTAATTAAAATGTGCTTTAGGAGATGACTAAATTTAATTACAATTTTTTTATGTGATTAGATTTAGGTGTCTACAATGAGTATAATTGGAGAAATGAAATACTTCTTAGGATTGCATAATATACAAAACAAAGATGGTATTTTCATATCACAAGCTAAGTATCTTAAATATTTATTGAAGAGATTTGGATTGGAATGTTGTAAACCTATTAGAACACCTATGGTAATTAGATGTTAGTTATCTAGAAAAGATGAATCCCCTACCATTGAACAAAAGTTTTATAGATATATGATTGGTGGATCGCAATATTTGATGCATATTATATCTGATATAGCTAGTGCAGTTGGAATTGTACCAAGATTTCATTTAGATCCTAAAGAGATACTTATGCAGAAGTAAAAAGAATTTCAAATATTTGAAAGGCACATATGATTATGGATTATGGTATGACAAATCACATGATTCACTCTATGTGCATATACTAATGTTGATTGGGTAGTAAGTATAGATGACAGAAAGAGCACCAAAGGTGGAGCATTCTTCTTGGGAGGAAGATTGGTTTCTTGGCTAAGAAATAAATAGGATTGCATTTCACAAAGTCTAGAAGAAGTAGAGTATGTTGCAACAAAAAATAATTGTAATCATATTATTTGTATGAAGAAAATGTTGAAATAAATTGGGATAGAGTTTATTGAATCTATTACCATACATTGTGATAACATAAGTACTATAAGTATGTCAAAAAATTTAGTTCTATGGACAAAGCATATATCTATTAAGTATCACATTTTGAGAGGAAAAGTTGCAGAGAAGGAAATTTTTTTGGAGTATGTTAGCAGAAAGGAACATATAGTAGACATTTTTAGAAAACCTTTGGTTAAGGACACATTTGAGTACTGGAGAGGTGTGCTTGGGATAATGCCCTAGCCTACTTTTAAATAGTTGATGTAAAGATTGCATCAGTCTAGCTAGTAGTAGAGCACTAATATTTACTTGGACTGGATGCTTGATGCTTCTCCTATGGGGGAGTATCTATGTTTAAGTCATGAAGGACTCTTGGTACTAGTATTAAATAGTATCTCTAGACACTTGAGCTTATTGAAAATTATTTTGAAGATGGTTGAGCTTAGTGAATTGACATAACAATACATTTGTTATTGATGTCACTAGAAGAGACAGTAGTATTATGAAAAACATATTTTGGTGAGAGAATAACACATGAAAAATAGTCTATGAGAAATATTATCCTTTGAGGGAGAGAAATATTATTCTAGGTTGCATTGCTATCCTGCATGTTTTTAGTTTTTACCTTACCGCTAAAATTGCATTTTCTAGTTTCTAGGTGCCTATTGCAGACCATGTAACTAATTTTCCATAATGAATGAATGACTTCTCACGTCAGGGATTGAAGAGGGCCTAAATAAATATCTATGTTCCAAAGCACAAGTTCTAACTACTTATAGTTTGAGAGATATGGCAATTCTCTTGAAACATCGATCTCTGGCAGTTTTGTGTGATAGTTTTATGTGCTCAACTTTCAGAATTGATGACACTTTTCCTTGATGAACTTGTGAACATAAGGGGTTGTAGAGAACCTAGATATCTACCCATAGTTTGAAGCATGAGTTCTAACTAAATCAAAGCTAGGAGATATCATGATTTTTCTCGGGCATTAATTTCAAGATAGTTAATTGCTGAGGTAGGCCGACATGTGTATTTAATTTTGGTCTATTTTCATTTAATATTTGTTAAGAGCCAACTTGTGGATTATCCATGTTCTAGAATGATCTATAAGCCATTTTGGCTAGTATAAAATAGAGTGTTTAGCCTAGAAGCTAGGGAAATTAAGATTCTTTAGGCAGTTTTGAAGAGGATTGCAGAGCAGAACTGGAAAGTGTGAATTTGTTGTTGGATCTTTGAATGTGAATGTATTTTGTATCTAGTCATAACCTAGAAGGCCTTATATCTAGGCATGCATGTTGAATATTTAAAGAATCAATGAAAGCATTTTACTCTTCTTCCTCCTTTGGTTGTTGTTCTTTTTGTTTCATTCTGTTGTGTTAACTCTTGCAAGGTGGTTTAGAGAGCTAGGTGTGCCATTGGCCCTAGTTTTCCCTATCCTTCCTTGCATCGGGTGGTATCAAAGCTTGTGGTTCATCCTTGTGGAGATTGGATCATGTAGAACCCTAATTCAAATTTGGTTGTAGGATGGAAGATCTGTATATTTGACCTATAACTTGTAGAGGGTTACGATCTTGCAAGAATCTAATTTGTAAAGATGGTTCGCGGTAGAGAAAATGTTGATAATGCTATATTGGATCAATTGAGACAAATTAAAGCTAGATTAGATGCTATGTAGATAGCCTAGAGGAGAGGAGCACATCTTTATGATGTAAGTGATAATGAAGCAGCAACACCAAACCATAATCTAGAACTTGAGGAAGATCAAGATGAGGAAAGATTGTTGTGAGTGTTGTCTAGGGAAAATTCAAATCCTACTGTAGAAGTTGTTCCTTATGATGGAAAATTGGATACCAATGCTATGTTAGATTGGATCTTAGCTATGGAGAAGTTTTTTGAGTATGAAAACACTCCTGATAATAGAAAGGTGAATATTGTAGTTACTAGGCTAAAAGGTCATGCTTCACTATGGTGGGAGCATTTGCAAACTGATAAACAAAGGAGAGGAAAGGAGAAGATCAGAACTTGGCCAAAGATGGTGAACAAGGTAAAGAATAAATTTCTTCCTGTTGATTACCAAGTTAGTTTCTTGAGAAAGATGCAAAATTTGAAACAAAAGAAAATAACTGTGAAAGAGTATACCGAGGAGTTCTATAGATTGGACATCAGATCTGGACATGTGGATGATGATGTTGAGAAAATTGTAAGGTACATAAATGGATTGAGATCTAGAATTCAAGATGAAATAAGTTTTGTGAAGTTGGAAAGTGTGGAAGAAGTATAACAATTTGCCTTGAAAGCTAAGGAGATCTTGACAAAGAAGCATGAACAAAGACAAAGAGACAAAGATGGTAGATTCCAAAGAGGCAGAGGTAGATCTTATGGTGAAGGTGGCAGATCTAAAAAATTTGTGTAGGACAAAGGCAAATTTGAATAGAAGAATGATGACAAAGACAAGATCACGTGGAAAGATCGTAGCTCATACCGAGGTGGTACTAGATCTTATCGAGGAAGAGGTAATTCTTATACTAGAGATGGTTTCCATGGTAATTGTTTCAGATGTGGTAAAGAAGGACATAGATCTTTTGAATGTAGATCTTCTGAAAGTGGGCAAAATAATAGAAATGTTGTGATTCAAGGAGACATTAAGAGTTCACCAAGTGGACCTAAGGTTGGAGAAAATCTAATGGTGAGAAGAACCTTATGTAATAAGGGAAGAGATGAGGAACCTATCCTTAGAAGAAGTCTTTTCAAGACCAGATGTAAGATGAATGGAAAATGTTTTAAGGTGATCATTAATAGTGGAAGTTCTACAAATTTGGCATCAAAAGAGTTGGTTACAAAGTTGCAGTTGTAAAGGCTAAAACATCCCAAACCTTATCATTTTTCATGGATCAAAGATGAGCATAAGATATTGGTAAGTGAACAATGTGTTGTGAAGTTCAAAATTGGACATTACTTTGATAAAATTTTGTGTGATATTATGCCCATGGATTGTTGTCATATTTTGTTGGGTAGACCTTGGCAATATGAATGATATGTTGTGCATGATGGAAGATTGAATCAATATACTCTTTGGTTAAATGGGAAGAAATAAACATTGCTACCTTTGATTGAAAGTCCAAATGAGGTCAGTTGTACTGCAATAAAATTTTGCATGGTTAATGGAAAGCAATTTGAAAAAGAAGTAAAGAAGAATCAAGCTTGTTTTTCTATAGTTCCCAGAGGACCAAGTGTTGATAGTAATGACCAAGCAGCAAAAGTTGGTATGACAATAGAAACTAAAAAATTGTTAAATGAATATAAGGATATTGTTTTTGATGATATTTCTAATGGTTTACCTCTAGTAATAAGTATAAGTCATTTTATGGATCTAATTCTTGGAGCTAGTTTTCCAAACAAAGCACCATATAGATTGATACCTAAAGAGAATGAAGAACTTAACAAACAAGTGCATGAGTTGTTGTAGAAAGGTTTGATCAAAGAAAGTTTGAGTCCATGTGTTATACCTGCTATATTAGCACCTAAGAAGAATGGAGAATAGAGGATGTGTACTAATTCCAGAGCTATTAACAAGATCAAAATGAAATATAGGTTTCCTATGCTGAGGATGGATGACATAATGGATTGTTTGAGTGGAGTAAAGTATTTTATCAAAATTGATTTGAAGAGTGGCTATCATCATATCAGAATCAGAGAAGGTGATGAATGGAGGGCTACTTTCAAGACAAAAGATGGTTTATATGAATGGTTGGTTATGCCTTTTGGTTTGATTAATGCACCTAGTACTTTCATGAGGTTGATGAATGAAGTTCTAAAAGGATTCTTGTGTAAGTTTTTGATTGTTTATTTGGATGATATTATGATATTTAATAAGACTAAGGAAGAGTATCTTGAGCATATTAGACAAGTATTACAGAGGTTTAAAGAGGAAAATTTTTTGATTAATCTGAAGAAAAAAAATTTCTATGCAAGAGGAGATTGTGTATTTGGAAATTGTGATTTTGGCTAATGGATTGAAGATGGATCCTGAGAAGGTTAAAGCAATTTTGGAGTGGCCTACACCTGAGAATGTGGGTGAGGTAAGATCATTTCATGGTTTGATTAGTTTTTACAAAGAGTTTATAAAGAATTTCAATGTTGTTTGTAATGCTATGACTATGACAATGAGAGGAGATAAAAAAGAATTCAAGTGGACACATGGAGCTGATAAGATTTTTGAGACTTTGAAAAAAAAGGTTGCTGTATTACCTGTATTTGCTTTGCCTAATTTTAACAAAATATTTCAAGTTGAATGTGATGCAAGTGGTAATGCAATAGGAGCTATTTTAAGTCAAGAAGGTAAGCCTATCGCTTTCTTTAGTGAGAATTTGAATGATGCTAAAAGAAAGTATTTTGTGTATGATCAAGAGTTTTATGCTATTGTTCAAGCTTTGAAGAAGTGGAGACATTATTTGATTCCTAAAGAGTATGTGTTGTATATTGATCATAAAGCTTTACAATACTTAGGAATTCAACATAAATTGAATCAGAAATATATGAAGTGGGTTGAGTATTTATAGAATTTTACATTTGTCATCAAGCACAAGACTGGAGTTACTAACAGAGTTGCTGATGCATTGAGTAGAAGACATTCTTTGTTGACTAAAATGAAGGTTGAAGTTCTTAGTTTTGATGAAATGAAAGAGTTGTATGATGTTGATCTTGATTTTTCTTAGATGTGGAGAGAGTGCAGAGCACCAAATTTGACCAATCACATAAATAAGTATGATGATTATTTTATTCAAGAAGGAATGTTGTTCAAAGGTATTTAGTTGTGTATTCCTAGAAGTTCTATGAGGTTGAATTTGATTAAGGAAAAGCATAGTGGTGGATTAGCTAGACATTTTGGAATTGATAACACATTGAGTTTTCTAAAAGAGAAGTATTATTGGCTAGAAATGTATAAGTATTTTCATAAATTTATAAAGAGTTTTGGATTTTGTCAAGTTACAAAAGAAGTGAGTCAAAATGTTGGTTTGTATACACCTATTATTGTTCCTGAGAAACCTTGGAGTGATATCAGTATGGATTTTGTTCTTGGATTGCCTAAGATACTGAAGGGGTATGATTCCATATTTGTTGTTGCGGATAGATTTTCTAAGTTGGCTCATTTTATACCATGTAAGAAGATATTAGATGCTAAGCATGTTGCCAAACTTTTCTTTAAAGAGATTGAGAGATTGCATGGATTACCAAGAAGTATTATTTCTAATAGAGATAGTAAGTTTGTTGGTTATTTTTGGAAGACTTTGTGGAAGATGGGTACTGAGTTGAAGTTTAGTTCTACATTCCATCCACAAAGAGATAGATAGACAGAGGTGGTGAATAGAAGCTTGGGTAGCTTGCTGAGATGTTTAGTTGGGAATAATCCAAGTAATTGGGAGATGGTATTGGCACAAGCCGAATTTTCATATAATAATTTTGTGAATAGGAGTATAGGAAAGACACCTTTTGAGATTGTTACTGAAATGAAGCCTAGAGGTATATTAGATTTGAGAGATGTTGTTGTTGAAGAAAAGAGAAGTGTTACTGATTTTATGGAGTCTTTGCATAAGGAAGTGAAATTGAGGATAAAACAAAATAATCAGAAGTATAAGGAGAATGTTGATCAGTCTAGGAGACATCATGATTTTCAATTTGGTGATGAGGTGATGGTTCATCTGAAGAAAGGAAGATTTCCTATTGGAACATATAGTAAGTCAAAGATGAAGAATTTTGGACCTTGTAAAATCTTGAACAAGTTTGACAGTGGTAATGCTTATGAAGTTGAGTTACTTGATGACATGGATATATCTCCTAAATTCAATTTTGTTGATTTATACAAGTATCATGAGTTAGATGATGAAGTTATTATATCAAAGGACTATCCTAAGAAATAGATTGAAGAATCTGAATAGATATTGGATCAAAGAATTAGCAAGAGCACAAAAGGAAAAGATTATTATGAATATCTGGTGAAGTGGAAGAACATACCTATGGAAGATGCTTCATGGATTTCTCAATCTGAGTTGGATTTAGTCAGGTTGTGATATCTCAATGATTTAGGAGAATCATTTCTTCCAACCCTAGTTTTTTGATGCAGGAGCATCTTGGATTGCACTGCTATCATGCATGTTTTTAGTTTTTACCTTACTGCTGAAACTGGGTTCTGTTGAAACTACATTTTCTAGTTTCTATGTGCCTATTGAAGACTGTGTAACTAATTTTTCATAATGAATGAAGGGTTTCAAACTTCAAAAATTGAAGAGGGCCTATAGTACTATCTATTTTCTAGAGTGTAATTTCTAACTCCTTATAGTTTGAGAGATATGGTAATTCTCCTAGAATATCAATTTCTAGTAGTTTTGCGTGATAGTTTTTTGTGCTCAAATTTCAGAATGGATGCAAACTTTTCCTTGATGAATCAAACCTTATGCACTTAAGGGGTTGTAGAAGACCTAGATATCTACCCACACTTTTAAGTGTGAGTTGTAACTCAATTGGAGCTAGGAGATATCATGATTTTTTGTGGGTATCAATTTCAAGACTGTTAATTGCTGATGCAGGTCGACTTGTGTATTTAATTTTGATTTATTTTCATTTAGTATTTTCTAAGAGCTGACTTATGACTTCTCCATGTTCTAGAATGATTTGTAAGCCATTTTTGGCCAATATAAGTAGAGTGTTTAGGCTAGGAGCTAGGGCAGTGAGGACTTTTTAGGTAGTTTTGAAGAGGATTGCAGAGCAGACTGGAAAGCGCAAATTTGTTGTTGGATCTTTGAATGTGAATGTATTTTGTATTTTTCCATAACATAGAATGTCTTATAGCTGAGCATGTATGTTGAATATTTGAAGAATCAATAAAAAAAATTTACTTTTCTTCCTCCTTTGGTTTTTGTTCTTTGTGTTTGCTTCCATTGTCTTATCTCTTGCAGGATGGTTCAGAGAGCTGGGTGTGCCATTGACCCTAGTTTTCCTTATCCTTCCTTGTGTTAGTTACTATATGGTTATTGATGAAGTTAAGCTCAACCCTAAAGCTCCCAAGAATCACCTACATGCAAACACCTATCATAAAAAGAGAGAAGTTTAAGCTATGGAGGCTAGAATTCATAGATCCATAGAGGAGGCATTCTTGATTAAAAAAATAGTTTTATTAATAAAAAAGTGAATGAATTGAATTAAAAAGAGATATCATCCATATAAAGGAGATCAAAACCCTAAAGAATAAAACTTACATTGCATAATAATAATCAATAGAAGAATTAAATATTATATGCTTGAGTTTTAGCTTAAACAAAATAGAGATGATAAGAAAACACTTTATTACTCTAACACCCCCCTTAAGATAAACTTAGGGAGTATGAAGGATTTGAGAAATAAAATTCTATAGATCTCATAGAACACTTGCATGCAAGAACCTATCACAGAGAAGTAAAGACAAGAGAAGGCAAGGGTTTGCCTCTAGCAATATACAAGAATATATTATCAGACAAAAAGAATGAGAAAAAATATGCAATGAATATATCCTTTTAGAAGGAGATGTTGGCAATTTGGATAGGTTATACATTTTCACATTGTCATTTATGGCAACATATCAGTCATATAAAGTGGGAAAATCATGAAGATGAAGTTATGGCATATATACTTAGAAAATTGTCTAAGTGTCATATAATTTATCTAGTAGAATAGATAGATTTTTTATTGGTAAGCTTCAGAAGTAAATCATAGACATGTGCAAAGTTAGGTACAAATAACTGACATTATGAGGATTATGTATGCAAGTGTGCATGAGTGTAAGAACTGTACAAACAGAGTTATGACAAGTTTACCAATTACAACAATATACAGACAAAATAGACATTGCTAAGAAAATAGGTATTTTGGATTAACGAAATATTTTATTTATGATATAATTACTTAACTAATTAGGGATGACATCCTAGATGGTAACCCTAAGTGAACAAGAGTTAATTTTATATTTTGATAAATGTATAAAGGCATGAAGGTCGACCAGGAAAATATTTATAATTAGCAAGATATAAAGGAAAGATTTCAAAAACAAACTTATGTGAGCGATTAAGTTATGCAATACAATTTTTTGTGATGTGAATTCTAATGTGTAATCAGAGAAATGTGAATTGTGTGATGAGCAACAAACACAGTATCAGATATTGAAGATATTAGCAGTAGTATAAAGAGGTTTTTGTATCTATCTCTTTGTATTGAAGAACTATATTGTGCATTGCATAATTGAGCAGTGGGATCATCTTGCATACATTCTATAATTTTATAAAACAACTCCTAATAGGGTTAAGGATTCTAACAAGGTCTGAGACATTATATATATGTAATAGACTCCTAACAAGGTCAATATATTTCACAAGATACTTTTAATTAGTAGATCATTTTGTGGGTACCATCCCCACTGGGATTTTCCCTTGTCTAGGGTTTCCCTTGTTAAAAATATATGGTGTTATAAATTCTCTTATCGCATGGTTATGTTTACTATTTAGCATAGCTAGTTTAATTTCTTATGCATGTTATAAAGTTGTTAAAGTTATCCAGTTTTGGCTAAAAGTTTGAGAAATATTGATTCACCCACCCCCCCCCCCCGCCCTGCCTTAGTATTTTCTATTTATAACAATTTGTATTAGAGAATAGTTACTTAGAGAAGGCTTGACAACTTGAGTAAAATCCCTATGGATATTGAACAATTACAAAATAACCTAGAAGAAGCTCTTGAGAAGATTGATATTCTTACTGAAGAAAAAGATCATTTGAAAGAAATATATGATGATGCTAAAGATTACATTGGAAAGTTGAAAGATATAATAAATAGTCTCAAATCAAAGAAAGATCCTAAAGATCAGATCAAGGAAAGTGATGAAGTTTCTAAACTAAAGAAATAAAATGAGATCCTAAAGCATGCACTTAAGATTATAGATCTAAAGTTCAGCCTAAAGAATGATGATAGTAAAGTTAAATGATATTTGAAGTATGAGAAAGAAAATCTAAGATAAAACCTTATAGAAGTGACATCTGAATTTGAATCTACCAAGTTGCAGTATGTAGAACTTGAGAAGTATAACACTATTGTGAAAGGAGAGTTAACCTAGTCTAAGCAATAAATTGAGAAATTTTATTCTGACAATGAGAAGGTTGATGAAAAAATGTCTTTTCAGAGACCTTATGATAAGATTGGTCTTAGATATTTCATTGGAGAAAATCCAAAAAGGAAATTGTGGGAAATAAATATGGAAAGTAAACTCTAAGAGGGGGTGTGAATCAGTCCTTCAAAACTTTAACCATAAATTCATCCACCACACATCCATCTCACAATTTTCATGTAAGCTAAAATGCCAAATTTGTTAGTGTAGTTTTTTATTTTTCCTATTTTGCTAGGTTTTTCCTACACTTTTAATAATCTCACTTAGGTTAATAAAGCATGTCTTATTAGGTGAATGGTTGTGAGGTGTCACCTTCCTACATGTGAGCATCCATTAGCTATCTTGGGAAGATACTTTGCTATCTTTAGTCCGATAGATGGTTGCTCCTCATTGGTTGGTGTTGCCACCTCCTCTCTCTTCCTAGCCTATATAAGCATGCTACCTGGCTTGTTTTTGCATCTCTTGTTTTTGCGTCCTCTTAATATTATTTTGCTTCCAGCATTTGCATTACTCTCTTGGAGACTAACTCTATGATGCTATTTTGATTTTGTATCATTTGCATTCATAGTTTAGATATTTAATCTTTGCACTAGTTTTCTGAGTTATTAATCTTATCAGATTCTAACATGGTGTCAGAGCTTTTCTATGTGCAAGAGTAGATTTTAGTTTCCTTATTTGAGAGATTCAGGGGAGGCAAATAAAATTTATTCTAGTTTTTTGAAAAATGAAGTATGCTCTTCTCTTGCATCTTTGGATGATCCTGAGAATCAGAAAAGTTTTGACAAAAACAGTTTTTCTCTGGGGTTTCAATCTCAAATCTGACAACCAACTTGCATATTTGGAGTTTTCAATCAGTTTTGCAGGTTCCAGCATGCCATTGATGGACTTAGGAAGCTGATCTAGCATTTGCATGTCATATTCTGGTTGTTGGAGTCATTTTTTGATTTTTGGAGCCATTTTTTTTACTATTAAAGGCGTCTAATTTACACTACAGCAACATCTTCTGTACATCAACAAGAAAAATGCTTTCTAGGTTTTGTTTGCAGCCCCAAAAAACCATCTGGGTATCTTTTGGATTTTGCATGCAAGTTGTATATTTTGCAAAATTGAGCATGCAAAGCTACAACCATACCCCTCTCCGTTGGCAGTCACAGATTTGAACACAGTTTTCAAATGTCTCATTCTTGCTCATACGGACTCAAATTTTGATGATTCTTGTTATGATCTTGGCTATTTTTTTGTGTTCTATCCATTAGTGGAGTTTTTTTTTTATTTTCATGCATGAATTCTTCAAAAATTGCAGATTCTCAGCCGTGATTGTGCACAGTTCTTATTTTGGAAACTTCGGAGGATCATAACTTTCTCATACGACCTCGTATCGAGGCGAATCTTTTTTTGAAAGTGCATGATTTTTCGAGTAGATCATAGTGGTGCTATTTGTTTCCTTGATTATTATGCCCAAGTTTCACTTTCAGCATATGCTCTTCATGAGGGTTTGTAATGCATTGAAATCAAGACCACTAAGTATTTCTTTCTAGTGGTAGTTGTAAACGCACTAAAATAAAGTGCCAAATCATATTTCTTTGGGGGAGGGGGGGTTCTTTGATTGAGTAAAAAAGGGGGGGCATTGTCGTGGCTGGGTTCTCTTCTTTCTAGCATTTTTTCTCTACATTTCTTCATCATGGATCAAAAAAATATGCCCATCCTAAATCCATACAATTATTTTGAGTAGAAATCACGCATGACAATTCACTTAAGGAAAGCTGGATTAAATAGGATAACTATGGGACTTGAAACTGAACCTACTAAAGATGAAGATAAGCCTAAGTGGTTTAACAAATGTGATGAGGCAGTTGGAACATTGTGTTTGTCTATTTCTCCTGACTTGCTATTTCACATTGAGTCTTTGGATACACCAAATGAAGTATGGACAAAGCTAGAAACACTATTTGGCACACCAGATTCAATGAGGGGTCATATGTTGGAAAATGAATTAATAAGTTTGAGTCCAGGCAATTTCAACACAATCCAAGATTTCTTCACCAAATTGAAATCACTAAGGCTGCAGTTAAAACAATGTGGAATTGAAAAGAAAGATGAACAACTGATTCTTAGTATTCTCTCTAAGCTAAGTTCAGAATATTCTGTGTTTGTCTCTACCTTCTATGCTACTAAGGGTGCACTTGGTACTCAATTCACCATGTCATTTTTAGATGATTTTGTTGTCAATCTCACTCAAGAATAGGACAAGCTAATCCAGATGGGCATTCTTAAATCCTCTAAGTCACATGCCTTGGCTGCCAACCAAGGCACAAAAGAACAACAAGGACAAAGTAGTAACAACAATAGTAAGGACAAGAAACAAAAGAATAGCAAGGAGAAGAAGGATCAAATGCCAGTTTTTTCAAAAAGCAACTATTGATACACCATCTTCCAAGGGCGATAAGCCTAAGAAAGAAAAGGTCAAATGTGCTTATTGTAAAAGACCTGGTCATGATGAACATAAATGTTTGCAGAAACAACTTGATCACTTGACATACATTCTTGAGAAGAATAATATCAGTGTTCCTGAGTCTATCAAACAAAGTTCTAATGAAGGGCCTAACAAAGATAAAGAAAACAGCAAGGGGAAAGGAAAGGGCAAGGCCATTTTTGCAGTTGCTTCCTCACCATCCACTTGGGTTCTTGATTCGGGTGCTTCACACCACATGGCTTCATCTAAGGAAGAACTTGCATCCTTGGAGCCGTGTACTATGCCTTCTATTTTGATGGGTGATAACACTCCTGTTGAGGTGTGTGGGAGAGGGTCTGTTGATGTAGGGGTTGGAACATTCCATGATGTTCCTTGTATACCCTCATTGTTAACTAATCTCCTATCGGTATACCAGATCACTCACACAGGTTTAGGGAAGCGGGTTGAGTTCACTCCTGATTCAGTGGAGATATGTGAGTAGCACAATGATTCTACAGTTGCAGTTGGGAGACTAGATCATCAGTCACGACTCTATATGTTTTCTCACTTTGTTCCTAATCCTCCTTTGACTGTTTCACTCACTCACTTTAATGATGTGAGCAGATTATGGCATGAGCAGTTTGGCCATCTTAACTTCCACTACTTGCATCAGCTTAACCAACAGAGCATGGTCATAGGGTTGCCTTCTACTTTGACATTGGAGTCACTTGGAATACATGATAGATCTTCTAATGGGTCAGATTCACTTGAGCAGTCTTCTACCTCCACTTTTGATGCAAAGAGTGATTTAGAGGACTCACCTCCTTCCTCTCCTAGTCATCATTTACAAGTTGATGATTCTCCTCTAGATTCTCCATCTTCTGGTCCACTTTGGGCTAGATAGACCTTACAGTTTGCAGGTGATTGGGTTGGGGATCCATCAGACATCAAGCAGACTTGTTCACAATTCCAGGATGCTCTACATATCTTCATTGCTACTACCTCAAATCCACAGACTTTCATGAGGCTTTTGGTATTTCTGAGTGGGATATAGCTATGCAAGAAGAGTATAGTTCCTTGATGAGGAACCACACTTGGGATCTTCTCCCTTCTCCTAAGGGAAGAAAACTTGTTTGATGTAAGTGGATCTACCGGACAAAATTTGCAAGCTTTGCTTGAGGTGCAGGATGCTACATCTTTTGGGGGGGCCTCTTCCTCTCACTTGGAGTCCTAATTTTCTTTGGGGAGTCTCTTTTCTCTCTCTTTTGGGGGAATTTTATGTACATGGGTACCTCATCGGGCTTGACTTGCCGGGACCCATTTCTACATCCACCTAAGCTTCGCTTATGGGGGGGTGTTAGTGTAATTTTTTATTTTTCCTATTTTGCTAGGTTTTTCCTACACTTTTAATAATCTCACTTAGGTTAATAAAGCAGTCTTATTAGGTGAATGGTTGTGAGGTGTCACCTTCCTACATGTGAGCATCCATTAGCTATCTTGGGAAGATACTTGCTATCTTTAGTCTGATAGATGGTTGCTCCTCATTGGTTGGTGTTGCCACCTCCTCTCTCTTCCTAGCCTATATAAGCATGCTACCTGGCTTGTATTTGCATCTCTTGTTTTTGCGTCCTCTTAATGCTATTTTTCTTCCAGCATTTGCATTACTCTCTTGGAGACTAACTCTATGATGCTATTTTGATTTTGTATCATTTGCATTCATAGTTTAGATATTTACTCTTTGCACTAGTTTTCTAGGTTATTAATCTTATTAGATTCTAACAAAATTAAGCATACACGTCCATAGCATGAAAACAAATAAACATTCACACATATGACACAAGATATGATTACCCAAAAACCCTCCAATGAGAAGGTAAAATTGGGGTGGCAATGACACCCACAAATCTTCACTACTGTAGTTGTAAAGTGTATCCAATGAAGGTTATAATGTTTGATCATGAGACATGATCTACCCTGTGAAAGGGCTGCCATGTTGAAGGCTTATAAGATTATTAGATCTTATCCTCTTAAAGGATTTCAACATTTCTTATAAGATTATTAGATCTTACCTTGTTAAAGGATTTCAACACCCCGTTAGAAGTGTTCCTAGTTAAAGGACTTCAACTTACAATGAAGTAAGCACCATGTTAAAGGATTTACAATAGCCTATTAAGACTACTCTATTAAGAGATTTAATTGATTCAGGTGTTAGAATGTCTCAGCAATGATCTTATGGTTAGCACTCTACTGCTAGATAACAGATCACCTCTTTGCATGTATCCTTGATCCTTCTATGATTAGATGTATCACTTATGTCCTCTAACTCCTTTCCTCTATTCTCCTCTAACTAATTTTGTAATGTATCTCAATTCACAACTCCTTAGCCACCATGAATTCTCTGTTTGCACATGAAAACTTCTCTCTTCACTCATACCATGTGTTAGGGTTTTTCCTCCTTAAGAAGACCTAGGTGACTTAGGATTAGGTATGAATCAACAATTGTAATTCATCCATCTAGCCACTCAAATCATCCCTTTAACTGATTGGATGCATGTATTGCATAGGGATTCATTATTAATATTCATTCTTACCATCTAGGATCACAAAAAAATCCTTAAGTTAGCTTCAAAAATGGTTTACATAGTAGTTTGTGCCATTACAAACAACTATTTCAAAACTATTTTACTCAACATCTAAAGTCCTTGATGCTCAGCATCGAGTGCAACGTCAATGTTGTGATTGTCACTCAACATCCTAAATTAATCAGCACATACTAATTGCTCAGCACTTGGGTGACTTGGCACTAACTGTTTACTCAACACTAACTGTTTACTTAGCACTTACTAAGTAACTCACTCGACATGCACTATCTTACATGTTATGCTCAACATGCATTATTTGTTCAGTACGAACTAAGTTCTAACTTGTAAATGACTTAAGTTTATAGGCACTCATATGTCAAAACCAATTTGAGATCAACAATCTCCCCCTTTGACATGAGTGGTGTCATGCCCAAATTTTCAAGGAAAAATACAACCATTTTTTTAAAATACTGAACTTAAAGAATCACATATTTACAAGTGCATGTTGCAACAAGATTAACAATAGTTAGGTGTTCTAAAGAAACCTACTCATTGCCTTGGGAAAGAGTTATGTTCATTAGGGTGACACATACTTCATTCACTAAATTGAAGGAAATCCTTTGAGTTAGTTGATAATGAATAAATCACTTCAAGTGCTCAACCTAATGAGTGCCTTACTTGTCACAATAATGATAGCACTAGCATGCTTAGTGGCACAATCTTGATTAGATCCTATTATGATAACAAAAATTACTATAAAGGGTGTTCGTACCTAGTCATGAACAATATTTTGAGGTCTCATTTATGTTAAGGTTATTAACTAGTCTTGGATGTTATGATACGTTATGGTTAAATAATGATAATTATTCTTTTAAGGCTGGTTGGGTTATGAGTGTAATCTTAAATAAGTATCAAGATCCTTGAAACATTTTGTGTAAGATCATAATTGATTCTTTTTAGAATCAAATAGGTGAAATAATAGATGACCTGCTAGAAAGATAATATTTCATTCAGACCGACGACTTAAAAGTGGTCCTAAGACATAGTGACAATATTAGAGAGGTATGCAATGATAATAAGGGAACATTATTATATCCCATATGGCTTGGTACCCCATAGAATTTCCTTACCTTTAATGGCATCAAGTTCTAAATATGGAAAGATACTATAACTTTTGTGAGGAATGATATGATTTATATGCAAAAATACTAAATAACATATAAGTCTCTATATATATACCATATTATACAATATTTATTGTATACTAGGCACATTGATTATAGATTGTTGGGTATATTGATTATAAAATATGATATGACATATAGGTATATATATTATGATAAATTTTAATACTTAATATATTAAATATACATTAACTGTAATTTATAAAATAAATTACTTATAGAAAAAATAATATATAATACACATACATATAACATATCCCTTAAATTAATAACCAATTACATTATTACTAACTACTACTTACACTTAGCAACATAATAATATCATCACCTAATATAATTTATACTAAATCACCAATTTCCAAACATCTAATAATTTCATCATTTATATGATAAATGCTTTAACATTATAATATATGTCCTACTAACTAACATACTTCTAAGCTAATTTAGTGTCAAATTATAAACTTCTTTACTAACTTATTTGCCCATTTAATTTGATTAGGATACTAATTAATATCCTAGCTTTATTACCTATTACCTACAAATCACCCTTTATCTATCTCACTAAATAATCTCATCTAATTCCCAAATTCCTATCACTAATCCTACTCCCAGATGACCCACTTTTCCTATCCCATTTCCTAACTTTATAACTTCCCAATCTTCTATTCCTCAAAACTACTAAATAGTGCTACTTTCAAAGTGCTAGACATGGTGCTATCCATGCAATCACCCTATGCACTGAAAGATGGGGATTTTCTAGGCCCATGGACAGTGACTTTCTAGGGTGGTACAGGGTATGAGCACTAGTGTGGGAGGCTAGGGAAGGATATGGTCTTAGGCAATCCACTTGGAAGGTGATGGATGAGGATCAATGGGCATCAATCTAATCCTAAACTCTTTTCTCCATTTACCAAGCGCTCCACCAAAGGGTCATGTACCTAATTATTTCTCCCTAAGCGTCTATCCTATCCAAGTCAAGTTTGGGCTAACACCTCTATTTTCTTCCTTGGTCAACCACATAGTACTTTATGTCCTTGCCTTGGTGGTGGTGGCATGTCATATGGGTCAAGACTATGACCAATCACATCCTAGCATAGAAAGGGGAGAGATATCATGTGTTTGGGAGGGCATAGTAAGGGTCAGGTCACCATGTCATGGTGAAATATGGTTTGCCTTCTTTATCATTATTATTATTATTTATGTCTACTAATACCTAGATCAACTTATAACATGATATTATATTATAAAAATATTTCTTTTTTATTTGATGTGACTTATGCATCAAGTCCAAGTCACGGGTCTCTCATGTATAATTCTCCTTACTAGATTTATAGTTATTGTTAATTTAGTCTACAACTAGTTTCTTTTCTATTCAAGGCATAAGATTCTATAGAATATTTTCTTGATTATTCTATTGATCTATATTAAAAGTTGATTATTTTTTATTTTTCTCCACTATCATACAAAATCCAGAGAATTAAATTTTCACTTATAGGCTTGTTTTCTTATGGGAGTTTATGTTATATTATATATTTTATTTATCTTCTCTATTTAACTATGATGTTAAAAATCTTGGTTGGTAGTAGTTTGATGTTATATCTAACATTCCAATATATCTATCTCGATTAATAGATCTTGTTAATATCACTTTGAACAATAAACTTAACACATGAAATCCATTCTCTTGTATCATGATTCAAAATGAGTATGTTACAAGCAATGCATGTTCATTCCTTCAGTGGTCAAAAGTAATGAGCTACCCTTTGAAAGAATTTCTTATACAAAAGCAAATAATGACAACATATATATTGTTTTGATTCATAAATCAACATGAGAATACATCCTTCAATTACATAATTAATACTTGGGCATCATAGCAATGACTATTCCTTTACATGAAATTTTTTTCTTTTATCTCATCTACAACTATGATATTGAAAACAATATTTCTATTTCAATGCAAACTATATGAATAACATTGAATCTTATAATGCAGCTACCTATGTCTATATTCCAACTTCTTCATTCACTTCATTGATTCATCCTTCACAACAATGTACATAAAATGAAGATCTCACTTTACGATTCAGTACACAAATGAAAGAATAGAAGGGTCCAACTCTTACAATGCAATATACAATAACATGGACAAGGATTTCATCCCTTCAAATACATTACAAAATTACACATTCCTTCCTTGCTACTATGCAATCATTCATTAAAACAACTTAAATAAGATGGAGAGAGATCCTCCAATACATGTACAATGCACAAGTTTTCTCCTTCAAGAAACATCTAAATGATGATCTTTCTAAGATTTTTCCATTGCTCCCTTGAGCACAAAATCTGCAAATACATCACAGCAAAACAACAAAGACCATGGGTACTCTCCACCCAACCATAGGCCTCCAAAGAGACCACCCCTGAGCTAGGGGAACACAGCTCAAACTAGGTTTCACATACAATCTTGAAAATGCATATAAATTAAATTTCAACACTTGAACAATTCCATCCCAAGGATATTTCACAATGGTTCACCAATGAAACCATAAACATAGGGTAAAGGTGTGTTTTTTAATAGTAGACTCGCCATATCAAACAATGTCTGCAATAACAATTTTCATGCCCTTTTGGGGCTTTCACAAATCAACAAATTCCATGTCCTTTTGAGGCTTTCACAATTATCCTCCAAACACACTACCATCAGCTATAGCTTCCTTGGAGCCCATACTCCATAAACTTCCTTTCCACACCATACTTCTCTTATCACCTCCAAATCAAGATATCAATGATTATGGCATATACTAGGGCCCATACTCGAAGGTTCTCAACTAAATTTTTAAACCCAACTAACCCCTTCATCAAGACTTATCTTCCCTTTCCAAAGGGTGAGTGAAATCTTCACACCCATAACAAAACTCATGCACAAAATTATGAAGAAAAAAAAGTAAGAAAACAATGAGAATACAAACTTCATGCTCATCACAATACAACACAAGGTGATACAAAATGATACCACACATTTTTCTTACAATGGGATTCTCACTTCCTACATGCTCATGAATGAAACACCATGATTCAACTTCAAAAATGGAAGAACATAACAGTTACATGGCAAGAAACACCAACCTTGAATCCTTTTGCAAAAAGGAAATGAAAGGTTGTAGAAGAGCTCCATCCCAAGTTTCCAAACCCTAAGAGTCTCTAAAGTTAGAGAGTGGATAGGCAACTCACTCCTTTCCCCCAACCCTCTAAAAAGCCTCTAACTTCTCACTTAGCTAAAAAAATGAACCAAACAAGAAGCCTCATTTTTCTTACATCCTTTCCCCTTTCTAAAATTGTAATCTTAACCAAGAGGAAGAAACATGTGAACTCTTCAATTTCGAAATTCTAAGAAAGAAACTTGTTTGGAGGGTTCCCAAGGTCATCTAGGCCTACTAAAGGTTAAATTTAGACCCCCAACCCATAGTACTATCATGAGAGCACTTATTTTTTACCAAAATAACCCCCTAGGACAACTTTTTGATCATTAAAAGTTAATGGGAAGTTGGAATTCGAATCTCCCTTGATAGAGACTTCTCTTAACACTCTATAATAAGGGGTTAATTTGGTACTATAATGGGTTAGGTTTACGTTAGGTGACTTTTGTCCAAAACTATAAATGACAAGTCATCAACACATGGACAATACAAGTGTCAAGTGGCACATAAAAATAATACATTACATTTATAGTGACATGTCTCTAATTATATATAAATTAAACTATTACAAACGCATACAATTCATATTTACAAAACAAGACACATTACAATGAGGTTTGAATCTTTTCCACTGATTCAACCTTGGCTATGTCATGTTCACATGGGCTTGAGCCTTGGTCCCCCGTTAAATCCCATGGTTAATACACACTAAACTTGAGATCAATAGTCCAAGAAAATCATGTAAGCAATATGAAAATATGTGCAATAAATCATTATCACATTCAAACATTAGGGTTTCATAATTCATCAATTCCAATTAACTTAGTTTTTCTAATCATTTTCACATAAAACATTCAAAACATTAAAATATCAAATTTTGATTATCAACATCAAACTTTACTTAACATGATCAAATTAATATTCTAAATAACTTCATAATCTATTTTCTATCATACTAACAAAATATGGAATCCATGACTATTGAGTCCCTAGACATGTGAATTAGGTCCTAATGCATATCACAATCTATCCTTTAACTCTAATTTCCACTCAAACATTACAATTCCACATTACAAGCATTTCTAAAATTCAGTTTCTATTAAAGAAAATGTAATAGATTAGATCATGAATGAAATTATTAAATATATCATTTAGGTACAATGTGCAAACATAAATGTGGATCATCAAAATGCAGATATTAAAATGACATATCCCTATAGTCTCAAAAGTGTATCAAAACATTGAATTAGAAATATCATAATGCAAATATGTTATCTATGCTAGGGAAGATTGGGTGAGGCCTCACAAGTGGTAAAAACACTTGCTCATGCATGAATGATATTAACTTATGAGCATAACTCATATACTCACTATCTATGTTTGGCATATATACAAAATTCAAAAATTCAAAAAAAATTGCATGCCTCAAAATCTTATAACTCCCCCTAAGTTGATTGTGTTGTTCTGAATCTAAACCAATACTCCTACTGAGTAACTAGGACTATGTTGAACTGTGTTGTACTCTATTTATGTCTTTGACTCCTTATTTTTCTTCTTTTTATTATTTCTCCCCAAAACTTATGTCTCCTCCTTACTTAATTCTCCCCCTTTTTGACACTTATGTCAAAGGGTTATAAATGTATAGTGTGTTTGTCCAAGAAATTTTTATGGACCTCAAGTATTATCTTTAGAGTTGAATCCTACTTATCACATGCTACTTCCAATGATTTGATTTGGATAGATAACTCAAAAGCAAGGTGAACTAATCCTTCATGTGTAGAAAGATGAGGATCTTTCTTCATCACTATTTCTACAAAGGCTAGTTCATTGTGTAGTACCTCCATGTGTGGAGTCAACATGGACTAGATAATGATTAGTGTAGACCGAATGTTTGCATCTTGTGCATGCCAGGTTGCCAACTGACCTTGGGAGTTCATCAAATTCCTAAAGTGCTTTTGACTCTAAGCTAGAGAATAGGGTAGAGTAGTACCTATTATCTTCATATCTCCCTCCAGAATTTCAATATGGCACGAGACTTCTTGTGTAAACAGAGTTGTATCACACAACTTGGTGTAAAGAGAGAGAATATTCTCTAATACTTTCTTTACACTGTCAATCTTGGTTGCTAATTCAACCTAACTAAGTGCAATGGAACTTGATATCTTTCCATTGACTTTGCCTTGAAATTTCCTCTCAGACCATTCAAGTAGTTTAACATTTGAATCCAAGTCTATATCATTTATGTTATCCACTATATTTTTCAATTGCTCCATGATAGACTTGTCTTCTTTAGGTGTAGGCAGGTTGAATGCATCAAAAAAAATGTCCTTGATATCTTGTAATGCTTGCTTCAACCTATGCTCCCTTCTATAAAAAATTTGGTGGTTTCTCCTTGCAAGAGCATCCTAAAGTGTGCTCATTTTTTCAATAGTGATTATTACAAGATCAAACTTTTCCAACACAATCACCTCATCCAAGTTGATATCACCAAATGATGTAACTTCATCTGCCTTAGATGTGCTAGGACTAGGCCTTGATGACTGTAGTAGTGTAGCATCTACACTCGGCCTATGAAGAGCTTGATTTGGAGGAGTAGCAATTTTTTACAAAGTAACCAATGCTTGTATTGCTAATTTCTCCTCAAGCATGGTAGTCAATACTGACTCTTTAGTCCTATCCTTTTCTTTCATGTCAATCTCAATTTCACCTTGAGTTTTTGTTATAGGTACAAAAGTATCTTCTTGACCTGTTTGAACTGGTGTCTTTTTCTTCTGTAGAAACTTCTTATGTTGAAACAATTTGCACCCTTGTGTTGATATTTTCTATTGTTGTCTCTTTCCTTTGGTATAATACAATGGGCATTATATGTTGTAACACAGTAAATTGAGGGGTCTTAGATATGTCTTATGTTTCCTCCTCTGCAGATGTCATTTTCGTCTTCTCAATTTCATCTACATTCACCAATATAGGATGACTGCATAGTTGAGCTTCATGGTGGTGTCTAGCAATATCTTTTTCATGTCCTCCTCTATTAGGGAATTGATTTTCTGAGCTACAATATTAGAAACATCCTTGATCTTTAGTGTATCTATCTTTGCATCTATCACATGTTGTGGACTAAAATTTGACATCTGTATATTAGGTATACTTTATTCTATTTGTTTCTCAACTTTAGTTGTTGCCTATGTATCTTATTCTTTTTAGTTCCTTCCACATGTACATCTTTTCTAGTGTCCACTTTAGTAACCTCAGTTACTTCTTTCTCACCTTTGTCTTCACCTACAACAATAGGTGTATGTTGAATTGCCTTAGGTATTGTTAGTCCATATATTACTTTCCATATCTGAGTGGACTTTTGAACAACATCCCCAATTTCATTTCACAAAATATTGAATGCCCTATATTTAGGAGCAAATCTCCCTATGTAATTCATAATGGCCTTTGACATTGTGGCCTTATCTAATTTTGGCATCACACTTGCTACCGTAGTCTCTCTGATGTAAGGAAACTTGCAAAAAATAATATAACCATTTCCACATAACCCATAATAGATCTAAAATAAACATACAATTGAAATCCACATGCAAGAGAATGGATAAGATACCACAAAATTGTGACACAAGATATACCTTGGGAAACCCTCATTGAGGGAAAAACCTAGCCTCCAAAAGCATCCATCACCATGTATTATTTAGCAAAAATGCTATTGCAATACAACCATAGAAGCCTTCAAAGCCATAGCCACAACCAAGCAACCCATGTGAACAAATATAAATCTACACATCTCATGCCATGCTTCCAACCTTCACAAATGCTCCCTTGGCTAGCCTATCAAGACTTGCCCTACTCAACTCTTACTTTTTTATTGCCTTCTATCTTGCCACACTACAACAACTACCCTTATGGTTGCTTATATAGTAGCAAGTCCCACAAAAGCTACCAAGTGGTATTACATAAACTGTGTGCTAAAACCATGTGCTACCTAACCCACTGACCCCACATTTAATATTAGAAATTTAATTATTTTCTTCAATATTAAATAATTACATGAAATATTGTCACAATATTACAATACAACTCATCAAGTATATCCTATGGAAATCTTTACATGTTGCACGTCCATCTAGGTGTGACATTACATAATAAAATAAAATAATACAATAAACAATATTATACAATGTGTGCAACACCCATTATCTCAACAATCTCTCACTTGTTGTATACATTGCATAGGGTCAATCTATAGCCACATATATGAACAAGGGAACAATCCCTCCCAGCACATCCACCATCATAGACCAAAGTACACCATGTGCTCCATCCTGGTACCCACAACAAAATCAAAGTATCTAGCATCTCAAACATGAATGATCTCACCTCCTATTATGCCATTGCCACTGGACATACATAGAATTCATCCAAAGAGAAAGCCACCCAACTTGCTACATTAGAAGATCATAAAATCATGTACCAACTGATTTTCCAAGAACAAAAAACTTGATCCAAAGGTAATCACATGTATCCACTATTGTCAAAATATCCATAGCTGAAATAGCACCCACAAAAAGTGCCAAACCCATCCAACTATCCATACCTCCAAAGGTATACCAAGTGAATCTTATGTCATCAACATATCCAATTTGTAACCTGTAATCACAAGCTTCAAGAGCAATACCTACCACATATATACCAAGAAGCTCCCACTACAAAAGATAATGTCAAATCTATAATCAATCTACTCACAACATCTCAAAGAAGCGAATCCATGTAGTATCAAGAACATCCACAATACATAAATTGATATCCTACAAGAACAACTCTCATAACAAGTCTCCAATGCTCTTCCAAGTTCTCCACAACCAATAGAGGAAAGAGATAAAAGAATAACCATGTCATCTCTCACATGATAGACATGAGCACAAACCAGTGATCACAATCTCCAACCAAATCTCAAATCCAATGTAAGCAAAACTAAACATCCATGAAGGTAACCAAGACCAAGAGAAACCATGCAAATCATAACCTATATCATGTCCTTCTACACACACCTCTAGATGTAAACTATGCAAGTATGATCTCCTCCATAAAACCCCAACAAGAAGCCATAATAACACCCAAACCATACCATATAACTTATCATGGATGTAAGCCTCTCACAAGAAGATCAAACTCATAAACCTTTCCTAATCCTAGGAACATACCCAATATAAAACCATCTCCCAAACTTAACTAGCATAACAACATATGCAAATGGAGATAAACAATGCTAAACCATCTCTCAAATGAACCCTCTAGAACTAACTCATGTACTATGGTTCAAGATCCATATCCATGAAAGACAAGCATAAATATAATGCACCTGAGAGAAACAATGGGCTATACCTCTCAAGTGGCGAAACTGTAGAGTAGACCAAGAGTGGGGAATGAGAATGCTTGTCAAGATATCCAAGTCCTCAACCAAGACTGATCTAAGAACAATCTCCTCTCAATTCCATATTAGGTGAATGTCCCTCGGACTTCCTGCTAAAACCAAATAACTATCCCAACAAATAATTTTATAATCCAAGAGAAATCAACATCACCACCATCTCTAAGTATCCATAAGAACCTATAACCAATCAATCTATGCCAACTCCAAATGCAATATAGCAATATCATGAAGTATCCAGCTTATGATCAATATACTCAATACAAAGAAACTAAACTAAGATCAATGTCAAAGTTCCAACCATGGCCTCAGGAACATAAACATGACAACATGATATAAACCATCTCAACAAAAGAGATAAAATGCTCCATATGAACATACTATAACATGTTAAAACTCTAAATGTTTATCAAGAGTATACCATGACATAAAAATGAAACCATCCTCACACCAAGGATAACATGCCAAATAAAAGCATAAACCACACCTTACCAAGAACTCCATAAGTCCTCAAGATGCAACCATCTCCACAAACCATGAAGAAAACCATCTCTACATACCATGAAGAACCATCTCCACACTCCATGAAGATAACCAAGAACCCCATGAGTCCTTAAGATCTAACCATCATCACACACCATGAAGATAACTAAGTGCACTATGCAAATGTCAAAGACACTTCTGTAGCAACAAGATCTAAGACAAACCTCCAACATCTACAAACACTCAATAAATATATCAATGCTAGAAAAACTCCCACTCAACTGTGGTACCAAGTTGGCATCATAAAATCCATCTCTTACATGAAGATCCTCTAGGTCTACACTCACATAACCAAAGTGCTAGTACCAAGTGAAACTAAGATCTCTAAACTAAGGATACAAATTAAACTAAGAAATAACCCTACACTATCACCTCATCACTATCACAAGCTCCCACTAAACCATGTATCCAAGCTATCCATGATTTTTTTTCATGATGAAAAAAGCATCCTCTAACCATGAGAATCAAGCATGGCATCAAACCATCAAAAAACTCAAAGTGCACATCATGAGCTCCTCAAAAGGAAACCAAATAACAATGATCCTCAACCAAGAAGATATACTACATAACCAAATTAGAAATCCAAGCCAATGAACATCAAAGATGTACCTGTATATCTAATCATGTCATGTCAAAATCTGTGGCACCATGAGCACATCCATGAACCAAGTGTCTAACTCTCAAAGTGTCCAACCTGTTAGCATAAAATAGTCAACCACAATCCTCCACCATAATTGTACCTAGTAACAACATCTCATCCCTTCTACATGAAGAAAACTTAGTAAATCATGTGACTTAGGACATAGACAACCCAAATCCAAGCCACCAATCTAAATATGTATCAATAATGAAAGATCAATGGGCAAAAACAACCCATATCCAAGCTATAAATGCAACCTATAAGTATAGACCGCTTACAACATGTTGTGGTATCCACAACACATGCCCCATTCCTCACTAGGAATGGGGACCCCCTACTTTTTTTCCAACTCTTGGACTCACAATTCGAGAATTGGGAGAAAATTGTTAGAGTTAAAAGCATTATAGTCATCAAAAAATTAGGAAAAAATACAAAAAATAAGAAAATTAGGAAAAATACAAAAAAATAGAAAAATAGAAAAAACACAAAAACATTGAAAATTTTTGAAAACATAAAAAAATCAAAAAATCAAAAATTTAAATTTTTTTTAAAAATGTTTTAAAAATTAAATTAAATTAAAGTTAAATTAAAACCACGTGCATGCACGTGCGTGGGCAAAGTGCGTGTCACGCACCAATGTATGCACCGAGGTGCATTGCGCACCTCACCTGGCACAGGATGGGAGGTTATAAAAGCCCTCCCCACTCCCTTCAATAATTCATTCTCTCCTTTTTGCACCAAGTTTGGCAGAAGTTCCTACAATGCGTGAGGTGAATCTCTTTCAGCACCCCATGCTTTGAACAGCATTGCTCATGAGAGTCACGCACGCTTGTTTTATCTGGTGCCATGCATATACATTACTCTGCACACCATTGATACCTTTGTGCTACACAACACGTAGGCATTATGCACTTGGTGGCATTGTGCATCATGCATAACAAGTGGGCACCGCATTCTTTGTGGCCACCGCTCGGCTGTGCGCATAGTGCAAGCGACGAGATTTCGACACCAAGTGACTTAGGCTCTCGTGCGCTGCTCGCAGCAATGCACCTTTTGCACCACCCCGTGGGCTGCTCACCCCTTGGTGCTGCGTGTTGTAGGTTGTGCACCATAGTCCACACTTTGAGGGCCACACGCCTTTGGCACTGCGCATCGCAGGTTGCATCCTTTTGGGCACTGCTTATAGTTGCATTCACAAACCCTAGCAATGCCTCAAGCATGCTTTGTGTCACGCGCTAGTGTACCACGCCCATTCTCTGCTTACACACTTGCACTCCACACACATTTTTGTGATTTAAAAAAAATAAAAAATAAAATAAAATAAAATTTTAAAAAATAATAATAATTTTTTTTTTAATAATAATAATAAGAAAAGGAAAAGAGGGAAATAATAAAAGAAATGAAATAAACCAAAGGGACATTTTTTATTTTTTTAATGCTCATTTAGACTTTAATTAAACATTGTCTTTTGCATTTAGTTTTTATTTATTAATTAGCTAATGTTTGTTTTGATTAATGTCCAAGTGATCAAATGGCGTCGACATCTGAAATGGCATCCAAACCAGTCGTGTTCAAATTCCAAGGTGTTCCTTCAAAATTGACATTTCATGATGACCATGCAAAAATCAGAGATACCGACCTTAGACACACAAACTTAGGAGAATTCTTGAGAATTTGCAACAAGCCAACAGAGAGGTCAGCCATGGTATCTGCATTGATCTGTTCTGAATTGGTAAATGCAGTGTCACACCCTATGTCAGTACAATCGGTTGAGCTAATCATGACTCTGTCACAACATTTTGTTCCTAATGAAAGAGTAGTCAAGAGTGTCACCAGAGAGGTGGTTTTGGACCTATGACCCAACAACATTGAAAGGGTCTTCCATCTTCCAAGAGAAGACCAATTCATTAGGCTCTCGTATGAAGCAGCTGAGAGATGGTACAAGGAGCATCAACACGAGGCAATTGACATCATACAATCATCTTATCTCATTGAGAAGCCTCCTTAGGGAAAGATAACAGACAAGGTAGACATGACTCAAGGATACATGAAGGAAGACATTGAGTACTCTATTATTCTCTTGAGTACAGTGATGGGCTTACCCATGGTGGGCCACCTCAACACTTTTATGGTCAACTTCATTGAGATCATCAAACAGGCAAAGATACCATTAGACTGGGTCACCATACTAAGTGAGAACTTGTGTGAGCAACTGAGGATAGTGAAGGACAAGAAGAAGTTTTACATGACTTCTTACATGGTGTACCTACTTGCAACAAGGACAAAAAATTATCCTGGTTTGTACAGGAGAGGCAGTATGCAAGACCCCAATGCCTAGCCATATATAGTCTACCCCCAATTGGTGAAGAAGAAGCTCTTAGCATAGAGTAAGGAATACAAAATCATGAATAATGCATTCATCTTTGTGATCATTTGATTCATTGAGGGAGACTATGGGAAGAGGTTATATGATGAAGCCAAAACATAGGTTGTAGCTCTAAGAGCCTACTTCATCCAGTTCAAAATGTTCACATATCTGCGGGTAGTTGTGCATCCATCAATCCTAAGAAGCTGTCGAGATACCCAAGTGACAAACTGGTACTGTTGGAGATCTTTGGGAAAATTGAATCAACCTATGAGAAGATAAAGAGTCAATGGAGACCTTGTTGGACATGGTCATTAGTCATTGGACCATATCAAGTGAAGAGGAAGCAAGATATTTTGTCCTTTGAATGGGAGTGGGAGAACTATCCTCTTTAAGAATACAATTCTTCCCAACCATAATTTGACAATGTTGGGGAAGTGGAGAGTCTGGTAGGAAAGGACTTCCATCATGAGGATGTTGTTGAAGATCATTGGATGAATACCACAAATGACTTCAATGTCTGCATTAGGGACTATTGTAGGATGACTTTGTATCCAGCAGAAAAGGCTCTCCAGTTGAACATCCTAGAGAAGATAAAGCAATAGGATTCGAAGGAGTTACTAGACCCCCTATTCAACACAGACAAAATTGGTGAAATACCCATTATGAACACTGAAGTTGACATGGAGGAGGCCGATGATATTTATCATTGAACAAGGCATGTTATCAGAATGATGAAGGATTGGATCAAGAAACCTTTTTTGCTTGATCCAATTCTTGATAATGTAATCTTCCATGCACATGCTCACCCAAAAAGAGGTAGAGGAAGGAAAGTAACAATTCTTACCTTTACAGCTCAATCTCCTACTAGGCCAAAGATATTGTACCAGCTTGATCACCCGGTGGGATAATATCACCCTCCTAAAAGGAAGGGAAAGAACAAAAGAAAGAGGAACCCTCTTCAAAGGATTCAGACAAAATAGGAACAGAGTCCACAAGGGTCCTAAGATACTGGAGCTACCCAAGTCCAAGATGAACCACAATTGCCTCCCGTTGTGTCTAGCCAACTAGAAGAGGGAGAGATTCCACAAGTCTCCATTCCTCCTATGCAAGATGAGCTAGCTTCTCTTTCTACCTCCAAGAAATAGAAGAAAAGAATTAAGATTCGGATGAAGAAAAGGCAAAGGATTAGTAGAAGATTAGTGCCTAATCCATCTATTCCTAAAAGCATTCTGGAAGGAGACAAAGAGGAGGAGGAGGAAGAATTTGAAGAGGAAGAGGAACAAGTGCCCCTACACGGAAGAACTTGTCTAGCTAGAGCCATAGAGTTACAAAGGAGAAAGAGTGCCACGGTTACCCCACCATCCACTCAAGCAGAACCTTTAGAGCTCTCTTCTTCGAAAGATGAAGTACAACAATGTGTAGATGAGCAGAGTGAAGAGAGAAATGATGTTTTCTCAATGTTAGATTTTGATTTCATGCCTATAGGTACAAAGTTGATTAGGGATAAGATTAGGGACACCCCTATAGGTAAACCTCAACAGGAAGACTGGACATAGATGTCACCAGATACATAGGGTCTTGATCTTACTCCTTCATCTCCACCACAAATTAAAATGGTAGAATAGGGCTTAGTGACTCCCCCAACTCAAATTTCAGAGGAAGAGCATGTTTAGAAGGAAACATTATTAGAGGAGAGACCGAAACAAATGGCAACCAGTGAAGTATTAGAGGGACAAATGGTGGAATATTCTCAACCATTTTCCCAAGACACTGAGGTTTAGGCTACATGGTCTACTAAGGTTGAGGCTACATAAGGAGAGCCCTCCCAATAGGATACAACTCCTAGCAAGAGCGACAAAGGGAAGGAAGTTGTAGAACACACCCCTTCATCATCAAGAGCCAGGTCCTTAGTAGGATGCATCCCTAGATGGATCCAAAAGGAGATAATGAGGAGTACTCAGCCTCAATTTCATGCTTCAGAGGAAGACATTTGCGACATTGTAGAGATCTTGAAATAACCTAAGTCTCCATCACATGAGGCAACACCATTAGCATTTGTCACTAGCATAAGGAACTAGGATTTATTTGTACAAGTGGCTCTCCCTCCTAAAGGCACAAATGTAGAAGGCCTTAGCCTCAAATACTATGAGTTAAAGGATGTTATGTTGGGAAGGCCTATACAGGATTTGGCCCAACAAATGATGACTATGGGAGTCAAAGAGGTCCTCAAGTACATGAACAAGAGAAGATTGAACTTCAGGCACTTTGGAGACAAGTTGAGATCCTAAAAGGATATCTAGCCAAATTTATTGGTCCTCTTGATCTTGAGCACCCCAAGCAAACTCTGAACACTGAACTTAGAGAAGGGGGAGGTGTGCAACTGGACCCATTTTTGAAAGCTTGTCAGGAGTGGCAAGAAAGTTTTGAGGAGAAAGGTGTTACAATCATCATAGGGAATTTGAAATTACTGCATGCTACGCAAGAGAACGTGAATAAGATCATAGCAATTTTGAAGCAGGACTTCAGTATCATGGATGAGGTACGGGCCTGGAGTATGGATTTGCAAACTCTACAAGATATAAAGGGTCAAAGATATCAGGTTTTGATTGATGTATATACCAAAGAAGAATTAGACATGATTGATGATTGGATAGAGAAAATAGTGGATAGTAATAAAGTAATGGAGACATTACATGAGGAGATTCATCGGCTCAAGGACCAAGCCCGAGAGAAAATTTTGGAAGTAGAGAGACATTGCAATGATACATGCTTGGATATTTTTGAAGATGAGGAACAGAGAAGTTGTTACCTATAGAGACAGTAGTGGAAAATTTTAGTAATATTTTTGTGGAGGTTGTTGATGATGAGGACATCTGAAAAGCCTTCAGGATAGAAGAAGTCCTATTAGAGTTGGACACCAAACTCAGAGATTTTGAAGAGACTCAAATTGAGGTGGACAACTACAGAAAAAAGGTCAAGGATAAATATGAGGCTTTAGATCTTCCAGATGTGGCTAAGATTGCTAAGATGATAGAGAAATTCAAGGGCAAACATCCAAACATAGCTTTGGGATGAAGAAGAACAAAACCCAGATGCTAGAATTTCAATTTTGACACTTAGTAAAATTTTGAGATTTTTGACCCTGTCAAGGTTCGCAGGTGCGCAGGTAAGTAGGTCCACAACTCTGCAATTTAAAGGTACATCGAAAATTAACTACTTGTTCCAAAAATAGTGCTTTACATGCAATAGGAATACATTTTGATGGCAGTTTAACTTCGACACATGCCTAGTAAAGGACCAGCTTCTATTTTTGGCACCTCCAAATGCTCCTACTTTGACTGAAGGCTTCCTCCTACTTTCTCTCTCATGTTTTCTCTATTTTTGACATGTAAAAGGCTCATGCATCCAATTAATGAATAAAATATGGATGGAGTCCCTCTAAGCACCAGATTAATGGTTAGTTTGTATATATTTAGTATATTTTAATATTTTAAAAATATTTTATTACATGAAGATATCTCTCACTCTCAACACAAATTGAGGAGATGATTTCTTATAAATACCCCATTGTAAAATGTAATAAGGGCTATCATTATTATGCAATAAAATTATGCTTTTGGTGCTAGCATTTGGAGTGTAGTAATTCTTGCCTGAATGTGTCATTGTTTTGCAAATTTTGTTCATGAGATTGTGATTGAGCCAAAGGTTTATTGCATTGTTTCTGGTTGTGTGATCTTTTAGTTCTGCTATTTGCTACAAATTTACGAATTTCGCTAACGTATCAAGCTTGAGAAAGATCATCAAATTGTGCCTACATAGCCTTTTGTCTCACATAAGCGCACTTTTTGTGGCCTTGCAATTTGATGAAAGGTGAAATATCATACGATTGTTAAAGTTTCTCACTGACGATTGCATCAGTGGATTCTAGAAAGTGTTGCTCCTATTTTCATTGGTTTCCCATCGATTTCTTCAAAAATTTAACTCGCAACGTGTTGTTTTTTGTAGCTTATGTCTATTTAGGATTTCAATTTTAATTTATTTCAATTTCATGTTATTTTATTTTAGTTTTGTTATTTGATTTACTAACCCCTTGTTAGAATAGGAACTCATTTTAGTTGCACTATTAGAATTGCATTCACTAAAAAATCAAAAAATACCAAAATATTGTTATTTTGTGTATTATTTTGAGACAGCGAACAAATTTACTTCATTTTGAGATCAAAATAGAACCAAAAGAAGCCTCCTCATGAAAAATCACATTTATCTTCAACTGAGCAGATTTTGGTATGTCACAAGACAAATACTGAACCTTGGAGTTGATCTCAAAAAGATTAGCTTTTCAAGAGAGGAATTGCTCAATGGATTCCTATCATTGACCTCGTGCAAAATGATGCCCAACACAACACTACACAACTTGTAGACCCAACAAGTCATCATGCATATCCAAACCAAATATTGACAACCATATCATCATGAAACCAATCTAAAATATAAACTAAGTATACAATGACATCAAATCTTAAATCTCCAAAACATACAATGTCATAAACTCACAATGTTACCATAGTCAATATATAATAAACTATTCAGAATAATATATTACCAAATAAACCATGTTAAACCTACACCAAATCTGAATCAATGTGTAAAGCTCTCCAAGAGCTTTCCATTGACTACTCAAAGTCCAAAATTTGACTCTTTATGCCCAAGTTATGCCCTACTCTATGCTCAAAATAAATAATATCTGAATTTAAGGCTCTTAAAACCTAATAATATGTCAAACTCATAAAATCAAACCTACACCAAGTTGCAGTACTCTGAATTAGCTTTCCAACACCTATAAGAATTCTGAAATCCTATATCCTGAGAGAAAGTTATGGTCATTTTACTAAGATTGTCTTTTTACCAATTTCACTGTCATTTTTTTTTTGTGACGAAAATTCTCACAAGATGAAATTTGACGGCCATCACAGGATGAAACTAAAAAACTCTTTCATTTTCTTTGAACATGGCCAAACTAGGGCATATTATATATCAAAATTTATGGAAATGTCGACTTGGATCCTATGGTGAGGTCTATTTTTGTCCAAGAGGTCAAATTTGCAAGCTCCCCCCTAAAACCCTCATTTAAATGAAACATCCAAAAAATCCTTTTGTCCAACAATTTCACATGCCTAAAAAATCTACCAATATCCCATCATAATAGCAAATCCAAAACCCTCAAATCTGCAATAAAAACTCATATATTTTGCCCTTTCTTTTATCCACTTATGCATTCCCATGGATTCAATCCAGGGTTACAATAATAAAACCATAGCTCTGATACCACTTGTAAGGAAACTTGCAAAAAATAATATAACCATTTCCACATAACCCATAATAGATTTGAAATAAATATGCAATTTAAATCCACATGCAAGAGAATAGATAACATACCCACAAAATTGTGACACAAGAAATACCCTGAGAAACCCTCATTGAGGGAAAAACACAACCTCCAAAAGCATCCATCACCATGTATTATTTAGCAAAAATTTCATTGTAATACAACCATGGAAGCCTTCAAAGCCATAGCCACAACCAAGCAATCCATGTGAACAAGAATGAATCCACACATCCCATGCCATGCTTCCAACCTTTACAAATGCTCCCTTGGCTAACCTGTCAAGCCTTGTCCCGCTCGACTCTTTCTTTTTTCTTGCCTTCTGTCTTATCACACTACAACAACTACCCTTGTAGCTGCTTATATAGTAGCAAGTCCCAAAAAAACCACCAAGTGGTATTACATAAACCATGTGCTACCTAACCCACTAATCCCACATTTAATATTAGAAATTTAATTATTTTCCCCAATATTAAATAATTACATGATATATTGTCACAATGTTACAATACAACTCATCAAGTATATCTCATGGGAATCTTTACATGTTGCACGTCCATCTAGGTGTGACATTACATAATAAAATAAAATAATACAATAAATAATATTATGCAATGTGTGCAACACCCATTATCTCAACATCTAATTTGCCTTTTTGTATTGAGACTAAACTACCATTTTTGCTCAACTCTTTCATAGAGACTCTTGGGTATAGAGTCGGAAAGCTCAATTAGAGTCTTCTTGAATGTTGCCATCATAGCATATATTGACTCTTCCACTTGGTTCATCTCAATCTTTCCAAGTTTATCAAACTCAACATGTGTGAGTCTAGATAAGTCAACATTATTCTTTATATTCTCACACAAGTTGTCCAAATTAGAAGAAGGAATTTGACTTACCACTTTGAATTGGTTGTTGTCATTAGATTATGTCCTCTCCTCATCTGATTCAGCTAGAGAAATGTATTTTCTTCTTTGTCTCTTCTCAAACTTATCTTGTATAGTTATCCTGGTTCTCTTTCCTTTTGACTTTTCCACTTCTTGAACCTTCTTAGCAGTAGCTCTTGTGCTAGCCTTGGTAGGGTTGTGTAGTTTTTAAAACCTTCTTCGGTTCATTGACTGTTGAAGCTTTAGCTTTTTTTTCTTCTTCTCTTTGGCTACATGTGCTTCATTGGATTCTTCTCCCTCAGCACCTTCTTCAATTTCTTCTTCCTCTCCACCTTGGTCTTCTCCTTGACCTTGAGTAATGGCCAATGGTGCTTGGGCTAGTACATCTTCACCTTCATCATCATCATCATTGTCATCTTCTTCTGCATCTTCTTCTACCCCTTCACCAAATTTTTCTTTGAGCTTCTTAACAATTTTGTTCTTCTTCCTTATTACAAAGGTTGTCTTCAAGTCCATAGTTATCTTTGACTTGGCTACATCATAGTTACCAAAGGTTGTAACCTTCTTATCTACTTCTTCTACCAACAAAGTAGTAATTGTTGTAGATGCCGCATCCACATTTATCTCATAACCTAGAGGCTTTGGCCATCTCACCCTTGGAACTGCATCTTGAATCATTAAAACTTGTGGTGGTATCATCGACAACACACCAAACTAGTCTTGCTTGTATGCAATGTTAGGAATTACCCTAAATTTTGGTTGTTTGATCTCATTATTGATTGAACATTTAAAACTTTCTTTCCCTCTTTAACCTTAGTCACAAAAGAACTAGATTCCATATCGATTACCTATGGTTTGCAAGAATTCAAATAGCATATCTCAACACAAGATAAATACCTTCACAAATCTATTGAATGGTGTCGAATAGTGGTTGAATCCAGTCTACAAATGCTTGGAATGATCGTTTCAATTCACCTTGAGCTCTTCATGCTCTCTCCAAATTCAAATGGTGTCAAATGAATCAAAAATCAACTATATAGCCCTTAAAACTTCGCAATTAATGCTCATTTCTTACACAGTTGTAAGCTTAGCTTTAATAACTTAATCCCAACTCACTTGGCTTACATATAATTTCCTTCATGCTTGGCAACCACTATAAGCTCGGCCAACACTATCAGCTACAATAGCTTGAAATCAACTAGATTTCACTTAGTAGCTTAAGTGAAACTTTTCATGCTTGGAAGCAACATGAAAACTAAAAAAACTTAAAGACTTCTTCCAAGTTCTAGACAACACTTTGCATCTTTCTTCATGCACATATAATCTTTTCATAACTAAATCGTTGGAACTGATGTATGGTATATCATTTCAATATCAGTCCCACACATACCTCTTGATTTCTTAATTGGGGATGGTGTGATCACCTAACCTATTGCTTGAAGTGATCCCATCTGAACTTGATGTAGTGTAATCTTCCTTCTTCTTCCATGTTTTATTCATCTGTACTTTGACTTCTTCAACATGTACCTTTTCTTTGCCTTTGCTGAACTCACTGCTTGGTGTCTTTGACTTTGTTGGACAATGTCTACTTATGTGACCAGTCTTTAAGGAACTAAAACATGTAACCATATATTATAATCACTTCTGAAATGTATTCTTATGTAGTTCTTGGGAGCATGTCCATATTCTTGACAATAGTGACAACTATACCTAGCATTATAATCCCAATTATAAAAGTTTCTATTGTGCTTTACCTTTTTCTACTTGTTTGATGACCACTTGGACTTGGATCTACATTCATATGCTCTATGTCTATACTTTTGATAGTTATAGAAATATCCTTCAAATCATTGTGTGCTCATGTTCTTGGTTCTACATTCATGTGCCTGATGTCCTTGCTTGTTGCACTTGTGGCAGTTACTCATGAACTTTTGCTTAGGATTATGATTTGTAGTATTGCTCCTGCAAAACATTAGTAGTATGTCATAAATTTCCACAATTATGAGAAGTAGGTTTGGAGTTTTTACCATTGTTGCTTCTTTGTTCACCACTTTTGGATGATTCTCCTTCTTCAGTATAAGTGTAACCCAATCCAATAGTATCAATGTTGGATTTAGGAGATCTCATCAATCGATCAAAATACTTGATGGCTTCACTTGGTTTATTGAAACTTTCAGCAAATTCCTTTTCCCTTCTTAGATCATTTCTCAATTGTTCATTCTGCAACTTCAATGTTATGATTTCAATATCTTTACCATTTAATTCATGATTGAAAATCATCATTTGATTCAATATTTCTAGTTTCATGCGAGCAATCCTATTCACCTCTAATGTCTTCTCTTCAGTCTATTGGCTAGTATCTTTTTTTCATCTTCAATCATGACATTGTCCTCTTCAGTTTTTTTTTGCTTGTTTACGTCACATAGATATATTAATTGGAATTCTTGTTCTATCTTAAGATTTATGACCTCTTCAGTTAGGGCTCCACTCTTTTCTATTAGATCTACAACCGCTACATCAAATTCACTTGTGTTTCCATCTACAAACAATTTAGTAGTGTCAATCTCTTCATATTGTATGCCATTCTCTTCAATAGTTATCTCTTTCCTTCTCTTCAATGATCACTTCAACTCATCTCTTGCTTCATTCAATTGATGTAGGGCAAGTTGTATTTCAATATTTTGGTTCTCAATAGTCTTTCCTAATTTGTAGACTTCCATCTTCAAGATCATTCCTCAAAACTACAAAGCTTTCCCTTCTAGAGAACCAAAGCTCTAATACAATTGTTGAAAATACAATATGGGAAGTAAACTCTAAGAGGGAGAAGGTGAATCAATATTTCAAAACTTTAACCATAAATTTATTCACTACACATCCATCTCACAATTTGCATGTAAAATGAAATACCAAATTAAGCATATGCATCCATAGCATGAAAACAAATAAACATTCACACATATGACACAAGATATGATCACCCAAAAATCATCCAATGAGGAGGTAAAAATGGGGTGGAAATGACACCCACAAATCTTCATTAGTGTAGTTGTAAAGTGTATCCAATTAAGGTTACAATGTTTGAGACATGATCTACCCAATGAAAGGGATGCCTTGCTAAAGGCTTACAAGATTATTAAATCTTACCCTATTAAAAGATTTCAACACCCTATTAGAAGTGTGCCTAGTTAAAGGATTTCAACATACAATGAAGTAAGCACCCTATTAAAGGATTTACAATAGCCTGTTAAGAATACTCTATTAAGAGATTTAACTAATTCAACTATTAGAATGTGTCGGCAATGATCCTGTGGTTAGCACTTTGTTGCTAGATAATAGATCACCTCTTTGCATCTATCCTTGATCCTTTTTTAATTAGATGTATCACTTCTATCTTATAACTCCTTTCCTTTGTTCTCCTCTAACTAATTCTGTAATGTATCTCAATTTACAACTCCTTAGTCACCATGAATGCTCTATTTGTGCATTAAAACTTCTCTCTTCACTCATACCATGTGTTAGGGTTTGTCCTCCTTAAGAAGACCTAGGTGACTTAGGGTTAGGTATGAATCAATGATTTTAATTCATCCATCTAGCCACTCAAATCATCCCTTTAATGGATTGGATGCATGTATTGCATAGAGATTCATAATTAAGATCTATTCTTATCATCTAAGATTGCAAAACAATCATTAAGTCAACTCCAGAAATGGTTTACATAGTAGTTTGTGCCATTATAAACAACTATGTCAAAACTATTTTACTCGGCATCTAAAGTTCCTAATGCTTGGCACCAACTACAACTTCAATGTTGTCACTTGGCATCTGAATTACTCGGCACATACTGACTACTCAAAACTTGAGTGACTCTATACAAACTATTTACTCAACACTTATTGAGCAATTCACTCGACATGCACTATCTGACATGTTATGATTAGCATGTATTACTTGTTCAGCATGAACTAAGTTCTAACTTGTAAATGACTTAAGTTTATAGACACTCATATGTCAAAACCAATCTGAGATCAACAAAAACCTAAAGCTAAAAAAGAACCTAATCCTAAAATTCATCAACGTATGCAAAAGAAGGAAGATCTAAATAAGATTGAGTCAAATCAATATGATGATGCACATAAGAAGGTTGAGCAACCCAAGAAACCTGAGTAAGTTGAACCTAAGAAACATGAGCAAGTCGAATCACCTAAGTGAAATATGAAGTCAAAGGTAGATGTTATGGATATAATGAAATTGGTCATATGAAAAGGGACTGCACATGTAATTCATATAAACCAATTACCAATTTTTATTGTTATGATTGTCATAGTTTTGGTCATAGAGCAGTTAATTGTAAGAAACCTAAATTTGATAATAGTAGTAGCAATAGTAGAATGTTTAGAAGTACTAGCCCTACAGGAAGAGGATCTAATGAAGGAAACAATAGAATGTGTGTTAAATTTTAGGATCTCTAGAAATGTAATAATATTGACATTATAATTGATATGTTTCAAATGTAGATTCCAAACTCTTATAAATATAAGAGTAGGAGACATGTCTAATGAAGAGACATGTCTTTATGATTAATCATTATTAGTTAATATATATCACTATATATATATATAATGTGTGTGTGTGTGTGTGTGTGAACATTGTATCTTAAGATTAAATGAATCTAACTGGTTATAATCTTAACACTCCCTCTTAGCTAAAGAGGATTTGTTATGGAATACAATATGCTCTCAATTATATGGAGATATATCATCTCAATGTGATATTTATGGATATTAACAAAAATCCATCAACTCACACATATATTAACATATACTACATTTGGAATTTTATTCAATTTACTATGACGCTAAATTTCTCAACACCCTCTCTTTAACAAAGAGAGATTTGAAGAAATTTGATTACAAGATTTGAACACCACCTTAAGTCTGGTTTATAATATATTTAAGTTATGGTCTCCAAAAAGATCCAGCCTGAAGAACCTTAACAACTTTCATGGTGTCTGACAAAATTTGGCCTGAAGAACCATGATAAGTTGGTTATCAAGGTGTCTGACAAAATTTGGCCTAAATAACCATGATAAGACTTTCTCCAACACAATTTTGTTTTTAGGAGATATATAATATCATCACCTTTCAATAGTTACATTCTGTTAGTTATCATAACTTCTAGCACTTTGGGACAACAACTTAATGTAGTCTGTTATGATAGCAGGTCTAGCTATTGATAAGATTATCACCTTTCAATAGCTCCCCTATAAATATATACATAAATGAATAATTTGTTACCTTTTAGACATAATCACAACAACATCATGTAGTACCTCACATGATATCCACCATGAACCAAGTCAAAGAGTTGAACAATGGTTTTCACCTCAGACTTCTCTCTCATAAAGGAGAGTGCATTACAAATAATCTCTCAGAACTTCTCCTCATAGAGAAGATACCATCCATAAATAATTGTATCTCAAAAAATTTCCCTCTAAACATTGATCCTAGGAAGTTAGGTCCTCTTGTTACTTCCTCAAAAACTCTCTTCACCAAGGATTCTTGTCTCATGTGTTGCCTTAGAAGAAGTGTCGTAGTCCCTCTTAATGTAGAAGGATCTCATAATTTCAATCATCAAGGAAGTTTTCTTCAAGAGCCTTGCTTCATCCATCTTGATCATCAAGGTCTCTGAAGCTACTATCATCAGATTGAGTCTACACAACATTTGGTAGCATGTGTAAAGTACCAACCTTCTTTTCTATTAAGAACATGTTGGAGTTTGAAAATGTTACCCATTTCCAATTACCCTGATGAGAATATGACACATCTAGGGGTAGCTAACTCCCATTATCAACACATCCATTCAGACACCAGGCCAACTATAAGGCATGACCCTTCTTCTTCTTCAGGCTCTGCAAAACCTAGGCGGGTGGACCTACAGATTCTTTATATGGTACCAGTTGTCAAAGCATACGCTGAATCTAATATGAAGTAGATAAAACCCTTATTTCTCCTAATAACTCATGAAATGACATCCATCTACAGTAGCTAAATGCAGATCTAGGAATCTCATGAGCTGAGTGAGGGCATTCTATTATAGCTCTTCAACATGAAAGGGGAAAAGCGTTTGATTATTGATGTTGATCTCAGCAAAACCTCAAATATGCAGCAGTATAACAGGTGATCCTATAAGTGATCAGTGCCTTATCTATTGGGCAATTCATACAAAAATCTAACACACATCCCTGAAAATCATTGATATGTGCCATACATCAGGACTTCCTGATCTATCTAACCACTTTGTGAACTAGACATCTGCATCCTTCTGAACCTCATACTCGACTTATCCCTTCATGAAATCTGCAATCCTATGATGAGGAATCAAGCATTTACATAACTCTTTGAGTCATAAGCAGAATCAACCAATAAGTTGCAACTGAGTTTCATAGTCTTTGTTTACAAAACACAAAAGATCACAAACAGCATGAATGAGAGACAAGATATCAGAATGAAGATTGACTTGTTGTTGCCTTATCATTTATTTCCTTGAAACAAATTACAATAAGATGCATGAAATTTAAATGCAAAGCTACCTAATAGATCAGACTATCTGTATTCTTATTTTTACTGATGTTCACATGAGAGAAATTGCTGAAGAAATATGTGGTATCACAGTATGGGAACATATCAAAATTGGATCCAAAATTTGGTATCTCAGTAGTGACTGGTTTTTTTCCAAAAATTGGAACCCATCAAACAATGAAAGATAGAAAGATATAGCAAAGGAAAGAATCTCGGATCTGATCTTCACATGACAACTGTCCATTTGAAAAGCAATCCTCTGTAACTGAAAAACTTCTTTCTTCCATCTCTCATTCTAATGTGATCTTGTTTCATCATTTCTGTTACTGACTTGCACAATATCTCTGTTGAAATGATGCAACATTGCTGAGTCACCACAATATCTGATTTACCCATTGAAATGCTTGGCAAAAATTGGGTTAAATTGCGTGAATGTGAGAGACGTGAACTCCAACCACATTCTTACCAAGTTTTACTGATCCCCTAATTGGATTTTTAATTTTTTACCCGTTCCATTGAGAAAAACCCCAAAATTTACATTTTTTGCTATAACTCAAGCCAGGAGGCACTTGTGCAAGAACCAACCACAAAATCGGAAAATTCAGCTCTTCCCGATTTCGGTGGTATATTGGAGCATCTATTTTGGGAAAAATTTGACCCAGATATAGCCCTCTGAAGTTCAAGCCTCTGCTCATGTCTCTATGACAATATTTCACAAATATATGAACTTTCAAAAGTTAAAACTATATCAGAAGTTCAAACTTTATTTAAAAAAAAGTCCATGTCAGTTTCTTGGCAAAATAATTTTAAAATGAAAATTTTAAAATCATTTTATTTTTCCTAGCCTCTTTAATTTCGGGTCAACTCCAGGTTTGACCAATGCCACGTGTCACTTTCTGATTGGTTGTTGACTCTTGCTGGATTCTTGAGTTTTCCGACGACCTCGCTATGTCGCTAGCCAGATTTTTCAAGATTTTTCGGCAAGTGACATAGCGACCTGCCGAACTTTTTACTTTTTCGGCCGCCTATAAACTGTTGACATCATCATTTGGGCATGCATTTTCTTTCAAAATTTACTTCATTCCTTCTAGCCGACTGGGACCCACGTGCACCTACCTTGCCTTTTCAAAATACTTTGTCTTGTTGACACTATATGTTTGAGTGCAAAAGCATATAAAGACTAAAAATAGTTCCCACTTGCTCAATGTGGGATAATGTTCCTCAATGGTTCTTGCTCTTTGTGTTTGTTGCGATTGCTAAATGCATGAGTTTTCTTTTGTTGCATATGTGTGAGTTGTTCCAGCTCCTTTGGCATGAGTTTCTTATTCCAAACGTGAAGCTCCATCTTGCTGGTTGTTTTTGCTATGAATCTACAGACTTTTCATTGTAATGGTCATTTCTTATGCACATGGTCATTTAAAATGCTGCTGCTCCCTTCAAAAATGTGGATGCACCTTTAGAGAAGCCATGGGCTTGAAAAATGGGGGTTCTTTGCTTCCTTTTTTATGCACATATGGTCTTTTATTGATTGCTTGTTGCAAAAACGTGAATCACATGTTGCCTTGAGCTTTGTTTCACCAACAAATTTGTTCATTTCTCTAAAAAACGTGGATGCTTCTTGCTCTGTGGATGTTTGACTCTTTTCTTGGTGATGCCTCTGTTATGGCATGAAAGCCCTCTATTTTGCTCAATGCATCTACACATTTTCTTAGTTTTCTTTTTGTGTTAAAACATTATATTGTCAAAACAAATAGCCCCTCACATTTATTTGATTCTTTTATCATTGAGAAAAAGTCCAATCTCATACATTTAGTGAACTAAGATAATGGCAATGGCTATAGTGAAGCATTGTAATGATTGTATGTAAAACAATCAATTTAAAATTTCATTTTAAATCATTTCCGCACTAGTGTGAAATTTGTGTCTGAAGGCCTGCTAGGTGGCCATAAAAACTAACTCAATCAGGTAACCAGGCCATGAAAATCGGCACGAGTGTTCAATCCTACATACTCTATCACACTGCAAATTTTCAACCCATGATGGATTCCCAGTCAAAATATTTTAATTGCCGAACATCCATACTTCAATTACTCTGCAGGCAAACAATGTTAAAAAACATAAACTGGGCTCGGGTTCGGCATTATAAACTGGGTTATTGATCACTTGGGGTTTTGAAAACTAGGATATAAGTTCTTTGCCATGAAGAGGATATAATTCCATGTTTTGGGCTCATGAAGAATCACAGGGCACATTTGGCGAATTTTCGAAAACAGGCACTTGGAAATTTTAACTAGCAAATGTGTCAAAAAGTGATTTTTGGCAAATGTACGGACATAAGAAAGTATGCAAATGGATTCATCATGACTTAAGAACTGGCATACTTCAAGGATTTCTAAGACACAACACAATGGTACAATCCATTTAGGCTAGCCAATCACAGGATCAAAGTTATAACATGCCGAACAGGGGTACGGATCAATCTGCATACCTTAGCCATAACAAAACAATGCAAACTGGGTTTTTGATCATGTTAGAAAACTGATCAAATGGATTCGACATGATCTCAAAATTGGAACATATGAAGTTTCTTACCCCTAGAACACAATGCAAAAAGAATTTTTTCATTTGGGTCAACTGGGATAAAGATATGATTGGTCGAACAGGGCTTCCCAGAATTGTGAACAACTAGTTAAATGCACAAAATAGTAAATGACCAACTTTGCGGGGTGCAAAACCTAGTCAAACGGATTCGAAAAGACTTCAAAATTGAAACATAGGTTCTCTATTATGGACACTAAACATCCCCAAAGTGACTAGTCATGACACAGTCCTAGGTAAAAGATATTCAGATGCAAACTGGGCCTCTGATCGCTATTTGACACTTGGTAGAATTGCAAATTTTGACACTAGCTCAAAATGGGACTTCACAGAATGATTCGGGATGGCAAAATAACATTGTGGATCATATGCATATGTCAAATGAAATGTGTTAAGCCACTCAAACACCATCTAGGCCTCAAGCTACCAACTGACCACATGCATAAAAGGCACTTGAGGACATGATTTTCCAAAATTTTCAAAATGTGACTAAAAATGAAGCATGCAATTTTCAGTCCCAACAGTGGCTCTGTCTGGGGATGCATGCCCCTTGCGGGCATGGCAAGGATTTAGATCTCTGGGAGAAGTAGACCACACAACTGAACAGCAAAACTCTCTCGAACAGCTTTATTGAAAACAGGAAAACTACTCTTAACTATGTACAAGAGATGGCCCCGAGCCACCGAAAAGTTTCAAAACTCTTTACCTCTATCATACACCTTATTTTCATTTACATTTTCCTGAGGCAAACTGAAACTCTCATCCTTATTTGTTTCACCCATCATATCAACACTTTCAATTACTTCGTTAGGCAAAACAAAACTGCTATCATCATCTTCATAGTGCACATAAAAATCAGAAAAACTTTCTACACCTTGCTCACTATGAAAATATGAATCAACGTAATCATAATAACTTACATCAGACTGAAAATGAAACTGATCACTACTGATTGAGTCATAGATTCCTTCCACCAGAAACACAAAAGCTTGATATTCTACATCATTCACCAAATTGCAAACACCAAAAACTTGCAACTCACGTTGTGCCTCCAGCTCCAAAAAATACAATGGATCTGAATCAACTTCATGTATCATGTCATCACATACTGAATCAGATCTAAAACTTACTGAAAAATTATCACCATAGTCTTCAAACAAAGGTTCATCAGACATATGAAAAGAATCTTCATTAAAATTCTCATCAACAAGAACTCTACTGACATCAATATTCTTTAACATAATCAGATTTCCACAATCCATTAGTATGTGAGCAATGTTTCTGGATTAGATTGTGTGGGTTTTTTTAGCATCAACGTTTCGGATCATACTACATGATCCATCATCAGGACAAGAGAACATCAGAATATGGAATGAGCCGAAACGTTGATGCTAAAAAAACTCACACAATCTAATCCAGAAACATTGCTCACATATCAATATTCTTATCAAAGAAATTGCTAGAGATACTTGTGAATGTGTCAAACTCACTAGCATAAGACTCACCAACCTGTAGAGAAGATTTAACTATAGATTCATGTGTACCACTGTCAGTATTCACTTTATTGCATGAATCATCAAATCTCATCTCAAGTAACTGCAGATTACTGTCACATACTCCATCTGGATCAGATAAAAAACCAACTGATCTCTCATCAGCATTAGTAACATCAATCATAGGAATTTCTTCATTAAATGTTAAATCAGAATCAAAAGACATCAACAACCTCTCGTTATCATCTCTATAACATAGATCTGATTTAACATCACTCATGACAATAGTAAATACATCTCTACTGGTCTTCATTTCTTCAAACAAATCTTCATGCTTATGCTGAAAGTCTTCAAAAGAATAACAATGTTGATATGCAGGAGAACAAACATAGGGGTATACATCATACCTTACATCATCCTTACAAGATGCACACACTAATAAAGGTGAAGTTGAATCACACATTGACATATACCTTTCAAACTCATGTTGCAACAAGGCTGAGACCTCATTTGTATTCAACAGATCTCTTTCGCAAACTTCTTCATGTTGATTGCAATTATTTCTTAGATAATCTGAAGAACTTATAATAGTGACACCATTAGTCATACAATCTGAACAATTAGTAGTACTTTCACAATATATATCCTCTTCCCTGCACCACATCTGGACATTAGATGCTTCACTACATTCAACTTCATTGCAGGAAGATATTTCAAGACTACTGTTATAACTCTTTTCATTCTCAAACATATTGTCATAGGACTCATCACTTTCACTATGACTATCAACATTTTCAATTTCAACAATACAATAACCATTCTTTTCTAAATAGCCTTCACATTCTGTAAATATTCTCTCAAAGTATTTAATCTTTTCAAATCTTGCTTTCGCTGTCCAATGTACTGAATCAGGCATGAAGACTAATAAAAACACAAAAGCCCATGATAATTCATTGGGTCTTGCTGAAATGGGAAGCTCTAAGATTTCCAACTTGAATTGCATGTAAATCTGAACTGCATCTAAGTCATCTACACTTCCCACATTCCTTCGGATAGAAGAAATGACTTGACTATGAAGCTTTCCATACAACATAAACAAATTTTCATGTACCTCTTCATAGCTTGATAGAGTATTATCAGATCTACAATCTGAATCCATTTTGAGAATGAAATTTTTACCTCTTTATCCTAGTGCTAAAAACCACTGAATAGAGGCAACCATATTTTTAACGTTTGACTTCCATGAAAAGAAAACATGAAAACCAAAATACCTTGAGTGCTGGTGTGCTAACTTCGATCTGCTGATTTGGCATAGATGCAAGACTGAAAATCCTTTACACCACTGGTCAAAACTTTGTAGAGCCGCCACCTCTTTACAAGAGGAATATAACAATCACTGCTGTGATTCACTTTTACATTTCAATTTCTTTATAACAGCAGATTTCAAACAGCACTTTAAAACTTATCAAGAATTTAAAACTTATTTTCCAAGATCTATCAACAATTTCAGATCTGCCCATACAACTGAAAGTCCTTCAAAATTTTGCAATGAAATCAACTAGGAACAAACTGGTACAGAGATTTGAGAGTCGCCACTCACACTTGGTGAGAAATAAAACATAATTTGTCACTTGACAAATCTGAACCAGACCTTCAATGTAGGAGAAACTTGTAGATCACTGACATCTTGAAAAGAAAATATACTTTATAAATGAATTCTTGACTCTGAAAATTTCTCAACAGTATTTGCCAAAACTGAACTGATTGAAGATAGACCTATGACAGTCATAGAACACAATTTTCATCCAGTTTCAACATACTGCTGATAATGAATAAAGCTTAACTGGGGAACATGAAACTTCAGCAAGGAAAAGGAACACATCTTGCTATTGATATGATATATCCAATCTGTTTCACATCAGAGGCTCCTGTTCTTTCAACAAAATGGATTGCCATCTTATTTCCCCAGCAGAGTCGCCATTTTGTTGGAGTTTGAAAATGTTACCCATTTTCAATTACCCTGATGAGAATATGACACATCTAGGGGTAGCTAACTTCCATTATCAACACATCCATTCAGACACCAGGCCAACTATAAGGCATGACCCTTCTTCTTCTTCAGGCTCTGCAAAACCTAGGCGGGTGGACCTACAGATTCTTTCTATGGTACCAATTGTCAAAGCATACGTTGAATCTAATATGAAGTAGATAAAACCCTTATTTCTCCTGATAACTCATGAAATGACATCCATCTACAGTAGCTAAATGCAGATCTAGGAATCTCATGAGCTGAGTGAGGGCATTCTATTATAGCTCTTCAACATGAAAGGGGAAAAGCATTTGATTATTGATGTTGATCTCAGCAAAACCTCAAATATGCAGCAGTATAACAGGTGATCCTATAAGTGATCAGTGCCTTATCTATTGGGCAATTCATACAAAAACCTAACACACATCACTGAAAATCATTGATATGTGCCATACATCAGGACTTCCTGATCTATCTAACCACTTTGTGAACTAGACATCTGCATCCTTCTGAACCTCATACTCGACTTATCCCTTCATGAAATCTGCAATCCTATGATGAGGAATCAAGCATTTACATAACTCTTTGAGTCATAAGCAAAATAAATCAACATATACAACCAATAAGTTGCAACTGAGTTTCATATTCTTTGTTTACAAAACACAAAAGATCACAAACAGCATGAATGAGAGACAAGATATCAGAATGAAGATTGACTTGTTGTTGCCTTATCATTCATTTCCTTGAAACAAATTACAATAAGATGCATGAAATTTAAATGCAAAGCTACCTAATAGATCAGACTATTTGTATTCTTATTTCTACTGCTGTTCACATGAGAGAAATTGCTGAAGAAATATGTGGTATCACAGTATGGGAACATATCAAAACTGGATCCAAAATTTGGTATCTCAGTAGTGACTGGTTTTTTTCCAAAAACTGGAACCCATCAAACAATGAAAGATAGAAAGATATAGCAAAGGAAAGAATCTCGGATCTGATCTTCACGTGACAACTGTCCATTTGAAAAGCAATCCTCTATAACTGAAAAACTTCTTTCTTCCATCGCTCATTCTAATCTGATCTTGTTTCATCATTTCTGTTACTGACTTGCACAATATCTCTGTTGAAATGATGCAACATTGCTGAGTCACCACAATATCTGATTTACCCATTGAAATGCTTGGCAAAAATTGGGTTAAATTGCGTGAATGTGAGAGATGTGAACTCCAACCGCATTCTTACCAAGTTTTACTGATCCCCTAATTAGATTTTTAATTTTTTACCCGTTCCATTGAGAAAAACCCCAAAATTTACATTTTTGGCTATAACTCAAGCCAGGAGGCACCTGTGCAAGAACCAACCCCAAAATCGGAAAATTCAGCTCTTCCCGATTTCGGTGGTATATTGGAGCATCTATTTTGGGAAAAATTTGACCCAGATATAGCCCTCTGAAGTTCAAGCCTCTGCTCATGTCTCTATGACAATATTTCACAAATATATGAACTTTCAAAAGTTAAAACTATATCAGAAGTTCAAACTTTATTTTTAAAAAAGTCCATGTCAGTTTCTTGGCAAAATAATTTTAAAATGAAAATTTTAAAATCATTTTATTTTTCCTAGCCTCTTTAATTTTGGGTCAACTCTAGGTTTGACCAATGCCACGTGTCACTTTCTGATTGGCTGTTGACTCTTGCCGGATTCCTGAGTTTTCCGGCGACCTCGCTATGTCGCTAGCCAGATTTTTCAAGATTTTCCGGCAAGTGACATAGCGACCTGCCAGATTTTTTACTTTTCCGGCCGCCTATAAGCTGCCGACGTCATCATTTGGGCATGCATTTTCTTTCAAAATTTACTTCATTCCTTCTAGCCAACTGGGACCCACGTGCACCTACCTTGCCTTTTCAAAATACTTTGTCTTGTTGACACTATATGTTTGAGTGCAAAAGTATATAAAGACTAAAAATAGTTCCCACTTGCTCAATGTGGGATAATGTTCCTCAATGGTTCTTGCTCTTTGTGTTTGCTGCGATTGCTAAATGCATGAGTTTTCTTTTGCTGCATATGTGTGAGTTGTTCCAGCTCCTTTGGCATGAGTTTCTTATTCCAAACGTGAAGCTCCATCTTGCTGGTTGTTTTTGCTATGAATCTACAGACTTTTCATTGTAATGGTCATTTCTTATGCACATGGTCATTTTAAATGTTGCTGCTCCCTTCAAAAATGTGGATGCACCTTTAGAGAAGCCATGGGCTTGAAAAATGGGGGTTCTTTGCTTCCTTTTTTATGCACATATGGTCTTTTATTGATTGCTTGCTGCAAAAACGTGAATCACATGCTGCCTTGAGCTTTGTTTCACCAACAAATTTGTTCATTTCTCTAAAAAACGTGGATGCTTCTTCCTCTGTGGATGTTTGACTCTTTTCTTGGTGATGCCTCTGTTATGGCATGAAAGCCCTCTATTTTGCTCAATGCATCTACACATTTTCTTAGTTTTCTTCTTGTGTTAAAACATTATATTGTCAAAACAAATAGCCCCTCACATTTATTTGATTCTTTTATCATTGAGAAAAAGTCCAATCTCATACATTTAGTGAACTAAGATAATGGCAATGACTACAGTGAAGCATTGTAATGATTGTATGTAAAACAATCAATTTAAAATTTCATTTTAAATCATTTCCGCACTAGTGTGAAATTTGTGTCTGAAGGCCCGCCAGGTGGCCGTAAAAACTAACTCAATCAGGTAACCAGGCCATGAAAATCGGCATGAGTGTTCAATCCTGCATACTCTATCACACTGCAAATTTTCAACCCATGATGGATTCCCAGTCAAAAGATTTTAATTGCCGAACATCCATACTTCAATTACTCTGCAGGCAAACAATGTTAAAAAAACATAAACTGGGCTTGGGTTCGGCATTATAAACTGGGTTATTGATCACTTGGGGTTTTGAAAACTAGGATATAAGTTCTTTGCCATGAAGAGGATATAATTCCATGTTTTGGGCTCATGAAGAATCACATGGCACATTTGGCGAATTTTCGAAAACAGGCACTTGAAAATTTTAACTGGCAAATGTGTCAAAAAGTGATTTTTGGCAAATGTACGGACATAAGAAAGTATGCAAATGGATTCATCATGACTTAAGAACTGGCATACTTCAAGGATTTCTAGGACACAACACAATGGTACAATCCATTTAGGCTAGCCAATCACAGGATCAAAGTTATAACATGCCGAACAGGGGTATGGATCAATCTGGATACCTTGGCTGTAACAAAACAATGCAAACTGGGTTTTTGATCATGTTAGAAAACTGATCAAATGGATTTGACATGATCTCAAAATTGGAACATATGAAGTGTCTTACCCCTAGAACACAATGCAAAAAGAATTTTTTCATTTGGGTCAACTGGGTCAAAGAAATGATTGGTCGAACAGGGCTTCCCAAAATTGTGAACAACTAGTTAAATGCACAAAACAGTAAATGACCAACTTTGCGGGGTGCAAAACCTAGTCAAACGGATTCGAAAAGACTTCAAAATTGAAACATAGGTTCTCTATTATGGACACTAAACATCCCCAAAGTGACTAGTCATGACACAGTCCTGGGTAAAAGATATTTAGATGCAAACTGGGCCTCTGATCGCTATTTGACACTTGGTAGAATTGCAAATTTTGACACTCGCTCAAAATGGGACTTCACAGAATGATTCGGGATGGCAAAATAACATTATGGATCATATGCATATGTCAAATGAAAGGTGTTAAGCCACTCAAACACCATCTAGGCCTCAAGCTACCAACTGACCACATGCATAAAAGGCACTTGAGGACATGATTTTCCAAAATTTTCAAAATGTGACTAAAAATGAAGCATGCAATTTTCAATCCCAACAGAACATCCTCAAACACAAGGAAAAGATTAAGGCAAAAGACACTTATAGTATGTATAGAATTACAAACAAGAGAGAGACTACAAAGAGTAGATAAATTTAAAAGATAAAAATACTTATCTATATGTGAAGATTCAAAAATTATCTTTCAAGATTATTTGAGAGTGGAACAAGTGGGAATGTAACATTGACTATTATTCCCCCCAGAATGTAAAATTTTCACTTATTCTTATATTGTTGAACAATTTTGTATCAAATATGGAAACTTCTTTTTTTAATTCCAACTTGCTCTTTTCATCCATAGAAGATCCAAACATTCATTTAGTTTAATAGTATAAGCAAACATGTCCTTCCATTTTATCAAACTCATCCACAATACACCAATATATTGATTAAATATGATTGTTCCACATGAATGACTATACAACTCATATGTCAAGTTTCATTCATCAAGGAGAGACACGTAGATGCTTCAAATGAATTCTTAACAATTTCATTAATGTCTCACAACAACACAAATTACCTTATAGTAACTTTTGCAAATAAAAATGACATCATCTAGAAGTCAACACTTCCTCATGATGTACATAGGGGGTGGGCCCATCAAAATCACATAGTCACAAGGTATTTTCATGAATCACAATCCTCTCGACTATTACAATCTATGGATCACTAGAAAATCCATCTTAACATGGTTTACTCTCTCTGATTCAATATGAGTAAGATCACCAAAGGTTGACAGAATCACATTCTCTATCTTCTCCCTCTCTTCAAGCTTACCTCTACTAAAATGTTAGGATCCCTCTGAATCTCAATTATTTGAGCACCTCATCCAATGATGCTTCTAATGGAGCGTCAAACTCCCTCTAAGGCTGATATCAATCCTCCTTTACCTATAAGAACATTCTTAGAGGAAGATATCAAGGCAAATAGCTTGTATAGAAATAAAAATAAGAGAGAGACAATTAGATATTATGCAAGGATAATAATTATATTAAGAATAATCAATTATTCATAATAATCTCAATAGTGTAATATTGTCTCTTCCCTCTAAACAATGTAATCATTTTAGTGTTTGAGTGACATTCTTATTTATAATTAATCATATTCAATATTTATAATTTTACATGAATTCTATTCTATTTTATATTCTCATTAGCAATATTAGAAAAGTCGCAATATTCCTAATAACTCAAATTATTAAATAACTATTAACATAGTTCAAATTACCTTGTTCTAATTACATTGATGGTAGGTCAATTTTTATGTGTTGTGTAATCTCTTAAATTATTAGTGATTGACATGGAAAATACTTAATGAGAGGTCAAGTCAAAGAAAGTACACTATGTTCTTATTCATCTGGGTAACTTCATCTGGATAACTTTATGTAGGATATAGTTTATTTTCCTCCTTGTAAATCCTTAAATCACTCAGTAAAACTTATAAAGTCTTGGTCGCTTCACCATCAACATGATTGCCTTTTTTCAAGCATTCATAGTATAGTCCCCATCATAAATAATACTTAGCACTCTAAATCAAAGATTTGGTGGTGCCCATGTGAAGTGTCAATCATTTAATCTTACACCATATCATACGTATCCTTCATTCCTTTTCATAGTTTGTGCACTTGTGGATTATATTATAATTAATATATGTTATTTATAGCCTTTGAATTGCCATCACATTTTGTCTATCGTTGCTCTTCCATCCTAAAAAACTATGTTTTTCTTTTCATAATTATATTCGCATTGAACTTTATAACAATAGATTGATGTATATGTCTTCCAACATTATCGAGTGCTCTTAAATAATATTATTCCCTGACGTGTACACTCCATATCTGATGAGGAATAGTTCATTGTTGCAGGTATCAACTCCATTCAAATCCTTTTGGTTATCAATGACATCTGGCACCATCAATCTTTGCATTGAATGTGCTCTTCATACGAGCCCTTGTTGCATTGAAGTTTTTTGTCGCATGTCTACAAAATGGTATCTTTTGTCAGTCTTGATACTTTAGTCTTGTCATTGTTTGGTAATGTCTTCAGTATTACTGTGGATTCCTTCAACGCTATTGCCATTCTGATATTCATTCAATTTTTTTTTCACAATAATGTTATTGACGTTGATTAATTCACTGACTTCTAACCCTTGTCATTTGACTTCTATTCATAATTTTTGTTGTGTACATCCTTAAAATGATTTGTCCAACAGTATGGAAAACTTTGTTCTTCAATTTGTTTGTGACATGTCTCAATCACCAATACATTTCTTTTAATATATTTTCTATTATGTATGCAATTTTTAGAACTAATTTGTTGCGTATTATTTGACCTTTGTGTAAGCTCATAATAAGCATTTAAGAATGTGTTTCCTTTATCTGAATGACTGACTATTGTATTGAAGACTGACTGTTGTATTTTTTCAATGATGTCTCTATTCAGTACAATCTATCTTTCAATATATGTTACAAGATCCTCATACACAACCTTGATAATGTTTATAATACCAATTTTCTTTGAATCTTTATTGATGTCTTCATTTCTTTTATGCTGATTAAATTGTATGTCTTTGTAATTTCAAAGTGTCTCATGCATATTTTAGTCCTCAAACTAAATAAAGTTGCTACATTATAATATAGATGATTATAATATAGATGATTACAATGATTTTGATAAATCTGTTTCTTTATTGTCACTGGTCAATATATGTATTTTCTCTAAGACCTTTGTTAAAGATGTATCATCAATTTATTGAAGGCTTCTGATTCTATCTGTTGCATATTGACTTTTCATGTTTTGTCATTATGATCCTATCTATTATTTTTCATATCCACATTGTTGTTTTCCTTTGTACATTTGCAGTTGGTTCTGATACCATGTTAAATTCTAGGATCTCTACAAATGTAATAATATTGTCGTTAGAATTGATATGTTTCAAATCCAGATCCCAAACTCTTATAATATAAGAGTAGGAGACATGTCTCATGAAGAGACATGTCTTTATGATTAATCATTATTAGTTAATATATATCACAATATAACATATGATGTGTGTGTGTGTGTGTGTGTGTGTGTGTGTGTAATATTATACATATGTATATGTATAGTATATATTATATGTATTCAAAATTGCATCTTAAAATCAAATCAATTCGATTGTAGCTATATTCTTAACAATGAGAAGAAACATTGTGTGCTACAAGTGCAACAACTTTGGATATATTACAAGAAAGCACAAAGCATCTTTTAACCAACCTAGATGTAGATTTGGAAACAATGCACTAGTATGCTAGCGATGTAACAAATTTAGTCATATAGAAATATTTTGTAGAATGGACATGAGGAAGAACACAAGGAATCCAAATTTCAGAAGGAACGTGAATAGAAATGGCACAAGAAATGACAACACTGGCGATACCCAAAAAGATGATCTAAGAGAACTTGTAGATGAATTTAAAGAAGTAATTGTCAAAGCCAAAGATACATCAAGTTCAGATGTGGTTTTGGAAGAGTAGTCAAATGAAGCACCTGAAGGAAAATTGAAATCACTTGTAGTGATTGATTCATCTTACTTGAATTAAGCAATTTTATAAAAAAGCAAGCATCATAAAGATGGAAGAAATGTTAGAGAAAGAGTTAAGGTGTGTGCAATTAGTATGAGGTAGAATGTGAAATTTTGATGCTATGGTTAAGAGTGCAAATGATTTGGAGTTTGTATGTGGATACACAAATAAAAACAAGTCTCTTGGTAATCAGAAACAACTTTTTTGCAGATTATCTACTTGAACAATTAATGGAGTGGGTAAATGCAAGGGATTTAAGGACTAGATTTTTAGAATTATTTGTATGTGCAAGAAGTTAAGGAGAAAATTAAGAGAAAATACAAGGAAATCTAAGCAACATTGAAGAAAATTCACCAACACACCCTATTTCCACATAAATTGAGGTATTTTATGATTTACAAAGGTTGGATTTGTAAAAATTAAGTTTGAATCTCTTAGTTAAAGATGGATATGTCATTCGTTCATAAAGTTGAGGATGAGGCCAGACTTAAGATGAAAATAAACCCTATCCAACCCCTGGAAGACAATCTAGCAGTTGCATTTTTAACAATGCTAGATGGAGTCTTATATTTGGAGAATATTGGTAGCTATGTTAAAAACAAGTTTGAGTTTTTAGGAGAGGAAACCATAGAAAATGATTTTAACTTCATTTATAACAATGGCATGAACCATAAAGATGAATTCAAACACGTGGAATACAATGACCTGGTTATATACATGTTCACATATGAATTTGACAATGAGGAGTGGACTGAGATCATATTGAGTAGAATTAATGATGAAAAGTTTTGGTTAGGAGATAATATGGTAGAATCCTCAACTAACCTTATTCATGAAATCATCGGTCTATAAAATGAAGGAGCTATACTTGTGAATGTAAAGAAAGTTATCTTGGAAAACACTAAACCTGTGTACAATGGGAGAGAAATTGTCATCAACAAGATCAAACAAGATGATGTTAGGTTTGTGAATAGAATCATAGCCACTAAGATTTTTTTAGCTCTACAGAAGATGACATGGTAGTAGGATTCATACATGCAACCTACAAAATGTAGATTGAAGGAAAAAAAAAGGTTATTTTGAGTGAAATTCTAAAAGCACAATTGATAGAAAACTTGGAGAGATTAAAGAAAGTCAAAAATAGTCAATTTGGGTTCTCATCTCTTATTACACACATGTTTTACTACCTAATCAAGAGATTCCCATTTATGTCTATAACATAACTCTTGACCAGTGATAAGAGTAAAATGGAGTAGATAACTGCTCTTTACAAAAGGTATCCAATTGATAAGATTCAAAGAAGTGCAGATCTTATTGTAAGGACAATTCAAAATGAAATGAAAAAAAGGTACAAAATTTCACCATCTATGATTGAAATTTTTTAAGATGACATCTTCTTTATGGTAGATATAGATTACACCTACATAAAAGTAGAGAACCAAGGATTTGGTATGTTGAGACACTTGGATATGAGATTACAGATGTTGAAATAGAAGGATATGTATAGAGTATTCTTAAGTCTAGTAATTATGAAGATTTTGATAGATTTGGAATTTGCAATGAAATAATAGAGAAGACCTATCAAGTTAAACTTGAAAAGTATGCAAAGAATAAAGTAGAATCAACAATGAAGAGAATACTGGAAGAATCGCATATGACACTAGAAGAAGTCAGTACAATAAGATAAATTATTTTAGGAAAGAGGCAAAGTGGTCAACAATGCATAGTGTATGTGCCACTTTTGGTAGCAGTATTGTCAGAAGGAGTAACAGTTGTAATTCCATCTGTATAAACACCCGTAACACATTATGAATAGTATCTCAAGTACAACCATAAGATACACCTATGTAGCCATAAAAAGAAGAAGAAGAAACATAAGTTATTGAGGTAAAGATAATGTCAACCATATTGGCTAAGGTAAAACAAAATTTAGTCGAAGCACCAAGAAAGAAAAAGATAAAGGAAATGGCAGTCAGTCCTGGAAAGATACACAAAGAGATAATGACATTTGAAACCAAGAAGAAGATGAGAGGTCAAGTGGACACTCCCAGGGAGACTAACCAAGAAAAGGAAGAAGAAGAACAATCAAAGAGAACAAGAAAAGGAAGAAAGACTTGGAAGCCTAATATTCAGAAAGTTAATTGCATTATCATTGATGATAGTAATTTTGTGCAATTAAACAAATATTATCACTTATAAATTGGTATTGATAGATAAGAGCTTGAGAATGTGATTATTATACATATTATCCTATCTAATAAGGCATTTGAGTATATTTAAGGTCAAATACCTAAAGACCATCAAGATAGATTAATTAATACAAAGAGGAGAGTAATTGATGAAGATAAGAAGATTAGAGAAATTATGATATAAAAATTATGTGAAGGAATGATGAACATCTTGAAAGTATAGGGAAGAGTATTAAGCCCCTATTGAGAAACAAGAGAAGAGAAATCTTGATAATGGGGGGAAATTATGAAGAAGTGAACAAGGAAATAGAGATAGATATTGTAAAATTTATGATTTATACATCTAGCCAAGAATAGGGAGCAACATCAGTAGCAATAGTGGTGACAGAGTCAACTCCTCAAGTTAGTATTGGTATTGATATTGTACAAGTGGATAGTAAAAGAATCACCTTAGACACAATAGAGGATCCATTTAGGGATTATGGTACAAATGTTGACAATTTGGTCATCTACACAATTTCTAATGATGAGAATGAGAAAAAGAGCAAGAAACAATGAAAGAAGTAGAGAAAAAGAAGAGACTAGAAGAAAGAAGGATAAGAGAAGAAGAAAAGAAAAGAAGAGAGAGGAAGAAGAAAAGAAAAGAGAAGAAGAAAATATGAAAGAAGAAGATGAGAAGAAGAAAGAAGAAGAAAGGAAGAAGCGAGAAGAGGAGATCAAGAAGAAAGAGGAGCAAAGAAAGAATAAAGAAGAAGAGGATAAGAAGATGGAAGAAGAAAATAAAAATGAGGAAGAAGAAGATAAGGAAAATGAGGAAGAAGAAGATAAGGAAAAGGAGGAAGAAGAGAAGAAAAACGAGGAAGAAGAAAAGAAGTAAATGAAGGAAGAATAAAAGAAGGCAAGTGTACCTAGTTCTTCTAGGACACCCCTTGCACTAGAAGCCTTAACAAGATCAAATGACTATGATCATACATAATTGAAGAATCTTCAAAGTTCATTGATGGAGATAACTAATAGACTCTAGAGCACCATACCAGTAGGGATAACAGAGTCAGATCCTCGAGATAGAGTAAAAGTTTTAATTCAAGATTTTGATATTAAGTTCACTACCTTGTCAGATATAGCTACTGTGAAGGCAAAAACTTTGCATGATGTAGAGTTATTCAAAAATGTTTGTGACAATATCAAAGAATATTTGAAGAATCTTGATGAAGAGGTAGAGGCAACATCTTATGGAAGGTAAGACTATGTATAGAAAGTGTGTTGAAGCATACACACTTATCAAGGATATTTTAGATGAGATGAGTAATAAATGTAGAGAGTTAGAGGTACTTAGAAATGAAATACATAATCCCTTAGTTAAGATTTTTTTTGAATAATAAAGCAACCAAAACAAGGGGGTTGACCCTTATATAAGACAAAGTGGCCTACAGCCAACAGATTACCAACCAAACAAAAGATTACCCCCTAGAACTGCTATCAAACCAAAAACATCATTCGAAGGAGAATAAAAATAAAAACTACCAGACATCCTACTTAGATGACCTAAAATAATACTACTTAAAAGAAAGTTTTTAAGCAAAGGAAGAACAACCTCTACACTGATAGAGTCCAAAAACTAGCAAACCAACAAATAAATAGAAAGGAGTAAGCCCTAATTGGGCTTCTTCTCATCCTTCCCTTTGAGAAGGATGTTGGCCCAATCTTCTACTAGGAAATCAAAAAGCATTCTAGAGTCCTCCTCCTGGTTGTCCTTCATAAGGTGCAATGCAGTGGTCGTTGCATGTGTCAACTTGATGGTGAACTTTGATAGAAGTCTGACCCTCTCCTCCAGCACCTGCAACCTCTCTCTTAGGTTTTTAACCACAAAATTTTGGGTCTCCTTGGCATCTTCTAGCTTACCACTTAAATTTCCCTCCACCATGTCCTTATCATTATCTTGCAAAAATGGGGGGGTAGAAATAATCATTTCTTTAGGTATTTCTCTAGCTGGAGAGGACACCATCATAGGGGAGGGGGCTCTTTCCACCATTTTTGGGAACTAATCCTGCATGAGGTCTAGCCTACCCATGGTAATAGAAGCAGAGACATGGGTCATCCCTTTGCTCCCCTTATTCTTGCCACTTGAGCCTAAAATAGAAGAGTACAAAATCTCCACCTCCTTATCCTCCTCATTCCCCAAGCCATAGTCCAACGTCTTCTATTTCACTCTTTTGTGGGGGTTGGTTGTCTCTTCAAAATCACAGTCCAAATCTTGCAAAGTAGTGGACCTCATTTTTATTTTGGCATTCATTTTCACTATTCTTTCATATTTGTCTCTTCCACCTCTAACCTCTTCTTCTAAATCCTCTAGCTCCTTCTCCTTCCCTTTCTCTATTTTCACTTTTTTACTAGTAGGGATAATTTTCCTCTCCATAGGGGACCCACTTGGAGATGGTTGGGGGGTAGGAGCTCTAGGGCTGGTAATTCTCAGAGGGATATGGTGGGGGTGGGAGTTATGAAGAGTTAGGATATTTGCCTCCACAATTATAGGGGGTAATAGGGCTAGATGGAATTGGTAAAGGTGGAACATCAAATCCTAGTGAAGGATTGTGAAATTAACCCCCTTTTTCATCTTTTCCTTAACATCAGCAACAATATCGACTAATTCATGTAATAGGAAGAAAGGAATAGAAATATAATCATGATGGTGGAAATGATTTAGGAGGGGAAAATGGTAATAGTAGTACACACCATACCTCCCTTCTAGGGTGAGATATTTCAACAACACCAAACAAAATTTATTCCATGGCTCTACAAGCTTTTTGCACAGAAACCCACCATAATGGAGAATGGGTTCTTCATCCTCCTAAAAGAAGTGATTTAGATTGGCTTCGTTTGTAACCCTGGTCACCTTCTGCCATTTTCTCCTTTTCATCACAAGACCTATCACCAAAGAAATAATTTCCTCTGACACCTGAAACATAATACCATTAACTATCACATTTCTATCATCTCAAGAATTCACAAATTGTTGAGAATAGCTCTCATCAAAATTTTTCAGCACCTCCATGAATAGTACCAATCCCCCCTCCTTAAGCATATGCTAGGTTAGGGGTTTACGGGTACTTTTCTTAATCATCAAAGGCTCAATACACAAAAAATATCCCCCCCCCCTAGAAGAACCCTTCACAATTCTCACACCTTTTAGAGATCTAGACTAGAGGTAAATTTTAAAAACACAGTCACACTTATGTGAAAAAATAAGTTGCACAAAATACTCATAAAATCTTTTATTGTCATGAATACCCATGTCACTTCTCAGATTAGTTATCATGTGCCAACTATCATTTCCCCTATACCACTCAATATCATCATCTCCAAGATGTCGAAGCCTTTTGAAATTTGAATTATTACTCGGCATCTAGTACAAAAATATGATAGATTAAATCATAAAATATACACTTGAATTGTACTTTGATTCACTATCTCTTTTGAATGATGCAAATTTATTATTGTAAGTACCCTTACCATCATTTCTTGTCATCTGTCCATAATGAACTAGCCCCATTAGTCAACTCGGGACTGAGTTTTCACTAAGAACCAAAAAATGTTTCCAAGTAGACCCAATCATGTGAAATTATCTTTATTCACTAAAAGTCTTACAGAATTTGGTAACACTCAAATTTCTCTCCACCAACGTAAGCCATGTACTCTCAAACCCAGTAGTGCCATTACATCTACTACCATATTTCCCTCCGGGTAAATATGTTACAGGTCATATCTTTTTAGGATAGTTAATAAGTGCCAAATTTCTTCAATCACCCTTTTGATCACCCAACCATCTTTCATGTTGCCTTTCACTATTTCTACTACTATCTTTGAGTCTCTTTCAATCTTCACATTCTCCCATCCCACACCAATAACCATTTTCAAGCCCCAAAGGAGAGCCATAGCCTCTACAACATTATTCAGGACTTTCCCTATTACCAGTATAGGTCAACAACATTCTACCAGTACTATCTCTAACCATACCCCCTTCTGTCAAACCATCTCTTCTTGTCGCTCCATCAAAGTTAAGTTTAACCCAGCTTTCCTTAGGGGGGCTTCATCTTGTCCTTATTATTGCAAGTTGTTTGGAGTTATCAACCTCCATGAATCCTTCCTCTAGATTCCAACACATGGAAATGTCTTTTTTTTTAATAGTGTGAGGAATTGACAGTTTCTGCCACTTGAAAGTTTGCATATTCTCCATAGTTATCTTGAAGATCAATCCTATAATAATCTCCTCACTTCTTTCTTCATTTATGAAAGCCCTATTATTTCTCCCCTTCCAAATACCCCAGCAAACATGGGGAAGGGGATCACTTTCCATATTTAGATAAGAAGAGGGTGAAGAAATGAGCATTTCCAATTCTCAACAAATTGATCTAACCCCTTATGGAACACTCAAACCATCTCCAACTTCTAAATCAACCTTCCCCATATGTTAATAGCAAAGCTACATTCCAAGAATATATGGGGGATACTTTCTTCCTCTCCTTTACAAAGATAGCATCTATTGGGTAATTGGAATCCTTACTTTCTCATCTTATTTGTGGTTAGGATCTTTCCATGCATAATGATCCACCAGAAAATATTAACCTTCAAAATCAGTTGACTAAACCAAATTTTCTACCAGTAATTAGGCTCCATGGCTTTCTCAAAAATCATCCTATAAGGAGAACTAACTAAAAAATCCCCAAACAAGTTTTCCTTCCAAATGAAGGTGTCTTTCTAAGCCACCCCCAAAATTATGTAACCTTTAAGTAGTTCTTCCAGGTCCTCTACTAGACTTCCCCCATCCAAGAAACTCTAATGCAGTTATATCTTCTTCCACCTCTTGCCCAGTCCAATGAAATTCATCACCTTCCTTCTCACTTGCAATAGGAGATGCTCTCAAAGAATACCAAACTTTATACAAACCATAGGTTTTCTAGTTAGCCAAGTATCCTCTCAGAAGCTCACTTGGCTACCCTTGTCCACCAAGTACATCACTCTGTCCCTGAGCAAACTTCTATTTTTATGATATTTCTCCATATCTCGAACCACAAGAAGTTCATTCCTCCAAATGTAGTAAATATATTTCAAGTTCCTAAGATACTTAGCTTTGAGTATCTTACAATAGCTAGCCTCATCCTTTTCCAATTTCCAACCCATCTTAGCGAGGATAGAATTATTCAAGTTTGCAATCTTTTTGACACCTAAACCTCATTTATTTTTTGGTCTACACACAGTATCCCAACTCACCAGACTTAGTCAGTTCTTCTCCTCCACCCCCACCAAAGGAAGTTTCTTTGTATTTTCTCTAGTTTCTTAGCTATAGCCTAAAATATCTTGAACAAGGAAAGGAAATAAATAAAGAAACCTTAGAGGGAAGAAGTCAAGAGTTGGAGCTTACCCACACTACTCAAAGTTTTACCTTTCCACCCAATCATCTTCTTTTGCATCATTTCTAGAATAATATTCCAAAAGTGATTACTTTCCTCTTTAATAGTCAATGGGAGCCCCAAATACATATCAGGCAGGGAGGTAGTATTACAACCCAAAATATGTAGCACCCTTCTCTAGATATCCAGATCGATGTTGAAGAAGAACATCTCACTTTTATCCAAATTAATTTTCTATCCCACATTAATTGCATATATCTCTAGGACATGTTTTTGGGCTCTAGTTTCTGACATCGAAGAGTCCTCACTAAGGAAAGTATCATCTACAAACTATTGTATGACCTCCATCGAGAGGGAGGTAGCCATTTTAATGCCTTTGATCTCTCCTCCTTCCACCTTTCTCAAGAAAGCTCTTCCCAACACTTTAGAAACCATGATGAATAGGTAAGGAGAAATCGAGTCCCCCTATCTTAGGCCACTCTCTCCATTGAAATTTCCCTAAGGTGAACCATTCACCAGCATCAAATAGTTGATAGTCTTAACCATCGATCTTATAATTTTAATAACTCCCTGACTGAAACTAATTTTCTCCACGACTTCATATAGGAAATCCCAACTAATCCTATCATAAGCTTTGGAAATATCTAACTTTAAAGCCATACCTAGGTTACCACTCTTATCCATCGAGTGTAGCACCTCATGAGTAGTGATGGCAACATCAAGGATCTGACGGCCTGGGACAAACCCGTTCTAAGTTTTCCCAATGAATTTATGAAGGAGAGATCTTAGGGAGTTCACCATTATCTTAGAGAAGGTCTTATAGGTAGTTTTACAAAGGCCGATGGGTTTGAAGTCTGAAAGAGCCCCCGGGTCCTTAATTTTTGGGTCTAGAACTATGAATGTTTTATTAATTCTCTTAAGTAACTTCCTAGTAAAGAAGTTGGACATAGATCTAACCAAATAAACCTTTAAAACATCCTAGAAGTGTTGAAACAGGCCAGGGGGAAACCATCAGGGCCCAGAGATCTATAGGCCTTCATGGAGAAAGTACCTCATTCTCCTCCATCAAGATCACATTAGGCATGGAGTCAATCAACCACTACCTATCCTCCCTATTGAAGGCCCTATTCTCTTCTTTATAAGAATTTCTGAAGTAACTACTAGCCCAGTTTCCAATCTCTTCCATTTTAATTAATTTTATTTTTTGATCATTCATCATAGAGTCAATAGTGTTTCTCCTTTTATGGTTAGAGGTAGATCTATGAAAGAACATCATATTTCTATCTCCCAACTTCAGCCATAATATTCTTAATCTTTGTTTCTAGAATGTTTCCTCTCTGCTCATTGTTTCCTTCCACACTATCCTACAATTTTCCTCTTCGAGAATCATGTCTTATAAAGCCAAGCCCTCCCCCATCACCATTTAGGGCTCCTCCATTTTTCCTTCCACCTCATTCTTGGTCTTAAATATATTTCCAAAGTATCTCTTATGCCATGGTCAAACATTCCTTCTCACATTATTGAGTTTTGTTGAAAGCTTGAATATTCCAATTCCTTCCACATTGATTCTCCACCCCTCCTCAACATGAGTTCTAAAGTCTGGAAGAGATTGCCACATTATTTCATATATAAAAGGTCTTGGGCCCTCGTGCACCTCCATTTTCCAATTAAAAATGATTTTGGCATGATCTGAGATTATCTCGGGTAATCCCATGAGAGCGAAGGAAGTCAGCCCATTCCAACTAGCCAGGACAAGGAGTCTGTCTAGTTTGACTTGTATGAGGTCAACCCGCTTCCTATTATTTGACAAAGTAATCTTGACACCTCTCATCTCCATATCCATCAAGTCACTTTTTTTTATAAACTCAGCCAAATCCTTCATACTATCTATAAAATTCACCGCTCCACCAACCTTCGTAAGGGGTACAATGGGGAATTAAAATTGCTCATGCCAAAAGAGTTCCTATTATGGGAAAGGAAGTTAAACAAATCCTCCCAGAGTTGGCATCTTCCTTGTCGCAAGTTCGGTGCATACACATTAATTACATTCAAGGTCTCCTCATCCTTCTTATGCTCAGTAATAAGGTAGTATTTAGAACTATCAATGAGATTCCCTTTATTAGTAATAGGGTTCCAAAAGGTGGCCACACCTCCTGATGCTCCCTCTGCTTCACTATAAAAATATTTAGCCCTTGGCCAAATATAACCCACATTACCATCCAAATTAGCCATGGTCATTTTAAATTCCTAAATCAGAAGGATATTAATCCTTGTATTAGATAAATGTTGCTTAAGCACAAATTGTTTCTAAGGGATATTCAACCCCCTCATATTCCATGATAGTATAATCATTTCCTACCCTTGGCCATAGACTCCAATGTAGGTTGCCTACCACTAGTCACTGCCCTTTCCATCTTCTTTGTCCTTCTATTCTACTTCACCATCTTCCCTACATCTAACTTCATCTATTTTGCCCCTCCTCTGGTTTCTTTGAAACTCTGATCTGTCTTGTCTAAGTTTTTCATTTTCCCTCATCTTCCCCTAGAGGGGAAGTAGAGGTAGTGGTATTTTCCTTCTAGTTTTAAACTGGGGTAAAATCTTCACTCCAACTAAGCACACAGTCTACCTCTTTATCTTCCAAATCATTCCCCTTGACTTCCAAAATCTTCGTACACTTTTCCTCCACACCTCCTCAATCACCATATTCCTCATAGGGGTCTTTATAAGATCCTCAATACCTTACAAAAAGGGGAAGGGATATCCCCCATCCATGTCAACAATCTCACCTTCCTCCACCATTCTTGAAGACTTTCCTAGCTCTGGGGTCCTCTTTGAGAGCTCAGCGGTCTTCACTACCCTTAGTCTTTCCCCATTAGAAGGCTTCATATTCCCCTCCTCATTTCCCTTGACTATAATCTCCAAAGTTGTTGATTCCTTAAGCACCTTCACACCAACCTCCTAATTCTCCCTCTTCTTTGGAGAGTCCTCTGCTTCCTTTTTCCTCACATTCTCTTCTCACTTCCTAGAAGGCTTATTATTCTTCTTACAATTGACAAATAGATGCCTAAATGTTAAACAATTCTAAAAGAATACCCATGCATTCTCATAAAAAATAGGTTGAACCTCATTCCCCCACTTAGAGCTCAACACCATGGATTTAGGTAGTGTAGTGCCAACCACTACATTCACACTAAACCTCACAAATACCAACCTGGACTTCTAAAGGGTGACCACGTCTATAGAAATAAAGTGTCCAAAGGAGTTCCCAATTGACTTAAGGACCCTTTCATCCCAAAACTCTAGGGGGGCTTGGGAGTCTGAACCAGACTGGAGCCAGCCTATTCAACTCTTGTGTTAGGTCTAAACCAGGGTGTCATTTATCCACTATTAGGCTATGCTTACCATAGTACCATGACCCAGCCAAAACCATTGCCATATTTTCTACCACCGTAAACTTGAAGTAGAAGAGCCCCTAAACATTGCCAAAATAGCCACACTCCCTTTCACCTTCCACTTCTAGCTTACCCACTTTTGAACCATTTCAATCGATAGGCAGAAGGTCACAAACTAACCCACCAGACACAATCTTAGGTTAGTAGACACACTATCGAACAAGCTATCCATAATAACAATCTCCAACCCCTCATCACCACTGATCACCATAGGGCCTTCCAGGGGGACTTTATTTGATTTCTCTCCTAAGACCATATCCTTCCATCCTTGGGTCATGTGAGGGCCCGTGGCATTCTCCTAACAAACCTCAGGTAGCACAATAAACTCCATAGGGTCCCCACCTGAGGGGTGCTCTAGATCCACTACTCTCTGGATCCCATATAGGTTAGAACAAGTTGCAAATCTGATCAAATCCAAGAGATTTGGCCTGCCTCTGAGGGGCCACCCCAACCCATCAAAATTCAAACACTGAGAGAGCAAAAAAATTGTAGGAAAAAAGTTGCAGAGTGTATTTTCCAAATAGGGCACATTTGTTAAGATTGTTGATCTAGAGAGAAGAATCAGTAAGATTAATGATGAAATTAGGCTTTTAGAGCTACAAAAATGAGATAAAATTAAAGAGATTTTAATTACTAAGGGAACATATTTCTTTGAAAATTGATCTTGTATAGAGACAATTGGAGGAACACATGTCAGTCAAGGCATCATATGAAAAGTTTGCATAAACAGATTTTCATGTAGTAGAGATAACTTCTTATACTCTATGTGTAGTATTGAGAATTGTAGATGTGGTAAAAGATAAATGATACATGGAGTTCTCTATTTTGGAATAGAACTTTAATGATTGCATCTCACGGATTACCAATCAAAAACAACCTTTAGGTGAGGACAGAAAATTTTGACTCATACATAAGTTTTGACAACTTTGTCATTGATGTCAAAGGGGAAGAGATAAGGAAAATTATGTATACATATAAGGGAGAGATAAAAGTATAGGAAAGGGGGAGTAATGTAGAAGTTGTAATAGAAGTTTGAATCATACTCAAAGGGGAGTCATAATGTAATTATGAGACATAAGGAAAGATGCATCTCATGGATCACTAGTCAACAACAACCTTTAGTGAGGACAACAAATATTGACTCATACATAAGTTTTGACAGCTTTTTCTTTGATGTCAAAGAGGAAGAGATAAGGAATATATATATAAGGGTAATTAATTTTATATATATATATATATATATAATTAATTAATTAATTATAATTAATTAATCATATATATATATAAGGGAGAGATAAAGTATAAGTAAGGGAGAGTAATGTATAATTTTGAATCATACTCAAAGGGGGAGACATAATGTAATTAGGAGACATAAACAAAGATGTTAAATATGTAATGATCCATAGTTTTGCAATTTTGAAACTTTATCAAGGCCAATTTTGAGAAGTATTGTATTTTGGGACATAGCCAATTTTCCCTATGTTTCCATCAATGCCAAAGGGGGATATTTTTTACAATTTGTCTAGGTTAGACATTTTGATGTTGTCATTTATGGTAATTTATCATTTATATAAAGTGGAAAGATCATGAAGATGAAGAAAATTGTCTAAGTGTCATGCAATTTATCTGGCTGAATAGATAGAATTTTGATTGGCAAGTTTCAAAGGTACATCATAGACACATGCAAAGTAACATTGTGATGATAATATATGCGAGTGTGTAGGAGTTTATAGACTATATAGATAGAGTTATGACAAGTTTACCAGTTACATCAATATACAATCATAATAGAGCATGATGAGGAAAAGAGTATTTTGGGTTAAGGAGTTATTTTGTTTATGAAATAATTACTTAACTAATTAGTGATGACATCCTAGATGTTAACGCTAAGTGGAAAAGAGTTAATATTGTATTTTGATAAATGTATAAAGGCATGAAGGTTGACAGTAAAATATTTGTAATTAACAAGGTATAAAGGAAATATTTTGAATGAGAAGTTATGTGAGCAATTAAGTTATATAATGCAATTTTTTGTGATGCAAATTTTTATGTATAATCAAAGGAATGTGAATTTTGTGATGAGCAACAAAGGCAATGTCAGATATTGAAGATATCAGTAGCAGTGTAAAGAGGTTTTTGTATCTATCTCTTTGTATTGGAGAACTATATTGTACATTGCATATTTGGGCAGTGGGCTCATCTTGCATACATTTTGTAATTGTATAAAATAAATCCTAACAGGGTTGAGGCTTCTAACAAGTCCTATTTCTCTAATAAGGATTGAGACACTATACGGATGTAATAGACTCCTAATAGGATCAATATCTTTCATAAGATACCTTTGATTAGTGGATCATTTTGTGGGTACCATTCTCACTGAGTTTTTCCCTTGGCTAGGGTTTCTCTAGTTAACAAAATATGGTTATATGAGTTCTCTTATTGTATGGGTGTGTTTATTGTTCAACATAGCTAGTTTATTTTCTTATGCATGTTATAAAGTTGTTAAAGATATCTAGTTTTGGGCTAAAGTTTGTGAAATATTGATTCACCCCTCCCCCCTCTCAATATTTCTTATTTCTAATAGGAGATCATAAAGCCTAAAAGGGAAATCCTAAGAGGTAAGAGGAATTTAATAATTAATATTTAGTTATTAAATGGAAATGCAAGTGCATAAAGGGAAACCTTAAGAAGGGGGTAAAGTTAATTTAATCAATGTACTTAAATTAATTATTTACTCTAACACGCCCCCCCCCCACCCTTAAGATGAGAAATAATATAGTTACAAAAAATGAAAGAAAAATCATAGAAACTACAATGCTGAAAGAAAAAAATGGTCCCAACAACATGGCTTGATGTGGTACCCAACACAACCAAATCTTCATAAAACAGAGAAATAGGGAAAACTATGTGGGAAAACCCTACTCCAAAAAGAGATAGAAGAATGCTAAAACAATAATAGAAGGAAGGTAGGACTCATTATTGATACTCCCCAAGGACAAATCCCTTCACCCCAAGCATAGAATGCAACTAAAAATACCAAGAGGATGCAAAAGTTTTAGTGAAGATGTCAACAACATGCTCTACAATGGGAATATACTCCAAGCTAAGAGAGTTATCCTAAATCAAATGCCTCGTGACGTGAATATGAAGCTCAATGGGCTTGGTCTACTGATGCTCAACTAGGTTGTAGGAATTGTATATAGTACTATGATTGTCACACCAAAGAAAGGTGGGACTATCAAGAGGATAACCAAACTTTGTCATCAACTATTGAAGCCATAGAACCTTCTAACTAGCTAACACAGCTACCATGTACCCTTCCACTCTAGATGATAATGTGTAAAAATGCTTCTACTTGCAAGAGAATGTGCTAGGACTATAACCAAGACATAAAACAAAGCTAGAAGTAGACTTCTAATCAACAATATCACTAGCCCAATCTTAGTTTGTGTAACCAACAATGTGAGGATCCCCTGATCTATAGTGAATGCCATAACATGTAGTACCCCAAATGTACCTCAAGATTTATTTGGAATGCTTTCTAATGAATCTCATGAGGATCATGTGAGATTCGAGAGACAAGACCAACCACAAAGGAAATATCGGCGTGTTTGTGCGTTGGGTACAAAAAAAACTACCCACAAGTTATCTGTATAAAGTGGAATCCATTGTAGGAGTAGAGAAAGTGGTGGATAATGTAAGGAAACTTGCAATAATGAATATAATTGTTTCCACATAACCTATAATAGATCTAAAATAAATATGTAATTTAAATTCACATACAAGAGAATAGACAACATACCCACAAAAATGTGACACAAGATATACCCTGGGAAACCCTCATTGAGGAAAAAATCCAGCCTCCAAAAGGATCCATCACCATTTATTATTCAGCAAAAAATATCATTACAATACAACCATGGAAGCCTTCAAATCCATAGCCACCACTGAGAAATCCATGTGAACAAGCATGAATCCACACATCTCATGTCATGCTTCCAACCTTCACAAATGTTCCCTTGGCTAACCTGTCAAGCTTTGTCCCGCTCGACTCTTTCCTTTTTCCCTTGTATCTTCTCTTCTTTCTCACATCTCTACACCAACAACTACACTTGTGGCTACTTATATAGTAGCAAGTCCAAAAAAACCACCAAATGGTATTACATAAACCATGTGCTACATAACCCATTGACCCCACATTTAATATTGGATATTTAATTTCTTTTCCCCAATATTAAATAATTATATGAAATATTATCACAATGTTATAATACAACTCATCAAATTTATCCCATAGGAATCTTTGCATGTTGCACATCCATCTAGATGAAACATTACATAATAAAATATGACAATATTATGCAATGTGTGCAACACCCATTATCTCAACAATCTCCCACTTGTTGTATACATTGCATAGGGTCAATCTGTAGCCACATAAATGAACAAGAAAACAATCCCTCCTAGCACATCCACCATCATAGATGAAAGTACATGAAGTGCTCCATCCTAGTACCTACAACAAAATCAAAGTATTTAGCATCTCAAACATGAATGATTTCACCTCCTATTATACCACTGCCACTAGACATACATAGAAGTCATCCATAGAGAAATCCACCCAACCTGTCGCATTAGAAGATCATAAAATCCTATACCAATTGAAATTCCAAGCACAAAACATGATCCAAAGGTAATCACATGTATCTGTAGTTGTCAAATATCCATAGCTGAGATAGCACCCATGGAAAGTGTCAAACCCATCCAACTATCCATACCTCCAAAGGTATACAAAATGAATCTCACATCATCAACATATCCAATCTATAACCTACAATCACAAACTTCAAGAATAATACCTACCACGTATATACCAAGAAGCTCCCACTGCAAAAGATAATGTCAAATCTATAACCAATCCACTCACAACATCTCAAATAAGTGAATCCATAATACATAAACCAATAACCTAAAAGAATAATTCTCATAACAAGTATCCAACAATCCCCCAAGCTCTCCACTACCAATAGAGGAAAGAAATAAAGAAATAACCATGTCATCTCTCACATGACATACATGAGCACAAACTAGTGATCATAATCTCAAATCCAATGTAAGTGAAACCAAACATCTAGGAAGATAACCAAGACCAAAGGGAAACTATGCAAATCATATCCTATGTCATGTCCTTCTACACACACCTCTAAATGTAAATTGTGCAAGTATGGTCTCCTCCATAAAATTCTAACAAGAAGCCTCAATAACACCCAAACCATACCATTTAACTAATCATGGATGTAAGCCTCTCACAAGAAGATCACACTCATAAACCATTCTTAATCCAAGGAATATGCCCAATATAAAACCATCTACCAAACTCAACCAGCATAAAAAAAAATTCAAATGGAGATAACCAATGCTAAACCATCTCTCAAATCAACCGTCCAAAACTAACTCATGTACTATAGTTCAAGATCCATATCCATGAAAGACAAGCATAAATATAATGCACTTGAGAAAACATTATGGGCTATACCTCTCAAGTAGCAAACCACTGAGTAGACCAAGAGTGGGGAATGAGAATTCTCATCAAGATATCCAAGTCTCCAACCAAGACTCATCTAAGAAAAATCTCCTCTCAAGTCCATATTAGGTGATTGCCCCTTGGATTTCTTGCTGAAACCATCAATTGTCCCAAAAATTCTTCTCTAATCCAAGAGAAATCAGCATCTCCACCATCTCTAAGTATCCATGAGCACTTATAACCAATCAATCCATGCCAACTCCAAATGCAACATTGCAATATCATGAAGTATTCAACGTATGATCAATGTACTCAATACAAAGAAACTAAACCAAGATCAATGTCAAAGTTCCAACCATGGCCTCAGGAACATAAACATGACAACATGATCTAACCATCTCGACTAAAGAGATAACATGCTCCATATGAATATACTATAACATGTCACAGCTCTAAATACGTATCAAGAGTATATTATGACAAAATAATGAAATCATCCTAACACTAAGGATAACATACCAAATGAAAGCATAAACCATACCTTTGCCAAGAACCCTATTAGTCCTTAAGATGCAACCATCTCCACACACCATGAAGATAACAAAGAACCCCATGAGTTCTCAAGATCTAACCATCTTCACACACCATGAAGATAATCAAGTGCACCATGCAAATATCAAAGATGCTTCTGCAACAACAAGATCTAAGACAAACCTCCAACATCTAAAAACACTCAATAAATATATCAATTCCAACAACTCCCACTCAACCATGGTACCAAGTCCTATATGGCATCATAAAATCCATCTCCTACATGAAGATCCTCCAAGTCTACACTCACACAACCAAAATGTTAGCACCAAGTGAAAACCAACATCTCCAAACCCAAGAAGATACAAACCAAACCAAGAACTAATCTTGCACTGTCACCTCATCACTATCACAAGCTCCCACTAAACTATGTATCCAAGCTATCTATGACATCATGATAAAAAATACATCTTCTAACCATGAGTCGAAACAACCAAGGCATCAAACCATCAAAGAACTCAAAGTGAATATCATGAGCTCCTCAAAAAAAACCAAATAACCATGATCCTCAACCAAGAAGATATACCACCATAATCAAATTAGGAATCCAAGCCAATAAACAGCAAGGATGTACCTATCTATCCAATCATGTCATGCCAAAATCCATGGCACCATGATCACATCCATGAACTGAACAACTAGTTCTCAATGGGTCCAACCTATCAGCATAAAATAGTCAACCACAATCCTCCACCATGACTATACTTAGTAACAACATCTCATCCCTTCTACATGAAGAAAAAATTAGTAAATCATGTGACTTAGGGCATATACAACCCAAATCCAAGCCACCAATCTGAATATACATCAATAATGAAAGATTAATGAGTAAAGACAACTCATAACCAAGCTATAAATGCAACATGTAAGTATAGACCACTTACAACAATGCACAACTTGTAGATCCAACAAGTCATCATACATATCCAAATCAAATACTAATAACTATCATGATGAGGCCAATCTGAAATATGAATTGAGTATACAATGACATCGAATCTTAAATCTTCAAACATACAATGTTATAAACTCACAATCTTACTATAGTCAATATGTACCATAAACTTGTAAGGTATATGCTTTCAGATAGTTTAGTATTTCTTAAATTGGTGATGTTTATGATGCTAGGTATATGCATGCCTAACGATGATTATTCCAGTATTTTAATCTAAATTAATGGATAAGTTATGCTATATTGATTTTGTGATTCTGATGATTAAATGTGAGTAGAAATGAATTAAACAATTAATTTATTTGAAAGATGGATGTTTTAATTTATGTAATTTCCTTGATATGTTATATACATATATGCATGTGATTTTCTTGAGCTACTGATGTGTGCAATGAGTGTGCGGGATATTTTAGCTAGGAAATTTAATGGAGAGATGAAACTGAACCCTATGTACTGATTGTGAAAACCAAGGTTGAATCTAACAAACGATGCAAACTTCATTGTTCATGTTTTATTTGTATTGTGAGATGAATGAATGTATCATTCTATAATTAGTAAATGTTAATGTTTTGGAACAATGATTTTTCAGTGTCACTTGACACTCATGAATTGTATATGCATTCCAGCATGATAGTTAGGGTTAACCGAGTAACCTTAAGACCTAAGTCAGACTAAGTTAGTGACCTTTTTGCTAATCAGCTTTTTATTGAGATTAATTACCCCTAATCTAGATTACTGTTTAGTCTGCATTTTGTAGGTTGTTAGATATTCCTAAAAATTTCTTAGCTTTTTATGAAGTCCCTATTTAATCCTAAAGGTCTAAAATCATGAAATCTTAATACCCAAGGGGTATGGGTATAGGTTGGGGGCATTTTTCACCCCCCTAGCCCCTTTTGTTGACTTTTATGGTCACTCAAAAAGTCCATTTTTGCTTTAGTGCGAAAATAGAATAATTTCACCATGGGTTGAATGACCCTAACCCTACCTTGAGGTTAGCCTTAGGTTTAGTTGAGTTAGAAACCTCTAGATTTTTTTTGCAAGTGGAGGAAGTTATTTCCCTTTTTAGGTGGTTGAGTTTGGATCTTATTTAGAGGCATTTTTGAGTAGTTTTGGTTGTTACCAAATCTCTAGTTTTAGAGTGAAGTTTTGGAAGATTGAAAGCAAGAAAGGAAAAGCTCTTCTCAACTTGTTCATTTTACCATAACCTTTTTGTGAAGGTAGGAGTCTTTCATCCCCTGTTTTCATGTTGTTCATATTGTTCATGTTGCTCATGTTGTTTCATACTTGGTTCATGCTTATGTTATTGTGTTGTTCATTGGTATGCTTGTATGTATGTTGGGTATGCTTGGGAAGGATTGAAACATGTTTTCTTGAATGCTTTTCCTTCATGTTTTTCTTGAATTTTGAAATTTTCTTGTATAGGTGTTTTGGCATTACTTACCCTCGGATAGGGTGGAAGTAGGCATTTTTGGAGAAAGGTCTTCAGTTGGACTCCAATAGTGTAGAGTCTCTTCTCAGGACGAGAAGAGGGAGAGAGGGTAGGGTGTTATGGGCCTCTACCTATTAGCACAAATCACATTTTGAGTTTTGGTATGTAAGAATGAAAGAACAAAAGTTCTTGTTATATTAGTCTCGAAAGGGCATCTGTGGAAGAACGAAAGTTCTTGAGAATTTAGCCCTGATTGGGCATATGTTATGGTGTTGTGTCTAACGTCTCTTGTTGAAAAATCCACCTTCTCCCTAGTCTAGTTCAATGATGGACCTATTGTGCAAACCGGGATGGAAATGCATGTTTGTTTTGTTCTTCATGTTATGCTTGATTTGTCTCTGGGTTAGTTCTCGTCTTCTCCATGATCACCATGACGTATTGAAGCTATTGGAAAGGATCCCTTGTTAAGGACTTAGGAGAGAATTTAGATTTTATTGTAATATTGTATTTAAATTTTTTTTGTAGTAGCAAGGATGTCAAGTTTTCTTACTGGTTCTTTCCTGATAGAGCCTTGAACTAGGTTGATTAATAAAAGAGAAAAGATTGAGAAACTTTCTTGCATTGTATCTTATGTTATTCAAATCTTGCATATATTTATTGAAAAGTAGATAAAATGGTGATGTTCAATTATGCAAATTTCAAGTTCAAATATGTTAAGAAAAAAATTTGCATTTGAGTTGTGCTTAAATTTTATAATTATACATGTGTATGAGGTAGTTAAGTAATTTTATTCGAATACTTATGTATTAAATTTAATCCTATTATCACTTTAATAAATGTGTGTGTGTGTGTGTGTGTGTGTGTGTGTGTGTGTGTGTGTGTGCCCTTGTATTTTGGGCATGACATAACTGTTCAAATCAATATATCACCAAATAAATCATGTCAAACATGCACCAAATCTAAACTAGTGTGTAGAGCTCTCCAAGAGCTTTATGTTGACTAATTGAAGTCCAAAATATGACTCTGTATGCCCAAGTTATCCCCTAATTTGTGCTCAAAATAAACATCTAACTTTCAGGCTCTTAAAACCTAATAAAATGAGAAAATCATAGAATCAAACATACACCAAGTTATATTTCTCTAAATTAGCTTTCCAATGCCTATAAGAAGTCTAAAATTTGATATTCTGAGAGAAAGTTATGGTTGTCTTACTAAGATAGTCTTTTTACCATTTTCCCTGCAATTTTTTTTTTTACAGGATTAAATTTGACAAATCACGGGCTGAAACTTAAAAATTCTTTTATTTCCTCTAAACATGGCTAAACTAGGGCATATTATACATCAAAATTTATGGAAATGTTGACCCAAATCCAATGGTGAGGTTTGTTTTTATTTTGGAGGTCATTTTTGTAAATCACCCCCTAAAACCCTCATTTAAATGAAACATTCAAAAAAAAATTTGACCAACAATTTCACATGCCCAAAATCTACAAATATCCTATCATAACAATAAATCCAAAATCCTAAGATCTGCAATAAAAAACTCATATATCTTGCCCTTTCGTTTATCCTCTCATGCATTCTCATGGATTCAATCTAGGGTTACAACAATAAAACCATAACTTGTAAGGAAATTTACAATAAAGAATATAATTGTTTCCACATAATCCATAATAGATCTTAAATAATTATGCAATTAAAATTCACATGCAAGAGAATAGATGACATACCCACAAAAATGTGACACAAGATATACCTTGGGAAACCCTCGTTAAAAACTTAGTCTCCAAAAGCATCCATCATCATGTATTATTCAGCAAAAAACACCATTGCAATACAAGCATTGAATCTTTCAAAGCTATAGCCACCACCAAATCATCTATGTGAACAAGCATGAATCCACACATCCCATGCCATGCTTCCAACCTTCACAAATGCTAGCTTGGCTAACCTTTCAAGTCTTGTCCCACTCGACTCTTTCTTTTTTCCCTTCTATCTTCTCTTCTTTCTCACATATCTACATGAACAATTACCTTTGTGGCTTCTTATATAGTAGCAAGTCTCACAAAATCACTAGGTGGTATTATATAAACCATGTGCTAAAACCATGTGCTACCTAACCCATTGACCCCACATTTAATATTGGACATTTAATTTCTTTTTCCTAATATTAAATAATTACATGAGCTATTATCACAATGTTACAATACAACTCATCAAGTTTATCCCATGGGAATCTTTACATTTTGCATGCCCATCTAGATGCAACATTACATAATAAAATATAACAATATTATGCAATGTGTGCAACACCCATTATCTCAACAGATAAAACAACACATGATTGAAAAGGTATGGGAGAAGAATTTCAATCAAGCATGTTGAATCTCTGAGTAAAGCACATCAAGAGCACACTTTTGCTAGAATATGGTTATCTCATCCAAAGAATGAACAACCTACATGCCCAAAAAATAGAGTAGAAGCCCAAGGTCTATCATCTCAGGCTGCTCTCTCAAACCTCATTGAACACTCATATTTGTTAGATTGTGGTGACCGATCAGGAAAGTACTATACATACTTCATAAATTTTGATATATGGCCGATATACTATACGTTGTAGCCAACATATGGCCGACATATGGCTAACATTTTGTAACCCTAAAATGGCATAAAATACTTTTATAAAAGGGCTTAGGGTTAGGTATTTTCATTAAGTTGTGATGTGAATTTTGTTCTTGCGGCGGTATTGAGTTGTAAGGGATTACAGATTGTAATCAGGTTGTAGTCCATGGTTTAATCCTAACAAGTGGTATTAGAGCAAGTTTTTTTTTTCAGTTATCCTCTGCCAAAAAGTCTCACAGTTGAGTGGGAGCGATGATAGATGAGGGTAAGCTAAGGGTTGATAGGTTTAATGGGCAGAACTTCCAATTATGGAAGATGCAAATGGAAGACTATCTTTATCAGAAGGATTTATGGAAGTCGTTAGAAGGAAAAGCCAAGAATCAAGGATCTATGTCAAATGACGAATGGGATCTTTTAGATAGAAAGGCACTCGGAAGCATTTGGTTATGCCTAGCACCATCAGTGGCATTTAATATTACAAAAGAAAAGACAATAGAAGAATTGATGCAAACCTTAGTGAAACTATATGAAAAGCCCTCCGCTTCAAACAAGGTATTTCTCATGAAGCATTTATTTAATATGAAAATGGTAGAAGGTGGATCTATTGCAGATCATTTAAATGAGTTTAATACTATTAATAGTTATTTATCTTCTGTGGGTATCAATTTTGGTGAAGAAATTAGGGCTCTCTTGATTTTGTGTTCTTTGCCTAAAAGCCAGAATGGCTTGGTAATGGATGTGAGTAATTATGTTCTTGGAACTAGTACCCTAAAATGTGGAGATGTGATTGGTGTTGTTTTGAGTGAGGAAACTTGTAGGAAAACCTTAGGTAGATCTACATCATGAAAATTCAAGAGGAAATTCAAAGGGGAAGAGGTCTCAATCGAGAGAATCGAATGACTACTGGTATTGTGGGAAACTAGGTCATAAAAAGAAAGATTGCTAGAATTGAAAGAAAAATGAAGAATATAAATTAGATGGAGACAATGAGGCAAATGTGGTAAGTAAAAAATCCAAAGAGGATTCTTTGCTTTTGTCTTTAGAAAGTGTTGATGATTCATGGGTTTTAGATTTTGGTGCTTCATTTCATACTACACCTCATAGAGTTTATTTTATTGATTATGTCCAAGGGGATTCTGGGCTTGTTTATTTGGGGGATAATGAACCATGTAAGATTGTTGGAAAGGGAAAAATTAAGATTAAGTTGTAGAATGGGAATCATTGGCTACTACATGGGGTAAGACATGTTCCAAGACAGAGTAGGAATTTAATTTCAGCAGAGCAACTCGGTGATGAGGGTTGTGTAGTTACTTTTAATGATAAAAATTGGAAAGTTTCAAAAGGTTCCCTTGTAGTAAAAAAAGTTGTGAAAGTAGGAACCTTATATCTTTTTACAGATCATATTGTTCCTTCTACTTTGATTTTTTTAGGGAAAAATGAATGTTCAGGAACAATTGTTGCAGTTGAGCAGGGAGAACAAATAGTTGTTGTAGATTTTGATACAAAATTGCAGCACAACAGACTTGGGCACATGAGTGAGAAAGGTATGAAAGTACTTCATTCAAAAAAAGTTTTACCAAGTCTAAAATGTGTTAATATGGATTTTTGTGAAAGTTGTGTGTATTGAAAACAAAAGAGAGTAAGTTTTGTAAAGACTGGGAAGGGAAAAAAAAAGGAGAAATTAGAGCTTGTGCATACTGATGTATGGGGACTAGCTCAGGTATCTTCCCTTGGAGGCTCTCATTATTATGTTACATTTATTGATGATGCAAAAAGAAAGGTATGAGTTTATTTCCTTAGATAGAAATCTAATGTATTTCAAACTTTTAAGAAATGGAAATGCTTGGTTGAAAATGAGATTGGTAAGAAATTAAAATGTCTCAGATCTAATAATGGTGGTAAGTATTGCAGTCATGAATTTGAAGATTATTGCTCCACTAATGGTATTCATAGATAGAAAACTATTCCAAGGACTCCACATGAAAATGGAGTGGCTGAACGCATGAACAGGACTATAATGGAGTGCGCAAGGAGCATGAGCTTGCATGTTGGGTTGCCCTTACACATGTGGGTAGAGGCTATCAATATTGTTGTATATTTGATTAATAGAGGTCCCTCTACTCCTTTGGGCTATGCTATTCTAGAGGAAGCATGGACTACTAAGAAGGTGAGTTATTATTTTCTCAAAACCTTCGATTGTGAAGCAAATGCTCACATAGATTCTGAAAATAGAACCAAGCTAGAAGCTAAGTCAAAGAAATGTGTATTTGTTGGATATGGCATTAATAAATTTTGTTATAGGCTTTGAGATTTTGATAATCATAAAATTTTAAGAAGCAGGGATGTCATATTCAATGAGAAAGTGTTATACAAAGATCTATTGCAGCAACATGAGAAGAAAGAAGATGATTATGTAGTGCTAGATGATACTCCAAAAGCTGATGTTCTAGCCATTCTTCATGATGTGCAACAATCGCAACAAAAAATACCACACACACCAATGAATGTTAGATGGTTAACAAGGCAAATTAGACCTCCATAGTGATTCTCTCCCTCTTTGTATTCAATTTTACTTACTGATGTTGGTGAACCTGAATGTTATGATGAAGCTGTACAGGTGGATACTAAGATTTAGTGGGAGTCTTCAATGAAAGAAGAAATAGATTCTTTGCTAAAAAATAGGACTTGGGATCTATGCAAATTGCCTGCAGGTAAAAAGGTTTTACAGAATAAGTGAGTTTACAGGTTGAAAGAAGAGGAAGGAGGTAGGCAAAGATTTAAAGCTGGATTAGTTGTGAAAGGATTTGCAGAAAAAAAAAAAAAATTAATTTTGATGAAATATTTTCTCCTGTTATTAAGATGACTTCTATCTGTACTGTTTTAAGTCTTGTGGCTACTGAAGATTTGCATTTAGAGCAGCTTGATGTTAAAATAGCCTTTTTTCATGGTGATTTGGATGAAGAGATATATATGGCTCAACCATAGGGATTTGTGGTCAAAGGTAAGGAGAACTTAGTGTGCAAATTGACGAAAATTTTATATGGCTTGAAGCAAGCAACTCGGTAATGGTATCTAAAATTTGACAATTTTATGCATGAGCATGGTTACAGTAGGTGTCATTCAGATCATTGTGTTTATTTTAAGAGGTTGGATGATGAAAGCTACATTATTTTATGTTTATATGTTGATGATATGCTTGTAGTTGGGTCTAACATGGATCACATTAAGAGGCTAAAAAGCCAATTAGCACATGCATTTGCTATGAAGGATTTGGGGGCAACAAAACAAATCTTTGGTATGAAGATTTGCAAAGATAGGAAGAATAGAACATTGACGCTATCTCAGGATGATTATGTAGAGAAGGTGTTGCAACGTTTCTCTATGGAGAATGTTGAAGCTATCAGCACACCTCTACCTAGTCATTTGAAGTTGACTAAGGAGATGTGTTCCAAGACATAGGAAGAGGAGGATAAGATGTCCAAGGTACCCTATGCTTCAGTTGTAGGAAACTTGATGTATGTTATGGTATGTACTAGGCCAGATATTGCACATGTAGTGGGAGCTGTTAGCAAGTATATGAGTCATCCAAGAATTAAGCATTAAAATGTTGTCAAATGGATTCTCAGATATTTGAGAGGGACATCTAATAAGTGTTTACACTTTGGGGGCTCTAGTACTGATTTACAGGGCTATGCTGACTTAGATTTGGCAAGGGATATTGATACCAGGCGGAGTACTACATGTTATGTCTTTACTGTTGGTGGGGCAGTTGTGAGCTAGGTTTCTAGGTTATAGAAGATTAATGCTTTATCCACTACAGAGGCAGAGTATGTAGCTACTACAGAGGTAGCCAAGGAGATGATATGGCTTTAGTTCTTCTTGGAAGAATTGGGACATTCTCAAAAGGATAATTATTTGTTTACAAATAGTCAAAGTGCCATTCATCTTGCAAAGAATTCAGCTTTGTGTTCCAAGACCAAACACATACAGTTGTGGTACCATTTCATTCAATCAATTTTGGAGGATAGATAGTTAAAGTTGGAGAAGACACATATAGATGACAATCCAGTAGATATGTTGACAAAGGTAGTAACAAGGGAGAAGTTGAACTTCTCATCAACTTTGGTTGGTCTTCTAGATTCAACATGAATAAAAGAACAATAGAGTCCAAGGTGGTTTGATCCAGTGGGAGCCCCATGTGGTAGCGATATTGCTACAGGATCAGTCTCCAAGTGGGAGATTATTGTTTAGTATGGAACCCTAAAATAACACAAAATACTTGTATAAAAGGGCTTAGGGTTAGGTATTTTCATTAAGTTGTGATGCAAAATTGGTTCTTGCAGCGATATTGAGTTGTAAGGGATTACAAATTGTAATTAGGTTGTAATCACTGGATTGTAATAAGATCGAACTTTCTATTTAGTGGACGTAGCCCAAGGATTGGGTGAACCACATTAAATCTTGGTGCATTGTGTTCTTTTCTATGTAATCTATTATTTTCTATAATTGATTATATTTGCATGTAATTCCTATTTATGTCCATGGTTTAATCCTAACATTATTCATAGAGGATGAGCTACCTATAAGAATGAGATCATTAACATATAACATAAGTATCAATAGATCAGCCCCATAACACTAAATGTAAAGTGTAGGATCGAAATGACAGTGTGTGAATTGTGATGTAAGCAAGAAGGAATCCATCTTCTCATACCAAGCCTGAGGGACTTGTTTGAGACCACATAAAGATCTCCTAAGTCTACATACCATAGAATATTCTTGCACAAAACCCTAAGACTACTCCATATAAATCTCCTCATGTAGGTCTCCATGCAAGAAGGCATTATTCACATCCATCTAAAATATTGTTCATCTAAAAAGCTGCAAGAGAGAGTACAAGGTGAATATAATTCATCTTGGTGACATGAGAAAATGTTTCAAAGTAATCAATGCCCTCCACTTGTGATAAGCACAACAAGATGTTCCTTGTACCTATCAATAGAACCATCTATAGAAAATTTGGTATAGTGCACTCACTTGCACCAAACCAACTTTCTTCCTTTCACAAGAGGACAAAGATCCCAAGTGTGATTCTTCATTAAAGAAGAGTACTCTCATCTATAACCCTATCCCACTCTGAGTGCCATGTCACCTATGAAAAAAATTTGGACTGTCTGAAATAGCATGACTCAATAGTCTAGTACCAGAAGTCTGAGCATGAGTGTGATAAGAATTGGAAGGATCTCTTGCTATAGGTCCAAGTGCATCAACAATATCATGAGCCCACTTGGGCACTCATTGAATATCTGGTGGAGGTGGGGAAGGTGTATCATCATCCTCTTGGAAGTACTAGGAAGTAAGGGTGAAGCTGGTGATGGAGGCTCCATCTAAGGATAATAGTCATCAAACGGGATATCCCACCAAAATAAGACCTCTTTGGAATCAAGATTAAACAACCTATATGCCCTCACATCCTCATAGTATCCAAAAAATATGATTGGTCAACTCTTTCTCTCCATGGATATCCTTTGAGCATCTAGAATAAATGCCCAAGCCTCACTGCCAAAACATGGAATGTAGAAACATTGGGCTTGGCATGAGCCCATGCCTCCTCAAGAGTCAAATGTCATAATGTCTTGTGAGGCATTCAATTCTAAATATATTTGGCACAATTGATATCCTCAGCCCAAAAATAAGAACTCTTAGCTTGAGACTATATCATAAATTGGCCATCTCTCATAATTTTTTTCTATTTCTTTTAGTAACCCCATTTTGCTAACGGATATGAGGAACTATGAACTAATGATGTAAACCATGCTCAATGAAAAAATATTTGGAAGATTGATTCACATATTCCCTATTGTTTTCAGTGTGTATACACCTTAAAAAAAGACCAAATTGCTTCTCCACAAATGTCTTAAATATTCAAAATGAATCAAAGACATCAAACTTGTAATTCAAAACATACACCCATGTACATCTAGAGAAGTCCTATATGAAGGTAAGTACATATCAAGTACCTAAAAAAGATGGAGTTGGGAATGCCATAAGATCACTATATATCAACTCTAATGGTGCCTTATCATGTGTGGATCTACCTATCGAAAAAATATCTTTATGATGTTTTCCAAGTGCACAACCTCAATAAACATTGTCAGTACAAGAGATCAAAGGTAGCCCAATTACTAGCTCTTGTGTCCTCATCTGTTGTAGATATATGTAGTTGACATGGCCAAAATACTCATGCCAAAGTTTTCTCACTTCATTTCCATGAGCAACAAGAAATACACTTGTGGAATTGAATCTCTCAAAGCCATCAAACTAATATAGGGGAGACCATAAATCAACACTCCTAGTAGAAACAACCAAATTAGGATCATGGAGATCTCAAATAACCACATCATGTAGTGAGAACACAATTCTCTTATTAGAGCCATAATAACAAATCTGATAGATGGACAAGAGGTTCATAGAAATGGTTGGAACCGATAGAAAATCCTATAGAGAACCAACCTCCAAAGAAATTGTACTAGAACCTTAAACTAAAAGTTGTGCTCAGTTGCCAAGTACAATCTATGTAGGAACACTCAAAGAAAGAGAGAAAACTAAATCATCAAGTGAGTCTTTTTTATGGTGCAAAGCACCTGAATTAATGATCCAAGTAGCAGGAGAAGAAAAAGCTCATATAGAAAGAGCATTTCCATTCTCTAAAGGAGGAGGTGGTGGCTTAGGGGAAGAAACACTATGTTGTTGCATGGCCTCCTCTAAAGCCTCAAGATGCTTCTAACAACTAGAAACTAGACATCCTTCCTTGTCACAAAATTGCAAGGATCACTTATGAACTTCTTAGTCTTTTAGGAAGACTCGTCAAACTTAGAAGGTTTATCCTTTAGAGTGGATTTACATGTATCTTATCTAGGAGATGGCTTGAAGGAACTCTCACTACTAGCTGAATATGTTTTGGGCTTTACTTTCAGCTCTGACTTTATTGTAAATGTCTAAGAAACCAATGTCTAGTTTTTTGAACCTGTTAGGAAGTCCAATAGTGTAAGATTGGCCTACTCTGTAGTCAACTAATCACATAGTACCTTAAATATGGGCATAGTAAATCTAAGACCCAAAGCATCCATAGTAGAATGGAAGGTAGATGAGAAACTTTGAAAGTTTCCTTGAAGATTTGATGGAATCAAATAAATGCATTCCTTATCAATCTTCACTTTCCCAAACCTATGTAAAAAAGATATATGTTGTTTAAACCTCATTAGAAATTCCTTAATTGAGGGAAAATCATTAGGTATAAATGATGTAAGCACTAGTACATTTGCACCTATTTTTCTACCAAATTTTTTGACCAAAGCTATGAATCCTCCTCATTTTTTGTTTTCATTCTTGTATGAAAGTATAGATTTCATTGTAGGTAGATTTTAAATGTTAGTCTTATTAGTGGGATATTCAAGGTTTCAAGTGATTCAAGTGATTAGTTTCAATTAATCAAATTTCAAAATTTTTAATGTATATAAACATTATCACAAAATTGATCTCTTGGTGAAGTAAGCACAATTTGCACTTTCTCTGATGATAATTTTGATGATGTGAAAAGTGGAGGCAACATCCTTCTTTTTTTCTCTAAATATCCTATTGTTTCTTTCTTTCCAAGCACATCGGCAAACAACGGGAAGAATCAGTTCCCAAGTATGAACAAAGATAGGGTGAGAGAAAGTTCAAAATATCCATTGAATCATTAGATCATTAATAGTTTTGGGGAACACCATCGATAGATGGCAATCCTTGAGCACCAAATTCCAAATCTTAACTATGAAAGGGCAATCTAACAATAGATGATTGATAGATTCAACATCCTTCTCACATAGGACACATCAATTATATTCAACCCTTAAAGCCATAATGTTCAACAAAACTCAGTTTCTGCCATGGCATCTATTGAATTCAAAAATGAGACAATCTCAATAATTGTTAAAGAGGATAAAAAGACATTTCTACTGGAACCATAATCACATAGTAGGAATACTTCCGAACGACAAAAATCTTCCTACTACAACCACAAATTGTGAATTGGTTGTATTTTAACCTAGTGAGACTCGGTGCTCAAACAATAACTACATTATTAGCAACAGAAATTTGAGCTAGACTACTAGAATTCTTCAGCAAAATTTTCCCCAGTCACCTTTGAAGACAATGCCAAAAATCCAAGAATTGCACCAATCTCATGAAAAACCAACCTAACCTTGGAACGATAAAAGTAAAAAAAACTAATATTTGCCTAGCCTTCTACAAGTTTTTCCCCCTTTTCCCTATTGTACCTTGTGAGGTTGTGAAATAACAAAATCTAGTGAATTGGAGTAAACACAGGATTAAATTCTTACAAACATAGCCAGTTTTCACCACACTGTGATCATGTCAACAAATAACCTCACGCAAGAATTTGCAAGAAATTGAAATAGTTTAAGGAACAAAAGAATTGATATCAATTTTGACCTAAAATAGGAAAAACCAAAAAATTGCACGCTAGAGTTGCAAATTGAAAAGAGTGTTAACTCTTTGCTAGGTATGAGTGCAGGCAAGATTCATTCGCGTGCCAAATAGATATATTTTCTTCATTCCTTTCTTCATAGAATTTTAGCAGTTCCAGTGCTGGTGCAGTGGGATAGAAGTTTCAATTCACTACCATAGAGCTAGGGATATCTAGTCAACTCAACTGTCAGAACTAGCAAGGTGAGTTTGATCTCTCTCCCTAATTCACAAATCCTTTTCCATTATTATGTTGACACAACAAGTTGAGCTTTGAACTTGTTAATGGGCCTATATGATTTATATTTCATGTTGTGTGCTCATTTTCCACTATTAGGCTTCTTTGCATGAGGTAATTCACAAAGCTTCCATGTGTTGTTCTCTGTCAAGGCGTTAAGTTCTACTTTCATAGCAGCTTCCCATTTTGGTTTACCCAGAGGCTTGTTTAAATTGGGTTGGTTGGAATTTCAAGATTCATGCAAAATTGGCATGCTCAACAACTTTGGCTATTTCCTTCTACAACTTGTCTTATTTGAGCATTTTTTTTCCATCTTCTTTCACATCCTTGATGATTTTATCAAACCATTTTAGACGAGTTCGGGGCATTTCTCATGGATAGTCAAAAGATTGACTTGGAGGAGAACTTATTGTATCCAACAGTAGTAGTGGTTTATCCTTGTCGTTGTCATCACCAAACTCTAAATTTTGGCTACTTGATGAATCATCTTCTATACTTACAAACTCCTTCATGAATCATCATCTACAAAGTAAGATGTGTTTTCTTTAATGAACAATTACATCTCTACTAAAAATTAATTTATCAGTAGTTACATCAATTAAGCAATATGCTTTTGATTTTTCACTATAGACAACAAAGTTGAAATTATAACTTTTTACATCTAGTTTTTCTTTAGTGCTATGTTTAACTAGTGCAAAAGAAATAGACCGAAAAATACAAAAATAATTAGTGGTAGGCTTAAGACCTGTCCAAACTCTTTAGGAGTAGTATTTTGCAAACACTCACTAGGACATCAATTGAGAATGTGTATAATAGATTGTACTACTTTTTCTTAGTAACAGTATGCTACATTTTGAATATGCATTATACACTTAGCCATTTCAACAATTTTCATATTTATGTGTTTGATCACTCCATTCTATTGTTGATGCAATGAAAGAGTGGAAGCTATTCAAAACACCAATAAGAGTTTACAAGTTTCAAAGGTTTAGGGACTTGGCCTATCTAAAATCCTCAAATGCTTCAAGAACTTGACTTGCTAAAGCCTTCTACAATACTCCTAATTGATGATTGTGATCTTACTAAATCCCAATTACTTGGACTCAAGGGATTCTAGGGCTTTGACTTCAATTTCTACTTCCCTGTTCAAGAAATTCTCACAAATTGACCCAAAAGGCCTAAAAGGCTATCTAAAAGCCCTACAGCAAACTTGGAGTGAAAATAACCTTGGATTTTTCTCAAAACACTTGATCAAACATTGTCATTTACAAACACCCTTTATAGAGTTCCATAACGTATCAAAAACTTTTATGTGACTAATTTGGACAAACACTGCTAAACCCGACAAGTACCCTGTTTTAATGCACAAAATTGCTCAAATTAACAAAGGAAGTACCCCATGGTGACCTCTTATCAAACCCAACTTTTGGATAATGACTAGTTATGCCTTAAAATGGTTGTATGCAAAATGAATTAACTCCAAAGGGGTTACAGCATCAAAACCCCCAATTTGTGCCTTAAAACCCTTATTATCTAGGGCTTCCACAATCTCCCAGTTCTAGACCCTCGTACAAAAAATTGAAGATGGATTCACCATCTAATGAACATCACATAATGTTCCCAAACATGAAAGACCTCCTTTGGTTGGCTAGATTAGCCACTGTTGTATTTGAGTACTTAATTTTAGTGTTTTCCCTCACTGTTCTTCACTATGATCACTTAGATCTACATTGTTTTGCATATGCATTATTAGCTTTATATATTACAAGTCAACAATTGTCACTCCATGAATTATGTCTGAATATTCACGGAATGACTCTAATCATTCCTAAACCCTTACTGCAATAGCAAATGTAAACATAAAATGACTGGTTACAATGACTGGCGCGACAACAAATTCAAATAAATATAAAGTTCATCAAATAGTTATGTTGAATAAAAAACTTTTCCAATTCAGTGGCCCATCAAGATTAAACATATTGAGACCTTTAAGAAAATATATGTGTGGTGGAAAAGTTGCACAAAAAGATGTATGGAGAGAGGAATGTGTAGAACTAATTAGGGTTGTGAAGAACGAATGTTGATTATGAAATGATGAGTTTGTAATGAATTTTTTTAATGTGTGAACCTTAAGAACTATAAGAAAATTCTCAAATGGGATCCAATTATGGTTGTTATACTTAACATATAACAGATTCCAAAATGAATTGAAATTTCCTTACCTAAAAAGGAAAGAAAGTTATAATCATATGAAATTTGGAAGAGTGTAACCCTGATGTCATTAAATGGAGATGCAGAAATACAAAACAATTAAGGTGGTAATAGTGGATAAGACAAAAAGAACAAAAAAGCGAACATACAGTCTTAAGGATAGAAGAGATCATTCTCAAAACCAAAACATGAACACAATAGAAGGTAAAGTGCATGGTTGGTGACATGGAGGAAGCAGAGAAATAATTTATTAGCAACACAGGGGTTATGATCACAAAGCATGGAAATGTCCAGTGGAAACTAAGGGCTAATAATAGGCAATATGAAGAGCAAACCAGAGATCTACAAGTTAATGAAAAACAACTGCAGTTGTGAAAAACTAGATAAGTATGAAAATGAGGCAGTGAAAAAAAGGTGATTGAGAAACTTGGAATTGTTGGAAGAATTTTCTGAAAATAATATGCCATGTAATTAAGATTAAAACAAATAATAGGTATTGTTAAACTCAAAGAGTTTGATGTAGGAAAATTTTGGAAAGTGAAGATAATAGTTGTTTTGAAAAAAAACTTGGGCAAATAGTTTGAGAAATCATATTTCAAACTTGCAAATATCATGATTTAAAGCTAGGAGTTCTATTTGCAAAGAGTATTTTTCTTTCAAGTGCAACTTTTAGATCAATTTTATGAAGCTCAAATTGTATAAGTATAGTAGACAAGAGAACGAGCTCAGACAACATATGTTTCTTAATGAGCTATTTTTTATTGAGAAACTATTGTCTCTGTGCAATTGATTCAAATAATGTGTCTTAACTGATAAGTAGAAGATTTTTCCACAACAAGTCAAATTATGATATTGCTATTAGGAATCAAGTGTTTAGTTTTTGAATCAAACACATTGATCCATGTTTCATCAAGAACCCATATCTCATGAGAATGAATGAAACAATTAGCACTCATTGCAGCTAGGTGATGCTCACAAAGGTCTGGGACTTCTCGGGAGGTCACTCATTCCAATACCACTCTAGCTCAAGCACGCTTGAACATGGAGGTTTAAGAAATGTGTGCTTAACCTTGGAGGAAACTTCATGGTTATGTGTGCTTGAGCTGGAGTGCATTGGGATAGGTGACCCCACTAGAAGTTCTGATGCTTCAACTCTATGAGCATCACCTAGATGCAATTAGTGTTAAAAAATTCATTAGTTCTCATAAGAGATGGGTTCTTGTGAACCACAAATCAAGAATCATCTGTGTGAGTTTGACTCAAAAACTACAGAGTTAAATCATGATATCAATATCACAATGTTCTTTAAGTTACACGATTGATTGTGCTCTTTAATTCATGGTCGTTGTATGTTTTTGAATTTTGAAGTTTTCTTTTATGGGTGTTTTGGCATTACTCACCCTCGGATAGGGTAGAAGTGGCCATTTGCAAGGAAAGGTCTTCATTTTGACTCCAACAGTGTAGAGTCTCTTCTCAGGACAAGAAGAAGGAGAGAGGGTAGGGTGTTATGGACCCCTACCTGTCAGCACAAACCACATATGAGTTTTCGCATGTAAGAATGGAAGAATGGAAGTTCTTGAGTTATAGCCTCAATTGGGCACCTATTTTGGTGTTGTGTTTGACATCTCCTGTTGGAAAAATCCACCTTCTCCCTAGTTTTGTTTCAATGTCGAATCGGTTGTGAAAACCCAGTATGGAAATGAATGTTAGATTTTGTCTCCTTGTTATGTTTGTTTGTCACCTGGTCAATTTTCGTTCCCTCCACGATCTCAACAATGTATTACAAAAAATGAAATGGGTCCCTTGTTAAGGGCCATGAAGAAAATTTAAATTGATTGTTGAATTTCAATTATGTTCGGGATTAAAATCTTGTGTAGAAATGTAATTTAAACTTATTGTTCAAATCGCAACGATGTCGAGTTTTCTTCCTGGTTCTTTCCTGGCAGAGCCCTTGAATCAGGTGGTTCAATAAAATGAATAAGAAATGACTGAACCACATTTGTTGAAAAAAAAATTGAGTAATATTCATGCTTATTATATTTTTGGTATTTCAGTTTATGCATATGTTTTCTTGAAATCAAATGTAATGATGTTTCACCTTACTGCAACATTCTCATAATTTTGAAATCCTATTCTTTTGATTGAGGTTAATTATATAACATGGTGATTTACATTTATTAAGTTATGCAATTTAAGTTTCAAACTATGTTAAGAAAATTTGAATTTGATTTGTACTATATTTGTAATTATACATGTGTATGAGAAAGTTTAGTGATTCTATTCGAATAGTTATTTATTACATTTAATCCTATTATCACTTTTAAAATTAAAAAAATTGTTGTTGTGTTCATGCCCTGCATTTTGGGCATGACATTTTGGTATCAAAGCCCAGTTTCGTGACACTTGGGCAATAATGGGTCCATGTAAAAACTACATGAATTAAACCTCCTCTCGCATTTTCGTATTTGATTGGAAGGGGAAATAATCCTATGTTATTGTGTTAACAAGACATTTAAACTTTATGTGAATGAAAAATTAAAAATATATATATATATATCCTCCTTGGCTAATTTAGCACATTAGATAATTCAATACTTAGAAAAATAAAGGACTTTAAAAAATATATACTCCCCTTGCTTTGAAAATATAGTTTGTATTCACAAATCAACACTCAAAAAAAAAAAAAAAGTGGGTCTTGAGAAAATTGTTCATTTTTAGAGCAATTAGTTCTCTGCTTTTTGTATGGGAAAGAAAAGAATTCCCTTTACAACAGAGCATATTCTAAAATGATTATGTGTTGCATAAAAATGTAACTAAGGAAATAACACTAAGCAACTAATGCACATTCCTATATTATCATGCAAAACTTCAAAATATGAAAGAAGACATGTAAATGAACAACAAAATAGCACTATGCAAACCTCATGAAACCATCAAGTGTAGATGATTTCATTGCTCATGGAATGTGGTTGCTCACAAATCCAGCAGCATAACAATGAGGTAGAAGGTGCTTGTGAAAATGAGGAGAGGGCTCTCCTTTTATAGGAAAAAGGATGCAATGGATAGCTAAGATTGAATGCAAGATGGATGGCTAGGATCTCTCAGGATCAATGAGGTGTCGATGAGGTGGAGGCCAAGTAGACTCCATGTGGATTAGGGTTTTGACCATTCGAAGAGGGAAAGATGCTCACACATGTGTGAGCAACCTTTGATGTGACATGTCAATGACAGGTGTAAGAGGTGTGTAAGATCATGTTTCCTCACACATGTGTGAGACACCTTTGAAAGTGATGGGTCAATGACATGTGTAAGAGGGTTGGAGGCTCAAAGTTTCTAACACATGTGTGAGACACCTTGGTTCACATGTGAAAGGGGACAAGGTTGTAAGAGATGTAAGAGTCACATGTCACATGTGACTAGGGTTTGCTAATCCTTTGATTAGGATTGTGCAAATGATTAAGGATGTGATTAGAAGGGAAACTAGGATTAATTAATGGGAAAGTGGATTGACCTAGGTTAGAAGGATGGGTTAGGTTAGGGAAGGGTTAAATGTAGGAGCCATGTGCTCAAATAGGATTAAATGTAATATTTAATTCCTAGTGGGATTAAGCAAGGATTAATTAAGTAAACAAAGTACTTAATTAAAGGAATGGGTTAGGATTTAAATAAACCTTAGTTTATTTAAATCAAGAAAAGGTGAACATAATTAAATAAATGTAAAATTTATTTAATTAAAGGTAAGGGAATTAAATAAATAATAAATATTTATTTAATTGGTCAAGACACGTGATTTGGACAATTTTAGGTGTCTACATTTTGCCCCTCTTTGATATAGCATTAGTAATGTTATATCAAAGAAGAATAAAATATAGTGGCTAGGAGGATAAGACTAGTAGTGTGATGCCCCAGTCATGAAAGGATGAGGAAGAATGACGAGGTGGAAGGGTATGGAAGGGTATGCCCCCTCAAGAGGCCATGCGGGTTAGGAGAACACGGATGTTCTCTCGAAATGGAAGGAAGATGGAAGGGAGTTATGCTGAAATGGTGTGAACAACCTAAGTTTGATATTGTATTTAACACTATGCACCAAGGTATGAGGAACCAAGATGACAATGTGTCAAGTATGTGAAAATAGGGGTCTAATACAACCATATGCCATATGAAACCATGATATGGAAGATCATGATTCCTAGGACAATAGGATGCAAAGACCATGATACATGCAAAAAATGCTAATGCATACAAGTAATAAAGAAACCATGCACAAAAGACCAAAAGCAAACCACCATTTTGCCCCTAGTCAAGCTAAAAACCCATTAATGGATTGATTGATGATGATTGATTAAGGATGGCAAAGCTAATGCTAAGCGTAATGCACATCCAAGGATTGGGAAGGATTCATCCCATGATAATGATGTTTGAATATGGTCAATGGATTATCAGCTGATTAGGTCAAACTGATGAATTGATTAAGGATTGATGTTCAAGATTGCAAGATTAGATTGATTGAATTAGTATTGATTGCATAGTTGCTATGTTTTTTTTTGTTTTTTTCTTTTTATGGTGGATAGAAGAATGAACATGGATAAGATTGGAAGAATGATGTTGATAGGATGAAAAGTGATGAGAGTAGGATCGATATTGATTGGAAAGGATTAGAAGAATTGAAAATTGATTGAATTAGAGGATAACTAAATTTGATTGAAGTTGAGTGGAAAACTAGATCTGAATGTGATATGAACGAATAGAATGGATAGAAATGAATTGATTAGACAAATGTGTGAGAGAATGGATAAAATGAATGGATTGAATGAATGTGAGATAGAATGAATAGAATGGAACCAATGAAAAGGGAGGGTCAAGGTATGGTAAATGGAGGAAAAGCAACGTGATGTTGGTGGATGACAAGAATCGTGAAAGGATATGAGGGACCAAATGATATGGTGACGAAAAAATTGCGGGGCCAAGGATCATGTTTCGAAGGAGTCCAAATGCCCCATACCAAGGATACGAAAATGGAAGAAAATATGGTGGGAAAGGATGCATGAAAATGGAATGATAGAATGAAGTCTAGCGTGTGGAGGAAGAGAAAGCATGAAAATGGGAAAATGCTTAGGGAGGAAGAGAAGGCATGTGCTCTTCCAAAGCATGTATGAACCTTTTGTATTGTGCCTCTAATGGTGATCACGAGCAGGGGGATGCAATTAGAATGAATATGGGATATGGGAGGGAGGGTATGAAAAAGGGATAATGATATGAAGGGTATAAATGAAATGTGGGATATGAAATGGAGGAACGGTATGGGATAACCAAGATCAAGGACATATGAAAGAAGGATGGAAATATGTAGTATGGATGGAAAAGGGATGAATGAACATGACAAGGACTATGGAATGCGAGAGATGGATGGTATGTCAAGATCAAATGCATGAAAGGATGATGGAAGCATGTAGGAAAATGTGTGGATAATGAGAAAGGGACATGGAAAGTGCATATGGATAGATGAAAGGAAAGTGAAAGTCAAGATCAAAGATGGAAGAGAATGATGAACAGGAGATGGAAGTATGGAAGATATGCATGGAAGCTTTGTATGGATGGAGCTTGCCCCCAGTGTAGAGTGCAAGTGGAAGAGGAAAAGTGGATAGATGGAAGGATAAGAGGAAGTGGAAGGCAATGGATACATGATAGGAAAATGAAGGGAGGACTCAAGAATCTATATATATGGATGTATCCCTTGATATGTATTTCTCTTCTTTTTTATTTTCAAGGAATTTGTATTATGTTCTCATAGATGTTGGTAGGATAGTGAATGGAAGAAAAATGGCTTATGAAAAAGGCTGAATGAAGGGATTGGAGTGGGTAGGAGGAAGACATGGTTGATGGATGCTAGGTTCGAAGACTTGTGAAGGAAGCGAAAAGATCATCATTGGCACACACCTTGAAGGGTGATGGAAAGGAGGAAATTGTGGAGGATATGTAAGTTTGGATTTTGGGATATAGGGACCCAAAATGGATGAAGAAGACGATGGATTTGTGATGGTGTATTTGGGTATATAAGGACCCAAAATGGAGATGGAAGATGGAAGCATGGATGATTCATGAATGAGGGAAGCCTTTGGATTAGCAGAATTGGATGCCATTTGGAATCTTTCTTTGAGATTCATTGCTACATTAAGTAGCTTTGGTATCCACAAAAATTTTGTATTTTTGATTTTGAGCCTCTGTGGCATTCTGATTTTTGCTTTGGATCAGATTTGTCTTTTCTTGGACATGTTGTTTAGAGGGGACATGTTGATCCTTGTGCTTTTGTGGATTTTTGGCTTTATTTGCTTTTTCTTTGGCATCAAAATTGCTTCCTTTGGCTATGGTATGGGTGCATGAAGATAAATGGGGTGGAGAGCTTAGGGATGGTGAACATGGTAAGGAATTCAAGGATGTGTGCCTTTGTTGATCTTTAGTAGGATTATGAGGGGATAAAGTGGAAAACATGGATATGGTGGATGGATTTATGTAAGGGCCCAAAATGGATGGAAGGGATGAAGGGTTTGAATGTGGAACATAAGGACCCAGAATGGATGGAAGATAAGGACCTAGAATGGATTTGGAAGATGAATGATGGGAGTGTTTAGGTTTGGAAGGAGGAATTGTGGAAGGTGTACCAACATCTTGAGATATTATTGCTTCAAGGGCATGCTTATCATTTTCAACACAAGATGTGAGTCCAGGTATATGGGGTTCATGTGTGGTAGGATCATGTGGAGGATAAGGATCATGAAAGGAAAATGAAGGGGTGCTTTGATCTTGACTTAGAAGAGGTTCATGGAGTGGAATGCATGGATTGTGAGATGGAATAGGATCATGAGATGGAGTGGAGGGGATGGAATCATGAGATGGCGTGATTTGATCTTGACATGGAGGAATATTAGTGGATGGAGTGGAAGGAACTTCAGTATGAAGGCGAGGATCTATGGATGCTAACTTGTGAGAGGGAGCAGAATCGATAATGTGTGTGGTACATGGAATGTCTTGATCTTGGTTAGGAAGGGAATCATGAGATGGACTAGGAGGGATAAATGGATCTTGAGGGATAGGGGAAGGATGGAATGGAGAAATGCTCGGATCTAGAGGAGAAGAGGCATCTATAATGTCATGCTTTTGAGGAAGAAATTTGGGTGCTTGGCTCTCTTTATTTTGTTCTTTACACTTAGCCAATAATGATGAGAAAAACCCCTTATGAGGTGGGGATGATGTGGATTTTGGAGGACTATGATTGTGTGAAGGTTGAACTATGGATAGGGGATTGCATGGAGGATTGGGGTTGGATGGGACATGAGGACTATGATCTTCGAAACATGGGGGAAGAGGACACATGGCATGAAAGGTGGCCTCTTTCTGTTGACTTGCTAAAAGATAATTCTTTAATTGTTCCATTTCCGTGGCAAGGTCATTTGTGTTGGAGGAAGTGTGTGGGCTAGGAATGGAATTGTATGTAGCGTAAGGATAATGAGGTGGATTTTCCTTGTCAAAGGTAGAAGAATAATGAACATGAGATGGATGAGAGTTGGATATGAAATGTTTAGGATGGATTTGAGATGCAGGTTGAACGGGAGGTATAACTCCATATTATCTTTGAAGATTGTCAACCATTTGATTAAGCAAATTCAAATCCATAGATGTTAGAAGAAGAGTGAGGAAGGATTTGATGAAGGATGGAATATGAACTTAGGACTAGGAGCTTTGGACTTTGTGTTGTCTTGATTTGAATTTGATAATGATTTGATTGAATTTGATTGGATTTGATTTTGATTTGATTGGATATGATATGGATAAGGGTTTGATTTGATTTAATAAAAACCCTATGATATTGCAAACAAGTGAATGCGAGATTTGAATTAAAGTCCAATGTTTATGAAAATGCTCCTATGACCAAAGTAGAATATTTGCTGAAAAGTTGAATTAGAGGAAGATGAATGAAATTAGGAAGATGGATTATGGAGGAATATGTAAATGGATTAAATTAGAAATTGATTAGAAACAAATGAATTTGACAAGGGGTTGAATTAGAAGAATGATGATGTGGAGGATTGAATTAAGAATGCATTATGAGATTGGCAGAAGAAATTGAAGTTGGATGATGATGAAGCATGACTAGGATGAAGACTAGGAATTAGACTGAATGACGAGGAAATGATGTCGACAAATGAAGATGATTAAGATGTGGAGGAATGGTTTGAATGATGAAGATGAGATGTATGAGTGTGATGAATTTGATGGAGAGAAGATGTGACGTGGAAGTGATGTGGACAACTTGACTAAGGGGATTTGAACCAAGACTTGTTTTTGTTGTTTTTGAAATTGTTTTTGAATTTTTTGAATTTTTGAAGTTTTATGATTTGTTTGGGTTTTTTATGTTTTTATGATGTTTTTGGGTTTTTATGTTTTAAGATGCAAAATATATACAATGAAATATGTACAAGGCAAGTGTGTTTCAAACACTCAGGAATGTCAAACACACCAACAATCCTATAAAGTTTTGACTAGGATGTACAAGGATCAACTAGAGGGCGTCCTCGATATACGCAAGGTACATGAGGCCCAAATCTGTAGATGAAAGAAAATACTGCCACACAGCCAGGGGGAGACGGTAACCCAAATCTCCTCCTTCACTTCCCAAAGGTATAAAGTTCTTTGTGGCTTAGCCAAGAGTGACAATATTATGCTTCCAAGAGAGGTGTCTTTCGATTCACCTCCCAATTTTTATACTCCACCAGAACGCTGGAGTTGAGGTCGTCCCAAGGGGTGATGAAATCCCCAAGCAGGCCTCCTAAAAAAGAAAAACAAGACCACTTATTTCTTGTGCACCCAAGATCACCCGAAGGCGCGAGGGGAGAGAATACGTAAGTGGCCTCGGGGTTCAAAAAGACACGCGTTCGTTCCCAATGAAACTTTTAAGTTATGTAATCTACTTGAAGACACACGTGTTTAAAGCATACAATGTTCTTTCCAACTTGAAATCGTCGTCAACGTAAATGAAATGCGAATTCGTCAACAAGAAAGTAAATCGAGCATGTGCATAAGCAAAATTGTTGAAAATGAAATCAATTTCCCTTAAGGCATTCAAGAGTGTGTGAGTTCGTTTCAAGCACCAATGCTAAATGTTTGCTAGCCTAAGCATACATGTCCATTCCTTTAAGGCATTCAAGATTGAATTTGATTGTTTGAGCGTTTAACCATGCATTCAAAGAAGAGGGTTTAGGCATACAAGTTCATTCCCAAAATAAAATTAAGAAAAAATTTGCAATAAATATGATTAGTGATAAGATATCCCTGCAAAAACATAAGTTAGTGCATCAAAAATGTGGGAAAAACGTGAAACAACCCTGCAATGAAAGAGTTAGCAAAAAGTTTTGTTTTTTATAGGAAAAACAGAGACATAAACAGCATCAAAATTTGATGAAACCATCACCATGACAACGGGCTCGGAATCAGCTTTTCGGCGATATTTCGTTTTACAAAAACGGAGTTCGTATGCTCAAGTTATGAGCAAAAAACCAAAGGTTGCTCCTTATGGTCTTAGAGGGGCATGGAATGCTAATGCAGTGCTGACATCAGCAACCTGCAAGCAAAAATTTGACGGTTAAGAGAACGTCAAGCAAATTTTTTTTTTGTTTTTGAGCTTTTTTGCTTTAAAAAAAGTGAAATCCCATTTTATTAAAAAGATAAATTTTGTGTTGTTTATTGCAACTGTATGTGGCTGTATGAAATATGAAAATGAAAAACAAAAAATAACAAGGAATTGGGCGGGAGATCAGGTCGGAGTGGAGGGTGGGCGGAGGGTTAACAGTGGAGGGTTTGAACGGGTAGAGGGGACTGTGGCAGTGGGCTAAGGAAAGGGGAGGAGCAGCTGCGAAGCGGAGGCGTGAGTGGTGGTGGTCACAGGTTTGCTGCGAGCGGCGGCATTTTCAGAGGGGGCCGAGCGCGGTGGAGGAGCTCGCAGGGGAGGGGATCTGTAGTGGAGGCGGGAGGAGGTGGTGCCAGCAGAGGGAGGGTTTTCAGGGTAGCCAAGGCCACGGGTTGCTTGGCTCGCGGGCGCCATCTACGAGTGGTGCCGCGGCCGCGGGGAGGGAAGTAGAGAGGGTCGCTGGGGGAGTGTTGAGAAGGGCAGCGATGAGGCAAGAACGGGGAGTTGCGGGAATAGGGAGCAGCCATGGAAAATGCAAATGGCCACACCACTCGCGAGTGACGGGAAGGGGAGCGGGGGCGTCCGCGGCAGTTGCGCCGCTCACGGGTGGCGCCGCGGCCGTGCTGCGGCCAAACTATAATTTTTTTTTTTTTTTTTTTTTGGTTTTGGTTGTTTTGATTTTTAAATTATTTGAATTTTTAAAAATATATATATATATATATAAATGTTAACAAAAACCAGTCCCTTTTTTTATTTTTTTATTTTTTTAAAATGTTTTTTAAATAAACACAAACAATTTTAAATGATTTTTGAAAAACAAAAACGCCCAAATACAATAAAATAAAATGACTCCCACTTTTTTTTTTTTTTTTCAAGCAATTTATATATTAACAAAAAGGCAGTTTTTTTTTTTTTTTTTTTTTTCTAATAACGAAGAGGATATTTCCAATGTATATACACTTTTAAAATTTGAAAATAGAGCAATAGGAAATGAAATATAGAGTGTTATATGTCAAAAGACTTCCCTTATGTCCTCCAAATGTGATGATGGGCTCTATGGCTTGATTAGACGCTCCTCATGAAACTTGACCTCCAAATGCATGCTTCAACCTACAAGCTTGAACACTCACAAAACACTCAAAAACACATTAGATGGTTAGTTTGAACCCGTGAAGTGGGTCCCACTGGGAATGCCAAAATGTGTTGCATAAAAATGTAACTAAGGAAATAACACTAAGCAACTAATGCACATTCCTACATTATCATGCAAAACCTCAAAATATGAAAGAAGACATGTAAATGAACAACAAAATAGCACTATGCAAACCTCATGAAACCATCAAGTGTAGATGATTTCATTGCTCATGGGATGTGGTTGCTCACAAATCCAGCAACATAACAATGAGGTAGAAGGTGCTTGTGAAAATGAGGAGAGGGCTCTCCTTTTATAGGAAAAAGGATGCAATGGACGGCTAAGATTGAATGCAAGATGGATGGCTAGGATCTCTCAGGATCAATGAGGTGTCGATGAGGTGGAGGCCAAGTAGACTCCATGTGGATTAGGATTTTGACCATTCAAAGAGGGAAAGATGCTCACATGTGTGAGCAACCTTTGATGTGACATGTCAATGACAGGTGTAAGAGGTGTGTAAGATCATGTTTCCTCACACATGTGTGAGACACCTTTGAAAGTGATGGGTCAATGACATGTGTAAGAGGGTTGGAGGCTCAAGGTTTCTCACACATGTGTGAGACACCTTGGTTCACATGTGAAGGGGGACAAGGTTGTAAGAGATGTAAGAGTCACATGTCACATGTGACTAGGGTTTGTTAATCCTTTGATTAGGATTGTGAAAATGATTAAGGATGTGATTAGAAGGGAAACTAAGATTAATTAATGGAAAAGTGGATTGACCTAGGTTAGAAGGATGGGTTAGGTTAGGGAAGGGTTAAATGTAGGAGCCATGTGCTCAAATAGAATTAAATGTAATATTTAATTCCTAGTGGGATTAGGCAAGGATTAATTAAGTAAACAAAGTACTTAATTAAAGGAATGGGTTAGGATTTAAATAAACCTTAGTTTATTTAAATCAAGAAAAGGTGAACATAATTAAATAAATGTAAAATTTATTTAATTAAAGGTAAGGGAATTAAATAATTAATAAATATTTATTTAATTGGTCAAGACACGTGATTTGGACAATTTTAGGTGTCTACAGATTCTCTCAAATATCTTTTTAGGTTTAATTAATAATATAAAAAAAATTATAAAAAAAAGAAAAAAGAAAAAGAAAAGAAACTAAATAAAAACAAAATATCCTAAAAACCCAACTGCTAAACTTTTAAATTACTTCCCCCTTCACCCTAGGCGCAGACTTTGGAGACCAAAAGCAAGTAATAAACACTCGTTGTTCTTATTGGTTAGAACCCCCTCCAAGATCTGCACATGATCCTAGGTGGTCAGAGTAGAGGGTACAAGGGCATCATGGGGAGAGGAAGGTTGGCAATTTGGGCTGACATCTTCTTAATTGGTGCTCCCCACCTTTCCATCCAATGGTGCATTAAACGCTTTGACTTCACCCCAATGTACTCCCATGTGGATTTGGTCTGATGCATAAAATTTAAACTGGCATATTAATTGGGGGGCCGTGGCATGTTAAATCTATTGACCTTTATCCAACGTAACCCCCCCATGAAATTTTTGCAAGGCGTTTTAATTGGTTGAGTAGGGCGGCGACATTTTGGTTTAATGGGCCACTCTGACCACACCCCATCCCACTACATTGTGTACGTTATTGTCTTGGGTGGTGTGGGAGGGGAGTCTGGGTCCACGTGCCCACGTGGAAGGATGGTGACGCCATGAGGTGCCCGAGTGTGGCAAGTTGCCAAGTGGTAGGTAGTTAGGTTAGTGGTTGTTAAGGTTAGTGAAGGTTATTTTAAAGTAGGATTAGTTAGAATTTAGTATTAGTAATTTTGTAAGTTAGTTTTGTTAAGATACAATTTAGTATAAATAAAGTTATGGTTAATATTTGTATATTTAACTATTAGATTTTATTTTAAGTATTAGATAAAAGTAGATAGTTTTTGTTGAAGTAGCTTTTAGTATGATTAAATTAAATAATGTTAAATGTTAGTAGGGTTAGTTGTAGTTAAGTCAGAGTTAGATAGTATTTAAGTTAAAATTTTAATGATGAAATATTTTAGTGTTAGACTGATTTAATGTTAGATTCTAATTAGATAAGTAAAGTTTGTTATTAGTTTATTATGTTGTTTTCTTTAGAAAATGGTAATGTTTATTTTATTATTTAGTTTTATTTAATTTTAGTTATATTATTAATTTTAGATAAAGCTTATAGTATTTAGTTTTAGGATAATAATTAGTTTTAACTTCAAATATTTTAATTTTTATTTAGTATAAATTAGATGTTGTTAAAGTATCGGTTAGTTGTATTATTTGAATTATTATTTAGTCTTAGTTAGAATAAAGACATATTATTATGTCAGTTTAAAATCAAGTTGAGTTATTGGATGTTAGTGAATTCCTTTTTGTTCAATGTTTCGAATAAATAGATTTATATTATTTAAATGGACTTTCAAATCAATTAATTATATTGTTAATTAATATTTTTGCTTAATTGATGTTTTAATGAATAAATGTTAATAGGTTTTAAATTAATTGTAAATTATGTTTGCTAGTAGTGCCTTGGATTTTAAATACATACATCAATAAGATAATTTATTTTATATGAATGTTAAATTATTTGAGATGGAAGTAGTGGGTAAGTAGTGAATCCCTAGAAAATTATAGATGAATAAGTTTTAAGTAAGTATGAGGGTTGGTTTTGTTATAAGGTTGGAATAATATGTAAGAATGAATTATTTTATTTAGGACAAAACCTTAAAATGCCTTATTATTAGTTTTTTTTTTTTTTTTTTGTATTTAATTATGGATTTAGATCAACTCGAACTACTAAGGTTATAGTTTTGAAGGGGTTGTCGAAGGGTCCTTGTTTAATCAACTTGATGGTAGCATAGTATTATTATTTATATATATATGGTAAATATATGTCATAATTGTTTAAATGATGAATATTTAATGTCTTGAATTAAGTAAAATAGGTTATGATCATATCTGGAATTCAGTTTTATTATAGTATTATAGAATCACCTTTAAATACAAAGTTAGATTCCCCTTAGAAGATTGATCTAGTATAATGTTAACTAGATAGCATCATAGTCAACTTATGAACTTGGAAACCCTAAAATGTAAATTGAATTGGAAGACATACCTTTGAAATTTGAACATAAATGTTAATCGATCGACTCATTCAACCAGAACTAAGTACTCACGTATCATTAGGACTTCAGGGGTTTGAACTCGTACATCATGTGGAAGATGTCCACTCTACATCTTGATGATATGTATTTGAAAACTCACTCTTAATCCTTCATCTACTTCTCATAACCATTGCAATGTAGTATGTATATATAATATGGATTATTGTTGAGGACAAAAGCATTTAGTACATTTTCGGATGATAATTAGAACTTGTGTGTATGATGGAATAACATGGAACATGATATATGTATATGTATAAAGGATCATACCAATTTGGTAAGAGAGATAACACAACTTCATCTAGAGTAGTGATGGTGAAATTGATTTAAGAAAGATTGTGGGTATATGCCCTAATATGTAATTATAGTGAATTGAGGATAAGAGATTTGGTTTTGTATTTACAACTCAGAGTTTAACTCCACCATCACTAAGGTCCCCACATGTTACAGTCTTCGAAAAGAAACCAACGTAATAGCAAAAGAATTGAAGGGGACTTATATTAATATCCTTGCATTTGCACTTTTGAGTGAATTTTGATCAAGCCAAACCCCTGTGTGCAGTAAACCCTAATCGTAGGGCGATGTCAATGAAGATAAGTATGTAGTCAGTATGTGGGATCAATTAGAGTTTGAGCGATGTGGTCATTAGACCACCATCTAAAATCAATTCAAGATCCCTGCAATGTATTTGGAAGACCTAAGATCCCACGTTTTCCTCAGTGACTCTGGTATGGCCGCATTATGTCAGTAATGTAAATTTTGTAAGTAATTGGATTTATGTCCTTATTTGTCTAATTTCAAATTTTGGTACTCTTAATGTTCTTCCTTTTTGCCAACAGTGTGATGTGGGGCTGTTTAGCCAACTGTACTATTGATGATTCCGTTTTGTCTCTTGGTTATGTGTTTATTTCTTGAATTAAAATTTTTCTATAGTGGCCACTCTTTATTTCTTTCATTTCAAACTTTTGTGTTGGATGTTTCATCCTAGATGTTAAATTTTGAGGCACTTTCTTGTGAATTTTATTGGCAAAGTGACATATGATGAGCCTACCAAAGGGATTCCTGAAAATCACGTGGATGCAAAACACTAGGGTATGGGGTTATTAGTAAGGATATTCCTGCCCCACCCTCTTCTAAGACTTTGAGAATAGGACTAGAGTTATCCATTGACTATTATGAGTAATGAAATTGCACCCCAACATAAATTTGGTTAAGGTTATGAGTTAACTGAATGGACTTCTAGATGGAAAGGTGCATGTGTAATGATGAACTTGTTGAGTATCCTATCAAGTATCAATGTGTCATGGAAATTCTAAAGGGAAAGTATTTAAACTTGAATTAAGGGACAAGTTGCTTAATACGAAAACTTGTTTGAGGGAGTCTCGTATAGTTGATTACCTAATGAGTGGGTATGTAGAAATCAAAACATCTTATATATTATTATTATTAGAGACTCTCTAAGTATTGCATACTAGATTAGATTGTTGTTTATATGTGACCAATATGTTTTAAAGAGTGTTTGACCTTGGAAAATGTAACCATGTCAAAGTTTTGGATTGAACTTTGCTTTTAGTAAGAATAATTAGGTAAATATGTTATCTCCCCTGAGTATGTACGTGAATTATTAATAATTCTTTTTATAAGAGTAAATTTTGGAACAAGTCTAGACAAATTCTAGCATAAGATGAACATTCTAGTTGTGCGACTTCCAAGAGGAAATCAGAGGCTAGTGGGGGAGGATGTAAGGTCCCTCCTCGCACGTACTTATTAAATATGAATTTCTCTATTAAATTTTTTGTAGGAGATTTGAACAGGTGTGAAGTAATGTTTTATGTTGTGAATGTCCTAATGAATTTGAGATTAGTGGATACATCTATACATTTTAATACTCATTGATTCGAGAACTACTACATTATATCGACTGCTTAATCACTAAATTTCACTAACAAAAAAATATGAGGCATTTTCACCTGATAATAAGGGTGTTGATTTTGGTACCTCAAGGGTTAGGTTGTATGTTTTCAGATAGTGCAGTATTCCTTAATTGGTGATGTCTATGATGATAGGTATATGCATGCCTAACGATGATTATTCTAGTATTTTAATCTAAATGAATGGATAAGTTATGTTATATTGATTTTATGATTTTTTATGATTAAATGTGAGTAGGAATGAATTAAACAGTTAACTTATTTGAAATATAGATGTTTTAATTTATGTAATTTCCTTGATACGTTATATACATATATGCATGTGATTTTCTTGTGCTACTGATGTGTGCAATGAGTGTACAGGATATTTTAACCGAGAAATATAATGGAGAAATGAAACTAAACCCTATGTACCAATTGTGGAAACCAGAGTTGAATCTAACAAAGGATGCAAACCTTGTTGTTAGTGTTTTATTTGTACCGTGGTTTGAATGAATGTATCATTTTGTAATCTTTAAATGTTAATGATTCCTAACAGTGTTTTTATAGTGTCGCTTGACACTCGTGAATTGTATATGCATTCCAGCATGATAGAATTAATCGAGTAACCTAAAGATCTAAGTTGGACTAGGTTAGTGACCTTTTTCCTAATCAGTTAGTAATCAAGGTTAATTACCCTAATCAAGATTAGTGAGTAATCTACTTTTTGAAGGTTTTTAGTAAGTCCTAAAATTTTCTATAGCTTTTGTTAGGTCCCTAATTAATCCTAAAGGCCAAAAATCATGAAATCTAAGTACCCAAGGGGTATGGGTATGGGTTGGGGGCATTTTCCACCCCCCCTAGCCCCTTTTGTTGACTTTTGAGGTCACTCAAAAAGTCCATTTTTGCTTTAGTGCGAAAATTGAATGTTTTCACCATGGTTGAATGACTTTAACTCCACCTTAAGGTTAGCCTTAGGTTTAGTTGAGTTAGAAGCCTCTAGAATTTTAGACAAGTGGGGAAGTTATTGCCTTTTTGTGGTGGTTGAGTTATGATCTTATTTAGAGGCATTTTTTAGAGGTTTTTGTTGTTCACCCAATCTCTAGTTTTAGAGGGATTTTCAGAATTGAAGGAGAAGGAGAGGAAAGCAAGCTCATCTCAAACTTGTTCTTTTGCCATAACTTGATTTCTTGAAGGTAGGAATACTTCACCTCTTTTTAGTTGCATGTTGTGCTTCATGTTTCAGTTTCATTGTTTATTTATGTATGTGTGCGAGTTGAGTATGTTGGGAGGGATTGAAAGCAGGTCTTCTTTAATGTCTTACCTTTGTGTTTGTTTTTTTGAATTTTGAAGTTTTCTTTTATGGGTGTTTTGGCATTACTCACCCTCGGATAGGGTAGAAGTGGCCATTTGTAGGGAAATGTCTTCAGTTGGACTCCAACAGTGTAGAGTCTCTTCTCAGGACGAGAAGAGGGAGAGAGGGTAGGGTGTTATGGACCCCTACCTATCAGCACAAACCACATATGAGTTTCCGCATGTAAGAATGGAAGAACAGAAGTTCTTGAGTTATAGCCCATATTGGGCACCTATTTTTGTGTTGTGTCTAACATCTCCTATTGGAAAAATCCACCTTCTCCCTAGTTTTGTTTCAATGTCGAATTGGTTGTGAAAACCCAGTATGGAAATGAATGTCAGATTTTGTCTCCTTGTTATGTTTATTTGTCACCTGGTCAATTTTCGTTCCCTCCACGATCTCAGCGATGTATTATAGAAAATGAAATGGGTCCCTTGTTATGGGCCATGAAGGAAATCTAAATTGATTGTTGAATTTCAATTATGTTTGGGATTAAAATCCTGTGTAGAAATGTAATTTAAACTTATTACTGAAATGGCAATGATGTCGAGTTTTCTTCCTGGTTCTTTCCCGGCGGAGCCCTTGAATTAGGTGGTTCAATAAAATGAATAAGAAATGACTAAACCACATTTGCTGAAGAAAAAAAAATTGAGTAATATTCCTGCTTATTATATTTCTGGTATTTTAGTTTATCCATATGCTTTCTTGAAATCAGATGTAATGATGTTTCACCTTACTACAGCATTCTTATAATTTTGAAATCCTATTCTTTTGATTGAGGTTAATTATATAACATGATGATTTATATTTATTAAGTTATGCAATTTAAGTTTCAAAATATGTTAAGAAAATTTGAATTTGATTTGTACTACATTCATAATTATACATGTGTATGAGAAAGTTTAGTGATTCTATTTGAATAGTTATTTATTACATTTAATCCTATTATCACTTTTAAAATAAAAAAATTTGTTTTTGTGTTCATACCCTGCATTTTGGGCATGACATAAATAACTTTGGTATAGGCTTGCAAAATTTACTGCCATCCATTATTCAACACAAAAAATAAATATAACCCAGAATTCTCAACCTCAATGTTGGCATTTTCAATTCAATAGAACAAACATGCCAAAATACCAGAGCTCTAAGAAACTCTTGTCATAATCTTGACCTCTAATTCAACTTGTTTTGTTTATATCAACAATAATTTATAAACATAAAAAATCATAACTTCAAAATTTTCTTAAATTTATTTTTAACTCCAACATCATATCTTCACTAATATGCTACGGGTGATACTGTGTCCCACATTTACTGAATTAGCTTCGCTAAAAACACAAATAGTAAACACCATGACTAGAATAAGTCTTAAAAATACTTCATTAATTTAATGATTCATTAGGTTCCATTCTAGTGGAAATAACATAAAATTTATTTACAACAGCAAAGACTAAGGTTCAAATTCAAGTTAAGAGCTTTTCATGTCAATATGGCTTGTAGATGTACCTTGGGGATTGGTTTTCAATCAATACTCAACGGATTTTCTTCCAACTCAACTTGTAAAAGATGTGGGAAAGCAATCAATTCTTATTGTCACTGCATTGAATGATTTAATTTTTTGGTTTTGCATTGGTAAGGAAACACAATCAAATCCATCAACTGGTGAGGCTTGGAAAAGACATCGGTAGGCAAGAGAAGCATTAGGAGAAAACAAAGAGGTAATAATCTATATTTTTTATATTCTTGAACCAACTTATCTCTTAGCTATAGCATAGCAATGTTATTGCTCAATTTACTTTTTAAAACTGAATAAAAAAGTTTTGGGTCCTTTATGCCATGTCCTGTAAAGCTTTAAGATAATGCTTGACTAGGGATCCATAGTTTGCTTCACTTTCCTAATTTATATACTTACTAATATTTGTGTCCTATATACTTACTAATATTTTGTTTAGAACTATAAGTTTTTGGTTTTCTGTTTGTCTTGTTATCTATTTTATTGCATCTGTTGATTGTCATTGTAGCTAATGACAGTATATGGAGCATTGATGTGGTCACTTGGAAAAGTTCTGAATACACTGGAAGTGATGCAGTTATATATTGGGTAGGTTCAGCTTATGCTCTGAATAGTAAAGAACTTTCTAGAATCACCCTATAAGTTGATTGGTCATATTGTAGCCTAATAGAGTCTAGTATAGAGGGTTGTGCCCTCGTGAGATTACATTTATTTGGTTATGTTCCTTCTTACAATTTTTATTGCCTTTTGTGTTTTGGGTTCAAGTTCTAAAACAAGACACTCTCATGTGTCCTTTCTTAAAGTATTGATGCAGTGTCGCAGAAAATAATTCTTTTCAAATTAGTTTCTTTCTAAAGTTGATCAATATGTAATATAGTTAGTATATTCTAAAACAAGTAAGAGAACCTAAAAATGATTTATCCATGATCATTAGGAGATGACCATCTCAAAAGTGTTTATTGAGCTCATTTTCCTAGCTACAAGACTAATACTCTTAATTTGCCCCTATGTTGAGTAACTCATTATGTGCATGGTTGTGGATGGCCCCTATGCTAAGTGACTCATTATGCGCATGGTTGTCCTTTTTTCCTATGTTGAGTAACTCAAAGGGACATCCTAAACTTCATCAATAAGATTGCATACTTTCCATAAAAGAAAATGAAAGTATTGACAATGAAGAACATGTTGCACTTCCGAAGGGATATAGACCCATTTGCAGTTGCACAAAATAATCAGAAATTGAGCACATACAGGAGGCACCACTTGAGGTCAAGAAAGAATAGAAAAGAACCATTATCATATAGAGAATAGGTGTGATTTAGCCCTTCTTCAGGATAACAATTCTCGAATGTCTTGGAGAAGGATAATGTGAGTTGGGTGCTCATTTTGGAGATATCCAGGTTATTATTTTATCTTAGAATTCATTGCACAACTCTATATAGTAGGGTTGTAGCAACAAAGTCTTCAAGAAGGAAGCCTCTTGAAGAGAGAATTGGTTGGGAATCCCCCCAACTTATTCACAGGTTGAGAATTAATTGATGTATTAGCCTGAAGGGAAATTTGTTAATCAAAATTTGTGGAGTTGCACATAGTGGATGTGAAATTGGAATCTTATTAAAAGTTCAATATATTATAATTAGTATTGTAGGCATAGCTCTCTAGGGCAACCATACAATACTAGGGAAGGAGAAATATCCATTTTTTGGCATCGAATTTCGAAGGGTTTCAGTTGTATTCAATCTCTACAATCAAAATTGGAGTAAGCATCTTCAACAGAATATCAGAGGTGTAAGCATCTCCATTCACCCTCTTTAAAGCCGTACACCTTCACTTGGGTTGACATCAGCAGTTTGTGGACTGTCTATAGCACATATTTAATGCAAAATTGGAATTGGATGATTCCAAATTTGCCATATTTTTTCTACCATTATCTTATATAGTTCCTATTTGTCATTTTGGTGCCAATAAATCAATTAATAGGTTGTTCCAAATGGCCATCTGATTAGATTTTAGGGAGTTTGGTATTTGTATTGGATACTTCATTGTAAGCCAAGAGCCTTGGCATTTTTTCCCTGTCACTTTAGCTTGTAAGAAACCTCATTGCACTCTAATATCATTGTAGTCTCAAGGAGTTTAAATGTCAAGAGTTGCCTCTCTCATATTTAGTTTGTATGGAAATTTTTTAAATAAATGTCTAGTTGTTGTAGGTGCATATTCACATTGTGTATATCATCTATATGCATTCAAAAGTCAAAAAAAAATTTATTTGCATAATGGTTCTTTCCTTAGACAGCTTATTAACTATTTGAAAGCATTTAAATCACATTGAAAATCATTTCAAGCATTCATTATTGGACTGAAACATTGAAACAGCAACTAAAGAAGTTGTTATTAAAGTGTTTGATGAACTTCCTTGAGCCTCTAATCAGCATTTTGAGGTTAGATTTAGCAAGAAACCTTTTAGGATTTACTCCACCTCTCCCTAACAACACCAACCTATCCTCTTAAGGGGTTATAACAAGTGTTTGAGGATTATGCTATAAGTATACTAATTAGATACTAATCATAGTCATCCAAATAATTATCCATTCTAGCAATGTATAAGTCTTCCATTTGCCTTAGTGTAGTCTAATCTATTGTTTATATTCAAATATCCATCTCTTATTCTAATTGATTGAATGTCTTATTCTCTTCTTATTAAATATTGATCCTTATTGATTAAAAGAAGAGATAAGTTTCCAATTCCATTCCCTATTGATCCTCCCATGGTTGAGGGAGAGAGATTATTTGCCATAAAGTATCTTGTAGATTGAAGAGTTTCATCCCTTAACTATAAGATACATATCTCTTCTTAAATGTTGCTCCTCGTAACAGATTAGTTTGCACTTTTAATCATTATTTGTTATCTGTTGTTAACTTAATCACTTCTCCTAGATATAGATAGGTTTATGATGCTAATTGCACCCAAACATCTCAAATTATTATTAGTCCATTCATTTAACATTTTATGGCTTGTTTGATAGTTACTAATTATTGTTCGTTGAGGATGTGATAACAAACATATCAATATAGCCAAATTGTCAGTGTTTGTCCTTTATTAGAAAGCCTCTGATTTCCCATAAATTCTTATTAGTCCATTCTTTTAACATTCTATGGCTTGTTTGACAGTCATTAATTATTGTTCATTGAGGATGCGATAACAAACATATTAATATAGCCAAATTGTCACCATTTATCCTCTATTAGAAAGCCTCTGATTTCCCATAAAAGATTAGAGCATGGACATATGTATGAATGTGCCAATAGCAAGTGCATCAAGACTCTATTTATTCAACTTTTTGTAACTTATGTTGATCTTGGCATTGACAATGATAATCAGGTATTCCTCTGTTCTTATTTCAGAGATAACATTTATCTTGTTTTAAACTTAATGCATCAGATCATAATTGTTGATGGGTTTCTTATCTTCTACATAAAATCTTTTCATCCAAATTGTAGAGATGTCATTATGGGTCCACATCTCACCATTTTGATATTCCAAACATAGATAAAATTGTTTAAAGTGCCCCTAAAATGTTAGGAGGTGCCTAGAAACATCTTGAGAATCTTTTGGGACTTTATGGATACCAATCCATTTTAAAGGCTTGCCAGCTATTTCTCAAACATTCCCTTAATATCACAAATGTATTATTATTCATCATATCTCACTAAAACAAGAAATATCAAATTTTAGTAGTCACTACCAAGATTATCTTCTCTATGTTTAGTTGTCATCCCTAGAAATATTTCCCAACATTGAGACATGAATCAGATTTGGGAGTAAGCTAAGATGAAGTTGTAGGGCATGCAGTTGAAACATGTTTTGTCAGCAATAGTGAAGTTATTGGAAAGATGAATAGTGATGCATGCTAAGAAAACTTTAGAGCCAATATCCAAGGTCCATTTGTACTTAAAGTATAGGAAGTTCAGGAACTGTAACTGTAAGTTAACAAATATTATTTTGATTCTATATGGAATTTCATTCCAATCTCTAAAACCCCTTGATGCAAAGCATATACATTAAATGCTCCCTCCATGTTTGTTTTCTACTAAGTCATTTTAGGAACTAGTTTTACAAATTTTATCAATTTGTTAAACTAATCCATTTTTTTGGTGGATGAATCAAGTTACAGCAATCAATTATTTCTATTTTGGGTTTAAAAATAAGTGAAGGTTGATCATGATTGAATAGGAGATATAGAAGTAATCAATGGTTATTTAGAGTAGCTTTTAGAGAAAGAAAAGTAGAAATAGGGAAGGGGTTCAAGTGAGAAGATAGAGGAAGAAGATAAATAGCTTCTATGTAAGTTATTTATTTGGTCAAGCATGAGTACATCAACATTTCTCTACATTCTTTTTGCTTTCAATAGAATGAAATTCCCTTATTTGTTATTCCAGTCTTCTACTACTTTGAATTGTTCATCTTGATTATCATAAAGGAAAAACAAGTGATTTTTAGAGTTTATATGGAGTTACAAGTCTAAGTCTACATAACACCTACCAAACTTCATCTTTGTCTTCAGCTAAACACTGGGTGAAGTTGCTTGGATTCCCAAATGCCTCCAAGTTATTAAAATTTACAAATACTAAGGCAATCCAAAGGACTTCTTCCTCAAAGTTTTTCATAAAAATGTAAAGGTATTCAAACTCAGTTGTCATGTTTGAGTACAAGAACCCTTATAATATACACATACATTTCAATTTAAGCCTGATGATTCTACACCTCATCAAAAAGGGCTTCGAACACTTATTATTGAAAGCTATTCTATATGTTTCCAATTTCCTCATCCTCTTCATTAGGATAAAATGTTGCTGATTGTAACAAGTAAACAAAATTATCCACAAAATTCTCTATGGAGTGCACTTTAGGTCTCATGCTAGGATTTCACACTTGCAAGGACTGAAACAGGATATGCTAGTATTATACTATAGAGGCTTGTTATTTCAGATCTCTATAGACTACAAGTAAATAGACTTGCAGGACTTGAATAGGATTAGTAATGCCAAACTCTCCAAACTTGTGACCACAAGGATCAAATGCTTATTTTTCAATGTTTCGTGCCAAAAGAAAATATCAATGCAATTTAAATCTTCACTATTTCTTGAATTGTTTTCATATTCAAGAGGTTGGATAGGAGGAAAAAGAAGAATAAATTTTAAACATTTGACGTCGAAATAAAAATCAATTGTTTCTAAATGATCAAGAACAATTCAAAGGATGACAATGATGCTTTTTCTTCCTGTGAATGAACCATTTATTTTAGTTTGGTATTGTACTAAAGTTTTTTCCTCACAAGAAAGAAATTGTTGATTTTACATATTGGCTTATAAACTTTGTTCCTTCCAAAGACTACTGGAACATATTGTCACTTTTACATTTTGGCTTATAAATTTTTAGATTCTCAATTTGCAGTAAATTGTGGTGGCTCACAAAAGACTTCCCAACTTGGAATTGATTATGAACATGAGAACGAAACACTTAATGCAACTTCATTTTATGTGAGTGATACACAAAAATGGGGAGTCAGCAATACAGAAAATTTTCTAGACAATTCTACAAATAATTTTACATAATCTATTCAATCTTAATTTAAAAATACATTAGATACTAAACTCTACCAAACAACATGCTTATCTCCCAGTTAACTGAGGTACTATGGTTTAGGGCTTGAAAATAGACCATACACAGTAAAACTACAGTTTGCTGAAATAGATATTCTAGACACAAGAAGCTAGAAGAGTCTTGGAAAATGGATTTTTGATGTTTCTGTTTAGGTAAGTGTAACTCACTTTTTTGATGGTTTGATATATTTTTACTCTTGAAAAGAGTGCCCATCAATTTGCTCTTATTGTACATGGAGAGGGAGGGTAAAGATTATTTTTTGTACTGTTTTCTTTTATGCTCTTCAGCAAATGGTTAGTATGAATGACATTGAAAACATTAGTCTAACAATCATATTGCATCCTCACTTGGACTTTTACTTCTCTCATTGGGTAAATTCTAGTTCTACATAGTTCGTTGCACCTCAGTGCTTCAACTTTTTGTCCTCTGATGTTGTAGTGGAATAAAGTATTGATGAATTTCAACATAAAAAAGGAAGTAGGAGGTTCATTTATAGCAGTTGATCGATTTTTCAAGACAATGTGACTGAAAATTTCCTTGAAATTCATTTTTTATCGACTAGGAAGGGAACATGTTGTATTACAAAACAAGGAACGTATGGACCTTTAATATCAGCTATAACTGTTACACCTAGTAAAGAAAACTTTGGGACTTTTAGCTTTACTTTACTAAATTTATAGAACTAAGAAGATTTATGTTGAGGTTGAGGACTATTTATAAAACTAAGCATCATACTCTTTTAATGCATTCTTTAGCAGTTATCTGCAAAATTGTTTATATAATTTTCAACATTGCTGAAAACCCTAGACATTTCTAGTGCTGATTTTTCTTTTCCTTTGTAGATTTCACTCCTACTATTTCAAATAAACCATTTTCTAACTCCCCTTCAAAGAAAATCAAGAGTGGAGTAGTAATCGGAATTGTTTTTGGTGGAATAGTCATTGTTTTGAGATGTTTGGTTTTTTCATTTTCTGGTAGAGAAAAGCCAGGAAGTCCTCAGAAGCATGCAGTCAGGAACAAGAAGGTAATGGCAAGAGATTCTAGGAGGTGAAACTTCATGAATTCCAGTAATCTCTTTCTTCCAATTGGATTGGCTTTAATTGGGTCGAATTTGGTAAGGGTGATGATACCCATTACACTTTGTTTCTCTATCAGCACTCAAAGGAATCCATGCAAAACCTAACATTTTTAGTTATGCTAACATGAAGAATGCAACAAGTGATTTTCATGAAGAAAACAAGCTGGGCAAGGGAGGATTCAATACAATTCATAAGGTATGTTAGTATGTATTCTAGTATCTACATTCACTTGCTTTGAATTCATGTATACAAATAAATTCTAGAGAGCAGAAATAAAGTTTCCATTATTTATGCTTTCTACTAATTTCTCCTGGTTCATGCTAGTTAAAAATCATTTATATCCTTAGATTTCTGATTAAATTTTATCTAATTTTTCTTGTGCTTGACTATGGAATAGGGCATTCTTCCAAAAGGTAAATTAATAGCAATGAAGCAACTGTCATCTGAATCTAAGCAAGGAAAGTGTGAGTTTATAAATGAAGTAGCTATAATATCTGCAGTGCAACATAAGAACCTTGTTAAATTGCATGGATGCTATGTAGAAGGAGATCATTGTATTTTAGTCTATGAATGTTTGGAAAATAACAGTCTTGCACAAGCTTTATTCGGTAACAATATATGGTCACCCCACTTACCTTGATTTGTAAGCATTATTTTGTATCCACTCACATAGTATCAATGTGAATTAGCAGGCAACAAGAGATCTGACATCCACCTCAACTGGCCTACTCGGCTCAACATTTGCATCAGAACTGCACGTGAACTTTCTTATCTTCATAAGGAATCTAGCATTCGAATAGTGCATTGAGACATCAAAGCAAGTAATATCACGTTGGATAATTGTTTGAGCCCCAAGATAGCAGATTTTGTGTCATTGGATTTCAAGCTAATCAAAGATGCTATCTTTGGGTTCTCTTTCAATCACCATGACTTTGCTTTATTGTTGCACTTTTATCATTGTGCATTTGAAAGTAAATATTTTGCTAATTAAACGACAGCCAAAGAGCAATCTGTAGTGGTTGAAATACCCTTTTATTACCTCATAATCAATTCTTCAAAGGACTAAACAATCTATCTTAAGAAAACTACTAATAAAAACTTCAAATGAGTGTGAATGAAATCTGAATACAGAGACAATAGACCATGGTTATGGTTATCTTAGGATGCTTTACGATCAGAGGAAACCTTTGAGAAGAAAAATTCTCCTGCTCCAACTTTATCTTTGCAAAGATTTAAAAGGTTGCAAATTGAATGGCTTGGATAAGAAACAATTTCTTGATACATCATTAAAAAAAATCAACCAAAGATTTGTGGAAATTTTGACCAATTCTTGATAGTTTTCTACCAAGAATTGGTCGAAATTTCTACCAATTACAAAAAAAATTCAACCAAACATTGGTGGAAATTTCAATCAATTATTGATAGTTTTCTACCAAGACTGGTTCAAAATTTCCACCAATTATTTAAAAAAATTGACCAAACATGGGTGGAAATTTTGACCAACTCTTGATAGTTTTCTACCAAGAATTGGTCAAAATTTCCATCAATTCTATAAAAATTGACCAAACATTGGCAAAAATTTTAACCAACAATGACAAATCAGAGCTAGCAAAAATTAAATTTTTTTGACAAATGTATTGGTCAAAATTTTGACCAACATGCAAGTTGGTCAAAATTTCGACGAGAAAAATTACCACAAATGGCTTGGTCAAAATTTTGACCAACCTGCATCAAAATTTCAACCAAATTTTTTCAAAAATTGAGTTCAAATTTATTAGTGAAGCTTTGCCTCAATCTAAAGTGCCCTAAACTCATTGACACTATCAAATAAGCCCTCAAGTGTATTCCACATCACTTGAGGGGTATTGCACCCATCAAGATGAAACTACAAACTATCTGATAAATGTAAATAAATCAGATCCATGGCCTTGTCCATCTTATTCCTATTCTACAAGACCTAAAAGGAACTCTAGGAAACTAGTTGTACTTCATCTAAACAAGACCATAACCCTTTTGAACGGATAAGTTGTGGCATCAAGGTTTTCTATGTGTGATAGTTATATGGGGTCAAAAGTTCTAGACAAGAAGAGGTCTTGACCATTTTTTAGGTGTTTATTTTGATATAATTATGGTTTATTAATGTCAATTAAAAAAACACCCCCCAAAATACAAAAAATTGAACCCCAGATGCCAAATACAAATCATATACAAGAAAAGAGAAAAAATGCTTCAATTGAGTATCATGTGTACCTTTGAAAAGTTCTAATTAAAATAACAAAGAATATAAAATGATTTTGAGAAGATTTCTGGTGCTTCTTTTGGATCAAAAATCAAAGCTAAAATGAGCATGTTATGTCCCCTAGAATGCAAAAATGATCATTTGGCTTCAACAAAAAAAATAGGTAGTATGATAATAAAAAAACCTATACCATCACTTTCATCTCAAAATTATCTTTTCTCTTTTTCCAAAAAAAATTCCTTCATATGCTCAAGTTATGGCAACAATGTCATAGGGTGCTCGTTAAGGCAAACAAAAACCCTGAAGGATAGAAATTTTAGTCCCCTAGGCTTGCATATTATTAGAATGATTTAGATAAGGATAATTCTGAGATGAAAGTGATGGTATAGGTTTTTTTTATTATCATAGTACCTATTTTTGTTGTTGAAGCCAAATGATCATTTTTGCATTCTAGGGGACATAACATGCTCATTAGCACCAGAAATGTCTTCTCAAAAGAATTTTATATTCTTTGTTATTTTAATTAGAACTTTTCAAAGGTACACATGATACTTAACTGAAGCATTTTTTCTACCAATTAAACTTTTGGGAAATTCAACCAACTTAGATATAATCATTAAGTAGCTCGATCTCTATAGAAATATATCAATAACATAAAATTTATAGTCCATTGTCCCAATAGTTACAAACTTGTAGAATGTAAAACTTTAACAATAAAACATCTAGAATAAAATCCACACAAGTATGACATGAAGATTTAACATGAAAACCCAATTTCGAAAAAACCACCAACAATATGTCACCAATATTTTCACTCTTTTGAAGTGAGCTATGTTAGGATCCAACCTTGTCAAAGGTTACAACACACATTGTTAGGTGTAACCCTGTTAGGAGTGGCCTTGTTAGATGACTTAAAAAGATTCCATTAGAATGTCACCTTAATTAAAGGATTTACAAATGATTGTTAGGTCAACCTTGATTAAAGGATTTCAAATTGATACGATAGTTAGAAAGTAACAACATGTTGATCTAAATAAATACAAATCACATGTTTGGTTCAACAACTAATTCATTAATTGGCCTTCATTATCACCTCCATCACTGATTCACTTGGCAACCCTTTAAGAAATCACTCTTCACCTCAACTCTTCATTGTTCAAAATTTTTCTCAAATTCACCAATCAACATAATCAACAAATACTCCAACCTTGTTAAGGTCTTCACTAGCTCTGCCAACCTCTTTTAAGATTGACCCTTTTGCCTCCTTAAATAGGTAGCTTGATCCTTTTCTACTTAAACACCACCATTGATCTTAGGGTTAGGTTGGACTCATTGAATCCTTCCATCTTTTCAATTCCTCCTTCCTCTTCTAGAAACTTTTCCAAACTTCTCCTTGAATCCATCTAACCAAACCCTAAGATCAGCAGTGGTTTTTAAGAAGAAAAATATTAGAGTTGCCTATTTAAAAAGGTGTAAGGGCTAACTTGAGTAGTTGTTGAGGATAGCATAACTACTGAAGACCTAATAAGGTTGGAGCAATTGTTGATGTTATTGATTAGCGAACTTAAGCTAGAGATTGACAAGAGTTGTGAAAAGTCAAAGTGTGATTGCTTGAAGGAGTTCCAAGCATATTAGAGATTGAGATGACAATCAAGGCCATTCAGTGGATTCGCATGTAAACTAAAGAAATATTTGTATTTGCAAAGTGAGTTGTATTTGTCAAATCAAACCTATAGTTACATTCTAACCTTTATATCAATATTGAAATCCTTTGATCAAGGTTGACCTAACAGTCATATATAAATCCTTAAATCAAGGTGGCACTCTAATGGAATGTTCTTAAGTCCTCTAACAAGGCTAATCCTAATAGGGTGATTAAATCCTTTGACAATGTCACATTTTACAGTGTGTTTTGTAACCTTTAACAGGGTTGGCTCCTAATAGAGCTCACTTCATAAGTGTTAGCCCTCATTTTCACTAAGCTTAAATGTCCAAATTGTATTGTGAAAGCATTTTTATTGTTGAGCAGTTAGGATTAATTTGCAGTTTGTTTTCATCCTCTAGAAAAACCCTCATTTTGATCATTTTTATCCATTTCAACACCTAAGGTTTCCCTAAAAAATTTCATGAAAATGCTTTACTCTAGAAAACTCTTGTTTTTAAGCCTGCACTCTTCAAATTTTTGAATTTTCAAAGTACCTCTAAGGTTGGTGCTTTATGATTAACTTTTTGTTTCAAATAAGAGCTCATGGGATCTTAAGTGTGTGACAAGGTGACTGTGGTTAGTCCCAAGGTCAAGGCTCTTCATCAAACCACAGCATCAAATGGCATGACCCAATGAGGTAGTTATTTTCCTCTAATCATTGATTTATGATAGATAGGCACTTAGGCTCTTCTCAAACTACAACTAAGCAAAATAGTTGGTGATGGATTTGATCGCACGGTCTCCCAAGTAAAGTTTTATGTCTAGTTTTAGAAATGATTGGGAGATTACTTTAATCACATGGTTGGGCACTTGGATAATGAAGGTCTATGGTTGTTGTGACTGTGCAAAAATTCGTAGAAGCTTATGAACAATTTTTAGTCACAAGATCGCATGAGGTTTAGATTGACCTTGGGTTTGCATGGTGAAATGGTGAAATGTTGTTAATCGCATGTTTGCAGGAGGTAATAAATAATCATTGGTTAGGGTTGCGATGATGTGGCTACCTTACATGTGGCATAATGGACTCGCGATATAGAGTGAAATTATGATCAGTTAATGATGGTGCTTGATCTTCCTTAAGATCAAGGGTTGTCACTTTGTCATTATGCAAATCTAGAGGTTTTTACTCATAGCGACATTGAGACATTTTGACACGTGGAAGGAGGTAGGACCAGCCCATAAAAAAGGTTATTAAAGGTTTCAGTCATGAAGGAGGTTCAAGCTGTCAAGTTCTCATTTGCCACAAATGAAGGCATAATGGAGAAAAGGTATTTTTTTCAAAGCCATCTAATTTTTTCAAGATCAATATATGTCACTTTGTCACTATATTAAGTTGCAATTGATATTCATAGTGATAGATGGACACATGGAACAAGTGGGCCCACTTGTTTGGAGTTAGGCATAGTAATCAGCAAGAACATGGAGGACCGTAGATCTCAGAGTAGATATGCAGTCGTCATCATGTCACTATGAAAAAATGAAGGTTTTTTATTCTTGGAAACATAACAATAATGAAACACATGTTATGTTGGGCCCATCACAAATATAATATAGTTACCTTTTTTTTGTCGTTGAATTGAAGGTCGATCAATGTATGTCGTTATGTCGCTATCCAGAGTTACAAGGTTTTTACTTATAGTGATATAATGACAATGTGACACATAGTGATGGACCACTTTCAAAGGGATTGTTTGTTTGCATGGTCATGTAATATGGTTAAGTATTCAGTTCTTTGACTATGACTAGGAGAAAGGGTTAAGGATATGTTAAATCGCATAGTCATGATGTTAGATAGACAATCAAAGAATTGAGTTGTGACTCAGCGATTATTGTTATGAAAGTACATAAAATGCTTGTTCGCCCAATCACACTATCAGAAATGATAAGAGTTGTTAAGTTAGCAACCTAGTGAGAATAGTTAAGAAGGCCTTGATCATATGGTCATAGGATTAGTAAATATAAAAATTAATTAGATAGCAACCATGTGACACAATCAAACTTAAAGAATAATGTGGTGATTGCTCAGTCACAAGAGAAAAGTTTTAAAATGCATAGCAGTGTGTGAAGCCACAACTTAATGATTGACCAAAGGTTTTCATCTAGTCATAGGCAAAAAGTGTAACCATTAGTAGAATGGTGCGACCATGCAATTAAAGTTAAGAAAAGGGTCAAAAACCTATGGGCGCCCAATCATGTGGTTAATGGCCAACAATAAAGGATAGACCACGAAGCAGAGTAAAGAAGTAAAATGTTATGGTCATCAAGTCATGAGGATGAAATGTTAAGTGAGAAATGACTATTAGAGGCCTCATTGTAACTTTAAAAGTTATGTCCTGTCAAAAGTGCATGAAAGGATTGAAAGGTTGGCTATACATGTCATTGCTTTGCACTTCTGTAATTTTTTATATTTCTTGCACACGTTGACATTAAGAGACATAAATGCCCCTCTATTGCATTTCTCCATTAATAGGTTGATATAACAGATTCTTGAGTTACACCATTTTGCATAGCTTCAGAGATAGGAGTTTGAGCACCAAGAATTTGTAGAGTTTTTTAGCATTCTCAAAGCCGGTATTGATAGAGATTATTCCTTTTCTCAGTTGCAAAGATCATGGCACAAGAAGAGGGAAAGATGATTGCTCAAATTGATGTGGAAGAATCTTCACAAATAATAGAGCAGGCAAAGCCAAAGTTGGCAACTTTATATGCAGAAGAGTGGGTGTATTTTCTCCCTAAGTCTTCTCATTTTCAAACTTGAAATGCCCATGCCTTCAAAGATATATACTCCTTCTGCAGGGACACCATTTTACTTGAAACCAACAAGAATAGTTATTCTAGTGTTTTTATCAGAATAGGTATGCGAAATCACCTATCTATAACCCATGGATTAGAAACATGGCAAAGTTGATAGTGCCAGAGGTGACAGTTGATGTTGATTTGGTGAAGGCACTAATCAAGTCTTATAATCTAAAAACCAAGGCCTTCCACAGAAACGATATGAGTATCATGTGCAGATTGGATAGGGAGACCTTTCTTGAAGTTTTTGACCTAGGTGGACCTCTCACAAAGAAAATTGAGAAAGAAAAAATGAACGATACCTTCAAGAATTCCAAGAGTTTCTAGACTAGAACTGTAATGAGGAGACACATTCCGAAATCAAAGAAAGAAAAGGGGGAATTGCCTAAGAAGGTAGAGGAACTAATGACAATGGAGTTCTTCTACAAATATTTCAAACATACCATCCACGGGATTGAAAAGGTAGTGGGAGTTGATGGCACCATGAATTTTATATATATATATATATATCTAGGATCCAAATCATAATTTCTATTATGAATTTTTGGAATACAACATTGATAGGATGCATGAAGAAATTGAGGCAGCCCAGAAGGGATAAATGGGAACCTTCATTTTTTTCCATTATTCATTATTGATGCACATTATCCTTTTCAAGAATATAGGGCATATCACTCCAGACTTTATTGAGGCCAGTGAGGAGAATGGAGAAACCCTACCTGTGCAGTTGTGGACTCACTTCTAGCAAAGGTTTTATTCCTATGCTAGTACTATTGCTTTCTATAATGATTTTGTCTTTCCAATCATGAATATGTTAATAGATATAAATGAGAGAATACCTAGGGGAATAAGGATGTTAATTAGACCATCTACTTGCCCAAATGGGGATAAGGTACTTAGCCATGACTGGGCTAGTTTGTTTTTATTTGAGAATTTTTCAATTATAAGAATTTTTGGGTGTCCTTATCCTCCCTATGTATTACCTAGATATGTCCTCAAGAGATTAGGCTAGTTAGAAATTGGTGTAAGATAAAACTCCAAGGCTTGTTTTCACACCCTCCAAGAGACTTCACTTGCCTCCTAGTATCCTATTTCTCTATAGGATCTTCCAATAGGCTTAGATCATTAACTAAGACCTATTCAAACTCTTCTATAAGAGTCAATCTCTGAAAACTTCACCTTGAATGATCAACACCCTAGTTTTGATTCACTTCTCCACACTCCCTTAGAAGGCTCTAAGTGCCAAATCTCTATAAACATGCTCCAACATTGCAGGGGTCTTCTCCATCATGTAAAAAATCATAATATTTCCCATTTGAACTATTTTGGAAGGATCTTGAATCATCTTCCAATCAGCTTCAGCAATTCATCATGTAGAGACCTTAAAATAGGTTTATTTCCTTGTAGTCTTCACCAGTCCGTTTTTCCCCTTTTTAGTAAATTTTTTCCAAACAACTCAAAAAACTAAAACTTGATTTGGATACCCTTTTGGAAGTTTTAAAACTTTAATTCAGGGTTCTGGGTCTGAAAGTGATCGTACAGGGGGTTCCAATAAATAAGGACAAGATGCCTAATAGGCCTGATTTCTAGGACTGAACTGTGTTTTTGATAGCAAACTTGCTCAAAGTAAATCCTAAATGACTGGTATGACTCCTATATGCATAGAATGGATAGATATGATGTTTATCTTCATGAAAAATTCCTGGAGCAGTACGGATACGTACAACCATACAATGTTTCTTCACTCTTTTCACCTCTAAACCTCTAACCGGGTTGCACAAACTCGCCTAGGGCCTAGCATAATATATAGTTCTTCATGCTTTCACAACTCCTAACTCCTAAAAATATATACAAAAATGACTCCTCTTCCATTTCCATCTATCATGAATGATTATCCATGGTTAGATTTCATGGAGGAGTCATGACTCTCTAAACTACTCAAAATAAGCTGAAAATAGACTGCCTGAACTAAAATGCCCAAAACCAGTACTTAGATGAACTCAAAATGACTTGATATCCAAATGAAAAATTTCATAAACAATATATAGAACACTAATCAAGAATTATATTTAGTCGTTCAGTCCATTAAATATGACTGTCAACACAAACACCAGTAAAAATCTGTTAAAAATGCTTGCAGAGCTCTCTAAACTTTCTCTAAACTATTACAATACTTCCATCATACTTTGTGTTCGAGTATTAGGTCTCATTAGATGCAATTTCCTTCATTTTAGGGCCTATTGGATGTAGCATAACCATCCTATAACTTAGAGAATCCAAAGATACCTGAATGGCATGCACTCTTTTGCAATAATTGCAAAATTGAAGACAACTTCTTCTCAACACTTGGCAACTTTGTCATGTGCCTCAATCCTATATTCTAGGACTCATAACCACCTATTTTTCATGGATCCAAAGCCATTTATGACCTTATGGAATCTTTACAACAACCATTATGTATTTAGAACACATTTAAGACTCCAACTTAAGCTAAGCTCCTAACACTAGGAAATTGAAATAACAACAAACAAAGGTTAATTAGTGACCTTAGTCCTAGTAACTAATTCACCTGACCAACATAAAAAAAGACCTTCTAAGGTCCTCAACCAAATTACACTAACTTCTTGACTTGGCTAGAGTCAAGTACAAGCCAAAATTGATTAACTAGTAGAGGTTAGCCTAGGTGCTCCTGCACCAGAAATTTTTTGGCAATTACTAATTATGAATAAAGAGTATTTGGGCCTTGCTATCAGGAAAGGCTCTTTTGTACCTAGAAATACAAAGATAGGTGATTTTTTGATAGGGAAAGATGCTTTAGAAGAGAGAGATAGATCAGCTTTTGGCTGAATTTAAACTTCCTTCTACCCCAACTAGAACCTATGATCCAAATGATTTGGTGAGGAATGCTCTTAAACAAATGAGGAAGTACACTCTTCCTAGCAGCAAGCCAATTTGGGAAGAAGATTGCATCATGAACTGCATGTAAACAGAGGTGTGTAGGGATAGGACTCAAAAATGGCATAAGATAATGAAAATAGAAGAAGCCATGAGGATAAGGGACCTATCATTCAAGGGTTTTCACCATGATGTGGCATATCTTAATAGGTACAATATGTGGCTAGACAATTTTGATGAATTAATGGCACAAGTGTTTGTAGAGTTTAGAGATAGAGCAGAACCCCAATCTCCTCAGCAAGAGCATGTTATAATTATAGAGGTTGAGGATGATCAACGACAAAACTCTTCATGGGGTAAAGGAAAGAAGAAGAAAAAGATGATTCAGATCTCTAACAAGGTCAAAGGAAAGGCATTGCAAATTATGCCCCAGTAATCTAAATTCTTTGATACCATCAAACACAATTTCTTAATCAAACAAGCAGGTGAGCATGAAAAGATCCCCAACATGACTGAATTGCAAATTTAGATGTTGGATGAAACAATAATTTAGGCAAAGGAATTAACAAAGGATGACCAATTTGTAAATTCTAATGAATTTAAGTCATTTCTTTATAAGGTGAAATAGAATGAACTCACCCTACAATTGCAACCTTCAGATTCATCTAAGAAAATTGTAGAATTGGTTCAAAGGTTGCAGGAGTACGATCCAAATAGTGAGAATCTCAAAATTGAGGAAGCATGAGCATTAATAATGAGAAGTGGAATGTTTCTTTTTCCTGGTTGGGAACTTAGTTCCTCTTTCATGTTGGACCATATCAGAATTCAAGAAAGATATGTCTCTTTTGAAGAGACTAATATCATTGGTGAGCTACAAGGATCTAGGTTTAACATTGACAGTAAGACAAATGGCAATATGGAGCATGGCTTTAGATGATAATAAGCCAACTCTCGCGTAGATAAAGGAGTCCCTCCACATAAATGTAATTTTTTGGAATGTCTCCATTGTATCCAATGACCAAATCCACAATCTAGTGAATGCAACATCATTAATGAGGAAGAGCAAGATAGATACATTGCAAGAGTAGTTGAACACAACTTATAGCATATCCATTGATGCTAGAAAAAAATATGAAGAGTAGTTGAAGAGGACTTATGTCCTAGAGAAGAAGATAGCTGACATGGAAGATGAAATAAAGGACCTAAGGGTTATGACTAGACCTTTTACAAAGGTGAAGGACCATGAGGCTCAAACTGAAGCTGACATAGCAGTCGTGGGAGAAGCCCAACATATGTATACTAATGAGTGGGATGGTGCTAAGGAAGTGGAAATTAAGACATTTTATAATTTCCTTATGCACAAAATTAGTGCCTTATAGGTTGTTTCACAAATTGTGCACAGCAATTACATTAGCTTGCAAGGAGTTGAATACAAGTGCTTAGAGGCATTAGACCTTCTATCCCCTCTATTCACAACTTGGGGGTCTTATGCCCAATTTTCTGATAAGTTGGTCACTCTATTACCCCAAAAAAAGGAATTAGCCAAGGTTGTAATCATTAATGCTAGGAAAATGATAAATAGGTTAAGGGAGCTACATGGTTTTTTCATAGGAAAGATGCAACTGATTCAAGGGAAAATGAAAACAATTGTTGTGGGGATCACAAATTTTATTCCTGGTATTATAGATAATAATGGAATTTTCAAGGAATGGCAGGAATGGTCTTCTTATTTTAAAGATATTTTGAGACGTCTAAGGTTTGTAGCCTATTGCAAAAATGAGACAGATGTAAATGTTGTCTATGATTTGATTGATTTTCTTTTTAGAATAGAATCAGATATGGGTAAAGTCTCAGAAGAAGTAAAGGCTATTACTGATTCTAAATGGAATAAATGTATAGAAGAATTGAATGCAGTTAGGGATGTTTCTTGGCCCGAGATAGACATAGATGTGGCCATATGGGAAGTAATAACAGACATTAAGGCTCTACCATCCTAGGAAGATGATTAAACAGAGACAAAAAAAGGGTTGCTACAAGAAGACAGAAGGGGGATGGAAGAGGACAAAAGAGTTAAAGTAAAGACTTATGCCATAAATGTTATCTACTTTGCACCCACTTTCCTATCTACTTTCCAACTGCAAAGGAATGTATTAATGTAATCTTTTAGAGGTTTTGCCTCTTTGCTTTTGACAGGTTAGTTTTGAACACTTGCCCTCCCATCTAAAGCTTGTTGCAATCCTCTATATAAGGATTCCCAAGATCTGGAGTAGAGGTCGGAAGTCTGTAGAATTTTCTTTTTTTATGTCTTTTTTGCAGTATGTCCAAGCTTTGGTAATTATATGAATTTAATCAGTCTTGTATACTTGAATATACAGTTAATACCGGTATCACCTAATTTAGTGGAGTAAAATGAATACTAACTATTAAATGAAAGCATTAACAATACTAAACAAGCTAAAACTTAAGATAGGACCGAGGGTTATCACCACAAAAGGAAGCAAACCAAGAATGGTAGCCTCCTAATGGCATAACACATGATACAAAGGATTTGTCCCTAATTAAGATATTTATGCTCACATGTACGCTCAAGTTTTAGATTGATGGATGGAGTGGATGAAGAAAGGTTTCAACAATGGATTTATGGAGGTATTTCAGCATTATAATAGTATTTTGGTAGTTTTTAGGCTCTCAAAATAGCATTATAAGTTTTCTTGAAAGGTGGATTATGTTTGTGAATGGAGAGGCTTCTATTTATAGGCCAAGAGGTAGAGGGATGGATGGTCAAGATGCAAGGATGGCAAGATGGTGAGGGAGGGCTAGGATGTACTCAAAGGGGAGCGCATGGATTGTGCTTGTTTGAAGTCAATTAGGAGTTAACACATGTCACAGGGTGATTGGATGTGAGAGGGTAGGATATGGGTTGGTCAAAAGAGTAATGAGGGAGGTTGAGCCACAAATGGGGATGGTTGGGCATAAATGGAGATGGTTGAGGGGAGAATGAGATTGTTGACTTTGGCTTGGGTCATAAATGTTGATGGTTGAGAGGAGAATGAGATTGTTGACTTTGGCTTGGGTTAGTAAGTCTTAACCCATGTTTATGATTGTGCACATGATTAGAAGAGGATTAGACTTGGATTAGAGGGGGATTAGGGGGTAAGTGGCTTAGATTTGATGGGATGGGTTAGTTAGGTGTCTAAGTGAGGTTAGTATGTGTGAATGGTTTGGATTAGGGGTTAGGATAGGGTTTAGGGAGGCTCTTAGGATTTTAGATATTTTATTAAATGATTTATTTAATAAAATGGGGATATAGAATTAAATTGAATAGATTTGAGGATTTATTCAATTTAATAGAGGAATAGGGATTTAATTGATAAATTGATTTTGGGTGATCTTTTAATTTTATCAATTGGACTATAGTTAATTAAATTAACTAATTAACTAGGGGATGATAATAGATTAATTAAATATTAAATACTTAATTAATGATGCCTTAGAAGATGACTAAATAGGATTACTTAAGTGATGTAATTAGATTTAGGTGTCTACATTTTGCCCCTCTTTGAGATAGTGTTGGAACAATACTATTTCAAAGAAGTTTGAAGATAGACGACATGAAGAAAACTTTGAAAGCAACATGATTGCCCCAGTCTTGAATAGAAGAGGAGACAGTGGACTGTGTGGTGCCCCCTCAAGAAGATGGCGGGGAGAGAAGGTGAGGCCCGATAACATCTTGAAAGGTAGAAGAATCTAGGGTGAGCAAGAGGACTGAGAGTGGCGAAGAGAAGTGATTCAAGGAAGCACATATGCTCACTATAGGAGAATGATACAGAGGAAAACCTTGGGTGCAAGGATAACCAATGGGGAAGAATACTAGCTATAGGGAGAGGGGGGAGGGTGAGTGGTTTTCTAAATTGAACCCAGGGAAGTGATTTGGAAGATGGGAGATTTGGGGAGATTTATGATTCAAGGATTTATGATTGGTGATGACTAAGATGTCGATTGATGCAGGAGCTATGATTATGATTGATGCAGGAGCTATGATTATGAGTGATAAAGGAGCTATGATTAGGATTGATGAAGCAGCTATGATTATGATTGATGAAGGGGCTAAAATTATGATTGAGAAAGGAGCTATGATTATGATTGATGAAGGAGCTAAGATTATGATTGATGAAGGAGCTATGATTATGATTGATGAAGGAGCTAAGATTATGATTGATGAAGGAGCTAAGATTATGATTAATGAAGGAGCTAAGATTATGATTGTGAGACTAATTAAATGGGATGCTTGGATAGGATGGAATGTTTTGATAAGATGGGAGTATTAAGCATTCCATTGAAGCTTGAGCATGTGGGTGTTCCAAAGGGGGGCACCACCATGTAGTTGAGCACTTATTTTGATATAGGAATATTGGGAATATGTCAAGGTTACTAAGAACATCAAGGCCTTTTTACCAATATTACATAGGACTGACGTGAAACAAACACGCAAGGATTGCCCCAGCATCACACATGACTCCTGAAAGAATCAAAGTGGAAATGATACTGGGTAACCCACAAGCAAACAATATTTCCCAAGTGCACCATGTAACCACAAGTGATCACATATTTGGACTATGCAAGGGTCATATCCGACTGACTCACAAAAAGAAAAGAAAAAGAAAAAGACCTAATCAAAACCTTGCTCTTGAATTGCTCCATTCATAGCACACCATGATATAAAAGATCGTGGTGACCATGAGGAGGGAACAACCCAAATCACTTGGAAGAGATATTTTAAGAACCAAATGTGAAATCCTAAAAAGAAAATAAATCGAAAGAAAATGTAAATCCATGAAAAAGTAACCTTTTGCCAAAGAGATCGGTAGGACTGGATACTGAGGGACCAAGATCAAACAAGAGGAAGGATGCATCCTACAAGGATCTATCAGTAATATTGAGGACTAGGATCAAATGGGAGATCAGAACTATTTAGGACAACATTTTGATGACAAGGGATCTTGTACGAGGATTCACTAAAGCATCAAACCAAGAGAACTACAAATTTTTATTTGAATTGTGTTTTTTGATCAAGCAAGAAGTGACGTGAAGAGATGAGAGATATACAATGATACCAAGTGAAGGAAGGACATGCAATGATGGTACAGTGGACAAACCAAAGTATTTACAAGGGATTACCATACAAAACCTCAGCATGATAGGATAGTGGCGGGAAAGATGAAGATGAGAAGATTAGTAGAAGAAAATCTAGGGATGAGGAGATAGTGCGATGAAAAGCGTGAGATGAGAAGCTAGTGGAAAGAAATAGGATATAGCATACTATTACGATAGGGGAGGGGAGGTGTGGAAAAGACGAAGGTAGTTGCTGACTTGACTATTATGATGGTGGGTATTGAAGCTTGTTGCTGAAGATATGGATAGCGTGTAATGGAAGCGATGGAGAATGTTGTTGGTTCTATAAAAGGTGAGTGAATTTCATGAAAGCCCAACAACAAGAAGTGTTAGCTAAAGCATAAGAAAAGTGTGAGCGAAGAATTAAGCTGTGAGTGAAATAAAAATGGCTGATTCACAAGAGTAGAGGCAGAAAATGCCAAAGGAGATAGAAGGAGGAACGGGGGGATGGAGTGAAGAGGAAAATGAAAGCCAAGGAGAAAGGAAATGGTTGCGGGGGCAGAAGTGGGGCATAAAGTGGAGCCAACAAGAAGGAAGAGAAACCTTGCCACATCGAAGTGTGTGACATTGTGATTGGGGAGTGGTGGAGGCTAGCAAAATTAATCCAGCTCAAAATCAGCCAAAAGAGGAAGAAGAAGATCCGACCTTGTTGCAGCTATTAGCAGAAGGTGTGATGCAACAAACAGAGTTGATGGAAAAAGAGAAGGAGACAAACTTACCAAGTGTGGGAGCGTTGTTAGAGGGAGCAAGTGCAGAAGATCAGCCATCTATAGAAGAGACTCTTCCAGAAGAGGAACAAAGATCCGTGATGCGATCAATAGCGGTCTTATGGAAGAAGGGAAAAAATAGTTTAGGGGATATGATGAGGAGCTCTGGGGAACAAAAGGGTGACTCAGTGTTGTCTGCATTTCGTCCATTTCAAGCATTGCAATCCGATGTTGTAGTACAAGTGGCTCATGATGCAGTTGTGGTGATGGAGAAAGCATTGGTAATGGAAAGAGAACGAGCTGACCAAGCAGAGAAAGATGCAAATTTCTTTCAAGGCCTAATTGAAAGAGCACAAGAGGATGGTGCACGGACAGAAGCTGAGGGCCTAGGGATGATGTTAATGATGGAGCAAACAAAAGTGGAGACTATGGAGGCAACTTTGGTGGTTGAGAGAGTGGCGATGGAGAGATGTGAAAATGAATTAGTGCTCCTGCAGTCGCAAGTAGAAGCATTTAGGGAGTCAACAGTACAGACCAATAGTTTAACACGGAGGTCATAAGAGCAGCTGAATGCAAGTAATGCATGCATTACGTGGTACCAGAATCAATTGAATACAATGAAATATGAGAGGGAGTCAATGAAAATGCTAGCGAATAGATATGAAAGAGAACACAATATTGCGCAGAGGACAACAACTATTCCAAGAGCAAAAAGACTACGGGCAGAAATGAAAGATGTCATGGAGCAATTAGTGGGGGTGGCATGAGAGGTGGCATACTACATGGGATTATATCACCAAGCAGTCCCTTTGGAGCAAAGGAGAGGAGTTTTATACTCTGAAAAAAAATTTATGGAGCAGATAAACACACTCTTGAGGCGTGGTAACATCCTGATCCCAATGGATACACTTTGGGTAGGTGTGAGGATGACTCCAGGGGCATCATCATCTGGGACTGAGTCTGAAGGAATGCCATCGATTGGACACCCTATTTGTCCACCTCCCCTAGGGAGGCCAGAATAAAAAATCTGCCAAACATTAGTAGTTAAATGAAATATTGTTGTTGTTGTCGTAGGAGAATAGAAAGCTTGTGCTTGTTGTGGCAATCAAAGGGACAATAAATGTTGTTCATAATGTAATGTCATGTATTGTTTTTGGGATTTTTATGGAAGATATATGGATGTTTTTGTATTTTTTGTCAAATATTTAAATGTTTTTGGGATGTTTGATATATATCTGAATGTTTTTTGTGTTTTTGTGATAAATAATGAAATAGTTTGACTCTTGTAAAAGTGGGAACAATACAATCTGTAGAGTAAGGGTAACCATGACTGGTAGGCGAGAATGTCCGTGTAGATTTAGCAAGTATGACAGACAAGAATAAGACAAAATGTGGGAACGTTTCTCTAGGTGTGTGATGAGACAGATGTTTATGAGGCATGGAAAAGGCATTGGGACCTACGTAAGGCTTGTGATGGCCAAAAGAGGTCAAGAAAGGCTTGAAAGGCCAAAATAGGGCCTTGAAAAAGGTGTTTGGGCCGAAAAAGATGTCTTAGAGGCCCGAAAAAGGCATTTGAGCCTAAAAAAGGCATCTCGAGGGCCTAAAAAGGTCAAAATAGGGCCTTGAAAAGGCACTTGGGCCTAAAAGGGTAGTTCAGGGGCCTGAAAAAGGTGCTTGGGCCTATAAAGGTGTTTTTGGGGCTTGAAAAGGTTAAAATAGGGCCTTGAAAAAGGCATTTTGAGCCTAAAAAGGCAGTTCGAGGGCCTGAAAAAGGCGCTTGGGCCTATAAAGGCATTTCTATGTCCTAAAAAGGTCAAAATAAGGCCTTGAAAAAGGCACTTTGAGCCTAAAAAGGCATTTTGGGGGCCAAAAAGGAAATTTGTACCTTGAAAAAGTTATTTAAGGCCTAAAAAGGCACTAGAGTGGTCCAAAAAGGACACTTGGGCTTTGAAAAATCATTTAAGGCCTAAAAAAGGTGCTAGAGTGGTCCAAAAAGGACACTTGGGCCTTGAAAAAGCATTTAAGGCCTAAAAAGGCACTATAGTGGTCCACAAAGGATAATTGGGCCTTGAAAAAGCATTTAAGGCCTAAAAAAGGCACTAGAGGGGTCCAAAAAGGACACGTGGGCCTTGAAAAAAAGCTTTTAGGCCTAAAAAGGCACTAGAGGGGGCCAAAAAGGACATGTGGGCTTACGAGACAGTATTGATATATTTGTTGAAACTGGGTAGACTAATCGTGGCCACTGCAACTTAAATAAGACTAAAAATCCTTCTTGACTCACATTAATAATGGTTGCATGGAAGGAAGGTGACAATCAGCTTTGCGGCATCTCTTTCGCTATCCGAGTTGTGCTGGATTTTCCTAAGCTTAGAATTATGTTTCAGGACATTACCATGCTTCTTCTTAATATCAATTTCTTAATATCAGAATTTTGAGAGGAATTTTGGGGTGGTGTTTTAATGTTTCAAGCTTTTATGGCCATATTTGGCATTTATGACCCCCTTTTGAATGCTTTAGAATTTTTTTTATTTTATTTTTTTTATTGTTTGGGCAATTTTTTTTTTTTTTAAGGTATTTTGGGGTGATTTTAGAATTTTTTTTGGTATTTTTGGGTAGTTTATGAAAGAAAAAAATTGATAAGTTTGGATGATTTATGAATTTTTTTTGTATTTTGGGTAGTTTGGGTAGCTGTGTCAGCTATCAGCGCTATCTTTCCCTCCATCCTTGTGGGTTTGATTTTTGGGGTGGTTTGTGCATGATTCTCTGGCAATCCAATGGAGGACATTGAAGAGCGAGTTTGGCTTCAATTTCTAGATGTATCGATGGTTGGTAGAGGAGTGATGGGGTTGGTTCTCTTTTGTGGTGCAAGGCAACTGGCATGGGTCTTGCAAACGGTTACAACTCCAAAAGATTCTCTTCAAGAGGTCTATTTGAAAGGGTTGTAAGTCTATTGGTTTCTCATTATGTAGGGTCTGTGAAAGGTTTTTGTCTCATGCCAAAGCCTTTATTGTGGAAAGTAAGCTGTGTGTGAAAGGGTTGTGAGAGAAGGAAGCTCTCCTCTCTCTCTTTTTATTTTTCTTTTTTTAAATAATTTTTTTGGTTTTTTTGGATGATTTATGAATGTTTTTTATTATTTTTTTGGCAATTTTTGAATTGGAACTAGGATGTGAGTGAGATAGTGATGCGGGATTTTGCTGTAAGGCTCAAAAATATACAAGCATGAATAGGAAATGGGTGGATGACTCAGGAATGGAGGATAGAATATAGTAGTGGATGTGCATATGATAGGAAAAAGCTCAGGATGAGGAAATAGCATTGATGCAATATGGTTATTGTTACATGGGTATGATACACAGAATTATTGGTTGTGTGACAAGGATGTGGTACATAGAATATTTGTGGGTTGGTATAGGTATATGATATAAAGGCATGGTTTTAAGGATAAAACACACCTGATATGATACATGTGGTAAGGTACAAGGATGGAATAAATATGCTAACCATGGTAGAATATGACATCTAGGTAGGCTTTCCAAACAGGTGTCGTGAGTTGTTGGAGTGCGAGGAGGGAACTCTTGGAATATCTTTGAAAAATGGGGAGATGGGCGATGAGATGTAAAGGCGTGATACTAGATATGTAGGTCATTGATAGATAATGGAAAGGTTGTAGTACACCTGGCGCCTATTTGCTAGGTTTTCACTAGGGACCTATCCAAAGTGCTTGAATTGCCAAGTTTTCACTATTGGACGCTTTATTTTTCTTTGCCTATTTTTTATTTGCAAATTTTTCCCTCAGGCATAGAATTTCTTGAGGTGAATAATGTTGGTAGGACCATTCAGGACTTCACCTTCAAGGGTAGATAGTTGATAGGCTCCTAAGCCAAAAGATGTTGTGACCACATAAGGACCAAGCCATGTGGGCTCGAACTTGCCTTTCTTTTCTCTGTCAGCTTGAACCTTCATATTCTCTTTGAGGACCATGTCACCTTCCTAAAAATTGCGTGGATGGACTTTCCTACTAAAATTGCACTTGAGGCAATTCTGGTAGACCATGAGGTGGTCATAAGCCTGTTGCCTTTTTTCATCAAGTAGATCAAGTTGAGTAAGTTGAGCCACTCTATATTATTCATCAGATAGCTATCCTTGTAGAGAAATGCAGAGCAATGGGAGTTCAACTTCAATAGGTAGGACTGCTTCAGCACCACAGACCAAGGAATATGGAGTTGTGCCAGTGGCTATGCGGAATGAAGTGTGGTATGCCCATAGGGCAGGATTAATTTGCAAATGCCAATCACGGCTGGAGTCATTGACAACTTTCTTGAGGATTCTGAGTAGGATTTTATTAGTTGCCTCTACCTGACCATTACTGTGTGGGAAATACAAGCTAGAAAAGTGATGATGGATGTGAAGGGAAGTGCACAATTCCTCCATAATTAGGTTTTCAAAATTACCTCTGTGGTCTATGAAAATGGTAGCTGGGATGCCACAGCGACATATGATATGATACAATATAAACTTGGACACCTGAACTCCCGTGGCAGTAACAAGGGGAACTGCTTTGACCCACTTAGTCAAATAATCAGTGGCGGTGATTATCCACTTGTGCCCTTCTGAAGAAAGTGGCGCAATAAGACCAACAAGATCAAATCCCTAACAGGCAAAAGGCCATGGTGGTGCAATGGGTTGCAAGTCCTGTGCTAGAGCCCAGAATAAATTAGCATGCTATTGACAAGGTAAACATCGTTTCACAAATTCACATGCATCATGTTCTAGAGTAGGCCAATAATATCCAGCCTAAAGGATCTGCTTTGCTAGCACCATCCCGCTCGTGTGAGCACCACATGTGTACCTCTTTGAGAGCCATCGCAACCTCATTTTGATCTAAACATGGAGAGAGAGTATCATGATAACCACAATGATATAGGGTTTGGGCGATGATAGTGTACCAGGAAGCTCTGTGTATAAGGTTTTGGCATTGGGTTTGTGTGAGGTGAGGAGATATGATACCATTTAGTAGGTAAGCATGGATTTCGTGGTACCATGGAGATTGGGGACCAACCAAGATACAAACCCGTGTTGATTCATCATTCTCATATGCAAGTTCGTGCAACTGCTTGACCAAGAATTCATATTACATAGCTTCACGCAGTATTTCCAAGAGAGAACCAATAGTAGCCATGGCATCTACTGCTTTATTTTGGAGTCTAGGTACTTGTATGAACTGGAGTTGAGTAAAATGCTCCTTTAATTGATCAACCAGATCTTTGTAAGGTAGTAGCTTGTCATCCTTGGTCTGATATTCATTTAATGCTTGTTTGATGATAAGCTGAGAATCACCATAGACCTGAAGCATTGTGATATTCCATTCAATGGCGATTTTGAGTTCCACAACAAGGGCCTCATACTCTGTAATGTTATTGGTATACCGAAATTGTAGCTTGAAAGATTTAGGAATATAATCACCTTAAGGTGTAACCAAGAGTATGCCCACATCGGAGTCATGAGATGTATAGGAGCCATCAAAATATAGCTTCCAAAGTGATTGTTCTTCTATCAAACAGAGGTATTTGTCTCGAAATTCCATGATGAGTGGGTGATCTGCAACTAAGGGTGCATCAACCAAGTGATCTGCAATAGCCTGGCCTTTGATGGCCTTTCTATCAACATATTGAATGTCAAACTCGTTGAGAATCATAACCCATTTTGCCAGGCGTCCGATGAGTACTGTGCGAGAGAGCATATATTTCAATGGATCAATCTTTGATATCAGTTGCACAATACGACTCAACATGTAATGGCGTAGCTTCTGGGTGGCAAACACCATTGCTAAGCATGCCTTCTCCATTGGCGTGTAGTTGATCTCATAGCCCACTAATGTTCGACTGATGTAATAAATAGCTCGTTCCTTTCCTGCATCATCAAGTTGTGTTAGAAGAGCACCTAATGTTGTAAGAGTAGCTGTGATGTACAATATCAGTGGGTGCCCTGCAACTGGAGGAACCAAAATAGGTGGATTCGCTAAGTATTGCTTGATGAGCTCAAAATTGTGTTGGCAAGTTGAGCCCCATTTGAAATTATGATCTTTCTTAAGCAGGTGAGTGAAAGGTTCACACTTATCAGCAAGTTGAGAAATGAACTGCCAGACTGATTGGAGTTTTCCTTGCAAAGAACGAAGGTGCTTGAGTGTCTTAGGAGGAGCCATATCCATGATGACTTTGACCTTCTTAGGGTCAATCTCAATACCACACTGTGACACAATGAAGCCTAGGAGCTTGCCTAAGGTGACACTGAAGACACATTTCTTTGGATTCAACATGAGACGATATTTTGCCAATCAATTAATCACTTCTTTGAGGTGAAATAAGTGATCAAGAGCATTGAGAGACTTTACCAAAATATCATCAACGTAATCTTCAAGAATCTTATGGATTAGGTCATGGAAGATGATCGTCATGGCACGCTGATAGGTTGCCCCGACATTCTTTAGCCCAAATGGCATCATATTGTAGTAGAATGCGCCCCAAGGTGTAGTAAATGTTGTCTTATGTTGATCTTCCTCTGCTATATGAATCTAATTATATCCAGAGAGACCATCCATTAGTGACAAGAGTTCATGACTTGCGGTGAGATCCACAATCATGTCGATATTTGGTAATGGAAAGTCATCCTTCGAACAAGCTTTATTAAGATCCCTAAAATTAGTGCAGATTTTGATATCATCGGAAGGCTTGGTAACAGGTACCATGTTAGAAATACATTCAAAATAATCTATTGGGCGAATGATTTTGGCCTCCAACAATTTTTCCAACTCTGCTTTAACCAATAAAGCAACTTTGGGGTGCATCTTACGGAGCTTTTGCTTAACGAGCCTGGCCCCTGGATCTATTGTCAGATGGTGTACGACTAGTTTGGGGTCCAACCCCGATGTCCTAATATGACCATGCAAAGCAGCCCACATTTTCGCCGAGAACCTCAATAAGAAGATTTGCTTTTTCAGGTGGTAGAGAGGTTGCAATGTATGTGATATGTGGCATCTCTGTCAAACTAATATTTACTGGTCGAGTTTCCTCTATCAAAACTGAAGAGATAGGATGCCTATGCTCTTGCAGGGGAAGGATGAAATCTCCATATTCAGGCGCCTCAGAGAGGTTTTCACCATCAGATACATCCTTTATTTTTATTTCATTTTTTGAGTTATCCAATGATGCTCCAGGGGAGTTTTCACCAGAGGACATTTTTCCTTTGATTTTTTGCTTTTTTGTTTCTGTTTTTATTATTGTTTTGTGATTGGAGATTTCCTCCTCCCCAAAGTAACTTGCGGAATCCAACTTGTAGACATATGCCGATGGTGGTGGCAATCATTTATGTGGCATTTTTGCCCCCATGAATTTTAGGAGTGCGTGCTCAGTAGAGAACTTTTCAACATGAACGACACTTGGTTGGTCCCAATCTATGAGTTCAGGGTGAGGGGGAGTTCTATGAAATTCAAGGATAATTGGTAGAGCACAGAGGCTCCAAGGATTATTTCGTCAAGGAAAATATCATCATAAGCTTTCTTTTCAACTTCCTCAGGGATGTCTTCAACCTCAACGAGAGTGTTTTGGATGTTCGTAAAGGCATGGCCTTCCATTGTAGTGCCCCCAGTAGTGGGGCGTCCATAAACCAAGCCTTTGGTTTTCTTCTCTTCGTGTGCTTCTATAGGTTGTCTCATATTTGATTCTTGGTAGCCTAAACCACCTCCTTGATAATCCTATTGCTCTGTAGCCAAGCGATGTGACCAGGGATATTTCTGTTTAAAGTGATTAAGAAGTGCTTCACTTTTAGGAGGGGGCTCTTTGTATAGCCATGTGTTAATGTCTGGTGCATCCTCCTCTCCATCAAGAGTACCCTTGGTAATAAATGTGGTAGGGCCCATTTGTTGGAGTCGAGAGGTGGTTTTCGTTATAGGCCCTTGATGTGTCAAGTGTCGTTGAGTATGTGGATCAAGTGGTAGAGCGCCACCAGCAAAAGTATCTATAAGACTATACTCACCACAACCTTGGTAGTTGATCTTAACCGTGGAGAGAGTGGAGGCTAAAATGGTGTCTAGATCATGGCAAGTGCCAGAGGAACTGGCCTTGGTGTGGCCAATTTCGATCCTAGGATAATGATTGGTATATGAAGCTTCAACCGCATTGCAATGAAGAAAGGGTTCAGGGTCTACATGGATGGTTATCTCAGTGCCATTATGCGAAAATTTGGTACGCTGATGATATGTGGATGGAATGGCCTTCGTGGCATGAATCCATGGGCGACTGAGGAGGATGTTGTATGGAAGGTTAAGATCAACTACATGGCAATTTTTTTCTTGAGTGACTAGACCAACTCTTATAGGGAGCAAGATGGTTCCTTCAGTGGTGCGCTCCAAATTGTCATAGGCCTTGATGGTGATTACTTCATTAATGATATCTGCCTCAATGTATCCTGCCTATTTGATGAACTTTAAAGTACATAGATTTAAAGTCGATCCATTATCTATCATGAGCCTTCTAACGCAAAATTAAAAACCATGATGGCTATGCGGAGTGGAAGGATATGATCTAGTTCAACTTTTGGGATATCAGTGATTTTGAAGGATAAGGCACATGAGGCCAAAAGATGGCCAACCAAGTTGTGAAACTTGGTGGCATTTATGTCGGAGGGGATGTGTGACTCATGTAGAGTACTGTTGAGGATCTCTTGATAAAGTGGGCTTGTTCGTAAGAGATCCAGAATGGAGATCTGGGCTGGTGTGTTTCCAAGGTGTTCCAAGATGTTATATTGTGGCCCTAATGAGGATGATTCTGATGGAGATTCTCTAGATGGAGGTGGTCTTGATGGTGCAGAAATAGGCGGGCCAGCTATATTGCGTCGAGTCCGACGAGTAGCAACTACACATTGGGTATCTGGGCCCTTAATGTTAATAATGTTGATGGATGGCTCAACCTGTGATATGCAACTGATAAGGCTTCTATAGTCTAAATACGCTGAGGTATAGTTTTGAGACTTGTCTCAGTTATCTCCTTGTTTGCCTTGAGTATTGTTCAATTTTTTGATAGGAGGATTTGTGGGTGCTTTTCCTAGGTTTGTGTTATGAGGAGGGAAAGCATTTTGATACATCATTAATCCTGCATTAGGTGAAGTTTGTGCCCCCGCTATGATTTCCTTCTGATCAATTCGGTCTTGGACATAGTCCTTGTGTTGCATGCATTTGAGGGTGGTATGTCCTTTGACACGATGGAATTTGAAAAACTCATTATGTTTATACCAGGATGCCCTAGATTGGTTTGGTTCCAAGGGTTGTGTTGGTGGACATTGAATAAGATTATCCTTAGCTAGTTTTTCAAAGATTGCATCAAGAGGTTCCCCCAATGGGGTGTATACACAAGATTTTCTCTAAACATGGGGTTTAGTACCTGCTGAAAGTGTGATAGCATTGGTTTGATTATGATGAGCAGGTATTTGTTGATTGTTTTGTATGGGTGATGGGTGATACACAGGGGGTTGTTGTTGATAGGGTTTTTACTGACAAAATATGGCAGGAACATTGGTAGCTGCCCCAACGATATGAACTTGTCGGGTGTCGGTGGCACCATCTGTCACCGTGTTTTTGTTTTTGTTCCAGTATCGGGTTTTGTCATTGTTTGGTCTTTGGTCTTGGGTGTTTTCCTTGTAAAGTCTAATAACACCATCCTTAATGAGGCCTTGTTCAAGTCCCATCCCCTTTCTTTAATGTCTTTGTACGTCTGTAAATAGTTCATAACCATATGATGGGCGAGACTAGGTTGTGCATTGTTTATGCACATTTTGACAAGATGACGCTCAGGGATTGTACAAGAAATCTTGGTTGTGAGTATTTGCCAACGTTGCAAGTATTCTGCAAGGCTTTCTCCCCCTTTTTGCTTAGTATGAACTAGGTCCACAACAGATAATTCAGTTTCAACAAGATGGGTGTATTGAGTGACAAAGGCTTCAGAAAGATTAGCAAAATTTTTAATAGTGCATTGAGGGATACAACAGAACCATTCTAAGGCTAGGCCTCCTAAACTTTTGGGAAAGAGCCGCATGAGGAACACATCATTATAGACTACCTCCTAAAAATACATATAGAATTCCTTAACATGTGTGACTGGATCACTTTTCCCCCTAAATTTGTCAAACTTGGGGATCTCAAAATGTTTAGGAAATGGTGTCATCGTGATGGTTTTGTCAAACAGGTATGGCCAATCATTCTCAAACTTGAAAGTTTTGGAGTTTGTCCCATCTTTGAGGGCTTTGAGTGCATTATTCATCTCTTCCCATTCAGAGTTTATAGGTGGAGGAGCAAGTGCCTCCAGCGTAGGATACATGCCAAGATCTAACGGTTGATATGGAAAACCCTGGTTGCCATATGGTGTCTGTGGAAAAATAGGTTGTACAGCTAGTGGGATGGATGTTATGGGTTTTTGGAATGTGTTTTGGGTATACTGTTGCATCTATTGAGAAGTTTGTTGGTGGGGAAAATAATTATGAGGCTGCTGCCCTATGAGATATCTTTGTGTGGGTGCTTGAGCATACTGCTGGTGTGAAGATTGTGGTTGAAAGAGTGGTAAGGTGGGTAATGCATGTGCCATGCCCTGGGAATACATTTCATGTCCAATATATGTGGGTTGCGCTCCTACTTGAGAGTATGACTAATTATGAACAGGCGTAAGGTAATTAATTTGTGATAGAGTATTCATCATAGGGAACTGCAATGGCGGGGTGGTTTGGCTATTTCCCAAAGGTGGCATGGAGAAATAGTTGGTAAGGGGTGGTAATGAATAACAATGTGAAGTGGTAGATGAAAGTGTCTGAGGGGTGGACATGGCTACAGTGCTAGGGGGAAGACTAGTGGTAGGTCCTTGTGTTATAGCAACATTCCAAGTTCCCAAAGGAAATGAGGCTGAAGAGCTTTGGCTAGCTGCAAAGGGGTTGATAGTGATGTTGGGTGGGATGGAAGATGAGGTATTTGACCCTAGTGGTGGCATTTGAGTAGTAAATAGACTAGGTGTGTTGTGAGATGGAAGTGAAAAGGTAGTGTTGATGGATGTAAATGGAGGATTTGGTGGAGTAGGGAAATGAGTGGTTGAAGCAGAGGCAGATGATACACATGAGGTTGGTTGGGATGTAGTATGCACTAAGGGTTGAGTGAGGATGGGATGGGTGTTTTGTGGAATGGGAGCAGGCACCTGGGTTAAGGGTATATTTGGGTCTGCAAGTTCAGTCTGACGTGGTTGATATCTAGAGAAAGGATTGGTAAGGACAGATGACTCTGCAACTGGTGGTTGCCACACAAACAGAGGATGTGTAGGATCTGAAATGTCGATAGGTGGTGGATGCCCAAATTCAAAGGAACCAACACTATCCCTTAAGAAATTTTCCATGATGGTTTCATTGTTTCATTCTATGATGGCATTAACAATGGTGGCATGACCAAGTTGGTTCATGAAAGCATCAATGTCTATGGAGGAACTTGTCTCTTCGGGGATTTGTGGTGGTGGATCTAGTGGCATCATGGAAACAACGGGGTATGGTTGAGCTACTATGACTAGGATCCATGTCCTTTTTCCTTGTGCTCCTACCAAAACGAGTGGTGGGTGGCATGAAAGGATGACTTTCCTAATAATGAAAATGCAAAGCGGGATGATACTAAGTGTATATGATACTTTTGGGAATCTAGATGATATGGTGCTACGTGGAGGATATTGTGTTTCCCTTAAGTGTGAACTTGAATATGTGGTAGCGATATCAAACCCTAAGGTAGCCTTGTGACCGTTGGGAAGACAAATGGGATCAAGTGTGTAGCCCAACCTTTTGCTTAAGGTGATGTGGGACACAAATGACAGTTTATCCTAAACAATGCTTAGTTTAAGGACAACTATGATGGTGAGATGGATGGAGATTTCTTTAGGGAGACAAAGCTTAATGAGGTGATGCAAAAAATGTTTCTAAGTGTGGAGCAACTAATGGAGGATTCTAGGGTTTAGTGATGCTTGATTTGGAGGATTTCTAAAAACCTAAGGTTTGATGACAAAAAGTGGAGGAGATGATTATACCAAATGTTTAGATGGGATGAAGAATTAATAGAGAGACTAAACCTACAAGGAGACAAGTGCATAAGTGTGTGTGGAAAAAGATGGACCTAATCAAAGTAGTTAACACGAGAGTTATTGATAAGGCTATGGTTGACACCTCGTCAGAGAGTTAGGTTCTGAATCTCGTAATTCCATTCAGTTTGTAATGCAACGTCTACTTCGTCTTTCTTTATTTGGTCTAGCTTGGCAATCCTTGGGTTGGGGGTATGTTTTTTATGTTCAACTTCTATCTCCGTGTAAACTGGTATTTGTGGAAGTTTAGCCTTTTTGAACTTAGCCTTAGGTTGGCCTGACATGAGATATTTCCAAGGGATTTTGATCACAACTATAGGGTTTTGGAGGTAGTGACTACGCTAAGTATACCTTCTAGACCTTGGGTTGGAACATAAATCAATTAAGAAATAGCAAGTTTTGGATTCTTTTAGGATTAATTTAGCTAACTATCTTCTAGTCAAGGAAAACAATGTGTCATTTTTAGTCAAGTAGATTGGTAGCAAAAATGTATTTTGAAAAGAGCAACTTTTGGATCTTTTTAGAGAAAAAAGGGGTTTGTTGGTAACTAGACTTTTGTGGGGTATTTTCTAGGTAATAAGTGTAGGCAAAAGGTAAACTAAAAGTACGGTGTTGCAAGTGAGCTTGCTAACAACCATTTCGTATATATTGAAGGTGAGGTCTCTCAAAGATAAGATTTGTGATATTTTCGGTCAAGTAGGGTAAATGGAAAAGTATTTTGAAAAAGAACAAGACTTTGGGCCAACAAAGGATTTATAACTTTAGGTTCTGCTTAGTGATTCTTGTGTTTTTGAGGGAATAAGTCGATCATTTTGAGACAAATGGACAAATTGGACCAGCAAGACAAGCAGTTGTTGTGAATGGACTTGCTAACAACCGTTGTTTTGAGATGACAAAGGTGAAACTTTCTTTCTTCTGATATGCAGATAAATGAGCAAACAATTTCTCAAAGGATAAAGAAACTTTGAGAAATACAAACAAATGATCTCTTTAGCAAAAGGATTTCTTTTTTATAGTAACCACTGAATTGTGTATGCTCAACAAATGTTTTCATAGGTCTTGAGCACAATTCAAGACAGTTTAAACACACACTTTATCCCTACAAGTCATAATTTGATTGTCATATGTTATTCAACAGCCCACAGCTTGATGTCTCCTAGTTCTAGTGCAATATTTCCCTCTAATCGAAGAGGTGAGTCGATACAAGAGTCTATCGACAAAGAATACACATCAGAGAACCTTCAAGGCATGACAAATAGAAGTAAAATGAATACTAACTATTAAATGAAAGCATTAACAATACTAAACAAGCTAACACTTAAGATAGGACCAAGGGTTATCACCACAAAAGGAAGCAAACCAAGAATGGTAGCCTCCTAAATGGCATAACACATGATACGAAGGATTTGTCCTTGATTGAGATATGTATGCTCAAGTTTTAGATCGATGGATGGAGTGGATGAAGCAAGGTTTCAACAATGGATTTATGGAGGTATTTCAGCATTATAATAGTATTTTGGTAGTTTTTAGGCTCTCAAAATAGCATTATAAGTTTTCTTGAAAGGTGGATTATGTTTGTGAAGGGAGAGGCTTCTATTTATAGGCCAAGGGGTAGAGGGATGGATGGTCAAGATGCAAGGATGGCAAGATGGTGAGGGAGGGCTAGGATGTACTCAAAGGGGAGCACATGGATTGTGCTTGTTTGAAGTCAATTAGGAGGTGACACATGTCATAGGGTGATTGGATGTGAGAGGGTAGGATATGGGTTGGTCAAAGGAGTAATGAGGGAGGTTGAGCCACAAATGGGGATGGTTGGGTCATAAATGGAGATGGTTGAGGGGAGAATGAGATTGTTGACTTTGACTTGGGTCATAAATGTTGATGGTTGAGGGGAGAATGAGATTGTTGACTTTGGCTTGGGTTAGTAAGTCTTAACCCATGTTTATGATTGTGCGCATGATTAGAAGAGGATTAGGCTTGGATTAGAGGGGGATTAGGGGGTAAGTGGCTTAGATTTGATGGGATGGGTTAGTTAGGTGTCTAAGTGAGGTTAGTATGTGTGAATGGGTTGGATTAGGGGTTAGGATAGGATTCAGGGAGGCTCTTAGGATTTTAGATATTTTATTAAATGATTTATTTAATAAAATGGGTATATAAAATTAAATTGAATAGATTTGAGGATTTATTCAATTTAATAGAGGAATAGGGATTTAATTAATAAATTGATTTTGGGTGATCTTTTAATTTTATCAATTGGACTATAGTTAATTAAATTAACTAATTAACTAGGGGATGACAATAGATTAATTAAATATTAAATACTTAATTAATGATGCCATAGAAGATGACTAAATAGGATTACTTAAGTGATGTAATCAGATTTAGGTGTCTACAATACCAAGTATAAGTTGTCAAGTTTTGAGTTGTATTTTGAGTTTTATTAGTATTGTACTCAATTGCAAAGGAAATCAATACAAGAAGGAAATTCTACATATCTGTGTCTTTGGGTTTTGTCTCCTTCCTTATACATCTATAATCTTGAGATTAAAATGAACAAGTTTCTTTCAATTTAATGCAATTTAGGTAAATTGTCAATCTCTTACTGATTGTTGTTGATTCAAAGAATTAAGTAATTATTTTTTGTAAGTGATAGGGTTTAGGGTTTATGAGAAGGATATGGTAGGAATGAAATTCAGAGCTCATAGTTGACAAATTTAATTAAAAGTCGATTAAATAGGTCCAAGTTGTTGGTTTTGACTCTATATAACAATGGATAAGACATAACTTGTCTTCTGGATTTGATTGTGTGTGCTTTTTTACCATCAACATTTCGGATCATACTACATGATCCATCATTAGGATGAGAAAGTGCAAGAGTAGAGATATTGTAGACTAGGTCTTCCTCAAGAGATTATAAGAACAGCAAGGGAGAGCACATAAATTCATGCACAAAACAAAAATAGTACAAACTAATGAAATAAATGAGACAAGAAGGAAAAAGGAGGATAAAAGAATTTAAAACTATAAAAATAAATAAAAGGTGATAAAAACAAAATAGAACAAAAGAATGTCCAAACCTAAGAAAACCTTAACAATAAGTACTAAGAGCAAGAAAAAACAAATACAACAAAAGTAAGCTATATATATATATATATAGCCATACACTATGATCTATAACTACATATTGTACTATTAAATAGTAAATCCAATTACACATATTAATATGTGACCTAAAAGAGCAAATATATATACACATGCAAGAACTAATCCAGATATGTGTATGCATATGCTAACATATATTCATGGGCGTGTGTGTGTGTGTGTGTGTGTGTGTGTGTGTGTGTTTGTATTCCTATATATAGTATATAAATATACATAGATATATATTTATTAATTTTAAATATGTGTGTGTGTGTGTGTGTGTGTGTGTGTGTGTGTGTGTGTGTGTGTGTGTGTGTGTATTAATATATATTAATATATATATACATATTAATATATATATGTACATATATATATATATATATATATATATTTATTTATTTATTTATATATTAATATATTATATATTAATATATATGTACATATATATTAATATATTTATTTATTTATTTATATATATACGTATATATATACTCACAAATATGTAATAATATATATTTATATATACCTATATATAATATGTAATTATATTAAGATATATATTAATATATAAACAAAAAGCAAGTTAAAAAAATTAAAATTAACAAAAGAACAAAAAAATTTAAAAATGAAAAATAAAAATAAAAAGTCTAAGAATGAAAATATACAAACACATATATAATACATAAGAGTATATATATGAAAGCACATATATAGGCAAGTATATATATATATATATATATATATATATATATATATATATATATATATATATATATATATATATATATATAAGGAACAAAATACAAGAGAAAAGAACAACAACATGAAACCGCAAAGTCAAAAGAGGAAAGAACAAGAACCAAGAAGACCATCCTAACAAAGACTAGATCCACAAAATTCATACACTACAGAGACAAAAAACTAGAAGACGCATGGACAAACTAGTCCGCTCATGATTTGTGTGTGCCTGTGTGTAAAAGAGAGGAGGGGGGAGAGGGAGGGAGGGAGGGAGGGACGGCAAGAGAGAGCGAGAGGGAGAGAGAGAGCAAGAACAACACCAACCGAGAAGGAGGGAGGAAGAAAAGAAATCAAGCTAACCAAACAAACAAAAAGGAAGGAGAGAGAGAGGGCAAGACTAAAAGAGAAAAAAGGGAGTAGAGGGGAACACCAATAAGAAAAAATCAAAAGAAAGAGAAAGAAAGAGAACCAAGAAAGCATCAAGGATTATGGGGTCTGTCAAGCGTGCCCCCATGGGGGTTGTCCAAAGTATCAAGCAGGGGGTGCCACGTATGGTTGATGGACCACTCGTCATCATGATTAAGGTTAATGGGATGGTGGGTAATGGCAATGGCCTCTTTCAATTTTCTCTTGAAATAATTGTCCTCCCTGGAGATGATTTTAGCATTCTCTAGACAAATATGATGCTTGGTAGAATATGAGTGTTCTACTAGAGCGGACTTTTGCACCCTCTCATGTTTGATGTCGGCACTATGCTCCCGTATCCTAGTGATAATAGATTGACCAGTTTCCCCAATTTAAGGCATGTCGCATGAGCACTCAATCTTGTAGACTCCAGAGTACTGAAGAAAGTTATGTGAGTCCTTGATCGAGGGGATATAATTTCTTAATTTCAAGAGGGGCTTGAAGGCCACCCGAAGGCCCTTTTTGGATAAGATTTTGCCAATTTTTTGGGAAATGCCTTCCACAAAAGGAAGAGAGACAAAATGACGAGGAGGGTCAAAGCGGGTTTGATGACTACTGCAAGAGAGATAAGACCTTGGTCAATTAATTTCAAGTATAAGTTGATGGTTCATCTATTTATTGAACATACATAACAAACAAATAATCAATTTACCATTTTATGTAATGAAGAACTAAAATTTTTTGGTTGATACTTATTTGCATTAATTTTCTCTTTGGTTATAGTTAGTTATTGTTATCAAGAATTTTTATGCGCAAATCATAGAAGAACATTGACCTCGTTTTTCTATAGGGGATAGTTTTGAAGAGAAAAATATCAGTGAGGAAGTGTATAAAGAGAAAATCCAAATCATCAATCATCTTCATAATCCCTAAGGTATGCCCAACTTAGCCTTGCAGAACCTAAAGTGAAGAGGGTCCTAGTGATTTTGTTGAAGTTGGCCCAGAGCTAAGATTTAACCCTGCTGAGTATACAATTTAGTTGATCCTTAGGCTTGTCCTTGTCTTTTGCTTCCTAGTATTGGGTTTAAATCTATCTAGTATGTTCCTTACCCAAAAAAAATCCAACAAGAAGAGTGAAAATTTGGTGACATGTTACTGGTGGTTTTTCCCAAATTGGGTTTTCATGTTAAATCCTGGTGTCATACTATTAGGACAGTGGACATCTAGTTTATGTTACTATATGTTTACTATAGAGATCAAGCTATTGAATGTTTAGATCTAAAGTATTTGAAGTGATTGAAAGTTTAATTGGTACATTTGGACCTTGGATAAAATATTCTCACACCCCATCATTTATTCTAAATATTCTAACATGTACATGAAGGACAAGCTCTTGAAAAATAACCTCAATATGGTGAATATCTCAATCTTCTTTCAAAGATAAAAGTTTCAAGTTTTTTAGTGGAAAAGTGACTTATGTTTGTCATGGTAAATAAAAGTTAGCTTTTAGGGTTCATTTTTGTAAAAAGATAGGTAATCATAACTTGTCATGAGATAGGTAATTATTCTAATTATTTATTCTAAGAAATTGCCTCAAATAACTAACAGGTATTACCCTAAGTAGTTACAAAAAAGGTTAGGTGGTTATGGTAAGTGGTTGCAAGTTGGTTATCAAGGTCGTTGCTCTATGAGCTTATAAATACAAGGTCATTTTTAATGTAAAAAGGGGAACTTTTTGGCAAAGGGAAAATTATGGAAATGTGCAAACAAATTTTTGGGTTTATATCTTGTACATAACAATTTTTTATTTTGTATAAGAGATATGAAGAATGCATTACTTGTATATCTCAAATATATTCATAATTTGTTATTACTATTTTTTTTATGTTGAGTTAGTAATATCTTATGATATGGTGGAATCGAATTTTTTCTTTATTTATGTAATGGATGGGATGGAACACACTTATTTCTTGGTATCTTGATTTGATGTTTTGGAGTATCATATATTTTTGTATGCGAGGATTTTCTATCCTTTTTTCCATCATTGTTTCTTGTGGTAAATACATCTTTGTAATCTTTCTGCATCATGAACCTCAACTAGTAATCATATGTTTGTAGTTGTGGTTTGTGCTAATTATTTTCTTTAGTTTAGTTCTATCTCCTTTTTCTATTTTTAGGTGAAAAGCACTTGAAAATAATAATACCCCCATCATATGAGGGAGTTCCCCCTCTCAAATGTAGAGGAAATTTACAATTTGATCATGATTAGATTCAGTCTCTCCAAATTTTGCCATTGTTGTCACTCATAGTGCAAACAAGGTCATTCATAAGGTATCATTTGTGGTGACAAATCTACTTACCAACACAATCAAAACCATATTTGGGATTGTATTTTCATGCATATGTATTTAGAATAAGTCAACATTTTGGATGTTAATCACTATCTATTTTAGGAAAGGGTTCTATGATTTAGCACATATTAAAAATAGTGGCTCAAGTTATTACAAGTGGGATTTTTAAATGTGCAATAAGGACTCAAAAAACCATTTTTGGCTTGGTTCTTGGGATACTCACCCTCCTATTCTTTCTATGTATCAATGCTTATAACCACTATGATAGTTTTGTTGCAACTTGTTGAACTTGTAGGACAATGGTAGTTAATTATAAGATTGTTTAGAAATCAAGGTTAGTTGCTAGTTATAGATGGAAAGGTTCCTATCAATGGGTGACATGTCGGTCAAGAAAGGCTTGCAAAGCATTGGCTCAAATTATTTCTTCTTAAGATTCCAACTTCTAAGCAATCCAATACATTCTGACAAGCGGTGGTGATTTATCTAGTAAGAACTTTGTTTTTGCAAGGTACTTAGAGCTTGATATATAGCTATTTGGAGGTATGGAGATGCCTTGAGAGACAGGTGTGAACAAAATTTCTTATCCCAAACAAAATATTTTTTGTGTGGTTAGTGGTTCAAAATTGATATCTTACTTGGGACAATTTGTGTAAGAAAGGCTTTTGTGGTCCCTTTGTGTGTTTTTTGTTGTTATAGTGATGAGTGTGCTTCTGAAAATTTATTTCAACGCTCTTTCATTCAATAAACTTGGCACTTTAGGTGGAGAGTTTGGGAATAGGCTTGTTGGAATGTCTTCTCTTTGGCTAAATTTTGGGCTTGTTAAGGTATGCTTCCAATTAAGGTTTATTTTCTACAAGTTGTCTAAGTTGTAGGACCTACTTTCATTATCATGTATAGTTGGTTGAGGATAAATTTCTACATTTTTCATAATTTGAGACTGGCTATTCAACACTAATGGTGAAAAAATATTCATTCTCTTCATGAGACTATCTAGTCAAAGTGTCACTAGAGATGCTCAATTTTTTTTCTAAGGATCTCTATATAATTATGTGGAGGCTCTTTTTATACATTTTTGAGTGATGTCGTATTTTTTTACTTGAAAAGCATTAATTTGTGAATTTATTCCCTAAGTGATTGTGATCACTAAGTGAGCAACAACTAGACGATGTCAATTGGCACTTAGCTTTGGTTATTAGAAAAAATATTACGTTGTGTAACTCTTTGGATCCTATGAATTTTATTCAAATTCATATACTAGGATGGAGTAGCAATTTGTCTAGTAAAATGGGCTTCTCATTTCAAATGGAATGTTTGAATATTGTGATTAAGAGATAATTATCTTCATAATTGTCTTATGTGTGGGATCATTAATGGAAATTTGGATAGTGTGGTAGATAAGATCTGATAATATTAATTTATTAATTTCCAACAAGAGACCAATGAGGATCTAAGGGACTGGAAACAAAACAAAGGGAAAATGCCAACAGAGGGAGCACCAAATGGCATCTGTAGAAAGAACATGAAAGCAAAACAACAAAAGAACCAAGAAAATGGAATAACAATAGCTAAGAACTCCTCACGGGCAAGAAGTAGTCCAAAATAGAAAGGTGGACATTAGGGAAATCAGGTACTCTCAAAGGTCGGCTCTGAGATCTACTAGAGGGATGTTGCCAAGTGTAATCTTTTTTGTTGCTTCGAACCTTGGGCAAGAATTGTAGGACTAAAGAAAGAGGTGATGAGCTACATAGGGGTCAATGTTGAGCAAAGCTAGAGTTGTATAGTGTGCTCACAAAGCTACATGGTCTCCTGAAGGTAGAGTGTAAGAAAGTGTTGTTTAATATATCTAAAGAATGAGGGAAGAGACTAACACACTCTAAACAAATAGTAGAATCTCCCTCGGATCTCATAGTAAATGGGACAATGAAAAATAAAGTGAGACTCGGTCTCAACCTCTCCGAGGTGACAAAGCCAACATATCTTGTCCTCCCTACCAATCTGGTGATCAATCTATATACGTAGAGAGTGAGAACCCACCCTAAAAGATCCCAAGGAGAAGCGAAGAGTGTGAGTCCAATGATGAGTAAGGTACCAGGGACGTAAGATAATCAGATAATCTCATCCTAGATATCAAGAAAGCGCTCAACATAGAAGGTCATGCACGAATGAAGCCCACCTGGGGGATTCCTCCAGGTCATGATAACATATTGTCTATAGATGTCAAGTCTAACATTCTCATTCAACTCCCGTTGAGGTGGAAGAAGATGGGTTGGAGCATCTAGAGAAAACTGGAAGGGGAGAAGACGATCTAAACTAATGCCAATCGAGCCCAAGAGAGTAGAGACCTAGGTGTACCAACAACAAGACTTGTGACCAAAGTCTGAACCCGTAACCTCCATAGAAGAACAATAAGCTAAGTACGAATATTTGTGACAATCGTTGGAGAAATTAGCAAAGCTCTGAAGCCAATGAAGAAGCCAAACTAAATCAAAGGTAGTCCCCAATCTAAAAGGGTGAGCACCAAACTTAGCCAGAATGATTTTGTGTGGTGTGAATTGGTGACATCTAATAATGCGCCAAAGGAAAAGAGTTTGGACTCTCTCAACAGAGGCCCAATCAAACTCCAAGAGGGAGGGGCCCCAAATAGTAGATCCATAGAGGACAATCAGCTTGACTAAGGAGTCAAGAAGAGACATATTAGTCGTGGTGTCCTAGAAGTGGTGTCGAAAGCACTGTCGCTCAAGAATAGCAAGGGAGTCAAGCCCCATGTTGACTATGGGCTATATGATTGGTCTTAGGCTAAATTGAGGTCTAGAAAACTTAACCCCCAAGTAATTATATGAAGAAGCAATCTCGATCTCGATACCTTGGAAGTAAAAATAGAGATGGGATGTCTTGAAACAACTGAAGACCATAACCCGAGTCTTGCCCAGATTCATAACTAGCTCAAGTGAGTCGCAAAAAGAGGCCAAGCCATCAAGGAGCTACTGAAGACCATTGGGAGAAGATGCTAAGAGAATCACATCATTAGAAAATAGGAGAATAGAGATCAATACCTGATCTAGATAACAACCATTGCCAGGGAGTGAGCAATCATGGAGAAAAGCCTCAAGCTCGTCGATGTAGATGCCAAAGAGAGTTGGGGAGAAAGGACAACCCTATTTCACCTCAATAGTGCTCTAGATAGGATCAAAGAAGCCCTGTGGAGTCTTGAATCTTCCCTCAACGCGCTCGTATAACCTCATAATAGTTGTAAGAAGAATCTCTGAGATCCCAATGTCCCTAAGACGCTGAAAGAGAGCCACCTAAGGAACAGAGTCAAAAGCTTTGTAGAAGTCAACAAAACAACAATAAACTTTCGCTAAGCGATGGCGAGCCTCCTCAATGATGGCCCGTAAAGTCAAAATGTGATTAGTGGTCTGAAAATCTGAATGAAACCCAGCTTGACCTCTAGCCCGACAATGTCACTGATCAAGTTCACTGGATAGGATATCATTCAGCACAATCGCATAGAGGTTAGCAAAGGCATGCCCAACCATAATGGTCCTATAATTTTTGGGGTCAGAGGCTATCCTAGATTTATGGATCAGATAGATAATATGTTGTGACCAAGAGTCAAGGAAGCTGACACAAACCACTCGATTAAAGAGTATTGTGAGAAAGGGACCGAGGACAGAGATACCCAACTTGAAGAATTCAGCTTGAACTCCTTCCTCATTTGGAGTTCTACTACTATTCATAACTCTAACTATCTCACTAATGTGGGAAAAGGAGAAGAGGTGACAATGGGTGGGGAGGAGGATGAGGTGGAGAGGGGGCTAGCCAATAATTGTTAGAAACAATAGTCCACCAAGATATCTGAGAGGGGGGGTGAATCAGTTATCCAACAATTAAAACACTTATCTTCTTCAAACAAACTTAACCATTCAACCAAAGTAAATAACAACCATACAAAGATGTGCATAAACAATTGCACCAGATATGTTGACTAGGGAAACCCTTGATCAGAGGAAAAACCTCGATGGGAATGATGCCCACAAGATGATGTACTAATATAAATATTCTTTGTTAGAGGATGGAACCTGTTAGGAGTCTATTACAACATTTAGTACAATGAGTCCCTATTAGGAGACTTTGAATCCCTATTAGAAGATTCCAACCCTATTAGGAGTTGTGGTACAATGTATGCAAGAAGAGCCTACTGCCCAAACATGCAACTTCAACTACAAGAAGAGCTCACTGCTCAAACAAATAGTTTACTATTATTTTCTTCTTTCCTTGTTCTTTCCTCTGTCCTGTCAACTAGACCAATCACTGTTTGACCTTGTAGACCAAGTCACAAACCTTTGATCAAAATACCAAACCTTGGATCACTCAGCAAAACCTCAGCAATGAAGTTTCCTTCACTTCCACACTGCTCTACTCAACTTCGCATTATGCACTCTCTACTGCTTTCCGAACATTCACAATTCACATATATAATACCATGATAAAGGAAAATATCCTTTCTTTATACCAAGTCCATTAAACAATTCCTTGAGTCGAATGTTAGTCCTTCTCAATTAATTATAATAGGACCAGATTAAGAACATGTTACACTTAGTGATAACACAAATCTTTTGCCTTGCAACTTTAATAACTTTCCATGCACGCAATATTATGACGAGCGAGCTTATCCACGTTATCCTCAACATGTCTTCTCCATGTCCTCAACCTTGATCCTCAAGATATCAACTCTACTAAGAGATACAACAAGTTTACCAAAACATGCCTTTGTAAATTCTATCTTAGAATAGATATCACCAAAACTTTCATAACTTCTTCTAGACTTATCCTTTCTACTTCTAACGTTAACTGCATATGCCAGATACTCAAAAGTATCTCCCATAATCTTAGGTGGTTATCATACTTAACTATTCATCCGTACCAACTTGATTTTTTTGTTGTTCTTCTGTCAAATACCACAGAAGACATCAAACATGCTATGTTGACATCAATGACAAACTCAGTCATGAATGTAACATATCATCATCAAACCACTCTTCCAACAAGAATATCATAGTGTGGAGGTGTGGGAGGCAAGGGAGTGAAGGTCCAAAGTAGAGGGAGGTGGGTGGCAAGGAAACATGGTGCACCAAAAGAGTTTTGGGGATTGAAAGAACATGGCACAAAGAGACTTACACTACAATAAAGTGAACTTTTGTTTCTTATGGTGAAGAAAGTGATGGTAGTCGAGCCTCAACTAAGAGGAAGAGGAGGAAGAAGTAGTGGGTGGAGTAGAGTGAAGCATGCAATGAAAGGATTTGCAGTCCTCATCAAACCACTGGTTCATGGGGCAAGACTTGCGAGTGGCATGAGGGGTGAGTGAGGAGGTAAAGTGGGGAATGGAGAGAAGGGAAAATTCCCACGAGATGGACACAAGTGAGTGGAACATGGAGGTGACATCCCTAGAGTTGGGGAAGGGGTCCTGTGGGAGAAATCATCTGAGGTGATGGATGAAGAGTTCCACGTCACCATCAGAGAAGTGAAAAGAAGTGCGAGCATGGAGAGAAGAGGGGGACAAGAAGAAGTGGATAAGAAAGGAGGAGAAGGTGTCAGGGGCCCTCGAAGGTGATGCTAAGGAATGCATGGTCAGCCAAAGGAAGGCGAGACATGGTAAAGTGGAAAATGAGAGGAATGAAGGAGGTAGTAGAGAGAACATAGTCAACAACGCTAGCACCACCAACATGTCGCCAACAAGTGAAGAGTTTGGATCTAGGAAAGCAACAAAGTTCATTCGAAATCACTAAGTCAGAAGACTCACAAAGTTGTAGCAAATTACAACCATACCTAGTGAAGGGCCCCTGGCAATCCTCGAAGAGCCTAAGCAGACCCACAAAACCATTTGTACACATGGGATCAGACCTGCGATCATGGAGAGGAGGCTATAGGTATCTAGTCTGCGCATTAAAGTCTCCCAAACTAACGATGTCCCTCATGGAAAAAAAAAATATGGTAATGTGCTCAAGAAGGTCCTCATAGGGGTCCCCACCCTCAATGCTATGAATTGCATAGAACAAAGATGTTGGCGAAAAGTAGCAAACAGTGTTATAGGTATCTCTATAGAGCAAGGTTCCTCGATCAATGCAAATCCACATGAATTCGGTATAGTTGTCAAAGTGAACCAAGGAAATGTTATTGAAAAGGTGGTCTTGAATAAGATAAGCGACCCCACCAAAACCTATAACCCCACCAGAGCACTAACTTTGTCTCTAAAAGAGGAGATCCACTGATAGCCAGAAATACTGGGAAGAGGACGCATGGGGCTCTCATGTGTCTCTGTAATAAAAGGAAGGTCGGTAGAACTAATAGCATCATTACATAAGCCAGGCATAGACTAGAGGATACCATTATCGTTCCAAAAGTTGAGACACAAAGAGCCTGTGTTCAACTACCGTTGAGCTAGTCATTTGGCCTTAGAGGCCACCCTCGAAACTGAACCTATAGGAAAAATGTCACGAATTACTTCTTTAAGATTTTTGATGACCGCATATTTACCCTCTTGTCTTTCTGCCACAACGAGGGCATGAGTTTGCTTGAGCTCTGCCACCTATGATCGGGTGAGGTCCTCATCTAGGTAGATCTTAGGGGAAAGAGAGAATAACTTCTTCTTTGCCCTAAGAACCTACAACCTGTCAGAGAGTGAGAGGAACCGGATGAAGAGAGTACAATCAGGGCTTAACCAACACCTGTCAAGAGTGATGTCTTAGATGTCCAACTGATCCTTGAGGAAAGAGTATCTAGCAATCAAGGGATCATCAATGGAGGAGAGACCATGAACTCCAAAGTTTACTTCACGGGTCCGCCTACTCGCTCATCGTCCATCTTCCCTTGAACTAACTTTTCAATGCCTAAAAGAGGAGCCTCAGTCACAAAACTGCATAAAGAAGCCCAAGACTTCACCTTTAATTCAGTCTCTATTAAGAGTGAAGAATGCCTATCGCAATCTCTGATTGTTTCTCCTTGATAGTGTCTAACTCCCTGAGCTGCAAGGTAATAGATTCCAAATTAGCCTTGAGGCCTGTATTTTTGGCAACTAGAGATTGCATAGTATCTCATAGAGTGTGGTTCTTGGATTCCAACAAAGCCAATTGTTCTGTGATTTTAACACAGAGTGAAGTTGACTAAGCAACAACACTTTGTAGCACAACATTAGCAAACTCCACTGGTGCTCTTTCTCTAATAGGAAGTTGGCCCTTATTGTTCTATGCTACTCTATTTTAAATAGTTTTGTACCCCCTCTTAAGAAAAAATAAAGATATTGTATCACTTCGAAACATTGAAGTACTTTTTATCAATAAAAGGTAATAGCCAAGTTCTATTAATTTATAAGAGATTTACATGTGTTTACCTTGTTCAAATTGTGGGCACCAAAGGACAAGAACGAGGAAGAAAACCCCTAGTCTAGTCGGGGACCAAAGTCCTATATACAAGGGGAGGATGGTAGGGAAACCTCCAATACAAATATATGAGGGCATACCCTCAATTTACAATTTCCAAATAGATGGCTGAAGTGGTGGCATACCACCTATTACATTTGTCTCAAAGAGAGGTATTAGGTAGGCATACCCACCCTTACATTATAGAAAAATACGTAGAGATTTATAGGCTAATCAGATTTCAACCAAACCATTGCAGTAGAGCTCAGGAGACTATAGATAGCATCTCCTAGTTTTTCCCTAACCTACATTGTCAAAACAATAAGGAACCAAGAAAACCAATTGTGGGAGACAAAATTTAGGACCATGCCAAATAACAACATGATTAATTATCTACACCTAAATTTGAAGGTCGACCAGACTATTGTGGAAAGGCATAGGAGGAGCAATATAGATAATGACTAGGAAACTTAAGAAAATATTGCAAGAAATGAAGACAGTGCCCAGGCCATACAAAATGCCAAAGACAATCTAATGATCACTTGTAGTAGGAGAATGATAAAAATGTTAGAAACATTACTAAATAATCACAGATCTACCCAACTCCCAACAAAACATTACATCATTATGTAGCCCAATAAAACAAAGTAATACTAATTTTTTAACAAAGATGGGCATAGAGCACTCCAGGTGAAGAATTATCAACACATGAAACAAGTTACAGTCCTCACATAACTAAGGATTTTATTTTGCTAGCACTAAAAACCTAGATGGGGGAGATTGGTTCTGAAGGAGAGGGAAGAGGGGAAATATTTTGGGTGTCAGGGAATAACCATCAATCCAGCTTAGAACTAATGTGTTGACCAAAAGTACTAAAGAAGAATAGAGCATTTCATATTCAACCTTCAAGAAGGGGTCAACAAATTCTAACCCATAAAATTAATGAGTGTTGAAAGAGAAATCAAGCAATCCATAATTTAAATATTCACTAACATATTGAGAGTAATGGAGCATCAAACCCGGCCCCTATTATGAGGCCCTTTACCACATACACAAGTTCTGAAAGAGAATATAAGCAACTGATAATGTAAAGATTCATTAACATTCTAGGAATAGTGAAGCATCAAACCTAACCCATTCTGTGAAGGCCCTTTACCACTTAAACCCATTTGGGGAAGGGGGGGGAATGAAGGAAAAATATTGTAACCAAAGGGTATAGGAAACATGAGGAAGGGAAGAGTCTCTAATATTATACTTGCCAACCCTTGAACTTTGGGAAGCTGAAATATGTTGTTATTTAGGCAAGGTAGGGGATAATGCAAGTGGAGGTGAACTGATTGCCATTTCCCTTATCATGTCAAATGGAATCAAGAGGTCATCGCCATGACTTAAAAATCATCCAAAGGGTAGTATCCCATTACGACCTAGGAGAAATGCATCAAGTTTGGTAAACAAAAACTAGGTTTATACATTATCCATAAATCTAACAACATATATTGATTTGAAAAGTCAAAACCAACAAAACTAAGCCAAGATATAACCAAAGTTATCGCCCAACATATATCAACATAACCAAAACCAATAAGATGGGAGTAACAACAATATATATAAAGTTTTAAAAGTAATTGAAAGTCTTCATCAAAAAGTATCTCAAAAAACTATGTAGTTCTAAAGAAAAAACCTAGATAAGCCTTATGACCCCATTAGTCTTCCTCAAAGGAAGAGTCTACTTCATAGTCACTATCATTGACTCTTCTAGCCACCATATACGATGTTGAACCATGTCATTCTAGAGGGTGACGAACATGTATGACACTTAGAAAGAACCACCAATTTAACCTTATAGAAGGGAGCCTCAAATTGTATTCCTCTGTCTTCTTGATCATAGGGATAGTTTGGACCTCAACCACTCTATCAATGACACCAAATTTACTTTTCTTTGGAATGCATAAGTTATCATCAATATTGTCCAGAATAAGCTCAAGTTCAACTGCTAGATGCTCTTTGAAGAGGTTGTGACAAAGGTCCAAGATTGACCTTTTATCTCCTCTCACATAAAGGATACTTGCCACGAACACAACAAAAATCTCTACATTTAATTTTGGTCTATCATTAAGTAGATAAAATTCACTACCTACAATCTCCCTAACAGCTCGAATGATTAAACTATGAGAGGTGTTCATCATTAATCTAAGCGTTCTCTCAAAAATGGACCCCTAGAATTGAGAATTCTCTTCCTAGTATTGATGTCGGTGTTGGTGTCCATATTTGCAGAGATGATGAAATTTTGGAAACAATGATGAGAAATTTAAGGAAGAAGCTACGCATAAAGGATGTTGGGAGGGTGACAAGATTGGGGAAAGTATTATGTCTAATAATGATTGAAATGTGAGGGGATCTAGGGAATGATAAAAAGGAGATAGTTATGTGGGAAAAAATATATGTTTGCCATCCTAGCTGTGCCAAGGAGTCATCTTTAGAGCCACCTTCTCTATAAGTATGAACAATTCTGAAAAGGGGGAAATGGTTTTAAAGAGCTAGCGCTCTATCCAATCTTGAATTAAGTGACCAATTTGGAGTGGTGTTTTTCCTAAGGGCATTAAGGATGATCTAGGAGTCACCTTTTTATGATCAAATTATCAAGATTGAGGCCCTTAGCCCTTCTACTAGGGCATCCATTTCTACCACATTGTCAGTAGTGAAACCAATGGGCTTGGTCAATCAGCCACAAACCTTGTCATTACAATCATGAATGATGCAACCAATGCCTGCTTGTCCCAGATTGCCCCTTGAAGCTCCATCAAAATTGAGTTTATGTCAAGGTGGAGGAGTGAGGGGGAGACCAAACACATTCTTGTCTACTCTTTTTGGCTTCAATTCCTCCTGAAGCAGTGCATATAGGGGTGATTAGACCAAACAATTCCTTTTTTATTTGAGAGCCCCAATATGAGAAGGATCATCTAGGGAAAGTTTTAGAATGAATTTTACTATTGATATGTTATGACACAATGATGTGGAACTCATTTCTGGGTCTTCGAAGATTCTATGATTATGTTTTATCCACAATTCCCATAATAAGATAGTTGGGGGTGATTGCCAAAGAGCCTCATAGGTGTTCTTGGATTTGGAAGGCCATGCTTGGAGGTGGTTTATAAGATTATTGAAAAGAAGAGTGGAAATGAAGTTTGTTGCACAAACATAGCCAACAATGTTGAGCATAGGGGAATTAAAGTAAGAGGTAGTCAATTATTTCTTCTTGTTTATTGCATAGGACACATCAAGAGGAGCCTTCAAAGCCAATCTTCCAAAACCATTCTACTATGAGGATCCTTTTTCTAGGTTGCAACCCACAAAACATCACAGTCTTTAGTAGGTTCGACTTGTTCCAACACAAATCTAGAGCGAGCTCTGAGGCACTCCATCGCATTTGAGAAAATATAGTTTTGTAACCTTCTTTAAAACACTATAAAGTCCAAACTTATCTCTAGTCCAAATAAGGGAGTCTTCTTTGTTTCTTGGAAAAATTTGTCTCTCTTTTAAGATGAGATTTAACTCTTCTTTTTCTTCAGGAGAGATGGGGATGTTGTCCAAATATTTCCATTCCCAAACTGCATAAGGATCATTATTTTGGAAGATGTAATTGATAAGAGAACCTCCCCAAATAGCTTTGTGGGTATTACAGATATTGGGGGAGACAAGGGTTGATGGGGGGGGAGGGAGGGGATAGCCACCCCATGAATCTTCCCACAACAGGGTGGATTATCCATTACCTAAATCCTGGGATAGGTATTTACTAATAAGAGGTATGTTATCTAGCATGAAATTCCAAACTCTAGACCTTCGAGGAGTGGAATTAGTTCTAAAAATACTAAGGGGGTCGTCTAGGGATAAATATTTATGGAAAGTGATCTTAGCCCACTTCCTATTGGATTTCTTAAAGTCTTTAAACTAGTTTGGCTCCAAAGACTTTACTTTGCCACATTAGGTTTTTGACCCTAAGTCCCCCATGCTTGAAAGGTTTGCAAATGCTTTCCCATTTGATAAGGGAAAGCTTTTTTTGCTATGGAACACCTTGCCAAAAGAAGGTTATGATTTATTTTTGAAGTTCATTTTTTGCATTAGTAGTTAGAGGGAGGCAAGACATTTGATATGTTGGTGTGCAATCAACACTGATTTAATCATAATTAAGAAGCCAACACTAAAAAGCCCTCTAGTCTTCCTACTATCCATCTTATTGTCCACATTTGAGATGGTATGATCCCATAGTTTACTAGACATGTTTCCTTTATCAAGAGGCATACTTAAATATTTGCAGGGAAATGGTCCCTTTTTAAACCCAAAATATTGCAAAAATCTTAATTTCCATCTCATGTTTTGAATTGATAAAAAAGATTTATAATTTATCAACATTAACCAACCGGCCTAATGCCCTCATATATAAATCTAGGATGGATTTTAGGGAAGAAGCTTCTTTGATTGAACATTGGGCTGGCAAAGATCATATCATTGGCAAATTGTTGGTGTGTGACATTGGGAATGTCATCTATAACTTTGATGTCTTGAATGAGACTCTGATTTTGGGAGGCTTTGATAAGTTTACCAAAGGCTTCAACCATTATAACAAATAAGGGTAATATAGGGTCTCCTTGTCTTAGTTGTCTAGAAATATCAAAGAACCCTTCTGGTGCTCCCTTGAATAGGATGGAAATTTTGGGAGAGGACATGCAGTTGAAAATAAGTCAGATTCATTGCTTTAAAAAATTGAGTGCTTCCATGCATTTGCAAAGTAATCTCCAATCCACTTTATCATAAGCTTTATGGATGTCAAGTTTAATTAGCATACAAGGGTTCTTATCTTTTTAAACTAAGTGGATGAGTTCCTAGATAATGATAATTCCATCCATAATAGACCTACCACAGACGAAGCTTGTTTGTCTTGCCATAGATGAAGCTTGTTTGTTCATCAGAGATGATGGTAGGAAGAACAAGCTTCAATTGGTTGACTAGAGCTTTGGTGATGATCTTATATACCATGTTGCATAATGTTATAGGTTTGAAATTGCCTAGATGGGTTGCCTCACTCTTTTTTGGGATGAGAGTAAGGAAAGTGTGATTAATTTTCCTAAGAAGATTGCTAAAGTTCATGGTGCCTTCTGTAGCCTCCCTTAGCTCATCCCCAAGAAAATGCCAACATTTTTGGAAGAAACCTGCTTGGAAACCATTGGGGTCTAGGGCCTTATCAGATTGCATCTAAAAGAGAGCAATCTTAATTTCCTCTTTTGGAGATTTATTGTTAAGCATTTCATTTTGACTCCTAGATATTGGGAATATTGCTCAACATCTTTGATTTTGAGTTTGAAGTGCTTTAGTTTGGAGACAAAACAAAACATTTTAGAACCCTGAAACGATACTTCATTCCACCATTTTTCTAGAAGTGATAGAAATTCCTTCTCTTGAAACCACATGTTCTCAAATTTAAAGGAGTTTCTATTTATCATCATGCATATGTGATTCATCTTATCATCATTCAGGTTCAATGGCCGAGAGACAGTGGTATGAGATGAATTTTTAGGAAACAAAGGTTCTAGTGTTGCTCTTCTCAGTGTTATTTTGGTTGAGTTTGGAGCCCACCCATTCAGGCTTGCTGCCATTTTTGACCTAATCTAGTTTCTCCATCGTCTTTGTGGATTTGTCGACTTGTCTGAAGGACAACTCAAATACCCTTACTTAGCCTACTACTCTTCAGTTGCTATTGCAGACTCTAATCCAGCCACTAGAGCCCGTTGTTGGTATGCTCAGGCTACTATCTTGTTGAGATCGGTAAGGATCAACATCAACTGTCTCCCTCCCTGTCGATTGTCATTGGACGCTCTTGTTCATCTCCTCCCCTCTCGGCAGGAGTTGAACGGGCATGTCAGACTTGACATCTACAAGCAGTATATTATACGAACCTAGGCTGACCCTCCAAGGGGTCTACGTCCGAGGATGGCATTCTACGCTAAACACTTCTTAGATATTCGGGATGGGATTATTGTACGCCCTAACTACTTACACAAACATTGGACACATGCCCTACATATCTCCCTTGGGTCCTTCAAGGTGAGCTCGCACTTACTCTAGATCCAAGTCGATCACCATATTGCTAGAGAGGATCGGGTTTGTAGACTTTGTACCTTAGCAAAGGCAGAATCTGAAACCCATTTCCTTTTCAGATGCCCCATATACTACGAGATTAGAAGGAGATTTTATTGTCTATTTAGAAATTGGAAATCCCTCTCGGAGTTCTTCAGGTACATAGATCAGCATTGCATTGCGCTCTATCTTTGTGTCCTTACAACTTCGCAACCATACTTTACAACTATCATTCCCCACGAGTCAAACCCAAGCACAGCTTATCACGACCTTCTTCTCACCCTTAGCTCCAGCTCAAGGTGTGAAGCGACCATGCAGTTTCCCTAACACGGGTCATTCTAGATCAATGAAACCTCGCAGTGGACTTCTTCGCTGGTGACACTTCTCTTGTAGCACTCAACTACACCATAGGGTCCCTGGTAGCCGCCGGCCATATCAGTCACTGTTAGATTTTTTTTCCCTTTGAAGACGAATACCCTAATCTTTTATGTGATGTCACCTGCTTTCTTCTTCATTTTTTGTGCTTGTTCTTTTGTGGACACCATTTGGTGCTCTGTTTGTCCGCTATCTTATTGGTTGTAAGCTTCCAGTCCCATAGATCCAAGTTGTGGTCTTTTGCTAGACATTAATAAATTTATCTTATCTTATCTACAGGTCCAATGACTTCTACTTTGTCCAACGACTTCTACTATGTCAAGATAAATTGGGAAATGATCCTTTCCTAAGATAGGGTTAATTCCAACAGAGAGAATGATTAAAGGAAGGGAGGTCTCCATAGAATAGGAATCTATCCAATTTTTTTACAATAAGATCAGGCCCCACTCACTCGATGTAGGGATGACCAGGTGACCCCACACTTTCCAGATCCCCAGCTTTCTATCAAGACATAAGAGATCTTCTGAATTTTATTTGGCCTCTTGGAGAAGGATAATATCTAACTCAAGGGTCTTAAGGCAACACTTTAGTAAGCATTGCTTGTAGGTGAGTTTGGCTTGGTTACCAGCCTCACCATCCAATTTCCTTAACTCAAACTTTGATTTCCCACCTCTCTTCTTGGAGGTTTTACCAAAGTTGGGCAATTTTCCTCGGATGAAATCAACAATGCCAAGAATAGGCTGAGAGGGGGGAGAAAAGATCATCGAAATCCTAGCAAGGTTCTGAATAAAAAGAATGGCCCAAAAGTTGTTGGCAGGTAGCTTCATTTGGAACCACAGGGCAAACGGAATCATTGTTAGGATTTGAGTTACAATTTACGCCAATTACTTCATAGATTGTTTAAAATTCCATGGGTATTTGATCTAATGCACTAATATCATTTGGAGTTATTATTGTTTCCGGAGGCTGAACCTTAAGGAATCGCAATTGGGTTTCCTACCACCTTAGTAGTTTATTTTGGACCTCCCCATGTGTGTATACAAGTTTTCCCATTAGATCATTAAGTTGAAGCATTCTCATTTTCAAGGAGCTTATGGTAGTGGTCGTCTCTTACTTGATAGAAGTATCTAAGTTACTAATAGATAGAGAAGGTTGGGTGAATTGGAGCTAGATCATGTTCATGTCTAAAAGAGACAAACCACAAAACAAATCATAAGGTTGTACATTTGTGGAAAAAAACATTATCACTATTCTCTAAATCAATAGGTGATGAGGGGATCAAGGGGCTTATGATAGTGGTCACTTCTACCTTGGTAGCAATATCTAAGTTACTAATAGATAGAGAAGGCTGGGTAGGAGGATCCCGCATTGGAGGCTCGATCATGTTCATATCTAAAAGAGACAAATGACAATTTCCAATACTATGTATGGTTTCCCAATTGACAAGGGAGATAGAGAGCACTCGCAAGTTGAACCAGATTGGAATTTTTTTCATCTTAAAGGAGTAGGGGTTGAAGTTAGGGAGCCCTTCAAGGAAAATGAAGGGGAAACTTTCAAAGATTAACTCACCCTTTTCTAAAAAATACTCTTTAGGGCTTCTAAATAACATTTAATACAAAAGAGGGTCAATGGAGGAGATACTTACCTGGTCCACAAGGCAAGTGTTCCACCAATCAATCATCTTAAGAGGATTTTCTCTGTTCCAAAATGCCAGAATCTCAAAGGAGCTTGTCGAAGCATTATCATTTGGAGTCTTGGCAAGGGTGTCTGCCCAAGATTTGCGAATGAGAGTATAGGGTTTGAATTTAGGGGCAAATCCATGGATTTTGGAATTGGAGATCTTCCACATTTTGCTTGAACCCTAGATCCTCCCAAGGGAATTTTGTTGGCACCTGAAGCAAACTGGGGTATGGTGGAAGAAATGGGTATTGCCCTGATGTCATCTACCTTGCAAGGAAGGTTAGGATTCAAGGGAATGGATAGAGCTTTGTAAGAATTTCTATGCTTCTTGGGGTGTTATGATTCCTTCTTAGCAAAGTGAACTTTCGCTTGGTGTTCCGAAGGAGTATCTTTTGGTGTTCTAAAGGACTATCTTCCATTGTTTGCTAGTAACTTCAAATCACTAGTTGTTTGACGAGGGTTGAGATGGAATTTGGTACAAGAAATGGAGATCATCATTCTAACCACAGGTTGTCTGACGGGGGTTGAGAGGGAATTTGGCATAGGGAGGAGATGGAGATCTTCATTTTCCATAGATGGGACTGGCTACCCAAATAGGTGGAAAGTGAAGCGGTGACAGAGCAAAAAAGACGACCAAAAGTGCGCAAAGCAGAGCAAAATAAAATTAAGTATTAATAGAATTAAATTAATTACATTTAATTTCCACAAGTCATAACAAAAGCGCATAGCTTTATTGGACAACATGACAGGTTTTAAGTTCACTTAAAATGCCCACAAAATTATCAACATTGAATGTTTTTACTGTTTGAATTCATAAAATAAATTTAAATTGAAAATTTAATATCGTTAATAATGCTTCTGTACAATAATTGCTTATCCTTACATTGAACCTTCTTTATCGTTAATAATCTCCCTATATAATGATTATTTGCTTATCTTTACATTGAACATTCTTTCATTTTTATGAATAATTTCGGCCTATATGAGCTGTCTTCCCAGATAAGAAATACGACATTATCATCATTGTTGTTCTAGAGGGTTCATTAAACAGCCAGACCAATTTTCAAGCGTGATAATGATGGGAAATACCTATCAGCAGACTATTACAACTCTTTTAATAAATAATCTGCAAGTTTTACGAGACTCGAGTTACACTACTCAAATTAATTTATTACATGGCAGAATCCCTATCGATTTCAAAACAACTTGACAATTCCAAACGAAAAACTCGAACTCCAAATGTAAATTTCTTTGGCTGTCCAGATCCATAGATGGAGGTATCGATGGAGTTACAGATCGTTGGTTCATTTTTTATTGACAACATGACTTGAAAGAATAGCTTTTAAAAATTTCATGCACTCGTCATATCTTTTTTCACAGAATACCACTAGTACATTTGTAATATCTTATTTCACAGAATACCATGAGTGCACTTTGTACCAATCATCATTTTAAGAAGAAATTATATGTATAGAACCCTGTTATTACAAATTTTTGAAGTAGAACTATATCATAGCTTTAGTTTTTGTTTATACTACATAGGTTTTACTTGGATCAAATGTTATCTAGTTCTGAAGTGTTTCAAGTGGTGATGTTATGAAGAACATATATCATCTCAAGGATCATTAAACAACATTTCCAATCGTAGTAACAAACACTTGGTAAACTTTAATTTGATCTGGATCGTCAACACACAAACCATTGGCAAAACTCAGCAATTTGAAAAAATGCTTAAACAACTTCGATTGTTTAAACTAGTTTTAAGACCATATTTTCCACTACTAATAAGTTTGTCTATTCCAACAGTTTGCGAGGTCTAAACATGACCTATGGCTTATCAAGTTTGGCTTTAGGTATAATGCAACATTGACGACAGATGGATCACAAGGTAATAATGACGAATGACGAATGACGAATGATGAATAGTAGTATGTAAAAACAGCAAGGATACATAGTTTGCCACAAAAATAACAGAAAAGAGCCAAACTGAAACACAACCACCTTATGTCCAGGTTTGTTTCTAAGCATATCTTAGTGAGTTTCTTTCTCCTCTAGCTCTTCTCATCCTGATGATGGATCACTGACTGATTCGAGATGTTGATGCAAAAAAATGACACAATCAAATCCAGAAATATGCATCTCTCTAATGCTATGAATGATTGGGGAAATCTCTTCATGTTAATCTTCTTTCTCATTGACCTTTTATACATCTTCACTCTGATCCATGCTACTTCATTATACAGTGTACTGACCCAGCATACTTGATAGCATTTACCACTGCATTATGTCCTAAGACTCAACCTTTGTTTCTGATTGCTTACTACTTCAAATTTTTCACATGGTACTCAAATAAAAATTTCTTCAAATGCTCTGCCCTAAACAACTTATGCAGCACGCCATTATCTTGATAAGAAAAACCCATTTCAATATTTACCGTGCAGCTTTATCAGTGTTATAAGAAGCCTTCCAATAAATAGAGACTTTGAGAGGAATTTCACACACAGTAGCACCTTTCTATATTATAATTACTAAAAGAGTATGTAAATCCTAGTATGAGTAGTTCATTGCTCAGGCCTGACAGCATTTGAGCTACGAGTAGAATTTTATAACGATGCTTGCCATGGATCCATAGAAACCACAGCTCAAGATTACCCAGGAGGCCAGTTCATTTGCCTCCCACCAATAAGATGAATATGCAGGTGATACACAGATTGACCTGGAGAGGAAAAGTTCAGGTTATTAAATTCTCGTATTTAAATATATACAGGAGAATCAAACAAGTCACACACAGAATATCAACATACAAATAAACTTACATCCATTAGGACCATCATTTATGACAATCCTGAAGCCATCAGATAACCCTTCTTGCTTTGCAATAACCTTTGCAGTGTATAATAAGTGGCCTAAAATATGTTCATGCCTCTCTTCTGCCTATTAAATAGATAAACCAATCAAGAATAAATCTCCCATAAAAATCCCTGAGTTGGAAAAAGTGAGAAAATTGCCAGACAAGTTAACAGTTTCGGTACCTGAGACAGGCCAGTTAAACCATCTTTTACTTTAGGAATAATAACGATGTGAGTAGGTGCCTGAGGTGCAATATCCCTGAATGCAAGGACCTGAGAAAACATCATTTATTAAATCAAACAAGAATTAATCTCACTTTACAGAAAACGGGACTTCATAGAATTACTGTTCAACCTATGTACCATGGCTTCAGGGACTGGGATTGGAGGATGTGTTTCTGGAAAATTTCCTTGAGGGCCAAAAATAAGGTACGGCAGTATACAAAAAATATATATAAATGTGTGAATTTTTCAGAAAATATTAATATATTATATACTTTTCAAGGTTTTATATAGCTTTTAATGGCAACATTTATGGTAAAATCAGAGTCTGAGACACAAAATAAGCCTTGCAACTCCAACACTTAGATGCATGCATGGAATGTAGATTCAAATTAGTGCCAGCTTAGAACCCATTAGTTAATGTCAACTGTAACTTTCCTGTCTCAAAAACACATTGTCGTGTTGATTTTACTAAGTTACCTACCACATTTGGCTCTGGAACCCCAAAGTCAAGATGTGATTCGCTGCAAATTCAAGAACCATTCGAATTCATTCTAAATTCGCCGTTTGACTGAGACATTTGCATTAAATTCCTCTAACAGGAACCTGTACGAATTTCTGGCAAATTTGGCATACTTTCCTAATGCCAGCACAAGCCTGAAGAGAAATTGCAACAACATTGGGCGATTTTGGTGAATTTGTTTTTTCGCAAAATGAAACATGTGACAGCATTAGTAATACATGGCACGACAGGATTTTTTTTATTGTCCAAACACGGCAAGGCATTCTTCTTCGACAGACCTGTCATTAGAAACGGAAGCATTCTTCTTCAACAGACCTGTCAATAGAAACGAAGGGCCTATTTTGTGTCTATGCAAGAGCCTCCGGACAGACTGCTCAAGAGCTGGTGTGCAGTTTATGCTGCAGGCAGCGAGAGTGTTAATACTCTCAGCTACATATCTCCACAAATTACTTACGACGACTAAGGAAATAGCATAAATACTCTCAGCTACATATGTAAGTCATCTGAGAAAACAGTCTCTTTAGACGTCCTTATTATATTTAAGTCCTTATTTCTCTAAGTAATATCTGTTTTCATCGTAAGAACAATCCACAGAAATGATTTCATATTTGTTCATTTTTTTTAAAAAAATTGTTATATGTTTTTAACAAAATATATATTTAAAAAAAGAGAGAAAACTTATACAGACGAACCCAAACCCAACCCAAATTAATTTGAGACGAATTTAGAACCCAAATCTCGTATCCGCATCCGTACCAGAATCCAAACTGGCAACTTTGGATTTTTAAAATGTTCCATGGCATTTTGGAGACCAGGACGAGGGGGCGGAAGGGGACACATTTCCTTAAGGACCAAAAATAGGGGATGTGTCCCTGTGTAACATAAAAAAATCAAGCAAAATAATCATTGTTTTGCTTTCCTAGAGGAGATGAACATCTAAATGCTAAGCTACCAGTTCAAGTTTTAGGATGGTACAGGTATGCAAACCCAATATGTGGGTACGTGAAAAAATTGTTCAAGGGTTTGAGTACATATGGGTATGTGTGTATATACACATATATGCATTATATATACAAAAAAAAAAAAATATATATATATATATATATATATACAGAGTTGTAAAACTAAATCATTTCATAGTATGATAATTGATCATTAATCAATGCTAAATGCCAAAGATAAATATTAACTGCCCATTGAAAGTTGAGAAATACTTGAATAAGCAATGTCATATATGTCTATGTTCAGAATTCCAATAAAAATCATTAAAATTATTAAATTATAAAATGTAGTTCATAAAATATGATTATTTGTTTAGTTCATCAATCATCAAAAAGATTATTAAAAAAATATCGTTTGTTGGATTTTCAGCAGCTGCAAGATCAAGACGATCATCATGATTCGAACCCTAAACAATTCCACTTGCACTAGATGCACTATGCGGTATGTCATCGTCATCATCATCATCCACATCAACCATAGGGCTTTAGCAAGATGCTGAATAGTTGCATCCAATTCAGCAGACTTGAGTGCTACAACCCAAAGCTTTGCTGCCGCCTGTTTGTATTGGGGATCCTTACGTGGCACTAGACACAAATTGGAATGAATAATATTAAACACCAAGTCTTCAGCTCTTTCGGCCAACCAGTCACACTTTGTTGAGTGGATAGCAGAGTATGTACTCCACTTCCACTAAGCAGCAGAAGTGCCTACAACCTAAACAGAAAACAAACAAAATAAAAATTTAAAAATGCACGATAAATTCAAGAATGTTGAGTGATAAATTCTACAATACATGCTGCAAAACGAAAGGAAAAAAAATTACTTGTGAGATGGTCATGATTGTAAAAGGTTGGAGGTCCATATGATCTTGACCATGGATGTACCATATGATCTTGACCATGGATGTACCACCATGTAGTTACATCCATTTTGGATAGGTCTTTGACAACACAAGGGGTCTGATTTCCTTGGCTGTAGGGCATATGCAAAGAGATTGAATGGTCTGGTCATCTTGTTCCAACAATGAACAATAATTGCTTCCACCCTTTGCAAAAGGTGTTTTCGGGATTATTATCCCATTTCTATTACCATGTTTATTTTCTCCAACAGTGTGTGTATGCTATCATAGACATCCCCAAAATAAAATGCAACTAGATCAGCAAACTGAAGCATAGACATGATAGATACATATTCCACACAAACCCAACAATCATCATCCAAGATCAAGTCCTCGACCTATCGGACCCTCTCTGAATTTGATTGCTTCATGTGCCCCATCGGTTGCTAATAACCATTTGAATTGATGCCTCTTTCACAAGTTGTCTCAGAACTATTATGTGTGATGCAAACCGGGACTTGGCAACCTAAGAACATGTTAATACTAAGATAATAACACGCTTAAAATATGTAAATAATGCAAACAAAATATTTCATTCAATCAGGTGAAGCATGACATAAATGAAATTATGAAACCAAATAATTAACTTTAACAATTTCAGTTTTAAAAAGAAAAAACTGAAAAATTGCTTATGACATATAGTGATTTGTCACTAACATCTGGATCTCCTCAGTCTCCTAGTATATTTATTTTGCCCACTCTATTGGGTGCCAACCTCACAGAGTTGAGAGTGTACGATCCACGAAGTCCAAAAGATGAGCTCATATCTTGCCTCTACCAAAGTACCCACAACCTTGCAAACTTTAACATTGTCCGTAATTACTTGATCACCATTTTCATTACTCACCATCCCTATGGAGTCAATGAGAATCTTGGAAATAAACTCTACATCTTTCATTACCCCTTCATAGTCAACTGCCTTAAAAAAATTGTTGCCTTGGGGGACACTGCAAAAACATTGATCAATGGAAGGTTTTTGCAATCTTTTCATCCATTGGAAACAATCGATACATAAGTTTCACTCCAAGAATCTCTAATTGGTTTTAGTTGGGCCCAAAAATTGTTGCCTTGGGGGACACTGCAAAAACATTGATCAATGGAAGGTTTTTGCAATCTTTTCATCCATTGGAAACAATCGATACATAAGTTTCACTCCAAGAATCTCTAATTGGTTTTAGTTGGGCCCCTCTATGTTTTCCTCTCTTTCTACAATAAGATGGTACGCTCCTTTTCATACCCAAGACTTGTAAAACTAGGAGGAGCATTGTTTATTGCCCACATCATGTCCCAAGGAATCTCACAACATGATGATCTCACTAAACTGAATGGAAGACCATTGGCATAGAGGCAATGTGCAATTTTTTCTTCAACAACATATTTTGCCTCATTTTAAATGTCCTCTCTAATAGTTGTCTCTTGTCGATGGGGATTTGTTGTTCATCTTCATCTTGCATAGAGGGCATAAGTAAGAAGGGATGTTTGAAGGTTGCCTAGTGTTTGAGTGGGTGATACCATTGTTTATGCTTTCCATAACTATACCCTCTTTGTTTTCATTTTGCAACTACACTAGGCAACCCCTTATTATCTAGGCCCTTACACATATTAATCCCTTTACCACTATGGCCCATAAAAAGAAATTTCACTCAGTAAAAAGAGTCGTTATATTGTACGTCAAATCCCCCACCTCCAAGAATTTGTTAAATCCTTTCGATATGTCTCCATAAAGGAGATGCTTTATCAATTTTGAATTTTGACTCCCTAGCTGCTGAACTTTGACTGCTACCTAGTGTTGCAATCCATAAAAAAATGGAAAAAGAACACTCAAAAAAATTTCTCACAAACTTGCAAAAATCCACCCAAAACTTGAGAAAAAATCATCAGAAGATTAAAGAATAGGATTTACATGCATACCTTAAAGTTTTAAAGACTTCAAATCTCCTTCATGGAAGCTATTTGGCACTCCACAATCTATCTCCTTCGAATACAACACTTTCCTTCAAAATGCCAAGACAAAGAGAAAATATTGTGAGAGCAAAATGAGAGGTAAAAATGAAATGAATGTATTTTAAGGCCACAATTAGATTGATTCAGGGTTACAAAGGAAAAAAAAAATTGTAAAATTATGTATGGGCCAGCTTTCCCTTATATGGGGGGCCTTGGGTGTGCCTTGGTTCATGTTTGTTGGTTAACAATTTGTTCTCCTATTTGATTTTATAATCTAACTCTTTTAATACCCAATGTTTTGGAGAGACAAAAGGATGTTACCAACAAATGGGTCAGCGTATGTGTTCTATCACTGCCCTCTAAATTACAAGGTACAACTCCCTTAAGATTTGCAATGATGTGCAATGAATGTCTTTCTTAGATCAGAAGTTTTGACAGAATAAGCTCTTAACCTGAGAGCAGTAAAGGCTAACCAAATTGTTTGTAGACACAAACAATTCAGGCAAAATGGATTTGGAAAACCTATCACACCCAATGGAATGACTATAGTAGGTTATCTTGAGGATTTCTAACTCTTACTCCTATTCTAAATGCAAATTAATTATCTAAATGCAGAAGAGGAAAGAAAAGAGAAGTGCACATGAGGGCAAATGGAATTGCTTTAACTATCAATCTTGAATGAAATGGAATCCAACAAGTTACTAATAGATTCATCCACATTTATCGTTCAATTCCTAATGAAACTATTTAACATGCCATGAAACAAGCAAGAGGCGAAGCAGAATCGCATATGAAAAAGCAAATGGAATTACCTATATTGTAAATACCATAGTAAAATGGAATCCACATGGTTATCATAGGATCACATATATCGTCCTTCAACTCTTAATGCAAAACTAATCTATAAGCAACAAAACATTGAAAGCAAATTAAATAAATGGAATTACAGAGCCAATTCACCATCAAATTTGCCGACCTTTGTATTATCAAAGAGATTACATTTATAGTTTTCTGTCATCTCTCAGTTATGGCAGAGCAACAGTCATTCATTAGAAAGAAAATGAGAATAAAACATGAAAACATCTAATCTGCATCATATTATGAACACATGGCATTTTCCCATTGATGATCATGAATCCATGGCACTTCTGAAAACACATGGCAACTGTTTATCTTCATGCTGCCTCAAAAATCCTGTGGAAATCTTTGTTTTCTTCATGTTTTGTTGTTTGGCGCCAAGTCCATATAATTCATATTCCAACGGTCACTACACTTTTGAATTCTCATCGTCGATCTCGAATCAACGATCACAATTAAAACATAATAAACCTCCTTATTTTTCTTTATGATTTCCTCTATGGGTCCCTCTGTGTACACGTGTCCAGCGCTCACTTTCCCACATTGGTTATCCTTTACGCATCTTTGAAAAGCAAGAAAGCAAGCGTCATTGATCCTTTAAAATCTGATAGTTGAATGATATCTTCTCTTTCATGTTACATCTTCACTACAGTTTCAAGATTTAACATTTCTTTTAACCACGAAATAGTAATGGCTCAAATGACTAACTGCGTCGCAGCTTCGCAACTATCACTCATACGATGTCTTCCCTCAATGCAATGATGTGATAACTGCTTCCAGGTTGACCTTGACTTCATTTGCAAGCTTGCAACTTAGAAATCCTAACTCATCTTTAACCCTGCAATGATGTGATAAACATGCTTTCGCATCTTCGTGACTCTAACTAGAGCTAAGTTCTAGCTCCATGCGACCTTGCGATCTTTAGCTTTTCGCTTCTTCACAACTTCAACCCCAAGTTATGATAAACCCTGTGACCATGCAATTAATGACTTTCACTGCCGCTACTCATGAGTTATCTTTAACTCCTGCGACCATGTGATCCATGATTTTCGCTGCTTCGCTACGTTAACTGCAGGTTATCCTTAATCACTTGCAAAGGTGCAGCGAGAGTTGATCTTTTAGATCTGACAACCAGGAATGGAAGATCTTAACTCTTTGTTCTGGTTTGCAATGTGGGTCCATTTGCTCCACGTGTCATGTTGTTTTCTCTGTGCACCATCGCAACTTAAATTTCCATTGGTTAGCACTGACTTGCGATCATGTGCCTAGCAGTCATCCTTGGCATTTTGCGGCTTTGCAACTGTCATTCTTAAATTGTTGGTCAAGCTTGCAATCAAGCGATTCCTTGCTTTCGCACCGTCGCTACAATTTATCCCTCAACATCTTCTCGGAGTACAATCCCACGAAAAGATTTTAACTCTATCATTCACCTTTGCAGTCGCTACTTCGCAGCATTAACTTTGGGTTCTCCTTTACTGTCGGCGACCACGCAATTCTTTTGTTTTCGCTGCTTCGCAGCCTCCACTCATTATTAACTTAAATTCCCTGCGAACTTGCAAAAATCGTTTTGATCTAACCACAACTTTCTTTCACATCTTTGCGGCTTTCTCTAAGGGTTAATGTTGACAACGTGCGATGATGCGAATGTTGTTGATCTGCTCTTCATCTAATGGCCAAGGATCCACTTCTAAGAACAATAGACTTCTCAACTGACTAATGGTGTGCATTCTTTCTGTTTGATTGACTTTTCCACTCATCCACGTAGGCTACTAATACAAATTGATTTCTTTGCATTCTAAGATCGATCACTTGTGATATCTTCCACTGAAATGTGAGTACTGCAAATCCTTGTCTTCGAAATCCTTCTGGAATTGTAGATGATGAATCATTAGAACTTACAGACCACCTTCTCATCAAGGAGACACTTATGACTTCCCACCAAACCCTAAAATACCTATCCTTTGACCAATGCAATACTCGCATGATTTCCGCATTAGGTTAACTCAAAGGGATGATGAGAAGAGAGATCATCCTATGGGCACTCTAGACTCAGACTCAAGATATTGACATATCTGACTTGACTCAAACCTAAAGCAAAAAAGGAATAGGACTGTAAACTGGGCAATAGTGTTGCACGCATGCACACTATAGGTGTGTGCACCCTAGTGCATCTGTAGTGTTGGGCATGCGCCCTATGCAAATCCATCAAGTAACCACAAACGCAACCAGTACAGGTGCATACACCAACTTGGTTTGGGGCCTGTGGGTACGAAACCGACAACTTATTATTCACATTTAAGAACAGTAGTAACATACTCCAAATACATAATTACTAAGGTTGGGTCCCATAGAGGAGGGCTGCCTTCAAAATAGAGCAGGTAGCCTCTGAGATATTTTTAGGAAAATTTAATAATGAGCGGTCCCATGAATTATTCAAGTTGCTTCACCTTAAAAAAATTAGCTCCTAAATTTAAGGAAACTGGTGGTCCCATGAGTTTTAGAGTGAAGATCAACCTAAGAATTTAACAATATCATTAAATTTTAGTAGAAAAATGATGAGCAATTGTTGACACGTGGCAAAAAAATTCCCTAAGCTGGTGGAGCCCCACCCAATTTCCACCTGCTCAAATCAAAAGGGATAAAAAAGTCAGAGCTCCTATTTTGGAGGAAATAATTCCAAATAAACCTTTGGTTCCTCCAAAAAAAATTATCATGGGACCTCCCACTCCACAAAAATAGAGATCAAGCCCTCCCCATGGGACCCCTGCCTAAAACTTTATTGCTTTAACTGCTATGCTATGTAACTTGTGTAAATTGTAATAGAATTATCACTGATCAGGTTTCCATAACAAAAGGATAACTCAGTCTTGATAGAAATATCGTCATTGATGTCAAAGGTACGACAAAGAAGTTGTAGTTTGTGTTAAAGGTAGAAGTTGTCAGTGATGCCAAAGGCATGTGAAGTCAGTGCTATATAGTGGTCTTTGATGTGTAAACAAATGATGAGAACTTTGCGATCATATAACTAAGTTTATAATGGTGATCAAGTCTAAAGTCTTGGTTTAAGATTAAATCAAATGGAAGACTTAATATGCAGAAATGATGGTATGAAGACCATATAGATTGCAAATTAAGTGAACAATGAATACCTACGGTGATATGAAAGATGAGCAAACTTCATATGCTGTGACTAACAGACATAAAAGAACTACTCAAGTTGAGAAGAGCTACAAACCTGTGTCGAAGGTACAATGAGAAAATAAAACATTAATACAAGGATTGATTGACTAACTTGTTCTGATGTCCCTAATGAGTTTGGCAATTATATTTTATATTCTTCATGCTATATATTATATAGTATTTGGATAGCAAATACATACGAGGTCACATTCATACAATGTTATATTACAGTCAGTGGAGCAGCAATCAACAAAAGATTTCAGCGCATATTACTTATCCAAGCTTAAGGCGGAAAACAAGCATTTCCAACTCTGAACCTATATTCATCTTGAAGCTGTGAATTAATGAAGGTAGCCAAGGAGTATGGAAGTAACCAGTATCTACACAGCAATATAATTGATGGAACTAGGTAATTGTTAAAACATAGCAAGACCATCTGCTGAGATTATTGAAGAGATGCCATTAAGAAGATGATTCGATTGTACAGCCATAAAACAACAGAGCATGATACACACAATATAGATTTGTTCAAAGACATTGAATCTGCATACACGGTAATAGCATCTTCAGCAATATATATGACTGCAATATTCTGCAAATTATATATGACATTGTGGGCCTGTTCTTATAAAGCCATCTGAAGTCTTGACAGCACTAAAGTCAAATACACAGATCAGCCTTGTTTGCCATGTCCTCATTCAAGAGTCCCTGGGAACTTTGGAAGACATGAATAAATTAACAGCAACATAACAATATGCAAATTCAATACATGGGTCATCAAATATCAAAGACTCAAAGCAATTGTATGGAATACAACCTATTCGAGTCGGACGTTGAAGTCTTATGGAAAGAGATGTAACAGCGACAGCAATCCTGTCGGGTTTCTAGAGATGCAATATCAAAGGCAAATCAATGATATAAAAACTGAGAAGCCCAGTCATCCACTAGAAAAGATTGCTCATTTATAAAGGAAAATATAAAGAAAAAGTATTTTCAAATATAAGTGAAGATTTGAAGCCAATATTAATATTAGATTGAAGATAAGTTCTGGAACAGAAATAACCATCATCAGTTGAGTAAGCAACATAGTGAAGGTGGAAAAGAAGTTTGTGTGTAGTGGGTTGGGGCTCACAAAGACAAGTAGTGCAGGTTGGTGCTTCCAGTAGGTCGGAGCCTGCGAAGTGTGGGAGTTGGAGCTTCCAATGAGTCAGTGCTCATAAACATAGGGATTGAAGCCTCTAGTAGGTTGGTGCCTACAAATCCTCGTAAAAGATCAATTTATATATAAAGCAATTATTTGTCGTGATTTTTTCCCACATTGGGTTTCCACACAAACATTGTGTTATTGTGTTCATGTACATAATTGTTTATTTAACTATTTTAAGTTATTGTTTGGATAAAAGTTTTAAATTGGTCAAAGTTGTTATTATACCGATTCACCCTCTCTCTCTCAGTATAATCATGTGCTCTTCAATTGGTATCAGGGTCGGTTCCTACTTTAAAGCCTAACCGCTTCAAGGTAGATCTAAAAGAGCACAAATGGGCGAGACCTTTCAAAGCAAAATACCAATGTTTGATGGTACGAACTACACTTACTGGAGTATAAAAATGGAAAGCTATTGGATTCGATGATTATCAATCAATGCTAGATGGTTACACACCAAAAAATGTGAAAATAATGCTAAAGCAAAAGATGCAATTCTATGCAATCTTACCGAATCAGCATTTGCAAAGTTATGCACTACAAATCTTCCAAGGACATTTGGGACAAGTTAAAAAATGTTTATGAAGGAGTAGATAATGCAAAGAAAGCAAAACTACAAACCCATTGAAGCGTATTTGAAAGCCTCAAAATGAAGGATGATGAAAATGTTGCCACTTTTCTTGATCGTATAGATGATGTTGTCAACTCAATGAAAGCCCTTGGTGAAGAAGTGAAGGAACAACTTGTCGTTGAAAAGATTTTAAGATTGTTACCTATGAAATTTAATTCTATGGCATCTGCAATATTCTATGGTATCTGCAATCGAAGAAAGAACAGATTTAGACACGTTGACAAAAGATGAAATACATGATATCCTTACTGCTTATGAGATGCATGTTGGAGGAAATGAATCAAAGAAGGAAATAGCATTCAAGGCATCTAAAAAGGGTAGAGAAGCAAAAAGAAATTTCAAGTGAAAGCTCAAATAGTGAATCAGAAGCTTACTTCAAAAGAAAGCTGAAAAAGAGAAACAGAAAGAACAAAGGAACAATCAAATGTTTCAATTGCAGAAGTTGGCGACATTATGCATCAAAATACCCTCTAAACAGCAATGACTCTAGTGATGATGAAGAAGAAAAATACACAGAGAAAAGGATAAGAAGTGTGCTAAGAACCATCATAAGAAAAAGAAGTTTCACAGCATAAAAAGAGTTTTCACTCGAATAAAGAAAGCAACTTATCAAGAGAGAGCGATGATGAATACCAAAGTGATGATGCTAAAGATGAGATACTCTTCTTAGCCATGACCAGTTATCAAAAAGAAAAAGATGTCCATGAGTTATGCAGCAAGGAGGAAGGTGTTGATGCGACATGTAACGAAGAAGAAGAAAATGATGAGCCATCTAGCGAGGAAGAAGATGTCGACGTCATGGAAGAGTTTCATTATGCATATAAATCGAATAAGAAACTGAAAGAGAAAGAAAGAATTAAGACTCAACTAGAAGAATCCAAACGATTTGAGAACGATAAAGAAGAGTACCAATTAAGACAAGAAATTGAAAAAATTGAGAAAGGATCTAGAGGAGAGTAACACCAAACTGAAAAACAGTCTCAAGTTTGAAAAGAGCTCTGATATTCTAACAGAAATTATTGATAGTCAAAGACCATCCACACGCAAAACAGGAGTAGGCAATGAAGAGGTCAAATAATCAAGAGGATGCATCGAAAGGTTTTGTCAAGCAAAGAAGTAGTATGGCAGATTCATTCAGAAAATTTGATGGGTTTGAACTCAAAAAGGCTCACAGAAAGTAAGGATATAAACCTAGCTTCTATGCTACTCATGCAACTACTTTGGTCACAGGGTGAGAGAATACAGAACACAAATGAGAAATCCTCATGAATGGAGAAGCATAAATTATAATCCATACTCTACTCTATGTTATAAGTGCAATAACTATGGGCACATGGCAAAACATTGCAGATTGATGTTGGAGAAACTCATCGAGATGATAAAAAATGGGATGCGAAAGATAATTACAAAAGAAAAACTATAAAGATTTGGAGAAAGAAGATAACTAAAGGAGAACAAAAAACTAGTGCTAGTGCAAGTGCAAGTGCAACTTGCAGTTTACACATCTCCTAGTTGAAAGTAGACGAATAAACTCGGGCGGAGATGCATATGAGAGTATTCATTAAACCCTTGGAGAAAAGAATGAGATGTTTCAAGATTGGTTAAATTCTTGAAGATTACATTAACGAGTTCAAAAAGGAAGATTTTATTGATGTCAAAGTTTGCAATAGGAACCTTCAAAGAAGGGCAGAGCTTGAGCATACATGAGCATTGAAGAATTCTTCTCACACAGAGTACGAGATAACTTTCCCTAGGGGAGCATTTTATGATTGGTTTGCAAATGGAAGCATGATGGCCATCCCTTGTCATTAATGTTGAAGGGGAGAGAAAGAGAGAAGATTCCAAAGATTTGTTATGGCCATCAATGACAAAAGGGGAGATTGATAGAAATATTGTCATTGATGTCAAAGGTACAACAAAGAAGTTGTAGTTGATGTCAAAGGTAGAAGTTGTCATTGATGCCAAAGGCATGTGAAGTCAGTGCTAAATGATGGTCTTTGATGTGTAAACAAATGTTGAGAACGTTGTTATCATATTACTAAGTTTATAATGGTGATCAAGTCTAAAGTCCTGGTTTATGATTAAACCAAATCGAAAACTTAATATGCAGAAATGATGGTATGAAGACCATACAAAATGCAAATTAAGTGAACAATGAATACATACAGTGATATGAAAGATGAGCAAACTTTATATGCTGTGGCTTACAGATGGAAAAGAATTACATCTGCTTAAGTTGAAAAGAGCTATAAACCTGTGTCGAAGGTACAATGAGAAAATAAAAAATTAATACAATGATCGATTGACTAACTTATTCTAATGTCCCTATAGATTTCGGCAATTGTATTTTATATTCTTCATGCTATATATTATACAGTATTTGGACAGCAAATACATACGAGGTCAAATTCATAAAATGTTATGTTAAAGTCAGTGGAACAGCAATCAACAAAAGATTTCAGTGCATAATAGTTATTCAAAATTAAGGTGGAAAACAAGCATTCCTAACTCTAAACCTGTATTCATCTTGAAGCTGCGAATTGATGGGAGTATGGAAGTAACCAGTCAACTCTACATAGCAATATAATTAATAGAAATAGATAATTGTTCCAACATTGCAATTGTTCCAACATAGCAAGACCATCTCTCGAGATTATTGAAGAGATGCCTTTGAGAAGATGATTCGATTGTACAGCCATAAGACAACAGAGCATGATACACACTATGTAGATTTATTCAAAGAAGGTGAATCTACATACACAGTAATAGCATCTTCAGCAATATATATGATGGTAATATTCTGGAAATTATATATGACATCGAGGGACTGTTCTTATAAAGCCATCTGAAGTCTTGATGGCACCAGAGTCAAATACACATGTCCTCATTCAAGAGTCGCTGGGAACTTTGGAAGACATGGATTAATTAACAGCAACATAGCAATATGCAAATTCAATACATGGGCCATCAAAAATCATATACTCAAAGTGATTGTATGGAATGCAACTTATTCGAGTCTGACGTTGGAGTGTTATGAAAGAGATGTAACAGTGACGGCAATACTGTCAGGTTTCTAGAGATGCCATTGGGAGTCTTCATATATCGAAGGCAAATCAATGATATAAAAACTGAGATGCGCAGTCACCAACTAGAACACAGTTTGAATCCTATATGTCATGTGCCATTTTCTAAAAATGCATTTTTCAATGGGCACAGCTTGCCAAGTCATCGTGATTTCCCAGCGAGAGTCTTTATCTTAATAGCAAAACGCTAAACAGAAGAATGGAAGTTCGTCAATGGTATGAAATAATTAAGAACATTAAAGTGCAAGTAAAGATTATTTCATGAAAAGGTGTGTAGGTTATAAGAGACACTTCTCTTGATCAAAAGACGCATCATCTATTTCAAAGAGAATGATATAAAAGAAAGACATGTTTTTTTGAGAAAAGAAGTGTGCAGAAGACTGTATTAAGGAAGATATATCAAAGATAAGAAAGGTGTTAGAGTAGAAAAATGAAGTTGGTAAAATAATAGTGTGTGTATTTATTTTTAGAATTATTATTTCTGACTTATTCATATTTATATTCATAAGTATGTCAGGATAATAAAAGAAAAGATTGCTCATTTATAGAGAAAAATGTTTTCAAATATAAGTGAAGATATGAACCAGATATAAATATTAGATTGAAGATAAGCTCTGAACAAAAAATAACCATCATCAGTTGAGTAAGCAACATTGTTAAATTGGACTAGAAGTTTGTGTGTAGTGGGTTGGTGCTTCTAGTAGGTAGGAACCTGTGAAGTGTGGGAGTTGGAGCTTCCAATAAGCGGTGCTCATAAAAATAGGGGTTGGAGCATCTAGTAGGCTGGAGCCTACAAATCCTTGTAAAAGAACAGTGTATATATAAAGCAATTATTTGCCGTGGCTTTCTCCCACATTGGGCTTCCACATAAACATTGTGTTCATGTACATAATTGTTTATTTCACTATTTGAAGTTATTGTTTGGGTAAAAGTTTTAAATTGGCCAAGTTATTATTGTACTGATTCACCCCCCTCCCCCAATCTCAATATAATTGTGTGCTCTTCAAGAGTTCCTGTATTTAATACTTTACGACTAAAGAAGCATACTCTAAATGCAAAAAATGCTCATATTAGGATAATTTTAAGCTTGGATCAATACCTCGTCATCCTCATAAACCACAGTACTAGGGATCTCCTTCTGCAATATTTTGTCAAATCTGAAATATAAAAGAAACCAATTAGTGTCAGCCCATCCATGGTCACAAATATCTCAACAATTCATTTTTTAGATATTAGGAAAGGGAATACAGTGCACTTATCAAGCTTTCTTCTATCATTCTTGACACTGGCATATCAAGGAGTAAATTTGGAAGGATCAAGTCTTTTTATTTAAAAAAATACGTTTCCAATTTGCAGACCATATTTCTCTCAAAAATATTATTAAAAAATCTAAAGACATTCTCATTGTTTACCAGTCTATCACTATAAAAATTAGGGGTCAACAAAATTCTTATACTATTTGTCATTACAAACTATTTCAAGGTCATCATTCTCATGGCCGTGGTGTAATATAAGAATGCTGTGACATGGATTTGGGCAATGCATTTTCTATCAAGAGATTTCCATAATGTGGAGAACAAATTCAGAATCTGTCACCACACTCCTGTGTTTCCTGTTTCTTTTCACACTGCAGTTTCTTATGAATCAAGGATCAATTTCTTTAATTTATCACTACATTGATCACAGAGTATTCGGACTACAGACAACCAGTTTCTTTGTCCTTTTTGCTTTATGCTATTTTCATTGTGCTGTGGATCATGATTTGAATATTGATTAACTGTGATGTTTTGACATCCAGTGATTAGTTAATTTTGTTCTATCTAGGGCAATTTATCATCAATCAATAACAGTTTAAAAATTTACATGCGCACCACACTTTTGGACCTATATTTGTCCATGCCTAAGTTGCTGATCCTGGCACAGTAATCAGTACTGCCCGTACAATTTTAAAAGATAGTCTTTGAAATATTAAAAACAGTGATACTCATAATTGACAACAAACAAGTTATTCAAATATCTCATAATCTGCAAAATGAAAGACTCATAAATTAAAAATCCAGTTATTTGTCTATTGGCAATACACAATGAAAAATTCAATTTCATTTTCATTTGAACCGCGAGCAGCTCCAGTGCCACTCCCACTAGCCATATCATGTGCAGAAGCAGCCTCATTTATAGAATGTCCAGCAAGCTGTGCAACTATAAAATCTAAGATGGGTTATTTTTCATCAATGTGATGTAACAATTTGCATGGATGATACAGTTTTGGAGTCATATTTATCAATGTCCAAGTTCATAGTCCAATAACAAGGTGAAGTACGATTTAATTTTCAAATTATAATTTATTAATTAAAAACAATGATACATATAATTTCCAATAAACAGAATATTAAATAAGTCCTAATTTGCACAAATAAGATTAGTCATAGATTCATAAATCAAAGATTTGTGAAATGTCGACACACAAAGATGGTAAGCTCAAAAGTTTGATGCCTTTTCTTAATCACCTTCTCATTGTAATCAGGTCCCTTTTATGACAAGACACACAAGTTGGATCACAAAGATCAGATCCTCAACTCTTTTTGCACCAATCAATTCCATTTAACTAAGTGGATTAAAAAGTACGACCATATTTGTTTAATTTATCTCTTTCTACTTGAATACCATGTGGTGGACCTTGAAAAGTTTTTGAATAAGCAGGAGGAATTCGTAAATCTTCCAGACGTAGAGCCCGTAAAGCTTTGAATCCAAATACATTACACTTTGTATCTTCAAAGAATCATGATTTTTGCTCTCTTTAAAACAAGTACCAAAATAATGCGCATTTATGGGGTACACACATGGACACGGCTCTATTTTCTTGCAATCTCTTACAAAAAGTTCTCTAGCATGCATCTTTTTATTTTTTAAGCTTCTTATTTTTCATTCATTGCTATATATTATCTATTTATAATTTACTCACTCAAGGTAAAACTTGGTATTATCTACATCGAGAAATATTCTTCCCATTGGAATCTTGTAACCAACAACAATATCTTCAACTCTATATGGTGCCACCCTCACAAGGAAGGTATATCTTTGCTAATACTTTGGGAATAAGAAAATGTTAAAGGATGCAAGGATGTGATCATCTTATCTCAACAATCAACAATGATCCTTTACACTCTTTCAAGAAATGCTTCTATTGGGTCATGCTCCTTGTTTTCTATTATGGTCCTTGCTTTTTTGACCATGGAGTCCATGCCATCATAAAATTTCACTCAAACATAGGTGATCTATGTCAGCATATCATGCTAATCATGGGCTCAATGAAACTTGAAACAAATTCCACATGAGCTCCTCACTCATCATCTAGTTTCATTGTTTAGATTTCTTCGACTCTCTCTATATATTGAATTACCTCTATAGACATTGTTTTGTTTACTTGTCCCAAAAGTGTGACTCTTTTCCTTATCAAAATATATTTGTTATGAAGAAGCTGAAATACACATTCTTGAAGGACAAGATTCAAGGAGATACCTTCTAGACTCATGGGGTTATAATCATATGACATCTTTGCAATGTATTTTCTCTTCATTTGAGCCTTGCATCGTGCCATCAATTTTGATGGGCAATCCTACATACATGAATGTCATTGGGAAATGATCCATTAACATTTGGGATGTGTTAGTTGTGGCTTATACATCCCTACATTTCAAAACTTTCCTTTATCCCATCCCCTAAGTCACTTGGTTGGTTCTCTCTCCATAACTGCAGCCCACGATGTTGCCCTATTAGTAGTTATAATAAGCTCACAAGCCACAACTATGCTTTTAAGGTTCCCATGTCTTTGCGATCGGACGACCTTGTCAATGGCTTGGCTAAGGCCACTACAAGCCAAAACTAGACTAGGAACCTTGGGTTACCAATTAGCCTTACCTAGGTGTTGTTGCACCACATAACCTAAGTGGAGAAGACAGTTGGATTGAAGCCTAGAAGAAGTGATCAATAGAAGACCAAATGCATGGGCTTCACCGAGGTGACATGTTACTATTGGTTTTTCCCAAATTGGGTTTCCACGTTAAATCCTAGTGTCATACTTGTGCGGATGTTATATGAGATGTTTTACTGTTAATGTTTTACATTCTGCAAGTTTGTTACTATTAGGGCAATAAACTGCAAGTTTATGTTGTTGATTATTTGCTATAGAGAACTGAGGTACTAAATGTTTAGATTTGAAGTATTTAAAGTTCAATTGGTAAATCTAGACCTAAGGATAACTAATCCACCCCCGCCCCCCCCCACCAATTATTATAAAATTATTCTAACAATTGGTATCAGAGCTTGCAGAGAAAAATTTTAAGGTACTTGAAGCTAAAGATCAAGATGTACAAAAAGGAGGTGTCAAAGTTGAACAAGGAGAACTTTCCTACATGGCAGAGTTTGATGAAGTTGCATCTAGTGAAAATTGGGGGAGCAATATAATATGTGGAAAATGCATATGTGGAGATACCAAGACCTCTGACAGCTAAGCAAATGCAAGAGAAGCAAGAACACAATCAGGCCATGTTGGAGATTGCATCAGCCCTCAGCTATACCAAGCTTGATGACATAAAGGGGTGTGCTACTGCTAGGCAAATGTGGGATATGCTGTAGACTATCTATGGAGGAGACACAAATGTTTTGAGAGGCAAATTTGATGAGATGAGAATGATAGAAGGTGAGACCATTGCTCAATACTATGAAAGAGTCAAAGAAGTGGTAAATGCTTCCATCATTTCTTCTCCTCTTTTCTCTTCTAGAAACTTCTCCTTGAATTCATGCATAGAAACGCTCAAACACGGTTTCCCTATAATTAAATGCTCCAAGTAATCAATCCTAATCATCAACACGCTTTCCATATTCCAAGAATTCAATTGTGTCAACTAGAAATCAAAATTTCCTCATAATCTGTCAAATGCTGTCCCTTGGCCAACACTATGTTTTGACACTCGATCATCACTGAATTACTCGGTCAATACTAACTTTTCTATCCAGCACACTTTCTAATACTCAGCCAATACTAATGCTCAGTCGACACTATATTTTGCCCGGCTTCTATTTATCCCCAACTTACTCGATTGTAATACACTTTTCAATATGAAAAGATTGGATTGGGTGAAATATATTTTGTCAACATTCCAAGAGCCATAGAACTTTTAATAAGTCATTGAATTTTCAAATTAGGATCAATTTTAGGATGAGGGTCCTGAAATTGTTCCGTTAACATAATAATTTAAAACTTTTTCCATTTATTTACTCCATATATTAATTTTACATATTACATAATTATGTGGAGTTAAAAGTGGAAATTTAGAGCACGTGACTTAAAATGAAAAGTGTACCAAAGGGTTGGAGAGGAGGAGAGAGGGAGAGAGAGAGAGGCACACAAGTCGCCCCCTAAATTCAACTCAATCAAAGAACCCCCCACAAAAGCAATGATTTGGCACTTTATACTAGTACGATTACAATGGCCACTTATAAGACAAAGGCAAAATGGCCACAATTAAGTTATATTAGACTCAAAACAATATGCAAAAGACTGAAATTGCGAAGACTGAAATTGCGATGACGCACAAATGTGTTGAAAGTAAAATTTTATTTGAGATGACCACTGCTCAATAAGGCCATGTGTTGAAAGTAAAAATTCTGATAACAATGACTGCAAACTAATAGAAGCACACTATAAAATAGAACCACACGGTAGTGGTGATTACTACAAATAAATGGACTATTCAATTTTATAATAAATGTGTCTCAAAATCAAAAAAACTCTTGCACCATGGCACAGAGCAAGAAATTATACCTCAAAAAAAAGCTTGCAAATGGCACACATACTAATATATCATTGTTTGAAGATACCCTATGTAATTATGGCATCTGAATTGCTTGCATACCTCCAAATGTCGAATGCATGTAGATTTGGCTTCTAATGTCCAATTTGGATGAAATAAAAGTTGATCTTGGGCTTTTGGACCTCCTAAATGTGATGCCAACCTCATATTTGCATAAACAAGCTACAATTTTTCCCTACAATATAATGAAACAAAGAGGATCCCCAATCCCCCAAAAATCCACCAAAAATTTCTCAAAAAGACTAACCGATAGCACTCTGATAGCTTTGATACTATGTAAGATTTGCCTATGAAGTTATGCAGCCAAAATCTAGAGGCCTAATGGAAAGGCAATAACAAGAGAGAATCAAGATGATAAGAATAAATTCAATTCTCCCCTAGAATGCAATACAATAGCTAATTGCATGAATAGCACATAGGAGGCCCCTACATCAAATTGACCAAGGTGCCAACATAGAATGCATAAGATTATGACAAGTGGTGTAACCTTATGGCATGATAATCAAAAGACAACTTATCACTCACCTAAAGTTGAAAAGTGAAAATGTCACATATAACTAAAGTTCAAAGGCAAAATGTGTAACATGTCCACTAAAGGTGGGAGATAATAAAGTGATAAGTGCACTAGAGGCGGACAAAGTGAAATGTGATAACATGATAACACCACCTGAGTAAAAAAACTCCTAATAGCACCTGTAGTGAAATGTGATAACATGATAACACCACCTAAGTAAAAAAACTCCTAATAGCACCTGTAGTTGTCATCAAAATTATGCCTATAGCATAATGTGGTGTCAAGCTATCCTGTTGGAACATAGAAACACTCTCGAGCTATGGGTAAACCTAGGGTGAGAGCGAATCTTTGATTAAGGGACGGCTTCACCTAATGAATCACCTAAAACTAAATCTTAACAAGAAAACGGATAGAAGGATATGCTTATAAAACTTGAACTTAAACTAATGGGATGATACACCAATCAATTTGACAAACTTGTAACCACAACTTCTCAATTCTATTCATAAAAGAACATCACAAATTCACAACTCAATCGAACAACCCTACAAAAGTAACACTATGAAAAGCTTTGGTATCCTAATACCTATAGAGGAAAACACTTGTGTTTTCACATATTCAAAATCAAAACATGAAAACACAATCACAAATCTGTGCTATGGGATAACGAATCTGCAATCGACCACCCCAAAACTCCCCTAGACCCAAGTGGAACTGATGTATCACCTCGAACTCATGCTGAACTACTCATAATTGTCTCAAAAATCATGCAAAAACTGATGAACTCGTATGCAGGACAAAACTCTGCAAAAACAGGTGCATAACTATCACTTAGTGCAAGATTACTGATCAAAAGCCTCTCAACTGATCTGCAACTGATAACTGGCCTTCAAGTGGCTGAAAACTGCTCAAAAGCTGAACGAATCCCCCCTGACAATCCACAGAATCTGATAGAAAATAAAAACTCCTTTGGGCCATATACATGCATAAAGAAAACTCAAAACATCCTCCAAGGTCTGCTGGCCCCAATGTGCATGTGCATAAATAATAGATCCATTATGTGCATATGACATGCAAGAGAAAACACAAGTCCCTTTTGACTGAAAAACAACTCCAAGTAGCATGTGAGGACTGAAACTGATTCTACCTGTTTGAACCCAATATATGCATGGACTCTATAGTGAACTATAATTGATTTATTAGCACTTAAAATAATACTTAGTAATTCTGTGCCTTGTAAGTTTAGCAATTGATTATTATTATTAACAATATATAACCATTGAAATAATCATCTTATTTATTTACTTCATTTATGAATAATATATTTATTAAAAATTGAATAAGAAGTATATTTATCGAATAATAGCGAATATATTATTAAATCATGAATTAATAAAATAAATATGTATGTAAGAGAAACATAAACCATACTTAATGTATATATTAAGGAATAAACTTGTAATCTCTTAATATTTATAAATTTAATGTTATTTTATATTAATCCCTCCAGAATAAGAGTCATGGATTCAAAACCTGTTTTTATAAAGTTTTGAAATCCACCACACAAATTGGGGATTTTTACCCTAAATCACTAATCATCTTAATACTCTCTATACATTTCCATTGATTGTGGCGGCAAGGTTTTGGACTGGTGTGTTGATGGATGTATATTTCCACCAGTATGCACATGGGTTTTGTTGGTCCCCAAAACCACAAATTGGAATCCTGCAAGCCTTGCCAACTCGATGTTGGGATTCCAACCGGTAAAAGGCCAAGGTGACAAGATGGATTGATATGATCTAAATCCCTTGCACTTCTAACTCTGCAAAGCCAAGGCGGATGCACCTAATCCTAGACAAACAGCTAAAATCCAAGGACATTTGTAGCAGATAACTTGATTATAAATGTAATGAAAGTCCTCTAAAATGGGAAGAAATTTAGAAAACTTTCAACTTGTCCGAAAATTGCAAAAAGTGCTGAAATTATATTGACTTTACAAGTTCAATGATAACTTCAGAATGTAAGTACTTTAAACTTTTATGTCCTGAAAGTAATAATAAATATGAATACTTGGGAATGAAATGTTTTTTAAAATAAGAATGTGTGAATTATTAAAATAAATGAACATACTAAATTTCAAAGGAAATATATGAAATAATTGCCAACGTATAGATTATGAATCAAGAGTAATGTAAAGACCAGTGCCAAACTTAAAAGAGCAATAGAGTCAATATTATAAGTTTATTACAAACAATTTTATAAAATTCAATGCACTTCAACTATAAACAATTTAGTAATCAAGATGAGATGGATCAAATATATATATGCAATTTAAAACTAGTCTAGATTGTGCTTTAACTCCTAGGGTATGGAGACAAACTATACACAGATACAGAAACAATTAAATATTTCTGTATATCTGTGATTATCAAGTTTGAAATGCTATAAATGAACCTGTCCACTTATCTTATATTTAAATTGCTTACAGAAATTTAAAATTGTTTAAAAAGGATAAAACTCTATAATAACTCTATAATATTTTTAACTCTAAAGATTTGAGCAAATAAATAAATATGCTTACTGGATATGCCTGAAACGAAAATGCAATGAAGACACTCATTACTGATGATTGATCCATTGCAATTCGATCCCAAAATCGCATATAAAGATTTATTCAATGATCCAATATCCACAAGCTTTGTTCAACATTCAATCTTTGCCAAATGAAAGAGTATTCTATATCAGGAGTGCGTCTATAGTTTCAGTATGCAGAAATTTGTAGGAATTGTGTAAATCTTGTATCAATTGTGTCTTTGTGCTTTAATTTTGCATCTCATATTTATAGAGCAGCAAGGGGCATCATGTAATGTTCCCATTGGTTGCCAGCATTAGAATTTCAGGGATTAGCCTAATATTGGATCCTCGTAGGCTAATGAGGATGGTCAGAGGGTCTTCTGAGGATTGATTCATCACCAACATTCAGCGATTTATGGATTTGGCTGAGATGGATCCTTTCTATTTTTAGAAAGTGTATTTGGTCACATAGGGAATTATGAGGAGAGATTCCTATTTCAGACGGCATGGCAATCAAACAAGTATTTCAAGAGATATTAAAGTTCAAGTGACTTAAGTGATTTATTTAATATTATAAAGTTATAAAGTTACTTAAGTGACTAAAAGACGAAATTGGATTTCAATCCCACATTGCCTAGTTGTTTGTGTCTTCCCTCATATTGAGGTTATAAAAGCATGGAGCTACATTGGATTGACAGAACGAATATATGTTATTTTACAAATCCTAAAGGTTGCTTAAATGTGACTGGGTATTTCCTAAGGACGAAACCCGTTGAGGAAAAAAGTGAGACTAGACGCAAACCTAGCATCTCACATTTGCACTTCAGAGATATGATTCCAGATTGATGAATTAAGATTTTTAAGAATTGGGAGATGTACAAATCAGTATTGGTATTTTAAGTTTGCACGGTTAAAGGAAAGAGCAGTCATTTCTCGGCAGAGGTATAGTTCCCTGCATGAGTACATTTCCCATTCCAGTCGGGTGTAACCACATTGCATTATCAGAATTCAAGTTCGATTGATGATTTGGAAGGTGAATAGGAGGCTGAAGTTGAGATGGCTGGAAAAGTGCAGAATATCAGTTGGTGAATGCAGGTTGGACGGCCGGTAGAAAGAGCATTCATTCTGTGGCAATAGAAGAATACACTGTGTGAGTATCTGTTACATGGTTACTGCCATATCTTATCAGCATTATTTTTAGTTTACATAATAGTAGCAGAGTACGTAAAATCTAAGAGCAATGGGTCGGCAGCTTAGACTCCCTCCACAGTGAATACCATATGCAGACGGCAGCTTAGACTCCCCCCACAACGAATATCATATGCAGATATCTTTACTCCAGTTAGTGACAGGTAGGAGGTAACAGCAGGTACCATACATGGAGTTAAGGGTGATTGTCGGGATGCCAAGGAACAAAATAATAATCATGGTGTAACTTCACAGGCCTCTATTCATCCAAACTACAGTTACCTGCAACTGTGTGGAAGCTGGAATAGTGAGACCAAAGATCAATGCCATCACACCTGGCCGTCAGCAGCTAGCACAGGAAAGAGTGTGACTGATATTGGCAGTTCCAGGATGGAGGACAGTAAAGAGCACACCAGTTACTAAGCGGCTACCGTAAACAGGTTCATTCATTTTATGTCTGCGTTTCATAAGGCTATGTGTTAGTGTTTTGGAAACATAAATTAAATGTATGAACTCATTCAGTACTCCTTTATTCATAATCCGAGATAGTCCCGGCAGTTTTGTGCCTGCTGTATGTGAAGATTAATATAAATGCTGTATTGATATTTACTGAACTTGTTTACATCGTATGCAAACTCTGTACTCATATTGTTATATATTCTAGAGTGAACCATTCTCAGCAGTGTTAGAACTTAATATCAGGGTTACATGCCAATTACTTGACAAAATACCTCAGGTTAAAACTCAATCATTTTGATCACGTTAAGACCAGATCATTACGCATCAGCTGTTTTTTCAAGCACCACACCTCTTCCTAACTAATCAGTTATGCTTTGTTATAGAATTTGTAAATACATAATCATTCTGCCAACCAATAATGATCTTTGAGACAAATAGCAACTAAGATATAATGAGGTGTCATCCAATCTTCATGAATGGAACCAATAATTCAGTACGACTTTGATAGACTTTTCAATCATGTCCTCTTTAGAAGCAAACTCTCGAATATACGAGATGCTCTGATTCGAACGCTTGGATTTGCCACCCTGTGCCCACCGTAGTCCACCATATCTATGCTTGATCAAACTCATGGTAAATACTCCTATTCTTCTCCCTTGGGCACAAATTATGTTCGAATTTCTCACTTCCTTTGCTGTAAAAATCATGCCCAAACAAAGTTCCTTCCAATTACCCAGACTTGCACATCTTTTCTTAAATACATTTTCTTTTGTATTGAATGTCTACTCCATTTGAATGCGTGAGCACAATGGGGAACCTAAACTCCATATACGCACAAGTCTTCCTCCTCTTGCACGCAATCTCCAGATCCACAAAAGAAATACAAAGCGTCATTAGATATTTGTCTTACGTTCTTGATCTCTACAACTTCTAACAAATAAGGAAAAGATTTCAAAGTTATTGAACGCAGGGGATTACCGTTGAATCTGTCTCTCAAAACCATATAGCTACTTTCCATCTTGAATATGTCCTTACGCTTGATATTGAATCCTTCATCATTTATTTGATGCAATGTATGGTCGAACATAAAAGCAAGCTCTAAGAACAAGAATGAAAGGAAAGGCGCCATTCTTCTGAAACATCGGGCATATTTATATCTCCGCCAAAATTTGGAAACTGTGTTTAGCAATGCAAGTTTAATTTGAGAAGAAACTCCTTGAATCGATACCACTGTCACAATAATCTTTGCAAGACATGACACAATTTTGAGAGGAAACTCCTTGGCTCGATACCACTGTCACAATAATCTTTGCAAGACGTGACACAATTTTGGTGACAAGGTACTCTCCATCATATATTTCTTTAGACTATGGATTATCTAGCGTGAAGGATGATTTTCTAGAAAACTAGCGAAATTGGAAAGAGCAGCTTTGGAGACTAGTAATGATGCTCTCACAAATGTTTAGTGTCCAATTTAAAAACATTTGTGTTTCCCCCTTATCACCAAGACGTTTGGAGTTATGCCATTTTCACAGTTTCAGCATGAATGTCAATGCTAAAATGACAGTTTCCCCTGAAAGTCTTATCTCCACCATCAAGTACAACAAAATATTGTTCAATATGCCCAAGCCTGTAAAGATTTAATAGAGCTTTTTCGTGGAGATTGAACTAAATATACTTTGTTATGATCCTGGAGGGCAGCCTTCACTAGCACCTCAGGGTTTTGGTGCGATGGTTCGTACCATGTGGTATCAAAGCCTCCACTCACGTTCAAGTCTCAAAGTGAGAGGCAACGCCAGCTTTGCAGTGTTCATCCGGGGCTCATACAGCCAAGGCAGGGCCCACCGTATGGGCTCAAATCCAGCCTAGAGTCTGGACTGTGAAGCCTAGTGGGATGTTATGATCCCGATGGATGGCCTTCACTAGCACCTCGGGGTTTTGGTGCAATGGTTCATACCATACTTGCAAACTAATCGATTGATTATATTATAACTCTAATATGATTTTGTGTTCTTCTTTTGCAGGAACTGCTGTAATAATGTATAAGTCTATAAATCATGGACTATGAGGAAGATATATTACTAATTTAATTCTGAAGACGGGGTTTATTCATTGCCTTGTTATTGATGAATTCCCTAGCCTTCAAAAGGTATATAAGTATAGATGTGAAAGGGCATTCCCATGTAGGGGCATGACTCTATGTGGATCATGCCTCTAAACTTTGATCGATCAATAATAAGACTGCCGATAACAAAACCAAAAGGCAGATAACAATCAACGTAACTAATACATAGTTAATGTGATCGGTGTTGCTATGAACCGATACACTACTTGATCAAAATTTGAATGCAACTGATATAAAATGTTGATCAGTATTTTGGCATTTAGTAAAATGAAAATATAAGTTGTTGATATATATATATACAATCAGTACTTCACTATTTGATTTATCATCAATTATCATATATTATATTTACTTGTAAAGTTTGCTTCAATTTACTATGAAGCTAACATTCTCAACTCTCCCTCTTTAACAAGGAGGGAATTGAAGCACATATAATACAAGATTAAATACCACCTTAAGTGTGGTCTATAATAGATTTATGTCATGGTGTCCGGCAAGATCCGGCCTGAAGAACCATAACAAATTGATTTTCATGGTCTCCGACAAAATCCAGCCCGAAGAACCATGATGAGTTGGTTATCAAGGTGTCCAACAAAATTTGGCTCGAAGAAGCATGGTAACGCTTACTCCAACACATTTTGGTGTTAGGAGATAGATCAACTATTGATAAGGTCGCCACCCTACATATGAAAGATCGTCACCTTTCATAACATAAGTTTGCAAATAATCTAATTTTCAATTATTCAAAAATATATTAAATTGAAAATGTATTTACAAATTTGTCATTCCGAGTTTACCTCAGAAGTACTCTATTTTCAACCTTGCAAGAGGCTTGGTGGAAATTTTAGCATTTTGCTCATTAGTGGAAATGTCAGCATTTTGGTGGAAATGTCTCAATGTGCTTTGAATGATTTTGGAAAATGGGATTAGCAAAAAGTTTGATGTAGCTTTGGTTATCACAATGAATCACTATGGGATTTAGTTGCTTTCCAAAAAGTCCAAATAATAGCTTTCTCAACCATACTGCTTCGCAAGCTCCCATGGATGCTGCCATATATTCAACTTCGGTGGATCTCAAGGCAGCTATTGGTTGTTTTCTATTGAGCCAAGATATCATTGTTGATCTACGACTGAAGCAACACCTTGTAGTACTTTTGCGATATGTGGAACAACCAGCCCAATCAGAATCAGTATATCCCAATGTTACACCAGTACGGGGGTACTTTGGGACAGCGGGATGTTAGGGCGAGTTTCTAAGATGGGGGGAAAATGGCCCTCATTTTCAGGACGACAAGGGGACGACCAAGGGATGGCCAGGGGACGACGGCAAGCAAAAGACAAGCTAGAGAGGGGTGTTGTATAGTAAACATGTAGAACTTGAAATGCTAGTTACGAAATGATGTTTCAATAGTTCACTAGAACATACCAAATTAAAATACTTGAAAAATAGCAAAATTGCAACATGAATTAGAACCATTGACATTCAACAGAGTAACATATTAAATAGCCAATAGTAACATTCAAAAATCAAAATTCAAATAGAAATTTGAGTACACGTCCCAACAACGCATGGTTACGGAGTGGCAGAGGTGGGGGTGCTTGGGTACTCAAGTACCCAGTGCGGGGACGTCTTGGGGACGGGTACTTCAAGGTTTGGAGGGGGGTGTGAGTCTCCAAGTTACACTAGTATATCCTTCAAGTTTAATCTCAACATTTTTGTACTTCGAACATTGAAATGACTTAAAACATTGGTGGCATAGAAGATATCAGGCCTAGTGTTTACTAAATACATAACTGATCCAATAATCTGTCTGTAGAGAGTGGGATCAATAGATTCTAAATTCACAACTTCTTCTTTTAGCTTGTGTAGATTTGTTTCCATCGAAGTTGCTAGAGGTTTGCAGTCCATCATACCGAATCTAGTTAATATGTCAAGGGTGTACTTCCCTTGATTTAGAACAATATGGTCTTTCTTTTGACATACTTCTAGACCCAAAAAGTAGTGTAGTAGACCTAGATCCTTTATTTCAAATTCAGCTATAAGATCTTGTTTGCATCTTTCAATTAAATGATCTTCAACTATTATTAATAAGTAATCAACATATAAAACAAGTATTAACATGTCATCATTAGATATTTTGAAATATATGTTTGGATCAACTTCATTTTTGAAGTATCCTAGTCCAGAGAGGTATCTATCTATCCTTTCATATCAAACTCGTGGTGCTTGTTTGAGGTCATAAAGAGCTTTCTTTAGTTTACAAACATATAGGTTCTTCTCTTTTATAACAAAACCTTCATGTTGTTCAATATATACTTCTTCATTAACGACACCATTCAAAAATGTGGTCTTCACATCCATTTGATGTATCTTCCATCCTTTGGATGTTGCAATTGCAATAATTGTCCTTACTAAAGTGTATCGAGCAATTGGAGCAAGTATTTCCTCATTATCAATACCTGCCTTTTGAGAGAAACCTCAAGCAACAAATCTTGCTTTATGTTTTTCAATATGACCATCTGAAGCATACTTGATTTTGTATAACCATTTTGATGAAACAACTAATTTGTCTTTGGGCCTAGGTACAATATCCCAAACATCATTTTGTAATATGGATTGATATTCTTCGACCATAGCATCTTTCCCTGCTTGACAAGATAGGGCTTCTTCAACAATTGATGGTTTAGATTTTGTAAGCTTAGTTACTATTGCAATGTAACAAGATTTATTTCTGGTTTTCTTGCTCTCCCTAGAGATTTCATCTGGTTCAACATTATTTTCTTCAATCATTTTTCTTGCCCATGATGGCCTTTTCTTGATATTAGAGATGTCTCTATTTTCTATGTCCGGTAATAGTTCATTCTCTTCTAATATGTTCTCCCTCTTATTTTCAATTTGCAGATTTCATCTAATTTTGTGATGGGCTCATCTTCTGTACTTGTGGATAGTTTTAAAGCAGTGTTTCCTTCAAATTTGACGTCTCCGTTGATTTCAATTGATCTTTGCCTAGGTACATAGACTATATACCCTTTGGAGTTTTCACTGTACCCAACAAATATTCCTTTCTTCCCAAATGGTTCTAACTTGGTTCTCTTTTCTTTAGGTATGTAAAAATAAACAGGGCAACCAAATATTTGGAGATGACTTAGGTCAGATTTAATTCCTATAAAGACTTCTTCAGGAGTTTTGTTTTCTAGGATTGAGTGTGGACATCTGTTTTGAATATATACAGCAATATTAGTGGCCTCCGCCTAGAATGAGAAGTGTAAACTTTGATCATGCAGCATGGCTTTTGATGCTTCAACAATGGTTCTATTTTTCTTTCTGCCACCCCATTCTGTTGAGGATTATAAGGTACAATATACTCCCTCTTAATCCCAATAAAGGTGCAAAAGTCTTTGAAATTTTCAAAGGTATATTCACCCCCATTGTCTGAACAGTTTTTATTCTTTTTGACATTTGATTTTCCACAATTGCTTTGAACTCTTTAAATTTTAATAGAACCTCATTTGATTCTTTGACCTTTAGAAAATAGATCCAGGTTTTCCTAGAAAAATCATCAATAAATATTATGTAGTATGAGAGTCCTCTTAGAGAAAGTGTTGGCATAGGTCCACATTTATCAGTATGGACTAGTTCCATAACTGATTTAGACTATGGTTGGCTAGGAGGAAAAGGTCTTTTTTACATTCTTTCCTAGAGCACATCCTTTACAAATGCCTATATGATTTGAATTGAAGTTAGGTGTTCCGTGGTGATTTTTTCTATATTTGACCGTGTACTGAATCCAATATGTCCGAGCCTTCTATGCCATATTTCATTAGGATTTATTACTTCGTGACTTAGGGCTTGCTTTTGAATGTTACACAGTTTATATAGGGTTCCATCTCTGGTCCCTATGGTGATAGCATTCTTGAGGTTAGTATTTTTAGGCCAGTACAAAACTTTGTCTTCATTAAAGTTGACTTGATACCCTTCATCAGCAAATCCAAAGATGGATACCAGATTCCTTTTTATGCCAGGTACGAAAAGAACATCTTTCAATTTTAGAGTAACCCCAATTCTTAGTTGTATAGAACATGTCCCAAATCCTTTTATCAGATAGGTGGAGTTATCTCCAATGGTGACTCCTTCAGTGAGATAATTTCCAAAAGTTTCAAACTTATCTTTGAATCCGGTTATGTGATAGGATGCATCACTGTCTATTATCCACACATTTTTGTCGGATTTCATCTCACTTGATAGAGTTGAGTAGAATAATAGCTTTTCTTCCTTTTTGTTTTGGCTAAGGAGGCTAGAATTTTTTCCCTTTCTGGACAAAGTTTGAAGGTATGTCCAAATTTCTCACACTTGTTACACTGAAATTTGGAGAAGTCTTCTCTATTGTAGTTATTGTTTCTTTTTCGTTTATCATTTTTCTTCCCTTTGAATTTTCTCATTTCCCCACTGTTATTAGAGACTAAGAAAAGAGCTTGATTTTCTCCCTCTTGATTTGAAATGATCCCTCTAGAAATTAGTCTCGATTCTTCTGAGGTGCAATCATTTTAAGTTGATCAAAAGCTGGTATTGACGGTCTGCTGACGACTTGGATGAATGCTTCCCAAGATATAGGTAGTCCTCTAAGTGTTATTATGGATAATTCTTGATCTTCTACTTTGTTTCCAATAGAAGATAGTTGATTTTTTGTTTCAGAAATTCTTCCAAAGTAGGATGAGAGACTCTCCTTTGTTCATTTTTATATTCATAAGTTGATTTTTTAATGTATGCAATCTACTTGAGTTGATCTCAAATGTGTCCTTAATTGTTTTAAATACTTCAAATGCTTTCTTAAGATTTGATATGGAAGGAAGAATACGATCATTTACTGAATCGTCAATGATTTTCCTGGCTTTATTATTTCGCCTTTTCCAAGTGGCTTTTTCTGCCTCGTCTTCAGGTATTGAAATGTCTATTTCAATGAATGATTCTAATTCCAATTCTTCGAGGATTGTTGTAATTCGAATTTTCCATCAAAAAAATTTGTTGCTCCTTCAAGCCTATCCTCAACTCAACATTGTTAGCCATGATGTTTTAAAAATTTGTTTAGCAATCTCTCTACCAATTTGGCTCTGATGCCATGTAAAGATTTAATAGATCGTTGTGGTAAAGATTGAACTGAATATACCTGCAAACTAATTGACGGATTATATTATAACTCTGATACAATTGTGTGTTCTTCTTTTGCAGGGACTGCTGTTATAATGATCGCAGATATATAAGTCTACAAATCGTGGACTGTGAGGAAGATGTATTACTGATTTAATTCTGAAGACTGGGTTTATTCATTGCCTTGTTATTGATGAATTCCCTAGCCTTCGAAAGGTATATAAGTATAGATGCCAAAGGGCATTCCCATGTAGGGGCATGACCCTACATGGTTCATGCCACGTAGAGTCATGACCCTACGTGGTCATGCCTCTAAACTTTGATCTATCAATAATAAGACTGCCAATAACATAACCAGAAGGCAGATAACAATCAACATAACTAATACAGAGTTAATGTGATCGGTGTTTGCTATGAACCGATACACTACTTGATCAGAATTTGAATGCCACCGATATATAATGTTGATCAGTATTTTGGCATTTTGTAAAATGAAAATATAAGTTGTTGATATATATATATATATATATATATATATATATTCAATCAGTACTTCACAATTTGATTTATCATCAATTATCATATATTTTATTTAATTGTAAAGTTTGCTTCAATTTACTATGAGGCTAACATTCTCAACAATATGTGCAACTTTGACAGTGAAAATTCCACCGTTCTGGATACAAAGACAACTCTTAAAAATTCAGATATACTATAGCATCGTCATTTGTGCATATCATATTTAAATTAGCAACCAGATGATAAATCCTGCAAATATATTTTACAGCCTGGGTGGCTTCATATAATTGACAGTCTTGCTACTTTTTCTTTTTATACTTGCTGCTTATAATTCTCAAGTGGATGCTACGGGTATTTCCAGAATTCCATGTGCTTCCAAATCTTGAGATGATTATGTTTGTGCTCACTAAAACCATTCATCGTGGATGGAGATAATGATGTGAACTCTTAATCCTGCAGTTCTTTTAATCCACGTGACAGATATCCCATATTTGCTCTATATTCTAGTTGCTTTATTTTTGTGCATAGCCATCCAGTAGATGGAAATCATGCCTGGTTTGATACCATCATTGACATGCCCAAACAATGTTATCACTGAAAATATGCTAGAAAATATTTTAATCAGTTCCAAATTTCACATGTTTAGTGAAACTTTTGACAATGAACTGCCCCTGAAACAGCCATTGTTCCTGTATTGAATAATCAATATTTTCTGTCACTGCTCTTTTCAGATCATCTCCTGATTCTTGTGCAATAGAGTGACACATTTCTTTACATGCAACAGGATCAATCTAAGGAAATGATATGCAACTTTTTACTGCTATAGTGGAAGGAAGCTCATCTCAATTGAAACTTCATATACAAAATGGAAATATAATAATAATCATTTGGTAAGAAAATCAAAGAAGGTGCAGAAATGGAGGCCTTAAATTTGCAAAAATTTAGGACTCCATCAGGTTCTGTGGAGAATATTATCAAATTTCATTGTGTATTTCAATATTCAATGACCATTAACTTAGTTTCTTTGTCTTCATCTCTGTTGTATATTCATGGTCACGAAGGACTTTGAAATCAAACATTTCCGATTATCTACTTGCAGGTTCTGTGATTTCAATGTTGTGCTGAGCATACTGGTAAGCAAGGGTTTTGGTACTTTTTCCTGCTTTTCATGTTGTGGGCATATATCTGTAAGAAATGACGCTCCTTTTACTGTGTGGAGTGTCCTGCTGGCCATGTATTTGTTTATCTGGAAAATGTTTAAGATCATTTTTATTTCAAACATTGGCATCTTTATTTCAAACAACTATGATTATCTCATTATATAAGGATGGACAACGGCAGTAAAAGACAACCTTCCATTGAAATGTTTGATAACTGAGATCTTAATACATAAAGTACTATGAACTATTGTTTAGTTCAGCATTATAGAAGGGCGTTAGAAAAATGATGCAAACATAGTTACATGAGAACAAATGGTTTATGATAATCAGAGCAATAGAGAATTATAAAGACAAGTCAATAGCCTCCAATAACCGCAAGAGGATCCTTCCCACATCTACAGAAAAATAAGAGAAAATTGTAAGTGTTTCAAATGTTGAACAACAAAGAAAGAGGAGACTATACGCTCTGTCTATCTTATGCATTGTTCAAAATGTATAAGCGAAGGTTTGTGTGTTTTTATTTCCATTAATGGCCTCAAAAAAACCAAAAGATTATTTTTGGACAGTACTCTATCGAAAGATGAGGTATACAAAGTGATAGAGATGGAGTTAAAGTTCATGTACGATTTCCTATTCTCCAAGTCAGCTTCGCAGCGTTTACTATGTATGGAGCATTTAGGCACTTTCTCAGTGCCTATTTTCTTGTCGTAGACACCATTCTGGTATTATAATGTATGCCCTCCTTTTCTAGTGTTCCTTATGGAAGTCAATCAGCTCTGCAGAATTATTGTATCTGACTAGGCTATAGTAAGGTTGATTTGCATTAAGATTCAATATCATCGTCTCCCTCAAGAATTTTACGGCATCTTCATTACAAGGACTTGAAAAAGATATTATCATCACTGCATTTTGAAGATAATTGAGATAGTTATTTCTTTGCTAAGGGAGGTCAGGAGACTGCTGGGAGATCAATACTGGAAGAAAGAAAATCAGCAATACAGTGTCATAAGCACTTGCTTCAAGACAAGGGACTCTGTTATATGAATTTTGTTTGATTTCACTTTGAGTACCACTTTATCCAAGAATTATGCTTACCTTTTTCTCTCACACCCCAATCTTTTGCATGTCCACCTAGACACTGCAAAGATGGTGTTTATGAAACTTCACCATAAAATTATTCATCCCAAATGTGGAAAGGCTGATGAGATGAAAAATATATTCAATGGGGAAACATTTTAGGCAAAAGCTTAGACCTAACTCGTGCACTGCTGAAAATTGAAAGGGAACAGCTATGGGAATTATTAGCCAAGTATTGGACTGCTTTGGTTTTATACATTGTTGTTTACAACAAAGTTGCATTCCATGCAGAGTGCCTTGCTGCAGGAGGGCAATTCTTGATGCAATTGTGGGTTTTGCTAGGACACATAGGATGTGGTGAGCAGTCAGACATTGCAGTGACAAGGAAAGAGGAGAATACGACAATAAAAGATAAGGAAGATTAAGAGAAAAAGCTTCAAACAACGACATGATACCCAGGGAATGACATTGTCAGAACCCCTAATTTCAAAAAATTAAATGAGATTTTATGAAGTTTTGAAATCTACCAAACAAATTGGGGATTTTTACCCTAACTCACTATCATTTTTACACTCTCTAGACTTTTCCATTGCTGTGGCAGCAAGGGTTTGGACTGGTGTGTGCTAATAGATGCCCATTTTCACTGGTATGCACATGGGTTCTATGGAGAATATTAACAAATTTGCTTTATGTATTAAGATCTTCTATGACCATTAACTCAATTTCTTTGTCTTCATCTCTAGTGTATATTCATGGCCACAAGGGACTTTGAAATCAAACATTCTTGATCCTTTGTTTGCAAGTTCTATGACTTCAATGTCATGTTGGGCATACTGGTAAGCAAGGGTATTGAGCATGTATGGGCTTTATCTAGAAAATGTTTTTGATGTTCTCCTCCATATTAAAATTGAAATTTCCTTCTTAAATATTTGTCTATGCATACCTTTATGCACATTATAAAAAAGAAATTTGGGTTTCTTTTTTCACATTGCATTATTTCTCATTTTTGGAAATTTACCATGTTAGTTTTTTTTAAATGCAGCTATGGTTTGGAAACACAATAATTTTGGAACCCTGTGCAAATATAACCGTTATGTCTGTGAATCTCTGCATTTCTACTTAAAAACTTTGAGGAGATAATGAACAACACTACTCTTGATCTTTTAACTCATAGGAATGCAATTTTTGTGCACTCTTTTATACACATATGTTGTTTGTGTATTTTGAAATAAAGGTATTTCTTATATGCAAGAAATTTTTTTTAAAATGTCTTTGATTTCACTGATTTCTTGCCAAATCCACTGGATAGGGTTTTTTGACGATGTCATTGTTTGGGTATCATGTCATTGTTTTAAGTTTTTTCTCTTAATTTTCCTTCTCTTTTATTGTCTTGTCCTTCACTTATCTTGTCACCTAAATGTCTCAATGCTCACCACATCCAATGTGTCCTAGCAACACCCACAATTGTGTCAAGAATTGCCCTCGTACAGCTAAGCACTCTACATAGAATGTATCTTTGTCGTAAACACCAATGTAGTCCAATACTCGACTAATAATTCCGACAGTTCTTCCCTTTCAATTTTCAGCAGTGCGCGAGTTAGGTCTAAGCCTTTGCCTAAAATGATTTCCCCAATGAAAACATTTTTCAACTCATCGACTTTTCTACATTTGAGATTCATAATCTCATGGTGAAGTTTCATAAACACCATCTTTACGGTCTAGATGGACAAGCAAAAGATTGGTGTGTGAGACTAAAAGGTAACCACAATCCCTGGATAAGGTGGTACTCACATTGAAATCGGGCAATTTCCATATAAGAGAGTCCTTGATCTTGAAGCAAGTGCTTATGACACTGTACTGCTGAATTTCTTTCTTCGAGTATTGATCTCCCAACAACCTTTTGATCTCCCTTAGCAAAGAAATAGCTATCTCAATCATCTTGAAATTGCAGCAATTATAATATCTTTTTCAAGTCCTTGTAATGAAGAGACGGTAAAATTCTTGAGACAATGATATTGAATCTTGATGCAAATCAACCTTACCATAGCCCACTCAGGTGCAATAGTTTTGCACAGCTAATGGACTTCCATAAAGAACACTACAAAAAGGATATACATTATAATTCCTTGTGTTCCCTTGAATCTATCACCTTTGATTTCAAAGAATACCATAATGGCAACTACAATAAGAAAAGAGGCACTGAGAAAGCGCCTAAATGCTCCATACATACTAAACATTCTGAAGCTTCACTCAGAGAATAGGAAATCATACATGAACTTTAATTCATCTCTACCACTTTGAATATCTCATCATTTGATAGAGTGGTGTCCAAAAACTATCTTCTGGTTTTCCTCAAGGCCCTTCATGCAAATAAAGACCCACAAACCTTCACTTATACATTTTGAACCATGCATAAGACAGACAAAGCATATAGTCTCCCCTTTCTTTGTTGTTCAGCATTTGAAATGCACATACAATTTTCTCTTGTTTTTCTGTACATACAAGAAGGATCCTCTTACAGTTACTAGAGGCTATTGACTTGTCTTTGTAATTCTCTATTGCTTTGATAATAATAAATCACTTGTTCTCATATAACTATAATAGCATCATTTTCATAATGTCCTTCTATAATGATATTCTAAACAATACTTCATAATACTTTACGCACTAAGATCTCAGCTATCAAACATTTAAATGGAAGGTTGACATTTATTGTCATTGTCCATCCTTATATAATGAGATAATCAATTGTTTGAAATAAAAATGTCAATGTTCGTTAATCAATTCCTCATGACGTACATAGGGGGCAAGCCCATTAAATCATGCAGTCACACGCATGATACCAAAACTTTACATGAAGTCAAAACTCCCTCTAATTTAGATCTAATCAAGACCTTCAAGGATCAACTTGAACATATCATTTATTCGTTCCTTCAAACGGATGTGTCAAACTCCCTCCGAACATCAATCTTTTGAGCTTCTTTGAAGAAGTGGCAAGCTCCCTCTAAATCTAATATCAATCATCATTTTCTTGCAAGAACATCCTCGGAAAAGATCAAGGAAAATAGTGTCGTTGGTAGAAACTATGTTGCCGACAGATAGATTAGTATTATGATATTGCTATCAGGATTTAACTGTGTGATTTTGAGTCAAACTCATTGACCCATGTTTCATGAGTAGTGATTCAACATGAATCCATCTCTCATTAGAATAAATGGAACACTTAGCACTCATTGGATCTAGGTGATGCTCACAAGGGTGAAGCACCGAGACTTCCTGGGAGGTCACCCATCCCAGTACTACTCTAGCTTGAGCGCGCTTAACTACGGAGTTTCCTCTATCATTAAACCCAAAGCTTGCAACCCCATTTGCAAAACCTTCACCAAGTGTTGTGCCTTATGAACCATTCATTAGAAAGCCCCTTAAGCTCATCAATTGATAAGTAGGAGATATTTTCCATAGCAAGTCAAATTATGATATTGCTATCAAGATTTAACTGTGTGATTTTGAGTCAAACTCATTGACACATGTTTCATGAGTAGTGATTCAACATGAATCCATCTCTCATTAGAATAAATGGAACACTTAGCACTCACTAGATCTAGGTGATGCTCACAGGGGTGAAGCACCGGGACTTCCCGGGAGGTCACCCATCCCAGTACTACTCCAGCCTGAGCGCGCTTAACTACGGAGTTTCCTCTATCGTTAAACCAAAGCTTGCAACCCTATTTGCAAAACCTTCACCAAGTGTTGTGCCTTATGAACCATTTATTAGGAAGCCCCTTAAGCTCATCAATTGATAAGTAGGAGATACTTTCCACAGCAAGTCAAATTATGATATTGCTATCGGGATTTAACTGTGTGATTTTGAGTCAAACTCATTGACCCATGTTTCATGAGTAGTGATTCAACATGAATCCATCTCTCATTAGAATAAATGGAACACTTAGCACTCATTGGATCTAGGTGATGCTCACAGGGGTGAAGCACCGGGACTTCCTGGGAGGTCACCCATCCCAGTACTACTCCAGCCTGAGCACGCTTAACTACGGAGTTGCACAAGGCTTAATTGATGAGCTTAAGGGGCTTTCTAATGAATGGTTCATAAGGCACAACACTTAGTGAAGGTTTTGCAAATGGGGTTGCAAGCTTTGGGTTTAACGATAGAGGAAACTTCGTAGTTAAGCGCGCTCAGGCTGGAGTAGTACTGGGATGGGTGACCTCCCAGGAAGTCCCGGTGCTTCACCCCTGTGAGCATCACCTAGATCCAATGAATGCTAAGTGTTCCATTTATTCTAATGAGAGATGGATTCATGTTGAATCACTACTCATGAAACATGGGTCAATGAGTTTGACTCAAAATCACACAGTTAAACCCTGATAGCAATATCATAATTTGACTTGCTGTGGAAAATATCTCCTACTTATCAATTGATGAGCTTAAGGGGCTTCCTAATGAATGGTTCATAAGGCACAACACTTGGTGAAGGTTTTGCAAATGGGGTTGCAAGCTTTGGTTTAACGATAGACGAAACTTCGTAGTTAAGCGCGCTCAGGCTGGAGTAGTACTGGGATGGGTGACCTCCCAGGAAGTCCCGGTGCTTCACCCCTGTGAGCATCACCTAGATCCAATGAGTGCTAAGTGTTCCATTTATTCTAATGAGAGATGGATTCATGTTGAATCACTACTCATGAAACATGGGTCAATGAGTTTGACTCAAAATCACACAGTTAAATCCTGATAGCAATATCATAATTTGACTTGCTGTGGAAAATATCTCCTACTTATCAATTGATGAGCTTAAGGGGCTTTCTAATGAATGGTTCATAAGACACAACACTTGGTGAAGGTTTTGCAAATGGGGTTGCAAGCTTTGGTTTAACGATAGAGGAAACTCCGTAGTTAAGCGTGCTCAGGCTGGAGTAGTACTGGGATGGGTGACCTCCCAGGAAGTCCCGGTGCTTCACCCCTGTGAGCATCACCTAGATCCAATGAGTGCTAAGTGTTCCATTTATTCTAATGAGAGATGGATTCATGTTGAATCACTACACATGAAACATGGGTCAATGAGTTTGACTCAAAATCACACAGTTAAATCCTGATAGCAATATCATAATTTGACTTGCTGTGGAAAATATCTCCTACTTATCAATTGATGAGCTTAAGAGGCTTTCTAATGAATGGTTCATAAGGCACAACACTTGGTGAAGGTTTTGCAAATGGGGTTGCAAGCTTTGGGTTTAACGATAGAGGAAACTCCGTAGTTAAGCGGGCTCAGGCTAGAGTAGTACAGGGATGGGTGACCTCCCGGGAAGTCCCGGTGCTTCACCCCTGTGAGCATCACCTAGATCCAATGAGTGCTAAGTGTTCCATTTATTCTAATGAGAGATGGATTCATGTTGAATCACTACTCATGAAACATGGGTCAATGAGTTTGACTCAAAATCACACAGTTAAATCCTGATAGCAATATCATAATTTGACTTGCTGTGGAAAATATCTCCTACTTATCAGTTGATGAGCTTAAGGGGCTTTCTAATGAATGGTTCATAAGGCACAACACTTGGTGAAGGTTTTGCAAATGGGGTTGCAAGCTTTGGGTTTAACAATAGAGGAAACTCCGTAGTTAAGCGGGCTCAGGCTGGAGTAGTACTGGGATGGGTGACCTCCCAGGAAGTCTCGATGCTTCACCCCTGTGAGCATCACCTAGATCCAATGAGTGCTAAGTGTTCCATTTATTCTAATGAGAGATGGATTCATGTTGAATCACTACTCATGAAACATGGGTCGATGAGTTTGACTCAAAATCACACAGTTAAATCCTGATAGCAATATCATAATTTGACTTGTTGTGGAAAATATCTCCTACTTATCAATAGATTAGTATTGTTATGTCGCCGACGGACCCCTTCGGCCACATAACAATACTAATCTATCCATCGACTACACAGTTTCTACCGACAACAAATAGCTCTTATAGTAATAAAATCACTTTTAATAATTATTCTTGATAATAATATTATTATATTTTAACTATAAGAACATCACAAATTTGATTTTAAATAATCATCTACATATAAATGATCTATTAGAATTATTTTAATATTATATATATATATATATATATATATATATATATATATATATATATATATATATATATATATATATATATATATATATATATATATATATATATATATATATATGTGTGTGTGTGTGTGTACAAATTTATCCCTCTATATATATAATGATCACATTTATATTGTGCCATTCAATAAGAAGAATAATGAAAGAATATTTACAATATTTAAATTACATTACATATACCTTTATTTGATTCTTATTAAATCCACGTAAATACTCTTCCCTACCCTTGCAATGGTATCCATGTAGGATTCATTGCAATTTAAGATATATCATGCTCCACCCAAAGGCCACGTATGTCACCTTTAAATATGTTCAAACAAAAAACATGCCATATAATATTAGTCAATCGCCCTTTGAATATATTATTTTTTCGCAGTAATACGGTTGAGGGGTAGTTGAAGTAATCAATAAAATCATGCATTTTATTTAGGTCTGCAATACGAAGTGCAAAGTCTTCAACATAGCTATTATATATTGTCAGCCACAACTATGTTAAATAATATCTGCCACTTTATCTTCAAGTTATTTACGCAAGTCAAGGTACTTCCAAAAATCAAAATCGTCACCAAAAATCAACATCGGTTATGATGACCCTTTCCTGGCATTGAAAGTCATTTTGCTTTACTTCACCAAGCTTTGCATGATGCTTCACTTAGCTTTCGATGTGGGTGTGGCAACTAGCAAAGTCTACTTATTTACCATCTAATCTAACAAGTCCCTCGTATTTGATGCTCAATACGCTTCAATATATCGATGGTGGTTTTACTATCTTAATGTTACGCCGGTTGACGTGGTCTATTTCAATGATAATATCCAACTTCCTATGCTATTTGTGCCACATGGGGGTGATTAGATTCATTTTTCTATCTCTTCAATTATCAATTCCGTATTGGCCCATAGCTTGAGCATAGGTTCGTTTACACAATGGCTAGTAATGGTCGATAACATTCAATAATGGTTGACTGCGTTGGTAATGATTGTTTGCAATTGTCCTTACTGGTTTGCTCATTCCCTTTGGCACCCACTTCCCACTTTGAAGATAATCACATGGGGAGGGTACGCAAAAATGTTTGTCACATTTTAACAGATTGCATTGCTAATGTCACCATTCATAAACCATAGAGTCTTGGATTCCTACATGAGTCACAATGATGCTTCCTATTCGCACGTAAGGAGATGAGCTTCCAATTCGCACACGGATTTCTAATTCACTCTTCCAAAATCCAAGTTTAACAATGATATCAACATATCTGATGATATGCAATTTCCTTCCAAGTATGACTGCATGTTATATTTAGTATCTATCAAGCAACAATATTTGTGATTTAAGGAGACTAATCAAATAACTGCATGCATCGATCACTATCCATAGTGGGAGACAAATTTTGATGACTATTGAACCAAGAATACAGTTGTACAACTATGACGATTTGAAGACCACTCCATCTATATCATACATATGTTTGATTCAACACCATCGCAGTAGTTGTGGTGATTGCAAGGGTTATCACCTATTGTGACCCAATCCTCATTGCCAAATTAATTGCATGAATTATCCTTGCACTCTCTACAGCATCTATGATTGCATTAGAAGCCTGCTCTAATACCAAGTTATTTTTCAAGATCACAGCCAATTGTAGTAAGCACTACCATGTTAGGTATGTGTGTTCCAAATGGCAGCGATCTCTTATTTATAATGAGGGTAAGCTATGAAGAGACATGTCTATTCATTAATTAGATAGTTAATATAATAAAATATATATATATATATATATATATATATATATATATATATATATATATATATATATATATATATATATATATATATATATATATATATATATATATATATATATATATATCATTGTTATATTAATTTCTCTCATATAATAATTAACTTATATCTCATGTATAATGAGCACACATATATAAATTATATCTCATATATAATTATATATATTCATAGGTTTATCCAACTAAAGCTACCAAACATCACTAGATCAGTTCCACTTGAGTCTAGGGGAGTTTTGCGGTGGTCAATTGCACGTTACTGGCAGTTTGACCCCTTTTCTCTCTACTTTTCATCATATATCCGGCCCTAGGAATTTAGAGGCCTATTCATTGTATTCTCACCTCATTGTTAAGATATCTGACTTTTGGTCATGATTTTGCACCTCGCAAATCATGCTTGACTATTTGGGCATGTAGATTGTAGCAAATTTCCTGATTATCCATATACATAGATTGATTCCTTCTCAATTGTTCTTTTGTGTTCATTATTTGTGAAATTTTGATTATCAATCAATTTCCTTATGAATTTTGCATGCAGATTTAATATCCCATAGTGCAGATTTGTGATTGTGTTTTCATGTATTGATTCTGAATATGTGAAAACACAAGTGTTTTCCTCTTCAGGTATCAGGATACCAAAAATTTTCATAGTGTTACTTTTGCAAAGTTGTCTGATTGATTTGTGAATTTGCAATGTTTTTTGATGAATAAAATTGATAAGTTGTGGCTACAAGTCTTGTCAAATTCATTGGTGTATCAACCCATTACTTTAAGTTTCAATTTAACAAGCACATCCATTTATCCCTATCCCTGTCAAGATTTACTTTTAGGTGATTCATCAAGTGAATCCGCCCCTAAATTGGAGATTCGCTCTCACCTTGGGCACACCCACAACCGGAGAGTGTTTCCATGTTCCAATAGGATAGCTTAACAAAGCATCACACTATAAGCACAATCCTAATTGACAATGTAGTACCTAAGTAAACTTAAGTAATGTTTGTCTATCTCCTAAACAAATAGCATTCTAGGTAAAACAATTAAACACGCCAACAAAGTCCATCCATTAAGTTAGATGTCCTAAATATGGGTATCCGCCAAAGTCTAATCAAGTCCTCCTCATCAATGAAGTGCAACCCTAAAGGATAGTTAGCTCACAATCTACAGATAAGTGGTCAAGAGACAACCCTCCCCATATAGAGCATAGAGAGGGGTTCTCTACATAGAATGAGATGGAAATGGTGGCCAAAGAAGGTATGGTCATTTATGGGCCCCTCTGTATATAGATAGGTTGACAATTTCAAGCAAATGTATGGTTGGGTGACATTTAAAGATGGTTGATTAGGCTCCAGAAGTCAAATCCAAGCTATCTTTTGTTTCTAGTTTGCATTGAATCTAAGGATGCACTAAATCATATGACTCAAGCATTTAACCTATGAAAAGAGGAGCAAGATATGACTTCAAACTGGACCAAGGCCCTTTTCCACTTGAGGATCCTATTATTGTAAGTTTACAACAAAAAATAGCTCTCAATAAAATTAGAATGGCTTAAAATCAAGTGGTTCATAAGTTTACAAAGCCCAGCTCTCAATAAAATTGGAATGGCTTAAAATCAAGTGGTTCATAAGTTTACAATAAAGACCAGCTCTCAATAAAATTGGAATGGCTTAAAATCAAGTGGTTCATAAGTTTAGAAAAGCCCAACTCTCAATAAAACTGGAATGGCTTAAAATCAAGTGGTTCATAAGTTTGCAACAAAGACCAGCTCTCAATGAGTTTGGAATGACTTAAAATCAAGTGGTTCACATCCTAGGGCCAAGGTCACTTTTTGATAATTACTTTTCAATAGTTTGGTTCAACAAATTGTCTCTCTAAGAGGGTTGATGTTGCTTATGATGATGGATAACCACTTGCATTAATGTTACTTATTCAACTACTCTTGCTTATCCAGCAAAATCTACTATTTTTGCTTCATCAACAAACTCTAGATATAAGAGATCTACCACTTTTTTTTGTTGCTGGGCATAGATATGTTACCAATGAATCTAAATGTACTTTTGTTTCTTGAGTTATGGGATCTACTACTGCTCCAAATGGTTCAACTTATAAATCTTCCCTTGGGGTTGAAACTATATCTACCCTCACTTCTCTTGTCTTTGGTGTGTCTTCCTTAGCTTCTGGTAGAGAAAGCAAATACAAAAAAGAATCTAAAAGTAGGTGTATATATTTTATATTGTCTTTTTGAAATACATATACTCAAGAAACAATACAACAAACGTATAGTGCTCACTAAAACTTATGTCTACATAGCTCCCGTTGCTGCATGGAACTACTGAAGACCTCAAAATGACCTCATTGTTCCTTTGCACTGCTAAACACTATGGAATAAACTTGATGCTCACTTACATTACCAAATATATTATCAAGTTTTCAACCTTATGAGAGCCAATTCAAAATGCTTGAGGATTTTGTCTCAAGCAACAGGTTGCTATAATAGTTACTATAGTAGTGTCGAATTTCTGAAAAAGGAATGAAGATTTTGTGTTTAAAATAATCAATGATGTCTTTCCACTACTCACTGACACTAATCTCTCTGCATAATCCTTGCTACCTTATACCACTAAAGATCTCAGAATGACCTCATTGTTGCCTAGCACTGCTGAATACTGAGGAATAACCCTGCACCACTAATTTACTAGATATCTGAGTGTTTCCATCCTCATAAGAGTCCATCTCAAAATGCCTAAGGATTTCATCTCAACAACAAACTCCTGTAGCAGAATCCCATTCTGTAAACAAAATGAGGCTTATGTGTTTGTGATGATGCATTTCTTCTTTGCAATACTACTTATATAAACTTCAGATCCCGCAATCCGTAAATGATAGGTATTAATCCCAAGTTCAATGATAGCTAACAAACAAACACTCCCCGAGGGTTGAGAGGGATAACTGACTACCTGAATCCTTACTTAAGCTGATTCCTTTTTTAACTAAAGATAACTAGTGTTACAACTGTAGCATCCTTTATTTAACTGACACAACTATATCCAGCTGACTAACTAAAAAGACCAGCTAAATCTAATAGCTGACAGGATCCAGTCAACCCTAAACCATGTCAAATATCAACAGGTCAGTGTCTGCTGGTGAAAAAGGAGATATTACGATATTCTTTGCAAAAAGTTAAATAGTCAAATCATGAAACACTTTAGTTGAGGAGCACAACCTACTTATATAGATAAATGTTCTTTTCAAAACGCAGACACATTTAACCTTTTCTATGTTTCTTCTTTTCACTAATCGAACATTTTCACACCATTTTTTATTTCCTCTTCTTACGAGTATCATTTTGAACCTAAATGATTAAATTCTTTCCAGATTAGCGATTAAATTGTTACAGAAAGGCGTGCCCGTGCTCAAGCGAAATATTTGTCTCTTATTGCCCTTTTTCCCCTATCCACAAGTACATAATACCAAGAACAAAAGCAGAATATCATATGCACTTTTAAAATCTTCAATAAGGATATCCCGATTTCTAAGATCCGTCAGCTTGTGTCTGCGCAACAAAATATAAGGCAATGCTATCGATATTGTACCTGGGGTCAATTAGTAAGTCTCCACGAAACAATAAGGAAAACCAACCACAAGAAAAATCAATCCTTCGCTGTCCATTACTAAAAAAGTTATATCTTGCATATCATAAATTTCAAGCAACTTGCAAAGGTGCTCTTCCCTGTCCGTTACTAAAAGCGTCACGCATTATATGTCACCCAAAGCCTAATTTTCAGAAACCGATTCCCCAATCAATTGCTCAAATCTATGAAAACATGAGATAATCTTTCCACATAATATAACCTTAACGTACCTGTAAGAATCAAAAAGTCCATAACCGTGCAATAAAAGTCTATCTTCAAGCCAAAATAAGATAAATAAATTCATCACAACATTTTCTTCATATGCATTTTTATCCTATTTACAGATTAAACAACCGTCTACAGCTATAATCTCTGTAACAAAGCCAAACTCAATTAAATTTCACGTGCACGCTAACATTGAACAAAATTGATTTAAGAAAACTATCAAATTAAAAGCAGCGGAATTACATACATAGTTGGCTTATCGTCAGGTCTGGCAGAGAGAGCGGCTTCCTTCTCAGACTCGGACGCCATGGTTGTATGGGAAACTTCCCCTCCCAGATGAGAGCTCAAAACCCTCAGCCTCAAACCCTTTCCTACTTCCAATAGTTTATTCATTAATACCCTGCCCATAAATTATAGAATCCAACGTCAATTCAGGAGTCCCGTGTGGGGAATACATTCTCAGAACATATCCACTCTGGCTTCAAGTATATATTTGCTTTCGTCACTTGTGTGTCAAAGTAAATATTCATGGCATTTCAAAGAAGGTAATTCTTTCATTGCTCAAAGCTTTTAAAGATGATTATAATATGGAAAGGAGTTAAGATATTGTCATTGTTTTATACTACAAACATTTTTATAATATAACAAAAATTATAACTAGGACTTGGACTCTATAGGTTCAAGAGTCGTTGATTTCTAATGTCATAATTTTCATTTTGAGTATTCACTTTTAATCTACAACTTATTGAACTCAACTAAACTTTCATCCCCGTCTACTAGAGGTGGTGTTGGTCCTTCAACCAAGCTATCATTGGTGAAGTCTAGACCTTGTCACTTGTTAGGGATTAACCTTACTTTTGTTAATACAAAATGATATAATTTGTAACTAGTAAACAACTTAGTCAAAGGATAGAGTGAAGGTTTGAATTTTCCCTATTCAATTGCCATTGGAAGTAATTTGGCTTGTCAATTTATTTATAGAATTGATGAAGGAAGTTAAACTCAATTGAATTGAAAGTAAATGTGGCTAACTGATTCTGAAGAACTTTGAGTGATGTTAAGGATATTTTCAACACTAGAACATAAAAGATGCATAGGCACATTTTCTTTAGTGCATGATACAATGGTAGAGGAAACAATGTGAGGACTAAGCAAGATGACAATACACAAAAATTATACCAAAAAATAAAGCCTCTACATAATGCTAGATGTTGGGTGCTAGACAGTTTCTAGAAATTCTTGTTAAGGTCCAAAATTCAATAACTGCCTAGATGAGGGATCGACAGAAAGAGCTTTGTCCAATGAAAAAAAGGATTCCTTAAAAATTAGCTTTTGGCCTCAAGTTGCAAAGTTTAATGCAGGATTTTGTGACTCAATGAGTACAATGAAACAAATGGGTTGCATGGAGGTGTTTGGAGTATGGAAAATAAATATTTCAAATAAGATATGCATTTATCATTTTATAGACTTCGTTCATTTAAAATGTATCTACATATGTTAAAAAATTGATTAGTCACATTTCACCAGTAGAGATCAGTGTGAATGGAGATTAGTAGCAGCACAAATATATTAATTTAACAATTTCACAAATATACCAAAAAAGAAATTTGTCCTTTGTAAGGATTCATTAATATTCTTCTTAGTTGTGATGTATTTCGTCGATTTCTTTTGTTGGTGTTTTTAGTCCTTTTAGTTGCTTTTGCTTTTTGTTGAGTTCATATTATGGGTTTGAATTTTATTGTGCTATTATTGTTATTATTTTTGTTTTTTATTATTATTGTTATTTTTGTGATTGTCGCAACTATAATAATAATGATAACAATAATATATTATTATTGTTAAAATTAAAACTTTTGTTATTATTGTTGTTATCATCTTATATATGTTGGGAGGCCAAGTTTACATCTTACATTTTATATCTCTTGCTCTTTCATCCTAATGATGGATTATATAAAAATTCACACAAAAACCAAAAACATTTATTTACATAGATTAAATGGATTGTAGAAATCTTATTAGTTTAAAAGTTACATTGTTCATTAGCATGGGATTCATCATTTGGATGTTGTTCCTCCTTTTGATTCAATTGTATGGAATTTTTTTCTTAGTGGGTGTATCGATCAATGATTTATGTTGTAGAACAAGTGCAAATAACCCAACATAATCTGTAAAAAGTAGATCAAAATTTTTAGTAAGAAAATTATTCAATGAAAATTATAAATTGCAATTTTAGATAAGAGAAATTGCAATAATGACTACATGAATTCAACACTAAAACTAATACAATCAGTCATGGTTTTGATGAGGAACAAGCATAGGCAATTGATTTTTTCACTTATATTGAATGGAGTAAGCTCTCTGATACTCCAGAACAGCTCTGAGAAGGTGCTTGAAGGAGACCTCGAGCCATAAGAGTGGAGTAGCATTGAGCAAAGAAAAGGAAGCCTGCCAAAGAAGAAGGTTGCTAAGTCTAGTCTCCCTAAAGTCCTAATGAAACACTTGAGCTTTGGCAAGTTAGATGTATATAGATGCCTTTCTATGTCCTTTGTACTAATCTTCTTTTTATGCAAATACCCTGCCTTCACGATGACTTCAATAGCCTTCACAATATCATGTGTATCAGTAAGACAGATATTGAGAATGGCTCTATCAAATTATTTCTAGAGAAAGCCATGGCTCTATCTGTAGCTTCTCTTACTTGCGGGTAAAAAAAGCTCAAATCCCCTAAAATTTGCACACAAATTCCACATGTATCAACCATACTTTGTTTGTCAACCGGAAGCTCCAAGTTCTCCCGCATCAATTCCATGAGGATATCAACTTCCTCATTTGACCTCTTGAAGTTCTTAATACTAAAAGCATAAACAGCTGCATATTTTATCCCCAATTTATAATAGACTCTTAGAGTATGCATCAGACTATTATACCCAAATTCGTGCCCCTTCACTTTCTTCATTTTCCTTTTTATTAAATGTCTCCTATTTCTATGTATTATGATTGCAACATGTTATGGAATAGAACCTGCGAAAATAAACCATATTATAAAGTGTTTGAATAAGTGGTTTACTAAATTTCAAATATAGGTTGTGTTATCTTGAAAACCAGATTTGAACGCTGAGTATCCTGTCATTTTTTCTCACATACAGAGAGATAAATAGAGATCTATGGGAAACAAATTATGGGCAGAAAACTAGAGTATTTACATTCTTTCTCCTCCTTCAATGCCTAGCTTATAACCAAGGAAGAGCTCCATTATTCTCTGAATTCTTCATGTTGGAGACTTGAATCCTTAGTGTTTGTATAGCTCTTGAACAAGCACTTGTTGTAGATATAGCCAAAGCTTCAAACAAGTACTTTCACACACACATGTAAACAACATTATGTTTGACTAATTCTTTATGCATTTATTGCTACTTGATTATTGTATCAACATGTCTGATGCGCTCTACTCAAAGATGAATCTAACAATTCATTGATTTCAAGCAAAGAAGGTTACCTCTTTCACACACAAGAGTGCTAAATGGTCAACTTATATTAGAGTAGAGAAAAATCAACCTTTGACCACTATGATCTTTAAGAAAAGCCTATCAAAATGAGTTGAAATCTACTCTCCCACTCATCATGTGGAGTAGAGTGGAATGTTGCATGTAAAGAATGGCCAATGCGCAATTTTTATTATCAAAATCACTTTTAATGTGCTTATACATATCCCGCAAAGCACAATTCTTGTAATCGAACTTACTGCCATGTAGTTATTAATCAACTATAGCCTAGACCAGGTTGGTCATGTTAATTTTATTTGCTTTAGTTTTTTGTTTTGCAAATATAATCCAGGTTTGTGATTTGAATTTAACTAGAATCATGCTCTTATCCTTGGCTTGTAAATTAATCTAAATTCATCTCTGTTTTCCCATATCAATTTTAGCACAACACTCTCTTATTCTTATGATAAATTTACTTTTCATACTTTTACAAAGAAAAAATTCATTTGAGCTTATTTATTGTTAAGAGTATTTCATTAAGTTTACAATGTTGACTTGGGGGTAATACCTACGTATTATTCCATTAAGAACTAATAGGCTTATTCTTTTGATGGTTATTTTGACGATCCTTTGAAATAGGCTAACTTGAAGAAAGGTACATGTTGACATTTCACGATATTAGTTTATTTATGTACTCAACATAATATATATAAATTGAAATTTGAGCTACTAATGAAGTCAACATGTGCAACCGAGATCATATAGATAAGCTTCTTATAAAGTAAAAAGCATCGCTCCTCTAAAACAATAAAATCATTTTCTACAAAATGATGTTTCATTAATTTGTATTCTCTATTTGCAATGACTAATGTATTGCCCCAATACCTACTCTGCAACTCCTTACTTAACGTCAAGGTCCAATTTCTATGTAGTAGAAGTCTATGGTGCTATGACAAGGTTCATAGTTTCAAAAATATATATATCTTAATAATAGATAGAAATGAAAGGGGCTAAACTCAACTCCTAAAGGATACATGAAAATTTTACATTTTCCTAAAATAAAAAATTTTATTGAATCTTGTTGAAGTTGATGAAAGATCAACCTCACAACTTCCAAGAATCACCTGCATGTAAACACGTGTCACAAAATGAGAGAAGCAAATCTATGGAGGCTTGAATTTGTGGAACATATCCACAGAAGAGGAAACATTCTTGATGTGCAAAATAGAAATTGCAATTGTATTGAATAAATTGATTATTACGAAGAGATATCTCCTTATAAAGGAGATCAAAATTAAATCAACATGATTTAATTAATAAGTAAATAATTTATTACTCTAACACCACCACCCCCCCCCCCCCCCCCCAAGATAAACTTAGGGAGTAGTTAAAAATCTAAGAACTACTGCAGAAGGCAAAAACAAATGGATCCCGACAACAAAGGCCTAATTAGGTACCAAAGCACAACCAAATCTTTGTAAAGAGGAGAAATAGAGAAAACCTCATGGGAATAACCCTACTCTAAAAAGAGCTAAAAAAAGTTCCAAAAGATAGTAATAAAAGGATGATCATGAAGAACACCACAGAAGCATGAAGTTGCAAACATTGCCAAACTGTTGATTTGAAGAACCTCCACTGTATAGAACATGATCAAGTAGAGAAAACTAAGTCTGGAGATCTTATCAATTAAAGATGTAATTTATCTTCATGGCCTCCAAAAATGGGAATGAAAGAATGTCTATATGGTAAATGATCCATCTCGCCGAAATGCATAGGTATCCAACCACTACAACTGCCTAGTACATAGGATCAAATACTGAATACATAGCTCACTCCATCGAACCAAGAAATAAATAGAACCAACATAACCCCCTATAATATTGAGAGGTAAGACATGAACATTGAAATTGAATGCAATATCTCCTACAGAAAGAAGAACCAGGAACATTGAGAGTGCAAAAGAAGTACAAACACTTACAATGGCACATGTCATAGACACATCATGAGGCTAATGTCATGGAAGAAACACTCACTTGACAAAGGAAGATGGGAAATATGACCAAGATAAAACCCCCCAAGGTATTTTTTTAATGTAATGTGAGTACAACAAAACACAAAGATGTGCAAGATCCTAAAATGTAATAGAGTGGCAATTTATCTCAATGCATTTGCAAAAATACTACAAAACGATGTCAAAAAAGATCAAAAGAGACATAAGGATGATACAAGAGATAGTACAACCCATGAAAAATCATCTAAAACAACAAAATTGATCCCCAAACCTAAACAACCAAGATATCCACCGAAATGCAAAAAATCAAAAAACTAAATAGAATGTGTCTAGAGCAGAATTTAGAAAAACAACTAGTATCAATGGAAAGAGTACAAAAATACCTTTCCAACGATATAAAGAGTTTCCAAATTAGAGATTGAATGCTCAAGATATGTCTCCCAGAGTGCAAAATAGAACCCTTGACTTTGACAGCAACAAAAGCCATCAAAAAAACATCAAAACTAAAAAATACATGTAACATTCTGACAACCTTAGAACCAGTTTTTTGGTGATATCTTGTTTGAAAAAAATGGAGTTTGTATGCCCAAGATACGAGCAAACACATAAAGGTAGGTCCAAATAGAGTCATAAAGACAAGCAGAGGTGATACACCTCAATTTCCATGCCAACATGCATCACTTTTCATGCCAAAGTGCACTAGTTTCCATGTTAAAGTGCCTCGATTCCTATGTCAATATGCCTCAATTTCCATACCAACAACATCAATTTGTGTGCAAACACACCTTGATTTCTAAACTAACATGCACAAATCACCTCAAATTTCAAGCCAAATATCTCGATTTTTGTGCAAAATGTGCATCAATTTTATGCACCAACATGCATAGATCGCCTCAATTTTTCAAAAAAAGTCTTAATTTTTGTGTTTGAAAAATCTCATTTTTGTGCCAAAATGCACATATCGCCTTGATTTGTTACGCAAGCTTTTGGGAGAAAAATTGTATTAATTGTAATTGTGTCCAAATTAGATGTGCCTTATATGGAAATAGGGGTTTTTGGGCACTCTGAGATCAATGACAATGCCCATTTGGGCTCAAAGTGACCTGAAAATCATTGACCCCCAGATCCAAAAAAAAAATTACAAAAAAAAGCACAGATTTGAAAGCTAAGCCAAACCTCTTGTAAACATAACAGGGGTATTAAGATCCGGAGCTCTGGTACCATGTTGAAGTTGATGAAAGATCAACCCCACAGCTCCGAAGAAACAATTGTTAGAAATAATAGTCCACCGAGATAACTAAGGTGGGGCGGGTGAATCAATTATCTAATTAAAACCCAATTTAAACATGTATCAATCTTAATTAATCTTATTGATAAGTAGGAGATGATTTCCACAGCTAGTCAAATTGTGATGTGAATATCAGGATTTAACTGTGTGATTTTGAGTCAAACTCGATGACCCATGTTTCATGAGTAGTGATTCAACATGAATCCATCTCTCATGAGAATAAATGGAACACTTAGCACTCATTGGATCTAGGTGATGCTCACAGGGGTGAAGCACCGGGACTTCCCGGGAGGTCACCCATCCCAGTACTACTCCAGCCTGAGCGCGCTTAACTACGGAGTTTCCTCCACAGTTAAACTCAGGCTGGAGTAGTACTGGGATGGGTGACCTCCCGGGAAGTCCTGGTGCTTCACCCCCGTGAGCATCACCTAGATCCAATGAGTGCTAAGTGCTCCATTTATTCTCATGAGAGATGGATTCATGTTGAATCACTACTCATGAAACATGGGTCATCGAGTTTGACTCAAAATCACACAGTTAAATCCTGATATTCACATCACAATTTGACTAGCTGTGGAAATCATCTCCTACTTATCAATTGATGAGCTTAAGGGGCTTTCTAATGAATGGTTCATAAGGCACAACACTTGGTGAAGGTTTTGCAAATGCGGTTGCAAGCTTTGGGTTTAACTGTGGAGGAAACTCCGTAGTTAAGCGCGCTCAGGCTGGAGTAGTACTGGGATGGGTGACCTCCCGGGAAGTCTCAGCGCTTCACCCCTGTGAGCATCACCTAGATCCAATGAGTGCTAAGTGTTCCATTTATTCTCATGAGAGATGGATTCATGTTGAATCACTACTCATGAAACATGGGTCATCGAGTTTGACTCAAAATCACACAGTTAAATCCTGATATTCACATCACAAATTAATTAATCTTAACCATTCAATCAAAGTAAACAACAACCATAACAAGATGCACATACACAATTACACCAAATTTGTTAACTAGGGAAACCCTTGATTAGAGGGAAAACCCCAGTGGGAATGATGCCCATAAAGATATATATATATATATATATATATATTCCTTGTTAGAGGATGGACCCTGTTAGGAGTCTATAAACACATTCAATACATAAGAGTCCCTATTAGGAGACTTTGAATCCCAGTTAGGAGATTCCAACCCCTTTAGGAGTTGTAGAAGGCAGAAGGACCCACGGTCCAAATAGCTTCTGGGGCAAGACCACTAAACTTCATTGTCCAACTGATCTCTCAACTATTCCTTACAGAATAATTGTTCATACTGTGCTCTATCCTCTTTCATTTGTCCTGTCAACTGGAACAATCATTGTCAGACCTTGTAGACTAGGTCATAAACCTCAAATCCAAATATCAAACCTCGTATCTCAAAATAAAACCTCGACAACAAAGTTCTCTCCAACTTCGCTCTGCTCTACTTATCTTCGCATATCAACTTTGTTTCTCTTCTATTCCACTTTTTTTGCTTCTTGCAATCATTCCTGCATTCATTCATAACAAAGGAAAATGTTCTTCCTTTATACTAAATCCATAAAACAATTCCCTCAATCATCTATTACACCTTCTCAATTAATTATTATAGAACCTCATTAAGAACACATTATACTTAGGGATAGCATTAATTAATCACCATGTAACTTGAATAACTTTTTGTACATGTAATATTATGATGAGCGAGCTTAGCCATGTCATCTCCAACATGTCTTCTATACGCCTTTAACCTCACTTCTTAGAATAACAACTCTGCTAAGAGATATAACAAGTTTACCAAAACATGCTTCTGAAAACTCTATCTCATAACAGTCTTCACCAAAACTTGCATAACTTCTTCCAAACTTCATATCTTTTTCTTCTGAGGTTAGTTGCATATACTAGAAACTTAGTACTATCTCCCTTTAACCTTGCTAGTGAAAATGTTCAATGATCTGTCTGTATCAACTTGATATTTACTATTGTTCTTCTATCAGATACCATAGAAAACTGCTATGTTGACATTAATAACAAACACAATCATGAATGTAGCATATTGTCATGATAATGATCTAATCATTTTTCTATAATACTCCCCCATGGAAGTATCATTAGCATTCATGCTTCCAACAATCTCCCCCTTGGCATTGATGACAACATAGATGGAAAACGTCTAGTTCCAAGAATGCCAACTGTTAAAGATTGTTATCCTTTATTTTCAAATCCTCTTCATCAATCATTCTCCCCCATTGATATACCTCAATGTACTTTATATTAAAAAAAATTCATGCTATAATCTCTCCCCCATTGACATCAATGTCAAAGGTTTCAACAACCATCTATCTCTTTAACAATTTTCTCTGACCTACTCAAGTGTCCAAAGACAGTATTCAAAACAACATCTATCAAGAGTCCTAGATGACTCTATCCATCACAGATACTCCCCCATACAGGAAGCGTCAACATTTAGTCCAGACAAACAATAGTGCTCTGTATTACTAGATTGATGCACTCTTGCATCATCTACTCTAATATAGGTAGGGGCATAACCTCTAACATACCTCACAAATACTCAAAAGTCTCTTTGGGAAGAGGCTTGGTGAAAATATCTACAATTGGCTCTTTGGTGCTTACATACTCCAATCTGGTTTCCTTTTCTGCAACTTTCTCTCTCAACATGTGATATTTTATAGAAATGCACTTAGTCTTAGAATGCAATACTGGATTCTTAGACATATTCACTGTGCTTGTGTTATCACAATGTATGATAATAGGTTCGTTGAATTCTATCCTTCAGCATCTACTTCATCCAAACAACCTGATTATAAATTTTTTTTGCCACAACATATTTTACCTCTGTTGTACTCTGTAAGATATAATCTTGCTTCTTGCTTAACCAAGAAACCAATCTTCCCCCAAGAAAGAAGGCTCCACCACTAGTGCTCTTTCTGTCATCCATACTGCCTGCCCAATCAGCATTAATATACGCATATAAAGTGAAATCATTAGAATTTTCATACCACAATCTGAACTCTAGTGTTCCCTTCATATATCTAAATATCCTTTTAATTATTGCATAATGTGCTTCTCTGGGATCAGCTTGAAATCTTTCAACAATTCCAACTACATTTGCTATATCTGGCCCTGTGAGTTAGATATTACAATCCTCCAATAATAGATATGTACTTCTTCTGCTCAACAGTAGGTGTCTCGTCCTTTGTAGATAACTTGTGTCCAATTATCATAGGTGTTTCAACTGGTTTACATGTTTCCAAACGAAACCTTTTCAATAGATCTTTCAAATGCTTAGTCTGAGAAATAAATATTCCTTCTTTATCTTGCACAATCTGTAATCCTAAAAAGTATTTCATCTCTCCTATCATACTCGTTTCAAATTCCTTCTTCATTTCTTCTACAAGCTTGTCACTTTCATCATCATCTCCTCCAAATATGATACCATCAATAAATATTACCAAAATCATCAATCCATCATCTATTTCTTTCCAATATAGATTATTGTATACCATACCTTTGCTATATCCAAGTTTTGTCAAATGCTTGTCCAAACTTGCATACTAGGTTCTGGGTTCTTGTTTTAAGCCATACAATGCTTTTTTCAATCTGCATATCATGTCATTGTCATATGTTAAAGGAAAACCTTCAAGTTGTTCTATGTATACCTCTTCTTCAAGTTCTCCATTCAAAAATGTTGACTTGACATCCATCTGATACACTTTGAATTTCTTGTGTGTTTCATAGGCTAAAAATAACCTCACTGCTTCAATTCTTTCCATAGGAGCACAAGTTTCATCATAGTCTATTCCTTCTTGTTGTGAGTAACCTTTACATACCAGTCTTGTTTTGTTCCTTACAACTTCACCTTGTTCATTCATCTTGTTCCTGAATACCCATTTTGTTCCTATCACAGTCTTGTTTGCTGGTCTAAGGACTAATTCTCATGTCTCATTCTTCACTATTTGATCAAATTCTTCTTTCATATCTTGCTTGCAATAGTCATCTTTACATGCCTAATATGCATTCTTTGGTTCTATTTGAGATTTCAGACATAGTTCTTCATTGATTCTGCTTCTTGTTATCGCACCTTTATCTTGGTTGCCAATGATCTGCTCTGGTGGACAATTCTTTGTCACATTTTTACTAGAAGTAGGAATTGTTATCTCAACTCTTAGCTTAGTTCTAGGTTTCGAACTTTATTCCTGCCCTTGCTCACCTTCATTCTGCAAATCATTGTTAGTCTCAAAGAATACTTCATCATTCCTTGGTTTAGTAGCACCAACATTCTCATCATCAGAATTGTAGTCAACTATTCTTTCTTGTATCCTATATTTCTCATCAACTCTTACACTTGCACTTTCAACAATAGTCTTAGTTCTCAAATGATAACATCTATAAGCTTTGCTTTTCAATGAATAGCCAAGAAACATACCTTCATCACTTCTAGCATCAAATTTACCAACATCATTATCTCTCTTGATATAACATTTGTTGCCAAAAATTTTGAAATACTTAACTGTAGGCGAGTGACCAAACCATAGTTCATAAGGGGTCTTGTTTGTATCTTTCCTAACTTGCACTCTGTTCATAGTGTAAATTGTTGTATTCATAGCTTCTCTCCAAAATATCTTGGATATATCATTCTCAGCTAACATAGCTCTTACAGCTTATGTTACTGACCTATTTCTTCTCTCTACAATGCCATTGTGTTCAAGAGTCTTCAACTTAACTCTTTCTTCTACTCTAGGATTGAATCTTTTCTCTTAAATCTGATTCCCATTCTGCAAATCATTTGTAATGATAACTTCCACATTTTCATGGTTAGCCTTTGGATCAATAATAGTTACCAAAGCCATCTCTTCTACTACTTCCTTTTCATAACCAATTCAAGCTCATTATCACAATCATTCAAGAATCTTTCCATACTTGCTTTAAATTCTTCATCTTCATCAGAAAGTGAACTCTTTCTAGTTTTCCTTACTCTCTTAGGGCATGTAGATGAAAAATGACCAAACTCATTACATGTCCAACAAGCAAAAACTTCCATACCTTTTGGCTGTCTTTTCATAAGCAAATCAATACCTTCTTTGATCTCCATGACTTCTTTAGACCTGGATGTGTCTTTACTTGTGCCTCTATCCAAAAACTCAGTGCTCAATTCTATACACAATTATGATCTCTCACCAAGAAGCTCCATCTTCTGGCTATCAAAATTTACTCCATCAAACTCAGGACTATCTTTTCTGAAATAACTCACCACTGGTCTACCAAGGGTGTTAAGCTTATCCTTCGAGGACCTGAAGCTCTGATACCAATTGTTAGAAATAATAGTCCACCAAGATAACTGGGGGGGGGGTGAATCAGTTATCCAATTAAAACATTGATCAACCTTAATTAATCTCAACCATTCAATCAAAGTAAACAACAACCATAACAAGATGCACATACATAATTATACCAAATTTGTTAACTAGGGAAACCCTTGATCAGATGGAAAACCTTAGTGGGAATGATGCCCACAAAGATATACTAATATATATATATTCCTTGTTAGAGGATGGATGCTGTTAGGAATCTATAAACACATTCAGTACATAAGAGTCCCTATTAGGAGACTTTGAATCCTAGTTAGGAGATTCCAACCCCGTTAGGAGTTGTGCCAACCCTATTAGGAGTTGTAGAAGGCAGAAGGACTCATTCTCCAAGTAGCTTCTGGAGCAAGATCACTGAACTTCACTGTCCAACTAATCTCTCAACTATTCCTTGCAAAATAATTGTTTCTACCGTGCTTTATCCTCTTTCCTCTATCCATCAATTGGACCAATCACTATCAGACCTTGTAGACTAGGTCATGAACCTTGGATCCAAATATCAAACCTCGAATCTCAAAATAAAACCTAGGCAACAAAGTTCTCTCCAACTTTGCTCTGCTCTGCTTATCCTCACATATCAACTTTTTTGAGCTTCTATTCTACTCTTCATGCTTCTTGAAATCATTCCTACATTCATCAATAAGAAAAAAAAAAAATCTTCCTTTATATCGAATCCATAAAATAATTCCCTAAGTTGGCTATTACACCTTCTCAATTAGTTATTATAGACCTCATTAAGAACACGTTATACTCGGTGATAACATTAATTAGTTGCCTTGTAACTTGAATAGCTTAGCCAAATCCTCTCTAACATGTCTTCTACATGCCTTTAACCTTGCTTCTCAAAATAACAACTCTACAAAGAGATATAACAAGTTTACCAGAACATGCTTCTGAAAGCTCCATCTCAGAACAATCTTCACCAAGACTTGCATAACTTCTTGCAAACTTCATATCTTTTACTTCTGAGGTTAGATACATATAATAGACAGTTATTAGTATCTCCCTTTAACCTCACTAGTGAAAATGCTCAATGATCTGTCCATATCAACTTGATCTTTAATGTTGTTCTTCTGTCAGATACCACAAAAAATTGCTACGTTGACATCAATGACAAACGCAGTCATGAATGTAATATATCATCATGATAATGATCGAATCATTTTTCTATAATGTTCCCCATAGAAGTATCATCAGTATTCATGCTTCTAACAACACCTACATGCAAACATTTGTCACAGAAAGAGAAAAACAAAAGTTATGAAGGGTGAAATTCTCAAATCCACATATGAGACATTCTTGATGAGCAAAAAGAGAATTTTCTATTATCAAAAGTGATTTGGTTATTACAAAGAGATCAGTCCTAGAAAGGATATTAAAACCCTAAAACCTAGGTTGTATGATAATAATTAATAAAATATTTAATTATTATATGCCCAAAGTTTAGCTTAAGTAAACTAGAGATAATAAGTGACTTAATACTTAAATCAACATGATTTAATTAATAAGGAAATGCTTAATTAGTTATTTTGATCGGTAAGAGGCCGAAGCCAAGGCTAATTATTATTATTTGTTGTGATTAATTATTTCAATTATTAGTTAATCTTGAGTGGATTTGAACCCAAGACCTCGAATTAAGAGGTTCACAATTTACCATTGTGTTGTAGGCTCTTACTTATTAAGGAAATGCTTTATTACTCTAACAAAAGGAAAAAAGAAACCTTTTTGCCTGGATCCTTCAAGAATTCAAGTTCACCATTGTAGAAGTTTCTAAAAAATGCCCTTTAAAAGGAAATATACATTTCTTTTCTTTTCAAACCAATTAGCCTTGCAATTTATCGCTTTCTCAATCTGAGCTTTATCTTTCAATCATTCTCCTTTACAAACAACCCTTCATTTTAAAATCTTACCAAATTGGAAGTTCACAATATGATTGCCCACTTGTTATGATTATTGTTGGTTTGATTTATATAAGTGAAAAAAGAAAAGCACAAATGAACATTAAAGTGTACCAATATATTAGTTAATATAAGTTATTTGTATTATCATAACTTACAAATTTTTAAGGAAGTTGTTATGTATGCTATTGTTAATGTCAAAAGTAATCGAGTTTAGATTAAAATTTAAAGAAATTATTGATTTCAACAAGGACGTGATGGATAGGACATCAGGGTCTCGCCAAATCTTACAAGACAAGCTCAAACATAGAAGAGTCAAAAGGAAGATGAAATAAATGACGATGATAAGAGAGATGGAAGGTCTTATTACTTTGCCCTTGTTGCAATCCATCTATCCACATCACCATCATGAATTTGTCAATTTTTTTTCTCATTTAGACATGTGACATTGGGAAAGATGATATTTAAAATCAACGTAAAAACGTGAGTTATGCCCATTTGTATCCTTATAGTTGTGTCATTTCGTGTAGAGAATAGATAAAACTCTCAAACATGGTCAACAATGTTGTTTCCTTGAGACAACTAAAAATTTAGCACTTGATATTTTATATGGTAAGTTATTATTAGTTAGTATGAAACATGAAACAAGATCTCTTAGATATGTTTGGTCACACTATTGAAAATTGTGGCTCTGATGCAGGAAAAATACAATGATGCTTTGATAAAAATATTTTTATTAAGAACAAACAATTCATTGGTATAATTGGGGCTAACTATATTTTCTCTTTTAGTCTTGTGAATCGTTTAATTCTATTTTGGTTGTATGGAAGTAAGGTGGGCTATTTTTTCCACGAATTCCTATTTTAATGAATCGATATGCTCATAGCTATTTGATTGGAGATTATGGATGTATGTGGTACAAGTTCTACTTGCTTCTCAAGCTTCATTTCCAGTTGATTTATTTGAATTAAATTCTATATCCGATTCTCTTAGAAATAAGGAGGTTCTCCATAAGATCTTGTTTTAAGGAGGGTATTCTGTGCTGAACAGAATTTGGAGATTATCTAGGATGGGTTACTTTGAGATATTCTTTACTAAGTTCTCCTCATTATATTTGCACAATATTGGTTTAATTAGTGGAATTCATAACATAATGTGATTAATGCTATTGGTTTTCACTGATTTCTTCTCCTATTATGCTTATGTTGCTATTTAGTAAAATTGTTATGTATTGGTATATAAAGTTGGGCATGCTATTTTGGGGTGATGACTAGAGTATGATAAAAACATTGGTGATGGAAATTTTTGGTCTTGATTTCTAAAAGTGAGCACTCGAATTTAAATCCATTTATTAGTTTTGTGATTGACCTGATCTCATTTTGACCTCTTATCATGTCTGATTTGGTAAGGCATTTTTAGCTTAAGATATTGACACTTAGAGGAGATCTTTTTTGATACAATTGTCGTATATCTTTAATATTTTTTGGATTTATGTATTGTCATGGTTTTGTAGGAATTTTATCATAATATTTGTTATTAACAAGTTTGATTGCAAGACAGTCAGACAGGATGAGTGCATTTGGTCTCTATGCTTTAGAAAAAGGAAATATTGGAATCCTTGTGATGATGGCTTCACAAAGCGATGTATCTAATTATCAATGTACTCATTTATTTAATGTAATAGATAGGTTTTTCTGACTGGGGTATGCCCCTTTTATGCTATAATAATATAGGACTATGGTCTCGGGCTAGACTGGAGGTTTTCTTTCCCCATTCTTTCCTACTAGTGCTCGTTTGAATGGAGGAATGCTATTGTAATTATTTTATTAGTAATAATATAATATCATGGCCTTGGCCATTTACTGATCATAAAAAATAAAATAAATAAAATCCATTGGTATAATTGGATATAATCATCTTAGCTCAATAAACTAAGCCTATCTATTATGTTGAATTTTCTCAGGGCCACACATACCTCCACTATGTTCCCTTTTGCCTCCCCCTTAATGAAATGAGTTGTATTCCCTACTATTACCCCATCTACTCCACCTATACCATCCCCTTGTCGTCCTCCACTCTCTTCAACCCTTCTCCTTCCATCCATTGGCTCTAAATCTCCACTCCCTTCACTTTATCACCATCTTTACCTCCTCCCCTCTCATTATCCATCCATCTCCATTCCCTTTACTTCTATCTCCATCCTCACCACCTCCTCCTCGCTATCCATCATCTTCTCAATCTCTTTGCCCTACATCCATCGAATATAAAAACTCCTTTCCACCACTTCCTTGCACTTAACGTCCACTTCCATCATATTCTCCTCTGTTGTCCTCCATCATATGCTTCCAGACCCACCATATTTTTCAATTATACACCCCCTTGACCTAAATTGCATTTCCTCCTCTTCACTGCATTGAGTATCCACTCTTATCTCCACCACCATTTTGTATTGAATCTCCTCCTCTATCTTACTCACATGTTGTACCCTAGATAACTATCATAAATAACTTCAAACCCCTCCTCTTTATCCCATGCCTCTTGTTTCCCACTCTACACCACCACCTCCACCATTATTTCTATGCAAGAAATAAATTCCTCTTTCACCAGTACCATTTCATAGATCTTCTCTCAAACATTCATCTTTTATATAGAGGAGAATTGTCCTTCATTAATAATTTAACACGATCTAAGTTATTGTACTCTAGATAGTCAATAATTTGGTTTACAAATTATTAAATGTATTATACATAATGATAATTAATTCTTAACATTTCAATGAATCCAAAGAAATTTACTCATAAAAATATACAATTTGTTTATTAGAATATTAATTTGTGAAAAAAAGGTGTAAAAAATATATCATCCTAGGTCTGAAACATCTTGTTTACCTTTATATTAAACCTTGACACATGAAGCAAAGGATATAATATTTTATGTTACCAGAATCATAAATAAGTACAAAAGATTTTTCAGCCTTCTTACCCATGGCTGTGCATTTTCTAGAAACTCCCACAACATGCATCTCCTTTATAAAATAGTGGTGTAAAATATTGAAAAACAAAAGTAATGCCTACCATGGCTTTCCAATTCTTTGTGGATCTCCACACACACCCAAATGTCCTCTAAATTTGTGCAATATATCTGATAATGGAGAAGAATTTTGATTCAAGGGAGTGAGAAAGAGGAAATGGGAAGTATGTGGTCAAAATTAGGCGAGGAAAGAGATAGAAAATTGAATGGTTAACATTCTCTATGAAGTCCAACCATACATATGATATAGAAAAATCCTATTGCAGTAGTTAGTGTTATTATATTTCTTCCAACCATGTGCAAGGCCTAACAAATTCTCCTTATATTTAGGTAACCAAAAATGTATGGTCACACAACTATCAAACATTTTCTTCAAGAGCATTCATTTCTCTAACCTTTTGAAATAATAGTAGCACTTAGAAAGGTGTGGTAGCAATCATAGTCTTCTCTAAACATTCCCTCTACCAAACATGAGTTGTTGGCCACAATTCATCTCACACTCCTCAAATGGTGTGCATCTCTAAATTTCTCAAAAATCATTTCAACCTTCCTGTAATCCAAAGCACTGTGATGATTATCTTTTATAACAAGGTTCATGAAGCTCTTTGGTTGGTTGCTTAATAAAAGATTAACTAATAATCTGACTTCTACCAAGCAATGATTCAAACTTACAGTACCCTACATCTCACTTAAACTAGTAGTGTATAATATTTCATCAACAAAGGCCTCTAACACTTTCAATTTAGTGTCAATACCAAGGATTACATTCATGTTGAATCACTTGACATTGTCCTATAGTGAGGTAGCCACAATGCATTCAGATATGTGCATCAAAATGCTATTTCCTACCTTATTCAAGGCATCTAAAGGTAAAAATTATTATGTTATAGACACTAAGGTCTCCAAATAAATTACAATCTTAAAGAGCCCACCAAGGATCAAGTCTCATTTAGTGCATGGCTCCAACATTAAAAAGGGACGAAGACAAGATTGTGCCCCAAGAGAATTCTGAAGAATGGATACACCATAGTCATTGGCTCTTAGCCAAAGAGGTTCAGTCATTAAGATGTTTCCCTTATCAGGTAACATACTAGAAAGTCTAAGTGCCTCACTACTATGAGGATCAACATTACCTCTTTCCTCATGTTCTTCAAACTTGAACCAGAATGCTAATCCTTTTTTATTAGATGCTTGAATTACTGTAGGGATAGTATTGTTGCTATTTAACATGCAATAAGTATTACTTAAGGAAAAATGATAGAAGAGAAATTGAAGTTTGTATCCTACTGTAGATAAGATCCTGGATGACATCATGCCCTAGGATTATACCATGGAAAATATTATCCTGAGACCTTTGAGTAGAGACACAAACATGAAAATCTTGGATGTATGGAACACGAGAGTCACTAGTAGAATTTGGAGGGATTGGAATGAGGAAAAGGAACTGAAGTAGTCCATTTGACTGATGGAAGAATATATTCAGGAAGTTCAAAACATGGAGACCGAGTCTCAACCAAATGCACTCTCTGTGATTAATCTTACTTCCCCAACAAACTAGCACTTCCTCGATCAGGTAAAAAGAGATAGGTCATTTTCCAAAGCATTTGATGAATGGATAGAGTCAGTTGTTTCTCATGAGTCCAATTAAATCACTCATATTTCTAAGACAAAAGTTGGAATTGATTAGATGATGGCTGACCTAGAGTCTGAGTTGAGCACCTAAGAAGAAGAAAAAAAAAATGGGATGAAACCATTACCCATATCACTGAGGTTCAAGACTATTGGGTTGACAAGTTTTTGTTAGAGAAACTATAAACCAACATAAGTGTTGATTTTCTATACATATCTAGGACGAATCTAGAGTGGAGAAATATGGTGATTGAGTAATTCCTAGATGAGTTTTTAGAACTAGTAAAAGAAATGTAATGCCTAAAATAGATCCTTGATAATGACATCAATTGCATTGATGCCAAAATTATGGGCAACAAGGACCTACCTAGCAAAAATTTAAAAGATACAGGGGATGCTTGCAAAAACAAATTGAAGGCTACGAAAGAGATAAAGGAGGTGTCAGTTACAATTTTTTCTATTACAGCTTGAGTGGATGCCATGATGGTCATCTACGATGATCACTTGATGGCGCAAGACAAAAACTTGGAGCACGCTCATAGGGTAATCACTATTTGGCAACTAAGGACTAAACAATTGGGTGTTCCTCAACAAAAGGAAGTTATCAAATTTCAAGTGGCACACAACGAATGGAAGGAAGTTGGTGGAAATAGTTCCATGAACTAGGAGCATTAAGTTGATCTAACTAGTGCAACAATCAATTAGATTAGCTATAGGGTACCTTGGCCAATAGTTTTATTGTGATAATTGTTAGAGTAAATAATTATTATTTATGCTTTACTTAAGTTTACTTAGGATAAATTCATTTATTTATTAGTTGTCATCTAGGAGTTGTTGACAACACTTATCTTAGTTGATGACAACACTTATCTTCTCACCTACATGGAGGATAATCCACCTTTTGTGGATGTATGCTTAGTTGTCAACCTTATCTCCTAGCTCTTTCTAGTTGTCAACCTTATCTCCTAGATCTTTCTAGCTTGTTCTACAAGCTTCCTAGAGGCCTTTATAAATAGGCTCTCCCATTGCATTTTTGTACAACAATTTCATTTTTCATTGTTGCAATATAATTTCTCTCACTTTTTTGAGTTTCTCCAAGCCCTTCCTTTCCTTCTTCAGTTTCTCTTCAGCAAGTGATCTTGGTGAGCTGTGAAGTTGGCTTCCATCAACTTCTACATGGTATCAGAGCCTTCTTGCTGCTTCCTGGTTTGAAGGATTTTTTAAGCTGTGATTTAGAGACACAAACCCTAATTTGCTTATGATTTTTTCTTTAATTGGGAGGAAGAGCATTTTTTTAGGGCACTTTGGGCTCAAAAAAATGCTACCATTGTGCTTAGAAGGCCTGTTATAGTCAAGATTCATATAAAATTTTCATTTTTTGGCTTCCGTAGCATCTAGCAAATTTTTTTTCCCCCACAGGAGGCCGTATGAATGCATTTATTACACAGGAAAATTAAAATAGGTGTCACAATGGTTGTTGCTCAGCCACCGTGACACCACCACCACACAACTAGGACTCGACTTCGACATCACTCTGTGGGCAATGCCATTGTAGTGCGGTCGTCGCTCCATGGCCACCACCATGCCATTGAGCCACAACCCACCTTTGTGGCACTAACCTTGTTTGTAGCTCTGCCACCACCTTCGCCAGCGGCAGCTGCCCCTACGGCCACCACCATCCCCCATTGCCGCTTGCACACAAAGACTAGTTTACACGTGGCACGTGCCATGGGTGCCACATCAAATTTTTGCAAGCCACACTACCACGTGGATGCCACGCGGTAGTCTTTTTTTGCCTTGATGGCCTCCAAGCCATCAAATTTAGGATCATGAAATGCTAACATCAGCACTACATCAGCCTTCCTGCAAGCTCTTCAAGTCCTCTTTTGACCTGCTCGTGGTTTTTTGGCCGTAACTTGAGCATACAAAGGTCTTTTTCCAATCTAAAAGAAGTGTCAGAAAGCCGATTCTGAGATGGAGACATTGGTGCAAGTATTTTTTTGGTTTTGATGCAGTCTTGTTGCCTTTTTTTAGTCAAATTTAGATTTTTATTTTTCACTCTGGCGAGCATATCTTGTACATCCCATCTCTGTTTTTTGAAAACATTATATTTTTGGAAAGCTGGTTCTATCATCTTTTTAGAAATATTGTAATTTCCTTTAGATTCTACCCCATGCTATTTCTATCATGCTTTTTTCTTTTTTGCACTATGGTGGATATCTTGGGTGTTCCAGGTTTGAGGATCAGTTTCATGGCATGGGCTCTTTTCTTTTGGGCTATATTATCTATTGTATCAGCCTTTTTCCTTTCTAATCATTGTTGATATCATTTGTAAGCATCTTTATGGAAATGCATTGTGCCACTCTTGCATTTCAGGATCCTGAATGTTGTTTTGAGACAGTTGTACTCGCACTATATTATAAAGTGCCATTGGGGGGGGGGGGGGGGGGGGGGGGGGGGTGGGGTTAGTTTTTGCCATTTTTGTACCCTCTTCCTTTGTCAAGTAAGTGTCCCTTCCATAACATTAGCCCCATGATGTGTTGGTGACACATGCCTTTATAGGTGTTTGTACCTCTTCCTCTCTCTCGTTGTTCTTGGTTCTTTTTGTAGAGGATTTTGGCCCACTTTTTCAGTTGCCTGTCACCTCACCCTGTCTGCATTAGGGGGGTGGGTTCTTCTATTGTCTCTAATGCTTCCTTGGTTTGATGGTTCGATGAAGTAAGCTATGTATTTAGTATTTGATCCTATATACTAGGCGACTGCAGTGGCTAGCTACCTATGCATTTCAGTGAGATGGATCATCTACCATATAGACACTCTTTGTTTGTAGCCTTCTATTTCTGTGGAGGTTCTTTAGATCAACAGTTTCCTTTTGATAGAGTTTGTGGCTTCTTCATGCTTCAATGATGTTCTTCATGATCTTCTCTTTGTTCCTATTTTTTGGGACATTCCTCTAGTTGGAGGCTTCTTCAGTCCTTCACTAGGTTTTTCACTATCTCTTTTTGGAGAGGGGTTTTTCCCACTGGGTTTTCTCCTTTGTCTCTAGTTTATAGAAATTGCATTACATTTCTTTGCATTTGTACATGGGTACCTAACATGGCCTTATTTTCAGGACCCATTATACATTTCATCTTAGATGTTGTGAGCTCAAGTACATTCCCCTAAGTTGCACTTAAGGGGGGGTGTTAGAGTAAAATTATTATTTACGCTTTACTTAAGTTTACTTAGGATAAATGCATTTATTTATTAGTTGTTATCAAGGAGTTGTTGACAACACTTATCTTAGTTGTTGACAACACTTATTAGTTGTCATCTAGGAGTTGTTGACAATACTTATCTTCTCACCTACATGGAGGATAATCCACCTTTTGTGTATGTATGCTTAGTTGTCAACCTTATATCCTAGATCTTTCTAGCTTGTTCTACAAGCTTCCTAGAGACCTTTATATATAGGCTCTCCCATTGCATTTTTGTACAACAATTTCATTTTTCATTGTTGCAATATAATTTCTCTCACTTTGTTGAGTTTCTCCAAGCCTTTCCTTTCCTTCTTTGGTTTCTCTTCAGCAGTTTATTTACATGCAAGTGATCTTGGTGAGCTATGAAGTTGGATTTCATCAACTTCTACAATAATTCTATTTTAGGCTTTTTTTAGATTTGAATTCTATCAGTTGGTTCGTGAGGAGTTGGTTTTAAAAACTACTTTCAGCCTTGTGTAGCTATATATGCTACTTTGATAAACTTTTTGGGGGTTGACTCTCTAAACATGTTCACAAGATAGTTTTTTTTGTTTCTTATTTTGAATGTGGCTATTTGGATATGGTTAATAGAAATGATGATGGATCGGTTGGTTCTTCATATTGTGGTATTATCTACCTAAAATCTTATGGTTTTTGGTGATCTAGGTTGATTTCATGTGGAATTGAATCTTGATTGGAATAGCTAATTTATTTTAGCCTACAAATAACATCTGAATCATTATGTTTAGTTGTTTTGATCAATATATACGGTTTCTATTATCAACCAATCTTATTGAAGATGCTTTAACATGTTTATGGGAAATTATTATGAATGCCTTTGGTTCTTTTAGGTTAGAAGATCAATTTTCATTTTATTCTTTAAAAATAAAGGAATTATTCTCTATTATTTAGGGAGGGAGTTGTGCCTCAGAACACAAAGAATAAGTCATGGAGAACTCATTTATTGTGTGATGTTTTTTCTCATTGTCAAAATGTCTCATATATAAAAAGGAAAAAAATATTACCTAACAAGAGGGAAGAAGCATAGTGGGAATTGCGATCCACAAATATTTGCTGTTGTAGTAACCGCATTGTCATGCTAGGAGCTTTTCACATCCACCCAGTTAGGATTTTTCCTAGTTAAGAGTGCTAAGCTTTTTTAGAATCTCTATAGTGAAGATCAATTATATCTACCTTATTAATGGGTTTAGAACTCCTTACAAGAGTCAATTGGTTAGAGAATTTCCATCTTTGGACCTATTAGGATCCTACACATCCCTATTAAGAGAGACCTTGTTAAAAGGATTTTACTTGTCAACATGTTAAAACTAGCAAGTTTGATTTGATTTGATTGTTGTAACAATTGCATGATATATCCTTTATGCCCCTAATAAATTCTCTATTCTAGACACATTATACTATAATTATATGTCATAGGCTTTACATCATAATACCTTTTATATTATCATACATCAATATGACATTACCTTTATATTTATCTTTGAGGTAGTGGAAAAACCCTAAACATGTATCCAGTGGTCATCCTTAAAATATATTCAAATATTATGAATGCTATTTAATACCTTGAATTATGTGACTTCTATTAGAATGATTTAGAATAACTAATATGGGGGGTGAATTAGTTATCTTCAAGTCCAAATTTATCAATTGAACTTTTAAACACTTCAAATACTTTAGATCTTAAATATTCAATAGCTCGGTCTCTATAACAAACAATCAGTAACATAAACTTGCAGTCTATTGTCCTAGTAGTAATAAACTTGCAAAATGTAAAAAATTAACAGTAAAACATCTCAAATGACATCTACATAAGTATGACACTAGGATTTGACATAGAAACCCAATTTGGGAAAAACCACTAGTAATATGTCACCAATTTTTCACTCTTCTAAAGTGAGCTCTGCTAGGAGGTAACCCTATTAAAGGTTATAAAACACACTATTAAATGTGACCTTGTTAAGGGATTTAATCACCCTGTTAGGAGTGGCCTTGTTAGATGGCTTAAGAACATTCCATTAGAATATCACCTTGATGAAAGGATTTACATATGACTATTAGGTCAATATTGATTAAAGGATTTCAAAAACTGATAAAATGGTTAGAAAGGAACAACAGGTTGATCTGACAAATACAATTCACTTTGCTAATATAGATCACAATTTGATTCATATGTTGATTGATTGATTGGCCTCCATTATCATCGTTGTCTCTGATATGCTTGGCAATCCTTCAAGTAATCACTCTTCACATCTTTAAAAGTCTTCTCAACCTTTTGCTCAAGTTCGTCAATCAATAGAATCAACAATTGCTCCAACTTCTATTAGGTTAGCCCTTAAACCTTTTTAAATAGATAATTTTGATCTTGTACCGCTTAAACATCACTGTAGATCTTAGGGTTTGGTCATATTCATTGAATCCTTCCATAATTTCATCTCTATTTTTCTCTTGTAGAAACTTCTCCTTGAATTCTTGCATAGAAATGCTCAAACATGGTTTCCCTTGAGTTAGATGGTCTAGGTCATCCGTCCTTATCTTCAAAATGCTTTACATATTCCAAGAAATCAACGGTGTCAATTGGAAATCACGATTTACTCACAATTAGTCAAATTTTGTCCCTTGACTAATATTGTGTTCTGACACTCAGTCATCATTGGATTACTCGATCATAACTAACTTTTTTGTTTAGCACATTTATTATCACTCAATCAATATTGATGCTCACTCGACACTATATTTGCTCAACTTATATTGTTACTCGAATGACTCTAGCATCACTTGGCATAAAATTCAAGTTCCTTTGTCTTCTACTCTTTTTCTTAGTCAAGCCTATTAATTTGGTCATTCTTTGATCACTTCTTCTAAGCTTTAGTACATCTATCTTCTTCGCTTACGTGATGTGGTGCAGGAGCACCTATGCAAGGTTAATTGGTAAGCTGGGGTTCCTAGTCTAGTTTTGGCTTGTAGTAGCCTTAGCCAAGCCATTAGTGTAATAAAGGGGCGAATGAGTCCTATAGTGTGTTTTAGCCATTAGGAGGTCTAATTAGGTCCTTAATACTACTTGTTTGTCCAAAGTTGCTAGGTGATGTGCAACTTGGTGTCATCATTGTAAAAGGTGGTAAATGTTCATTTAGAGGAATGGATGGGACAAATGTAGGATGGAATGATGATTTAATTTATTAAGTGACATATCCAAGCATTTGGTAGAGTTTCATAGGGTTTTGACCAAGTCTGCTCTAACTAGGCAAAAATTTGTTAAGTTGCATGACAACTTTGCAAAATTGCAAAAGTTGTCATCACAACTTTTAATGCAAAAAGTGCATTTTTGAGCACTAAGTGGAGTAACCAATTCTAAGTGGTTGGAACAAGTTTATTAGACCCATATAAGGCCCCCCTTGACCTGTGATAGGGATTGGATGGCATTTTGATGAAAGTTTGGTTAATGAACAAGCATTGTGCTAAGCAATTTTACCACAGTCTGAGCATTTTCACTTCATTGGACTACTTAAGGGATTGAACTTTATACTATGGCATGTATATGAGCAATTAGATGTGATTACTAAGTTCTGTGTGTGGTTAGATAGGTCTTTTTCTTTAATTCCTTTTTCTTTTGTAAATATTATGGTTTTTGCATAATTGTTGGTTTGAGTTAGGTAGTTTTGGAAGATGGAGTCTTAACTCACCTTTCCACTATGGCATATGTTCAATCTCTTGAAATGTGTGAGAATACTCCTTGTACTATAGGTATGCAATTTCTTGGGCTGTGGAAATCATTCTTGGCACTATTATGGTGATGCTCTAGGCAAGCCAAGTGAGCATGATTAGGGATCACAGTGATTGAAAGAACACTTGATGGGATTGAGTGTATTGGTTGCTTCAATCCAAGTGAATGGAGAGAAGGATATGAGGGTGGATAATTCTTGTTCATAAGGAGAAGTCTTGGTAACATGTTTTAATGGGGATTTGAGCAAACCCTTGTGATTTCTGTTAGCAAATTGGTAAACACTTAATTTTAGGCTTAAAATCAACATCCCACTGTACAGACAGGTTGGGGAAGTGAGACTAAGTGAATCTCAAAGGTCTTCCAAAAGGGTATCAGGATATGAAATTTTTTCCACCTTGTTAAGTCTTTTTCCAAGTTATATGTCATTTGGTGAGTTTGGAGGCCTAATTCCTTGTAGCCCTATTTGGCCTATTTTGGAGAAATTTCTTGAAATTGATAGAGATTTCTATGAATTTTTGGTTGATGTGCATTGGAATGACCCCAATATCATTGGAAAAATCCTCTCTCCATGTTGGGTAGGTTGTGATCATGTGTGGTCATTTGATGTGGACGAGAAAATAGGACAATTAGGGAGTGTTGATTGGATGGAGTTGAGTTCTACATTGGTGTGGACAAGTTGAAAGAAGGGAGGATTGGGATTATAATCCTTCTAAGTTAGGGTTAGTGAAAGAACCATAATAAGCTAGAGAAGTGGCCTAGAAGAGACCCTAGCAGAAGGTAGGGTTAAAAAGAAAGACTTGTCCTTACACCAGAGTGGTATCAGAGCCCCCAAAATATTTGGGATTGTGGATAGATGTTTCAAATTACAAAAGATTCAATAGGTGAAATAATAATGGTGACAAATGCAAAGTTAGCCAAAAAGATGGGTGAGCAAAAGGAGAAAAACAAGTAGAAATGAAGACTGAGCTAGAAGAAGTTGTTGAAGCAACCAAGAATAAAGATAAAGAAGGTGAAAATAGTGATAGATGTAAGACAAGGATTGATGAGGAAGACATCATACTTGAACTAAATCCTCCATTGAATTAAGAACCATTCTTGAAGGCCATCAAGGCATTAGGAGGAAAAGCCCTAGAAGGAATTCCATTGTTTAGTGGAAAGATGGGCATTGATATAGTGATGGAATGAATTGAGGGAATGGAGAATCATTTTGAGTGTGAAGGTGTCATAGAGGAACAAAAGGTAAAGGTTTCCAAATCAAGACTTAGAGGTTCAACATTGACATGGTGGAAATACATGCATGATGAAAGGGTCAGTATAGGCATGAAGCCTATAGCTAGTTGGAATGCTATGCTGACTAAAGTGAAGGAGAATTATCTGCCAGAAGACTATGAAGTGCAATTGCATAAAAAGAGGCAAGGTATAAAGCAAAAAGACATAGATGTGGCCTCTTATTTAGAGGAATTTCAAAAACTATGCCTAAGGTCCAAGATTCAAGAAGAGGAACCTGTTAAAGTGGCAAGGTATTTGGGTGGACTAAAGTGGAACATCTAAGAAGAACTAAGCTTATGGACCCCTACCACTATTCAAAAGTTTTATCAATTGGCTCTTAAGGTGGAAGAGAAGAATAATAAGGAAGATTCAAACTTCAAAGGTAGATGTAAAGGAAGATACCAAAGAGGGCATAGAGGTGGATACCAAGGCAAAGGTAATGATAAAAGAAACCAAGGTGAGTCTAAACTTGCTAAGAAAGGGTAGTGAAACTACTTCAAGGGGAGGTTACACAAGAGGAAGAGGCACTCAAGGAGGCACCAATAGAAGAAGAGGTACATGTAGGAGTAATTCATACTTTTCAAGTATGAAGTGTTACACTTATAGTCATTTGGGTCACCCTACCTATAGATGTCCTGACAAGCCTACTTCTTCAAATAATGATATGAGAGTTGCATATGCTCACGAGGATACAATGAGCTCTAAGGTATCTGAGGTAGATCATATTGAGTTAGAAAGGGGATATGACTTGATGTTCAAGAGGGTGTTGATTAGACAACCAGTTAAGGATGAACCTAAGCATAGAAGGGCCTTTTCAAAATTAGGTGTAATATTTTACGCAAGGTGCGTAAGGTTATTATGGATTCAGGCTCTACAGATAACATCATATCAGAGGAAGTAGTGGATAAGCTCAAGTTATTAAAGGAACCTCATGTTAACCCTTACAAGGTGACATGATTGAATAAAGGGCAGAGTGTGTTGGTGAATGAGAAAACTTGGGTTGAATTCTCAATTGTAGGCTATAAAGACAAATTTATTTATGATATGTTACTTCTGGATGCATGTCATCTACTATTGGGAAGACCTTGGCAATATGACAGAGGTGTTATCTATGATGGGGAGGAAAATTCCATTTCTTTCAAGAAAGATGGGAGAACTTTCAAAATTCAATCCTTGTTAGAGGACGACGAGTCATAGTCCAAGAATTTTCGTGTATTATTGAGTAGTGGGAAAGAGTTGATTAATGCCCATAAGCATGAAGACAATAAAAGGTATGATATTCTTATTAAGCCTAAGGAAGAAGAGAAACCTAAGAAAGAGCCCTTAATCACTAAAATCCAAGAGATACTTGTGAAGTATAAGGACATTGTCAGTAATGGGACACTTACAACTTTACCCCCTAGGAGAGTCATAAGTCATCATATTGAGTTTGTACATGGTACTTCATTGCCAATTAAAGAAGTCTATAAGCTTACCCTAGACCAGAATAGAGAGGTGGTTGGGAAAGTACAAGAGCTTCTAGATTAGGGTCTGATAAAGAAGAGCATCAACCCTTGTGCAGTGCTAGTAGTTTTGGCATGTAAGAAAGAAGGAAAATGGAGGCTTTGTATAGATTCAAGGGCCATAAATAGGATCACTATAAGGAATATATTTCCCATACCTAGAATGGAAGACTTGATGGATTATCTTGGAGGAGCTCAATACTTCACAAAGTTGGACCTCAAAAGTGGCTACCATCAGATAAGGATAAAGGAAGGTGATGAGTGGAAGATAACTTCTAAGATCATAGATGGATTGTATGAGTTGCTTGTGATACCATTTGGGCTCTCAAATGCTCCTAGCACATTGATGAGACTCATGAATGAAGTGTTGAATTAGTACACTAGAAGGTTTTTGGAGCTATATCTTGATGATATACTCATTTTTAGTAAGACAAGAGAAGAACACCTTGAACATGTGGAGATGGTGCTACGGAAGTTGCATGAAGAGAAGTTCACAATCAACTCGAAAAAATGTGAATTCATGAAGAAAGAGCCTGTATACTTGGGATTTGTAATATCCAAGGGGTCTTTGATGATGGACCAAGACAAAGTTGTAGCCATCTTAAACTGGCCACCACCTACTACAACAACAAAGGTAAGAAGTTTCCATGAGTTAGCTTAATTTTATAGGAAATTCATTAGAAATTTTAGTGGTATTTTTGCACCATTACTAGACACCATCAAGGGTGGGATGAAGACCAAGTTTAGGTAGACTTTTGAAGTAGAAAATGCATTTGAGAAGTTGAAAGAACAAGTAGCCACACAACCTATCCTCAAATTGCCTAGTTTTGACAAACTGTTTAGCCTAGAGTGTGATGCAAGTGGGATGGTAGTAGGGGGTGTGTTAAGTCAAGAAGGTAGGCCTGTAGCCTTCTTTAATAAGAAGCTAAATGAAGCTAAGAAGAATTCTTCTTCTTATGACTTGGAATTGTATGCTTTGGTTCAATCTCCTAGGAAGTGGAGGCATTACCTTCTACCCAAGGAGTTTGTGGTATTTACTAACAACCAAGCCCATAGCTATATCAATTCCCAAGAAAAGTTGAGAAATAGACATTTGAAGTGGATGGAATATCTTCAAGAATTTACATTCACCATCAATCACAAGAAGAGGGAGTTGAATAAGGTGACAGATACACTAAGTAGGAGGATGTTGACCATTCAAGAAGTCCAACTACATAACATTTGCATAGAGAGTTTCAAGAACCTCTACAAGGATGATGAAGACTTTGTTGAAGCCTATAAGGTATGCTCTAAACTTCAAAATCATTTTCATAGTTCTTTTGCTTATTATACCTTGCAAAGTGGGCTATTGTTCAAGGGAAACCAATTGTGTGTTCCTGAGGGTTCCATGAGAAATAATCTTATCCAAGAAAAGCATAATGGAAGTCTAAGTAGGAATTTTGGCATCAACAAGACCCTAGAACTAGTTTAAATGTTCTACTATTGGCCAAAATTATCATGGGATGTAACAAGATATGCAGAGAAATGTGTAGTATGCATGAAGGAAAAAAGGAGGAACTAGCAATGTAGGTTTGTACTAACCTTTACCAGTCCATAATAAGCCATGGGAGTGTTTTAGCATGGAATTCATTGTTGGGTTACTTGAAATAGAATAGGAATATGATAAAATCTATGTTGTGGTCGAAAGATTTAGTAAAATGGGTCATTTTATACCTTGAAAAACTACCCATGATGCTAGCCACATTGTACATCTATTCTTTAAAGATATTGTGAGGATCCATGGAGTACCCCTAGCATCATGTCAAATAGGAATGTCAAATTTATGAGCCATTTTTGGAAAACCTTGTGGAGTAGGTTGGGAACTAACCTATCTTTTGGATTAGCTTACCATCCTCATACTGATGGCCAAACTTAGGTGGTTAATAGGGTGGTGGGTAACTTGTTAAGGTGACTAATTAAAGAGTATGGTCAGATACAGGATGTGATTATTCCTCAAGTAGAGTATGCATATAATGGAACTATGAACATGAAAATAGGTAGAAGCCCATTTGATATTGTTTATAGGATGCATCCAAGGGATCTATGTGAGCTTAGAGACCTTGGAGATATGGAGTATAGGAGTGGCCAAGTTGAGGACTTCACTCAAACCATGAAGGAGATTCAAGAGCAAGTGAAGAAAACTATACAAGAGACTACACAAAGATTGAAGGCTAAAGTGGACGAGAAGAGGAAAGATGTTCAATTTGTAGCAGGTGACTATGTCATGGTACACTTGAATAAGTCAAGGTTGTAGAAAGGAGTGCCCACCAAGCTACATATGAAGAAAGTGGGACCCTGTAAGATCATAGCTAAATATGGAGCTAATGCATACAAGGTGGACCTACCTAGTGATTTAAACATCTCACCTATCTTCACTGTGGCAGACCTAACCAAGTTTAAGGGACCTTTGAAAAAAGTAGACATGAACAAACATGAGGTTAGCAAGGATGTAACACCTGATGCTTTACCTCCTAAGTTGGAACTAGAGGCAAAGAAAGTACAATATTCAATAGTCAAGAAGACTACTAGACATAAGTTGTACATGGAACACCTCATCAAGTGGAAAACTAAACTAGAGTCAAAGGCAACATGGGTTGTAGCTACAAATTTAAAAAAGTTGGGAATTGTTGATGACATCTTGTCTACAAGAGTGACATGATTTACTCTTGTGGGGAGCATGGTGCAGGAGCATCTAGGTAAGGCTAATTGGCAACCTAGGGTTCCTAGTCTAGTTTTGGCTTGCAGTGGCCTTAGCCAAGCCATTAGTGTAATAAAGGGGCTAATGAGTCCTAGAGTGTGTCTTAGCCATTAAGAGGTCTAATTAGCTCTTTAAAACTACTTGTTTGTCCAAAGTTGCTAGGTGATGTCCAACTTGGTGTCATCATTGTAAAATGTGGCAAATGTGCATTTGGAGGGATGGATTGGACAAATGTAGGATGGAATGATGATTTCACATATTAAGTGACATATTCAAGCATTTGGTAGAGTTTCATAGGGTTTTCACCAAGTTTGGTCTAACTAGGTAAAAAGTTGTCAAGTTGCATGACAAAAAATTGCAAAAGTTGTCATGACAACTTTTATTGCAAAAAGTGCATTTTCAAGCACCAAGTGGAATAGCCACTTCTAAGTAGTTGTAACATGTGTATTAGACCTATATAAGACCTCCCTCAACCTATGACAGGGGCTAGATGGCATTTTGATGAAAGTTTGGTTAATGAACAAGCATTGTGCTGAGCAATTTTACCATAATTTGAGTACTTTTACTTCATTGGACTACTTAATGGATTGGAATTTTTACTATGGATAGTGTATGAGAAATTAGATGTGATTAATAAGTTCTCTATGTGGTTAGATAGTTATTTTTCTTTAATTCCTTTTCCTTTTGTAAATATTTTGTTTTTTGCATAATTGCTGGTCTGAACCAGGTAGTTTTGGAAGATGGAGTCTTAACCCACCTTTCCACTATGGCATTTGTATATTATCTTGGAATGTATGAGAAGAATCCTTTTAATATAGGCATGCAAGATCTTGGGCCCTGGAAAGCATGCTTGGAATTATTACAGTGATGCCCTAGACAAGCCAAGTGAGCATGATTAGGGATCATAGTGATTTAAACAACACTTGATGGGATTGAGTGCATTGGTTTCTTCAATACAAGTGAATGGAGAGAAGTATTGTGCCCAAGAAGAAGTCTTGGTGACATTTTTTAATGGGGATTTGAGCAAAACCTTGTGATTTCTATCAACAAAATGGTAAACCTTTAATTTTAGGCTTAAAATCGACATCCCACTGTATGGATAGGTTGGGGAAGTGAGACCAAGTGAATCTCAAAGGTTTTCCAAAAGGGTATCATGATATGAATGTTTTTTCCACCTTGTTAAGCCTTTTTACAAGTTATATGTCATTTGGTGGGTTTGGAGGCCTAATTCCTTGTAGCCCTATTTGGCCTAGTTTGGAGCAATTTCCTGAAATCGAGAGAGATTTCTATGATATTTTTATTAATGTGCATTGGAATACCCCCAATGTCCTAGGATCAATCCTCTCTCTCCATTTTGGGTAGGTTGTGATCATGTGTGGTCATTTGATATGGGTGAGCCAGTAGGACAATTAGGGAGTGTTGATTGGATGGAGTTAAGCTCTACATTGGTGTGGACAAGTTGAAAGAAGGGCGGATTGGGATTGTAATCCTTCTAAGTTAGGGTTAGTGAAAGAACCCTAATAGGCTAGAGAAGTGGCCTATAGAGACCCTAGAAAAAGGTAGGGTTAAAGAGCAAGACTTGTCCTTACACCATTATGATTAAACAATCACTTTATCTTGTTAAAGTCTAACTAATCAAATGCCCATTGTAGTTCCTCATAACTCAACCTTTTCTCTAGGTCCTTTTGTTATTTCTTCTTCTCAAATCCTCTTGTTCAATCATCTTGATATGACACTCAAGTTAGATAGCAATTGTCTTACCAATAAGGTTTGACATCAATGACAACATAACAATTGTCTTAATTATAGTTTCCAACAATCTTCGTCTTTGGCATTGATAGAAACACCTCTAGTTACCATGTAATCCAAAACATGTAATTTCTTCGAGTAGTTCCCTTTGGGCCCGTTTGGTTGCTGGAATATAATTTAGGAATAGGAATATGAAACCCTTGATTTGGAATTTTGGAACTTGAAATCTGGATTATGGTTTCTAGAATTTGTTTTGGGATTGTTTGGTTCAAACTTTAAAATATTTGATATTCAAAATTTTTTATTCCAAACCCATTTGGTTCAAAATACAAATATATGGTTCAAGAAATGAGTATAAAAGTTATAGTGAGAAAGACAAATTCGTATCTCTAATTTTTTCAAGGACCTATTCATGATGCTTCCAACTCCCTACATGCGAAAAATATCAATATTAATTACAAAATAAAAATTCAAGAAAAAGTTAAAAGATAGACAAAAGAATTTAGATATGTGTAGTACTAATTATTTTATTTAATCCAAACATATGAGCAAGTAATAGCGAAAAATTTTCCCCCCATTTAAAAAAAATTAATATAAAAAATTTGTGCAAAAAAGGTAACCTCAAATGGGCATCCAGATGTTAAACCCAATTAAATTTTACTTTAGTTGAAATCCACATTTTTAAAAATTGGGATTTAAAATGGGAATTAAAATAGGAATTCCAAATAACAAGGATTTTGAGGAATTTAGAATCCTTGTTTTGGGGGTCAAATGGGAATACCAGATTCTACTTTTTTCCAATTCTAATTCTGATTGTGTGGACCCAAACAGTGGATTAGATTTTTTTAGAATTTTGAATGCCAATTCCATTCTAATTACAACTCCGAAATGGGCCCTTTATGTTCAATATCAGATCTTCATTAATATCCTTAATTTCATTTTGATTCTCATCCATCCAACTTTGATATGCAACATATAGACTCCCTCTATCCTATCAGATCATGAAAGCAACCAACTTCCTCTTGTATTGCTGGCAACACCACATTCTCTCTCTTTGTAACATCTCTTTAACTTGATCTTCATATGGTATCTCTCCCTCTATTATGTATGACTTCTCTTACTTCACAATTTTCCTGTTTCATTGTAACTGACATACTATACTCTCCCTCTTTGACAACAATTCCAAAGACATATCATCTTTCTCATACATCTTCACCATGTAGATATCTTCATGTCAATACTTCTGAATCTTATTCACCATATGCCATCTTGACTTATGATTGATACAACATTCTGTTATTCTTTCTTCGCTACTTTAGGCAACTCCTAAAGTAATAATTCCTGCATCAACTTGTAAGATATTCTGATAAACTCATTTGATGCAGAGCTCCATCTTAGCTTAAATAGCCTTGTTTATGGGAATCACCCCTAATGTACCTCTTAGATACTCATGTGCATCCTTAGGTAAAGCCTTAGTGAAAATATCAACAATTTGTTCCTTAGTGTTCACATACTCCAATCTCACTTCTTTATCTTGAACTAACTCTCTCAAGTAGTAATACTTGATAGAAATATGCTTGGTCTTTGTATGGATTACATGGTTATTTGATATATTTATAGCACTTGTGTTGTCACAACATATGACAACAGGATCAATGATCTCTTCCTTTATTCCTTTCAACAATTGCTTGATCCATACAATTTTTGAACAATTCACTGTTGATGCCACATATTCAACTCCAGCTCTTGATTTTGAAATACAATTCTATTTCTTGCTTGTCCATGAGACTAGTCTTCTTCCTAGAAAGAAATCTCCACCACTTGTAATCTTTATGTCATCAACATTGCATGCCCAAGCCCAATCAACATCAATGTACATTTTCAATTCAAACGTGTCATTCTTCTTGTAATATAAGCCATATTCTTATGTTCCTTTAAGATATCTCAATATCCTTTTCAATGCCATCATGTGATTCTCCTTAGGGTTTGCAAAAAATATTGCAACAATTTTAACTTCTAGGGCAATATCAGGTGTGTTGTGAATAACATATTGTAGTTTTCGAATCATTGATCTATACAATGTATGGTTTACATTAGTAGAATAATCATTCTCAAATAGATTATTGTTAGAATGTTTAGAATAACTGAGAGGGGGTGGGGTGGTGTGGGGTGGCTGGTGAATCACTTATCCAAGGTCCATATGTACTAATTGAACAAACAAACACATAAACTACTTCATATCTTAAGATTCATTAGCTCGACCTCTATAGTAAACTTTCAGTAACATAAACTAGCATTCCATTGTCCTAAATATAATAAACTTGCAAAATGTAAACATTAACAATAAATCATCATAGATAACATCCACACAAACTTGACATTAATATTTAACTCAGAAACCCAATTTGGAAAAAACCACCAGTAACAGGTCACGAATCTTTCACTCTTCTAAAGTGAGCTCTATTAGGAGCCAACCCTATTAAAGGTTACAAAACACACTATTAAATGTGACCTTATTAAAGGATTTAATCACCCTATTAGGAGTGCCCTTGTTAGAGGACTTTAGAACATTCCAATAGAATTCCACCTTGATTAAAGGAATTACATATGACTGTTAGGTCAACCTTGACTAAAGGATTTCAATATTGATACAATGGTTAGAAAGTAACAACATGTGTTGATCTAGTAAATACAACTCACTTTGAAAATACATATCATAGTTTGACTCAAATGTCAATCCACTGACTAGCCTTCATTGTCATCTCAGTCTTTAATTAGCTTGGTAACCCTTCAAGCAATTACTCTTCACCTCGTCTCAACTTTTCTTAGCCTTCTTCTTAAGTTCACCAATCAATAACATCAACAACTGCTCCAACCCAATTAGGTTAGCCCTTGTACCTCCTTAAATACATAATTTTGATCTTTTTTTGCTTAAACACCACTATAGGTCTTAGGGTTACAATTAGATTCAAGACATACAATGAATATGTTCACCTTCTTGTTCATTTGTTTCTTTTCTAGAGACTTCTCCTTGAATCCTTTCATAGAAACAAGCAAACACAGTTTCCCTTAATTTAAATGTTCCAGGTCATCCATCCTTATCTTCAACACATTTTACATATTCCAAGAAATCACAATTTCCTCATAAACTATTAAAATGTTGTCCCTCGACCAACATTGTGATCTAACATTCGGTCATCACTAGATTACATAGTTGCTACTAACTATCTATTCAGCACATCTACTGACACTCGATCAATACTAATGCTCAGTCAACATTACTTCTACTTAGCCCATACTAGCACTCGGTTGACACTAGCATCACTCGACATGTATTGCAAGTTCCTAAATCTTTTGCTATTTTTCTCATTCAAGCCTATGCATTTGGTCAATCTTTGATCACTTCTTCAAGGCTTCAACACAACTGTCTTCTTCACTTGTAACATAATTTAAACAATCACTTTATCTTGTTAGAGTCTAATTAATCAAGTTTCGATTGTAATTTCTTCTCATAACTCAACCTTTCCTCTAGGTTCTTTTGTTATGGCCAATGTCTCAAATCCTCTTCATCAATCATCAAGATATGGCAATTAAATTAGATAGAAGTCTTACCAATAAGGTTTGACATCAATGACAACACAACAATTACTCCAACTATAGTTTCCAACACCTATGTCGTAGCCATAGGTGTGTTGACTAGTCTTGAGTCTTCCATTTCAAATGTTTTTAGTATCTCCTTGATATATTTTGATTGTGTAATGTAGATAGCTTGCTTCATCTAATATACTTGTAAACCAACAAAGAATTTGATCTCATCAAACATAGACATTTAAAATTTTTTCTTCATTGCATCTACAAATGATTTGCATAATGCATCTTGTCCTCCAAATATGATATCATCAACACATATTTCAGCTAATAATATCCCTTTACCACCTTCAATATTCAAGTACAGATTATTGTTATTATTAGTTCTTGTGAATCCAGTCTTTACTAAATAATTGTACAACCTTTCATACCATGTTCTAGGGGCTTGTTTTAATCCACATGGTTCTTTATGTAGTTTACATACCATCATCTTCTTGTTGGGATCCACAAATCCATCTGGTTGTTTTGTGTAAACATCTTCTTCCAATATTCCATTTAGAAATGCAGATTTGACATCCATTTGGTATAATCTAAATCCTTTGTAAGAAAAATAGGCGAGTAGTGTTCTAACTCCTTCCAATCTTGCAACTAGGGAAAATATTTTCCTATAGTGAATACCTTCTTCTTGCACATATCCTTTATATACCAATCTAGATTTGTTCTTTATGACTTCTCCTTTTTTATTCAAGTTGTTCCTAAATGCCCACTTGGTTCCAATAACATTCTTGTCCTTAGGTCTAGGTACCAATGTCCAGGTTTTGTTCTTCTCTATTCGTTCAATCTTTTAATTCATTGAATGAATCCAATCTTCATTCTCCAAGTCATCCTTTACTAATTTAGGCTCAATCTCATAAAGTAAACATGTACACTTCTTAGTCTTTTCCTTGTCATTATTGTAGATTCTTTGTTTCCAATAATTTGTTTAGGTACATGGTGTCTTCTCACATGCTTTGCTAGTGTAGGTTCTTTCCTTCTTTCTTCTTGAATAGGTTCATCTTGAAAATTGATTTCAAGTTCATTTTGGATCTTTGGTTTAGGTTCAAGTTCAAGTTCTACTTGCTCGACATTGTTATCTTGATGTTCAACATATACTTCATGTATCTTAGCATCATTTAATTGATGCTTGACACCCACAGTCTAATGCTTCATAGCTTGCAGCTGCAACTCGACAGTCACTGGTTTTTTTTTCTTGATAGCTTTATTCTCTTGCTCAGATAAGGTGTAGGGAATACCATAATTGACATATATGAATGTGTTCTAATCTTTAGGTTATGTCTTGCATTCAACTTTATTTCTTTCTGCATATTCATCAATTTTCACATTTGCACTTTCCATAACTTTGTTAGTGTTAGAATTCAAACACTTATAAGCTTTTCTCTTAGTGGAATATCCTAGGAATATGCCTTCATCAATTTTAGCATCAAGTTTTACACTTCCATTATCCTTCAGTATATAACATTTGCTTCCAAAAACTTTAAAATACTTCACATTAGGTGCATACCCATACTATAACTAAAAGGGTGTAACATTTGTACCTTTCTTGACTTGTACCCAGTTCAAAGTATAGACTATTGTACTTAGAACTTCTCTCTAGTAATTTTGTGACACATTCTTCTCCAGCATCAGTGTTTTAACACAATCCATGATTGAGTTGTTCCTCCTTTCAGCTATTCCATTTTGGGGAGGTGTCCTAGGTGCTAACATTTACCTTTTGGTTCCTCTATCATTGCAGAATATGTTAAATTAATTAGAGATAAACTCTCCTCCTCTATCATATCTCAAGCACTTTAGACTCTTACCAGTTTCCTTTTCAACTCTGGCCATATACCACTTAAACAACTAGAAAGCATACAATTTTTCTTTAAAAAACATTACAATCATGATTCTAGAATACTCATCAACAAATAGAATGATTTTTCCTCCACAGTAGCTTTGAACTCCAATAGGTCTACAAATTCTAGCATGAACCAATTCCAAAATACCCTTAGATGTATAGGTTTTTCTCTTGAAACTATACTTTGTCATTTTCCTAATTGATATTGTTTACACATAGCATTGTTAGGTTTCTTTAATCTTGGAAATCCTCTTACTCTTTTCATCTTGCTAATGCTTACTAAATTATCAAAGTTTACATGACATAACTTCTTATATCATTGCCATATATCTTCATTTTGTGCAAACAAGCATGTCTCATCAGATAAATCTAGATAGAACAAGTTACCTCTTGTCTGATCTCCACTTCCAATTAGTTTACTAGAAGCATTGAATATCTTGGTCTTCTCGTGATGGAATTAAACTCTGAACCCTGATTTGTTCAACTGTGAAACACTCAACAAATTATAGTTAAGTCATGGTGCACCATTACCAAACTTAACACAACTACCTTTGTAGGGTTCCATGGTTTCAAACTTACTTTTATCATTAGTCATGTGATGCGAACAACCAAAATCAATTATCCACCTCTCACCTTTACTCACATATGAAATTAATGTAGTTTTCTCATCTTCATCAAAATATTCTTCCATAGCAACATAGACAACTTCTTCATCATTAGAGTCAAAGTCATTGTCAGTTTCTTCTTCAACAATGTAACAATATTTCTTACCTTTCCCTTTGTAGTCCTTTTTTCTCCTATTGTCTTGGTCATCTCTTTTTCCTTTGCACTCATTTTCCCTTCTCTCATCCTTATCTTCTCTGTCAAGACATCTTGCAATAATATGACCAACTTTGTTACATGAAAAACAAATTATAGGAAGTTTACCTTTGTATTTTCCTCTACCTCTTGAAAGTATTATAGCCATCAGTGCTTGAAGCTCATCAAAATCATCATTATAAGTTCATTATCACTATTCACACACTTTCCTTTCCCTTTCTTACTAATAACCAATTGAGATTAAAAAAAAAATTCAACAGAAGTAGGTGTGAAATTATTAAATTTTGAAAATTCAAAAGTAGTAAGTCTACCAACTACATCTTCCAAAGTCATATTGTTACAAGGGGTACATCTCATTTCTTGTATTATAGAAACTTTAATAACATATATAGGAATTAGGGTTCTTGGTACCTTGTTGATCATAGTCTCATCATCAATCTTTACATCTGATCCTCTTATAGCATCTACCAACTCTTTGATTGTTCCAGAGTATTGTAGAATATTTTCTCCTTCTACCATTCTCATTTCATCAAATTTACCTCTCAAGTTTTATAATTTTTCTCTCCTCCATAGATAGTCTATAGTGTATCCCACATTGCCTTGGTTATAGTGCAATCCTTTATATCATCAAGCTTAGCATAGCTTAGGGCTGATGTAATCTCCAACATAGCCTAGTTGTGTTCTTGCTTCTCTTTCATTTGTTGAGATGTTAGAGGACTGGGTATTGTCACCTATGCATGTTCTATATAGTGTATTGTACCATCTCCAATTCCTACTAGATGCAACTTTATCAAACTTTTCCATGTAGGGAAGTGCTCTTTGTTCAAGTTTGGCACCTTCTTTTTGTACATCTTGATCTTTAGCTCCAAGTACCTTCAAACATTTCTCTGCAAGCATCAATGTTATGATACCAATTGTGAGAATGATTTAGAATAACTAAGATGGGTGAGGGGGGGAGGTGGTGGTGGGGGGTGAATCAGTTATCCTTAGATCATGAGGTACCAATCGAACTTTTAAACATTTCAAATACTTCAAATCTTAGACATTCAATAGTTCGGTCTCTATAGAAAACAATCAATAACATAAACTTGTAGTTTGCTATCCTAATAGTAACAAACTTGCACATTGTAAAGTTTTAATAGTAAACCATCTCAAATGACATCCACACAAGTATGGCACTAGGATATCATGTGGAAACCCAATTTGAAAAAAAACTGCTAGTAATAGGTCACCAAATTTTCACTCTTCTAAAGTGAACTCTATTAGGAGGCAACCTTGTTAAAGGTTACAAAAAGCACTGTTAAATGTGACCTTTTAAAAGGATTTAATCATCATGTTAGGAGTGGACTTTTTATAGGGCTTGATAAAATTCCATTATAATGTCACCTTGATTAAAGGATTTACATATGACTAACAGGTCAGCTTTGATTAAAGGTTTTGAAAAACTAATACAATGGTTAGAAAGTAATAATAGGTTGATCTGAAAAATACAACTCACTTTGAAAATATAGATCACAATTTGGTTTATATGATGATCCATTAACTAGCCTCCATTGTCATATTTGTCTCTAATCTACTTGGCAATTCTTTAAGTAATCACTCTTCATCTCTTCCAAACTCTTCTTAGCCTCCTGCTTAAGTTTTCCAATCAATAACATCAACAACTAATCCAACCTTTATTAGGTTAGCCCTTATACCTCCTTAAATAAGTAATTCTAATCTTTTGCAGCTTAAACATCACTGTAGATCTTAGGGTTTTGTCAGATTCATCAAACCTTTCCATCATTTTGTCTCCACTTTTCTCTTCTAGAAACTTCTCCAAACTTCTCCTTGAACTCTTGCATAGAAAATCTGAAACATTGTTTCCCTTAAATTAAATGGTCCATATCATCCATACTTATCTTCAACACACTTTACACATTCCAAGAAATCAACTCGATTAGCTAGAAATCACAATTTCCTCTTTATCTGTCAAATGTTGTCCCTTGCCAACACTATGTTTTGACACTCAGTCATCACTAGATTACTCGATTACTACTAACTTTTATGTTTGGTACATTTATTGTCACTCGGTCAATACTAATGCTTGGTCGACACTATATTTCTCATTTTATACTATCACTTGGTCGCCTCTAGCATCCCTCAACAATAACTTTAAGTTCTTTAATCTTCTACTCTTTTTCTCGGTCAGGCCTAAGCATTCGATCATTCTTTGATCACTTCTTCTAGGATTCAGTACAATTGTCTTCTTCACTAAGGTTATGATTTAAATATCACTTTATCTTGTCAAAGTCTAACTAATCAAATGCCCATTGTAGTTCCTCATAACTCAACCTTTCCTCTAGGTCCTTTTGTTATGTCCTTCTCAAATCCTCTTCATCAATCATCTTGATATAGCAACCAAATCAGATATCGGTTGTCTTACCAATAAGGTTTGACATCAATGAAACATAAAAATTGTCTTAATTTTAGTTTCCAACACCTTCACGGTGTCCAATTCACACATATCCACTCACTTTACCATTCTCAATTACAAATTGTATTGGTTCACTAAATCTTTCCAAGTTAACTTTTCTTCTTAACTATTCTTTACTATGGAAATTTGACACTTTTGGTGTGGTTCTTGGAGTTTTCCTTGTAGACATTTCTCCTATTTAGCCGAGTTATGATCTTTTTGGGGTAAAGAGCCTTCTATAACTTTTTTCTTTAGGTTTCTCTGGTTCTTGGCCCTTATTTTTGCTCGACTAATTGCCAACATTCTGGTGTAGGAACACCCACAATAAATCAATATCAAACCTTGGATCCAAATATAAAATCTCAGATCTCAATATAAAACCTTAGAAAGATTAATCAAATAGGCATCTAGACCAAAATTGTATGACCTAGTTCCAAGGTTGGCATTGTTATAAGCCCTTGGTCAACTATGGTCAAAGATAGGTCAAAGGGCCTAGAATCTTAGGATTTTGATTATTTCATGTTTTATCATGTTTAAAACCTATTTGGGTCATTACATTTAAATTTTCATAACTTTTTCTTATAAATTGCAAAAAGTGTAAAAAAAAGTGCAAAATTGATTGACAAGTTGTCAAGCAACTTTTTGCAAATCAAAGCAAAAACTTCCCCAACGGCCATAAAAAGTTTGAAATGTTGTTATGACTATTGAAAGACCTATAATAAGCCCTTTTAAGCAGGTGATAGGCAACGAAAGAGAGATAATGTAATTTCAATTTTTAAATCAATAAAATACCCTATTTTTACTGCAAACAACCTGTTGTCCTGTGTTTTATGAATTTGTAAAAATTGATTAGGAGTGTAAAACCTACATTTTTGAATAGGTGGATGAAGTAACTTTCCAATTCTTCTAGTTTGAACTCTCCATCTAATCCCTAACTCAAGATATTCACATTTTGTGTAAGTAGGTCTAGATTTCTTGCTAACCTAGGGTTTTGAAGCATTTTTAAGCATAGAGGAGGATTTCACCATGGGAATTTAACAACCTTTGGTGAAATCCTACGATTTGATATGTATTTTAGGATGAAAGTGGTTTCAATTTTGTACTTATAGGGATCCTTGAGAAATTTGATGCCCTATGCATGCATTTTCCATGTGCATGCTAGGAAAAGGATGCAACATCTTCCACCAGACTCAACACCAAGGCTTGAAATCAAGTTTGAAACTTTTCTAGGTTGTACTCACATTTTTCCATCATTTTTTTGCAGGATGGAGTCCTAGAACATGTACTTCCTTTGTAAATGGAGGCCTAATTGCCTTAGTTGCCTAAGCGAGAAAGTGAACAAAAGCCCATTTATTTGTGTCATCAAACCTTGATGCCTTGTATGTTTTGTAAGTCCCAAAAGGGTGTCCAAAAATGAATTTTCTTCACTAGGCTGTGTGGAGATATTTCCTTTAAATTATGACTTTCATAAAAAAAAGGCTATTAGTCTTTTGGATGGCTTATCAAAGCAATTATGTGAAAAAACTTACATAGTTTGGTTTTAACCATTGTTTCATGTAATTGGTGACCTAAATAGACTATTCCCATGTGTTGGAGTCTTCCTTGGTCATTTGAAGAAGTTTAAGGTTGTTTTCCCAAAATTGGTCAATTTGTGCATTATGAGCAACTTGTGATAAGTTGTCTTGTTTATAGGGTCCCCTAGTGAGCAGAGTTTTCCTTGTTTGGGTGTAGGGTTATGATAACCTAGTATCATGTTGATAGCACTTGTGATTGGTGCTTGCACATTTGATCATCTTTACCAAGAGATTTGGTTGAAGGACTTTAGTAAATAGGGTTTTTGGACTAGTTGATCACCTTGCGATTAGTCCCACCAAGCTCGATTGCATCAAGTGGTATTAGAGCCATGACTCTTACTAAAGAAGAGGAAGAAATACCTACCAAGGTAACAAATGCTGAATTGGAAAAAATAGTAAGGGAGCAAAGAGTAACTACTGCCGCTCTTACAAAGAGGTTGAAGGATGTTGAAGGCAAGTTAGACAAACAAAGAGGCACACAGTTTGAAGAAGATCAGAATACAAAGGTTGAAGATCTTGATGAAGATGTTGAAATGCCTACTGAACAAAGGCCTCTCTTGAATGCTCTCAAATCCATAGAGAAAAGAACCATGGAGGGGAAGTTGTAATTGCCAACTCTCAATGGAAAAATAAATGTTGATATAGTATATGATTGGATAGAAGCCCTAACTAGTTTCTTTGAGTGTGAAGACATCCTAGAGAAGTAGAGGGCAAAGGTGGAAAAGTCCAAGTTGAAGGGAGCAACCCTAACTTGGTGGAACTTCATCTAGATAGAGAGGGTGAAGAAAGGAAGAAACATGATTTCTTCTTGGGTTAGAATGGTGGCACTAGTTAGGGAAACATATGTGCCTTAAGAATATGGTATAAAACTCCATAGGAGGAAACAAAGTCTAAAAAAAAAGGATCTAGATGTTAGTTCCTATACAAAGGAGTTCTTAAAATTGTGTATGAAGACCAACACAGTAGAGGATGAGGAAGAAAAATTGGAAAGGTACATGAATGGCCTTAAGTTACCCATCCAAGAAGAAGTCAACCTTCACACCCATAGTTCGATGAACAAGTGCTATCAATTAGCACTCAAAGTGGAAGAAAAATGGAAGAGGAGGCAGGATCAAAATAAAGGCAAGGAGAATAATAAAAACTTCAAGCCCAAGAACAATTCTTGGAATAAGGGGCAAAATAGTGGAAACAAACCTATTGATTAGAATAAGGATCAGGGAGGACAAATTTCTAAGGGAAACTGGAGAGGAGGAAAGTATTTCAGAGGTAGAGGAAGAGGAAATGGCCCTTTCACATGCTACAATTGTAATCCAGTAGGACACCATGTAGGAAAGTGCCCTTAAAGAAAAACAATAATCAAGGGGAAAGAAGAGCACAAATTATGGAGGAGAGAAATTTGATTGCAAAGAACTTGAACCCGAGGAAGGAGCATGTTTAATGATGAGGTAAGCATTTTTGTAGATCCCTCACACTCAAGAGCCACCCCAAAGAAAGAATCTCTTTAGGACAAGGATCAAGTGCCAAGGCAAGGTATGCAATTTGTTGATTGATTCAGGTTCTACTAAAAATCTAGTTTCCTCTAAAATGGTAGAAAAATTAAACTATCTAAGAAACCCCACCCCTTTCCATATCATATCTCTTGGCTAACAAAGGGTCAAAAAACCTTAGTGACAGAACAAGCATGGGTAGAATTTTCTCTAGCAGATTTCAAGGACAAGGTACTTTGTGATGTTGTAGAAATGGATGCATCTCATATACTTCTAGGAAGACCCTGGCAATATGATGTTGATACCATCCACCATTGAAAGAAGAATACCTATTCTATAACTAGGAATGGTGTAACCTTCACTATGAAGCCCATGCTTGATCCTAAGACTGAACCTACTGTTGTAACTACAGGGGAGAAAAAAATGATTAAAGCCTTGAAGGAACCTGATGCCCAAGGCTTTATTTTGGTCTCTAAGCCAAAGGAAAACATAAATTCTAAGGACAAGGATCCTACCCCTAAAGAAATACAAGATTTGCTACAAAATTATAGTTAGGTTACTATTATTTATCTGCCCATAAGCCTCCCCCCCATTAGAGATATCAGTCACCAAATTGACTTGATACCTGGCTCTTCCCTACCTAATAAGATACCCTATAAAATGAAACTAACTCAACATGCTGAAATCGCCAGGTAGGTAAATGATTTGTTGGAAAAAGGTCTAATACAAAGGAGTTTAAGTCCTTGTGTTGTTCCATTCTGTCCTTGCTCCTACAAAAGATGACAAATGGAGGTTGTGTATTGATAGTAGGGCTATCAACAATATTACCACAAGGTATAGATTACCCATGCCTAGAATTGAGGATCTGTTGGATCAACTAGGATGAGCTTGCTATTTCACCAAAATAGACTTCAAGTTTGGCTACCATCAAATCAAAATAAAACAAGGCAATGAATGGAAGACAAAATTCAAAATTAGTAAAGGTTTGTTTGAATGGTTAGTAATGCCCTTTAGGTTAAGCAATGCCACTAGCAATTTTATGAGGCTTATGAATGAGATATTCATAGATTTTATTGGAAAATTTGTTGTTATTTACCTTGATGACATACTAATATTCAGTCATAGCAAGGAGGAACATCTTGGTCATGTGGAACAGGTACTAAGGAGGCTTCATCAACACAAGTTGGTGATCAACTTGGAAAAGTGCATGCTTATGATTGGATAGAAGCCCTAACTAGTTTCTTTGAGTGTGAAGACATCCATGGTTTACCACAAACTATTGTATGTAACAGGGATGTAAAATTTCAAGGCCATTTTTGGAGAACACTTTTTAAGAAACTTTGTACTAACCTAACTTAGAGTTCTACCTACCATCCACAAACTGATGGGAAGACTGAGGTGGTAAATAGATCTTTAGGAAATCTCCTAAGATGCCTCATAAAGTAGTATGCTTAGAGTTGGGATCTACTCTTGCCCCAAGCAGAGTTTGCATTTAATGAATCCATGGATAGATCAACAGGAAAGACTCCCCTCCAAGCAGTGTATGACCTTCATCCCAAGGGACCATTGGACCTGGTAGAACTACCATCTAATTTCAAAATCAGTGCTAAAGGAGAAGAGTTAGACGAACTCATTAAAAAGGTGCAACATGAAGTCAAGGAAGGATTATAGAGATCAAAACTAAAATATAAGGAACATGCTGATAAGAAAAGAAGGGAAATCCACTTCAAAGTTAAAGACAAGGTTTGGACATATTTGAGAAAAGAGAGACTACCTAAAGGTAGATATTCCAAACTTCAGATGAAGAAAGTCGAACCATGCAGCATACTCAACAAGATGGGTGAAAATGCATATGAGATCTCTCTTCCCCCTACTTTGCAAATTTCTCTAGTCTCCAATATTGCAGATCTCACCCCATACAAAAGCATAGCAGTTTCAACAAGTGAACAAGGTGAGCAAGCATGCATCCATGGTGAAGCATATGTAACTGATTCCTCAAAGAAAACAATTGGAGTTAGAAGAATTTTTGGACACCAAGTTGCTAAAACAGACTACAACCAAGAAGTACATGCAATACTTAGTCAAGTGGAAAGGGCTCCCCAATATTGATGCAACTTGGATGATAGAAGACTGGATCAAATAACATGGTACTTCTGTGGAACAATCGCCCTCAAGTAGGAACTTGAGTTTTCAAACACAAGGGGAGTATGGTGTAGGAGCACCCATAATAAATCAATATCAAACCTTGAATCCAAATATAAAATCTTGGATCTCAACATAAAACCTCAAAAAGATTAATCAAATAGGCATCTAGACCAAAATTGTATGACCTAGTTCCAAGATTGACATTGTTATAAGCCCTTGGTCAACTATGGTCAAAGATGGTCAAAGGGCCTAGAATCTTAGGATTTTTATTATTTCATTTTTTTTCATGTTTAAAACCTATTTGGGTCATTAGATTTAATTTTTCATAACTTTTTCTTATAAAGCGCAAAAAGTGCAAAAAAAAAAAAATGCAAAATTGCTTTAAAAATTGTTAAGCAACTTTTTGCAAATCAAAGAAAAAACTTCCCCAATGGCCATAACAAGTTTGAAATGTTTTTATGACCATTGGAAGACCTATAATAAGCCCTTTCAGGTGGGTGATAGGTAGCAAAAGAGAGATAATGTAATTTCAATTTTCAAATTAATAAAATACCCTATTTTTACTACAAATAGCTTGCTGTCTTGTGTTGTATGAATTTGTATGGATTCTTCCAAAGTGTAAAACCTACATTTTTGAATAAGTGGATGAACTAAATTTCCAATTCTTTTGGTTTGAACTCTCCATCTATTCCCTAACTCAAGATATTCACATTTTGTGTATGTAGGTCTGGATTTCTTGCTAACTTAGGATTTTGAAGCAATTTTAAACATAGAGGAGGATTTCACCATGGGAATTTAACAGCCTCAGGTGAAATTCTAGGATTGGATATGTATTTTAAGATGCAAGTAGTTTTAAGTTTTTACTTGTAGGGATCCTTAATAAATTTGATGCCCTAGGTATGCATTTCCCTTGTGTATGCTAGGAAAAGGATGCAACGTCTTCCACCAGACTCAGTATCAAGGCTTGAAATCAAGTTTGTAACTTTTCTAGGGTTATAATCACATGTTACCATCATTTTTTTGAAGGATGGAGTCCTAGAACATGTGCTTCCTTTGTAAATGGAGGCCTAATTGCCCTAGTTGCCTAAGCGAGAAAGTGAACAAAACCCTAGTTGTTTATGTCATCAAACCTTGGTGCCTTAGTATGTCTTGTAAGTCCCAAAAGGGTGTCCAAAATTGAATATTTCCCTGGTTTGTGTGGATATATTTCCTTTAAATTCTGATTTTCATAAAAAAAAGGCTGCTAGTCTTTTGGATGGCTTATCAAAGCAATTATGTGGAAAAACTTACACAGTTTGGTTTTAACCATTATTTCATGTCATTGGTGACCTAAATAGACATTCACATGTTTTGGAGTCTTCCTTGGTCATTTGAAGAAGTTTAAGGTTGTTTTCACAAAATTGGTCAATTTGTGCATTGTGAGCAAGTTCTGGTAAGTTGTCTTGTTCATATGGTCCCTAGTGAGTAGGGTTTTCCTTGTTTGGGTGTAGGGTTGTGATAACCTAGTATCATCTTGATAGCATTTGTGATTGGTGCTTGCACATTTGATCATATTTACCAAGAGATTTGGTTGAAGAACTTTAGTGAAGAGGGTTTTTGGATCAGTTGATCACCTTGTGATCAGTCCCACTAGGCTCCATTGCATCACATTCCCCTTCAAGATTATTAATATGGATTAACCACCTCCTATTTTCTATAAGTCTAGTGGTTGTATTAGGGATTGATAGGTTGATCGTTTGGTGTAATGAAAACCCTATCTTGTAAAAAGTGGTATGAGATATTGGTCATAGGTTCAAATCTCTTTAGGTAATGTTGAGGGGGATTTGTTGGACTAATCACTAATATTCCACTTTGGGATTTGTGACATGGCTTAACTGCCTCCATTTTCCTATAAGTTTATTGTTTGTATCAGTCATTAACATGTTGATCTTTTGCTGCAAAGGAAACCTTATCTTGTAACAATATTATTATTTGGCATGTTTAGTTGGAGAGAAATTGGAGGAAATCAAGATATGAGAATGGGTGCTAAAACTTATGGTAGAAAGTTATCCATTCTCTTTGTGAAAGTATCTTGGATAAGTATAATGGGGTTGGAGATGTGGTTATTTGCAATTATCTTATTGTATCTCTTCAATGGTACACATTGGTCACATCAACAATTATCAAGGCAAAAATTCTTTATTGAAAATAAATGAAGAGAGGAGAGATGCACATTTTGGATTCGATTGTGTGCCATATTTTCACATTAGGGTTTCAAATCATACTCAATGATCCATCATCATGATGTGAAGACCTAGAGGAGAGTGTGATTCAAAACATCGATGCAAAAATATGGCACACAATCGAATCTAGAATATGCATCTCTCTATTATGACTGATTGTGGAAATTTGTTCATGTTAAATGAAGAGGGTTTTTGTCTTCTCCCTCCTCGAGAAGTTTTAAAGATTAATATTGATGGCTCATATCATTAGAATCTTGGGAATGTTGGCATTGATGAGGTTGGCCAAGATAGTTATGGTGATTTTGAATATTTTTTTTTCTATTAATAAGGGTATTCAAAAAAATAATCTAATGGAAGATTTTTCCAATTTGTATGATGTTGAACAATTTTTTTCTCTTGGTTGGTACATGATCATGTGTGAGTTTATTTCTCAAGTGACGATGACCTTGTTAACAAGACATGAGGTTGGATATTTAACTTGCACTTACGTATGGTTCTAAAGAAAAACTCATTTGTTTAGTTTATTGGATTCTATTACTTTTAATCACATATTTAGGGGATGAAATAACATTTCTAATTATTTGGTCAAGTGGGCCTTAAATTAAGTGCATGAATAGAATATAGTGGATAAGAGCCAATTATCTCCCGATATGTCTCTTATGCTTGATCAATTAGTGGATAGTAGTAATAATACATAGTGTTATTATTGTTCCACACTTTATTTTTATCTCTCTTCCATTTTAATTAAATTTTACCCTTCTTTTAGTCAATTAGATATTTTGTCAAGTAACTCCTTGATTGTACTTAGCAAGTTCTTATTTTTTTCAACAGTTCCAATCCATTCCATCGAGAATAGTAGTTGGATGAAAATTTTGATGTTATTTTGTGTTCCATCTCCTAGTTGGAAAATTTTAAAATTTTGAGTCATTTCCACACACCAATGCATAAGGGCATCTAAATATGTTGATAATATTTTCTTGAAGGAGCTTGGTAACTACATCTTTTGTGCATTGTTTAGGACATTGGGATCTTACCACCATGTGCAATAGTTTGTAGCAATTAAAATTATTTATTTTTTGGTAAAGAGGGTGGATTAATCTACCAATAAAGTATAGGATTCACTTGGAAAATAATAGAAGTTCAATCACAGGTTGCAATGGCACATTAGGATTTGTTTCATGCACACCAATGACTTAAAAGGTATAGCACATCCTCACATTTTCATGAATCCTTGAAATATTTAGGCCAATAATATCCTATCCTTGATGTCTAATGGGATATTATTGGAAACCTTAATGGGAACCAAGATACTGAGGTGGGGGGTGAATCAGGATCTATAAAACTTTTCACTGATAAAACAATTAACTGTATTCACACCTAATCCATCTCATATCTCAGATCTCATACCATATAACATAAACTTATAATGCTAAAATGAAATCTATCTAAGCATAACACCCATGAAAACATAAACTCATAACACAATAATTTTGGTAACCTAAAAATACTTCAAGTTGAAGGTAAACTTAGGGTGGGGATGAAGCCCACAAATCTTTATTGTTGCCAAAACAAAGTTCACCTATTAGGGGCTACAATTTGATCATATCTGATGATCTACCCTATGAGGGATTTTCTCTATTAAAAGCATTTAAGATTGTTAGGTCTTACCCTATTAAAAGATTTTACACTTACAATAAAGTAAGGACTATGTTAGGAGATTTTAAATAGGCCTGTTAGAACCACTCCATTAAGAAATTTTCCATGACTCAATATGTTAAAATGAATTTAGTACTAGATCCTTTGGTTTGCTCTAAAAGCTTATTAAAAATCTCCTCTCTTCAAAATCTCAATTCGATCTCTTGATATGATATCTTTGTTTTGTCCTCCACTACTTTGGTTGCTCTATCTGATCTCCTTTTAGACTCAGCCTTCCTTCGCTCTATACTAAGCTTGTTCGCTCCTTCATGCTTTACACTTCATACACCATTTAAAAAAAATTGATCATAGGGTAGGAACCCTTTTGTAGACACTTAAAATCATCCCACACACTATATTAATTTATTTAATATTTCCTTTAACATTATAATTAATTAATTATATTTGTCATATTCTTCTACTTATTTAATTAAATTTATTAAATTAAGTAGGTTCATTTCCGTAATAGATTTAAACTTAATTTAAATACATCCCCCCTAATGTATTAAATTTATTTAATACACAATGCTCCATAAAATCCCCTTTTAAATAAATCTCAATTTATTTAATTCCCTCCACTTTATTAAATTCTTTAATTTTATGATTTAGTTAAATCCTATTTAATTTAATCCTAATCCCATCCTAAAACCTAGTCTACACCCATCACTCTCATCCTTCTAAGCCTACCCATTGATTAATCACACTTAACTAATCCTAAACACCTTTTAGCTCCTAAGTGTTTGCTCACACATGTGTGAGCAACTCAATATCCAATAAAGCTTCCATTTTATTATTTTATCCAAAAAAGTCTTACACACTTACACACTTATCCCCCTTTCATTTCTCTAAGGTTTTTCACACATATGTGAGCAAACCTTGAGCCATCCCCTTTCACCCTAAAGGCTTATGTTGACCTTTGCATGGCTTGTCCCCTTGGTCCATGTGTCTCCCTTATGAAACCTATGTGGATGCCACATAGATGCCACCTCCCCAAGGCCTCTCTCAAGCCTATAAATAGAGCCCTTGTCTCAATCATTTCTCATCTCCTCCATATGCATTGTTATCATACTAGTTTATACTTAGAGCTTTCTAGTGAATTTTAGTGAATTTTATGCATTGTTACTAACCTTTGGTAGTTACTTGTTCATTTTCATTTGCATTATTAGCTTAGTTTTATTTCTTGCATCCACATTCATATCTTTTGAATGCTTTTATGCATGGTTGCTTCCATAGCCGTTGCTTGAAGTGTTCTCCATTCATCTTAGCATAGTTTCATATCATTGCATATCATTTATCAAATCATGGGATTCCATAGTTGTGTTTGAGGAATACACATCCACATCCCTCATTCTTAAGCACACCAATAAGGCCTCTTATGGGTGCCCTTGTTGAGCTGCTTTGAGGTTGCATGAGGATTCTAGTTTTTTGGTTGCATAGTTTTAAAATTCGTCTAACATTATTTGTATTTTGATTTGTTTTGAATCTTTGATATGCACATGTACAACTAACCTTTGCTTGTTTACGCATGCTCTCGATAGGTTAGATTTTCTTGTATACACCTTAAATAGATAATCTTAGAAAGTTCTAGATTAGGATTAATGATCCACATTTCATCCTTCTATCATTTTACCCCTCTAATTTTTTGATTGGTTAATCTACTTTTCTTGAGATTAATGCCTTCTAAAAAATGTGTATTCTTCTTTGTAAATGTCTCTACAATCTTTAAATGTCATGTATAATTCAACTAAAATGGTTTACATAAGTGTTTATGCAATTACAAACTCATATGTCAAAACTAATTTACTTGGCACTTGAATGTTCTAACGCTTGATCATAACTAACATTCATGCTATCACTCAGCTTCTATACACTTGTCATATATTGACTCACTTGGTAATAACTTACTTTTCAAATGATCTGTCTCTTTTGTGTCACTCAACATGTATGTTGATTCGGTCTCTGTTGGGGTGCTCAACATCCATTGACTTGCTTGGCTTATGATAAAATGTAGATAAGTCCTTTGTAGCTTGACCTTCTCTAGATGGATCGATCATAGTGATATCCATCCAACGCTGCCTTGGAAATGACTAAGTGCTAGACACTAATAGGAAACTTGGGCCTATAGATCAAAAATGAAAATACTTCTTCCATGAATAGTTCAAAATTTGTTGTGAAACTGCTCAATGGTTTTCTTTGTTTATTCTTTTCCAAAGTATCTTAAATAAATCACATCATGGTTCTTTTTATTAAGCATCACTACTTGAAGCCTCTTGTTCTTTGGGTTTTTCTTTCTCTTCGATCTCTTTCTCTACTTCTACCTTACTCTCATCTTATTTGACATCTGTGACATGGGTAAATTGTGGAAACACAATTATTGGACGCTCATGTCAGGAACCACTGTAGCTAATGTAACATTAAAACCTTCAGTACTTGCACTCTCAATCCTTGAATAGTCTTGTACTTGTAGTAACACTAGATTGATGCATGGTAGGGATGGATTTGAAGCATCTAGTGTAGCATTTTTTAGATCTTCCCCAGTCAACACATTCTGATTATGTGGGGATGAATCAGGAATGTCCTCAATTGTGACAACATCTTGATGTTCACACTCTTCTACCAATTGTCTTATTTCCTTTGAAAGTTTTGCAACTTATTCTGTATCCTCCTCCTCTTCCTTCACTTCTTCATCTCTCTCTTCTTCTTCCTCATATGTCAATCGATGGAACAAGCAACCCAAATGCTTCCTTCTATATAATAATGCTCTCTTGCACAAATTCATGAGCTTTATTCATCAAAATTTTATAAGCCCTTTCTTTAGGCATGAATTTCTTCATAAAATCTTTCAGGGCTATAGACATATGTGTTTTTCCTAGATTTGGCATTATCTATGCTAACATGGTCTCCCTGATTTGTCATTTAGTAGATAATGCCCAATTCCACTTAGAATCAACTTTATTATACAAATTTTTAGGAATTCCTTGACCTAACTATATATGTGTTGATTTGAACTAATCATCATGTCTATCATACCTTTTTCAAGATTCTCTTGGTCTTCTTTATTTAATGAATCAAAATTAATATCTTTAAATCCTATAAAACTTGCTAACTTATTAATCTCTTGACATACCTTATCCATAGTCATTGGAGGAAATCTTAGTACACTCTAAAATTTTCTTAGATCATTAAACTTTTTTTCTTCATCATCTTCCTCCTCCTCATGAGTCACAACCAATTTTCTCCTTGGCCTCTTAGGTAGATTTTTCTTTGGTGTTCTGGTTGGCTTCCTCTTTGCTAGACTACCTTTCTCTTTTTCAGTTAGGGACTGAGTTGCCTTTGACCTCGTAATTACTCTTCTTTTTGGCTCTGGCTCAGGTGGTGTAACATCCTTCTTTATAATTTTCTTTAGATCCTCTTTAACTTTTGGATCAACAATCAATATTTTCTTCTTCTTTTTTGCCTTAAGCTCTATAATAGCTAGCTCTTTGCCCTTAGATGACTCGGCTTCAAATTCATCTTCAGATTTCTCATCCTCACCTTTTCCTTCAGTGATCTAAAGTTTACCTTCACCAAGTTTTCCCTCAATATCCTTCTTTCTTTTCCTAACTATCTTGGGCTTTTTCGTTTCTAATGTCATTCTGCTCTTGGCTATGTCATATGTACCAAATGGCTCGACATTTACATCAATCTCTTCAAATACTAGTGCAGTCGCTACTATTTTCACTTCATCAACATTCACTTCATATTGCATAAGCCTCAATCAAATAATCCTTGGTATTACTACACATTCATATATAAAATTTGTATCTACCATAAAGCATATATCATCAAAATAGTTATCTACAATCGATTTAGGTATTCTCATTCGGTTCTTCATCTTATTCTTTAATTCTTTAAAATAGTTATCCATTATTACATCAAAATTTTCTCCTATTTGATTGTCAAGTCACTTATCTATTCTATTATTGGTCTACTCCTATCCCGTGCTATGATGCCAACAATGGGAAATGAATTTTGTACATAAAAAAACATACAGACAAGTAGGGAACCAAACTTACATGATGTATTCTTGGCTTTCCTTATCACTCCAAGATTTTTTGATGATTGTTGCAATTGTAGCTCGACAAGATCATAACTATGATCTTTCTTCACAATTTTGTATATGAGGTCCACAACAATGTAAGGCACACTATTTAGTTGGCTTGACTAATAGAATTTGTGTGTAATCACGTGTATTATGAACTCAATGACAGGGTCATCAATTCCATTGATTGACATGCTATATCCATTCCACTTTGCTTTCATTTGTTGCTCAACAACATTCCTCATGACACTTTTTATTGACTTAGGTCTATCTAAAGTAGGATAACCAGTAACTTGATGTATGATAGCTTTATTGATCTTAATTATTCCACACTCTAACCATATCTTCATGTCATGTACATGAATCAACATGATCTTTATCCATTTGATTTTGAAAACCTTCAGAAAGGCTAGGACACCGGTTAGCCCTTTCTTAGAAATAATTTTGTGCTTGACCTTCAACACTCCATTATTACACAATTTATCATATGTTGCACGAAGTTTGTAGTCTCCAATTTCTTCCTCTTTACACATATAACATGATTGTACATCATGAACCATCAGTACCCTTGGTGGAATTGACAATAGGATGCCAAATTCATCACCATTTAATGTAATTATTCTTTGAAATTTGGTGGAGGACATTGATTGTTCCTCACAATTTGTGCATTGCACTCATTCAATATTTATTTCGCAAATACAGGCGCAAATGATGCCATCTCTGAACTAGGGTTCAAATAAATTTGCTTCAATAACTTTGAAAACAACTTAGTTGGCACTAACAACTTAACTTATTGTGATCCTTCAATTTGCCAATGGGAACACTGTGATTTTCTTGTCATATCATTAAAAATTTCCTTTGAAATATTTGAGCTCTGTAAATCCCTTGGTAAAATGAAAATGAATGTCAAAATTCAATATGTACCTTCAATTTGTCCATTTAGGTTTGCAATAAATATATTTGTACTCAGGTAGGTGCACAACAATTGTCTCAACCTTTCACACTTCTTTCCATTCAAATAATTGGCACTATCACCTTGCTCAGTCAATACCAATTTGTTCAGCTAATACATTAGCTTCATCAATGTAAGCTCCTGGTCTATATTGCAATGCTCAATCAATATAGATTGAATTATTGATGCTTGAAATGTAATAGTGAAACACATTCCATTTCCCAATGCTTCTCTCAGATTTTTCCTAATGCATCTTGATTCATGTTGATATGGACTTTTAATCACTTTTCTTAGTAGGAATCGATATATGATATTACATTTAAGTATATAGTCCTTTACATACCTTCTTTGCTTAGTTGAATGTGGTGTGATCACCTAATCCATTGGATTGGGTGATCTCAGCTTTTATTTCTCCACTACTTCCAGCTTCTACTATTTCTTTTCATTTTTTGTTCATCTCAACTTTTCCTTTTCCTTTATTGCTTTCACTATTTGGGGTTGGTGCTCAGATCCTGCAGTTCTTACTAACATGTCCAACCTTAAGACAATTGAAATAGACTAGGTTTCCATTCAACCATTTCTTATAGTAACCTTTAAAATTTTTCCTAATGCAATTCTCTAGAATGTGCCCATACTCTCCACAGTAATGCCAATTGTACCATGTGTTGTAATCCCAATTGTAAGAGTTACATTTCTTAGGTGCATGTATTTTATTTTTAGATGTCTAGTTAGGTTTTTTTCATCTCAACTTTTCCTTTTCCTTTATTGATTTCACTTTTATTTACATCTTGCATTCATGTGCTTGGTGTCCTTTCTTTTTACAATTAAAATAGTTACCAATAAACTTAGGTTTAGGGTTTTGCATACCATTCCTACTTCTACATATGTTAGCAGTGTGTCCAAGTTTACCACAATGATGACAAGTAGGTTTGTCTTTGGATTTTGCATTTCTTTTCTCACCACTCTTTGATGACTCTCTCTCCTCAGTAAATGAAAAGTGCTCAACATGTCCTAGAACAAAAGTATCACTGGATGACCTTAGCAATCTCATTAGTTCTTCAAAGTATCTAATAGATTCACATGGTTTGTTCATTCTTTCTAGAAGTTCTTTCTTAGATCTCAACTCATTCCTTAGTTGGTCACTTTCTAATCTCAGATTTGTGATCTCCATGTCCTTTCTGTTCAACTCCTAATTTGTAAGTAACAACTAGTTCATCATGTCCAACGGATTTTTTGTAAGCTTTTGCACATCAAATGATCTTTCCTCAAGTCTAGTAGCAATTTTTCTTTTATCTTCTTCAACCATGATTGTGTCTTCTTCAACTTTCTTCTTTTGTTTCGTCACTTCACATAGTCTTATTGATTAAATTTACTGTTCTCTTTTGAGTTCTTTGTGTTCTTTGTTTAGGATGTTCTTCTCCTTCAGTAGATTTGCTATTTCTACATTAATGTCATCAATATTTCCACTATTAAGAAATCCTTTGACATCATCTTCCTTGTATAATGTGTCATTATACTGAATGGCCAAATTTTTCCTTTTCTTTAAGGATTTCCTTAACTCATCTTTTTCTCCTTCAAGTTGATGCAGTATGATATGGATTTTAATCATCTAGTTCTCAATGATTTTTCCTATTTTATATTCCTCCATTTCAAGATCTTGTACTCTCAAGTTTTTAGACTTCATTCAAGATAATTGATCTCTAATACCAATTGTTGGAAATCTTAATGAGAAACAAGATATTGAGAGGGGGGTGAATCAAGATCTACAAAACTTTTCACCAATAAAACAATTAACTATACTCACACCTAATCCATCTCATATCTTAGATCTCATACCACATAACTTTTAATGTTGAAATGAAATCTATCTAAGCATAACACCCATGAAAATATAAACTTATAACACAATGATTTTGGTAACCTAGAAACACTTCAACTTGAAGGTAAAATTGGAGTGGAGATGAAACCCACAAATATTTACTGTTGTAACAAAATTTTTTGCCTATTAGGGCTACAATTTGATCATATATGATGATCTACCTAGTGACGGGTCTGCTTTGTTAAAAGTGTTTAAGACTGTTAGGTCTTATCCTGTTAAAGGATTTTACACTTACAATAAAGTAAGGACTGTGTTAGGAGATTTTAAATAGGTTTGTTAGAACCACTCTGTTAAGAGATTTTCCATGACACAATCTAATAAAATTGGTTTAGTACCCAATCCTTTAGTTTGCTCTGAAATCTTATTACAGATCTCCTCTCTTCAAAATCTCAATCTAATCTCCTTATCTGATATCTCAGTTCTGTCCTTCACTACTTTGTCTGATCTCCTTTTAGACTTTGCCTTCCTTTGCTTTGTACTAATCTTGTTCACTCCTTCACACTTTCCACTTCATAGACCATTTTTTATTTTTATCCTAGGGTAGGAACCCTTCTTAAATAGATAATCATAGAAAGTTCTAGATTAGGATTAACAATCCACATTTCATCCTTTTGTAATTTTACTCTTCTAATTGTTGATTGGTTAATATGCATTTCTTGGGATTAATGCCTTCTGATAAAATGCGTAATCTTCTCAATAAATGTCTCTACAATCTTTAACTATTGTGTTGAAGATGGCTAAAATGATTTACATAAGTGTTTGTACAATTACTGTTAAGTTTTAGGATTTGCACCCTTTACTGAACTGGAAAATGTTCAGTAACCCTTACTTAACATGGGATTCACTTCACTATATGGGACTGGACAGTGAGATGAAACCTTCGGATTCTAGGCTGGCTCCTATTGAATCTCTCAGTGATAACCTCTTAAAACTTAAAGAAATCTTGAGGCAAAAGGGGAAGAAATTACTGAAAACCAAAACCAAAACCTAAAGTTTAAATTGAGTAGGTGATACACCAAAAGGGGGATGGAAATGTAACCCACATGCAACAGAGAGGATTATACAGCTTTATGAAGTGTAGATGAAGCACAACTTCCTGTAAAGGCTTGCACAAATGATTTATAATAAGGTTTTCCACTGAAACTACAAAAAGAAAGATAAACTAATACCTCCCTTTGACTAATTTCACCTAAAAACACATGTTATAACCTGCAAACAAACTTACTATTCTACATAGAGGTGCTGAAATGAGACAGAAAAATAAGGAATAATGAAACATTCACAAGTTAACCTATCCAATCATTTAAAATGCACACAGAAATTGTAGAAAGGAAAAGGCTCACTGATAAGTTCACCAAGCATAATCACATTGCTGCAACCTGTTTTATATCTCCAGAAATGAATTATAGACTCTGTAGAATGAAGTCCAGGACTCAGAGAAAAGCCACAAAACCTTCATCCACACAAATTAGAACCCCGAAAATGAGTTGAAAAACTCATACTTAACATCTTTTTTCAACTACATTTTACCAAAAGCCATAAATGCTGGGTCAGATTCAACCCCAAAGGCCAACTTGAGTCCTTGACAAGACTTCAAAAAGGGGTAAAAAATAGCCCAAAAGGCATGGTCTGATAATATCACCAACTGCCCCTCATAAATGTAGCCCCAAAACTCCTGCTAGACTCCAAAAGTCCTCTAAAAGCAATAAATTCCTGTCCTCAAGTCTTATCATACATGACTCAACACTTAATCATAATGATCTGCAAAATATGTCTCTCAACCCTTTTAAAAGGAAAATAAATATTTATCTCCTATTATGATACTTATTAAATGATATTTATTAAATGATTTATATTTAAAATATATATATAAAGCATCTAACAAATATTATTTAATAACTTTTATAATATGATTCACATTTCTTATTTTAATGAATATTAGTTATTTTTACTTATATAAAATATTAAGTAATAAAATTCAATTACTTAATACTTTAATAGAATAACTAATATTTATTAAAATAACAAAATGAATAAATTATATTATAAAAGGAAACCAATGAAGGAAATATATTTAAATTTAAAACCTTTTAAAAGAATTAAACCAAACAAACTTTGCAAAAGAAATACAATAAGTGTTGATCCCGGGTAAGAAAAGACTTGGGCAAAAAAAAACTTGCAACTATTGAGAAATGCAAACAATGTAAAAACGCCTCCTCCTTACCCCAGACTTCAAATTTTTATGTAGAATGAAAAAGGGCAGATTAATATGGTGAAACCCCTAACTTTTATTTCATTAATACATATGGAGTTTTCACATATGGGAGAGGAGTAAGGGTTTGAAGAAGACAGAGCTTCGCTGGCGTGAAAGGAGCCACCATATTTGAAGATGCATCCTTCACCTGTAGAAATGCCGCCATGTTTGAGCTTTACTATCACTTTGAACTTTGAGAATAAAGAGCAACAAAACTTTAAAGTCGCCATGTTTGAGTTTGGGGAAGGTATGCTATTCTGAAACTTTATTTTATTTCACTTGCTAGCCGCCATGAAAGTTTTAAGCTTCAAATTTTATATGGCTTCTCCCGTATAAGTTGTGGGTATTTGCTTGCCTTTTGAATATGAATTTATTGCTGGAACTGGAAGGTTTTGTTGCGTCATATGCATATTATTGTTTCCTTTTGGATTTTCTAGTTGGTAATACGTATGTTGCAATATGCAAAAATCATATTACTTGTTTTCTTTACCAGACGTGGAGGACAACTTCTTTACTATCACAGGATTTCAATTTTTGCAGCACGCCCTTGAAAACTACCTCTAAAATGCCCTCTCCTTCATTGCTATCATGAATCTGAGGGTTTACTAGTACTCAACAACTGTTAAAATTTTTTCCATGCTACATGGAAAACTGAAGATGAGGTCGCATCTTCATCTGGTCTCAAAACTTGCTCCTTCGAATTTCAAACTTCAAATGCTCTAATTTCTTGGGCTAGGTAACACCTTATCCTGCATACGAGCTTTAATATCTCACCTCAATCCATAGATTTGCTGGCTGCCATTAGAGGGCCCGCTGTTACACTTGTAGGCTTCGATGTTTGAAAGCAATAAAACTTCAAAACCCCCTGATGCGTTTGCTGGTACTCCAAATTTTGTCTTCTAACTGTGCATGTTCTATCTCCACTGGTTCCCAGCTAATTATGAGTATATGGTGGAAACTTCAGCATTATCCTCTAGAAAGCCAACTTAAATTGGCACTCCATTGATGTTTGTCATTTTGAATTTCTAACCTGTGGTTTTTATAAGTCTAGAATGTACATTGTGATATCAAAAAGATATAATGGCTCTGCTGTAACACTGTCACAATAGATATATGATCTCAAATTATGTTCGGATTCTGCTGGCCATCCATTAGATAGTAGCATATCTGATACTCGTGCATATATTTCTTTTAAATTTGCATACTGATACTAAAATTTTCGTGTACTGACATGGTTCACAATCACATTGAAACATATCTCCTCTTGTTACTTTAGTAATGCCAGCACCTTCTCCTATTCTGATGAATCAATCCGCAGTCCGTGATCTCCAACTCTTTTGTGTTTACAACCATAAATGGGCCCTTTTCTTTTTTACTAAAATAATTTGTGCTTGCATTAAGATCATAGACAAATCTGTCATTATGTCAATCTTTTATACTCTCATCTGCATTTGGATGAATTCTTTGATTCACTGGCATCATTTACTTGCTTGTTTCATTTATGTTTAATTCGTTTGTGAAAGCTTCCATGCAGCAATTAATGTGCCAAAGTCTTCCAGCTTGAACTGATTGATGATTTCACATGTTGCTAAACTCTGCTGTAGCTGTCTATCTGTACATGCTTTATGAGGATCACATTGCTTAAGAAATACCTCATCTGATTTTCGTTGTCCTACTATCATGTTGCATAAGGTGTTTCTCGTTGATTGCCAAACTTTTCTGTTTCCATTGTGGATGGAAAATTATGAATAGATGTTTTTAATGCTCAGAACATAAATGACTTGCTGTAAATACAATTTTTATTTGAGGTACTTGTCATTTTTGCTGAAAACAAGATGCAAACAGCACCCCTCGGTATCCCTGTTTGCTTGTTGCACATGTTCATAGATAACTTCATAATACAGATTTGTTAGTCTGTTCATCTTTTCTATTCTGTTGCATATCTTATGAGGTTCGAGCATGGGCTCGTGACACTCACAAATGGTTTTATTTCTTTCAGCACTAAATGCTAATATCACTGCTTGTTTTCTTTCATGACGGAATGCATTGACAGATAGAATATGTAGTCGTAGAGATAGGTAGTCATTGCTTAGATCCCTCGAGATCTAACATCAGTTGCTCTATGTTTTTTTTTGGTAGCTATTGGAGAGCGTGGAGTTTGGAGCTGGACGAGTGCCGCAGGGATCTCAGGAACACATATCCAGTTTATAACCAGTTAAAGCAATAGGCAATGACTGGTTATCTCTATCACTATTTATTTCATACATATGCATTTCTGTTTATTCATTTCTTTATGAAAGAAACCTAGCTAATAGACTCGCGGCTTGTGTGAGATCCTCTCTAGTCAGCATGTTGATTCATTTCATACTTGTAAAAATGAAACTTGTACATATCAGTGATGATCTATACAATGAACATTGTATCTCTTTTGTGCATGGTTTCATAAATGATTGCAAAAGTGATGGAATAGTAATGAAAAGAAAATGTACGTTTTCCTTTTGCAATGTTACTTAAAGTAAAAATCAGCATGTGTGAAATTTTGGTAACAATTACAAACTCATATGTCAAAATTGGTTTACTCGACACTTGAATGTCTTGATGCTTGGTCATAACTAACATTTATGTTGTCACTCAGCTTTTATACACTCGAGATATACTGACTCACTTAGCATTAACTAACTTTCCAAATGCTTAGTCTCTAATGTGTTACTCAACATGTATGCTGACTCGATCTCTATTGGGGTGCTCGACATCCTCTGGATTGCTTGACTTATGGTATAATGTAGACAAGTCCTTTGTAGCTCGACCTTCTTTGGATGGCTCAGTCATAGTGATGACCATCCAATGTTGCCTTGAAAATGACTAAGTGTTAGACACTAATAGGCAACTTGGGCTTAGAGATCAATAATGAAAAAAATTCTTCCATGAATAGTTCAAACTTTGTTGTGAAAATTTTCAATGATTTTCTTTGCTTCTTCTTTTCCAATTTATCTTAAATAAATCACATCATGGTTCTTTTTGTAAAGCATCACTACTTGAAGCAAGGAATTTTTACTCTTCATTCTAAGATATCTCCTATAAAATTGATTTAGGAATTAAGGGCACTTATGATTCAGTGTATGGTAAACACTATCGTCATACCATTCATTATGAGATACTTCTTCTAGCACATAAAATTGGCTTACTAATCAAGTCTAGTTGTAACTATTATTTGTGTCAAATATTTTCCACATGCTAAATTCATAAGTGTTATCTCTATGTAATATTCTTGAATGGTGGTCACCCATTTTTCTCCTTTTATTCCTAACTCATTAAATGTTGTTAGTATCTTTACAATTACATCAATAACTACTACATACACCTTGCTTTCTAAAGTGTAATGTATGCTCTTCTTTATTTCCTTTACTAGAGCATAATCTTGTTACTTAATATTTTGGTATCTCAAATTTACATATTTTAGTAGACAAATAATGAATTCAATTGAATGCTCATATTTATCTTCTAATATCTAGAATGATTTAGTATATTCTAGGTTGATAAGAAAAAGGGGCATCTACAATAGCCTTTTTGATTTCTTTTTTATAGATGTCCAATCTATCTTGGATCCTTTCTTAAATATTTCATTTAGTGGATTAACTATCTTAGAAAATCCAGTTATGAACTTTCTCATAAAGTTTATCTTACCAAATAATGCGTTTAACTATCTTTGACAAGTTGGTAGTCCTTTCTTTGAAATAGCTTCAATGCATCATGGATCATGTGAGATTCTATGCTCTAAAATTTCATGTCCCAATAGTTTTCCTTTTGTGACATCAGACATGCATTTCTTTAGGACAAGTCAAATTTTATATCTTCTCTGTCTATGATTTTTTTTTATCAAATCACTTATATAATATTCTATTTTTCAAGGAAAATATAGTGACATCATCCATGTATATAACAATGCATTTTTCAGCTAAATATTTCAAGGCATAATTTACGTCCCTTTAAAAAGTATCTTGTGTTGATCAATCTAAAAGAAATTCTTTTGTAGTTGAATGTGCAATTCTTGGACATGAACAAAAAAAAAAAATCTATTTTATTCTTATACCATCACTTGATTATATCCAAAAGAACCATTTAAACATGACATCATCTTCAAACCATTTACAAATTGTATTACTTCATCCATGGATAACACAAAATAGTTCTCATTATCTAAAGCTCTATTGAGATTCTAAAAATCTATGTGCAATATTATTTCTCCATTCTTCTTTTTAATCAGAACTAGATTAGTGACCCACATTGACCATTTGACTAGGAATATGATCATTGTTGAGGGAATCTTCTTAAGTTCATGATGTATCAATGGTTCCAACAACGGACTTATCAAAATTTGCCTCTGGCTAAATGATTCATTACCGAACATGAGTGGAGTCATATTAGTTGTGAGGGAGATGATGTATCTCTTCAAGTATTCATATCTCTAAGCTATTACATATACAGATGCCTACATAAGCTTCACAATACCTTCTCTCTCTTTGGGTGTACAAAATTTCCTAGTGCACAATTTTTTAATTTGTTCATCTGTCACCAAGTTTGTCATTTTTCACTCCCCTCCTTTAATCATTTAATACTTGAGGGTACTCAATCTATCCCAGTAAAAAATAATTGATAGCCCTATCATTCCTCTAGGAATGCTATTTTCCACTAAATTCATAATTGTGTCAATCTCAAATTTTTCTTTTTGTAATTCTTCTTCATCAATTACTTGAGTCACAAACATATTTGAACTTGGGAGAAATTTTAGGATATAATTATCATAATCAAACACTTAGAAAATTATAGTATTATAAAAAAAATGTTAGAGTAAATAATTAAATAATTCCCTTCTAGCATGTTCCACCTTTTGTGGATGTGTGCTGAGTTGTCATCCTTATCTTCTACCACCTTCTAGCTTGTTCTACAAGCTTCCATGAGCTCTTTATATTTGGGCTCCCTCATTGTATTTCACAACACTTTTCAATATTGTAAATACATTTTCTCTTGTGTTTGCATATGTGGTCTCTCATGTCCGTTCAAGGTTTTTCCCTTGCTCCATGCTCTTCCTCTCCTTGGCTTCTCTTTGACAGGTTTTCGCATGCAGGTGATCTTGGGCTTCTTCGGAGTTGGCTTTCATCAACTCCAACAAACAAAAGGTATTGAAGTCAACTCAACTGTAAATTTATTCACACAATATATGGCCAAGGGTTACATTGAACTCATTGATTGGGTTGTTTAATTTTCTACTAGATCGTTGGACCAATATACTCACTTAATGTTAGAAGTTTTAAAACTCTCAATCATGTCCCATACTATTGCAGTTGCAACCCAACATTTTTGTTAGAATTCTTTAGAATAATTGAGTTGGGGTGGGGGGGGGGGGGGTTGAATCATTTATCCAAGGTCCAAATGTATAAATAAAACTTTTCACAACTTAATGAACCCATAAAACATTTATCATCATGCATGCATCCATAAGATTATGCAATTACTTAAAACTTGTAGGTTATTGTCAAATCAATTTGCAGAAATGTAAACATGAAACATAACAAATTCAACAACATAGTTGACACAATGATTTATGTGGAAACTCAAATTTGGAAAAAACCACCAGTAACATGCTACTGTTTCTCACTCTCCTAAAGTATTGCCCTATGAAAGGGCAACCTTGTTAAAGATTACACTACACACTATTAAATGTGACCCTATTAAAGAATTTCAATCACCCTGTTAGGAGTGAGCCTTGTTAGAGGACTTTAGACCATTCACTTGGAATGTCACCTGATTAAAGGATTTATAAATGACTATTAGGTCAACCTTAATACAAAGGATTTACCCTAGAATGATACAATTATTAGAGAATAATAGTAAGGCTTGATCTGATAATGACTTAAAACTCCATTTGTAGATTATAGATCTCTATTTTAGTCCTCCATTCTACTTGGCTTTCACACATTTAAACTCTGATAGCTTTTTCACCCTTCAAGCATCCATACTCTTAAGCCTTCTTGCTTAACTTTCCAATGCAGACTCTTCACTTAGGTCACTTGATGAAGCAATACCCTAGACTCCTTGTCTTCCTTAGGTTCTTGTACATGACAACCCTTTCTTCTAACTAACCATCCCTATAAATAGAGGATTAAGATATTTGTCATTCATTCTCCATCGTCCAATTTAGGGTTAGGAAAAATTAGGTAGGATTCAATGAATCTACCCCTCATTCCATTTCATTTCTAGAAACTTCTCCTTCAATCCTCTTTGAATTCACCTCAAAATGGTTTACCATGAATTCTATGCCACCAAATCATCAATCTTATCTTCCACCTGGTTCATATAATCTAAGAAAATAAACTTGTCAGCTTAGATCCATCAAATTCACAATCTTTCTAATAATGCTAACACTTAGCATTAACTTGCTTCTGATGCTCGACACACACTATGTTGCTCGACATCCTTTGAGAAATCACTCGACATGAACTAAAGTTTACTGGTGCTCGACATCAACTAAAATTTACTCACCATTAACTATTTTGCTTGACATACACTAAAATGAAATTTTACTCAGCTCTAACTAATTTTTTTCTCGGCTTGCACTAATTTCGCTCGGCACCTACTATTCGTTCGGTCAAGCTTGGCAGACAAATATTTTTAACTTGTTCTTCTAAACTTGCTTAGTGTAACCAAGCTTTTCAACCTTAAGTAGATTATCAATGCACTATGATATCACTATCTTAGTAGGTTCTTGTACTTCCTTTTCATATCATAACTCAACCTTTCCTCTAGGTGCTATTGTTACATTATTTGATCAAATCCTCTTCATCAATCAAATAAATGATAGTACTTAAAACATATAAGTAGTTGTCTTACTAGCAAAATAATAGGTTTGAGATCAGTGATAAAACAATGATTGAAACACAATTATCATACTTGTGTCAATCTATTTTCAACAATCTCCCTCTTTCAACATCTTTTATCTTGGAATAAAAACTACTTTATAACTTGTCCCACTACTATGTTTGAATCTTTATGTGAATGCAAAATTTTGGAACCCTTTTGTTTAGAAAGCAGAAATCCAATAACTAATGATTCATATGCAACAAATTTTTTGGTACATGGGAACAGTAAACCTATGTGTTGGAAAATAAGTTTCTTTAGTTGGACTAACTAGCTCAATTCCTTCTCCTCTTCCTTTCTTTGACTTAGATCTACTAGAACACACTGTCTAGGATTGATCAATTGTCTCTACATTGGGGTCTTGATTCTACAGTTTCCTTCTTATGATATTCTTGAAAAAATTGATATTTATCTTCTTTAACTTCTTTATATTAGGGTACTAGAATCATCTCTTGATGCATCTTGAAAATTTATTATTTCTGCAATCTTTATCATTACTAATGCTTGTGGGACCATCTTTGATACTTTCTCAATCACATCCTTGAGCATTATGCATGATATTTTTAAATGCAAGGCATTATGAATTTACTCTAGTTGGGTAGAAATAGATTTTGAATGCAAGCATATTTACCTTATTCAACTTTTTGTTTTACACTTTACAACACAAAGTCTTTGAGATTTCCAAACATTAATTTATTCAACAATGACTTTGGATCATTCTCAATGGGTACCGCAATGGTGTTGAGCATCATTTTTACATTAGACAATGACTAGAAATTTGAGATGCAAATTCCCTTCCTGAAATAATAATAAAATTATTCTCAAGGTTCATTTAAGTTGTTTGTTAACTATCTCAATAGCTCAATCAAAGACTGATGTGAATTGTTCATAACGATGCCTTCATTGGTTCTTTAAATGTATGCTACAAAAATAATTTATTAATAACACAAAAATAATTATTTTGTTTATTTTCAATCAAATGCAATTCTACCAATGCAAATTAATTCTATTTCTAATATGAATTCATAACATATTTTCCAAAAATATCACAAAAGTGGGTAAGATAAAAAAGAATTTTTAAAAATTACTAAAAAATGTAAACCTAATGGGTACAAACTACCACTATATCATATTGCAAATTAAAACACTAAGAAGATAAAGAAACCCAACAAAGCATAAATCTGAATTGCTCACAATTCACACTATGTCGATGTAATCATCAATAGAAAATTATGAAGATATCTAATCTATCAAAATTCATCAAATCATGAAGCCACTATGATTGTGCACACACATAAGACAAATTTATCTTGTAGCATAAATGAAAAATTTACCAAAGATTCGTCACAATAAGAAAATTGTAGCAATGATTAACATCAAACTAAATGATTGCAGATGTAAATCACAATAATGCACAACCTTCTCTAAAATTCATGAACAAGTATTTTCTAATTCATAAGTATCACATTTAGAGTAGGAAATTTACACTTTAAATGAAGCACCAATTGCATATAGCTTTATTGCAAAAAAATACCAACTCTAACTACATCATTTGATTGCATTTATATAGTGCTTCTTCTCAAAAACAAGAAACTCATATCTAGAGTTTCAACTAAACTTGAAATGAAAAAAACATAATTAAATCTATTGTTGAGCAATACAAAACTACTCCTAAACTGATTTCTAAATAACATGAATAGATTTACATCCATTTACATCATGACTACATGAAAAGGTGAGCATAAATTCTCCCAAAGATGGAACAAAATGAGTTGCAATCTACCATTTTCCCTAAATCCATCCAAAGATGGAATAAAATAAGTTGCAATTCCACCATTCTAGAATTAGAGTTCATCTCGACTTTGGAATTGATGTAGAGGATCTTCTAACACACTTCAACCATCTAGGATCTCGATGATCCACCAAGATCTCATCACACAAAAACTTGTTAGAGGCAAAATAACATCTTTGAAACATGAAAACATTGAATTATATATGATAGGTTCCTCTATCAAAAGTTCCTTCAAAATCCAACAACACACTTACACAAGAACCCATTCAAAGTTTATTCAACACATCAACATTTTTTCTACATATGCTCCAATCAATATTAGTGAATAACAAAATAATATCTTAATTCCATTCAACTAACCAAATTCAACTTTCAAACACTAGCTTGGTTCATTCACAATATCACATCTTACCTTGTCGTTTGGAAGAGTTCATACCTTACTCCATTACCTTTTGATGTGCCCTCAATTATGCATGTGACCACTTGCATAATGCATCCAAAACTTCATTCAATCAATCAACATCTTGACCTTCACACTTTTCGCTTTGTATGTCATGTGCCTGTAGTAAGTTGTATAAATTTGCTCTATCATAAATCATTCACTTCAATATTGAAATGGTAACATCATTATCTGAATTCATACAAATACACATTGATAACCAAATCTCTTATATCAAGAAATTAAGTAAAGTTACAATGTCTAACCCAACCTACTACAAACACCTAAATCTGATCACATAAATTCATAATCAAATTTAGTCATCTTCTAAAGCATATTTTAAATAAACATTTAATATTTAATTATTTTAGTGCTATCTCCTAATTAATTAATTTAATTAATTAATTAAAACCCAATTAATAAATTAATAAACAACCCAAATAACATATAATTAACATAATTTGTAGTTTCCTTCTTTTGCTAGATAATTCATACTGTCAAACTCTAGAACTAGAAACAAATTATGGAACTAGAAACAAACTGTTGACTCCTGATTTGATAGGATTTCAACTACCTTAAGAGAATAAAAAGGAAAACCTAGGATTTAGCTAAAAACCATTGTAGGTAATTCAATGCAAGCCAATAAGGCCAACTAACAAGACATTTAGTCTTCTCCTCTTTGAACTCTGTAAGATTTAGGGAGATATACCTTGGAATTTATCTTCACTCTTTCTTACAATGTTATTTATCATAAATTCTAGTATAACATATAATTTCCCTTGTTTCTTCTAACCCAGAGACAATAAACAAAGATGCAAGACAACTAATCCTCCACAACTTGAAATTTTTAGACCAAGTATAGGCTAACTTTTCAGATCTTTCAAATAAAACACAAAATATATTAGATTTTTTATTTAAAATTTAGATACTTCATAGGATTATCCATTGCTTTTTCAATACTCACTCCTGACCAATGCTTTATCTATTGGGTTATAGAGTTACAAAACTGACACACATAGTGGATCTATTTCCTCACTTTGTGAAAAGGAACATCAATACTCAACTTCAAATCTCATTACTATCAAAATCTATTCATGAAACCCTTAATTCTCCTAGATTATACCAAGAAATTACATAATTCATTTGATTATGAAAAAACATAAAGTAGGATATAATTCTAAATGAATTACAACTAAAATTCAATAGACTTTGTTTATCAAATCTCAAAAAATTAAAGAATAACACAAACAGAGACAAGATCCAAATTGGGCACTTCATAATACTCCTTCATTTGTATTAAATGACTTGAAATAATATAGTGGAATGTTAGATCGTGTAAAAACATCTCTTAGACAAGCTCAACACAATGTGATCATGTATTTCTTTTTTTTTTTAAAGAACAAGAATTATAGAACAACCTTGTATAGTATTCTTGGACTGACTGAAAAGATGATAATACAATTTCATTCTATCAAAACTCAGAACTCTCTCTAGCCTCAGAAAATTACTTATATAGGTGAGCTACAACAAGCTTCATGCATAGAGATCAAGACACATGCCATCATTGGATTTGACACTTTAGTTTACTAAAAACTGTCAACAAAGTTTAATCCTCTAACAAGCTGATGTGACAATTTGTAATCACATGACCACATATCTTCTTTCACTTATTTGTATTTTGTCTTATCCAAAATTTCCTTTTATTATTGTTTTTGTAGTGGGGAATCTTCATGATTTGAATCATTAGATGGAATGTAATTTCTAACCCATTCCTCAATCTCATCATTTGTTAACCATGTGTGCTCCATGATCTGATTTTCCACCTGCCTATATGGAATGTATTTAATCGTGGCCTGGATGACTTCTTTCTTGATATTCTCATAAAATATCCTCAGATTAACTAACTTGGCCATACATTCTTGAAAAAGTGTTAAGTTCATATTTTATGCTATTTTTCTAACCTTGTCATTCATTGTGGTAATTGTGTGGTAAAATGTTGACACACTTCTATGAATCATTATATCCAAGATTACTCAAGAAGAGGTCTCAAATGGTGACTCATAACTCTCTATTCATGGAGTGCGAGGGTTTATAATGGAGGCCCTTAGTTTAGACCTATTTTGTACCCATGCAAGTACACCATAAAATGAGATATTCAAAGAGGAAATGCAAGAGTTCTAGTCTCCATGATCATCTAATATGCATGCAAATGAAAATGGAAGATATTCTATATGATAACAACACATGAAAGCAAACTAATCTATGAAAGGAAATGCAAATGCAATATTATTCTATGAAAGGAAATATAAATCTAATCTAACATGCAAGTGCAAGAGTAATCTAAATAGATTGCCATGGATGCATGAGAGAACAAGACATGAAAAGAGAAGTTGCAACGTCCAACCAAGCTCAAGTGCTCAATCTCTCCTCCAAAATCGCTCTCCAAACTTGCAACATAACAATAAAATCTTGATCTATGAAAATGAGAAGGAGAGGGCTCCTTATAAAGGAAAGTGTGGAGAGGAATGCATCCTCAAGAGCAATGTGGGATAAATCCCTAAAAAGGAAAATGAGAGGAAAAAAATCCCACCATTTAGAAATATGTTCAAAAAAGAAATCTTTATTTATTTTTATTTGATTTATTTCCTTTTTCATCAAAAAGAGAGCTTTAAATGGGGATTTATTTATTTAATTAAAAGAGATATTTTTAAAAAATTAAATAAGATAAGATAATTTAATTAAAAGAGAGATTTTAATTAAATAAGATAAAATTATTTAATCAAAAGAGATATTTTCTTCTAATTAAATAAGATTATTTTATTTATTCAAAATGGATGTTTTCTTTTAATTAAATAAGATTATTGATGAAATGATCAAACCTTAGGAAATATTGAAATAATTGAATTAATTATGATTTGATCAAGAAAATTGATTTGAATTGAAAATATTATAAGGCATTGATTCAAGAAATTGATAAATTGAAGAATGGGGGCCCATAGTTTAGGTGACCATTTTAGGGTGCATACATTTGCCCCTCTTTGACTAATATATGATATTTGTGGGAACACATGCAGTCAAAGAATGCGATTGAAGTGTGAGATCGATTTGGGATCACAAAACAACCTAGACATGTGATCGACGAATGGGAACACAATAGGACAAAGATAAGCTAGTTGAAAAAGAAAAGATCAACACCCTATAAATAGGTAATTGACATGTCTAAGATAAGAATCTCAAGCAAGGTCTCCTCAAGCAGAACAATTGATAGGATTGATAAAGCTGAATCAATGATTGAAGTTTGATAGGTACTAACCCCCTCGTGATCAAAATCGAAATGAGATAGAGGAGAAACAAAAAATTGATAAATTTGATCAAATCAAACTAAATATAAGGTTCTTGATGTAAGATGAAAGATATAAGTATCATAGAACCAAGATAGATCATCAAGCATGAAAGATTATGCCCCAAAGATGAATTAGAAGAAAAGAAGTCGGGTGAAAGTGAATGGAAGATAGAAGTTTGGAAGAGGTGGAAAGAAATGGAGAGAAGAAAGAGAATTTTCCTTAAGAAAGAGAATGCGCCAAAATTAGTCAACTGTTTAACATAGAAAATTTTGATTGAGATCATGAAAGAAGATAAGGAAGTGAAGATCAAAACATGACCATAATTGATTAAAAGTCCACAAGAAAGATGAAGAAAAAAAACCCTCTCAAACTCATAATGCAGCCTAAAAATGCAAATTAACATGAAGTCTAACAATGCAAGCTACATGAAAATGCAAAGGTGTACTTGCAATAGAGCAACTATAACATAGGATTTTGTGTTCATCATTCATTAGCGAATGTTAAGGAAATTATTTTAATCATTGGGCCATTATTAATGGACATTGGAAAATCACACAATCATCACTAGTCACAAGTGCAACTATGAATACATGAATGCGATTTATAGTGGATTGGAATGTGGAAAGATTCTAACATAAGCATCAAAGACATAAAGGTCAAGATGACTTTGATGTTTTCTTACCCAACTTAATGTAGCAAAACCATGCTCACATCAAGGCATAGATGCCAGGATGACCATAAGAATGATTGTGCAAAAATAGTCAAGGAGGATGCCTCAAATCTCCTAAGTGTTTCAAGGGGACAACAAGAGACACTCTAGAGTTTCAAGACCACACCCACAAGCAAAAAGTAAATAAAAACATGCTCCATATCCCAAGTCCTCTAGCTATGCATATTGGAGATATTTATTAAACAAAAATAGTCAATGAAAATCAATAACAGTCAGCACACAAAGAAAAGATCATGACATAGCTCAAGCATTAAGTGTTGTGTTAAAAAATTTAAGTGTGTTAACTGATACTAAGTTCCAAGGATAAGGATCAAATTATTTCAAGTAGGTAAGATCACATGACAAAATTTGATAAGACCAAATCGATAAGTGTTGAAAAACACTCGATGTTAGGGATTGTATTGAAAAATATAGTTGGGGAAATGTTAAAAAAAATACCACTTACAAGGTGTCCTAAAGACTAACGCATCCAAGAGGCCAAAGCTAACACAGTTATGCCCCCTAGAAAAAGACAAAGACCAATTCCAAACCAAAGCAACAAGGACAAGGCATGACGGAGAAAGGCTAAATGTCAAGGACATGCACTAAGAAACAAGGGTGCAAAGGCCTCAAGTAGCACATGTTTCTAGGTTTTCACCACATGGATTTTATTACAATTTTTTTTTCAATTTTTTTTTTTTGAATATATAATTTTTTGGGAGATACATCAAGGCACCTATTGCTATGTTTTCACTAAGATCATTTTTTCAAGACATTTTCTAATTTTTAGAATTTTTGACAATATACCATTTTTTAAGGATTTTTTTAGGATCAATAAGTATGTACAAAGGATGCCCCCAGATAGAATGGGCATCATGGATAGGACTTCTTCAAGTGCAAGACATTGATAGGATCAGGGAGTTGTTCTCCCACTGCTATAGATAGTAAATAAGCACCTAACCCAAAAGCTGTTGTAATGATGTAAAGTCTAAGCCAATTAGGTTCAACTTTGCCCTTTTGATCTCTATGCTATTGATTCTTAGGATTTTCACATAGGACAAGATCTCCTGCTTGGAGTTCTCTCGAGTGAACACTTTTGTTGAAGGCTTTGGACATGCATTTTTGATAAACCCTCATATGGTCAAATGATGCTTGGCATTTCTCATCTAGAAGTTCTAACTCTTGAAGTCTCATGGTGCGGTAGTCTTCATCTATAACTAGACCTTTGAGGGAAACTCTAAGTGAAAGAATATCAACCTCTAAAGGTAACACTACTTCAATTCCATATGTAAGGGCAAAAGGAGTAGCCCCAGTAGGAGTAAAAATACTCATTCTATAGGCCTGCAAAGAAAAATTTATCTATAAGTGCCAATCTTTGCCACTCTTACAAACTATTCTATGTAGGATTTTAAGAATGGATTTGTTTGATGCCCTTGCTTGACCATTTCCTCCCGAGAAGTAAATGGAGGACCAATACTGTTCAATGTTGAATTTCTTGCAGATTTGTTTAAGATCTTTATTTTTTAATTGGCCTCCATTGTTAGTGATAATCTTGGAAGGCACTCCATATCGACAGATGATATGGTTCAGAATGAATACAGAGACTATCTTTCCCAAGGCAATAGAAAGTGGGACACCTTCTACCCATTTAGTGAAGTAATTAGTAGCAATGATAATAAACTTGTGTCCACCTAATGAGTTGGGATGAATCTATCCAACAATATCAAAGGCTCAACACTAAAGTGGCCAATGAGATATAGAAGGAATGAGCTCCCTACTTGGAGCATGTATCAGCTTACCATGTTTTTGACACTTTTTACATGAATTTGCAAAAGCTACTACATCAATTTGCATCATAGGCCAATAGTACCCCACCCTAAGCAACCTTTAGGCCATGACAAGACCATTGGAATGTCCCCCATAGACACCCTCTTAGATGAGTGTCATTTGATTTCCACAATCCATTAGCAATATCAATATTAGTTCTTCTGGAATTTGATTGTGTCTGAAGTTTTTTGCATCAACATTTCGGATCTAAAATGTTGATGCAAAAAACTTTAGACACAATCAAATTCTAGAAGAAATAATATTGATATAACTCTCTTAGATGTCAACTAACACTTGGGTGGATTCTTCCTTTTCTAAGCATCTAATAAGCATTCCATCTAGACCCCTCCTATACAAATCACCAGAGATAAGAGAATGGTGAGAGGCATTTTGGGTAAGGTTTTTGCATTCAGATCGATTAAAGGTTTTAGGTATAATACCATCAAGAAGGTATGAGTAAATGATAGCATAATAGGATGACTCACAATTAAAAAGGGTACAAATGACATGACTTTCTTCGGAGTCATAGATAGCGTGATGTAGTTCTTCCACCAGGAATTCAAATCTGGATTCATGTTGCTCTAATTGAGGGAGTGAAGCAAGTGTAGCCACATCATCAACTACTTTGTTTTCTACTCTAGGGATATTCTAGAACGTGAAAAATGTGAAGTATTGTTTCAAGGAATCAACCATTTGCTTGTAAGGTACCATTTTCTCATTTTTGTTTGATATTCATCATTGACTTGGTTGATTATTAGTTGTGAATCTCCATAGATGTATAACTCTATGATTCTCTATTCTATGGCCATCTTAAGTCCACTTGTTAAAGCTTCATACTCAACAATGTTGTTTGTACATGGGAGTAATAACTTGTAAGACTTAGGAATCGTGTACCCATGAGGAGAAACAAACAACACACTAGCTCCTGAACCATTTTGCATAAAGGATCCATCAAATAACATCTTCCATGTTATTTTAGTCATATACATGAGGTGTTCATTTGGGAAGCCAACTTGAATAGGTGCATTATCTTATATTGAGAAATCAACTAATTGATCTACTATGGCTTGTCCTTTGATTGCTATATGCTCAATGGACTCTATGTCAAACTCTAAAAGGATCATCATCCATTTAGCAAGTCTGTTGGTGAGGGCAGCCTTGCCTAGTAAATACTTGAGTGGATCTATTTTTTCTATGAGGTATATAGTGTGCACAAGCATGTAATGTCACAACTTTTGGGAAGCAAACACAACTGCAAGGAAAGCTTTCCCAATGCTGGTGTAGTTAACCTCATATGAAACAAGAGTGTGACTAATGTAGTATATTGCTCTTTTTTTCCCATGTTCATCAAGTTGAGCTAGTAATGCCCCCAAGGAAGATTCTATTGTTGAAATGTATAGAATAAGTGGTTTCCATGGGATATGAGACATTAAAATAGGAGGATTTTCCAAGTATTTCTTGATTTGATCTATGCTCTTTTAACAATCCTCATTCCAAACACATTTGACTCCTTTGTGTAAGTTCTTGTTGTAAGGTTGAGCTCTATCTGCCAACTATGAATGAATCTCCTTATGGATTGAAGACATTCTTGAAGAATCCTCATTTGAATAATGTTTATAGGAGGTGGCATGTCAATGATTGTTTGGAATTTTTCAGGGTCTAGCTCTATTCCTCTTGCTGAAATGATGAATCCCAATAGTTTTCCAGAGGTGTCTTCAAATGCATGCTTTTTAGGGTTTAACCTTAATTGAAATTGTTCTATGTGATATAGAATGACTTCTAAATCATCTAAGTGTGTGTCTCTTTTCTTAGTCATGGCCAAGGTGTCATCCACATAATCTTCCATGTTTTTATGCATCATGTCATGAAAAATGGTGGTCATAGCCCATTGATAGGTGGCTCTTGCATTTTTTTAATCCAAAAGGAATAACATTCCAACAATAGGTACCCCATGCACAAGTGAATGTAGTCTTTTCTTGATCTTTAGGAGCTATCTTAATATGATTGTATTCGAAAAAACCATCCATCAAGGAATAAATCTCATAACCTACAGTCATATCCACTATCATGTCTATGTTTGGAAGTGGAAAATCATCTTTTGGGCAAGCTTTGTTTAGATCTCATAAATCTATGCATACACGAATGGATTTGTCATGTTTCTATGTTTGATATCCATTTTGCATAAGCTATAGCTCGTATGAATCCACCACTCAATAGTTTTTCTAATTCTGCTTTGACTAGGAGAGGTATGTGAGGATGCATCTTTCTCAATTTTTGTTTACTAGTTTGACACTTGGAGCTATGGACAAGTGATGCATGATAATATTAGTGTCAAAATGGTATATCTGAATAAGTCCATGAAAATTTGATCTTCTTTGTTTGTAAGAACTTAGTGTAAGCTTCTTTTTCTTATGGTGACAAGGACTAAGCCAAGTGAACTATCTGTGGAGCCTCATCTGTACCCAAATTGACTGCTTATGTTGGTTCAATAAACACTGAAGATCTATCTTAAAGTTAGCTAGGGAGACAATCAAGTACCTCATCCTTAGGCAACTCATAGAGGTTTTCACCCTTGGATACATCATTTCTTTTTACTTTTTTTTTGGTTTTGACACTACCATACAGTGGTTTTTGCCATTAGAACTTCTATTCTTTTGATTCTCTTTTATTTTTATTTTGTGACTAAGGTACTTGATGTTTGGCTCTATCATAATGGTAGCCAGTTCACTAGTGGAAGATACTATAGGTTCAGTGGCATTCAAATAACAAGCTATCTCATAATCATTTTGAAACATTAAGAGCTCAGGTTCTTGATAGCGTTGGGACCACCCAATGAGGTTAGGATGAACAAGAGGTAAGTCAATGATTGGTTCAAGGTTTTAAATGTGAATGATATTATCTTTGGTGACTGAAGAGTCAAGGTCTGTCAAGTATCCCTCTAAGTTATCCAAATTGGGATTTGTCCTAACAAGTGAAGAATCATCCACTAAGGCAACATGTGTTTTCAAATCATCTAATCTTACACGTGACTCATCAACTACCTTAGGTTGAGAACTATACATGTGGATGAAATCTATGCCCACATGTTAGAAATGCTTTAGAATAATTGAGAGGCGGGGGGGGGGATGAATTAGTTATTCAAGGTCCAATATGTCCAATTCAAACTTTTCAGCAAGTAAAGTGTGCCCATATAACCGTTCATTCATCCAAGCTTTAACTTTCCTATTCAACAAGTTACTATAAATCAACATGCAAGCATAATACATAAAAAGATCAACACATAACATAGTGATTTACGTGGAAACCCAATTTGGGAAAAACCACCAGTAACGTGCTACTCAATTCTCACTCTTCTAAAGTGATGACCTATGAAAGGCTTGCCTTGTTAAAGGCTTACAACACACTGTTAAATGTGACCTAGTTAAAGGATTTAACCACCCTATTAGAAGTGGGCACGGTTAGAGGACTTTAGAACATTCACTTGGAATGCCACCTTATTAAAGGATTTACAAATGACTATTACGCCAACCTAAGTCCATAAGATTTTCCTTCTATCCTAATTGATACAATTGCTAAAGAGTAACAATTAGGGATTTTGACCTGATTACAACATACAACTCAGCTTGTAGATCTCAGATCACCATTCAGCTCATATCTTTGCCTGGCTTTCAGTCTCTGCAACTCTTAACAGCTTGCCCTCCTTTCAAGCTTAGTCTCCTTGAGTCTCCATGTTCAATGTACCAGTGCAATCATCTCTTCTTGACCACTTGTAGAAGTAGAGTCTCTGTGCTCTGTTCTTCCTTAGCCTAGATGTCTTGTCCTTGACACCCTTCTAACCACTTCGCAATTTGGCACTGCAGCAACTCTTGCTTCTTGGTCTATGATTCCTTAAATAGAAATCTGGAACTTCTTTTCCTGCTCAATTCTTCCCTCCTTTAATTTCAATTCGCATGGATTAGGTAGGATTCATTGTATCTAACCCATATTATGTTTTTTCTAGAAACATCATGAAGAATCCTCTTGAATTTTCCCAAAAATGGTTTACATAGAATTTTGTACCACTAACTCATCATCCTTATCCTCCAACTAGTTCACAAAATTCAAGGTAACAACTATGTCAGCTCAGATTTGGAAACTCTTTGACATTTCCACTAATGCAGTAGCTTGACACTATTGAAATATTGGTGCTCGACACATACTATGTTACTCGGCATCTACTACGTTTTACTGATGCTTGGTACTTGAAGCTCACTTGGCACCAACTAAGATTTTTTGATGCTTGACACTTGATACTTTTCTCAGCACTTGAACTTCACTTGACACCTAAAGATCACTCGACACACACTAGATTTTCCTTTTGCTCGGCTCCAACTAAAAATTTGCTCAGCTTCAGCTAGCTTTCTCGACACCCACTAATGAACTTAGTTTAAGCTTTGCAGTCAAACTTGTTACAACTTATTCCTACAATGTTTCTAAGTGTGACCAACCTCTATATCTTTGAGTATGTTATCAATACTTCATTTAACCATTGTCTTAACTGATCCTTGCACTTCATTATAATATCATAACTCAACCTTTCCCTTAGGTGCTCTTGTTATATCTTATTGATCAAATCCTCTTCATCAATCAACTAAGTGATAGTACTTGGATCTTATAAGAAAATGTCATTCCTACAAATAGCAGGTTTGACATCAATGACAAAATAATGATTGAAAACATTCTTTTAACAACAATCTCCCTCTTTATTCTTCAACAATGATCTTTTCAATCAGATTTCCAACACCATGTCAATTGTGGAAGGCTCTGAGAAGGAGTCACACTCATACTCGTATGAACTTATTTATGAATTTTTACTAGGCTATTTACACCATGAAGGTTTGAGACATCTTGATGTGGAAGTTCTAATGTCACCAAGGGTAATACCTTCTCTTTCCATCAAATGAACAAGATTCTTTCATTGATGTTCTCTGATAGGATCTTCTACATCTGATTCATCTTGTTTTAAGGTTACAATTGTCCCATGAGTGACTGGACTATCTAAATCTCCCCAAAGGAGATTAGTGGAAGGAACCCAATATTCACACATACCTTGCTGATTTGTCAAATTAGGTATGTATTCTAGTTCATCTTCATTATCTGAATAGGAGTGTTCTTGTTGCAATTTGTAAATCCTAGGCCAACCGTCTCCTTAGACTTGTGTCCAAAAAGAGCATGATCAAAGGGTTCAGCTCTAGCATCCAATATGTGACTAAGAGGGACATATCCAGGATAGCCCATCTATTTGAAAAAAGTATACCCTCTTCCATAAGCCTTACGAGAGGGAGAAAATTTCTCATTGTGCATGTATTTCTCTTGTTTAAAGATCTAGTCTCTAACAATAGTCTCTTCTTTCTCATCTTGAATAGGCACTAAAGACTCTACAAACATGCCAACTAAAGTCATAACTGAAGAGGAAGGTCTCATTCCTTGTGAAGTCTTACCATAAGACCTAGGTGAAATTGGTTGTGCTATGAGGGAGTTGAGTTGATACCCCCCCTACCAAGGTCTATTGACTTGAACTTGTCTTTACATTCAAATAAGGTTGCATCAAAGTCTTCTGCTTCTCTATTTAGGGGAACATGAGCACTCACTAAAATTGAGTTAACAGATAAAGTGTTATCCCTAGGTATACAAATCTCTATTCCATTGTAAGGAAACTTAATACACTGATGATAGGTAGACGAAACTGCTTGCATATCATGAATCCACAATCTACCGAGTAAGATATTGGACACAAGGGGACCAACATCAACCACTTGGAATATAATATTTTTTCCAACAGGGCCAATCCTAACTAGAAGGACAACCAACCCTTTGGAACTTCTTTCTACCTCATCATAGGCTTTGATAGTGATCTTTTTTTTGGTATCTATGACTTTTTTAGAATAACCCAACTCCTTAAAAACTCAAGGAACAAATATTAAGCCCAACACCCCCATCTATCAACATGCACCTAAAAAAATTTTTGTGGATCATGACCTCAATATGAAGAGCCAGATTATGTGGGTTGCTTAAAGCTTTATCATCATCCTCCAAAAAGGTAAGGTAATGAGGGCTAGCAATATGGTTAACCATGTTTTGGAATTGATCAACGTCTAAGTTGTTGGGGAAATTCATTGCATGCAAAACATCCTCTAGGACTTGCTTGTGTCTCAGGGACAACTCTAAGAGCTTAAATATTAAAATATGAGCTGGGGTTCTTTGCAACTGATTGATAAGATTATAGATCGACTTAGGATTGACTATTAGTTTTGAGGTGACATTCTTGGATGCCACTTACTTTGGTTTACTTGGTTGACCTGAACTGGGTCCTCTATGACAATGGGACCTTGACTTTGTGTGATAACATTGAGAGTTTGAGATGACATTCTAGAGTTAGGACCCCTTAGCACCACAATGGGTTCTTCATCAAAGATAGGAGAAGAGTATATGTCTAAATCATAACCATAGGGATCTATATGCCTCATCATGTTGATGTTTTCTTCTATGAATTCAAGCATGTTGATAGTATTCTCTGCATTGTAATTGACCTCCTTGCCATTCTTAGGTTTAGAGGTTTCCCCCTTCTCTTTCTTATACTTGGGAAAAGGTTCTTTGAATGCCTTATGATAGAGGTTGGTGTTCAATCCATCTACCTTAAGTTTTCCATTCTTAATGAGATCTTGGTTGATATATTTGAGTTTGCAACAATTTTAAATATAATGTCCACTGCCATTGCGAAACTTACAAAAGGCTTTTTCATCCCATAAATGTGGCTTAACATCAGGTATATAATGCTTTGTGAGATCTTGAGAATGCGTAAGATTGTTAGCAATGAGTGTTTTCAAGACATCCTCATATGAATCACCAAGTTTTGAAAATTGGTGTCTCTCTTTCTTAGGCCTATCTTGGTATCTTGGCATGTTCTCTTATTGATTAGATGCATTGAGTTTCATGGCTTGAATAGCACTAGACAAGTGGAGAAAAACTTTATTGTTGGGTTTGGAGGAGTCCACAACTTCATCATTGACCACTTGTTTGTTCCAATTCCAATGTGAGATCTTTCCTTTATCCTTGTTAGTGTTGTTATTTTGACCACTGTTGTTGTTATTGTTGTTGTTTCCATGTTTGGTCAAAATTCCTAGTTCTTTCAAAACATCCTGAATCCTACATGCAGTTTCAACCATGATGTCAAAGGAATCAAAAACCATCTTCCTAACTTCATATCACATTTTGAGAACCAAGTTTTTAACAAGGATGTCAAAATTCTCATTTGTAGGGGTGGTCCTAGAGTAGTAAGAGCATTGTCATCTCCACCTTTGCAAGAAAGTGACAAAGGATTCCCCTTGATTTTGATTTAAGTTGCATAAGTACAACATCTTGAAAGGTTGTATGCAAAGTGTTGGACAAATCTATGGATGAGCTCTTTGAAAGTATTAATAGGGGAGTTATGTTGGTGAACCATTCCATCACTTGACCTTTAAGACTCCTTGGGAATAATCTCATGAGGTATGAATCATCTTGATAGAACTCAAAACTCATGATATACAATTGATGCACATGATCATGTGGATCTCCATTCCCATCACACTTGTCATATTGAGGAATCTCAACCTTTCTAGGGAAGCCTTTCATGTTAACACTTTTTTCAAAAGGATTAGGACAAATTGAATCAAGTGAGAATGAACTCTTGGGTGCCAACATCTTTTCCATCATACTCTTAATTTGTTTGATCTCTTCTTCTTGAGATGGACCTTGCTTCTTAATCTTCTTGTCCACATCAAAGTTTTAGGGGACTCTAGTGTCCTTGTTGATTAAACTCTCTAGGAACTTGTCTTTATTTTGCTATAAGTATCTCAACACATACTGCTAGAAGAGTGGTTCTTGTTGTATCTTCATGAAGTCTTGGGAGTTGAGATCAAAACTCAAGCAACTACCCCCATATTGTGAATCATGACGAGCATGTTGTGAAGGTTATATTGAATTCCTAAGAGGTGGTCATCTCCTATAATGATCATATCTTGGACCCCTCCTTCCTCTAGGACAAGGAGATTGTGAAGGTGTTCTAGAATGTCTTCCACTTCGTGGAGTCCTAGGAGGGGTGGATGGAGGAGATTTGTTTCCACCACCAATACACATGTTAAATTGATCATTAAGTTGTTGATCCAAGAGTCTATCTTGCTCCTTCTATTAGGCATTCATTTATATCTCCAACAAGATTTTTCTCTCCAACTTTAGGAGTCTAAATTGCTCTTCCTTTTCAACTTGTTCATCTAGGAAGGCTTTCTTTTCATGCTCAATTTTCTTAATTCTTTCACTCATTTATCTTGAAGTTGTTTTGAGCATTGAACTTGGTTTTGAATGTCTAAAAAAGGTCATTGGTGTATGTTGCATTCACATGAGTGCAATAAGGTTCATCATCTTGGTCTTCATGTTGTAATTGTTCTTCTTGATAGGCTTGCCTCTTATCTCTTTTTGCCCTTTGGTGTGTGTCTAGATATCTAGTTGAGATAAGGTGTGAGATTGATTAATTTTCATGGGAAGGGCTGCCAAAAAAATAGTATCTCTATGTTTTTCAAATATGTCATTAAGACATTTATCCATTTCTTCCCTCTCTTGTACAGTCATTATGTAACTCATATCCATATCTAAGTGACAAGATGATAAGGGTCTACTCAACTCACTAATGTTACTCTTGGGATCAAACCAAACTTCGAAGTTGATCCTAGGTGATTGATCAAATAAATGTTCTTTTCCTTAATGTTTTTGGCGAGTTCAAACTAAGGGTAATTGGTTAAAGACTACTTGAGGTTTCTTTCCTTGATCTACTTGATATCTTGTTGTAACTGGCATGAAAGAAAATGAACTAGGTGATAGGATGGCCCTAAGAAACATTGGTACCAAAACAAGATAGTAAAAGCACTCACTTGTCCAAAAGAGAGGTGATAAGATAGAATTTTGCAAGAGGCATAAACCAACATTGCCACAGAGGTGCCCACTGAACGGGTGAATATTTCCTAACACATATGGATTAGAAGGATGATTTACCCAAGTTATATTAATTGAATTTGAATTTTTAAGTGAATGGACAAGAAATTACCAAGACTCTCCAAGCATGTTATCAAAGAATCCAAATGTTTATCTTCTCAATGAGGATGGTTTCTAGATCACCAACTCTAAAAAAGGTTGCTCGTGAAATCAAACATTACAAGTTCAAGAGGTCAAAATGTAAGAATCAAAAGTGAAACAAAGTTTCTAACAATGGGGTAAGTGACCTAATCTAACCCAGGTCGACCAAGGAAGACCAAAACTGACAGGATAGCAAATTAAGCAAGTTAAAAAATTGGTTTTCGACTCAAGAACTCAATTTTTGTTCATTTTAATTGACCAACTAGATGCATTAACATATTTTTAGCATTAATGAAGCATGCAAGAAAACAATCAAGGAATTCAAGAAACCAATTGTCTTCAAATAATGAGCAAGAGACAAAGCAACCTTGCACATGAACAAGAATAGTGACTTAGTATTCTACTCCCAAAGGACTCTACTTGTGTATGTTCTCAAAACTATTTTTCAGTCACACACATAGTCTTAGAAAAGAAAAAGTTGGTTGCACTATGGTTTGTAGTAATGGTCAACTCTGCAACTCTTGCAATCTCAACTAGGAAAAATCTAATCTCAGCATATTGAGGTTTTGACACAATCCAAGAATTTAATTAATCAGGAGCTACTAAAGAGATCTGACAACCCAACAAGAGATCACACCTGTGGAAATTTATTTCACAAGGACATTTATATAGCGGTTGTTGATCTATGGTGGGAATGGCTAATAACACTTGAGGTTCCATCCACATGGTTTACCCAATAAAGTGAGTGTCCACTACGGTTACCCCTCTCTAACAAGGAAGACTCACAACATGGACCACATGGGGACTTCGTTCAGATTCAAGGGTTCCAAATTTTTGATGCTCCCAAAGGGAACATAACATAATCCTCTAGCCTCTTCACCTTACCAAAACACAACAAATAGATTAATTGACCCACTAAATTGGTGATACCAAGTCAACAAAGTCTATCTACTTACAATGATTTATGTTTCTTTCAAGAGAGAACATATTGTTAGTTGCCAAAGACTCAACAATGTTTGAACCTAGAGTTGATCAACACCTTCCCTACCTACAAGTGGTTTTGTCATCAAGAAGATCTTGAAGCCCACTCTCTCAAGATCTAAACATAGTGTTCATAGGGCCTAATTACTGTGTATAATAGATATGCGAGAAAATAAATCTATGTTCATTCTTTAAGAAAATAAATTGAAATGTGATCTATGAAGGCAAGAAATCACTCAAGTAAGACATGCAAGAGGTTCATTTTAATGAAATGAAACCAACTGTTATAGAGCTTTAAACATAATACCTAGTAATCTATGTAACACGCTTAGTAGATTTTGCCTCATTTTTATTTTTGTTGAGTTTTTTTGTGCAACCAGGCCACAAACTCTCCAACAAGTAAGACAAACAAACAAGCAAACAAGATATGCAATGTATACTCAACTTATGCAAACCTAGGGTTAGATCTAAAAATCAATTGTTAAGAGCAATAATAACTAGAAAATAATCCAAATGAAAACTCATATCATGCATTGAACTATGTGAAAAATAAGTGTAAGCTAATCATTAAATGGCCGTTTTTTAATTTTGATTTTTGACCTAGTCAACAAGATTGAACCTATATGACATGAATTCAGATCCCAAACCCTAAATGAAAAAAAGAGAGCCCTTTTAATAAATAGAGATATTTCCAAAAATGTCAAAATTTTAAAAAGATCTTTTCATTTGTGCCCTAGGGATCCATTTTTCCAAAATAGACTAGTTCTCATAAATTGACCAAATGAGCTATAATATTGTATTGAAATTTTAAACACAAAGAATAGACCCCCTGTATAATTTAAAGATCTTTTTGAAAATGTAAAAATTTCTTTAAAAAACGCTGATTTTCTGAAAATTAATTTTTTTATGAAAATAAAGAATTTAAAAAAAAAAAAATCATAATACCTTGGTAAATTCTGATTTTTTACTGAAGCTTCTCTGATATGTTGCCAACCTGCAAAACAAGATTGAAACTGAACCTCCATGTTGTTTCGTAGATATGATCAAATCATTGAAAATCCAAGGTTTTCATCTCTAGACAAATCTGCACAAGGGGATTAGCTACAAAAATAACCGAAACCAACATGTAAAGGTGGGTTGCCCCATGGTGGGTGCCAAAAATGTGTGCTAAAATATTGACACACTTCTATGAATCATTATGTCCAAGATTTCTCAAGAATGAAGTCTCAGATGGCGACTCATAGCTCTCTATTCATGGAGTGCAAGGGTTTATAATGGAGGCCCTTAGGTTAGACCTAGTTTGTGTCCATGCAAGTACACCATAAAATGAGAGATTCAATAAGGAAAAGCAAGAGTGCTAGTCTCCATGATCATCGAATATGCATGCAAATGAAAATGAAAGCTATTCTATATGATAACAATGCATGAAAGCAAATTAATCTATGAAAGGAAATGCAAATGCAAGATTATTATATGAAAGGAAATATAAATCTAATCTAACATGCAAGTGCAAGAGTAATCTAAATGGATTTCCATGGATGCATGAGAGAAGAAGACAAGAAAAGAGAAGTTGTAATGTCCAAGCTCAAGTGCTCAAGCTCTCCTCCAAAATCGCTCTCCAAACCTCCAGCATAACAATAAAATCTTGATCTATGAAAATGAGAAGGAGAGGGCTCCTTAAAAAGGAAAGTGTGGAGAGGAATGCATCCTCAAGAGAAATGTGGGATAAATCCCTAAAAAGGAAAGTGAGAGGAATAAAGCCCACCAGTTAGAAATATGTACAAAAAGGGAATCTTTATTTATTTTTATTTGATTTATTTAATTTATTTCCTTTTTCATCAAAAAGAGAGCTTTAGGTGGGGATTTATTTATTTAATTAAAAGAGGGATTTTCTTTTCGTTAAATAAGATAAGATAATTTATTAAAAGAGAGATTTTAATTAAATAAGATAAAATTATTTAATTAAAAGAGAGATTTTCTTTTAATTAAATAAGACTATTTTATTTATTTAAAAGGGATATTTTCTTTTAATTAAATAAGATTATTGATGAAATATTCAAACCTTAGGAAATATTGAAATAATTGAATTAATTATGATTTGATTAAGAAAATTGATTTGAATTGAAAATATTGTAAGGCATTGATTCAAGAAATTGATAAATTGATTCCATCATTTGATAAATTGAAGAATGGGGGCCCATAGTCTAGGTGACCATTTTAGGGTGCATATAGTAATAACATCTGTTCTCCATGTGGCAAAATCTTTGATTGTCTTTATTCAAGATGGATGGTACTAGAGTATTTTGGAAACCCTCTATTCGGTCCTTTAATTCCACCATCTTTCTCTCAATGTAGTTTAGCAAGACAGAAAGTACCTGAGTGATTTAACAATTTTCACTATAGTAATGGCACTTGGGGGAGAATTAGGGTTTACTCTTACACATAACTCAATTTTCTTGATTTTCTCAATCCTCTCTACCCATTTTAGATATGTTGTCTTAACCAACCTGCTATCATCCTCCATTTTGTTGATGGCAAGATAATTTTTTTTACATACTTCATGAATCCTAAGAAAATTAGAATTAATTCTGTCAAACAAAAACATTAATGTAGTTATGATTATAAATTCTTTTTTGTAATCAAAATCATTTTGTTTGTTCTCTAAATGCATTTGTAAATACACAACCTCTTTTATTAGTGCATCATCACTCTTTCTTTTCTTTGTAGAGGTTTCCTTGGGTGTGCTGACATAACTACAGGGGCAAAAGGAACTATGCTTAACTACTATGATAAGGTAGCTTTTCCTCCACTAAGTGGTTGATCCATAACAAATTTCTTGGCTACTCCAAGTTCAACTATGTTTTTGCTAACAAGCTTATCTAGCTCTACAAGTTGGCATTTTCTTTTGTCCTTTGTACATATGTTGCATATACATATCTTTCTTGTAACGACTCATATTTTTTCTCTATTCCTTCAGCAACATTATGAACATAGGCTACATCCTTCTGTAGATTCTTTGTGGAGTGGGAAAGCTTAGCATCTTCTACCCTTTGCAAAACTATATTTCTCCTAACTCCACTATCCTCACTAGTGCCTTGACTAGAAGAAGAGGGTAAGAGAGACCAAGTGGCTAAAATAGCCAAGTCTTGACTATAATACATTCCAGAGGTGGATCCCTCAGCTTCTCTCTTTGGCCTCTTTAACCTCATATCCTTCATAATTGAATCAAATTCAATTTCATCAACAATATTGAGATTTGGCAATGGTTGGATTCCTGATTCTTTAACTATATTCCTTCCCTCCTTTGGGCTTGATAACCCTTATTTTTACTATACCAAAATTATGGAAATTTATTATGAAAATACCTTGGAATGTGTTGTATGGTTGGGGTTTGTTCTATATTGTTGTTAATTTTCTAGTGAAAATCCTAACCTAGTAAATTTTTCCCTAGCCTAGTTTGAAATTTTTTCCCTAAGAAGGATATTTTGATATCCTAAGGATTATGTCTTTACCTTGTCATGTAAAAATCTCTTAAATCCATGATCAATTTTAACCTTTAACCTAGGTTTTGTGTTCAAGTAGGAGATCGTATGTCATTTTCATATTTTCCATCTTTCATTATGATCTTATGATCAAGGGTTTAGCATCTAGTCATAAGCCCAGGTTTTCTCTCTCCCAATGATACAAAGTAAATGCTAGTGGAGGATCGTAAAGGTAAAATGTGGGTCTCCTGATGTTACGGTATCCTTTGTAATTGTAGCATTGCAAGTGTATGGTTTGAAGTGTTCGATCTTATGATCATCCCATATCATGTCATCATAGGTGTCTCATGGTAAAGGGAAAGTGATATGATATTATGATAAGATGAAAGGTGCATAAGCATAAAGGCTCATAAATGAAATCTCAACCATACGAAGGAAGGAGGATCGTGAGATTGTAAGAACATAAGATGTTGAAGTTTTGAAGGGTTACAATCTTACGATAAGTGGAAGATTGTGTAAGTGTAAGTGTTCCTAGAAATAATTTCTAAGTTACAAAAAATGGATCGTAATATTGTAAGCAAGGAAATGTGTCTTAATAGGGTCCAATGGCATATTTTTATTGGTTGTAGATGTAGTTTCTAATGAAGGACCATCATTTTCTTGACGTTGTCCAATCTTGAAAGATCAATAGTTGTCACTTTCTTGCATTCTGAATTTGTGAGGTGTTTAACCAAAGAGGAAATGCAACATAATGACACATGGATAAAGTGGGGCCAAGCGCAGGAGCATAAAGAATTTGAGACACATGGCACTTTGAATCTTTTGAAGATACAAAGAGCAGTAGATCATGAGATTGCAAGAGCAAACAGTGAAGGTTTTTGAAGCCGCAAAATATAGGTGAGCGTATGGTCGTAAGGGGAAGTGAATCCAAGAGGTTATGAAGTTACAAAAATAGCTAGTTGACTGCAATTGAGAGATCATAAGGAAAGAAAAGACAAAGCCTGATGCTACGTGAAATTATGGTTGTATGGTCATAAGACTTAAAGCAAGGTAAATGTTAGGGTTTCTAAAGCTACGGTGAAGAAAGGCTACAACTAGGCATATGATCGGGAGGTAAAAGTAGCAGTTAAGAGATAACTTTTGAAGTTATAAAGAGGCTCAGTTAACTGCAATCGAGAGATCATAAAGAAATAAAAAGTGAGATCCGATGTTGCGCAAGACTATGATCGTAAGATTGTATGGGCTAAGATACATGTTGGTGATGCTATGAAAGAATTTATAAACTGCTAAGCGTAAGATCCTAGCCAAGGAGAAGACATTGAAACTGATGTGCTAATCTTAAGATAAAGTGTTAACCGTAAGATCGTAAGAGACTCAAAAGAAACCCTCAATCATGTGATAAGGAAGTAATCATAAGATTGTAAAGGCCAAATTTCTTTCCTTAGATGCTATGAAGGGTTTGAATTCCAAGTGAACCTAAGATGGTAAGAACCTTAAAATAAGACATGAAAGCACTTTTTGCCCTTTTTTGAGCTGGAAAATTACAAAGGACTCTCAACCAATGAAATTTCAAGAAAGTACAAAGAATGCAAAGTTGGATAGTTATGTTGACACTCCATTGAGGTGATAGAAAATACCAAGTTTAAAGATTGTGCATGCATAATTCAATGCATAGTGTTGGTTGATGAAGTACTCACAACATAAAGACATTCTCTAGGCCAGTAATAGGTTACCATTCATAGAAAGGAAAAAATTCTAGCAATTGCAGAGCTTTCAGTGCAAAGGATTTATAGTTTTTAGTGTTTATTGCAAAGTTTCAAGATTTTAAATTATTGCCAAGATGTTTGATAAAGAAGTTAAGGAGATTCAAGTCGTAGATATGGAAGTTATAGAGACTTCTACTTTCAAAGGAGGGAAAAATACTAGACAGAGAAAACCAAATAGGTTTGTAGATGAATGGATCGAGTTGTTTCCAAAATCCTCGAACACCATCTCTATAAATGACCATGATTTGTGAGACTCTTATGCATTCTATAGGGATGCTATTTGCCTTAGTGTTAATGGTTATGAGTTGTTTAGGTATTTCTATCAAAACAAAATGGATAAAATTCCTGTTTGCAATCCCTGGAAGAAGAATATGGAAAAGCTCATCTTTTTAGAAGTATTCATAGATGTTGATTTGGTAAAGACTCTGATCAAATCATATAACCCAGCCACCAAATCATTCCATAGACATAATGGCACTATTCTATGTACATTGGATCATGCTTCTTTCATAGAAGCTTTTGAACTAGATGGTGCAATGAGTGAACCAATAGACTTGATTGAACTTCAAAAGAAGTTTGAAAGAAATACTAAGGCTTACAATAGGAAAAATATGTTGCAACACATCCCCATGGACCACAAGAAGGTGGAAGATTATCCTAAGAAAGTGGAAAAGATGATGCCCTTGGACAAGTTCAAAAATTATTTTATGAAGACAGTGTATGGTGTCCACAAAGTGGTAGGTAAAGATGGATTTGATATGGTGTATGGGGAAAAGTACATTGTGGCTAGAGATGTATAGGACTCATATCATGGTGGAGAATATGATTATGTAGATTATATTCAAGAGAAAATGAAATAAAATATTGGGCTAGCACAAAGTGGAGAGATGGGAAATTTCATTTTCCACCACTATTCCTTGTTGATGCATTTGATTTTATACAAGAACATGGGATATATTAGCCCATATTTCATTGATCACATCTCTAATGCTAATGGAGAGCTTCTAGTTCAACTATAGACACAGCTATGAGATAGTTCTTATCACTGCTCTAATTCTGTTTCATTTTAAAATAATTTTAGCTCTGTAATCATGAAAATGCTAGACCCTAGTTTCTTTAGGGCTCTAGAAATATTGAAAAGTTTGTTAAGACCAACCCTTTTACTTGAGAGTAAGAGGTTAGACAAAAATTGGGGAGACATATTCTTATTTCCAACTTTTTCCCTCATAAGAGTCTATGGTTGCCCTCAACCTCCCCATTTATTGCCCAGATATATCCCTCTTAGGCTAGCCATCATTGAATTTATTGTTGGAAATATAGATGGAGTAACTAAGGGAGGGGGGGGGAGTGAATTAGTTACCAAAAAATATATCCATAGATCCTTTAGATGTCTGACTAAACTAATTACTATTGTTACTCGATAAACATACTGAAAATGTTGTAACTCGATAAATGTAGAGTATGTTTTACTTTAGCAGATCTAACATCAAAAGTAATAATTTGCAAACATGAGAGAAAAGAAATGAACACAAGAGACACTGGATTTAACATGGAAACCCAATATGGGAAAAACCACCAATGTAACTAGTTACTGTTTTCACTCTTCTGAAGTGAGCTCTATTAGGAGCCAACCTAGTTAAAGGTTACAAAACACATTGTTAGGTGTGACCTTGTTAGAGGATTTAATCACCCTGTTAGGAGTGGCCTTGTAAGAGGTCTTTTAAAAAATTCAATGGAACTATCACCTTGTTAGAGGATTTGCAACTAGCTGTTAGACCAACTCTGTTAAGAGATTTTGAATCACTACTACAATGGTAAGAAAGTAACAATGAAATGACCTAATTTTGATGCAACTGAATTGCTGAGTCCAGATCTCTATTCTGTTCACAAAAGCTTGATCCTTCCTAATCAAATATTACTTTGATGCTCCACAAGGATATCTGACTATCCTTCAAGTTCGCTCACACTTTTCTTCTCAATCAATCAATACACTTGCATACTTCTGCAAATCACAACTTGACCTTGTATTTATATCATTTAGATTGTCAAGTTGACTCAATACAAATTACAATGACCAATAATCATTACCATAGTCATTTGGAATCAATACTTGAAATAATTAAACTTCATATCCCAAATCACCAAAACCCTTTGATAGCTGACCCAGCTCAATAAACACTCATCCTGAAATGATTTCTTGTGTCAACCAACAGAAGCTCGGTTAAGACCGCAAACTTTGCACAAATCCTTTAGCAATTGAGTGAACTCAATTAATACTAACTTAGACCAACTTTCCTTCGTTAACCATGAGAACTCGGTTAACACTACTTTCTGCCATAATTTCCTTCGACACTCGAATGAGCTCGGTAGACACTGCTTGAAAACTGATATGACATTTGTGTGGCATCAGAGACAACACACAATTAGTCAATTATATTCAACAATCTCCCTCTTTGGCATTGATGGAAACACAACATGTCATAGCACAATAAAAATTGAGAACAAGACATTCTCTGACAAAAAGTTTCTCCCTCTTAGATTTTATACCACAAGCTTCTCTTTTATCTAGTAGTCTCCCTCTGTGAAGGAGTTACATAGCTTCTTTCTCAATTTTTTTTTAGAAAGATATGATAGTAAAATCTCCCTCTTTGACAACACATGCCAAAGACAACACATACCAAATGAGAATCAATGTACCTTGACTACTGATTCATATGCAATGTTCTCTTGACTATGCATCATCAACTGATTTATCTTCAACTAGGTTCCTATTGATGCATCACTAAAGCTTCACTTAGTGAGCTTCAGATAGGGGAATGAACCCTAGCTTACCTCTTAGATATAGGAATGCATCCTTAGGTAATGACTTGGTGAATATGTCTGCAATCTGTTCTTTTGTATGGACATATTCCAATCTAATTTCTTTGTCCTGCACCAGTCCTCTGACAAAATGATATTTTATAGCAATATGCTTGGTTTTAGAATGCATTACTAGATTATTTGATATGTTAATTGTGCTTGTATTATCACAAAACATGACAACTTTTTCCTTGATTCCAACCTTTATATCTTGCAACAATTGTTTAAACCAAACAATATTAGAACAATTCACTGTTGCTACAACATATTTTTCTTCTGCTATGGATTGGGATGTGTAGTTTTTTTTCTTACTTGTCCAAGATACCAACCTTTTACCAAGAAAGAATGCTCCACCGCTTGTGCTTTTTCTGTCATCAATATTTCCTGCCCAATCAGCATCAGTAAACACTTTTAGGTCCAGATTTCCTCCAAGTTTATACCATAAACCATAGTCTTCAGTGCCTTTCAAATATCTCGAGATTCTTTTGATTGCCATCATATGATTTTCTTTGGGTTTTGCCAAGAATTTTGCCACTATACCAACTACAAAGCAATATCAGGTCTTGTATGAACTACATACTATAATTTCCCAATCATTGATCTATACAAGGTCTAATCTACCTCTTTTGAGTCTTCATCTTTGGTAAGCTTTGATCCAATACACATGGGGCTTCCAACTAGTTTTAAATCTTCCATACCAAACTTCTTGAGTATCTCCTTGATATACTTAAACTGAGTGATGTAGATACCATTCTTGCTTTGTTGTATCTGCAATCCAACAAAGAACTTAATCTCACCAAACATGGACATTTCAAACTCTTTGTTCATTTGCTCTAAAAATTCTTTGCATAGATTATCATTCCCTATAAATAGAGTGTCATCCACAAATATTTCTGCCAATACAATCTTGTTATCTGGTCCTTCCTTGATGTACAAACTACTGTTGTCATTAGTTCTCTAAAAACTAATCTACACAAGATAGTTATGTAATCTTTCATACCATGCTCGAGGAGCTTGTTTTAGACCATAAAAAGTTTTGTGCAGCTTGCAAACCATGTCCCTTTTATCTGGATCAACAAAACCTTCTAGTTGTTCAATGTAGACTTCTTCATCAAGAATACCATTGAGAAATGTAGATTTAACATCCATCTGATATACCTTAAATCTTTTATGTGCTGCATATGCAAGTAAGGTCCTGACACCTTCCAATCTTGCAACAGGAGTAAAAGTTTCACTATAATCAATGCCTTCTTCTTGAGAGTAGCCTTTACATACCAATCTAGCTTTGTTTCTTGATACCTTACCATCTTCATTCAACTTATTCTTAAATACCCATTTTGTGCCAATCACATTTTTGTCTCTGAGCCTAGGTACAAGAGTCCAGGTTTTGTTCTTCTCTATTTGTTCAATTTCTTCATTCATAGCCTCAATCCAAGTTTCATTTTCTAATGCATCTTTAACACTTCTAGGTTCAAATTCAGCAAGCAAACATGTACCTTTTAGCTTACTTCTTGTCATAGTACCTTCTATTTTATCTCCAATAATTTGATCAGGTGTATGATGCCTTTTGACATACTTAGCTAATATAGGTTCCTTGTCTTTTGAATGAATTGCATTGTCTTCCTCTTGAATTTCAACTTGAGACTCGAGTTGTTCTATCTTTGGCTTAGGTCCTTCAGACTTAGTAGGTATTGGCTTCAGATTATAACTTGGATTCTTGCAACTCAGTCTAAACTATTTGCAACTCAGTAACTATACTGGGCTTGGAAAATGTAGTCTCCTTCTTATCAAATATATTTGGCAAAGTGCCAGATTCATAGTAGACAAACCTTCTGTAGTCTTCTGATTCTTTCTTGCTTTCTTCTTCAGCCTTTTCTGTAAACTCATCAATTCTCACATGTGCACTTTCTATGATTTTGTGAGTAGATAAATTTAAACATTTATATGCCTTGCTTTTGCTAGAGTATCCTAGAAATATACCCTCATCACTTTTTACATCAAACTTTCCTTTTCTAGAATCTTTCAAGATATAACATTTACTTCCAAATACTTTTAGGTAACTTACATTGGGTTTGTAGCCATACCATAGTTCATAGGGAGTCTTTTCTAAATCCTTCTTCAACTGAACTCGGTTCAAAGTATGAACTGCACTGCTAATAGCTTCCTTCCAGTATTAGATAGCAACATTCTTTTCAATCATCAAAGTCCTTGCACAATCCATGATGGATCTATTTCTCCTTTCAACTATTCCATTCTGCTCGAGAGTTCCAAGGGCTGATATTTATCTTTTGATTCCTCTTTCAATGCAAAAGTTGTTGAATTCATTAGAGATGAATTCACCACCTCTGTTTGATCTTAAGCATTTCAGTCTTTTCCCTATTTCTTTCTCTACTATTACCAAATACCATTTGAATTTCTCAAATGCTTCTGACTTCTCTCTTAAATACATAACAATCATCATTCTAGAGTAGTCATCAACAAAAAAAAAAAAATTCATTCTCCACTATAGCTTTCTACTCTAATAGGTCCACACAAATCAGTATGCATAATTTTCAAGATATCTTCAGATTGATAGTTTTTGCTTTTAAAACTAGTCTTTCCCATTTTGCCAATTTGATAGTTCTTGCATAAACCAACATCTAGTTTCTTCAAACTAGGAATACCTCTTACTTTCCTGAATTTTCTTATCTTCACCATGTCATCCAAATTTACATGACATAACCTTCTATGCCATAACCAACTTTCTTCAACTTGAGTAATAAAACATGAGCAATCAACAAGATCAAGATAATATAGGTTACCTTTTGTTTGTTTGCCTGATCCAATCAATTTTCCTTGTCATCCAGTATTCTTGCCTTGCCATGCATGAATTCTACCTTGAATCCAATGTTGATTAGTTGTGCCACACTCAACAGATTATGTTTTAGTCCTTCAACCCAATAGGCATTGTCACATACAAGTTCTTTGGTTAATGAGATTCGACCTTTCCCTTTTATACAAGAAGGTTCATTGTTTCCAAATCTTACACTTCCTCCATCATAATGTTCAAAATGTTCAAACTTTGCTTTATCTCTAGTCATATGATGTGAACATCCACTATCTATAATCCATGTATCATTTTATCTAACATGAGAGATAAGTGTCATCTTATCTCCTTCATCATCAAATTCATCTTTTACAACAATGTAAACTATTTCATTTTCACTATTATTAGAATCATTAGCCAAAAAACAAGTTTTCTTACCTTTGTCCTTGTATGATTTATGACCTTTGAAATCCTTTTTGTCTTTGTACTTGTGACTCTTCTTTTCATCGTTATCTTTGTTTGGGCACCTGGTAGCAATATGACCAACTTCTTCACATGAAAAACATATTAAGGGAATTTTACCTTTGTATTTTCCTCTGCTTCTAAAATATTTCTTTGCAAGCAAAGCTTCAAAAACTTTAAGATCACTCTCTGAGCTTTCCTTGGTTTCCTCTTCACTATCTAACTAATTTTCTTTTATCTTATTTCCTTTTTCTTTGAGTGAAAGTTTGGCCTCAAAAGAAAACTCAATATTTTTGGAAGCTGGAACATAATTGTCAAAGTTGTCTAGCTCAAAAGCTGTCAATCTTCATATTAAGGTATCCAAACTTATCTTATGATTTGTCTCACACCTCCTTTCTTGAATAGCAGATACTCTAATTTCATATATATGAAGTAATGTTCTGAGAATTTTACTTACAACAATTTCTTCTTTGATTTCTCCTCTAGATGTTCTAATTGCACTAACATTGGCTTTAACTCTTTCCACATATTTGACAATATTTTCATCTTCTCTCATTCTCATCTGATCAAATTGTCCTCTAAGGCTTTCTACTTTGGCTCTCCTCACATTGTAATCACCACCATAGATGTCCTTTAGCTTATTCCATATATCAAAAGTAGTTTTGCAGTCCTTAATCTCATCAAATTCATCATAGCTAAGAGTAGATGCAATATTTATCATCATGGTGTTATAGTTCTTTTTCTCAACAATATCTCCAACAGATAATATACTAGTAGGAGTTGTGTATTCTTCATCAAGGTATTTCAAGCTTGGATCATTGATGGAAGCCAGATGAAGTCTCATGAGTCCCTGCCATGCTGAAAAGACCTTTCCTGCAAGCACCAAAAGCTCTGATAACAATTGTTGGAAATATGGATGGAATAATTGCGGGGGGTGAGGGGCGGGGGGGTGTGAATTAGTTACCACAAAATATATCCACAGATCCTTTAGATGTCTGACTAAACTAATTGCTACTATCACTCGGTAAACATATTGAAAATGTTATAACTCGGTAAATGCAGAGTATGTTTTACTTTAGCAGATCTAACATTAAAAGTAATAATTTGCAAAAATGAGAGAAAATAAATGAACACAAGAGGCACTAGATTTAACATGGAAACCCAATATGAGAAAAACCACCAATGTAACTAGTTGTTGTTTTCACTTTTTTGAAGTAAGCTCTGTTAGGAGCCAACCCAGTTAAAGGTCACAAAACACAATGTTAGGTGTGACCTTGTTAGAGGATTTAATCACCCTATTAGGAATGGCCTTGTAAGAGGTCTTTAAAATAATTCAATGGAACTGTCACCTTGTTAGAGGATTTACAACTAGCTATTAGACCAACTCTATTAAGAGATTTTGATCACTGCTACACTGGTAAGAAAGTAACAATGATATGACCTAATTGTGATGCAACTGAATTATTGAATCCATATCTCTATTCTATTCACAAAAAAATGATCCTTCCTGATCAAATATTACTTTGCTGCTCTACACGGATATATGACTATCCTTCAAGTTCGCTCACACACTTTTCTTCTCAATCAATCAATACACTTGCATACTTCTAAAAATAACAACTTGACCTTGCATTTATATCGTTCAGATTGTCAAGTTAGCTCAATAAAAATTACAATGATCAATAGTAATTACCATATTTAGCTGGAATCAATACTTGAAATAATTAAACTTCATATCCCAAATCGAAAAAATCCTTCGATAGTTGACCCAGCTCGGTAAACACTAGTTCTGAAATGATTTCTTGTGTTAACCAACAAAAGCTCGGTTAACATTGCAAACTTTGCACAAATCCTATGGCAACTGAGTGAACTTGGTTAATACTAACTCTAACCAACTTTCCTTCGTTAACCATGAGAACTCGGTTAACACTGCTTTTTGCCATAATTTCCTTCGACACCTGAGTGAGCTTGGTAGACACTGCCTGAAAACTAATATAATATTTGTGTGATATCAAAGCCAAAACACAATTAGTCAATTGTATCCAACAAGATGCTAGTTCAGCTATAGAAATGGGTATGAGATAGTTCTTATCACTACTTTGATTCTATTTCATTTAAAAATAATTTTAGCTCTGTAATCATGAAAATGCTAGACCCTAGTTTCTTTAGGGCTCTAGAAATACTGAAAAGTTTGTTAAGACCAACCCTTCTACTTGAGAGTAAGAGGTTAGATCACAATTGGGGAGACATATTCTTATTTCCAACTTTTTCCCTTGTGAGAGTCTATGGTTGCCCTCAACCTCCCCATATATTGCCTAGATATATCCCTCCTAGGCTAGCCATCATTGAATTCATGTGGTAGTTGATGATGTTGAATAAAGAATACATAGGGCCTAAAGTGCATAAAGGTACATTTTTGTGTAGATGCTTTAAAATAGGAGACTTTTCAATTGGAAAAGAATCCTTGGATCAAATCCATTCTTACCTCTATCACTTTAATTTGTCAACTACTCCCTATAGAATCTATGACCAAAATAATTTGATGAAGAACACCTTGAAAGAAATTAGGAATTATATGTTTCCAAATACCAAAGGATTACTAGATGAGGACCTGATTCCCAACATTGTAGTTGAAGGGGAGGTTGCTAATAAGTTAGCAAAGTTTGATGATGTTTTAAGGGTAGAAAGGGAGATGAAGAAAGAAGACCCAAATTTCAAGGGTTTTTATATGGATGTCCCTTATCCACAGAGAATAAGGAAAATGGTGAATGATCATGCTGAGATCATGGCACAATTGCCTAAAGGGACAACTGAAGAAGAGAGAAGGGTAAAACTTGATAGCCTGGAGCCAGATGTAACTCTAGAAATTGAAGAAGACGATCTTGCTAAAGCATCATGAGTTACCAAGGGTAAAAAAAGGTAGAAGATAGTTCACATACCTGAAAAGGTGAAACAAAGGACATTACAGATCTTGTCTGGAAGAAACCAATATTTTTCTGATCTGAGGTAGAGCTACATAAAAGATAGGGTGAATGCAACAGAGAACTCTCTGACTGACCTAGAATTGGAAACAACAAGATTGGATGATAGGATCATCCAAGATCAACAATTTATAGAGGATGATGAATTCATCAAATCCACTAAGTTCAAAATCTTCCTCTACAAAATAAAACAGAGTGAATTGGTTTTAAAAATGAAGCTAGAAGAATCATACGAGGAAAAGCAAGAATTGGTTGACAAGATTCATGCATATGATCTAAAAACTAAGGTGATGACTCCTAAATAGGCTAGATACCTAGTACAGAGAAGTGGTATTCTTCTAGTGCCTGGATGGGATCTAGAACAAGATTTCATGCTTGACTAGATAAGAAGAAAAGAGAATGTTATCTCCTATGAAGCATTTGGAGCTAATGGACTTAAGAGGGGATAAGGATTTAACATTTATTCCAAATCTTTAGCAGTGTGGAGCATGGATCCTGCAACTAATAAGCCTAAGTTAGTGGATGTGCATAGCACAGATCAAGGAAATATGATAGTCTAGACCATATAGGGTACCTCAAGTACAAAGATCTCTAGGGCAATGAAGCATTTCTCATTCATGAATGAGACCAAAGTGACGAAAATAGAGACAAGACTAGCTAGATCATTCCATGACTATATAGATGTCTAGAAAATCTATGAAGAAGAACTCAAAAAAATTCATGTCTATAAATAGAGGATAGATGAATTAGAAGCAAAAGCTCAAGGTCTAGAAATTGAAGTTGCATCTTTGAGAGAGCAATTAACTAGTGCATAGAAAAATAGAGCACATGGTATCCAAGAACAATCAATAGGGATCACAATGGAAATTTCTACTTAGAATGAAGAGATGAAGATAGAGGAAATTGAGCCAAGAAGTATGAGCATTGATGCTCCATCTCCACAACAAGGTGGTGAGGTGAGGACAACTATCTTGAAAAGTATGATAGGCCACAGAGTAGAAACTTTGAAAAGCATTTCTCAATAGGCTCATGCTCTGTATATTTCTTTACAAGATGCTGAGCATGTTTGCAATGAAGCACTTGAATGGCTATCACCCACTTTTAATCTATGGGGGCCATACACTTAATTTCTAGAAAGCTAGATCATGTTAATGGAAAAGAAGCCAGATTTACTAGATAAGATCATCATAGTAAAGGAGGGCCTGTAGATAGTGAAAGAATTAATAGGCTTCTTTATTGGCAAGTTGTAGATTATACAAGGCAAAATGAAAATCTTATGATAGGGGATTGAGCCCTGCATTCCTCCAATTTTGGATGCTGACAATAAATTGAAAGATTGGAAAGAATGGTCAAATTATTTTGATTAAGTGCTAACTCAAGTAGGCACAATATCATTTTTTGAAGATGAAAGTGACATACCTTTTAATAAATTAATTGATTCATTATTCAAGGTTGAAATAGACTTGAATAAATTTTCATTATAATCAAGGGCCATAACTGATGCCAGGTGGACTAAAGTGACAAAAGACTTAGATGAAGTTAAAGCAAATGAATGGCCTACAAAAAGGGAGATATATGTCTGGGAGGTGGTTGGAGAGATCAGGGCTATGTCGATGGGAAGTAGTTGAAGCTTTACATGATTAAAGGCAGAAGAAGACAAAATGAATTAATTTAAATACTCTTGCAGTAAGTGTCACTTGCCAATTTCGCAACTACTTTCCTACTTTTGTTCGAATGTAGAGAATGTTTTAAAATATAACATTTTAGACACATTCAACCACTCATTTTTCTAGTAAGATTTTGATGTGTGTCCTCCCATCTGAAGCTTGTTGCAATCCTTCTCTATAAAAGGATTTCCAAGATGTGGACTAAGGGTTCCAATTTGGTTGAAATTTATTTCATTATTGTGATACCACAAGATTGGTTCTAGTTTGGAAGGTTTTCCATTGCTATGATACCACCATCCTCACCATTCTTCTCTGTTATGAATTTTTTTTTGAGCATTTAGATAATGCAGTTGTTTGTTATGTATTTTCTAATTTTTTGCATATATTTGATGTATTAGTTTCAAGGAAATGAATACAAAGCTTTAATTGAAAGTTTCAATCTGAATCTTGTCTCCTCTTTATGGGTTTGTAATTTTTTGTGATATATGTACAAGGTGCATATTGTCTAATTGTAGCTTGGCTTTGAAGTTGTATGCCATTATGTATTTTTCTATTAGGTGAAGGACTTGAGTAAATTTCTTGATTGCTTGATATGCATTAACAGAATTGCAAGAATCATGGGAGGATTTAATAAGTACGAGTTTCATTTTGAAGACAGATGTCTATTTGCAAGGTGAATGGATAGATATGATATCTGGGTATATTATATATCTGGGGTATCCTTGTGTATGTCCTAACTTATTTAATGCCCAATCAATAAGAGACTGATCATCTTGGAGATTGTATTTTTTTTGTTATTGCATATGTGGGTTATGTCAATTCAAATCTTTAATCAATTATATATTTTCCCTTTTTGTTGAAGAGCTGAAAAGAGTTACCCTCACTTAACTTATCAAGTTCATAGGTCTTGTCATTAGCTATTTCATATCTATGTTATTTGCATAAGTATAGAAGAATTGGGGTTTCAATTTTCTTTATCTAGATTCAAATTGTATACTTTGGAATTGGTACCATATGAAAGAATATATAGGTTCACCTACCTAGGTTTTGCAGAGCCTAAAGAAGGAGTATAGCCTTATAGTTGGACTCAATGTCTGAATAGGTATGTTGAACATGGGAATTAGCTGCCCCTGGATGTATTTTGTTCTTATCATTGGGTTATTGAAAAGGTGTTAATTCAGAAGCCAACAGGGCTAATAGCATCAAAACTAACCATAATTTCATGCTCAAATTTTTGAGCAAGATCATCAAGATCATCATTTGGCCTTTGTATCTTCTTCTCTTCAGTCATTTTGAGGCATTCTTCCTTGTAATATTGCCACAATAATTGTTTGAAGGGGATTGATTTAACAAATTTGTGATCAACTACATCCACCTTACAAGACTATGTTTTTTACTCCCATGGGAATAGTCCTTTATCTGCTGGGTAGTAATATAAAAAATTGGTGCCCTAGGAACTTGGAGATCCTTTCTTGCCAAATCTTCTTCAGGGACATAAATGTACTCTTCTTCTTCATCATTATCACCCCTATAAGGAAGATTCAATTCCCCAATTTTTTCTATACTTTGAATGTTCTCTACCTCCATAGGAATTTCTTTTTCACCCCCCTCCTTTTCCTTAGGTATATCTTCACTATGACTCTCATTTGGTGAGACTATAGGAGGTGGTCTTTGGAGATTATGGAGATGTAGATCTTCTTGTTGGATCTTTTGGTGCTATTGCTTCCAGACTTGGTATCTCAACTATTATTGTATCAGTGGGCCGCTCTCCCATTCTCCTTCTTTGATATAATCTTAAAACTTCTGGAGTCTCAAGATCTTCCTTTGGCTCATCATCATGGGTTTATAATTCCTCTCGTATTGTCTTCTTTCCTCTTCTTTCTTTAGGGACTATATTATTAGATTGTAACAACACATTTAAGCTCTTTGCATCGTCAACAAAAGTTACTTTTGTCTTTTTTGTTCTTCCCAACTTCTCAGTCAAAGTATCATATTAGTTTGGAAATTACCCAAGAGTATTCTCAACCTATATTCTAGGCTCTTACAATCTGAGAGTGGATCATAATTTGGGTCATTTTCTCAAATCTCTTCCAATGTCTCTTGGTACATACACCAGTATGCTTTCTTTCTTCTTTGAGATTTCAAATCCTCATCATTTCTAATGATGTCCTCTAGATAAGCAAACTCATGTTTACCCCTTCGAGCCTTGTTTATCTTGCACATCAGTCTCTCATAAAAGATTTCTCTGATATTCATGCTCTTTGAGCTAACTTCCCAAGTTATATGGTCTAAGAAATTGCACGAAATTGTTCTTCATATCTTTGATGATTGAAAAATGGTGAAAAATTGTAAGGTTAGGAAAGAAAGTTCCTTTTCATGCCTTTTATGGAGGAAAATCAATGTCATGGAGCATGAAAATTTGCCTCTTGACTTCAAGGAAGCCAATCCTCAATGGAACATACTTGGGTAGTACAAAAGGCCTTCCTAGAAATCCATATATTCTTATGACTATAGTATAAGGGTAGAAATAAATATCTCTCCACTGGTGGCACATCATTGGCTTTGTGTTAAAATCAATAGGCCTCAAGAAAATCTTCAGTGGATGAGGAAAATATTCAACCACTGACAAAAATTTTCTTCTCAAAGAAATTCCAAATGGATTTTCTAATAGCACAAAGCTAGAACCCTCCCAATCTATAGATAAAACAGTTGACCATGACTAGACAAGCAATGTTTCATCACCTCTTTCAAGCTCAAGATCCATGTATTGTGAAAAATAGTATTTATTGTAGAAAATAATCATAAGAATAAGCAATGAGTACCATTTGAAATTTGTGGATTCCCCTTTCTTCAAAGTTGTCAATCCTTGATTAATATTTATTTCCAAATATTTGGGGAAATCATAAATTATTGAATTTTCATTCTTCAAAATTCTAAGACACGTCCACATTGTAGTTTTGTTGAATTTCCTTCCATTTGTCAGCCCTAGTAACTAATAAAGTGTAGTATGGGTGTTCACTAGAGTGTCATTGTAGTGCTCACAATTACCTATAGTGTGTGATATAACCAAAGGTGTTAATTTGATACCATCTACTTCTTTCAAGAAGGAAATTATAAATTTATGTTGCATATCAACCCCTTTTTGATCAAAAGCTTACTCAAACATTTTGAAATCTATTTCATTAGTTATATTTGTCGTAGGGTGTAAACCAAAAGTTGCTTTGATAGATTCAACATCGACCCTCAACAAGACTTCCCCATTTGTGCCTCTGATTATGTTATATACTGGTCATATTTGTCTACTAATTGCAAAGTAGGTCAACATTAAGGAAAACTGCAGGCATTACCAATTTTCCTAAATTACATTGCCAAACATTACTAAGAGGGCTCCCTGCATTGGCTTGACCATACCATGGTCTAAAAATTTCTAAACCTTTGGTTGGCATGTTTGAATAACAAAAATTTCCATATTTATCTTTCAAGCCAGGGCATACTTCATTCTTTAAAGTTTTCCATGCTTCAATTGTCTCTCTACCCTCTTTTGACATAGGCAATTTTTTGGGAAAATCATCCTAAGCCTTCTATCATCATAATTACACTTCCCAGAGTACTTCTTCAAAGGCATGTTTCTTACAATAGGGTATCAACACAACTAGGGTTAATCTGGGGTTTGAAAATACAAACTACAACCTTATTGGGACAATGCAAATCTTAGAACATATAATTCCTCAACTTATAGTTGAAGAAGAGAGAAACAACAACTTACTTGTTTATTTTACGAATTTCAAAGCACCACAAATTTGACTTTGAAAAAACCTTGAGCTTGAAATTATGTTTCTTGCAATATCAATATGTAGATGACGATAATTCAGAATGAGGTGACAACCTTTAAATCCGTTGTATCAACATTAAAACCTCGAATTTGTGTGGAATAACTATGACTTTACCAGCTAAAGAAAGCTTCTCTTCTTGGCTCTATACTTAGTTTAAAAATCCATCGTCGATCATCTTCCAGCTTGCATTAGACAACTGAGTTCTCCTTTTGACTTTCGGTACAATTTGACTCATCCTTTGGGACCCATCGCCAACCAATGAGGAATCAACAAAGTGATTACACAAGATCCTTTGAAAATTCTACATATTTTGAGCGAGCGAGACATGTGGAAGTATCATGTTGCATCACCAAATAGCTGCCAAACCCTCACGATAATACACGAACTGTTGATCTACCTTCTTCTTCTAAACACATGGACGATTGATCTTTATTGGGTGATTAAGTCCCCATTTTCAATTTACCACTCGTGCACAATTCTTCATTTAAGTGAACATGTATCACCTTGGCACATGTAGGACAAGTAGAGGCATTATGCTTCATTACCCTGGGAAGATAAATCCTTTGTGAGACAACATAGGCCATCCAATTTTCTCTCATAAGCTTACATGATTAGACTTACTAGCACTATCCTTATGACCCAATCACATGCTAGGTCTCACTAGAAACCCTTCCTGTTGATCAAGACACGTGTCAAGATCTTGCTTCCCCACTATAGCTTTTGTCAAAGTTTGAGAGAACATGATAGTTGTTGATTAAACAAGAGGACCCACTGTATTATAAAAGGTAAATTAGACCCACATATCCATATGTCAAAATTTCATCATCTCTATTACACAACTCATACATCTAACTCATTTACACTAGTTGACATGGACACATGTGGACCAATCAAATAGTAGTAAGTCCTCACTAGAACTAGTCCCATTGAATAGCTTATGCCTAAGTCTTACTCCACATGGCAACATCTCGCTTTATCACTATAGCCATAGCCAGGAGTTGTAGGTTAACAAGGTCCATCGATGCACACTTTATATCTAAAAGTATACGGGCCCATCACTTGGACACATGTCATCATTGCGTTTCATTTCCATTCAAGGAGGACCACTTAGTAGATAAGTGGTGGCTATTGATTTTGTTGTAATGTGGAGCCTAATCAGACTAAGAGGTTTTCAACATAATTTCCCCCTAGATTATTTCTACTGCCCCAAGTGCATTCCCTGTCGCAGTACATGGTGGGGTCAAGGGGCAATGCCTCCATGGGGTTTTCGAGGCCAGCGCCCTCAAAGCCAAAAAATGACTCACTATGATAAAAGGTGTCAATTGCTATTTTTTAATTAGAAAACTTATTCTAGCCCTAATTTTTTAAGTGGCAAAAGCTTGTATAAAATGGCTTAGGGTTAGGGTTTTCATAATGTATGATGACATTATAGGTTCTTGTGGCAGTATTGAGCTATAAGGGATTGCGGATTGTAATAACTAGATAATAATAATATTAGACTTGTTGTTGGTGGATGTAGCCTAGGGATTGGGTGAACCACATTAAATCTTTGTGTCTTATGTTGTCTTCTGTGCGATATATTATTTTCTAATATTGGTTATATTTGAATGTAACTATTATTTCTCTGTGTGGTTATTCCTAAAAAATGGTATCAGAGCTAGATTGCCATCATTTTTTTTAGCAAGACCGTCATCATTTTTTTAAAAAACTATCTTCTACAGAAAGGTCTCACGATTGAGTGAGAGTCTCACAGTTGAGTGGGAGCAATGACAGATAAGGGTAATATGAAGGCTAAGAAGTTTAATGGGTAGAATTAAACTTTCAGTTATGGAAAATGCAAATGGAGGACTATCTTTATCAGAAAGATTTATGGAAGTCATTGGAAGAAAAAGCCAAGAAACATGGAACTATGACATATGAGGACTCGAAGATTTTAGATAGAAAGGAACTTGGAAATAATTGATAATGCTTGACACCATCAGTGATATTTAACATTACAAAAGAAAATACTACAGAAGAGTTGATGCAAACCCCAAAAAAACTGTATGAAAAGCCCTTCGCTTCAAATAAGGTATTTCTCATGAAGCGTTTATTTATTATGAAGATGGCAGAAGGTGGATCTATTGCAAATCATTTAAATGAGTTTAATACCATTACTAGTAAATTATCTTCTCTGAATATCACTTTTGATGAAAAAATTAGGGCTCTCTTGATTTTGTGTTCTTTGCCTGAAAGTTGGAATGACTTGGTAATGACTGTGAGTAATTTTTTTTTCTGGATCTAATACCCTAAAATATGATGATGTGATTGGTATTATTTTGAGAGAAGAAACTTGTAGGAAAACCTTAGGTGGACCTACATTAGGAAGTGCTTCAAACACACAAAGTAGAGGAAGAATGATTGAGAGGAACCAATTTTGGAAATCATGGAAAATCAAGAGGAAAATCAAAGGGAAAGAGGTCTCAATCCATAGGACCAAGATATTGCTGATACTATGGGAAACTTGGGCATAAGAAGAAAGATTTTTGAACTTGAAAGAACAATGAAGGAGATAAAAAAGAAGGGAACAAGGAGGAAAATGTGGTAAGTAACAAATCCGAAGAGGATGCTTTGCTTCTTTCTTTAGAAAATGTTGATGATTCTTGGGTTTTAGATTCTGGAGCTTCATTTCATGCTACACCCCATAGAGGTTATTTTATTGATTATGTCCAAGGGGATTTTGGGCTTGTTTATTTGGGGGATAATGAACCATGTCATATTGTTGGAAAGGGAAATGTTAAGATTTAGTTGTGGAATGAGAATCATTGGCTACTCCATGAGATAAGACATGTTCGAAGGCTGAATAGGGATTTAAGTTTAGTAGGACAACTCGGTGATGAGAGTTGTGTAGTTAATTGTAATGATAAACATTGGAAGGTTTCAAAAGGTTCCCTTGTAGTAGAAAAATGTGTGAAAGTAGGCACCTTACATCTTTGTGCAGGTCATACTGTTCTTGCTACTTTAATTGTTTCAAAGAAACTTGAATGTTTCAGAACATTTGCTGCAGTTGAGCAGGAAGAACAAACAGTTGTTGTAGATTATGATATGACACTATGACATAATAGACTTGGGCACACGAGTGAGAAAGGCATGAAATTACTTCATTCAAAGAAAGTTTTACCAGGTCTGAAATGTGTCAATATGGATTTTTATGAAATTGTGTGTATGGAAAACAAAAAAGAGTGAGTTTCATGAAGAGTGGGAAGGGGAAAAAATGATAAATTAGATCTTGTGCATATAGATATATGGGGACCAACTCAGGCATCTTCCCATGGTGGCTCTCATTATTATGTTACATTCGTTGATGATGCAACTAGAAAAGTATGGGTTTATTTTCTTAGACAGAAATATGATGTATATGTAACTTTCAAGAAATAGAATGCTTGGTTGAGAATGAGACTGGTAAAAAAAATGTTTCAGATGTGATAATGGTGGTGAGTATTGCAGAAAAGAATTTGAAAATTATTGCTCCACTAATGGTATTCAGAAACAAAAAATTGTTCCAAGGCCTCCACAGGAAAATGGAGTGGTTAAACGCTTAATGACAATAATAGAGCATGCAAGGAGCATGAGGTTGCATGATGGGCTGCCCTTAAACATGTGGGCAAAGGATGCCAAAAATATTGTATATTTGATTAATAGAGGTCCTTATACTACTTTGAGTTGTGGTATTCTAGAGGAAGCATGAATTGGTAAGAAGGTGAGTTATTCTTTTCTCAAAAACTTTGGTTGTGAGCATTTGCACATATGGATTCTGAAAATAGAACCAATCTAGAAGCTAAGTCAAATAAATGTGTATTTTTTGGATATGACAATAATGAATTTGGTTATAGGCTTTTGGATTTTGAAAATTGTAAAATTGTAAGAAGCAGGGGTGTCATATTCAATGAGAAAGTCTTGTACAAAGATTTGTTGCAGAAACATGAGAAGAAAGAAAATGATTATGTAGTGTTGGGTGATACTCCAAAAGATGATGTTCTAGAAATTCCTCATGCTCTGCAATAACCACAACAACAAATACCACACACCCCAGCGAATGTTAGACAATTAATAAGGCAAAGTAGATCTCCAAAAATATTTTCTCCCTCTTTGTATTCTTTTTTACTAATAGATAATGGTGAACCTAAATGTTATGATTAAGTTGTGCAAGTGGATACAAATATTCAGTGGGAGTTTGCAATGAAAGAAGAAATGGACTCCTTATAGAAAAATAAGACTTGGGATTTATGTAAGTTGCCTGCAGGTAAAAGGGTTTTACAGAATAAATGGGTTTACAAGTTGAAAGAAGGGGATGGAGGTAAGAAAAGGCTTAAAGCTAAGTTAGTTGTCAAAGGATTTGCATAGAAAAAGGGCATTGATTTTGATTAGATATTTTCTATTGTTGTTAAAATGTCTTCTATTTGAACTGTTATAAGTATTGTGGCTATTGAAGATTTTCATTTGGATCAGCTTGATGTTAAAACAACTTTTCTTTATGGTGATTTGGATGAAGAGATATATATGACACAACTGCACAGATTTAAGGTCAAAGGTAAGGAGAAGTTAGTGCGTAGATTGATGAAAAACTTATATGGCTTAAAGCAAGCACCTCGGAAATGGTATCTAAAATTTGACAGTTTTATGCATGAGAAAATATACAACAGGTGTCATTCAAATCATTGTGTTTATTTTAAGAGGTTGGATGATGACAACTACATTATTTCATGTTTATATGTTGATGATATGCTTGTAGATAGGTCTAACATGGATCACATTAAGGAGTTAAAAGAACACTTAACACATTCATTTGCTATGAAGGATTTGGGGAAGCAAAACAAATCCTTGGTATAAAAATTTGTGGAGATAGAAAGAATGGAAAATTGACATTGTCTCAGGTTGATTATATTGAGGTGTTACGACATTTCTCTATGGAGAATGCCATAACTGTCAGCACACCTTTACCTAGTCATTTGAAATTGACTAAGGAGATGTGTTGAAAGACACCAAAAGAGGAGGCTAAAATGTCCAAGGTACCTTATGCTTCATTTGTAGGAAGCTTGATGTATGCTATGGTATGTACTAGGCCATATATTGCACATGTAGTGGGAGGATTCTCAAATATTTAAGAGCAACATCCAGTAAGTGTTTACATTTTGGGGGATTTACTATTGATTTAAAATGCTATGTTGACTCAGATTTGGCAGTGAAGATATTGATACCAGGAGGAGCACTACATGTTATGTATTTACTATTGGTGGGGCAGCAATGAGATGGGTTTCTTGGTTATATAAGGTTATTTTTTATCTACTACAGAGGAAGAGTATGTTGTTGCTACAGAGGCAACCAAGGAGATGATATGGCTTTAGTTCTTTATGGAAGAATTGGGGCATCCATAGAGGGATAATTATTTGTTTACAAATAGTCAGAGTGCCATTCATCTTATGAAGAATTTTTCTCTACATTCAAAGACAAAACACATACAGTTACAATACCATTTTATTGAATCTGTTTAGATGATGGACAATTAAAGCTGGAGAAGATACATATAGATGATAATCCAACATATATGTTTACCAAGACAATAATAAGGGAGAAGTTGAACTTCTCTTCATCTTTGGTTGGTCTTATAGATTGAACAAAATAAAAGGACAACAGAGTCTAGGGTGGTTTGACATTCTAGAGGGAGCTACCGGTTTAGTGGTACTATGATCAGTCTCCAAGTGGGAGGTGATTTTTGTGGAGTTCGATTAGTCTCCAAGTGGGAGATTGTTGTGATGTGGAGACTAATCAGACTCAAAGGTTTTCGGTGCAGTTGCTCCCTAGTTCATTTCTACAGGGGTTTGGGGGCAACACCCCCAAGATAGGGTCAAGGGGCAATGCCCTAGGTGCACTCCTTGTTGGAATGCAATGTGGGGTTGAGGGGCAATGCCCCCATGGGGGTTTTTGAGAGTAGCGCTCCTGAAGCCAAAAATGACTCACTATTGTAAAAGACTTTGGCTCTATCGGATGACTTATTCTAGCCCTAATTTTGTAAGCAACAAAAGCTTGTATAAAATGGCTTAGGGTTAGGGATTTCATAATTTATGATGAGATTGTAGTTTCTTGCAAAGGTATTGAGTTGTAAGGGATTGCAAATTTTAATCACTAGATAATAATAATATTGGACTTGTTGTTGGTGGACATAGTGCAGGGATTGGGTGAACCACATTAAATCTTTGTGTCTTGCGTTCTCTTTTGTGTGATATATCATTTTCTGATATTGGTTATATTTGCAGTAATTGTTATTTCTGTCTATGGTTATTCTTAATAGATTTGTTTCAACTGCTAGCTCAAAAAGAAAAGTATCTGGCCCTACTATCAGCCATGTGGATACATTGTGTGTTCTCACTGAGAGAGATGTCAGAGCTTGAGAAAAGATGTATGTCGTAGATTTGAGTTCGCACCAATTCACATGCTCAAAAAGAAATAATGTTAAGGGCATTAAAAACCATGGTTTAATGATTAATTAGAAGGTGACCATGGGCAACAAAAAGATTAATTCCTAGGGTATACACACAGGGACCCCTTCCATGAAGAACAACCCTCAATTTAAGTTTAAGTGATTGCCATATTATAAATAGGTCATAGGGTCACAACTTAAAGATAATAACGCCTAGGTTTAAAACACAACATAACAATGGATACCCCTTCCTTAAGTGAAATAAAAGGTAATGAAGGAATAGAAAAGTTTAGGAGATTCTCAAATTTTGCCTAGGGTTTCAACCTAAAAACCCTTGCAACTAGGTTTTTTTAAATAGAGGGACAACAATAGGCATTAAAACATGAACAAAGGAACCCTAAGGTGGAAAAGAGAAGACTTACCCTGGAGAAACATGCCAACACCAACTATGGTAACAAACATAACGACCTTCCCACAAGATAATGACTATTTAAAGGATCAAATCATGGGAATAGTAAAAAATAAATTCATCTATAAATATAACCCCCCAAAGAAAATAGAGAACCTAAACCTATTTCCAAAAGTTAAGAATTTATCCCTCAATTGATGTGCTCATCACAAGGCTTGTCACAACTCCTCCAAGATCTTAATAGCACAATTTTAGACTTAGAGCGTAGATGAGAGATTTAGAATTTTTGGTCACCCAACTTTTCCTTTTCTTCTTCTTCCTCTATTCCAATTCATATTGTGTATATTAAAGAAGAAAAAGAAACATCAAATTACCACGAACATCAAAGCTTAATTTAAATAATAACTCCCATCTTAAAACAATAAATAAAAATAATCTCTATACTTTGATTATATTTGTTAAAAAATAATTAAATTAATAAGTTTAAAGACTCTAATCAATAAACAAAAGAAATTTGTTAATCAAACCTTTAACAAGGACCCTCTCATAAGAAAAAATCAATAGCTCTAACTCCTTTTCTTGGGAAGAATCATAGCTAACACATTACAAGATGTTTGAAACTAACATATATAAATGAGTTTGAAGTTTGTTGTGAATGCAGAGTTCCAAGGGAGTGTTTTAATTTTAATAGGAAAACCTCTATAACAATTGTCTAAATTTGCAGAAGGCTCTTCAGAATGCAAACTCGGATCTAGATTTAAAGACAATTAACAAAGTATGTAAAGGAAGGAATGCCTTCATAAGTCCCCAAGCTCGAAAGGCATACATGTATACAACTATTACAAACTTAAAAGAACTTATATTTTCAACAATGTAATACTGGGGTATGCCCCTTTTATTTTTATAATCTATAAAGGACTTTTTCCTAGGCAAGACTTGAGGTTTTTGTCGCCTTTCTTTCCTACCAATGCTTGATTGGACGAAGATTTCTGTAATACTTTACTATATTAATATAAAAATTTACGATTTCGCCCTTTTACTGATCAAAAAATAAAAAAAAATTTCCTTCTTCAAGTTTATCATTTTGCTCTTCCACTTTCTCTCCTTGCTTGTCAACCTTCTCAATTTCCTTTTGTTTCTCAAGTTCTTTATCTAGAATAGAGTAGATGGGAATTTTTGCAAGCACTTGTTTAAGAACTTGAGGCTTTTGTTTGTTAATTGGATCATCAACCTCACATAAATTGTAATGGAGTAGAAACATGACCATGAGTAGCCTCAACATCTATACCTTTATCCCCTTTCCCAACATCATATATATCTAAAGGGGCCTTTTCATAACGAAGAACTTAGTCAAGATAAAACTCATCAAGACCAAGGGCATCATGATATTCTTTCTCAACATCTTCTTCTACATCAATTGTCACATGTTTTTCCTTTGTTCATCCCTTTTCTCTTTTGCAATAGCAATTGCGAGCCTCGTGCTCCTTGTGATCGATGGAAAAATATCTTCTTATTTTGCTTCCTCTTCTTCAATGAGTGCCTAGAGATGGGGAGAGACTAAAGATCATTTATACTTGTAAAAATGTCCCTTTGTGATCAATACATGTTCCTCATTTTTTTATATCATAAAAGTTAGAACCTTTTTCAGTATGGTGGAAGAAGGTGACTTTCTTGTAGCCTAATTATGTGCTTGATCATAAAAAACTGGAGGGACATTAACCATTTTATTTTTCTTCAAAACTTAAGGTCTTCCATATGGACCATACATGATAGACCTCTCATTCTTGTAGATAACATTTGGCTTTTCTAAAGGGACATCCTTGAATGTAGGAATATTAACCTTCATACCTTTTCCTTTTTCCATTATGGTAGGCAAATCTACCTGTGGTCTCCCTAACACTGGATCCTATGGTCTAAGCTTCTGGATCCACTCCCATTCAAGCTAATCATATGTTGGGTCCTCCTAGTGAGGATTTCATCTTTGTCCTTTCAAATCTCTGCATTCAAAATAGCATTAGTCTACACCTTATCATGGTTATATAAAGGATCAAGGATTTTGTCATAATCATTGTCCCTTTCTCTTCAAGGGATATGCAGCTAGAAAATGACTTTAGAAAAATTTAGCTCCACCCTACAATAATGTAGATGTCGACCTCATAGTTATTGACACACTTTTATCTAGTGATATTCAATATCAAGAATGTGTGAGAAAGTCCACCAAACAATATTACCGAATTTACCAATTGGATCAAAACTAGACCTTCATTACCTAAATTCCTCTAATGGGAAATCATCTCATTCCAACCCAATGGATTTGCAGACCTTAATGTCTTAAACTAAATGTGTGCCAATGGACATAGGGAAGTCATATGCATATTGATTCTTAGTCTTAATTACCTCTTATGAATTCATTGGTTGCCTAGTCAACTCTATTAGCACAATCCTATTTGAGGGATACCTTGGAAGCTCCTTGGTGTTCACCATGCTTCTACAAATCTTGATGTAAGTGTGAAATTGGATTAAGTAGGTCTCAATGAATCTTACTTTATCCACAACTTCTTCAAACAACCTATTCACATAATCTCCCTCAATCGCGCAAATGATTGTAAATACAAACACATCATTCACAATTCTATATTCCTTTCTCTCCATGTCAAGCTTTTCCTTCCTCTATAACTGCGGGTACACATGATACAAGTAGCTAGTTGAAACCCTTGTATTAGCCTTCCTCTAAAATCCCAAATACTCATCCCTAGTGATAAGAAGGTGGCCAATGTACAACGTCATGAAGAATCTTGGGTCATATTTAAACTGTGATCTTCTAATCCAAATTGTCACTAAGAATGGTGCCCCAATTAGTGTGGGCCGACCTTCCTTTTATAGTTTTAATTATGTGAATCATCCATAGCTCCAAATGGTGCGCCTGTGGCAATCCCCATACTCTAGTCAGTATAGTAACTCTAGTAACTGCATCCCTCATATCATTGTTCAAGTAGCCCTAACACACGTCAATCTTATACAACCTATGTTTAGGCATTTTTGCTATGAGCTAATTCTTGTTCACCCTGTCATATGTCTCCTTTGTGGGATCATCAAACCGTCTTTGTCCCAACTCCTTGGATATTGAGAAGAAATGATCAACACCCTTTGGTGAATGGAACACATCCTCGATTACAATGGGCCTCAAATCTAACATAATACCACCTATCTTATTCTTCACTACTTTTTTATATGAGAGATACTAGTGTGCAAGCATCATGATCAAGTCAAAGGACAAGATCTACATTGGGTGTGTAGTTGCAACAACGAGGCCATAGATACATAGAGCAATAAAATCAAAAGACCTTCCATGCGGTTGGTTGCAATATTGAAGAAAAGATTCCCAATCCATATGGCCAATGACAATATATGTTATTTCTTGATGTGCATTATTCATCCTTGTTGGTTTATGATTTCCCTTGAAGTGATACTTCAACAGGAGTACAGTTATCTTTCTTAGGCATGCAAAAAAATGTGTAATTAGAAACCTTTATTAAAAGTGTAGCATCTAATCTATCAAACCCACTTAGTTAAACTATAAAGTGCAAGATAGAATCACAATAACTAAAAAATAAAGCAAAGCCCTCATTTTTGCAAACTATCCACATGATTACTTCAAGGTTTCAAACTTGTGATCTGAAAGGTCACAGCCTTTGCAAGTCTGAAAGGCCAAAACCTAAATCTTTGCATGATTAACCTTCTATAGGATTTAAGACCTTTTGCAGTCTGAAAAGAATCAGACTATGAAATCTCGAGGTGGGTGGGAAACAAGGCAATGAGTGGGAGGCTGAAAAGTTTTTGCAGTGTCGAATATATCAAACGTCAAAAATCCTTTAGACTTTTGCAATGTGAGAGTCTGAAAGGACTTCTCACTAGATGACATGAAGAAAATATGGAACAAAGGTATCTAATTGTCATAGCCTAACAAACATTAGACTGTGAAATCCTAACATTTCCAAAGATGATGATAGTTGAAGTTTGGGGAACATGGAGAATGTGGAAAGGTGGAGAGTTTTGAACCTTCGTACCATAAAGGTCCAAAGGGACTATGCCAAATAGAGATAAAGTAAAAAATTGAAGGGTTTAAAGCCATAACTGATTGAAGACCCAAAATCCAACTTGCAAGATTGATGTAGAAGACGTATAACCCTACTAGAAAACCCTAAAAAACTAAGAACAACTATGAAGACAACATATGCTAACCCTATCGATGCAAAAATTAAGAAAGAGAACTAAAAGACTAAATACAAAACCCTACCTTGAAGAATGAATCAAAGACAACAAAAAATATAGATGCATCAAGCTCTACAACAAGGAATTCAAGTGTAGCGAGAGCACAATGAAGACAACAAGTTGTGAGCAAAGACAAAGAAGTTGCAAATTGCACAAAGAAGGTGCATATCTCTAAGGCAAAAAATAATAGAATGAGCAAAATTGTCTATGTCACCCTCTTATATAGGTTGGGCATTAGAGGTGACATTGACTTGAACGACATCTTCAAATTGTGAAAGTCAAAAAGTCGTTAGACTACAAAGTCTAAAAAAACTCTAACAACAATTCATAACTATCAAGAGTTCGCATTTTCAGACTTGTTGGACTTTTGAAGGTCTAAAGAACTCTGATTTTCGAAACTACGGAAAAACTCAAAACAAGAAGGGACTAAAGCCCAAAATTGACTAGATGCAAAAGAAAAGACAAACTAAGACCTAGAAAGGGAAAATACAAAAGAGGAGACAAACCTAAGAACTAATGAAGGTTAACAATCTAGAGCCCTTGTGCAAGTACCCACGATCTGACGCTCAAACTATGAGATCTAACTAAGCTACAAACCACAAACCCAAAATACTAAAGAAAATGAAAAAGGGCGACACCATTATGGGAAAGTGCCTGATATGCAATGTGTGTTGTTGAACAAGTGGATTTGTGTACCTCCTTCAAGAACCTTCCTTGATTCAAATATAGCAATATTAGAACCTCTCCTACCTTTGTTACACATGATCCCAAGTCCGTCTCTATGAACAAGATATCATTACCCTCATCGTATTCAATGACCCATAATATGAGTTCGAGTGTGCTCTCTATCTTTATTTGATTTGGGATTCATTTCCATGACTACCACATATGAGAAAAGTTAGTAGATATGTATCAATCCATTTTTCTTGACTAGTATATAAAAAAAAGCATACCTTATCTCTCTTCTATTTTCACAAAAGATATATTTATACAACTATTATCACAAGCTTTCATTAACATATCACAGAGCTTTTGGTTGCAAGGTGTGTACGTATGTGTGCATGTGTGTGCGTGTGCCTAAATAAACTATTAAAAAAAAGTGTGTGTGTGTGTGTGCGCACCGACTTACAAATGTGTGTGTTTGTGCACGTGCGTGCGTGCGAGTGTGTGTATGTGTGTGTGCAGGTGCGTGTGCATCAAAGGAGAAGCAAAATCATTCTTAGAGAAACTATAAACCTTCTTTTGTTTCTTTACAGCCTGAATAAACTATTTAAAAAAAGTATGACAACTACCTTTTATGCCTAAGAAAGTTGAATTGAGGCCCTTGGAGAGACAACAAGTTAAGGATGCATCATCTAGCTCCGAATCTTTAAAATAAAGGAAACATCCTCTAACTCAACATGATCAAAGGTCTACAACAAATAGACAACACCTCAAAAGGTATTCTATTGATGATTGGAAATGTGTTTTTTCTTTGAATACTAGTCTAATGAACCTAGATTTGTAGAAGAGGCACACAAATACATTGTTTAAGCTTGTCTCCTTATTTTGGCTAGCTCTATAGAACAAGCTATAAATTAAAAGCAAAAGTAATTCAAGAACCATTAGAAGTAGCATTTTACACAATACCATTGATTGTCTAGTAAGGAATAGTAAGTGCAAAGTGAAGCATATTGAAGAAGGGACATTCGAGTACATGAGGTTGACCCCTTCACATACACTTAAAATCTCAAAACCTTGTCCTCGTACCCTCCACACACTCAACACATTCAATTTTTGGGAAATATAAGTAATCTTAAATCAACTTAAGTAATCTTGTTTCTTTATTTAGGTTTACAACAAGAAAGTGATCGATTTAGTGTAAACTATGTTTACTCAATGAACATCTTTAAAAATGTTTTGAGGTAATTAATTTAATATACATACATATATATATATATATATATATATATATATATATATATATATATATATATATATATATATATATATATATATATATATATATATATATATATATATATATAAGACTACATTCTCTAATTTGACAGAGATAGATATGTAGGAAAGCTATTGAAAAAAGAAGTATAATAGTGTCACATTAATCAACCTTTATCATTTTGCACAGTCTCATATAAATTAAATTGGAATCACTTCAAAAGAGCCCAAGAATTAGTTACTTGAAAATGACTAAATTGATTTACCTCTAAAGTGTGATAGCCTACTTAAGAGTTTGAGTAAATGGAAATAAATACAGTTGTTCAAAGGGTGTGTTGGTCTAATACAACGGGTTGATCCCTAAAGGTCTTATAACATGATGAATTTCTTTTTATTTGTCATAAGAAATCTTTAATAATACTTAATGAAATTTTAAACCCAACTTATAGAGTTAGATTCTTGCAATTTCAAATAATGAGCTTACCTTGATTTAGTTGATATAAATCAGTCTATGATAAAATGGTATTCAATTATACGATCAGTACTTGATTTGGAAGTTTGTTTTGCACGACATCCGTAATTTCCTATGCTCCACGGGGACGCGTCCCCTGCCTCTGTACCCTAGTACCCGTACCGGGTACGAAACGGGGACGCGGGTACGGATTTTGGCCGTACCCTGTGACGTCTCTTTTTTGAAGAATTCAGAAACGTCCCCGAAACGGCCAATTTTTTTGGGCAGGAAACTTGGGGACGGCCAGCAGTATCGGGGACAGTTTTGCCGTCCCCTATCCGTCCCCGAAACTGCTGGCCGTCCCCTTTTTTCCAATCAATCTGGTAAAGGCAAACCATCCCCAAAAAAACATTTTTTCCTAATTTTTGTTGTTCGTGTGGCCCCTAGTCATCTTAAAGACATAATAACAATATGCAACCCATATTTGGTCCATTAAAACACTAACTCTTCTACTCATTTTTCGATTTAACATACTTGCTAAGAGGAAGGAAAAAAACATAAGAGCAGTAGCAGCAATGAGCAAAGATTGTGTTTAGTGAGGCAAGACTACGTTCGGTATTTACTATTTACCAACTATTTTAGTTGGACTTCTCTTTATTTCATTCTGATTTCAGCATGATACTTGAAGCCTTTAGGCATTTTAATTTTTGCTATATATGTATGTGATATTGTTATAATGGAAGCACTTAGTATTTGCCATTTGATAATATTCCATGTATTTATCTTCTAAAATGTCTATGGTGAATGGTTTATCAATGTTATGATATACATATTTGAATTTTGTCTCTATATTAAAAAAATTCCCCTATGTTTTTAATCGCCGTCCCCTGATGTCCCGTCCCCTAAATTTTGGCTTCGACCCGTACCCGTACCGGAAACACGTCCCCGTCCCCTAAAACGTCCCCGTCCCGGAAACTCCGTGGAACATAGGTAATTTCTAAAAGAGGACTACATGCAAAAGCTAGCTTGATGAGTCTAGAAGAAATGTTTTTTTCGCCTGTTAAAACATCATAAAATAAAAGAGGTTGACTTAATCAACACAACAGTAACTAAATGAGTGTCGATATTGGGTGGAAGACCAATGTATAAAGATTTATCCTAATATGATATTTTCACCATCGAAAAGGCAACAAATAGAGGTTGCCAAAATAATAGCAAAAGTATTTATGCTTCCACAAACCAAAAAAACACTAAAGAGACAAAGATGAATGCATATGGACACACCACAAGAATATTAAAAATTATAAAAATGAAAACAAAGGTGAAGGCGAGATTTAGACTAGTCATCTGTCAATGTAGTGTGCAATTAATAATTAATTAATGGTCTGTGAAGGCCAGCACTACAATACTCATCCAAACAGTATTTGTATGGCATGTTTTACCCCATGAAGAGAGGTCATTACAATGCTACCTTGGGAATAACTAATAATACATCCAGCCCCTAATGTCCCTAGATCATCCTACGAAGCTCCATCAAAGCTCAGTTCCAATTTACGCTTAGGCAATGAAACCCTTTTGAGTAGATTTTTGCTTATTGAAGAATGGTTGACCCCATGATTCACATGAATGGGCTGTCCGGGAATTTTGAATAAATAATTTGGCAGGAAGTTAATGTTTAGTTGGAAAAATAGTTGAACAATGGTGCTCAAACTTTGTGGTTAAATTTCATATGAATTAGAATAATCCTAATGAACAAGAGAAGCTTTAACTTTGTTTGCCTGTAATGAATAGTAGCAATAGAAAAGATCAGCCAACCCAAACAATAAAAATCATTGAAGCAAGACATAATTTCATTCATAATGTTCTGAACATGATTCAAATGCTATTTATAGCCCTGTAAATACATTCTCGTGTGGCAGCCTCATCTGCTTTGATTAAAATGTGTTTATCTTTAACTTCAATAGTCGCTTTTGATGGGGTACTAATATTTACAACAAATCTTGTTTGGGTATCATCATTGCTTTTATCATTTTCTGTAGTCACTTCAGATGCGAAATCATATTCAACAGAAGCACATATCCCACAATCTTTCAAAGCTACTAACAGAACGTCTGGATGTATCTCTCCTCCTCCAGAATGCCATTTTGTTAAAGACGCCGATGCACTCAATGATGCTACAGAATTCAAGGAAAGTCGGCCATCTTTTATATGAAGTTCTGCTTTCAGTTTGGCCACCGCAGATTTTCGTTGTCCAGCCTGCTTTGGCCTAAGCTGAAATGCTAAATCTGTTGTCATATCTACTTCAATGTCATCTTTTACACTGGGTATGCGCAATGTTTGTCCCTTGCAGTAGAACAAAGTTGGATGTTCTTTTAAGTCTATCTTGTTTACTCCTTTATGCACAGCTTCTGGAAACTGCAAATGCACACATTGTTGATATCATGATTCTTATTGACCAATTAACAAACAAAGCATTAAACGATGGCTACACTAAATATACTCTCCTGAATTGTAGAAATAAGATTTTGAGGCCTATACAGTCAACTCACCAAGACCAGCTTTGGTTGCAATTTCTTCATAAGTGGTACGATCTCCTCAGACCTAAAATCCAAAACAAAGATAACAAATTTTGATTACATTCACAAACAAAGCATTATGAGACTTTGACTGCACGCTCCATCATTTCATGTCCTTTTTTCCAATGATGCATAAATATACCAGATCACTCATTGCAGAAAGGCCAAAGTTTGTAAAAACTGAGAAACATTTGCTAACTAGGTAGAACTCTTGATAGTTAGCTTTATATTAGAAAGGGCAGGAGTCCATTAGCAAAAGAATGTCAGTTCTCTATTGTTTGTAGTAAACACTGTTAAGTGCAATTTGATTTATTTGAGTCCTCATAAGTCCATAAATATATAAATAGTGTATATTCTATTGATTAAATACAAAATATATGTACCTTAGTCCAGATGGAAAAGGGCAGTGAAGAAGTTTCATTGCCATTGGCTTGAAAGGAGCAAGCAAGAGATCAATATCAATCATATCCTGTATAGAAAAGATCACGCCATCAATAAAATGGCAAATACAGAATGAGAATATTGCTCTATTCAAAAGATAATCGAAGTGCATCTTGGAGCCTAGATAACAATCTAAAGCATATAAAGTATTGATTGACAAAGCAAATTTGCCCAATATAATCTTTTAATTCTTAGGAATTGCTGCAATTGCTAGTTACACAAAGGAACATAATCTCAAAAAATACAACAGGATCTATGGTAAAGTGAACCAGTCAGACAAACCTCTACCACAACAAGCAGACAGCTTGGGTTCTGATTCCACCGATGGAGCAAATGCACAGTTGGCCCAAGTCGTAGGCTCCAATGGGAGGCAAACATTATACATGGTTCCTGCCATGCATTCCTGCTTCCATATGCTATTAATGTATTCAAATACTGGTATAAAAAGAATATTGTTTACCAGAAAGAGAAAATGACTCAGAGATCAAAGACTTTGAACCATCCTTTTAAATAAGTTTTTCGAGAGAAAATAATATAATACTATATTCTTTTTTTTATACCTCAGGCAAAAATAATAGTGTCACTTTAACCCTCACACAGTTTTGAAAACCTTGTGCTTAGGAATACTTTTCAAATTCACTTAGCGCAACCAATTTCAATAATTACATATAACATTTACTTTCTGACAACTCAAAATTACTTATTTACTTATCTTCCTTTTTACTATCCCAAGGAAAAAATTAAGGTAAGGCCAAGGGTCTATAAGAAACTTACGACCAAGAAAGGGACATGACAGGTTATGTGATGTGACTTTATAAAGGAAGATCCAATTAAGTCATGCGGCAAACATTTCAATTTGTTGGTCCTAAGGAGATTCATGATGAAGACCACATTGAGTTACAAAGCTTACATCTTATCACATCCATCCAAAGCGAGTCCTTCATGTGTTTTATTGTGCATTTTGCATTGTATCACCTTGTTGATCAGCACATAACATTTATTTCTTGCATTCACCAGTAAGACATTGTTCATACTACATTGGAGAGCAGCTAGCTCAACCCTGGATAAGGATTTGGCCCAAGACGGTGAGGTAGCAGATTTGAAGGCATCATATCCTATATCAGCTCAGAAGATGGTAATCAGTTATGCACACTGATTCTCCCTATGATACATTACAATCAAGGACTGGAGTCCATTCTGTTGTAAGACCTTGTGGAAAAGATTGCGAATATAATTCAGCCTATCAAACAATATGATCACTGTTCCATCTCATGTCATTTTGGTTTCTGATGTGTGATGGTGTTGCACTGGCTGGATGTTTAGATTATTCTCAACTGAACCTTCCATCTGTGACAGTATTTTAAGTTTCTTTATAACACAAAAGCTAAAAACAATTTGAAGAAATAGGAAATAAAGAAACTTACACAAGCTGAGGAGAATGAAGTGCTGAAAATGAATAAAGCCTTTTATCTGCCATCAGGCCAATATGACCAAATAAAGCCTCACCAGCATATAACTGCAAAGTAGAGTCTACGGTGAGATTCCTCAAATACCCATTTTTGTGATAACATCTATTCCAGTAAGATAGACTACCTTTTCTTGTCGCTGCTTGTTAAGCCATTCTGGAATGGTATTAGCATATGCCAAAGTCTCTTCAGCAGTAGATGAAACATAAAAGATGGGAACCTGCCTATCAATGTTTTGTTTAGCACACGAGAAAAAAAATTAGGATCAAAAACTTACCAAGATTTCTGAAAATCTTCTCCAATTATAAAGACCAGTATAAGTCCCTTGTGATCAAGAAAGATGGACATTATATAATGACAAAAGTTTAGAGCATTATATTTCATGCATGAACACACCTCCATACACCAAATATGTTTTTTAAAATTAAGATAAAATGCCTCCATAAAGACCCAGTGATTTTATAAAATGCCAAGAAAAAAAAAAAACCAAAAATTTGATCCACCCTCAAATGCCACAGAAACTATAAACACTATGAATAAAAAATGCTCAGGAAAAAGAGAAAGCAAACCAATTTTAAATACAAAGAAAACTTAAGAATGTATATGTGAATGTCCACAAACAATCGTATCATCAAAAAACCAATTAAATAAGTTAATCATATATACTTTGTTGGGAGATTGTTAGAGATTCCTCTTAGAAATTGTTGCTAGTTATGTTTGGCATTAATGTTTTGTTATTGGTGTCAACATATATGTCTATCAGAGTGTTCCTATTGATGAGCAATGCAAAAAGGCTTTCGTGAAGATACAGTTTGTTGCACCTGAGTCTGCGAACCTTATGGGATGACGGTTGATGAGTCCACATGTTATTTTTGCCATTGCATGTGTTTCTGACTTGATTCGGAGAAGTTACAAAAGTTTTACCAAAGATTGGTTGCAGGCAATATTTACTGAGAATTATTTCAGACAGACGTCTGATATACTCTTCGGTGATTTTTGGTGGAGCATAATTTCAGTCTGCAATTCAGGATACATCACGAAGACTTAGATTCACATCTACCTGCAATTTTCTTAAGGATTGATGACTCAAAAGTCAGTTTGTTCGTTGGACAGTGAAAGAAAATTTATTTTCTGCCTGATTCTGTTAATGTTGTAGCTTCAGTCAGTCAGATTTGATCAAGATCTAAACTATTATGATTATTAGTTTTAAACTATATACGTAACATGTACTTGAGTTTTACACACACACACACACACATATATATATGCATAAAAAAAAATCTGCAGAAGCATATTGAATCAGCTCTATTAAAAGGAGAAAACATAAAAGATTGAGACTATATATATAAAAAAACATTAATATATTATTACTAATCCTATTTCCTTAATATGGTATCAGAGCCATGATTAATATTTTTGAAATGCATAAAATCTGATATATTTGGGCACCTATGTCCTCATTCCCATATTTCATTGGGCCTACTTTTTTTTCAGATTTCAGATGATAGTGCAGAGGAATATTTCTGTGTGGAAGCATGGCTGAGAAGATGCATGAGAACAGTGTTGATGTGACGTTTCCTGGGTTGATTCAACAAATCAAGATAATGCTTAAAATTCATGGTGCCAAACTACAATAAGTTACTTGGTTCATCTTTAAGGGTGGAGCTCATATGTATTGCTGGCTGTGTACGAACCTGGGCATCGAGCTCCATTATTGGCCTATATTCTTCCAATCCAGCAGTTTTGACTGCTATCATTTTCCTCTAAGAATAGTCTGTGTCGTTTAAAGAGTGTTGTCTAACATGAAGAAATTTGTAGGATGGATGTTGTTGGCTCCTGATTTGACAGAATTTGTGAGGCCTCGCCCCGACCCATCGTAGCATAGTAATACATTATTATTTTGATACTCACGACTCGAGATGTCAAGACACTACCTGGTGCTTTGAACATATTATATTATTTCATGTTGTGTGATGTTTACTTTCAGATATTTGAGTTCGTCATTTAATGCTTTATGAGCATGTATGTTAGCGAAGTAAGTAAATGCAGGATTAACACTTTGATTAAGAGATTTTAATGATTAAGAATATGAGTACGACGAAAGGAAACCCTAATTGATTTGAAATATGTATGTTTTAATTTATGTGATTTCCTGATACGTATATACATGTGTACGTGATTTTATGGGACTACTGATGTGTGCAATGAGTGTGCAGGATATTTTAGCCGAGAAACCTGACGAAGGAACGGAACTGATCCCTATGTGCCATTCGTGGAAACCTTGTTGTTCTTAACTTAATTGTATTGTGAGATGTATGAATGTATCTTTCCGTGATCAATAAATGTTAATGTTTCGTAACCGTGTTCTTATAGTGTCACTTGACACTCGTGAATTTGCATATGCATTCCAGCATGCTAGTTAGGGTTAACTGTGTAACCTTTGGACCTAAGTCGGACTAAGTTAGTGACCTTTTCGCTAATTTGTTTCTTAATCGAGTTTAGTTACCCCTAATCCGGATTAGTGCTTGATCTGCATTTTGGAGTTTGTTAGATAGTCCTAAATATTCCTAGCATTTGTTTGGTCCCAAATCTATTCCTAAGGCCTTAAGACATGAAATCTTTATACCCAAGGGGTATGGGTATGGGTTGGGGGCATTTTCCACCCCCCTAAGCCCCTTTTGTTGACTTTTGAGGTCACTCAAAAAGTCTATTTTTGCCTTTGTACGAAAATTGAAAGATGTTACCATGAGTTGAATAACCACAACTCCACTTAGAGGTTAACCTTAGGTTTGGTTGAGTTAGAAACTTCTAGATTTTTAGGTGAGTGGGGAAAGTTATTGCCCTTTTTGGTGGTTGAGTTTGGATCTTATTTAGAGGCCTTTTTTGAAGTAGTTTTAATTGTTACCCAATCTCTACTTTTAGAGAGAAGTCTTGTAAGATTGAAGGCAAGCAAGGAAGGAAAAAGCTCTTCTCAAATTGTTCATTTTACCATAACCTCTTTGTGAAGGTAAGAGTTCTTCATCTCCTTGTTCATATTTCTCATGATGTTTCATGCTTGTTTCATGCATATGCTATTGTGTTGTTTAATGGTATGCTTGTATGTATGTTGGGTATGCTTGGGAAGGATTGAAACCATGTTTCTTGAATGCTTTTCTTTCATGTTTTTGTTTGAACTTCGAAGTTTTCTTGTATGGGTGTTTTGGCATTACTCACCCTTGGATAGGGCAGAAGTGGTCAATTATGGGAAAGGTATTCAGTTGAACTCCAACAGTGTAGAGTCTCTTCTCAGGACGAGAAGAGGGAGAGAGGGTAGGGTGTTATGGGCCCCTACCTGTCAGCACAAACCTCGTATGAGTTTTGGTATGTAAGAATGGAAGAACGAAAGTTCTTGAGTTATAGCCCCGATTGGGCACCTATTTTGGTGTTGTGTCTGACATCTCCTGTTGGAAAAATCCACCTTTCCCTAATTTTGATTCAATGTTGAATCCTGTTGTGAAAACCTAGTATGGATATGAATGTTTGTTTTTGTCTCCTTGTTATGTTTGTTTGTCACCTGGTCAAATTTTGTTCCCTCCACGATCTTAGCAATGTATTGCAGAAAATGATATGGATCCCTTGATAAGGGTCACGAAAGAAATTTAATTTGATTGTTGTAATTTCGGGATTGGAATCCTATGTAAATTGTATTTAAAAACTTTGTTGTAATGGCAATGACGCCGAGTTTTCTTCCTGGTTCTTTCCCGGCGGAGCCTTGAATCAGGTTGTCAATAAAATAGTGATTGGATAATATCGCTTCTCATGAGATTTTTGTATTTTTCGGTTACATGGATGTATATAAAAAATAAGATGAAATGATGATGATGTTCAATTACGCAAAATTCAATTTTCATATATGTTGAGATGAAAATTATGTTATGATCGTAAATTCATTTTCGTGATTATTGAAAAAAAAAAAAACAATCTTGCATTGTTGTTAAAATGGATCATTCAAATTCTTGGTTTATTTAGATTGTAACAAGTCCTATTAGATTAATAAAAAAAATTTAATCCCCTTAGCAATTTAGTCAATTTGAAAATCTATACTTAGAAAAATAAGGACTTAGAAAAAAAAAAATTCCCCCCAAGAGCAAAATACTCTCTGGATTTTATATGGGGAAAGACTTTAATCCCTTGGTGCAACAGAGAATATTCTTCAAGGATGCCTTTTAAAAAAAAATAAAAAAATCATTTGTTATAAAACAAAATTCAACAACAAAAAAATTAAAAAATTAAAATAAGTTATACTACCCTAAATATCCTAGAATCTACCCATAAAACTTTTTGTCATTAATTCTTCTCCCATTCCCTTTGGTGCAGGCTTATTGACCAAGAAAACAAAATATAATATAAGTTTAATTTAATGGGTTTGGTGGATGGCAGGTTGATGGGAGGGAAGCTAGTTTATAGTCAACACATTAAAGTTTTTTTTTTCAAAAAAAGGCAAACACTTTAAACCATCCCCTTGAGCGCCCAACCTAGGCCTGCTCACGCATGGTGGGGAGGGGGTACAAGACTGACGTGAGTACAATCAGTCTGGGGCAGCGCGCAGTTTGGGAAGCGCATGGATTGGTGAAGGATGTGATGTGTGGAGGGGGGGGGGGGAGGTAGGATTAGATGGGTAAGGGGGTTTAGTTGTTAGGATAGTTTAAGATTTAGTTAATGTTAGTTTATTTTTATTAAAGTTTTTTTTTTAAGTTAGTGAGTTGTATTATTTAGTTTTAGTTTAAATTTTAGTTAAGTTTTATTAAATATAGTTAGATTATTTTAAATTTAGTTAGTTTGTATTAATCTTAGTTAGTTTATATCTAATTTAAGTTAGTTTTAGTATTAAGTATGTAGTTGATTTAGATTTTTGTTAATATATTAGTGTTAGTATGTTTTATTTGTGTAAGTTTTTTTAAATTTAAGATTCTTGAATTATACAATAGTATTCATTATAGGTGTTTAGATTGTAAAGTAATTTGGAAATTAGTTTTAAATTAAATAGTATATTTAATTAATATTTTTAAAAGTTTTAGTGTGCTTAGTGTTAGCTATGACCTTGTTTTTTTTAAGTTAGCATTAATAGAGAAGTTGTTAGTAATTGTTAAATTTAGATTTAATTAAATCAAGTTAAATAAAGTATAATTAGGTATATGTCTAGATGTGATATTTCTTAAAGTTGGTTCTCGATTAAGAGATTTCCATTTAATTAGACCCGTACTCATTAAAATTGTCATTCAATAATTTTAAATATATATATTGTAAAAATTATGTAGTGACGAAAAAAATGTCAATATCAATTTTATAACGAGAGTATAAATTTATCGTTTTATTTCTTCTCATGATTATAAACTTAAGATGAACGTAGTAAAACTAATTTTGCGAATCAACTCTTAAACCCTAGTGAACCTAGTTATTTTTATCTTTAAAAAAAAAAATTTGTGTTTTTGCCCTCGTATTTTGGGCATGACAGAATTTAAAACTACCTTTTATGATGCCAAAAAACCTAGGAATTAGCTAAAAACAATTGTGAGCATTCTGCAAAATCAAAATAAAAGGACCAACTAACAAGACATCAGAGTCTTCTCCACTTTGAACTCTACAAGATTCAAACGGGTTTACCTCAAAAATTCAACTTTATCCACTTTCAAATCAAGATTCTCAACATGAACTCTAGTAACAATAGATTATTGAGCCTACTTTCTTTTAATTCAAACGGTCATAAAGAGATGATAATTAGTTATTTTATCAAACCCTAGACACCATGAATCAAGTACAGGCTGACATTTCACACTTGGATATCAGAATTGTAAAAGATTGATTGATTATAATATTTTGCATTATGCAAAACATTCCATTCATTTTAATTCATAAGGATGGCCAATGCCTTATCCATTGGGCTATGACTAACAAAGATCACACACCTACTTCTGGATCTCATCTTAACACTTTGTGCAAAGATTTATCTATATTCATTTCCAGATCTCATACTTATCATATTTTTACTTAAAACCATAGTGTTCTTTCTACTTTCATCAAGCATTTGCATAATCCATTAGATTATTAGCAAAAACAAATTGAAATATAATTCAGAGTGAATTACAACTGAAATCTGATAAACTTTGCTATCAAATCTCAAAGAACAAAACAGAGACAAGGAAAGACACAATACTTGGAATGAAATCAACTCTCAATATCTGTATTCATTTCTTTGAACTGTATATTGTTGAAGTATACCATCAATCGAAGTGATATACTCATTACATTGAGTATTTGTATCCATAGTTTATATGAACATTGTTTTATGTCTCACACACACACACACACACACACACACACACACACACACACACATATATATATTACTTAGCTAATTGGGCTCTTATGATTAGAAGAGACTATTGTGTTATGAAGTTCTTGAATGTAATTGTTTCACCACCACATGTCTCTACGGGACATGACTTTGTTGTAGCCTCTATCGAATTGATTTTATCAGAGCTACCTCATTGATGATAAATTATTCTTAAGATAAGTATCTTATATATATAATATATATTATATATATTATGCATTATATATCATATATGTAATATATTATACATTATTATATTATTATATAATAATATAATATTATATTACATATATGGTTAATATATTAATGTTATATATATGTTTGAAGGTGAGTTATACATATAGTTATTTATTAACTAAATGGTGATTAACTATAGAGACATGTCTCCTCTCATATTTATATGAGATTCAAGTATGCATTTGAAGATCATCAATTACAATGGCCATTATTCTACATTTGCAGAAACGATCTTAGTTACTTTAACATGGTATCAGAGCCAATTGCATATGTATAAGGCATACACAATATGGTTCTCTTAACAGCCACAAATACATTGGACTACACGTAGCATATTCAGTGAGATCTTTGACCTCAAATAATGATGGACATAATGCAATGGTGTTAAGGATTCCAACAATAAATGGAACATTTGATAACAGGATAACTGGGTCTGCGCATCGAACAGGAAGGAAGAAAATATAACTATCGACTGGCATGGAGAAGAATTCAGACAGCATAGGACATAAGTCCGAAACAGATATAGTTGAGGATAGAAGCAGGACAAGTCAAACATAATATAAGCAACCATCACAAAGAAAAATTCATAGTAGAATCTAGTCAGCGGAAAGATCATCAGAGATTTGAAAGAAGATATGGATTGGCAGACACTCAAAAGAGGGTTCGATAAGTGTAAAGGGAACCATTTAGAATTTGATCAGAATAGATAGTTAAATCTGTTCAACACAAGCAAACACAGAGAGGATGGTGGAATTAATGTATTACCACAGTTACATGCTTGCTGTTGGAGAGCAACACGAACCATCAATTATTTCTGAACAAAGTTTGGCGAGAATCGTTGTGCTGAAGATATTACAAATGAAGTAATTATTTGTGTTTGGGAGCATATTCAATTAAAGATTGAGGTGGATGCCGTGAAAACTGTTTGACGATGTTGATAAGGGGTTTGAGGGTTATTAAATCTTGTTACTATTATGCTACATAATAATTAAATCCACTAACAGAATATTAGAAGTTATGGGAAAAAGGATTGCAATTGTCGACAATCTTCACATTGGTACCCCACAAGGAAATTGCCAGATAGGGGATTAAGATAGAGGTGGTGTGGCCTTCGGAATTATGCAAACTGAAAACAAATAATAATAGCGAGGAAGAATTAAGATTTCTTCACATGGCATTTGTAGATAAAGCAAGAACTATCCATAAGGGGTCTGAGTCACAATTACATGGGGACATTGGGTACACCATTCTACCCTACTTGCTTACAGAAACATCCCAACACAAAATTAAACTTTGCCATGTGATTAGGTCATTGCATAGACTACCACATCATCAAGACATTGGACATCACATTGATGGGATAGTAAACACCCCCGCACATGCACCAAGTAACAGAATGAAGGACGATCCATTATATAAACCTGATCCCATCAAGAGAGTACATAAATTAGACAGTCCTGGCCAGAGTAACCACGTTGCCATAAGAAAGGCAGGTCCTGAACAATATTAAAGGTGTCAAGTAATGGTATGTATATGTGGTATATTTGGAATTAGTTCATTTATAAAACTAACAAATATATGATATATAATGAAATCAAGAAATTATATAATAAGTTCTTTTGTTATAATGACATGATGAGCAATGGTACAAATCTTATTATGTAATAGGACATTGAATGGTATAATAAATAATTAAAAGTAAGTCTTGGTGGAGGACATTCCTTGAGAATGTCATAATATGATCCAAGTTCGTCTTGGTGGAGGGCATTTATTGTCAATGTCATAACATGGTCCAATTATTCTTGGTGGAGAACATTCATTATGAATGCTAATTTATTAGAAATTAGATGTTCATCAATAGAACAAACAGTTGTAGAAAAAGGAAACCATGCATGAAACTTATCATAAAAAGTGCTCGACAAGGATGCAAAAGAGTGAGAAAGTAGACCACATGATGCCACAAATCCTCCTTATAAAGACAATCCTTATCTAAAGTATCATTCCTAGAACGATAGAGTATTTTACAAGGGAAAAATCATATATATGGAAATTAAGTATTTTGCTATCTTAATTCTATTATTCTATGTTACATCCCAATTTTTGACCTATAGCTTGAAATATAGACGTTGAAGTTCACATGAAGTCTGTTGGCAGTTTAATTTGATATAATCTGGCATAATGGTAAGATAGTTAGTCGTTATGATTTCAAGTGAAGATGACATGTTAGTTGATCGTTAATCGTGAATTCAAGGAATTGAGATGAAAGGTTAACTGTTATGATTATATAATTTATAATTTAATTACGAAGAAAATTCTTGCAGGAAGCATGCCGAATGGGTGGAAGCATTGTCAGAAAAGAATTAGGCAGGGCATCACCATCATTGGGCAGACAGATAGAGGACCTAGCAACGTGGAACTGAATACATTTGTAGAATCGCATGAGTTATTTTAATAAATAGATTAATTATAATAATTGAGTTGTTTAATAAATATTTTAATTAAAATAATTAAATTATTTATAAAACGTATCTTCAAGATTTTAATTGTAAATATTTAAATTTGTGCTTTTAAATATTAAAAATGAATTGGCATCATTATACTTAAATAATTTATTAGAATGATATTTAGTAATGTTGAAATTATAATTATTGAGTTTTTATAATATCTCTTTTCAACTTATTTTTCTTCCTTTATTCTTTTCCTTTTTCAAATTCGATTGGTTTTGGAATTTGTATGGTTCTTGTAACTGTAGGTAGCCGTAGGGTCAGGCTTAAATCTTTATCAAGGTCTATCGGCATTCATTCCGATACACCTCTTCCTCGATTTTCTATATCCTTTGGCAATCGAGTTATTAAGGGATACCATCGTAGAGACTGATCTCAGCTCGATAGTATAATTAATTAACCCTGAATCGATTCTGCTTTGCCTCTAACCAATTTAGTTTTAACATCCGCAGGTCTCACAGCAAGTTAGGCGACTTCTTCAAGCACAACACTCTCCGCAAGGTTTGGTGATAGAGTCACGTAAGCTTTTTAACACAATCTGTGTATTCCATACTTTTAATTTATTGAAAAGATGAAAGTAAGGGTTAATCTGCAAGTCGTTTGTAATAGCATGTGGAAATGACCACCGAACTATCTTCAAGTCTGTCGTAACCTATGCAAGTAGACTCAGTTTCAATTTTTTAGAGCCATGGTCAAGTTTGTATTTTGATGTGCCTCTCGAATTCCAGGGGGAAAATACTAGGAGTACACCTTCCATAACGCTGAGCCTCATCCTGTTTCCGGCATCCTGCATTTGTATCCATCATCGTCCTTCTTTTCTTGGCAACCCGTGATTCTATGTTTAGCCTTATCATATACCAGCACCCATGCTAGTTTCCAGCGTCTTTTCTTTACAATTTTTCTCTTTGAATACTTCCCTGCTCTGCTACAATGTCAACAACAACCCACTGCATTTATTCTTGCATCCCAAAAACAAGTGCAGTTCCGTGGAAAAGGAGATGACTTGAATTAAGAGGGAGCTTTTTCGATTGTAGAACAGTGTGTCATGTAAGGAGATGTGTTTCTTTCTTTCTTTTCTTATTTACTATGTTTAAACAAAGCCGGCTGTGAGTTATTCTATTTAGGAATTCCATGTTCCAAATTTTGTTTTGAGCATGCCGCCTTCAATATGTTTCAGACCAGTTGAAATCTTCTTTAGAGTCTGCCTCTACTTTTTATGTGCCAGAAATAGATATGATCTTCCTATCCAAGGAAATAATTTTGTTTTTAGTCGAATGTCTCAAAAGATAAATTACATTCAAGAATGACAATCTTTATGAACGGTCTTTGAAGTTCATCATGAAACTTTATTTCTATCCATTTGGAGATATGATAAATATCTGATAACAATAATGAAAACATCAAGGAAATCACCCGGCCAAATGCCAGAATGAGGTGATGAAGGTGCAAGCTATACAAATAAAGATAAATGTTCAGACACCAAGAAGTCACTTGCTTAATGGTTGGAATTATGGTGAGGAGGTGTAGATGAATTTGTAAAAGAAAATACAAGAATGAAATTAGTAACCTATACTTTCATACATAAACAAACTAATATATATTAGCTCATGCACATTTCTGTTATGATGATCTCCTACTGCCGAGTCGTATGGTGTGTTATATATCATGATGCCCAGTGGATGGAATGATGTTCCTTGTCAATTTCGAGTAGGGAGGGCCTTTCTCATTAGAGATCATGTGGGGATATGTTGTGGTCCGAGGTTGGGTGGTTAAGCCCCTGACAATGTTTCACCCCTTTCAAGATGTTGAATGTGCGTCAAACAGAGATGAGCCATGAAATCAATCATTTATTAGAAACAAGTATTATCATTTTTTATTATGAGAAGGTAAGAATAAATTGAAGTATTTCATTGTTATCATCATTTTACTTCATATAAATGAATATTGAATATAAGTAATTATCTAATCTTGAGAAATTGTCACAGATAAGAAATCGGAAGGAAAAGAAATCTGAAGCCCTAATTGATTGTGCGATAGCTAGAACCTTACTTGATATGGTGGTATTGGAAGCCTTAACTGAATCCGTGGTATCGAAAACTCTAGTTGAATCTGTGATTGCGGAAGCCCTAAATTGAATCCGTCGTCGCGGAAACCCTAGTTAAAATCTGTTGTCGCGGAAGCCCTAAATTGAATCCGTGGTCACAGAAGCCCTAAGTGGTAAGCCGTACTAGAAGCCCTAAATAAACCGATGGTAATTGATGCCCTAATTGGTAAGATGATATGTGATGCCCTAATTTAAGTTATATTGGTATTTAGTAGTATTCATCAAATGATTTTTGAGATAGCGGTCGATTTGAGAAATTGTTATAGTGTATTGGTGGACTAACTCAGGTGGTTGCAGACATAGTTGGAAAACTCGCCAAATGCAAAAACTCGCCAAGCCCCCCAAAAGTTTAATCGAGAAAAACTCAGCGATTTAAAAAAAAAACTCGGGAACCTAAAAAACCGCTGAAATTTAATTAAAAATACATTTATTTTGCAAAATTTAATGAGAAGATGCATCTAATAAGTTAATTAAAGACAATACAAAAGAAAGAAACAAAGTTTAGATATATATAAATGCATAATGCATACAAAATTGCATTCTCATGCAGAATGCTCATGGTAGGAAGCAAAATAGTAAATTACTAAATAGTTTCAATCTGTCAAACTAGAAGTAAATACTAAAAGTCTAAATACATCAATACAATGTCAATCACATCTTCCTCTTTCCACTTGCACTAGCAAGAAAGCGAGGGGGTCTAGTCCTAGAAGAAGTGCCCCGCACTGGGATAGGGCGTGAGCTGCGTGACTGTGAACTCTGTGGCTGTGCCCCCTCGCTCGACGTCCCTACTGACTGGCTCGGTGTCCTAGAAGAGGATGCATCTCCTCCTAATGGTAATGCCTGATCCTCGCCTGAATCATCATCATCCTCGTCCTCATCCTCAATGTCATCCATAGTGAACTGAAAATCAGTGTCAGCCTCCCCCTCCATGGCCTGCCTCTCCAAATCAGCGATCTCATCTGGTGTAAACAATGGACTTGGCTCCTGTGCTGTCCAATCAGAATAAGGATCTATCTCATCTAGATCAAGCGGACCAGGTAGTTCTAAGAGCTGTGACTTTTTTATGCGCAACTTAAGATTATAGTGCACATAAACAAGGTCATTAAGCCGTTTTTGAGTCATTCTGTTTCTTTTCTTTGTATGGATGGACTCAAATAAGCTCCAATTGCGCTCACAATGGGATGAGCTACAAGGTTGGGATAGGACTCTGAGAGCAAATTTCCTTAAATTGGGGGTATTGCCACCCCAACTTGCCCACCAAGCATCTGCAAAACAAAATTTAAAAAGTTATAAAGCAATAAAAAACAAAATCAGAAGCACAACTTATCAATTAGCAAAAGTTTTAAAGTTTGACGCTTTACCTGGTGCTTGAGTAGATCTTGCTCTCTTTGCTAGCATAGAAGAGAACAAAGGACCCCTTGATTCCACATAGATTTGTTGTTCGGTCACAATAAGATCTCTCTCCTCTTCACTTGATATCATTCTCTCAATGCATTTAGAGAGACCTTCCATGACCTCTCCATTAGGATCTGAGTAGGAATCATCAGCCCTAAAACAAATAGAAAATGATATCAAGTCTTACTACACAACCTTAAAAAGTAAAGTAAAATAAAGACTTATTAAAATCCCAACTTCAAGGACAATCAATTATCATAGTACCTGAATTTGGGATTGAGGAAGTAGCCTGCTACATGAATAGGTTGGTGGAGCATATTGTTCCACCTCCTATCAATTATTTCCCAAATGGGGTCAAATCTGAGACTGTCCCTGTGATAGTAACTTCTAACAGCCTCTTTCGCCCTATCCATGGCCTCATAAAGACCTCCCATTGGGGATTGCTGCCCATCACATGTGCGCAAGACTAGAACCAGGGGCAGAGACATCTACATTTGAAATTTGAAAAATACAAATTAGTTAATAACATAGTAAGTTATGAATTGAAAATGAAACTTGAATACACTAAAAATATAATGAAGTTACCTCCACAATCTCCTTAGCCTTTGCAAAAAAGCTATCATCAAAGACTATTCGTGCCACAACTTCTCCTTAGGGCTTCTTTGAGTAAGGTGAAGCAACCCAATCAGCACACACAAACATTTGCTTCAAAGCCAATATGTGGTCAAGAATACTTTGCAACGTCAAGAAGACCGTTGCAAACCTTGTCATAGCAGGTCTCATCAAATCTTTGCCTTTAGTGGCTTTTCTCATCAAACTGAGAACCCATGGGTGATTATAGATATATTTCGTGACTCGCCTAGCATCTTCCACAACTGGACTCACCCAATCAAGTTTTCCTATGTCCTCCAAAAGAAGGTCAAGGACATGTGTTGCACAAGGTGACCAAAAAAGTGTGGGATGCCTCTCTTGGAGGATTCTACCTAAAAGATTAGCAAAAAATCAATAATCAGTAACAAACTTTCCATATTTAGTATTTACAAATTACATCAAATCTAAATTGAATAATACCATAGCATTACATTCATGATTCATATTGATTCAAATATAAAAAATTAAATCTACCTGCTGCCACATACGTTGCTGCATTATCTGTGATTATTTGCACCACATTCTCTATTCCCACCTCCATGACAACATTCTCCAACATTAAAGCCAATGTGGCTGCATTTTTCACTTTGTTGGAGGCATCGACAGATTTCCAAAACACCACATCATCTTTGCAAGCAATCAAGAAGTTAATAATGGTTCTACTTCTTCCATCTGTCCACCCATCAGATAAAATGGTGCAGCCATACTTCTTCCACTCTTTCTTTTGGTCTTCTATCAACAATCTTGCCCTACCAACCGCTTTGTCAAGCAACCTACAAAATTTAAGTGTAAGTGTTAGTAAAAAATTAGGAAATAAGTTATAGCAATTAAGATTTAAAATATAACAATGAACTAAAGTGAATCTCAATTATTTACAATTACTAAATAGTAAAATACTAACCTTCCACTCATATCCTTGCGATTAGGCGGCTTGTACCCTTTGCCTGATATTGTCATTGCATTCACCATATTGACCCAATAGGGACTATCAGCAGCATTCATTGAGATATTGTTGAAAAACCAAAAATCAGCTGCTGCAATATCAGTTTGCTCATGCACCTCCTTAAACCATGCAGTGCCCTCTAATGATGGCTGTGCTCCAGGTGTGTTCCTAGGCACAAAATAACCACCTATCCCTGATGGGGATCTGGATGCTGATGATGAAGAAGTAGGAGATGTAGAAGAAGTGGAACCGGTAAAAGAGAAATTTTGTTTGCGGATCCGTGGACCACGAAGAAATCCTGGTATGTTCTCAAGTGCTTCTTCTTCCTCTTGCATATCAAAAGGAGCTCCTTCAGATTCAGCTATGGCTGCCCTCATAGCTATTTTTGCCCTCTCCCTATTCAATTTTTTCTCTTCAGCAGCTGCAAGTAGGGCATGGATGAATCTTTTTTCTTCATCAGTTACCTTGAGACAAGGATTTGAGTCATGTTTCTTTATGCCTGCAAGGTGGTATTTGAGGCGGTTTATGCCTCTAGAAATAATTCTCTCACAGGGAATGCATATCACCTTCCCAATATCATTTGGATTTGGAGCTTCATAGGCATACCGCCATGCCTTATCTCTTGCATTTTTAGGCCGAGTGCCTATATATCCAGATGGGCATGGTGTTTGTGGCCACTCTTCTTGTGGGTTTGTCATTTTTTTAATGGTTGACCGCTGCCCTACACATAAATATATAGAGAAATGAATAAACAAAGTTAGAACTTAGAAGCTAGGGTTTCAAATGATTCAAACTTCAAACTTGAACCATATCCTTAGCAAACAACAAACTTCAACCATATCCTTAGAAGCTAGGGTTTCAAATGATCCAAAATGATTTTAAATGATTTGAAAACATTTACAAAAAACAACAAAAACAAAAGAACATTTGTTATAAAACTATAAAAAGTTTTCAAACTATGATAAGATGAACATACCTGGAAAGAAATTTGTCTTCTAAAATCGGTTAGAATCCTCTACAATCCACTCAAATCCGCCTTGAATCACTTGCAATCAGCCAAGAATGCCTCCAAACCTTCTTCTCTTCACTCCTCAAGGTTCTAAACAATGCAAATACAAGAAAGAATGAGAAAAAACACTCACTGCCACTTAAATCCGTCACAGGCCGCGTTCACCAGTAAATCGCGAGTTTTAAGGAAAAACTCGCCGAGTTTTCGCCGAGTACTCGCCGATTACTCGGCGAGTTAACTGGTTAAAAACTCGCCGAGTACTCGGCGAGTTTTCCATCTATGGTTGCAGAAGCATACTTAGATGATTTTTAGTCTCAATTTTTCCGAGGTATGTGATTTCAATTTCTGAAGTTATTTCATTTAATGGTATTTCAAGTAATAAGATAAGAAATTTTGTTTAACTGATTTTAACGGTAAATCTTCTTCACATGAACATGAATGATGTATTTGCCTTCCAATGAAATCAAAGTTATAACTGAATTCTATGCTTATGTTAGATGTTAATTTAGACCCGGGAAATCTGGTTGTTACATTCTATTATTGAATAATAAAGAGAGATGTTATAATCCTTTATGTTGTTGGTAGTAATGGTTATGAGTTAAATTACTAACATTGTAACTAATATTGATATTCTTATTTGTACAAATGAGAATTTATTATCCGTGAGTATTTTATTTAGCTAATCTTTGTAATATCTCGCTTACTTGTATTTCTATATGGGCATTTGCGTTGATCTTTCCCTCCGAGAATGTTCTTGCAGGAAAAGGAGGATTAATATCAGATTTAGAGAGAGTCTAACACTTTGTCAAAGGGAAGTTTATTTTAGAAGCTTAGAAGATTTATGTTAAGAGGAATTCTGACACATTCATTAGAGGGAGTATATAGAGGATATGGTTCCATCAACCGTCAGTGATATCAATCATATTGATTCAGAGGGAGTAAACCAATGTTGTGATGGAATCTTCAGTGGTCGATAAATTGTAAAAGTCAAGAGGGCTGAAATTCATGCAACTATGTGAATGGGCTTGCCCCTTGTGTACATTATAAGAAAATTGTGACTTTAATTAAACTATCTATGAGTCTTTCTTTGATAAATGAAACTTGACGTATGAGTTGTAGAGTCATTCAAGTGGCACAAATCATACTCAATCAAGATATTGGCATATTGTGGACGAGTTTGTATTAACATCTACTATTAAGCTTGATAAATGTTTGGAGCTTCAAAGGATGAAAAGAGAAAGTTGAAACTAAGAAAAAAGTCATTAAATTTGATGTGATGTAAAAGTGTTCAAACAATATAAGAGTGGGAATCTTACATTGTGGGGGGGAATAATAGGCATTGTTTCATTCTCACTTGAACCATCCTTAGAAAAAGAGATATTCCATGACCCTCATGGGCAGATAAGTACTTGTATTTTTTACATTTATCTATTCATTTATTTTGTAATTCTATACATACTATTTAAGGGTTATTTGCTTTGATCTTTTCCTTTATGTTTGAGGATATTTTTACGGGAAAAGAAGATTGGTACTTTACATACGCTACCAAATATTTGGTGGCATGTGTAAAGTAGTTCCAAAGACCTTGATGATTAAGATGGATACAATGAGGCTCTTGAAAAAAACAACTTTGATGATTAAGATTATGAGTCTTCAACATTAAGAGGGATTAGGACACTTCTTCAATGATAAAGCAGGAGCTTAGAAGATTTTTACTCGAAGGGAGTCTACAAATACATGTGGGTGACTGCATGATGATGATGGGCCTACTCCTATGTATATCATGAGGGAGTAATGAGTTTGACAAGCCTCATTGGGTAAAGAGAGTTTTTGAGGAAGTAACTAGAGGACTTGACTTTCTAGGATCAATGTTCAGAGGGAGAAATTTTGAGATGCAATCCTTTGTGGATGATATCTTCTCTATGAGGAGAAGTTCTAAGAGAAATTCTTTATAATGCACTCTCTTCTATGAGAGAAAAATATGAGGTGAGAACCTTTTTTACTACCCTATCACTGGGTTCATGGTGGTTATTATCACACATATGATATGCAATGAAAGGTGACGATCTTTCATGACATATTTGAACAAAAGGTAATCATTATAAGATGACGATCTTATAAATGGTAGACCTGTTATCATGGTTCTTTGGGCTAGATTTTGCTAGACACCATGATAATGAACAGATAGAAGGTAATTTTTGTAAGATGACGATCTTGCGAATGATAGGCCTGTTATGAAAATTCTAGATATTGTTTTAGACAATTAGAGATCATTGATGACGAATGCATTCTGATTACTCTAGATATTGTTTCGGACAATTAGAGATTATAATATATGTTATGATAGTGTTTATAACATTGTGATTGTAGTTATTTGACAAGTCACTATTTTAGAGTGTTAAAGTTAGATAATATGTTGTGTACAGATATCCTTCATACTGATATCTCATAAAATGTTTTTGTCACTTCTCCCTTGCTAAGAGGGAGTGTTGAAGTATAACATCAGTCAAAGTGATATACTCATTACATTGAGTATTTGTATTCATGGTTTATATGAACATTGTTTTATGTCTCATATTATTGATAAGTGTGTGTGTGTAGACGTCTATGTATTCATAAATTACTTTATTTAGCTAATTGGGCTCTTATGATCAGAAGAGACCTACGTTATGGAGTTCTTGAATGTAATTGTTTCACCACCACGTCTCTACGGGACATGACTTTGTTATAGCCTTTGTCGGATTGATTTTATCAGAGCTACCTCATTGATGATAAATTATTCTTAAGATAAGTATCTTATATATAATATATATATATATATAAAGGTGAGTTATACATATAGTTATTTATTAACTAAATGGCGATTAACTATAGAGACATGTCTCTTCATGTATCTTGAAGAGACATGTCTCCTCTCATATTTATATATGAGATTCAAGTATGCATTTGAAGATCATCAATTACAATGGCCATGATTCTACATTTGCAGAAACAATCTTAGTTACTTTAACACATACAACTCATTATTCATCTCTATCAGAAATATAACACAATAGACCAACAACTGTAACTTTTTGTATTCAATTCTGGAATTGGTTTACAGTATGCATGGACCAACTCCAATTTTACATAGACTCATGCAAAATGAAAATAAACTCGAACCATCCTCTAGCCTTGGGAACTCACTTATATAGTGTGAGTTGCAACAAGCTTCAGGCATAGAACGAAAAGGACAGCTATCCTTTAAAACAAAATATTTACAAAAAAACAAAACTGTCACAATCAAAATTTTGCACGAGAAGAGACAAAACTGATGATTTTTTGCTTTGGTAACAGAATGGCTTCTTCATCAGTCGCTTTGTGGTGGGGCCATTTCTATTGTAGTAGTTTCTTGTACACCCACTGCTCCTGATGATTGATCTAGCTTTGCATGTTGTGGGGCCACTTGTTCTTCGTGTGCTGTGCCAGGCTTTGATATCTGGATACCTATTGTAACTAATTGGTTGTCTACCAAATCATCAGTTTGGGTGGCTATGTCCTCTGTTGCAGTTGGTTGAGTTGTCTCTCTATCATTTGTTTGCACTGCTTCATCAACCAACTGAATTTTTTTTGTGATAGTTGCCTTGTCCACAACTGTTTCTTCTAATGCCATCTGTAATAGCTACATTACTGGAGAGTAGTCTACCATACACTTGTTGAAATGTATCATCTGGCCAACTATAATTCAATACTTCTTTCTCTCTCTTCAAAAAATCTTTGCCCAATTTCTTCAACTCAGCAAAATCTTGCTTGAAAGAATCAAAGAATATTTGGGCCTGAACTATTTCTTCTATGGTTCTTGCAAACCAGAGATAGTTCTCTCTACTTACTACTTTATTCATCCTAACATTTAGTAGCTCCTTCAACTCATTACCCCATTCCTCTTTGACTTTTATACAATCTAGGCTCTTTAGGGCATGGGGAAATAAATAAAAAATCTTTGCTAAGATATCTCAAAAGGCAAACTTTTAATTTTCTATGTAATACATCCCTCTAATGATCAAAATTTAGCAAATCCTATGTTTGATCAAAGGTTTTTTCAATTTGATCATCAGAATTGTCTATAACAGAGCAACAAAGACCAATAATGGCATCACCTCTGCTGATCCATTTATTCAAAATTGGCCTTAAGGCGGCTTCATCGTTATTTAATTCTTTCCAAATTTCTACCAACCTTGACATTTCTAGGTGGAACAGGGCCCAACCTACTCTATCCACTAGATGCAAAATTGTATCCTTGATCCTACCTTCATGTTGGATGCCTAATTCCACATTTAGTGACCAGATTTTGGCCTTCTCATCTAGCTCATTAGCTGTATAGAACTTTGGTTACTGAGGAGTGACTGGAATCTCCACAATAGGAACAATATTAAAGGTGGCACAGGGGGAAGACCAGCTGCAATTTTGAGTTGCCTAGTCTGTCGGCCTACTTTTCTCTTCCCAAGTTGTTTCTCCATGTTTGCAATTTTATTCTCCAGTTGGTAAATTTGTCTACCCCTTTCATCATAGGCTTCCAATACCTTTTCAAATTTCTCATTCACTTCTAAGAATTTATTCTTGTCTTTAGCAGCAACCACAACCCCAAAATCTGCTCTCCTTATTCATCAAGGCCACTTTTTCACTGTCTACCTCTTCTACTCTGCACACCATGAGACTACCTGTATGCTCAGAATCTGAGACCTCCTGGATTCTGGTTTTGTCTCTCGTCTGGATGGACCACATAACTAAGGCTTTATGGTCATCATTGTATTTGGCCCCTTTACGGACTTGCACCACCTCATCTTCAGTCTTGAACTTAGTCTCTTTCTCTTTCCTCACTTCATCAAAGATCATTGCATTAGCAATGTCCCATTTTGGCAGTATCAGGACTCCCGAGTCTTTCAACAATTGTCTTCCCCCTACAGGGGTTATCTGACTAAATTCCTCCATAAGGTTATCCTTAACCTTCTCTTCAATCTCAAAGTCCTGTCTAGTAGGTTGCTTTTCCTTTATTTGTTTGCATTTAGCCTCAAAATTTTCAATATTATTTCTCCACAAAAATTGGATGAAGGCCCTGCATTTCACAAAATTTGCATCCTCCAAAAACTTCCTTGTTGCTTGCTCCACAACAAGATCAGTTTCCTTACCTCTAAAATCCTCTACAGTGAGGATTGGTAGTGACATGGGAGGCTCTGCAGGTGCTCCTTCTTCCACCTCTACTGTAGTTATTACAATATCCCCTTGACCTCCTATTTGTTTCAAATCCTCCCTCAAGGAGTCTTCATCATCTATGCAAATGGGGGCCTGTGAAGGGCAATACTCCTTAGCTTTTGAAGATCCCTATTTTAATTTCTGCCTCTTAGCAGTAGGCGTTGTAGGAGGACTCTCTGACAGTTGTCTCTTATATAGAGGAACAAGTTGTATATTGACACTACTTGCCACTACACATCCTACTTTCCTCTATAATGTATACTGACCCGGGCTTGTAATGTCTCTACTTGTGTTGATGCAAGTTTTGTATCACTTACATAACATATTAGGATTTGAATATTCGATACGGAGTATCAAACATACAATTCCTCTCTTGAAAAGTTATTGCTCATGGGATATGAGAATAACTCCAATGTTCCTTACTCTTGTGGATACTCGCTCAGTTTTATCGATGTGATTTGCTAGTAATCACATAGGCGGCCTTATGCTATTCGTTCAAGGATGACTTGGCCTTTGGTGGAATGATGGTGATGGTGATGGGTTTGTGAAATATGCGAGTGGCAAATAATCTTGATGGTGGTGATGATGGAGGATGTGTCTGCCAATGGTGATGTTGATGGGAAAGCAATGGTGGTGGAGTGTGAATGGGTGTGTTCTGATACTTGACCTACTTCCCTAACTTCCTCCTCTAAACTTCGACTACCCAGCTACTCACTATTCCACTACTATTCTTACAAATGGAAGGTTAGCAAATGGACGGGGATCGAACCTAATGAGAGCTGACCAGCAGCCTCACTTCCATAGGTGCAATGATTCGAAGGAATAATAAACTAGTTTGCCACACAAAGCTTCCCAAACAGCCACTAGGATGTTAGTGGCCTAGTATTGACCCCTATCAAACATTTACCAATGCTACCATACAACTATCCATCTACTTTAACCTCACTTAAACAACTTCAAATGCAACGAACTTTACCAACTTGAAAGGAAATCTAATTATGTGGAAGTAGAAAACATGCAATAATACCCAATGTTCTTAATCAACATGCAAGTCTCAACAATGAAAAAGAGAGCAATTTTGGTATTATCTTCGCAACAATTTCCCCAATGCTTTACAAATGAGAGCAAATGGCCTTACATAGGGGCCAAAAATACAACGGACGGTGGAGATCAAAACAAGATCAACGATCCAGATTGGATCCTAAAAACCCTAATTAGGGTTGCCACCCCATCGGCCAATGAGAAGACGCCACCTCATCAATAGACCAATGAAAAAAGTGCAAAAAGTAGCAACCAATGAGAAGGCACCAATATGGTGGCCAATCAGAAATAGACACTTGTCCTATTCTAGAAGAAAGAGAAATTGCCACTTGAACTTACATCAAATGATCTTCTAATATAAATCTTCTCTTTTCTTTCATTTTCTTAGCTAAGGCAATGAACTTAGCTAGCCTTTCGTTAACTTCTTCCATAGGAGGACAAGGTGTGTGCTTCGTCCTGAGTTCCACTAACTTTGCCACACTACTTGCTACTTGTAGTATCTTTTCATGATCCTTCTCATATTCTTTCGCAAATCCAATAGAAGCACTGAGAGAGGAAAGGGTGCCCAAATGCTTTTTTCGATTGCTTGTTCACCAATGTTGGCCAAGACTCTCTTCCCATCATAAAAAATGATGGATTTACTGTTTAGATCAAATCTGGATGCACATTCCATAATCAATTCCGGACACGGCAATGTAGGAGGAAAAGCTGTCGCATGTACAACTCCACTTTTGTATATCCTCTTTGCCAAGGGGGATTGTTCTTCCTTTAGTCTTTCCTTCATCTGTATCATGTCCACTGAACCGATATTGGTGTCGATTATTCTCTTCATTTTCCAGAAGAAGGGTGTTTTGGGCATCATATCCTCTTTGTCTTTCTTAGTGTTTGTTCGCTTGGGATTCTTACTTGCACTAACATCCTCCATACTCGTCGCCTTATTACGGGATGGTAGAGTGGTGGACCAGAAGGCAAGTAGAAGCAAGGGAAGCAATCCTTAGACTAGAACGAAAGAAGGATGTCAACTTAAGGACCCCTTGCAACTCTAGATGATGAAAATTCACCTTAACCAATAATAGTACAATGACTTTTTGGAATTAGGACTAGACCTCAAGAACTTCAAATCCACTTGCAAATCAAAAATTTATCATGTAATTCACCTCTAAATAAAATTACCCAACCTAGGGCCAAAAATCGCAACTTCTTGCAAAAAATTAGAATTTTATCTTCCACAAATTTCGGCTCCCACAAAATTCGCCTTCCACAAAATTCGGCTCCCACAAATTTCGCCTTCCACAAAATTCGCCTCCCACAAAATTCGCCAAGCAAAAAGAGTGCAGATCTGCTCTTGCAAAATCACCAACACCTTGAGAAGGAGACGTGAGAAGTGAGGAGGAAATGGGAGAGAGGCCTCCTCGTATACCCAACTTTCTTACTCCCCCCAAGCTAGCCGACTTGGACCCTGGGAGCAAGAAAAACAATAATTAATGCAAACTTATGGCCCACAATTAAATACTTAGCTTAAAATTTAATTTTGCCAAAAGGAAAATTGCATTTTTAAATTGCCATTTAGCTCCAATTTGCAAAAAGAAATTAAATGGTGCCTTGGAGATGTTAGATATTTCCATTTAATGAGGATTTAATAATTAATACGTCATTAAAATTGGATTTTGGCTAACCAAAAGCTATTTTTCAATATTAAATTACCAATTTCATTAAAGGCAAAAAGTTTTCAAGGCAATTTAATCCATTTAAAGCCAAATCTTGCAATTTTTTACCCAAATTGATTTTGCTATGCCAATTAGAAATTTTTTGACAAAAATAAAATAAAATTGCTTCTAGAGCCAAAAATCGATTTTTGCAATTTAGCCTAATTTTTACAAAATTAAAATTTTCACCAAAGAAAAATTTCAGATTTTCTAAAACCAAATTTAACAAAATTTTCATTTTTTTAAAAAAATTATCCAAATTTATACAACTATATCCAAATTTTCAAAAGAAAATGTCTAAGTACAAAATTTACAATTTTATCCTGCCAAGTTGGAATTAACTTTGAAATTTGTTCAGCTTAAGGATAGAATTGGTGGCTCTGGAAAATCAAATAAAATAAAAAATCGGGTGAAAATAAATCTAACCCTCTCCCCACTGGCCCTGAAGGTGTCCAAGGCGTGAAATCTTCAAATTTGAAACCTTTGGACAGAAAAATTGCTAAGGTAATCGAAAAAAAAGAGGGTCCCCAAAATTTTGGGGTGATGGTGTGAAAACCTCACAACAACTTGCCAATCTCTTTTCAATTTCAATGGCTTGGTCTAGGTAGGCTTGTATCAAAATGGCCTTCTTTTCATTTAGGGTTTGCATGAACCCAACAAAATTATTCATGAGTTTGTTAATTTTATCCCCCCAATATTTTATGTCAGCCAAGGGATCATACTTTTTATCTAATGCATTAACAAACTCAAGAACTCTACTAAAGACTTTCCATTTTTCTTTGCTAACTTCCTACTCTTGCAATGAAAACTCATTCATAATTATGTCCTCTAGAAAGAAAAACAAAATGCTCATAAGACTTAGCCTTAGTCATATCCTTAAACATAGCATAAAATACCTCTAGATCAATGAAACATGAATGAGATAGGGCCATTTGGTATCTATCCAAAAATTTGCCTAAATGCCTCCTTCACCCTTAGTGAAAACAAAATTGTGAATTACAGTAAAACGAGGGAAAATTGTACCTCTGGATCTGCCCATCAGCTCCTTCTCTTCTAATCCTCCTATTTGTCATAAGAATTCTGCAATTCCTACATTTAGTGGCACTTGATATGACAGGACATGGGGTTTCCCCTGGAAACTATACACCCTTAAGACAGTGGAAACATAGTATGGGATATGTCTCCCCAATTGTGGTTTACTTTCAGTCCCTTGGCATGATCCTTGGGCCTGATCAATTCTACCTAAGGTTGGGGTGTTATGGGGTTGTTTCCAGTTAATAGAATCCTCAGCTTGAAGGCAAAATATATGGCAAACCTCACAAAACTGGCATCATTGACCTCCCAAGTCATATCAACACTCCACAATTGAACTAGTAATTTTTCTCCATCCTTCTCTAACTCCAACTTCATTTCCTTTGAGAAAACAAAAACCCCTTTGTACAAACACATATACATCAGCATTGAGTACTGATAGAAGGGCTTCTCAACTTTGGCTTTGTTTATACCAATCAATCCATTGTGGATTTCTTTTGCTAAATATGTGGCAAAATCAAGAATGGAGCTCGTGCCATATTGTAGTGTCTGGATAATGATGAAAACTATGGATCCTCGGATGCGATCTTGCTCATCCATCCTAAAAAGTTTGCAAAGGGAGAAATACAATGCCTGTGCCCTAGGATTGAAGTATTTCTTCAATAATGGTTCTGGGGTGTTAGCTGTTACCAATGGTAAATGCCCTATCTTCACAAGATGCTCTTGCAATGGCCCTCTCCTCAGACATATCCTCTAAGCATCATACTTTGCCTCTAGGTCATCCAGGTCGATCTTTTCATGCAAAGCATGGTTACGATTTTACCTGAAAACCTCCCTAATTACCTTAGGTGTGACCCTAAAGAGGTTGTCTCCCACATGATTTTTAAATACCCTTAGCACCGGGTCATACCTTTTTGCTATCATTGTCAGCAGGTATTAATCGAAGAAAACACCAGGAACAATCTGTTTTCCAATGTCAAATTGCCACATGTTGCTCAAAGGAGTGTCATGTTTCCTCTCAGAAAACCCATCAAAACAACTCTAAACCCCTAGTAGATGTCTTAGCATCTCTCAACCAATTTGCTTTATCATAAAAACCGTCGCTAACTAGCAATCTAGGGTTCTTAGAGACTAGTTCTTTACCTTTGGCTGTCTCATTTGTGGACAAGGGCAATTGCTCCAAAAAATCATCATGTACATTCCTGTGTTGGTAATCTACTTTCCCAGAGAAATCTCTTCGTGGAGGCATCTTAAAAATCTAGTACAATTCAGATTGCAAATTCTCAAATAATCAGAGGTTCTCTGTACTTACCCACAAATCTGCTTACTTCACTGGAAAAACTGTCTGCAAAAATTTACTGCTTGAGAAAAATCGCACTCTGAGCTCTGGTTCTTTTGCACTTGAATTCTCTTTCGCTTGGTAAATGATTATGCATTGAATCGCATGTTTTATGCAAATTTCCTTCACATGGATTCACATTGATGTTCTAATAGTCAAATTGTATGCAACGCCAAAAATTTGAAATCTGGCCATCGATTTGGACATATGATCGAACGGTGTTGTTTTAAACTTAAAAGACTAAGTCACCTTTTTGGCAAGTTGGACACGTGTTAGCACGTCGCTTTCTTGCTTTGGCTAAAGTCCGAACAACTTCAAAACGTGAGAAAGCGATGATCGTTGATCCCCATTTGATCAACGATCATAAAAGATCTTAGTTGTCATTGTATTCATTCTAAAACTTGGGCCCACTAAGACACGTGTCAAAACCTCGCTTTGTTGCTTTGGCTAAACATCGTGCATCTTCAAAATGCGAGAAAGCGATGATCGTTGATCCTCATTGTACGGATGATCAAGATCTTTGCTTGTGGTTGTATGTATTGTGTGGCCCACACATGAACACATGGCGGCTTGTCACATTTTCACTTTGGTTAAACTTCACAGAACTTCATAATGCGAGAATGCGACAACCATCAATCAAACAAGATCTGACGGCTTCAAAAAATCGAAGTCCTTTGTTACAGTAAATAACTACGGCCAACCAAAATATGCCATGTGGACAACTATGCTGACATTATCCTTTTTGCAGCCCACAAGTTAGCTTGGTCCCACAATTTCCACGTGTCAACTCGTCGCTTTCTCGCTTTGGTTAAAGCTTGAGTACTTCCAAAATGCGAGAAAGAGATAGACGTTGATCTCAATCTAATCAACAGCTGGGAAGATGATCATTCTTATATTGCTTGAAACCAAGGGATAGGTGTCAAGATGTCGCATTCTCACTTTAGCTAAATTCCTTGCAACTTCAAAAAGCGAGAAAGTGACAATTGTCAATCTTAATCTGATCAACGATTATGAGAGTTACTCACTAGGAGGGTTTGAGCAAGGTAGAAACAATACATGGGCTAACCACGAGAGAATCTTAGGTTAAAACCAAAGTAACAAGACTCGGACCCGACTCGAACTCGACAAGGGTAACTTGATTCATGACCCAACTCGGACTCGCCTGTGACTTAGTAGTGACTCGACAAAGTGATAAAACCCTTGAAATTTAGAGATTTTTTTGGATTTTAATTAGTTCCATGCACCCATTCTTGAATAAAGATTAAAGACACAATAACATCATAAAATAGAAGGTAATTTAATCACATACGTAACATACATCAATTACTTAACTACAAAGGCAAAAAAATAGAAATCAGCCAAGTCAAATGAGTCAGCTGAGTCACCTAGGAGAGTCAGGTGAGTCAGGCGAGTTGACCCGCCGAGCGAGGGTCACAAGTCATTTTGACCCGGCTGAGGTAACTTGACTTGCTGATTCGGACGACTCGCCCGACTCACGGTGAGTCTTGTTACTATGGTTAAAACAAAGTCATGCGCTAGGGTAGAATAGATATTTCGCGAAAGAAAATTCAAAAGACTGCATAAAAACCATATAATAAAGGATTTTCAAAAGTTTTTAGGGTTTTATTATAAAAAAAAATCCTCCCACGCACATTTGAAAATGCGACCCACATTAACAATTTTTTTAGGAACCTAGGGCACAAATGGCATTAGGGCAATACAACTATAGAATTTCTAGGGCATGATTAATCAAAAGACACAATCCCTAATCACAAAAATAACAATTGGATTTTTTTCACAACAAATTCCGAAGGATTTCTAACATGTGAAAAAACCAGACCAACAAATGCCATTCTGAGTAGTCTGTGAGATGCAATTGAACCTGAAAATGGTCATTCCTGTAAACTCTATTTACAACGGTTAAGGAAGAGAGCCAGGTTACGATCATGCCAAAGACATTCTTCTCATCAGACAACACCATCCATTGAAATCATTGATTGGCCAGTTAGATTGAGTTTATGGAACTTGAGCAGTAGTTGGAACCACCGTTTGCCATTAGAGGAGTACAGCAATCAATCTTCAGAGCATGGAATTGAAAAAAAAAAATATTAAGCAGTATGATCTCTGTCTAGATATATCGAGTATTGGCTGGTGGAGATAGAGCCACGGGATTGAGAGTTCGATCAATAATATGTGCACACTCATTATAGTGAATTGATCTTGTGATTGGGACTATGCATTACAGAGACCAATAGATCACAATGCACACAGAGGCATCCCACTGCAATGACAGTCCATTGAGCAGCAACAACAATTCATCATAAAGCACACTGATTGGAAGCATTACCTCCGAGTCAGCAGATAGTATATTCCAAATGGCCATCTCGATATTCAGGAAACAAGTCCAGTAGAAATATCAATCAACAATTGGCAATCCATTGTGTTTTTGACAACAAAGGTGGAACAGGTCATCATAGTGATCATATCATTATAGTACAGCAGTATGACTAAGAGCCATGCCCCACGGACAACACAATTTCACCCATAGCAGCAAGGTAAAAAAAACTTATGATCGACTCAAATCCTCTGAAGATACTGATTATCATTAACTGCCAGGGAACTCCCTTCAATCCAAAATCACGGTTGCACCCTACCATTGTATGTTGCCATCTATACCTTCCAACATGGATTTATTGCCAATCACACTATCTGCTGTGCCTAGAGACAAAGATTGGGTTCAAATAACAGTGGACTGTCCATAAGAGTTTGATTATAAAGTGCTCATAGATTGTTTTCTTTATTTTGCACTTGATACGAAATATTCTGCAATTGTCATTGAAATTGTATGCAACGTATTGTTGTTGTCATTGAAATTGCAATTTGAATTTAGTGAGAAAACTGTTTGGTCTGGAGTATTTTCCTGCAATTTGTTGAAAGCGGTTAAAAGATATTTCAGAGGATATGCTTGTGGAAATCATATTAGTTCATTTGCTAAAAAGAAAGGCCTTGAAAGGCACGTCAAGATACATCATAGTAGAGTTTTTACTTGAGCAATGCACAGAATATAACTGTATAGCCTATGGTGTTCGTTTTGCAGACTGTGATCAGCTATGGCAGCATGTGATGGTTGTTCACCCTAAGGAACTCAACCAATCTGCTCGTATCAAAGAGAAGGATTTGGTGAAAAGAGAGTATTTGCTCATGATTCTTCCAAAAAATTCCTGATATATAAAACAGTGCTGGAGGAGCCTTATACAGATCTTGTGGCAAAGGATTAACAAACGGTCAGGACTGTCTGTGTGGATGAGTGTAAAGTTTACTTACAGATTTCTCTTAACAGTGCTGAAGTATGTATATTTCTTGCAGATACAGTCAATGCCAATGAAGAATCCAAAGTGCTGCACAGTATATATAATCTCAATGCAAAAATGATATAAATATTCCTACAAGTTCGATGTCTGTACTGCCTTTGATCTGCATACATTAATCAATTTCTATGTTTGCAATATCAGGTGGCATACAATATGTATACAAGGCTGGACAGGTAAATGGGTGAATGGGTGTGTCTCCAAAGAGAGACATGATCATTCATCGATCTACCTGATCGGTGGAATGGTCACACCCGATGTCATTAGTCATAACAAAACTAATGACTTCAAGACTTTAACTAAGTCCATTGCAATCGTTAACAATTAGTACAAATACAACTATTGCTGAGATCATTTCTCAGATATTACTCAATCATAATATGCACCGTCGGTTCTGAATGCTGCAATCACCATAAGTAAATGCAGATTATATTCATGCATTTACATATCGATATTCAAACATATCAACATGTATATATACATGAGTATATTCTCATATGATCAGTGCAATTGTCTAAACTGAAGCTATATGTTTCAACACTCCCTCTTAGCTAGGGAAGACAAAATGTATATGAATTATTCTCATTATAAGAAGTAATATCCTCAAGATATATATAAGAAAATCAAGTCTTGTAATATTCTTTCTAATTATGGTGTGTATACAGATATCAAGTCACATGATATCCACCATAAAAGATCATGGTACATCCATAGATATTAAGTCACATAATATCCACCATGAATTTGAACATATTGATCTTCAACAGAAGATCAAGTCACATGATATCCATCAACATGCTCTATTAACTATCATGATTTTTCCTTGAATATCAAGTCACATGATAATCATCATGATAGTAATCTAATAATAATAAAGTCGTCACCTTATCTTATCAGAATCAATATTTCATTATAAAAGATTATCACCTTAAATAATGAACATAGGGTAGGCCCATGAGTCATAGAGTCACACATATGACAAAAAAGTTTACACTTTAAACATCTTTATTTAAATAATACAAATTTACAAAGTTAAGACTCAATCTCATAAACATACATTTCAATTAAGCCAAGTTTCTTTCTGAAATCATCAACTTTCACTTTAGGGAGAGCCTTGGTGAAAATGTCAGTTGTTTGATCACCTGTATTAATATATTCTAATTGAATAGCTCTTCTTTCCACCATTTCTCTAACATAGTGGTAAGGAATTTCTATATGCTTGGATCTATCATGAAATACCGGATTCACAGATAACTTGATACAACTTTGGTTATCACAGTGAACAGTGGTAGGTTTCATAGGTTCACCAAACAAGTTAGAAAGCAACTTCTAAAGCTACACTGCTTCTCTAGCGCCCATAGCTGCTGCAATATACTATGCCTCATTAGAACTTTGAGCAATAGAAGCTTGTTCTCTGCAGATCCAAGAAATCATGCCTGATCCTAAACTGAAGCAGCACCTTGATATGCTTCTCCGATCTTTTACACTTCCGGCCAAATCGGAATCAGTATATCCATGTAACTCCAAGCTGGTATTCTCATATTTAAGTACATATCCAATAGTACCTTGAAAATACCTCAATATATGCTTCAAAGCAACAAGATGAATCTCACGAGGTTCACACATTAACTGACTTAATGCATTCACTGCATAGCAGATATTAGGTCTAGTATTTACAAGATACATCAAGGACCCAATTATTTAGGTGGGATCAACTATTCTTAATTCAGCACTTGCTTCCTTTAGCTTGTGAAAGTTGGTTTCCATAGGTGTAGACATAGCTCGACAGTCCCACTTTCCAAATCTTTTCAAAATATCAATAGTATACTTTTTTGATGTAGAAAGATATTACCAGACTTCTGACTTACTTCCAAACCAAGAAAGTAATGAAGAATTCCTAAATCCTTTATTTCGAATTCAAAAGCCAAATCTTTCTTACATTGATTAATGAGATGTTCTACCGCTATAATCAGAAGATCATCAACATAAAGAATTAGAATTAGCATATCACCTTTAGTAACCTTGAAGTAGAGATTTGGATCAGCCACATTCTTGGTGAATTCAAGACTTAAAAGGTATTTGCCAATCCTTTCCTACCAAGCCCGGGGAGCATGTTTAAGTTCATATATAGCCTTCTTCAATTTACAAACATGAGAAGCAGCATCATGAGTTACAAATCCTTCTGGTTGTTCCAGATATACTTCTTCCTCTATTTTCCCATTAAGAAAAGTAGTTTTTACATCCATTTGATGAATTTTCCAACCTTTGGTTGCTGCAATGGCTATTATAGTTCTAACAGAAGTGTACCTGGCAACTGGTGCAAAGGTTTCTTCAAAGTCGATTCCTTCTTTTTGAGAAAAACCTCTAGCCACAAAATGAGCTTTATGTTTTTCAATGCTGCCATCTATAGCATACTTAACTTTGAAGAGCCATTTTGAAGACAACAAATTTTTCCTTAGGTCTCAGAACTATGTCCCAAAAATCATTTTTAGTATAGATTGGTATTCTTCGACCATGGCATCTTTCCAAGCTTGATGTTTAAGTGCTTCAAAAGTACTAGAAGGTTTAGGATTCAAGCTATTACACAAGAAAGCATTATATGTTAATTTTCTAGGTCTCTTGCTTTCTCGGAAGGTTTCGGAAGCGGCTGCGAATCCATTGCCTTCCTGTATTATTTTTCTTGCCCAAAGTGGCCTTTTAGAGTGACCAAGACTCTTCCTGAGTCACTGGAAGGATTTCAGTTTCGATTGAAGTCTCTTCAAGGAACTCCCACTAAATCTCAGGAGTAGGAGTCTCTTCTTGTAACATTAGGATTTCCCGAGTCTAATTTATCATTCAACTTACTCAAGGAATACAATTACTTCTTCGTTTCATAGGAATGCAATTACATCATCCATGTTCATGTGAAGAAGATTTTACCATTAAAAATAGTTAAACAAAATTTCTTCACTAAATACTTGAAATACCATTAAAATAAATTACTTCTGAAATTGAAAATCACATACCTCAAAAAAACTGAGACTGAAAATCAACAAAAGATGCTTCTGCAACCACCCCGATTAGTCCACAAATACACTATAACAATTTCACAAGTCGACTATCATCTAAAAACTACTATCTCAAAAATCATTTGATGATTACAACTAAATACCATATAATTTAAATTAGGGCATCACATATCATTTTACCAATTAGGGCATCAATTAACATTGGTTCATTTAGGGCTTCTGATACCGCTTTACCACTTAGGGCTTCTGTGTCCATCGATTCAATTTAGTACTTTCGCAATGACGGATTTAATCTAGGGCTTTAGATCTCTTTTCCTTCTGACTACTTAACTGTGACAGTAACTCAAGGATTAGAAATATACTTATAATTGATATTCATTTAAATGAAAAACAATCCATGAATCTATCTCTTAGATCTATATGTAAACATCAGTAAGAATGAAGTCCACTCAACTTAATCTCACCTCTTCTTAAATAATAATGATAATACCTATTTCCATTAAACATAGGAATGCATAACTTATCTCTATATGAAGCATGTCCGACATCTTGAGAGAGAGGTGGAACATTGTCAGGAGCTTTACCACCCAACCTCAAACCACAATATATCCGCACATGATCTCTAATGAGAAAGGCCCTCCCTACCCAGAATTGACACGGAACATCTTACCATTCAGTGGGCATCATGATATATAACATGCCCTACAACTTGGCAGCAGAAGATCATCATAACAGGAATATGCATGAGCTATTATTAATTCATATTAAATGATATATATTAAAATGCCATAATTGATATTACTGGTTCTTATTGTTGATGATTCTTTCCTCACACCTACTCACCCTCATTAGGCCTCCAAGCCGATGATTCCTAGGTGCTCGTTTCATAATAATAATTTCACTCTTGCAGGGTATGAATGATTTAATACATTCTGAACTAAATTAGTTATTCACAGTTATCATTGCATTTCCATATCTTTTATACACGTTTAATACTCCCTTATGAATAAAGAAACATCTATGATTTAAAGCAGTTTCCAAGAACTAGATATCTTTTACTAACCACCCCAATTCATTCTGCAATTATATTAATGAAAAAGAGACACATTGAACATTCTTGATTCAACAGTTGCATTAGAAAGAAAACACGACTAGCCATTCTAAATTTGGCAGCATTCTTACTTGTCTCCTACGCTTATATCTTCAACCAATTTTCAATATCTATATCTTTGAAAACAAATTCTCAATACACAATAATCGTATAAGATCAGAGAGTTTATATACAACACACAGATACAACAGATGAACTCATAATATATCCAGCTTGCAAACTAGAAATGAACAACTCAATGCACTCATGATCCATCTTGAATGCTCACAATATATTCTTTACCACAACACTAATAGATTATACAAAAGATACCAATATTTCTTCTACAAACAAATATATATATTTATATAACTTTACAGTTTACATAAATACTGCTATGCTGAAGCTGTGTATAAGGAAAAATGGCAAGCTTTATATGCATAAATTGATACAAAGGAAATCAACAAACTGTAATAATAGATACGTTTGGAAATAGACTATAATAAGAATACGTTTGGCTTAAACCATGACTCATAGCTTCAAGTAAAAGAAGAACAAAATTCAAGAACATATGATAGTTCGATTTATGACAGACTTAGCATTTCGAATCATCAAAGGGTAAGTAATACAGTTTTTAGAAAGGTCTTACGTGACCCTTTGTCACCGTAGCCTGAGACGGCCTCTCTGCTCAGCTAATCACACCTTCAAAGCTTGAATTTCCATGGTAGATAGGTGTCTCTGCCCGACTGTATAAAGCCTTGCATAATGAGATGAATCCGCTATCTTTATTGGAACCTATGGCAAGAGATCTTAGTCGGCTAGCACATTATACACATATAGGATGTCTCAGAAAACAAAGGTGCTAACAAGAAGTTCGATTGCTCAAAAATCATGAAGGTTGTAGGAGGAAAGAATGGATGCCATAGGAGAAGGAATGAATGCCCGCAATAGATAAGGAAAACTATTAAATAAAAATAAGCATGTCTCTACGTCTTCCTATAGTTACAAGATTCATTTCGAATTCCCCAAAAGTCTAAATGAATTTAAAAACATAAATACTATAAAAAATGCCAACAATAATCGGTTAACAGCAAAAATAATAATAGGAAGAGAATAGAATTGGAAGATTATAATAAATTAATAATAAAATTATTATAATCCGAACATTATTATAATGTACAACTATTAAATTATTAAATAATAATGGTGCCAAATCATTTGATTATATTTAAATGAACATTTATAAACAATTATTAAAAATACTAATACAAAAGATAATTTAAAATCTTTTAAAATACGTTTTATAAATAATTTAATTATTTTAATTAAATGATTTATCAAACAACTCAATTATTTTTAATTAAACTATTTATTAAAATAACTCATGCGATTCCACAGATGTATTTTGTTCCAAGTCACTAGGTCCTCTATTTGTCTGCTCAGTGATGGTGACACCCTGCCTAATTCTTTTCTAACAATGCTTCCACCCCTTCGGCATGCTCCCTAGGAGAATTTTTTCCGTAATTAAATTATAAATTATATAATCATAAATAATCATAACAGTAAACCTTTCATCCTAATTTCATGAATTCGCGATTAACGATCAACTAACATGTCATCTACACTTGAAATCATAACGACCAACCATTTCACCATATTATATCAAATTAAACTGTCAACTGACTTCATGCGAACCTCAACGGCTATATTTCAAACTAGGTCAAAAATTGGGATCTAACACTTCTGGAGATACATCAAGTGTATCTAGTTCATTGAATGATGTAACTCTTCTGAAAGCAACATCTTCCTCAAAGATGACATCTCAGCTTAATTCTATTTGCTTCTGTTCAGGTATGTAAACTCTGTATCATTTTATTGTTTCACTAAAACCAATGAGAATACCCTTTCTTCCAGAAGGTTCTAACTTAGTCCTCTTCTCCTTAGGTATATGAAAATATACAAGACATCTGAATATCCTTAGGTGATTGATGTCAGGTTTCTTTCCAAAAAAGGCTTCTTCAGAAGTCTTATTGTCCAAATGTGAGTGAGGACATCTATTCCGAATATAGACTACAGCGTTGGATGCTTCAGCCCAAAAGGACATGCTCAAATTTTGATCAAAAATCATAGCCTGAGCAACTTCTACAGTGCTTCTATTCTTCCTTCCAGCAACCCCATTTTGTTGAGGATTGTAAGGTACTGTGAACTCCCTCTTAATCCCAGTTAGTTTGTAGAACTCTTTAAATATTTTAGAAGTATACTTCTTCCCATTATTTGTTCTCAGAATTTTAATGTTCTTACCGTTGGAGTTCTTAGTGATAGTTTTGAATTCTTTAAACTTAGAGAGAATCTCTTCAGATTCTTTGCATTTAAGGAAGTATATCCATGTCTTCCTTGAAAAATCATCAACAAATATCAAACAGTACAAGAATCCTCCTATAGAAGGTATAGACATAGGCCCACATAGATCAAAATGTACTATTTCCAACACTTCTTTTGTTTTGCTCAAACTATGAGGAAATGAATTTTTACTATTTTCCCTAAGGCACAACCTTTACATGATTCATTGTGAATATGGTTTAACTTGGGTATTCTGGTTACTACATTCTCCATTGATGTTAGAGCACGGAAGTTGATATGACCTAGTCTTCTATGCCATATTTCATTTGAATCTGAGGTCTCATGTACAACTACAAGGTTTGTCTTAGCACATAGCTCATAAAAGTCCTTGTCTTATTCCTATTGTTAGAGCCCTTTTAATGGTTGAATTTTTAGGCCTTGCTAGTACTTTTCCTCCGATGAATGTGATTCTAAAACCATCATCTTCAAGTGCAGATACAGATATTAAATTCCTCTTAATACCTGGTACATAAAGAACTCCAGAAAGTTGAATAGAATTTCCAGATTTCAATTTTATGGTGCAGGTCCCAATTCCTTTTATGGAGTGTGTAGAATCATCACCAATTGTAACTTCTTCATCTGTTTCTATTTGCATGCTTTCTAGGTTATATTGATATCCAGTGATGTGTCTAGAAGACCCATTGTCAACTATCCATGTATTCCTTTTTGTTGATATCTGGCTAGAGAATGCTGAATAAAAGGCAAACTTCTCATATTCATTGCCTTCATTTGACTTCTCAGATTTTGCAAAAGATGCTTAAGGTTTAGATCTATCAGGACAATTTATTGCATAATGTCCATATAGATCACATCTGAAGCATTGGATTTTGGACAGGTCTTTCTTTTGTTTGGATTGTCCTTTTTCATAAAAATTTCTTTTCCTTTTGTTTTTTTCTTCTTTCCCTTCTTATGAGCATTTCGATTAAGAACTTGAACATCTTTATCTAGGGTTTTGTGTTTTCCCTTAATCATCAATCTCGATTCTTTTTGAAGACAATCTGATCTTAAACGATCCAATTTAGGGATTTTACACCTAGCACTTATACCTTGTACAAAGGATTCCCACAAGTTTGGAAATCCTCCTAATGCTATTAAGGATAATTCTTGATTTTCAATCTCATAACCAAGTGCAAATAATTGATCTCTCAAGTTTGTGATTCTCATAAAGAAAACATTTATAGTTTCTCCTTTACTCATGCTTACACTATTCCTCTACCTTTTAAGAGCAAGTTTTTTGCCTATATTATTGATTATAAATGCATTTTCAAAAGCTCGAAACATACAATATGTTGTATGTTTTGCCACAATAGGTACTATGCGGTCTCGAACAACATCTACAATTATCTTCATAGCCTTTTCATTTTTCTCGATCCATTCTAATTTCTCAAGATCATCTTTAGATTCCTCTTTGTCCTCTCTTACAAATGATTCCAATTTGTTTTCTTTTAACAACATCATTACTCGAAGTTGCTAGGATTTGAAGTTATCAACACTTCCAAGGTGATGTTTGAATCTCATTGTGTTTGTCATTTTTGTAGGAAGATAAGATAAGATAAGATAATGATATTAATATCCAACAAAAGACCAAAAGAGGTCTATGGGACTATAAAGATTACAATAGTGCGGCTGACACCAGCAGGAACACACAAAGGTGTCCAAAAATAAATGAAAATCAAACAACAACAAATAAAGAGATAGAGAGAACGCCAAGGAAGACTAGGAGTCCTTAGGCGAAAAGAAATCAGTCATTGAATGAAACGCATGCTGATGTGTAGAGGCTTTTTACTGTCTCTGGCCACAATTGTGGACAGAGGGTTAGGCGTAAATATGTTACTAGAGGATATATGGAAAAAGTTGAGATAGCCTACGTTGTGGCCACCTACATTTCAGTTACTCACTACGGATCAACACGAAATCAAGTCGTTGGAAACCCTGATGGCGCAACCGATAACTATTGGAACGCAACTATTTCTATTAGATTTCGTGGTCATTCCGTTAAAAAGAAAAGGGTACGACACTATCCTAGGAAGGGGTTGGTTGGTGCAAGCAAAAGTGAAGCATGATTGGAAACAAAATACCCTATCCATGGAACATGGAGGCCGAAGATTTGTAATTGACTTACACACACAGATGGTAGGTGAGGAGGCAACGTCATCAGATTCCGAAGGCGAAGGCGAAGATGACGATGAAGGAAAGAAGAGAATGGAACCTAACGAAGGAGTATTGAGATTAGGAGGGTCGACTGATGACAACCTAGACTCGGTGAATAGCTTACTCCACTGGCAGATGGACGATTACGAGCTCTTTCCGAGTTGTAACATGTTGGGAGTCGAAGAGAGAAAAGAAGGGAACAAGTTTCTAGGAGAGTATAGCGAAGTGAAGGAGGAAGAAGCACATGTAGATGAAACACTAACGCATACATTTAGTGATGACAAACCTATAAAATATGAAGAGCCTACTGTAATAACAATGAACTTAGGAGATGAAACCAATCCGAAAAATATCTTTGTGGGAGATGATTGGAATCTAGTCCTAAGGGCAGCAGCGTTCAAAATATTTATGGAGTACAAGGACGTCATCACATGGACGTATAAAGATTTGAAAGGAGTACCACCAGAATTATGTGTTCACCGGATACCATTGATTAAAGGTGCAGTGCCCGTACGAAAGTAGTTGTACCGGATGAACAAAAACTATGCCGCATGAGTCACTGATGAGATCGATCGGATGCTGGAAGCAGGAATTATTTTCAGAATGCAGACAAGTGAGTGGGTATCACCGATTGTGATATCTCTGAAAAAGGACACCACGCATATAAGAATATGCGTAGATTTTTGATGCCTAAATGCAGTAACGATCAAATATCCGTTTCCGATACCATTCACCAATAGCATTCTGGAAGAAGTTGCGAGGCATGAGATTTATTCATTCCTGGATGGGTTCTTTGGATACAACCAAATATCCATCACCGAAGAAGACAGTTTGAAAACAACATTCATAGTGGACAATGGAGTATATGCCTACAACAGGATGTCATTCAGACTGTGTAATGCTCTAGCAATGTTCCAAAGAATTATCCTACACATATTTGATAAAATGTCTGTCGCAAACTCAAAAGCATTTTTGGATGATTGGTCAATTTATAGCATAAACATATAACAACACTCAAAGAATGCATGGAGAGATGCAAACGAGCGAGACTGGCACTAAATCCGAAGAAGTGCAGGTTCATGGCACCACAGGGGAAGCTATTAGGACACATAGTCTGCAAAATAGGGTTGAAGACAGATCTTGACAAAGTTCGCGTAATTTTGGATATGCCACTGTCAACGGATGTATCAGAAGTAAAATCATTCCTCGGACATATTGGATACTGTCGGAGGTTTATGAACTTTGCAAAAATATCCTACCCGTTGGACAAATTAACCTGCAAAGGCGAACCTTATAAATGGAAAGCGGAGCAGAATGAAGCTTTCGATAGACTAAAAATGAGGTTGGACACAACACCGATCCTGGCTTATCCAAACTGGGAAAAGGAATTTCATGTTCATGTTGATGCATCGAACTACGCGATTGGAGCAACACTGGCACAGACAAGTGACCACAGATTGGATGATCCCATATTTTGCAAGTAGACTGTTATCTAAAGCAGAAAAAATTATAGTACGACAGAGCGAGAGGCACAGGGGATGGTGTACGCAATACAAAACTTCATACATTATTTATTGGCGACGCCATTTGTATTCTATTTAGATCGTCAAGCACTATTATATCTCGTAAATAAGCCGACCATTGTGGTATAGCCAAGAAAGAGTCATGTAAGTGTGGATCACTTGTCAAGGATAAAATCAGGAGAGCCACCGAAGCAGGTCAATAATGATTTTCCTAACACGCAGCTATTTCAGATTACCGTACTACCATCCTAGTATACGTGTATCGCAAAATACCTTTTGACAGGCCAATCTTCTAGGGAGATGTCGCCAAACAAGAGAAGGAAACTAGTGCTAAGTGTAATACCCCAAGATTGGCTCATTGCCATGATCACCAATTTTGGTCTATTTTGACCAATTCTAAGACCTATTCTAATAGGCAATTCTCATTCTACTACTCGCTACTTGACTTAATTGTCAAATGCAGAAAACCCTAATCTGCATTCATCATACTCATTATTTAATCCCTATAGTACGCACTCATATTAGCCACGTTAAACCTATTTGATTTCACTTTAATTTAATCTAAAGTATTCATACTTTATTAAATTAAATTATCTCCTAAGGCTAATGTATAATGGAATTAAATTTATTTAATTTAATAAATATGCCTATTTTAATTAATTAAACGAAATTATTTAATTAAATAGAAAAGTTGTTTCTAATTAATTAAGAAAAGGTATTTAATTAAATAGGAAGCCATTCCTAATTAATTAAATGAAGTTATTTAATTAAATAAGAAAAGTGTCTCTAATTAATTAAATAAAATTATTTAATTAAATGGAAAAGGTATTTATGAGAGCATATTTCATTTTATTAAATAAATATTCTTTCTAATTCTTCTCTTCAATTCAAAAATGGAAATTCCTAGATAACTATTGATCAGATTAGAAGTGATCCAGATCACTTGCTTTCACACTAAAGTCTATCTGAGCTGACTGACTCTTACACTCAGATCTGAGTCAGTTAACTCCCTCTAATTTGGGAATCTTCCACCTTAACTGAACCTCATCTTCAATCCTGACCATTCATTGAAATCGATCTCAACCATTGATTCATTTCAAGAAAATCTATTTAAGAGACCCTCATTTCTTCATTTTGGGAAGTTGGAATTTGAATAGTATTGAATTGTTGTCGAACTTGTCAGTACTGATCCTCAGACATTTGCAGAGGCGACAGGACATTCAGAATGGGACAGTACAATGGAGGAGGAATATTCTTCTTTGATGAAGAACCACACATGGGATCTTTGTTCTCTTCCCAAAGGGAGAAAACTAGTGCGTTGTAAGTGGATTTATCGCACTAAGTATGCTGCTGATGGTTCCATTGATAAGCATAAGGCTCGTCTTGTTGCGAAGGGTTTTTCGCAAGTCGAGGGTGTTGATTACTCCGAGAAATTTGCCCCTGTCGAGAAGACGAATTCTATTCACCTTGACTTGTACCTCGCAACTTCACAGGGATGGTCAGTTTATCAGATGGATGTGAAAAGTGCCTTCCTGCACGGTGATATCACAGAGGAGATTTATATGGAGCAGCCTCCAGGTTTTGTGCAGGATCCCACCTTGGTTTGCAGGCTTCGATGTTTATTGTATGGTCTCAAACAAGCCCCTAGGGCTTGGTATGAGAAGATGGACTCATTTCTGCTGTCTACAGGCTTCACTCGCTACCATTTCGATACCACAGTGTACATTCAGTGTCTTGGTGATGAGATTCTGATTCTCGTTTTGTATGTTGATGATCTTATCCTTACAGGTAGTTCGTCATCCATGCTCCAGGATGTTAAGCGTACACTGATGGACTAGTTTGAGATGAGTGATCTTGGTTTGCTGCACTACTTTCTTGGTCTTCAGATTCATCAATCTCCTACTGGCATTTTTGTGTATCAGCAGAAGTATGCTCTTGACATGCTTTGTCACTTTCACATGCTTGATTGTAAGGCTGCTCCTACACCATTTCATTCGGGTGTTACTTTGTCTACCTCCTGCTCTTCACCTACAATGGATGCTACTTTGTATCGACAGTTGGTTGGCAACCTATTGTACCTAACACACACCCACCCTGATCTTTCTTTTAAGGTTGGCCTAGTCTCTTGATTTTCTCAAGACCCTCATGAGAGTCACTGGCAAGTTGCCAGGTGTATTCTGCGCTACATTCAGGGCACACTTATGTATGGCATTCATTACACTACGAGGACTCCACACATTGTTGGCTACACTAACTCAAATTGGGTCGGTGATGTTGATGATCAGAAGTCTACTTCTGGCTTTGTCTTTTGCCTTGGCTCCGGTCCCATCACATGGTCGTGCAAGAAGCAGCATGCTCGAGCACTTTCATCTACAGAGGCTGAGTACAGGGCTGCAGTTCTTGCTAGTCAGGAGGCTTTATGGCTTCGTCAGTTGATGACTGAGTTTGGATTTCCTCCTAATCGCCCTACTGTTTTGTGGTGCGATAATCAGAGTACCATCCACATTTCTCACAACCCGGTGGAACATCAGCATACCAAGCACATTGAGTTGCATATGCATTTCATCCGTCAGTTGATCCAGGATGGTGTTATTGCATTGGAGTACATTCCTACCACCGGTCAGGTTGCAAACATTTTCACATAGCAATTCTAATTTTCTATTGTGAAATATTCTTGTGCGGTATTTGCTTCAAGCTCTTTGCTCCCTAGGTTTTTCTTCAGCAAGCTATTTGCACTGTAGGTGATCTTGGCGCATTATCGAAGTTGGAATCTCAACTCCTACAAAACTAAATACTCATTTCGCTTTCTAGCTTTCACATTGCTATTACTTTTAAATTCTCATTTAAAATAAGAATGCATACATTTAGCTTAATGTCTTTTATTTCTTAGATTAATTGCTTGCACTTCATCTAGATTACTTACATATCATATAGGCATAATTGCATTTAAATCCTTCGTTCTTAGAGGGTTTGGTTGCCTGCACCTCAAATCTGAGGACATTAATTAGGCAAAATCCTTCTAGATAGAAGGCGGCAAGTCGCTCTGTTGGTTCTTCTTGGATGAACTATTCCATGTTTATTCCAGGATGATTCCACAGGTAAAGACTATGTCGAAGTGTCTATGAGGTTCAGAGGCCCACATTTCATGTAATACCCCAAAATTGGCTCATTGCCATGATCACCAATTCTGGTCTATTTTGACCAATTCTAAGACCTATTCTAATAGGCAATTCTCATTCTGCTACTCGCTCCTTGACTTAATTGTCAGATGCATAAAACCCTAATCTGTATTCATCATACTTATTATTTAATCCCTATAGTACGCACTCATATTAGCCACGTTAAACCTATTTGATTTCAATTTAATTTAATCTAAAGTATTCATACTTTATTAAATTAAATTATCTCCTAAGGCTAATGTACTATGGAATTAAATTTATTTAATTTAATAAATATGCCTATTTTAATTAATTAAACGAAATTATTTAATTAAATAGAAAAGCTATTTCTAATTAATTAAGCAAAGTTATTTAATTAATTAGGAATTTCCTAAAATGAATCAATGGTTGAGATCGATTTCAATCAACGGCTAGGATTGAAGATGAGGTTCAGTTAAGGTGGAAGATTCCCAAATTAGAGGGAGTCAACTGACTCAAAACTGAGTGTAAGAGTCAGTCAGCTCAGATAGACTTTAGTGTGAAAGCAAGTGATCTGGATCACTTCTAATTTGATCAGTAGTTATCTAGGAATTTCCATTTTTGTACTGAAAAGAAGAATTAGAAAGAATATTTATTTAATAAAATGAGTGATATGCTCTCATAAATACCTTTTTCATTTAATTAAATAATTTTATTTAATTAATTAGAGACACTTTTCTTATTTAATTAAATAACTTCATTTAATTAATTAGGAATGGCTTCCTATTTAATTAAATAACTTTGCTTAATTAATTAGAAATAGCTTTTCTATTTAATTAAATAATTTCGTTTAATTAATTAAAATAGGCATATTTATTAAATTAAAAAATTTAATTCCATAGTACATTAGCCTTAGGAGATAATATAATTTAATAAAGTATGAATACTTTAGATTAAATTAAATTGAAATCAAATAGGTTTAATGTGGCTAATATGAGTGCGTACTATAAGGATTAGATAATGAGTATGATGAATGCAGATTAGGGTTTTCTGCATCTAACAATTAAGTCAAGTAGCAAGTAGCAGAATGAGAATTGCCTATTAGAATAGGTCTTAGAATTGGTCAAAATAGACCAGAATTGGTGATCATGGCAATGAGCCAATTTTGGGGTATGACATTTTGCCCCTCTTTGAATGAATGTGCGAGCAGCACGTTGAATTCAAAGAAAATCAAAAAGCATGATGCGAGGATCAAGAAATGAGATTGGTTCCAAAATTGATGATACGAAGACCAATTGATAAGCTTTTAAGGACTATCTCTAGAACAGAGTTTAATCCCAAGGAATCCAAGTAGAATACCTAGATACCTAAAATTGATGAGTATTTAAAAGGTTTCTTTAGAACGAAGTTTGACCTTTAAGGATCCAAATAGAACACCTAGATACCTAAGATTGAAAGCATTTAAAAGATCATCTCCAGATAGAACACGTAGATACCTGAGATTGAAAACATTTAAAAGATCATCTCCAGAAAGGAGCTTAACCTTTAAAGATCCAGATCGAATACCTAGATACCTGAGATTGAAAGCATTTAAAAGATCATCTCCAGAATGGAGCTTAACCTTTAAGGATTCAGATAGAACACCTAGATACCTGAGATTGAAAGCATTTAAAAGATCATCTCCAGAACGGAGCTTAACCTTTAAGGATCCAGATAGAACACCTAGATACCTGAGAGTGATAAGCATTTAAAAGATTATCTCCAGAACAGAGCTTAACCTTTAAGGATCCAGAGAGAACACCTAGATACCTGAGAGTAATAGCATTTAAAAGATTATCTCTAGAACGGAGCTTAACCTTTAAGGATCCAGATAGAACACCTAGATACCTGAAATTGATAAAAGATAGCAAGATCGAATTATGAGTCATAGAATCATCCCCAAAATGAGGCTTGATCCTCAGGAGTCGAGGTTTAGATTGTCCCGATACCTGTAATCAAATGATGACAAGATGAAAAAGATGCCAGAAAGAGGGAAACAAGATGCCCCTAGTGGTGAGATGCCCTGAATGATGAGGACATAAAATGGGAATGAGATGCCCCGAGCAATAAGTATCCAATTATGTAATCATCTTGCCCCCTCGAGAGCGAAATCGAAAGATGACACACCAGAAATGTGACACCAAGCAGTAGAAGAAATCTGAGATTCAACAGAATGTTTGAAGAAATCGGAAGAAGATTCAGAGTTAATTAGTAATGATTTGAGGTTCCGAAGACCAAGTTTGACCAAAAGTTGACCAATTTTGACCACAGTTGACTTTTTCAAAAATAAATTTTGAAAATATGAAGAATGTTGAATTGAAAAGATTCCAAGAATTGCGAAGTATTTGAAAAATTAGGACTACACAAGCGTTTGATCACGTTGGTCCCAAAATTTTAAAATGCATTTTTGAGGCACTTAAGTGTGTCAGATTTTGAATTCGATCCCATAAATGAATTCAAAGCAGCCAAAGTAGCCAAAAGAGTGATTAATCTATCATTTGTGACCATAAAATTTGTCCTTTTTAATATAGCAAGTTAACATAAGCATCAAAGCATAAATGCTAGGATGACCAGAATGTTGCTTGTATGACAGACACACCAAACACACGAGAGATCCATCTTATGCTAAGTATTCAGTATTTATTCTGTCCGCAACGACCCTTGCGTTTGTAACCCGAGACAAAAGTGTGCTAGGTATACTCGCAATGACCTGTATATTCACTTAGTAGGACGAGTATCAGTATTTACTGTAGCATGAAAAGTTCACTCCAACAAACAAGGAGAAGAACCAACGTTATTGACGTATTCTAATAAAAGGAGTCGAGGTACACACGGCCATCCAATATGAGATGGAGGCTTATAAAGGAATCTAGAGACGTGACGCAAGCAACAGTAGGCAGACACAGTTGAAACAACTAGTGACTTTTGCAAAAGAGATTCTATGAGGAGAATCTTTGAAAACAAGGGACACTGGCGACAGTAGGCAGACGCAGTGAGGATCACTGGTGACTATCGCGAGGGAGATTCTATGAGGAGAATCTCAAAAATAGTGACACTAGCGGCAGTAGGCAGACGCAGTGAGGACCACTGGTGACTGTCACGAAGGAGATTCTATGAGGAGAATCTCAAAAAGAGTGACACTGAAGGGGAATGCCCTCGAGCTGTAACAAGACTCAATCCATGGATACATGAGCGGAAAGCAGGAAAAGCAGGAAACCGAAAGCATGAAAGCGACTGTACAGAATAGCCAGAAGATGCCCTGCAAGATGGAGCGTTGGGAACAAGAGGCACCTGTTTACCAGGATTTCACCTTCTTGGCAGAATTTTCCTTTTTTTGCTACCATGATCCCTGTTTCTAGGTTTTCATCAATGGCACTTTTTTCAATTTTTTTGTATTTTTCTCTTTTTGAATTTTTTTGTATTTTTCTCTTTTTGAATTTTTTTGTATTTTTTGTATTTTCACTTTTTTTTTTTTGGTGTTACCAAGGCGCCTATTGCTAGGTTTTCACCAGGGTAACAATTTTTTTCAGCACTTTTTCTGATTTTTAGGATTTTTTTCAGGACATATAGATATGTACAAAGAGCTTACTTGATATTAGATCAACTATAAAACCGCTTCAGGTGGAGAGTGTTGACAGGTACTTTTAGCGCATCTCCCTCGGTTGTGGAAAGCTAATAAGCGCCGGACCCATATACTACAGTAACGATGTACGGACCGAGCCAGTTTGGTTCAAACTTTCCTTTTTGTACTCGATGTTGTTGATTCTTGGGGTTCTCTCTCAGGATGAGATCACCCAGCTGGAAGTCACGTGGCTTGACCCTTCGATTGTAGCTTCTTTCCATTCGTTGTTGATATGCTCGCAGATGATCACATGCCACTTGTCGTCGTTCATCCAGTAACACAAGCTCTTGAAGCCAAAGTATCCTGTAGTCATCATCAGTGATAAGGCCCTTCATAGAGATTCTCAAGATAGGAATCTCGACCTCTATTGGAAGCACAGCATCCGCAAAATACACAAACGCAAAGGGAGTCGTGCCCGTTGGAGTTCTGATGCTTGTCCTATATGCCCACAGGGCTGGATTGATCTGGAGATGCCAATCTCTCCCTGATTTGCTGACTGTGCGATGAAGAATCTTGAAGATTGCCTTATTGGATGCCTCAGCCTGGCCATTACCCTGAGGGTAATAAATGGAAGACCAACGTTGTGTAATTTTGAATTTCTTGCATAGTTCCTTGAGGTCTTTATTCTTGAATTGTCCTTCATTGTCAGTAATGATTGAGGACAGCACACCATATCTGCAGATGATGTAGTTTGTGATGAAAAGTGCTACAGTTTTGCCATCAGCAACTGTGAGAGGTACTGCCTCTACCCACTTTGTGAAATAATTTGTAGCCGTGATAATGAACTTATGTCCATTAGAGGAGGTTGGGTGGATCTGTCCCACCAAGTCGAAGGCCCATTGTTGAAATGGCCATGTTGTAGTAAAAAGAATCAGCTCTCTGCCTGGAGCGTGAATCAGATTCCCGTGCAGCTAACACTGCTTGCAGGACCTAGCATACTTGATAGCTTCTTGCTCCATTTTGGGCCAGTAGTAACCAACACGAAGGAGTTTGCGAGCTAGTGTCAAGCCATTGGAATGAGCTCCACAAATGCCCTCATGAACGTCAATTAGTGCACGTTTGGACTCTTTGGGTTCTAAACACCTAAGGAGTGTTCTGTCGAGACCTCTCCTAAACAGATCGTCAGCAATAATGACATAATGCGAAGCATTACGGATTAGATAACGTTTCTCATTCCAAGTCAGACCTTCCAGAATGGTTTGATTACGAAGGTAGGAATAAATGTGATGGTAGCGAGATGATTCTTGTCCTATAACAGAACAGATCATCTTAGAATCAGGGGTGTCATAGGCTGGGTAGTGTAACGCTCCCACCAAGAACTCATGTCAAAGATCATTTTCAAGCATTTGTAGCAGGGAGGCCAGAGTAGCCATGGCATCAGCCGCTTTATTATTTGCTCGTGGAACTTGTTGGAAGGTGATGTGTGCAAAATACTTCTTTAAGTCATCAACCATTCGCTTATAAGGAATTAGTTTCTCATCCTTTGTTTAGTACACATTATTAACTTGGTTGATGACAAGCTGAGAGTCACCAAAGATATCTAACTGATCCACTCTCCATTCAGCTGCAATTTTCATGCTATTGATCAAAGCTTCGTATTCAGCAATGTTGTTTGTACAAGGAAATAGAATCTTGTACGCTTTGGGCAATGAGTATCTTTGTGGTGTAATAAAGAGTAATCCAGCACCTGATCCTTGTTGTGTGAAGGACCCATCAAAGAACATAACCCATGTGTGGTGCATGAGTGTCAGAATCGACTCCTCTGGGAAATCAATGATCATTGGTCAAAAGTGTTAAACGCAATATTCATCTACAAGATTTGGATCTCATCCTAGATTGCATGGAAAAATTCAGTCTTCGACTCAATCCTAAGAAATGCACATTTGCTGTCACATCAGGGAAGTTGCTGGGATACATTGTTTCTGCAAAAGGAATTGAGGTAGATCCAGAGAAAGTACAAGCAATAATGGACATACCACCACCTCGAAACATCAGTCAGATGAGAGGACTACAGGGAAGGCTCCAATCTATTCGCAAGTTTATTTCACAATTAGCAGATAGATCACAACCCTTCACAAAGACCTTACATAAGGGTGTAAAATTTAATTGGAGCCAAGATTGTGAGCAAAGCTTAACACAGATCAAACATTATCTTGTCAATCCACCAATCCTGATGCCTCCCATTCATGGGAAGCCTTTGCTTTTATACATCTCGGCAACTGAAACATCTCTAGGAATCCTTCTGGCTCAGGAAGACAATGACAACAAAAAAAGGGCTATTTACTACTTGAGCCGCACACTAGTCTCTTATAAGAAAAACTATAGCATTATTGAGAAAGCTTGCTTGCCAGTTGTCTTTGCTTCCCAGAAGTTGAGACACTACATGCTTGCCCACACGACGAGGCTCGTGGCTAAAATAGACCCACTAAAGTACTTGCTTAATAAGGAAACTCTCACAGGAAGATTGGCTGAATGGGTTATGATACTCAGTGAGTTTGATATTCCAATATGTTGAACGCAAGGCTATCAAGGGACAGGCAATTGCAGATCAACTGGCCGATGCACCCATACAGAGTCTTCTTCCAATGAACATTGATTTCCCAGATGAGTCGATTCTGACACTCATGCACCACACATGGGTTATGATCTTTGATGGGTCCTTCACACAAAAAGGATCAGGTGCTGGATTACTCTTTATTACACCACAAAGATACTCATTTCCCAAAGCGTACAAAATTATGTTTCCTTGTACAAACAACATTGTTGAATACGAGGTTTTGATCAATGGCATGAAAATTGCAACTGAATGGAGAGTGGATCAGTTAGATATCTTTGGTGACTCTCAGCTTGTCATCAACCAAGTTAATAATGTTTACCAAACAAAGGATGAGAAACTAATTCCTTACAAGCGCATGGTTGATGACTTAAGGAAGTATTTTGCACAGATCACCTTCCAACAAGTTCCACGAGCAGATAATAAAGCGGCTGATGCCATGGCTACTTTGCCCTCCCCACTACAAATGCCTGAAAATGATCTCTGACATGAGTTCTTGGTGGAAGCGTTACACTACCCAGCCTATGACACCCCTGATTCTAAGATGATTTGTTCTGTTATAGGACAAGAATCATCTCGCTACCATCACATTTATTCCTACCTTCGTAATCAAACCATTCCGAAAGGTTTGACCCGGAATAAGAAAAGTTACCTAATCTGTAATGCTTCGCATTATGTCATTATTGCTGACGATCTGTATAGGAGAGGTCTCGACGGAACACTCCTTAAGTGTTTAGAACTCGAAGAGTCCAAACGTGCACTAATTGACGTTCATGAGGGCATTTGTGGAGCTCATTCCGGCCTGACACTAGCTCGCAAACTCCTTCGTATTGGTTACTACTGGCCCAAAATGGAGCAAGAAGCTATCAAGTATGCTAGGTCCTACAAGCAGTGTCAACTACCCGGGAATCTGATTCATGCTCCAGTTAGAGAGCTAATTCCTTCTACTACAACATGGCCATTTCGACAATGGGCCTTCGACTTGGTGGGACAGATCCACCCAACCTCCTCTAATGGACATAAGTTCATTATCACAGCTACAGATTATTTTACAAAGTGGGTAGAGGCAGTACCTCTCACAGTTGCTGATGGAAAAACTGTATCACTTTTCATCACAAACTACGTCATCTGCACATATGGTGTGCTGTCCTCAATCATTACTAACAATGGAGGACAATTCAAGAATAAAGACCTCAAAGAACTATGCAAGAAATTCAAAATCACACAACATTGGTCTTCCATTTATTACCCTCAGGGTAATGGCCAGGCTGAGGCATCCAATAAGGCAATCCTCAAGATTCTTCATTGCACAATCAACAAATCAGGGAGAGACTGGCATCTCCAGATCAATCCAGCCCTATATATAGGACAAGCATTAGAACTCCAACGAGCACAACTCCCTTTACGTTGGTGTATGGCGTGGATGTTGTGCTTCCAGTAGAGGTCGAGATTCCTACCTTGAGAATCTCTATGAAGGGCCTTATCACTGATGATGACTATAGGATACCTCGGCTTCAAGAGCTTGTGTTACTGGATGAACGACGACAAGTGGCATGTGATCATCTGCGAGCATATCAACAACGAATGGCAAGAAGCTATAATCGAAGTGTCAAGCAACGTGACTTCCAGCTGGGTGATCTCGTCCTGAGAGAGAACCCTAAGAATCAATGAGTACAAAAAGGAAAGTTTGAACCAAACTAGCTCAGTCCGTACATCGTTACTACAGTATATGGGTCCGGCGCTTATCAGCTTTCCACAATCGAGGGAGAAGTGCTAAAAAAACTTGTCAACAATCTCCACTTGAAGCGGTTTTACAGTTGATCTAATATCAAGTAAGCTCTTTGTACATATCTATATGTCCTGAAAAAAATCCTAAAAATCAGAAAAAGTCCTAAAAAAAATTGTTACCCTGGTGAAAACCTAGCTATAGGCGCCTTGGTAACACCAAAAAAAAAAGAAGTGAAAATCCAAAAAATACAAAAAAATTCAAAAAGAGAAAAATACAAAAAAATTGAAAAAAGTGTCATTGATGAAAACCTGGAAACAGGCATCATGGTAGCAAAAAAAGGAAAATCCTGCCAAGAAAGTGAAAACCTGGTAAACAGGTGCCTCTTGTTCCCAACGCTCCATCTTGCAGCGCATCTTCTGGATATTTTGTACAGTCGCTTTCATGCTTTCGCTTTCTTGCTTTCCGCTCATGTATCCATGGATTGAGTTTTGTCACAGCTCAGGGCCATTCCCCTTCAGTGTCACTCTTTTCGAGATTCTCCTCATAGAATCTCTTTTGCGATAATCACCAGTCGTTCTGGCTATGTCTACCTACTTTCGCTAGTGTCACTCCTTTCAAGATTCTCCTCATAGAATCTCTTTTACGACAGCCACCAGTCATTCTGGCTGTGTCTACCTACTGTCGCTAGTGTCACTCCTTTTGAGATTCTCCTCATAGAATCTCTTTCGCAATAGTCACCAGTTGTTTCACCTGTGTCTGCCTACTGTTGCTTGGGTAATGTTTCTGAATTCCTTTATTGAAGATCTCTCTTGCGTCAGTCACCAATCGTTTTGGCTGTGTCTGTCTACTGTCACTCAGTCCCCTTTAAGTTCTTCATCTTGAAGATTCCTCTTTGACCTCAATCACCAATCATTCTGACTGCGTCTGCCTACTGTTGTCACCCTACTGAAGAGATTTCTTCCAAACATGTTCTGGACACTGACACTTGACATCAATCCCAAAAACATTGAACTCAAAAATGATATACTTGTTTGGATATGCTGAGCATTTGCTTTGTTTGCTTTGTTTTGCTTTATCATATCTCCTTGAGCAACTCGATGATGTCATCTTCGACTAGAGAAGTAATGATTGGGGGCATGATCTTTTCTTTGCTTTTTGTCTGTGGTTTAGTTCCAATAAATTGATCTATTCCTATAAAAGGGGTGTCCACTATAAGAGCCTCCATCTCGTATTGGATGGTCATGTGTACCTCAACTCCTTTTATACGAATACGTCAATAACGTTGGTTCTTCTCCTTGTTTGTTGGAGTGAACTCTTCATGCTACAGTAAATACTGATACTCATCCTGTTAAGTGAACGTACGGGTCACTGCGAGTACACCTAGCATACTTTTGTCTACTTTTGTCTCAGGTTACGAACGCAAGGGTCGTTGCGGACAGAATACTTACTGAATACTTAGCATAAGATGGATCTCCTGTGTGTTTGGTATGTTTGTCATGCAAGCAACATTCTAGTCATCCTAGCATTTATGCTTTGATGCTTATGTTAACTTGCTACATTAAAAGGGACAAATGTTCTGGTTATTTTGGCTTCTTGTGCATCGAATGCTTACATTTAATCCCGACAAACCTATAACGTATGTTCTATTCGTATTACCATGATTGCAATGTCAGTGAGAATTGTATAACATACAAGCTTTGTTCTATATCCAGTGATGATAAATTGTAGAGGCTTGGTAACCAGACCTAGGGTTGCATTTAATATAGTTTTGCATTACATAATTCACATACATAAGCACACAATTCGGTTGTGATTCCATTTCTCCCTTGTGTGAGGAAAGATTGGGGGCATCTTCACACCTATCAGGTTTCTCCATGACTACACAAATAATCGATCAATCACCCTCTTGGCTATTTTGGCTACTTTGAATCCATTTTCGGGATCGAATTCAAAATCTGACACACCTAAGTGCCTCAAAAATGTGTTTTAAAATTTTTGGGTCCAACGCGATTGAACGCTTGTGCAATCCAAATTTTCCTGATATTTTGGGATTCCTGGAATTCTTTCAACTCAAACTTCATCATATTTTCAAAATCCATTTTCGAAATATACAACTCAGGTCAATCATGGTCAATTCTAATTTTGGTCAAACTTGGTCTTCTAGACCTCAAAACCATGCCGAATTAACTCTGAATCTTCTTCTGATTTATTCTACATTCTGTTGAATCTCAGATTTCTTTTACTGCTTTATGTCACATTTCTGGTGTGTCATCTTTCGATTTCGCTCTCGAGGGGGCAAGATGATTACATCATTGAATACTTATTGCTCGGGGCATCTCGTTCCCATCTTATGTCCTCATCATTCAAGGCATCTCACCACTAGGGGCATCTTGTTTCCCTCTTTCTCGCATCTTTTTCATCTTGTCATCATTTGATTACAGGTATCGGGACAATCTAAACCTCGACACCTGAGGATCAAGCCTCATTTTGGGGATGATTCTATGACTCATAATTCGATCTTGCTATCTTTTTTCAATTTGAGGTATCTAGGTGCTCTATCTGGATCCTTCATGGTTAAGTTCCGTTCTGGAGATAATCTTTTAAATGCTATTGCTCTCAAGTATCTAGGTGTTCTATTTGGATCCTTAAAGGTTAAGCTCCATTCTGGAAATAATCTTTTAAATGCTTATCACTCTCAGGTATTTAGGTGTTCTATCTAGATCCTTAAAGGTTAAACTCCGTTCTAGAGATAATCTTTTAAATGCTTTCAATCTCAGGTATCTAGGTGTTCTATCTGGATCCTTAAAGGTTAAGCTCTGTTCTGGAGATGATCTTTTAAATGCTTCCAATCTTAGGTATCTAGGTGTTCTATCTGGATCCTTAAAGGTTAAGCTCCGTTCTGGAGATGATCTTTTAAATGCTTTCAATCTCAGGTATCTAGGTGTTCTATCTGGATCCTTAAAGGTTAAGCTCCGTTCTGGAAATGATCTTTTAAATGCTTTCAATCTCAAGTATCTAGGTGTTATATCTATATCCTTAAAGGTCAAACTTCGTTCTGAAGAAACTTTTTAAATACTCATCAATTTTAGGTATCTAGGTATTCTACTTGGATTCCTTGGGATTAAGCTCTGTTCTAGAGATAGTCCTTAAAAGCTTATCAATTGGTCTTCGTATCATCAATTTCAGAACCAATCTCATTTCTTGATTCTCGCATCATGCTTTCTGATTTTCTTTGAATTGAACGTGCTGCTCGCACATTCATTCAAAGAGGGGCAAAATGTAATACCCCAAAATTGGCTCATTGCCATGATCACCAATTTTGGTCTATTTTGACCAATTCTAAGATCTATTCTAATAGGCAATTCTCATTCTGCTCCTCACTACTTGACTTAATTGTCAAATGCAGAAAACCCTAATTTGCATTCATCATACTCATTATTTAATCCCTATAGTACGCACTCATATTAGCCACGTTAAACCTATTTGATTTCAATTTAATTTAATCTAAAGTATTCATACTTTATTAAATTAAATTATCTCCTAAGGCTACTGTACTATGGAATTAAATTTATTTAATTTAATAAATATGCCTATTTTAATTAATTAAACGAAATTATTTAATTAAATAGAAAAGTTATTTCTAATTAATTAAGCAAAGTTATTTAATTAAATAGGAAGCCATTCCTAATTAATTAAATGAAGTTATTTAATTAAATAAGAAAAGTGTCTAATTAATTAAATAAAATTATTTAATTAAATGGAAAAGGTATTTATGAGAGCATATCTCATTTTATTAAATAAATATTCTTTCTAATTCTTCTCTTTAGTTCAAAAATAGAAATTCCTAGATAACTATTGATCAAATTAGAAGTGATCCAGATCACTTGCTTTCACACTAAAGTCTATCTGAGCTGACTAACTCTTACACTCAGATCTGAGTCAGTTAACTCCCTCTAATTTGGGAATCTTCCACCTTAACTAAACCTCATCTTCAATCCTGACCATTGATTGAAATCGATCTCAACCATTGATTCATTTCAGGAAAATCTATTTAAGAGACCCTCATTTTTTCATTTTGGGAAGTTGGAATTTGAATAGTATTGAATTGATGTTGAACTAAATACTCATTTCGCTTTCTAGCTTTCACATTGCTATTACTTTTAAATTCTCATTTAAAATAAGAATGCATACATTTAGCTTAATGTCTTTTATTTCTTAGATTAATTGCTTGCACTTCATCTAGATTACTCACATATCATATAGGCTTAATTTGAATTTACTCACTTGCAAAATCTTTCTAGATAAAAGGCGACAAGTCGCTCTGTTGGTTCTTCTTTGATGAACTATTCTATCTTTATTCCAGGATGATTCCACAGGTAAAGACTATGTCGAAGTGTCTGTGAGGTTCAAAGGCCGACATTTCACAGGTACACTAAGGAGCTAAACATTTCAGTTGATCAATGGGTTACTGTACAAAATGGGACCCGATCAGATTGTATGGCGATGCGTTCTGGAGGAGGAAATTTCGAAGGTGTTGAAGGGAGTGCATGAGGGACCAATAGGAGGACACATGGGGCTAAACACAACTGTACGAAAGATACTTTTGGCAGTTCTATGGTGGCCAACCGTGCACAACGACATCAGAGAGTGGGTTGTTGCATGCAACACATGTTAGAGAGCTAAAAAACCACTGAAGAGGGACATCATGCCTCTGAATCCTTCACACATAAGAGCTTTTTGAAAGATGAGGATTGGACTATGTCGGACCCCTTACAATAAGTAAAACTAGAAGGTGCAGGTACATCGTGGTAGCGACAGAATACCTGACCAAGTGGGTGGAGGCACGCACACTGCCAAACAACTCTACGATGAGCACAGCTAGATTTATTTATGAGCAAATCATCACCAGCTACGGGATTCCACTACAGTTGACAAGCGACCAAGGAGGACACTTTGTCAATCATGTCATCCGACTGCTCACTACCGAGTTCAAAATTTATGATTCACTGTCGAACCCGTACTACCCGAGAGCCAACGAACAAGCAAAATCTACGAACAAGATCTTCGTCAAGGTGATTTATTAATCTTGTGCAGTCGAGGAAGAAGATTGAGAAGAAAAACCACCATCAGCATTATGGGCATACCGCACTTCATATAACTACAGGACGAACTCCATTTCAATTGATGTATGGGCAGAAGGCCGTAGTACCAATGAAATTCATGGTACCAAGTTTATGGATCGCCATCGAGAACAAATTGGGAGCTATGAAAATTCTAAGAGAGAGGTTGTACAATTTAAATAAATTGGATGAGTGACGACTGCAGGCACAGTGGCCTACAAAAGTTACACAAAACAGGCGTAAGGTATGGCATGACAAGCATTAAAAATTGAATAGATTTCAACCAGGACAGTTAATTTTGAAGTATAATGAGCGGAACGAGATCAAACCAGGAAAGTTCAAAGTGAAGTGGGTAGGACCGTACAAAATCCGTGAAGTCGACGATAATGGAGCAATCAAATTATGGACGCTCGATGGGAAGGAAGTGCTCAATGCAGTGAATGGATCAAAACTGAAATTCTACCATGAAAGAAATAATGTGCCTCCTTCGCAGACGAACAACTGAGAGACAATATAAACATAGTAATTATTAACGTATATAATGTAAAATACATGTCAATTTTCATTGAGTCTTATATTACTGTACCGTACGACCTAGAGAGACGGGAAAGTGAGGAAATATTAATTCGGCCATACGATAAGCAATAAACAAAGAGGATAGTGCATATGATTCATCTTGTACAAGTCTACAAAAGAGGGGGAGAGAGTCGTACGGCAGTATACCAGTGCACAGAGGAATCAACTTCAATCACCATACATAGTTGCAAGGTTGTCGTACCGTTCAATCACGTAGAAAGAAGGAAAATATGGAGTGTTGTACGGCTATCTAGGGAGCACCATACGGATATAACATCTAGAGTCAGGAGATACCATACGGCCATGAATTAAAAGACAGGGGAAAAAGCTAAAGGCAAAAACAGGTGTACGGATTTGGGGAGTGCAGAAAGATCGCCGTACGCCCCTTGGAAGGAGTTGTTAGAAGGCTATGTAAAATCTACCATACGACTAGTTGAGGTGATCGTACGGCCGCCAAAGAGCAAACATAAAGACAAAGCATCGCCATACGACCATTGTTAAAACGGGGGTTGAAGTGACTGTACAAAATACACTGTGGAGGCAATACATTGTGTAGTCGTACACCGTACGCAATACTCTGGGGAGGTAGCTCATTGTGCAGCCATACACCGTACGATATTGGCAGCGAGGTTGTAACATAACAAAGAGGGACCATTGTACGGCACAACAGAACTTCTTACACCAATATACATACAAAGATAGAAACTGTACGGACGCACTGAAGCCAAGCTAGGTGGTGTATATCAGACAGGTTGAAGGAATAACATGGTATAGTGGAAGGGCCGTACTTTTCAGGAAAGCAGGAGACGTACGGATCCATATGAATGCCAATGAAAGGAGAAGAAAGTCAAAAATAACATTGTACAGAGAGGGGTAACTAACCTAACAGGTTTTTGTTTTTAATTATTTAAGCAAAATGACGAAAAAAGGTAATAGTTATGCATTCAGCCGACAAGAGAGCTTGGAAAAAGAAATTAGACAAAGATTCAACAACAACTGCAGCCATGAACAAGAATGTAAAGACTTTGTCATCTGGAGTCCGTGTAGCAAGAGGAACAAGTATAGGATCAAGCAAAAAGAAAGCAAAGCAACCAGCATGGTCAGCTGTGACGGATAATCCCACACTGTAGAATGTTGCATTTGAAGGTTTGAATGGAGCAGAATGCAGGAAGTGGTGGTAGGAGACACCCGATAACCATCCAATGAAGGCCAACATTTGGAAGGCATCGGTTGAATGAGTGACACAAATGCTTGTGTTCTGTATCAGTGATTATTAAGGGTTTTACGCCTCATGATAGAAACGTATGATAAGTTCTTTTGAACCAGTACATTTGCGTACCTTGGTTGCAATTTGGTAATATCATTCAGACCGACAAACTTCACACGGGTATTCGAGATACCTAATCATGCACAAGTGGGAAGGAAAATAGATAGCAAACCAAAAAAGTTGAGTCTGGAGGTAAAGACACAATTGATACAACTGGTATATGGGGATCTGACGTAGGCGGAGCAAAAAGCTCTCACGAACACATCAAGGGCTAGAGGATTGAAGAAATCCAACGTGCAGGAAGGTCACTGGCATTGTCTTATGGACGTCGTGAAGAGTCGCCTCACAAGCTCTAGCCACGCCTCAAACATTTCATTCCCACAGGTGGCAATGATGAACGAGATTCTGCATAGAAGAGTATACGAGTGGGCTGCATTGTTGGCAAAAATACAGTACAAGCCATTTTACATGCCGCATTATGCTATCGGGCTATTCTTGGAGGCAACGACGCGAATGATCCCCAACGATGCATTGGAGGCCAGACCAGGACCACTAGCACCAGACGAACCACCGATCATGCAATGGAGGCATCTTGATACACTTGGCACCAAGCCCCCGGTCGGACAGAAACAATTGAGATCGAACGATGGAAATACTAACAGTGGTCATGAGGAGACTTCTTCTGAGGAAAGTGGGACCGACAAGGAGCAAGAGGACGAGGAGATAGAAATAATTACAGCTACACTGTTGAGATTCCCACGGCCTGCACTTTCAACGACGACACACTTGGCTCCCGTAGGTATACATAGCGTCCCGGGGTTTGGTCAGTTTAGGCAGCCAGTAGTGATGACCCCAACTTCAGTTGCGATTCAGCCTGCCTCGGAGACACGAGCTATTCCCAAGGCATTAGCAAAGGCACATGCGCCACTAATAGAGATAGTCATTCCAGAGGTAACGATGGAGTCTGCTCGCGTGGTTTTACTAGACGCTGGGGCTAAGGTACTTATACCTAATGCAGAGATGGACACTGAGGAAGGAGTAATGGAGATACCGACAGGCGAGGGTTTGAGGGTGTCGAGTGTTCATTTAGACGTAGTGGGTTCAAATGCAGTTGTTACGGTGGATGCGGCATTGTTAGCATCGCTTGAGCCAGACAGAGAGTAGAACCCAAAAGTTGAGCACGTACCTAAGTACGCGGTTCCATCGTACCCCAGTGCCTCAAGTGACATACCTACATACACCTACACGAGAAGTAGTTCCAAAGGAAGACCCTTTACAAGCACAGGTGGAGGAGCATCAACAGGCACAAAATGATGGACTACTGAATAGCGTTGTTGAGTGGATGGCGTCAACAGTAGAGAGGGATATGGGTGTGCAACAACAACCTCCAGTAGCGCCAAAAACAGTGATGAGAGAGGCATTTTTCACTAATATAGCAGCTCTAGCGACCCGGACTCGCCAAGTAATGGCCTTTGCAGAGATACAGGCTTTGGACTCAGTAGTAAAGGAGCTAGAGAGAGTGGTATGCTTCATGAAATTAGGATGCCCGACTGCCTTTACAGTTTGTTTTGCGGAACAGGGATGGCCGAGTGTGGAGACTGCAGAGATGTGCCAAGATTGGGCCACCACAAGGGATCCAGGTATGGAGAGCCGAGTCGAGGTTTTGACTCGAGAGATAGTCAAGATACACAGGGATGCATATTACACCCTTCGGAGGAGCCAGGCAAATCAGGTAGCATCAGAGATGGCTCCAGGAGGAGTCAGCTACCAAGCTAGCCGCAGAGAGGGCAGCCTGGGAATCTAAGAGGGCAGCCTTGTTAGCCAGACAGAGTCAGCTACAGAAGGTGGCAGCGGAGAAGGAACAGTTAACAGCAAAGGAGTGGGTGGCAGATGAGAAAGAGAGAGTTGGGAGAGATTGTTGGTATGATGCAGTCAGCTTTGGAGCTTTAAATGGAGGCTAACGCAAAATTGAAAGTTCGGAAGGAGCAAGTGTACAAGCTACGAGAAAAGCTAAACGAACTTAGGGCACAGACGACCACTACACCAAGGACACATCCGTCTTCTTAGTATCTAAACATGGATGTAATTAATTGTCTTAGTGAAATTTGAGTTTTGTTGTCCGGAAACGACTTTACTTTTGGGGGGGAATGATATTGTCGATAAATTTTATATTGTAGCTGATGGGTAGATTTGTATCCGAAAGGGCGCATGATAGTGAAGTCACCCCTTCAGGAAAGTATATGTACACCATCTGGAAGGGACTTTGGATCATCATTGTAATCATCATAATCATATTGTAAGCATTGGAGTACATATTGCGTATATGAATAAAATATTTGTTCTGTGTTATATCTTACTGTACTACATGCGATAAGTATTCCTTTTACCCTATACGGTAAATAGAGCTCTGATCTATCTCTGCGAGCTCGTAGAGTGTCGCTGATGTAAGAAATCGGTAGGGGGTCTGACAGACCTGGAATGACCAAAAGAATTGGAAGAACTAGACAGCCTTTTCACACCATGCAAAGGAGATAAGGGTGTGAAATAAACAGTAATGAGCTGAGTTGAAGTATGCCAGTGAGGAAGAAGTGACTATAAAGTGCTATCCCAGAGCAAAGTGGCCTCCTGAAGATAGAGCGCGAGACATTGTTGGTCACAATAACTGAAGAAGTCTGAAAGAGAAAAAAATCCCAGGACAGACAGTAAAATCTCCCTCTGATCTCATAGTAGATAGGGCAACGGAAGATAAAGTGAATCTCTGTATTGACCTCAGCTAAAGTACATAGCTTACAGATCTGCTCTCCACTACCAATATGATGATCTGTCTGAGCCCAAAGACGGTGAGAACCAACTTGAAGGACTCCAGGGAGATACGCAAGGCATAAGACCACCGTGGAGAAAGGTAACTAGGACGAACAATAATCCCATCACAGATCTCAAAAAAGTGCTCCACATAGGTCATCCTCGGACACAACCCACTAGGCGGGTTAGTCTAGGCAGTGATAATGTACTGTTTATAAATATCTAGTCTAACATGCTCATTTAACTCCTGTCATGAGGGGAGAAGATGACCAGGGGCATTCAGCGAGAACTGGTAAGGAGGAAGGCGGTCAATATCTATCCCAATTGATCTCAGCAAAGAAGATGCATGTGCATACTGGCAACAAGCACGAGAACAAGTATCAAAACTCGTAGTAGCAATGGAAACAAAGCAACGCAAACGATGAAGGAACCAAATCAAATCAAATATGGCCCCAAGACTGAAGGGATGAGCACCGAACTCAGCAAGAATGATACTATGAAGAGTGAACCTGTGGCATCTAATGATGCGCCATAACAGCAGAGTCTGAACCCGTTCGATCGAAGCCTAATCAGAACCAAGAAGAGACGGATCCCAAACCACATAGCCATAAAGAACCGTCAGCTGAAAAAGGGAGTCCAAGAGGGATAACTTGGATGAGGTATCCTGAAAGTGGTGTCGGAAACACTATTTCTCAAGTATAGCAAGAGAACCCATACCATTATTAACTCTAGACTGAATTGTCGGTCTCATACTGAAGCGAGGTCCTGAAAACTTCACCCCTAGGTACATATACGAAGAAGTGATCTCAATCTCCTGTCCCTAAAAAAAGAAGTGAAGATGAGAAGTCTTCAAGCAATTAAAGATCATAATCTGAGTCTTACCCAAGTTAACCACAAGCTATCGCTGATCACAAAAGGAAGCCAAACCATCAAGAAGCCGCTGTAAACTCTCTGGAGAAGAAGCAAGAACCACATCATTCGCAAAAAGAAGAATGGATATCAATACCAGGTGTAAGTAACAACCGTCATTTGGGAGTGATGACTTCAAAAGGAAGTCCTCAAGCTCATCAATATATAAATCGAACAAACTAGGGGAGAGAGGACAACCCTGTTTGACCCCGATGGTACTATGGACCGGAACTGAGAATCCATCTGGGGTTTTGAATCTACCAACCACAGTCTCATATAATCTCATAATAGCAGTAACATCTCACAAATCCTAATTGCCCGAAGCCTCTCAAAAAGAGCCACTTGAGGAACAGAATCAAAAGCCTTGCGAAAATCAATAAAGCAAGAGCAAACTTTATCCAATCTGTGTCTAGCCTCCTCAATAATAGCCCATAAAGTGAAAATGTGATCCATGGTCTAATAGTCTGCTCAGAATCCAACCTGACCTCTAGCTCTACACCCTTTCCTGTCAAGCTCACTAAATAACATAGCATTGAAAGTTATGGCATAAAGTTTGGCAAACGTGTGCCCAATCATAATGGTTCTGTAGTTCTTAGGATCCGAGACAGGACCAATCTTATGAATAGGGTAAATAAGATGCTTGGACCAAGAAGTTGGGAAACTAGTGCAAACCACTATGTTGAAAAGAGTAGAAATATAGGGGCCCAGAACCAAGGCACCAAACTTAAAGAGTTTGGCCTGGAACCCCTCTTCATTTGTTGCTCAGTTGCATCTCATGGATCTAATGGCCTCATAGATGAAAGAGGGGGTGATCAAGTGGCAAAAAGGAGGCGAGGTGGGGTGGATAGAAGGCTGCCCAGGAATGTCATAAAGAGCCATAGTATGAGAGGTAAGGGAGCAAAAGTCAACACTGGAGGACAGAGGGGAACAACGGAGAAAAAGGGTGCGCCAGAAAAGATGGGGGTTGCAGATCAGCGTGGAGCAAAGGGATTTGCATTGGGAAGCGGTGAAGGATCGTTCCTTACAGCAAAGAAAACGAAGGTAAGACAACCGAAGACAAGCATAGTCAGGGGAGTGAGTCTCAAAAGCAAAATGTACTGAGCAATGAAAAGCTTTGCAACCTACATCGAACCATTGGCTCATAGGGCATGTATTACAGCGGCTACCAAGGTTAAGTGAAGGACGGTGAGGAATGGAAAGGATGGCGGACTTCTGAATAGCCGTCGCAAGCAAGTCAAACATGGAGGAGGTTTCACAAGAGTCGGTAAAACTCTCAGGATTGAGGAGCCTTCAAAGATGGAAGGAGAAGAGGTCACTGTAACTGTCGAGGAAATGGAAGCGAATGGGGGAACAAACAGCAACAAGAGAAAAATGAGATGACAGAAGGGGAGATGAAACAAGAGGAGAAATGCGAGTACGAATGCAAAGGAGAGTATGGTATGCAAGAGGAAGGCATAAGATGGTGAAGCTATTGATGAAGGAGATGAAGGAGGAAGAGGTGAGGGCATAATCAACAGCACTAGCACCACCACAATGAGGCCAACAAGTGAAGAGCTTAGACCTAGGGAAACAGGAAAGACCAAGATCACAAGCCTAGAAGACTCACAAAGCTACAGAAGATGGCAACCATAGCAAGAAATTGGACTAAGAGCATCATCAAAAGTACGTTGAAGCCCCAAAGTAGTCAGATCAATCTCAGTGGAGTAGATGGAATCAGAGCTACGGTCATAAAGTGGAGTTTGGAGTTCTCTAGTCCTTGCATTGAAATCACCGAGAATCATGATGTCTCCTAAAGCAGCAAACTAAGAAACACTCTCGCTAAGATCAACATAAAGTTTCTGTCCTCGAAATTATGGATAGCATAATGGGAGGAAGCTGGTGGAAAATAACAAACAGCAATAAAGAAATCTCTCTGACGGTGACACTTACGATCAATGCGGACCCACAAAAGTCTCGCAAACAAATCAGAGTGAACAATAGAAGTATGGCTGAAAATATCATTTCTAATCAAACAACCCACACCCCCAGAACCACGGACCCCACCGGAAGCACGAACCTCTTCTCTACAAATAGAGAACCACTAATAACCTATAAATCCCAGAAGAGGCCTAACAAGACTCGTGAATCTCGGTAATGAGAAGAATATCGGCGAACCCCAAAGCATCGTGCAAAAGACTAGGTAATGGCCATAAAGAGCCATTACCATTCCAACAGTTAACAAGAAGGGAGCAAGTGGGGGACTCCCTCTTGTCCGACTGCTGGTGAGACCGCCATTTGGTCTTGGGGGTCGGTCTTGCTTCCCATCCACTAGGGGGGAATCTTAAATAACTACTTTGAGATTTCTAATAACTGCCCATTTACCAACACGCCTAGCCTTTGCCACAATACCACGAGCGTGTTTCAACTCTGCAACCTGAGCCTTCCTGAGATCTTCATCAAGGAAAATCTTAGAAGGAAGAGAAAAGCTTTTGATAAATTTGTAGTATTTAAAGCCAAAGTTGAGATTGAATTCGAAATGAAGCTAAAATGTTGGAGATCTAACTGAGGTGGAGAATTTACATCTAGAGAATTCAATGCATATTACGAAGAACGTGGAATAAGGAGACGGATCCCTCAAAAAAATGGGATACCAGATTGAAGAGTATGAACAATTCTTAACAGTCCAAGGACTAAGATGTTGGAAGGAAAAGTACCTGAAATGTATTGAAGAGAAATTCTTACTACTACAATCTACATAATAAACAAAGTTTAGATAAAGCATAGAACCGCTAAGATACCTTTTGAACTATCATATAGACATGTACCTACAGTTAAGTATTTTAGAATTTTTGAAAGTAAATGTTACATTTAGTGTTGGGTTTTTCAGATCTGCTACAAATGTACTAAGCACTACTAGATTGGTATGTCTATTCCAAATGCAACATCCTCTTAGTTTTATATTGAGAATGGGCAATGAATAGACATGTCCCTTCATGGGACATGTCTATTTGTTAATTAATATAATAATAGATTTCATCATATATATATATATATATATATAATATTAATTTCTCTCATATATTTATATCTCAATTTTAGCTCACATAATTATATATATGTTTATTCGACCGAAGCTATAAAACATCAACACTCCCTCCTAGCTAGAGAGGATAAACACAAGACATATATTACACCATTGGTAATATTAAGAATGACAAATTTTAAGGATATATCTCATTTGATATCTCAGAAGTTTTCTACCATTTGATATCGCATTCGATATCACAAGTATTGGTCTTCTAGAATATCAACACATGATATTCACCAAGTACTCAAATAAGGTATGATATCAATAGTATTGGCCTCCCAGAATATCAATGATATTCACCAAGTACTCAAAAGGTTTTGATATAACATCTGATATCAAGAGTATTGGCTTCCCAAAATATTCATTCTATTCAACAATTACTCAAAAAGGTTTTGATATCACATCTGATATCAAGTGTATTGGCCTCCCAGAATATCAATGATATTCACCAAGTACTTTGAGTAATGGCCTTCCAAAATGTTGAGATGCAAGACATTCACCATTTACTCAATTTGTTTGATCTCATAATACAAGTTACTATAAGATCGTCACCTTACAGTAACTTCTACAAATACAAGTGACATCATTTGGAAGTTGTCACTTCCTCATGATTTACACAGGGGGTAGGCCCATCAAAATCATGCAATCACACACACGGGATTTCAACTTCCCTTTGATTCTAATATGATCAAGATCTGCAAAGATCAGCTGAAACATATCATCCATTTGCTCCTTCAGACAAATGTGTCAGACTCCCTCTGAACATCAATCTTTTGAGCTTCTTGCTTTTAACAAAGTGTCAGACTCCCTCTGAATCTGATATCAATCATTTCCTTGCAATAACAATCTCGGAGGAAAAGATCAAAGTACACATCTCTTCTAGTACATATAGAAATGAAAGAATGAGAGAGGGAGAGAGACTAACATAATTATGTATTATGATCATTTCAATGTAATATCAAAAAATATATGCTTTGAACATATATATATATATATATATATATATATATATATATATATATTCAATCTTCTAAGTATATATATTTAATCTATATTTTTACATATTATTATATATCAAATAACTAAATATGATCATAAAATTCTTATTCAAATAATGAGTAACTCATACATATTTAATAATAATAATCAATACCAAATATGTATTTAAGATGTGACATACCCTTAATAAGGTATTCTTCTAAAGGTCCACTAATGAAAGGAACAAACATTGACTTAACTCCAACATCACTTTAACCATCAATCAAATGAGGAGCTTTCCATCCTAAATTGCTCCACTTACTCTAATGTAATCCTTCTCACTCCATGTTAACTTTTAAATCCCTTTGGGCCCATCGAGTCCCGTGCCTACCATTTTCTATCTTCACAATTACCACATTTCAATGAATTTGACAATAGTTGTGAATGAAGATGATGATTCATCCGACAAATGTCATCCATGAGTTTATCTGAATGAAGAGACATATGGTTATATTCCAACAGACACACACCTTCAAAATAAGAAACTAATTGACTACGTTAGTTGAGCTATATACTATGACAATTTAATATATGTGATTATTTTACTCTATCGACAATTAACTTAACAATCCTGTTGGTAATGACTCAAGGCAAGAAAATGAAATAACTAATTGGATGATGGTGGTGCACATCCAAACTGATCCTGGCTTGTGTGATACCAAATATACCAGATACTTTGGGAACTATTAGAGATTATCACAGACATTTAACTCGTCCATTCTCTGCACAAACAAAACCTTAATCATCACTTCCTATGCTTGCTCATGCTGATAGTCTGTCAAGAGTATTGCTTCCCAGAGTCATAGATGAGGATGTCAAACTATTTATTTGAATACCACTTTCTATATCACGAGATGCTCTTACAATGGTAAAAGTACTTGCAAAAAGTTATTAGTCATCTATGTGTCGATTGTTGTGTGTTGTGTCTTCACTGGGTGGCATTACTATCAAAAGCATGGTCAAACTGATGTTGCTTTGGTTTGTCATCCACCATAAACTCATCTAGGACCACGATAACATTATTCTATTTCTCTAACTTTTCTTTCTCACTTAGTGGCCACTAGGCGACAATAAACTCTGATCTTGCCTTAATTATCCAATAGTAATATGGTGTTTTCAGGAGGAACGATTATTCAAATATCTCCAGGCTTTGTCAATTTGTCAATACTCAATTGACTTCATTTGGTCTATGTTTGAGCACCAGTGTAGATCATATGGTCACTTGTTAAATAGTTGGTGATCTGTCCCTTTTACTGCTCGATTTGCCTTTATTTAAACTTCTTAGCAATAATCTGCCTCATTTCAGAATCTCCATAATTGTTAGTCGAATTTGAACTCTCCTCCTCACTTTCCTTGGGCATGCTCACAATGTTCTTGCCACCAAACTTAACATCCTTATTATCATCCTTCTCAGCAATCATTTGAAGAGCAATGTCCTCCTTGACACTTACGTAGGCATTCTCCCCGTCCTGTTCACGAGCAAAGGCTTCTTTGTTGGCGCTAGCATTTTGATTTGGAGCTCTCCTCTCTTTTAGACAATTTTATGGATCATTTAGCTTTCAAGAATAAAACAATTATTTTCTGAGGTGTTTATCTGAATTCTCATTTCTTCCTATTAATTATCTCTTCTCTTGCTTATTTTCGTACATCTACAACTTGGCTCTGATACCATGTTGGGTTTTCTGGATCTGCTGCAAATGTACTAAGCACTACCAGATTGGTATGTCTATTCCAAATGCAACATCCTCTTAGTTTTATATTGACAATCAGCAACGAATAGACATGTCCCTTCATGGGACATTTCTATTCGTTAGTTAACATAATAATATATTTAATCATATATATATATATATATATATATATTTCTCTCATATAATTATATATATGTTTATTCGACTGAAGCTATAAAACATCAACATTAAGATAGATGATGACCAAGAAAAATTTGACTCTAGAAGTGATGAAGGAATATTTCATGGTTACTCTACTAAGAGTGGAGCCTATTGATGCTATAATCAGAAGTTAAAGAAACTTGTTGTGAGTGCTAATGGGAAAGTTGATGAAAGGTTTTAGATACAAGAGAGATTGTGCAGTAATGAATCAAATGATGATAAAGGTCATTTGTTACAAATCATAGAAGAGCAAAACCAAAATTAGAATAGAGAACAAGAAGGTTCGGTTGAAGAGATTGACAATGAAATTGAAGTTGATGAGTCTCATGCACATAAGACTCCAAGGTATGTAAAGCTTCAAACATACTGAAAATCAAATTATCATTGATGAGAATCGGGAAGTTATGACTAGAGGAAAGATTTCTAGAAATGAAAGTTGTTTAATTTCACAAGTTGAACCTAAAAGTGTTAATGAAGTCTGCAATGATGATAATGTGTTTAAAGCTACGAAAGAAGGATTAGATCAGATTAAAAAGAAAAGAAAATGGTAACTAGCTCACATAACTAAAGATAAAAATGTTATTGGAACTAAATGGGTTTCTCAAGACAAGTTGAATGAAAATGGTGAAGTCACCAGAAACAAAACTAGATTGGTTTGCAAAGGATGTTCACAAATGGAAGATATAGATTTTGATGAGACATTTGCACCTGTTGCTAGAATTGAAACTGTTAGAATGCTTCTTGTATATGTTGCTTACAAAAATGGCAAGGTATATCAATTGGATATTAAATTAGCATTTCAAAATAGAGATTTTGAGGAAAAAAGTCTATATTGAACAACTAGATGGTATCACCATGGATGATCGAAAGGACAAGGTTTAACAATTGAAGAAAGCTTTACATGGATTATAGCAAGCTCCTAAAGCCTAGTATGCAAGATTAGACAAATATTTATTGAAGCTTAAAATCAATAAAGGTATTGCCGACAGTAATTTATTACTTTAAAGTTAATTCTGAAAGCATTTTGATTGTTGAGGTTTTTTTTGGACAGTATCATTTTTGATGGTGATGATAAGATGAGGTCAGATTTTGCTAATGAGATGCAGAGGAAATTTGAGATGTCTATAATAGGAGAGATAAAGTTCTTTCTTGGTTTGCAAATTACTCAAAACTATGATGGAGATTTTTGTATCACAAAGCATGTAAAAGACTTACTGAAGAAATTTGGTATGGAAGTTCATAGACAGTTGGAACACCGATGGTTACATGATGTAAATTGACAAGAGATGATGAATCTCACAGTTCTAGTCAAACTAGATACATATCTATGATTGGTGGATTACAATATCTAACTCTTACAAGGCTTGACATATCAAATGTAGTTGGAATTGTCGCTAGATTTCAAGATGAACCAAAGGGATCACATGGTGTTGCTATTAAAAAAATATTTAGATGCCTAATATGACAAGCTATGACAACAATTCATTGGCATAATATCACAAAGAACTTCATCCTAATAAAGATCAAATCGTAAATTTCACAACACATTGTTCACTTACCAATACCTTATGGTCATCCCTTATCCATGTAATTCAATATGGCTTCCAATGTTTCATGCTTAGTAACTACAACTTGGTAAACAATTCTTCCAATGCTAAATTGTTTGAACTCCTATTGCTATGTGGTGACTGATCAAGAAAGTACTGTACACTTTTCATAAATTCTTTGGGGTTCGGGGCATCACCACGGAAAAATAATTTTTTGGTTGACTCATCAACCATTTCCCAAGGTTGACTTGTAGAGGGCTTTTTAGATTAACTTGTCAAAATTATCTAGCCCTTATTTTGTATGTGGCAAAAGCTTGTATAAAATGGCTCAAAGTTGGGGATTTCATGATGTGTGACGAGATAGTAGCTTCTTGCGGCAATATAGAGCTGTAAGAGATCACAAATTGTAATCAAGTTGTAATCATTGGATATTAAAAGTATTGGACTTGTTGTTTGGTGGACGTAGCCTAGAGATTGGTGAACCACGTTAAATCTTTGTGTCTTGTGTTCTCTTCTGTGTGATTTATTATTTTCTGATATTGGATATATTTGCATGTAATTGTTATTTCTATCTTGTTAATCCTGACACTCCCACTATCAATGATGCTTGAAACATTTTCTTGCAAGTTTACATCTGGTTATTGATCAAGTTCCTCATTACATAATGCTCTTCTACTCATCAGGACTACTCCATCTACCAGTTGATTCAAGTGATTTTTTCTCCATTAATGCATTTATGTTACAGCTACCTATCTTCTTGCTTGAATTTCCATGTGTGCACTCAAATGCTCTATGTCCTCCACATTCGAAACAAGTGCCTTTGAACGAAGTCCTATCTTTTTCCTATAACCATTACCTCTAGGGTACCTCCTCTTTCTTTGTATGAATTATCTCCTTTTCATTTAGATTTACCTTTATTTGGATCTAAATAAGATCTTCCTCCTCCGATAAATATCCTACCTCTTTGAAATCAGCCACCTCTTCCTCTTTGTCTATGTTTTTGTGTTTTGTTCAATTTCTCATCTTTTAGAGCAAACTAGTAAGCTTCCTCAATACTTTCCTTCTTAACCAAACTAATCTCATCCTAAGTAGATGTCCTAAAGCCATTACGATATCTTGCAATTCTTTTCACCTCGTTCATCCATATGTCTAGATATGATGTCTAACCTATAGAATTTGTTGGTAACACCTTCATAGAAGACTCTTTTTTCTTTAAATTTTAAATCTTTCTCAACAAACTAACTTGATAATCACTAGGCAAGAATTTTCCTTTCATCTTATTCACCATCTTATCCCAAGACCCGATCTTCTCATTTTCTATCCTTTGTCTATTGGTTTGCAAATGTTCCCACCATAATGATGCATGTCCTTTCAATTTTATACTAGCAAGTTTCACCTTCCTATTTGCATTTGTAAGTTCATACATGAAATATTTTTCCATCTCAGTAATCCAATCAAGCAATTCATTTAAATCTAGCTTACCATCATAATCTGGTAAATTGAAACGTGGTCTTGCATTAACTCTAGTCAGGGCTCTTAGAAATCTTCCATCTCCTTGTTCAAGTACAAGTTCAACATTTCCTGCAATAAATTCCTCAGTTTCCTCATCACTTACACCTTTGATAGGTCTTCCTCTTCTTTGGGCAGTTTCTATTACTTCAAGTCTAGCCAAAATTTGTCTTAAAATATCCATCATATTATTGGATCTGCATCTCTCCTTCCTCAAACCATCCTTGCAACCCTCTACAATTGTAGCTTAGATCCCAACTCTGCCACCCTACAGCCAAACTCAATTAGGGCTTTGCAACCTCAGATTCGCAACACAAGTTCACAAGGAACGCAACCTTCCCTCTAATACAATTTGATACGACCCCCGGTAGGAGAGACCTTAGAGAGACTAGTGCAATTGTGCAGCAAGAGTCTACAAAACGGAAACAAGTATTTGGACAAAACCAAGCGAGATCAACATTTAATCACAGAAAATCAAATGTACAAAGGTTCGATAGTTGGCCTTCTTACATGTCAGGTTTACAATCTTCAGTTAGAGAGCTTAGATCCAATTCAAGAGAACTAAAATCCTTATTGACGAATTGAGTATCCTTTAAGGTACATTACAATATATAGGCATCATGCCACACAGGTTGGCCTCAAGATCCAAAACATTCCCCAAGAACAGGAAATGTATTACAACAAATAGGCACAGTCCCAAATCATAACGAACAAGTGACATAACATGTATGAAAGCTTGCAGTTCTAGATTTAGGTCCTCACATGATCCAAGAACATAATAGAATACGTCATCGAAGATTGACAATCGTAGATTTCCCTCATAAGAATGAAATACACCAAGGTCATGAAACTAGCAAAAACACACTATGCAAGAGAAAGCAAATCGTAACTCAAGCAACAAAGAACCCAACAAGCTTTGAACCTAGGAATAAGAACCAAACTAGATCTAGATCATACTCTGATCATTGCAAATGCTAACTTGATGCAAAATTGCTCTAAACCCAAGATGCTCCTGCATTAAATGCACCAAGAAAGGTGCTTATATGTTCAAGAGATTGGCCAAGGATCAAGTCTAGAGGTAAAGAAGACAAGGAATTCCAAACAATGAAGGTGGAAATACAAAGAATTCACTTATGATAGTCAAGACATCCATGGTAAAGGAATCCATAGACAATTAAATATTCCTGAAAATAAGAAGGAATTGATATTTCAAGTTAATATGTATAGTACATTTAATGGATTGCCACAATGCAATTTCCTCATTTCTTTTCATGTCATTGAATTTTCACATTGATTCATTGGGTGGTGCTTTATCTTCATTGGATGTACATTTAGTATCTGTAGAAACCCTAATTAAGGTTTTTTGTGGATTAATCTAGACCATTCATTTCAAATCAATCATAGACTTTCATTACAATTGGGGCTCCTTTATAAACCTCATTTGGAAAATGAGAGACTTGTCAAAATTGTTGTAATAATACTACCAATATTTTTCATTATTCATTGTTGTCTATATGGTGGATTACTTGTTTATTTAGAGTATTGCATGGTTTCTAAATTTTCTCACTTAGATTAGGATTTTATTTCAAAGTAGTGTTTAGTTGAATGGAAGAAATTTTGGATGCACCTTTGTTGAACTCACTTGACCAAGCCACTAGCTACTTGTTGATTGTAGGTCTCCCTTGCGTGGTCGGATGGCATATTATGAGCTATATTTTGATTTCTTCTTGCACATTGATATGCATTGATGGATGGTGCTAATGAAAGGTAATAGTTTGAACATCTTACATCTACCTTAGGAGATCACACTAGCTTGGTTGATGTCAATAACTAAAGTAAGTCTAGTAGATTCACAAAGACATTCATCATTTCTTGCATTCTACCTATAGAATAGCATTCTCAACCCCTTCCCTTTGCAATTTGTTTGATTGGAAGTAGTTGAAGTAGTTCATATTCATTGTATGAATAGCGGTCCCTTTGTGATAACTACCATATCACATCATTAAAGCTAAGTGAAGTCCATAGATAGAAGGAATGTTGGGGTTGTCTCATTTGCTTACACAATTTATAAACATTTTTTAGTATGTGAGCATCCTTATTCAAAAGAGAGTTGGAGACTTGGTGTTTCATTTGGAATACTGAGTATTTGGTTGTGCACCTTGTAGTGGCATAAAACTCACATCAACAGAACACCAATCTTAATACAAGAAATATTAAATTGAAGAATAGTAAGAAATTTTTAATTCCAATTCTACTTCTAGGTCTTTCTAGTGCACACAAACACCCCAAAATCTATATAATGAGAACTGTAATGTACCCTTTTGTCGAGAAAACAATTAAACTAATTAATTAAGAAATGCGTAGTGAATTTAAGAATAAAATATTATTGGGGCCGCATTTCTTGTTTTTCCACCTTAAAGGTCCAATTTAAAATTCAAATTTCTTGGGGAGAAAGACCCTTGGAGGCACTATAAAAATATCACTTGGACAAGAAAATTGAGTCACCAATATTTTGGATTTCTTCTCCTTACTGTCAAGGCTCATAAGCTGAAGACACAGTGCAGTTCCTGGTACATCTACCACCCTTGCCTGCCAAGACTCTCTGACGGCTGACAAAATTATATTCACTATTGTCCCAAATTCAGATCTAGAGAAGGACTGCTCATCTAAAGTGCCTAAGTCATTCCCATTATTGGTGCAATCTATTCATTGCATCTCTGAGATACAATAAGAGAAAAATAGAGAGAGAATGCCTGATCATAAACTGTTCACCTTGACAGAACATCAGCACACTCATCTTGTCACAAACTCACTGTAGATGTTGAAATTAGACACTCACAGTAGATGTGGTAATCAGATGAAGAAGTCAGATAAGCTGACTGGTAAAAGTCATTGATATTAATAAGGGTCAGAAAAAGAGTGATATCATATGGGTGATCGGTTTTATTTCATAGTTCAGGATAGAGTAATTAAGTGATTGTCATATCAAGACAAGGCTTAGACATCATATCAAGGAAATGCAATGCAGGTCAAGGGTTGAGTTCTGACTCAGAAATGCCACAGCGATCCTGGATACACAAGAGTTTCTCTGATGTTAATTATTCAAACTCTTTCGAGGCTGTTCATAGCAGTCCTGCAAGGTTGTATTGTGTGCAAGGAGCAAAACTTGAACATCTGTTCCTGCTAATCATCACAACCTGATTGAGACCCCATACATCACAATATTTTCACATTTTGAGCATTGATCAATGTGAACCTCTCTAGTGTTGTGGGGAAACGATCAACTTCGAGAAGCTAATAAATCATATCAACCTCCTCCTGAAGGATCAATTGGGACATTTCCAGGCAGCAACACAATCTGAATAATCAGACTTGTGGACTTCTCAATTGACAGTGGTGGTGATTAGTTTAAAGTCTGGCTTTGTTCTTATGGGCTCCCTTCAATCTAAACAGTCAGAACATCTGCTTATCTCCCACTCACAACCTCCAATGCGGATTCATTGGCAAATGCACACTCTGTGATGTCTTGATCGAGCGCAAATTAATGTGGAGTGTCCACCATTAGTGCTCAGCTGATTGTGCCTTTCATTCTGCATATGTTGTAATTTGTATTTAACTTTGATATTGTCCTCCTGCTACATTTTATATTTTAGATTGAAATTTTCAAATTATGTGGAGCTTTGATATATTTCTTTGCAAAATTATTTAGTGTAACGGCAAAGCATAGCAGAGACGATTTGTTTTTTTCTGGATTTAAAAAGATAATGCAGAGTAAAAGACATGAAAAGGAAGCAATGTGTACCTTGTTCCAGCCGACTCGAGTGCTAATGATACCTCTTCCACTAGTTGAAGTAGATAACCCATACGACTTATGGGTATCAGAACGGAACCACCTGCTTTAATAGCCTTAATTATAGAACTGTTTATAAGGCCAACTTTCTCCCTATCAGAAGAATTATTACACTTGTTAGAATTATCAGGAAGTGCCATCCCAGTAATTTTATCAACCTCACTGCTTAGATTAGACAAACAACTAATCATCATTTCTTGTGACTTGCTTCTGTCCTGCATTCTCATTTTATTTAGTCCAGGACATGTTGAAGAAATACTCAATGACTGTAATCCCTGAGCATGTGGTGTGCCAACCGATGGCTTTACTTGTCTATAAACTGGAAATTTGTACCTAAACTTTGTAACCGCTGAATTTGTAGGGTCATTTGTGTCATGTTTTTCCTCCACAGATTTAACTCTAGTTGTGATATCAGTTTCACTCAGAGATGAAAAATCTGAAAACAAAACCATACTCGTATCCTGCACAAAAGGAATATCAAGACCCACTGCATGGCCTGTGCCAATAACAGACCCTGTAATGTATGTGAGACTTCTTCTCGGGCCAATAACCATCCAGTTTGAAGCACCAATTTCCAATCCTGAACTGATTGGCTTAATGGTAAGTGTGTCATTGTAGCATATTTCCTCAGCTAATCGAAGTGGGTTTATCTGTTTTATGCAATTTTTAGCATCAGCTGCACTGACACAAATCAACATCCCTTAATTAGGACATAGGTAATACTCAATGTTAAAAAACTTGTTAATGTTTGAGTACAATCAATTCAGGACTCAACAAAAATGTCATTCCAAATGAAAGAAGCAACATTATGCACAAAACACAAGAGAAGTTCTTCACAATCATAAAGCGCAATACATTATAACTAGAAAAGAAGATAGTTAACTGACAAATGATCACTAGACCAGGAAAAACCAGTGTGAGCTAATATATGAATCACTTGAGCAGTTCTTTTTTAACGTAAAGTTAAACAACTAGGAAAAATCAAAATGGTTAACTGAAAAGAAATCTGGACCAAAAACTCCAGTGAATTCTGTAGCTTTTAAGCAAACTAGAAACAATTCCAGCCACCTGGAATTGATGCGTGAACTAGTACATCACTCAAATTCGAACTTGATACTATACCTCTTTGTTGGCATCATCTCTGCTTTAGACTATTTCTTTAAATACAATCATACACATGAAGATAATAGGCCTCACACATTGAGAATTTCCAAAATACAACTCTTCCCCATCCCAATGATGAACAATAGAGTGTGATCCAACATGTTGATGCAAAATACTAATACTGTAATACACAACTAAATCCAAAAGCTGTGATCACCATCATAGACTGTGGAAATACTATCTTATTCCAAAACAAGTTCATGTGCAGTTCCATACAGTCAAACTATCCCTACACCCTTTATAAAACTCAGTATTTGTAAAACCTATAAATTGGACAATTCTTAAATCAAATAAAACCAGGGAAACAAGGGCATTTCCTCACCCTCCATCCCTAGGACATAAGGACATCCCCACTTTCACTCCAATACAATTAGGATGGCTTTAATTTTTTTGGCATCAGTTGTAAAATATTTTAAACTTCTAGTTTCGCTGAGAAATCCAGAGAAAGATATTTGCTTCTGTATTATATGCAGGCAGTATGCTACTGCATAAGACTCCACAGTGAAAGGGAATTGTAGAGAATAAATCAGAGTTTATTTCAAGAAGGTTTTATACAATGCAAACTTTATGAAGATGTCATGAAAAAAATATTGGGATTCAACAGTGTCATTTTTTGAGTCAAACTCATTGACCCATGTTTCATGACTGGTAGTTCACAAGATACCGTCTCTCCTGAGAATCACCTACAAGCAGTGCATGCTAAGTTCTCCATTCATTCTCATGAGAGAGGGGTTGTTGTGAAGCTAAGTTACAAGAGTCACTCCTACACCTGCAAAGTCCAGTTCGGTTCTACACAAATTCAGGTCCTTATTAAATTCGTAGGTAATTCTGCCACAGAGACCAAAATTTGTTGCTAATTCTGACAGGAAAGCAGGCAGATTTTAGTAGATTTTTGAGCAAATTTGCTTTCTATGAGACGAACCCAGGCCAAATTTGGTCCAAAAATATTTTTTTAAACTTTTAAAAGAGTTTTATTTGCCAAATTTGGTATATTTGACCTTCTAACCCTAGAAGTGACCACTTAAAAAGGCTGAAAAGGTTATCTTATATGTCATTTGTGCATTTGTGAATGAGAAAGAAAACTTCTTGCCTCCATTAAAAAACTTCCTTGTTTGGTTGTCAGTGCTCAAGGAGTGTTGACAAGTGATTGTTTCATACTCTAAGCTTGCTTGTGAGCTATTCCTTCATGGTTGCAAGTGTGGGTAACTCCTCAAAGACATTCAAGAGGAAAATTTCAACAAAAGAGGTGGAGTTTTGTTGTTTTTAAAGTTTTTTCTTTTTGCATTTTTTTTACAAAATGACATGAGCTCTCTAATTTTATTTTCTTTTTTTTTGTATGTTTCTAGCATCGAGAACTCTCGGTTCAAAACAGACCAAAGCTCTCCACAATGGATATATGAGGAAATGGCTCAGCCATTGCAAAGAGGAATAGTAGAGCAAAAGCACATTTGTGCTTTATTCCTCAAAAAAGCATTAAGTTTTGTACAGGAAACCAAAAGATGATGGGATACTACCCAAAACCTAAGTTACCAATGCATTGGTCCTGGAGGGGGGTGTGGGTGCGGATGCAGACTGGTGCGTGGATGCAAGAGGAGGTGTGGTGGGTGCTGCCAGGAAGCAGCATTATCTCCTACAGATGCGCGGGGTGCTCCGAAGAGTATCTAGAGAGCATCTAGATGCATCCCATCAGCATCCACTTGTTTCTAGCATCCAGACACTTAAGCGACTTAAAAAACATGTGCTCTAAATGTTTTTTTATTGTTTTTTTCCTTCTATTTGCCTCACAACCCTAGAATGGCCCTAAAAGAGGTCATTCATTGCCCATTCTTCCCATTTTGTTTGCAGCTGGGCTCTCTTCTCATTTGGTCTCCCTTGTGGAATTCTGAAAGCAAGGTCATTAGTTTTGAAGAGTCATCCGTAGGGTGTCTATTGAGCTTCCACAAAGGACGAATAAGCATCTGAGGTAAGCATTCGATCCATTTCATGAGCTTTTTTACTGATTTTTTTTAGTTCTTCATGAATTTTTTAAGTTATAGAAGATGTTTTTTTTTTGGGTAAAGAAATGGAGTAAGTTTTTTTAAACATTTCTAAGGTAATTTTTTCTATTTTCTTATTAGATTCGTAGTTTCTATTGTGCAAGAATAGCCACTACTGATAGTCAAAGTTCAGCAACAGGGCAAGAAAGAAGTGATAACTTTAATATTGATGTGGCATCTCCATTATGGAGACACACCACAAGATCATCACAGGTCTCCGGAGGTGGGTCATACATTTGGAGATGCAATATATGTCATAGTAAACCATTCAACAACTCATATTCTCGGGTCAAAGCTCATTTTATGGGCCCTACTAGTAGAGGAATAGCATTGTGCAAGGAATGTAAAGATGGAAAAAGGTTGAGCAATGCACAGTTAGTCGAATTCATAAAAGAGCAAGAGGTTGCTGATCATTTAGTAAGCAAATCAAAAACAAGTTTGTACAAACCTTCATCTACAAAGAGCAAAATGAATGTGCCCACTGACCATGTTGCATCCTCCAAACATCCATTCTTGGAAGTGGGAGAGAAGGATGATAAAGTAGAAGTTATTACCCACAAATGAGGTCTGTTGGATCAAGCATTCAAAATGGAGGCAAGAGAGATTGCTGATGAAGCAATTGCATGTTGCCTTTATGTCAATGGTCTTCCTTTCAATTTGGTAAGATCGCCATATTGGAAGGAAATGGTTACAGCCATCCTTAGAGCACCAATTGATTACATTAGCCTTGGGAATGAAAAGGTGCGTACTACTCTTTTGCAAAAAGAAAAGGTCTCTATAGACAAAGCTCTTCAACCAATTAGGACATCTTGGAAAACTTCCGGCATAACTATTGTATCTGATGGATGGAAAGACACAAGAAACCGACCATTGATAAATGTGATTGCAATGTCCCCCAAAGAGGCAATGTTTTTGAGGGCTATTGATTGCGAAGGACAAGTTGAGGATTCACAATTCATTTCTAGAATTGTCATCGAGGCAATAGAGATGGTGGGTAGTGAGAATGTGGTCCAGGTGGTCACAGATAATGCCACAAATTGTAGGGGTACAGGTGCTCTGGTTGAGTCTCGATACGACCATATTTTTTGGACACCGTACACTCTCTCAACTTGGTCATGCAACAAATTGGCACCCAAATAGATTGGGTGAAGCAACTATACCAAGAGGGAGAGGAGATACAAATGTTCGTGACAAACCACCACATATCACAATCTATATTCAGAGCATTCTCCAAGTTGGAGTTGTTGAAGGTAGATTTAAAATTGTAATTATTTAGTTTCATTTATTTATTTATTTTGAATAAGTTTTATATTCATGTTCAATATCAAATTTCTTGTTTATAACTTCGTTTTATATTTGATGTCATATTGTCAACTTGCTTATAGGTTGCTGAAACTAGATTTGCATCTCATACTGTTGTTCTAAAACGACTCCTCAAGGTGAAGTCAACATTGGGCCAAATAGTTATTTGTAACCAATGGGCTATATGGAAGGCTTCAAATTCAGAGAGAGCCTTGAAGGTCAAGGGTATGATCTTGGATGAGCATTGGTGGGCTCGTGTGCAATTTGTATTGGATTTCACCAAGCCTATCATGACTATGCTACGCTTTGCCGATACAAATGCACCTTGTTTGGGGGATGTGTACGATGGCATGGACACCATGGTAGAAAAGGTAAACCTTTCCATACAAGCACATGAGACTAACCCCACAAAATGTGAAGCCTTGTGCAAAAAGGTGGAGGATATCATTCATCATCGTTGGGAAAGGATGACTACCCCATTGCAACTCCTTGCATATGCCTTATCTCCAAGGTACTATAGCCAGGAAATACTTGCTATGCTGGATAGAATTGCACCATATGCAGATGAAGGAGTTGCTACTGGGTGCTACACTGCATTTGCAAGACTCTTCCCAGATGATGAAATATACAAAAAGGTGAGGCAAGAATTTGGCTTATTTGCTTCAGGATCAAAACTTACCCCATATGCAATAAAGGGCCAAAATGACATGGGAGCTATCACATGGTGGTACATGTATGGTCAACCATTCAAGCATCCACAAACTCTTGCAATCAAGATCCTCTCACAAGTAAGTTTTCATTTATTTATTTATTTAGCAATTGTATTCTACACTTTAGTATTTACCATTCTTTAATTTGCTTTTCATTTTTATGTTTAATTTTAAAATTTTAGACTTTTATGACCACTATTCAGTTTGCAAGTTCTTCTTTTTCTGAAGGGAATTGGAGTACATACTCCTATATCCATTCAGTGAAGCACAACCAATTGGGCTCAAAGAAAGTTGAGGACTTGGTTTATATACATGCCAACTTGCGTCTTTTGTCACGTAAGGAGGATGGATACAAGGAAAGGTCAACCAAGCTTTGGGATGTAGCCCCTGAATCTACAAACTTGGATGCAACACTTCAGGATCTTACTATGATGACGGATGATGATGTTGATAACATCATAGCACGTGCATCTAGCACAATTGGAACCATTCATGGTTCCAATGAATTTGCAAGTGTTGCAGCAAGAGGAGATGATGAGAATGTGGATTTTTTTGAGAATCCTTATGATTCTGAATGACTGAATGTGATTTGTGAATCTTGGGCCTTGACTCTTGATTGATCAACATTGAACCATGAACTATGTTTTGATTTTGTAATTCAAATTGCATGGGAATCTTGAACTTGAGTGATTTACTAATTAGACATTACTGTTATTTCAATTTGATTATGATAATGATTCAATGAATGGTTTATTTTTGTATATTTAATATTTCTTGTATTTGTTAGCGTACATTGTCATAAATTATTGTTGACAACTTTACATATATATATGCATGTATGTATATGTATATATATATATATACACACTTATGTACGGACGCACCCAAACACATCCAAAATCCCAAAAAACAAAATCCACGCATCAGCACCCCGCACCCGCATCAACATCAAAACCAGAATCGGTAACTTAGCCTAAAACCCTTCTTGCAAACCATATTGTGAAAAAATTACATTTAAGAGCAAAAACAAGTAGACGAAGCAGCTGGGAATGCACATTCCCGTCCTTTGCAAAAATCTAGAAATAAAACAAAAACAACAGTTATGGCTTCAATTTTCACTTCCAATGAACAACTTGCAGAAGGTCGTCCATTCTTGTGTGCTCCTCAAGAACTAGTGACAAATAAGAGAGCAAAGGGGCCCTTGGAAATGTCATTTCAGAATGAAGTTAAACACATTGTCGAGGAAGATATAGCGAGATGCATCTATGCAAATGGATTGTCATTTAATGTTGTTCACTCAAAGTATTGGCAAAAAATGGCAAGATCAATCAATCAAGCTCAAAAAGGATTCAAGGGCCTAGGTCATGAGAAGCTGAGTACCACTTATTGGATAGAAAGGTGATCCATGTAGAGGCTTTTGTGTAGCCCATCAAGGATTCATGGATTGAAACAGGTGTGTCCATAATATCTAATGGATGCAAATATGCAAGAAAATGCTCTTTCACCAATTTTATTGCAATATCCACAAGAGGTGCAATGTTTTTGATAGTTGTGGATTGTGAAGGGGAGGTGAAGGACGGTCCGTTCATTCAAAACATTCTCATCCAAGCCATTGAACAAATTAGCCCTCAAAATGTTGTTTAGGTAATAACATACAATGCCAAGAATTTTAGGGCTACCGGTTTATTGGTTGAGGAGCACTTCAAACACATTTTTAGGACACCTTGTGTTTTCCACTCACTCCACCTAATGTTGTACAAAATTGGCAATAAAAGTAAGTGGATCAAAAAATGTATGAAGATGCATAGGAGGTTCAAATATTCATCACAAACCACCCTATGACGCAAGCCATATTTAGACAATTCTAGAGATTGGAGCTCTTGAAGATAAATATCAAAGATAAATCGACAGCTTCTTGGGAAAATATCAAGACTTTTAAAAATGACGTAAATTTAATAAGAAATGCATTTTTTTGAAAATAAGTATATGCATATAATGAGTCAATAAATGAGTAAACAAACCAAATAAACTAATCTAGATATATATAAATGCAATATGTAAGAAAGTTGCATCCTCATGTGAATGTCGATGGCTGGCAGCCATATTTAGAGACTCTGAACTCTAAAGAAAACTAGAAATAGAAAATTGTTTTTGTAAAAATATAAGCAAATACAAATGTCAAGTAAAATATGAAACTAAACCTACGTCTCCCTCTTCCCCTTCCCACTAAAAAGAAAAAGAATTTAGAAAACTTGTGAATCCGGAATCTGCTTAAAATCCACTTGTGATCTATCTAAAAGGCTTCCAAAAACTATTTCTCTGCCAAAACCCTTCTGCTCTCCTCCAAACACTCAAAATTGCAAAACAAACAACGAATGGGCAAGTCGCTAGGTGTCCCAATGCCCGAGAGAAGTAGTTAAGTTATTGCGAGAAGTTCTTGATTTATCGTGGAGAAGTGGCCAACTTATCAACGAGAATTTGAGGTCTTCTCGACTTGAATTTCTCGCCAAAAAACCTTAAGTTTTCTCGTTTTGGAAAAGTTCTTGCAAGAAGTAGAGATATCTACCACTTCTCGAAGGGATTTTAATCTATGAGTTAAACTATTTAAAATTTAAATATGTTTATAAGTTTAGACTTTAGTTTGGTAAACTTTCTATGTTTTCAAATTTAAATTTAATCTTGATTTTAATTTATTATTGTTTTGATTTTAAAATAGGTTGATGAAACCCATTTTGCCTCCAACAATATTGTTTTCAGGCACCTTGTGAAGGTCAAAGAGGCAATGTCTAGAATGGTAATCAATGCTAATTGGAGTATATGAAGGCAATCTAATATTACCAGGGCAGCTTCCATTAAGGCGATGATACTGGATGACTCTCGGTGTGATCGTGTTGAGCACCTCCGGAAGTTCATTGAGCATACATTGAGCATGATCTAATTCACTAACTAAGATAGGCCTTGCTTGGGTGAGGTATATGATGGCGTAGACTCCATGATTGAAGATATTTAAAAGATCATAAGTGAAAAAGAGCAAGATCCTGAACAAAAATTCTTTACGAAACTACATATAATCATGGTAGAGAGATGAATAAAATGACTACCCCTTTGCATCTCGTTGCCTTTGCATTGAGCGCTAGGTGCTATGGTCAATCTGTCTTAAAGGAGAATACTACTAGAGTTGCCCAATACAAAATCCTTAAGTTGCTCACAGGTACAGGGCAGCCCTTCATAGACTCTATCCCAATCACATAGGACCTACAGTAAAGTCTGAATTCACGAGTTTCATAAGTACCAATAATTGTGGTCTTGAGGCTCTTAAAGACGAACAATGTTGATGCTCATAAATGGTGATTCTTCCATGGACAAATGTACCAGTGCCTACAACCCGTTGCCATCAAAATTTTATCACAAGTTCATTCTTAACTCTTATGATTCTAATTTCTAAATTATCGTTGACTAATATTGAACTTATATTTTTTTTTTAATTTATTCAAAACTTTTTAATTCTCAAATTTTAAAATTGAAAATCTTGATAGGTTCCTAGTTCGTCATTGTCGGAGAGTAACAAGAGTACATATTCCACTGACTCAATAAAATGCAATGGACTACATTCCAAGAAGGAAGAAGACTTGGTCTATGTAGATTCATACTTGAGGCTTGCAGCACACGAAGACAATGCTTACAAAAAGGGGGAGACCAAGCATTGGAGTTGGAAGATTCAATTGCCCACCTTGATGCACTTGTAGTTGATGCTGATGATTACAAGCTACCTAGTGATGTTGAAGCTGCTCCTGAGGCTGACATTGCTAGTACCGATGCTAGTGGTACTATTTGTGATTCTAATTTGCAACAGCAAGATAATGATGGTTTTTTTTATGGTTTTTTATGATATTTGATCGGTGATGGATGATTATTAATGTTGACATTATTATTCTTGAACTGAAACATTGATATCGTGGTGTATTTTGGCATTTTGTTATGTCATTCCACTAAATGGTCAATATATATGGTGTTATATGCTATTTTGCTTTATTATTAGCATATGGGTATGAACTTATTTACTGTTTTACATATATATATATCCCCCGGGGACGCGTACCTGGCCTAAAACCCAACGTTTTGGGGACGGGGGGGGCGGGTATGGGACGTCCCCTAGCCATCCCCAAAAAGTGAAAAAATGCAGGGGACGTCTCGGAAACTTGGGGATGCCTGAGGGGAAAAAGGGGGACGGCCAGAAGTAACCGGTACGAAAAGGGGACGTCCAAACCAGACATCCCCTTTCCATACCAGGTACTTCTGGCCGTCCCTCTTTTTTGTTTGCATAAAATTAAAATAGTTTAACATAAAAAAAAAATTTAAAGCCTCCAACTTGGTCGGCCAGACGTCCCCTTTCCGTACCGGGTATTTCTAGCCGTCCCCCTTTTTTGTTTGCATAAAATTTAAAAAGTTTAACATAAAAAAAAATTTAAAGCCTCCAACTTGGTTGGCCAAGTTGTCCCCACCCCTCCAAATGTCCTAAAAGGCAGAATACGAGCAGCAGGCTGCTTCATTTTTCTATGGTTTTTTTTTTTTAATGTTGAACATGAACATGATTATGATACATTGATACTTATGACTTTATGGCAGCCCTCTACCCGTTGGGCCTATAGCTTTGGGCATATTTTGATTTTGATTTTCACATTTATCATGTTTATTATTATGACATTATGATATTGACAATTGTTAATATTCATTGTTCAGTGTTCACTGATATTGATATGTATTTTGACAATTGGATACTAAAATCGGATATTATTTCCTAGATGGCATTCAAATGTTGTATTTTATGGTTCTATAATGTTTAAATGACATGTATATTTGCAAATTTCAACATATATTTTAAAATTTCCCTATATATATATATATATAGCCATCCCCGTTTGCCGTCCCCCCCTCGTCCCCAAAATCGCTACAAAAATTTGCCATCCCAGAAACCCGTCCCGTCGTCCCCGTACCGGAAACTTGGGGGATATATATATATATATAAAAGAAAAACATATATCCTTGTACAAACAAACCCAAAACGAATCCGAAACCAATCCAAATAAAATTAAAAGAATTTCAAACCCAAATCTGAACCAACAACTTAGTTATGAACTACTCATGAAAAATGGGTCAATAAGTTGGACTCAAAAAACTACACAATTGAATCCTGAGAGCGACATCACATTTTGAGTTGCTATAGAAAATCTCCTACTTATCAATATATGAAGACAAGTTAAACTATACAAATTTTTCTCAACCAATACCATGTTATGGTTTTAAATAAAAACCCATATGGAACAGAAAATAGAAGGATGCCAAGAGAAGATAAAATGAATCATTTTATCATGGATTAAGAGATTGAGGTCATCTTCAGTCCATTCACACTGAGTCAGTGCCACCTTGACTTGATGTTAAAGGAAATTGGTGTCAAATAAACAGATACTGCCACGGCTTATTCTGTACTTCCAACTACAAAAGGTTAGAACATTTATTCAAAACCAATTAATGTTGGCATATACCTGTATAAGGGGTGCCAGTTCCCAATACCGATGCTATCTTCCCCATATACTCTCTCTCGTAATTTCACTGATGCTGCTTCAAGTTCTCTGAAGTCCAACCATAAAGGTAACACAGTATTCGATAGACCATATAACTGAACAAACTCTAAATGCATGGCAAGAAGCTCTTCCATCATCAGCTTGCCCAACTTAGCAGTTGCCTCTGTAGCATATATCTGCATATTAACAAGCAGTAAGAGAACATCACAGAGATGTTTTTAAGAAAATAAATGTGACACTTTTATGGAACTAAGATTTTAGATCAACCAGATCATAGATAAAAGAGATCCAGCAAGAAACAAGCAAATATATTTTTTGTCATTATTTGCCAGAGCCTTGGTAAGAACAGGAAATCAAAAGGGAAACAATGATAAACTAAGCCGCTTACAAACACAAATTAGAAATCCATCAAAAAGATCGCTAACATCTGGTCACGGTTATAGGTTGACATCATAAGTTATAACAAGTAGTATAATAAATATAAAATGTTCATTGACATCCTCAACCATAAGATGCTGTGGCTAAATGCTTCAGAAGCTATTATTTCCCAGTAAAAGTGTAACTCAATTTTGATTGCAGATCCTCTTAAGTACAGAAGTAAAGTTAGTAATCGTTTCCTTATATTTGTATTCATCCCATTAAAACAGTACCAGTAAAGGAAAATGTTAAAAAACTAAAGAAAGAGAATATAAGATGGTTACATGCACCAATAAAACATAACTAGCAGTAAACTAAACATAAAAGGCATGGCATTAGGGAAAACTGTGATGAATTCTCTACCACTCAAATCTGCCAAGCATGCCTTCATGATTCTCCAAAGTGCATCCCTGCACCTGCAAAATTCTCTGAAGTCCCCACAATCCAAAATTCAAATAAAGGAATGGGCAAATATAAACAAGATTCTGAAGAGTGCATTCCTGCTCCTGCAAGGTAAGTAAGGATAAACACTTAAGTGCCTTCAAAGGAAAGCTCAGGTAGTGCTGCCAGGTGAGGGCTGTGTCACAACCATACAAGAGCTTGTGGACTGTAAAAAACTAATCAACTAAAGACCCTTGGCGTCAGGCATGACCTCTTTGAGGCTAGGAAGAAATGATTAAACCATATCATCCTCAACAAGGATTCATAGAGCCTAGCTCAAATGTTTTTTTTATCTAAAATAATGAAAGGAAGAAATTATTTTCAACCCTTACCAAAAATAGGTAAGTGGTACTCAAAAAGCAAAAGCATTTATAAAACAGAATTACTATGGTAGAAGACCTTAAGATATTTTAAAAAAACTCAACAAAACAAACAAAAAGTGAACAAAGTGGGGGGGTTGGGGCTCAACCTAAATTGGTAAAATACAAGTTGTAATACAAAAGATGACTATAAGTAGCCTTGCCAAGAAAGGATCACCAAAGAAAATTGAGTTGACAAAGATGATCAAGCAAGAGTGTGATAGGAAAGATATGCCATCAGATGTTTGTGCTAAGCCTCGGATTGTAAAAGCCAAGATCATGATCTTTCACAGGGACCTGTTGCAAGGTTTTCACACCATCGTCCCATTGCAAATGGGGATCCCCCTCCTTTTGCTTCGGCAGTAGCTTAGGTAGTCTTAGGTAGTTTTAATTGGTAACATTTCAAGTCTCCACGTCCAAGAGTGAGTTTGAGTAATTTTGGCCTGCTGGAAAGTCATGTCTATCTGCGATGTGAATGAGAATTGGACTAAGATATTCAAGGATGTGGAGTTGAAACCAAGTGATTTGTGATGAAATGAGTCGGAACCATTTGAAAATCTTTGTTCCAGCTTCAATTTGACCTTAGAAAGTCGGGAAAGGTTGTAAGGGGTAACATTGTTGAAGGTCTGTTGAATCCTAAAATTTGGCTAAGTTCGGAATTTTTTATAACTTCCAAAATATAAAATCTTTATTGTAACTCCAATGAATCTAGAACCTATCTCAAACATCCTAACAACATTTATATAAAATATAACTTAAAGTAAAATGTAACTTCTACTTAAATGTTATATTTTATAGATCCTCCAGCCCTCTGAGATGACAAAATTACAAAGTGTAGACAGCAAGTTGCAGAGAGGAAAATTCCTATGGGCATGGTGAATTCAATGGTCTGAAAACATGAAAACTCTTGATCCCTTGATTTTTGCTTGCTTCCATGGCATGAAAACATGAAAAAGTCCTCCAAAACTAGGCAATGATTAATAAAATGGAGTTAAGTGACTGTACGAGACTAATAAGAAACCATGAGCTTGAGGGAAATGAGGTGAAGAGAGGAAAATATCTCTTGGAGTGATGGATTCCACCACCCCAAGAGGAATCTAAATTGCTCTAGCGAGGCTAAATTCTGCCCTATAATTTAGTGCTTGAAACTTAATCTTTGACCCCCAAAGTTGCATGAAAATAGAAGAGGCTGATCAGAAAGTGTGGACATGAAAATCAACTTACATAGAAGTATAAATTTGGGCGAAAGAAACTCCTCTCCACCTACCAATTTCTGCCTTGCATCTATGATGAAAAAAGCACCAAATTTTGCTTCCTAACTTCATCAAATGATGATCAAAAAACCTGAATATTGCAAGGGAAGGTAAATGAGGAATGAGAAGGTGAGATGGTAATAAAATCAGTTTTGAGAGGTCTTGAAATGTTGGAGGAAAACTGAAAGACAAGAAGAAAATTCTTGTAAGAGTGGCGGATTCCACCACCCTTAGATGAATCCATTTTCTTCCCTTTATGCTTAATTTCCGCCCAAAGAGAAGAAAACTGATCAAAGAGGAGAAGGGGCAACTTGACCAATGTTTAATGGAAGAAAACATGCCTTTGATCCTTTCATCATGCCGGCCTTAAGAGGAGGTGAAAAGGAATTACATAAAATGTTTTATTGGCTTAAAGATGACAAGTCAACCTCTTGAATGGACATGACCTTCCAAACTCCCAATTACCTATATAAGGGAGACAAAGTAAATCCATTTCACGAATTCAGCTCTGCCTTTTAGGCAGTGAACTCCTCCTCGCTTTAGCACCAAATTCATTCCAAAAAGGTAGCGAATTCATCCTAAGAAGGTAGCAATCTGTTGTATAGAAAAGTGAAATATCTTGAGAAGGAAGTGAATTCTCTTCAAGAGCAGCGAATTGGGGACAATTAAGAGAAGATTTCGTCCTTGACAGCAATTTCATGTCTTAGAAAATATGTGAAATTAAAAGGTGGGGAGATAGTAAAATCTGGGTATACCATATTGCAAAATTCTTCTGGATTTCCAGAATTCAAAAAAAACTTCATTTCAAAATTCGCACGAAGAAAAGGAAAGTTGATTTTGGACTATGGAAAATCCATGATAAATTTGCATTTTGCCTACTTGTTTGATGTTGATACAATCCAATTCAATGAAAAATCTAAGATCATGTTTTCTTATCAAATTTGTGAGCTTAATGCACTTTTTCCTTTGTTTTGTAAGGTAACTTGAATGAGGGAAGACTGAATTGAGCTTCATTCATGGAAGCAAATCGAAAGATCAAAGCATGGATGGTATGCAAATCCTCCATCATCCCACCAACAAAAAGGATGCTAGAAGGTCAAGCTCAAGACTTCAAATAAGGAGAGTGTAAGCTCAAGCTCAAGGACTTCAAATGAGAAGGAGGTTCAAAATCAGATTATCGAAAGGAATATTCAAAATCAAGATCAAGAGGGTATTCAAGAAAGCAAAGAACAAGGAACAAGAAAAATCATAGAAAATTTTCATCAACTTGTTCAATTTCATTTCGAAGGATCCAAGTACATGAAGACTTCATCACTTCAAGGGGATCAAAGTCAAGACATCAAAAGAGACATCAAGTTTGCAAGTACAAGCAGTTCAAATCTAGCAATGAGAAAATTTCCAAGAACGAAGATGGATAAAATTAGATAAGATAAAGCAATTTGGGAATATGTCATCACAATTGAATGCTTGGTAACGTTGAATATCAAGAGATATTTTCTCATTACCAAAGAATTGATCGAGTCTACAAGATAAATGATGAGGTGGTGCCTACTTGTCTTCTACCAATTAGGAAATTCCAATTACACATGTTTCAATCATATTGTGCCACCAAATGTACAATTTTCTTGTTGCCTCACAACAACATCGTAATTTTCTTATTGGCCCACAAGGTGGTGCCTTCATGTTATCGGTTGATAGTGTTGCAATGTCATATCCCCAATTTAAGATAGAATTTTAATAATAATTAGATAATACAATGTTATTAAATAAATAATAATAATAAAGTTATATTAAAACTAATACTAAAATATAAAACTAGGAAATAATTATTATTTAATCTATATTATTAATGAAATAATATTTAGTATAATATTTTAAATAATTAAAAAATAATAAAATTTCAATGAGTAAATAAAGAAATAAAATTAAATAAATAAGACAATATTGTAGAAAGTATGTTAACTTTCTAAATAGAATTTAATAATAAATAAAATAAACACAAATAAGTAAATAAATAATATAACATAGAATAATATAAATTAACTAAATCTAATCAAAAGTCAAGAGATATTTAACAAATAGACATGACTCCTTAAAATTAAGATATAAAAGGGAGGGGAGTTTATTTTAGAGAGAAGAAAAAAGAGGAGGGCAAGAGAGAAATTCAAAAAGGAAAAATGGAAAAAGAAAGTAATATGAAGATAATAAGAAAGTGACTTTCTGAAAAGGTATCAATGATATTCAAAAGATGTGAACCTTTGAAAGGGTCATAACTATGAATAGTTGTGACTCTTCAAAAATATTTTGATTATAAAGTATTGGGACTTCTCCAAAGGATTTTAGTTATGAAGTGTTGTGACTTTTTGAAAGGATTATAACTATGAAGTGTTGTGACTTTTCAAAATATTTGTATTATGAAAGGTTGTGACTCTTGGAAAAGAAAAAATTAAAAAGTATATTTTGTTCTTCACTTATAAATAGAAAAGGAAGAATTTTGGAAAGTAAATATAGAGTTGAGATAATCTAGAAGGAATAATTCATTTGAGAGCCAACTAAGGATAGAGTCACATGGACCAAAGAAAGAAGAAGGTAAGAAAGGTATATTTATGGGTTTTATTTTTAAAGAAGTTTTAACAATACTTTTAAAGAAGTTTGCACACCAAAACTAAGATCATCTTAATCATAAGACACAACTTTAACATAGTACCAAAACAACTAAAAAGCGAAGCAAAACATTTATGTTCTTTATTTATATTGCCTCTGTGAAAGATATCTTTATCCAACCTCTATGATTTCCTTAATGGCAATAGACCTTTCAAAGATAAAGAAGAACGGTTACAAAATGAAGTTAAACAGATGCATTCACTGCAATCTAGAGAACTGACTATAATAATAAAGAAGAGACTTCACAAAATTCCGCCGAAATGAATTACTCCAAAACGGCTAAAAATAATAATGTCTTCCACCAGAATAAGGACATCAAAAACAGCACGTAACAATAATAAATCTCCCACCAAGTCAGAGGCATTAAAACGACACTTCAAGTATGCAAGCGCATATATGAATAAACGTAAGTCAATGACATCCAATAGTTTGAAGTAGCGGTGAGCACATGGATATAGATTCAACATAACAGAGATTTATAACACAAGAATTTATAATTTCATATGAAGCTACAAATTTAACACTCCCTCTTCGCAAATATGAAATTTACTATAATTATCAATCATGGACTCTCTCAACATGACAATAAAAGAACAACTACTTTATTAACATTCAGCAAAAAGAAATCACGAAGTAATTCAACATGATAGACCTGCAAGGATCATAGCCAATTTACATCATAGACTCTTTCAACCTAATGTTATCATGGAATCTCTCAACATGACATCCAACTCCTATCACGGAATCTCTCAATGTGATGACATTATGGACTCTCACTACATGATGTTCACTATGATTTCCCTCATAGGTGAAAGAGTTATCATAGATGTCCTTAAAACTTTATTAATCAACAAGAAGAAAAATCACAGCTAAAACTCGTTTCCAACAAGTCTTAGATTCTACAATACCTAACTTGTCTCTAAAATAAGAGAACTTTACCTTAGGTAGTGGTTTGTGCAAAGTTTAAGATTGTTCATTGGTGGAGACTCGAACTGAAAAATAATGAATCTTATGAGAAGATTTTAGTTCTTCTTTAATAACTATGTTCTGATTTATTCCAGTATGTGTGTGTGTGTGTGCGCGCGTGCTGATTTGAATATGCCTGAGAATGTATTGCCTTTGTTATTGATATATTTTCAGTATTCACAAATGCACACAATATATATATATATATATATATGCATTGAGATATATATACGTAGGGTCACAACCCTACGTAACCATACCTCAATACATAATAATAATATTATTACTACCTTAATCCCAACGAACAGATTCATATAGATTCATAACCAATGCATTAGTCTTGACTAAGACTTGTACCTAATAAGTATCGGTTCATGTTTAATGATAAGCAACGAGCATATAACAACCCGTTAATACATGATCGATATTCAAAGCATGATTGGCATACTGAAGTAATGCATTTGATCGGCATTTAGAAGATAATGGAAAGTGTGTGTATATATATATATATATATACACACAAATGAGTTTAAGTAAGAAAGCATGAGTGAATTATATATATATATATATATATATATATATACATAAAAATCTATATATGTGTGTGTGTGTGTGTGTTTGTGTGTGTGTATAATCAGGTTTAATATACTAATTAGATACATAACAACACATATACATAATTTGCTTCAATTTCCATGAAGCTAATCTTCTTAACACTCCCTCTTTAGCGATAAGGGAATTTAAAGAAATATAAGACAAGGTTATGCACCACTTAGAAAAATGGTTTAACCAAAACTATGGTGTCCAAAAAAATCTGGCCCGAAAAACCATAACAATAGATTTTCATGGTCTCTGGCAAAATCCGGCCCGAAGAACAATGATAACACTTTCCTTCAACACTTTTGGTGTTAGAAGGTCGGTCAACTATTGATAAGATCGTCCCTTACAATAGTGACTTTAACACATATGAAAAATCGTCACCTTTCATTTTACAAGTTATGCAAACAATCCGATTTTCACTATTCATGAATATATATAAATTTACAAATGTATTTACAAATTTGTCATACCAAGTTTACCTGTGTATAATCAGGTTTAATATACTGATTAGATACATAACAACACATATACATAATTTGCTTTAATTTCCATGAAGCTAATCTTCTTAACATTCCCTCTTTAGCAATGAGGGAATTGAAGGAAATATAATACAAGGTTATGCACCACTTAGAAAAATGGTTTAATAAAACCATGGTCTTTGGAAAAATCCGGCCCAAAAACCATAAAAATATTTTTTCATGGTGTCTGGCAAAATCCAGCCCGAAGAACAATGATAACACTTTCCTTCAACACTTTTGGTGTTAGAAGGTCGATCAACTATTGATAAGATCGTCCCTTACAATAGTGACTTTAACACATGAAAAATCATCACCTTTCATTTTACAAGTTATGCAAACAATCCAATTTTCAATATTCATGAATATATATAAATTTACAAATGTATTTACAAATTTGTCATACCAAGTTTACCTCTAAAGTACTCTATTTTCATCCTTGCAAGAGGCTTCGTGACAATATCAGCATTTTGATCATTAGTGTCGGTGTAGATCAGCTTGATCACATTCCTGTCAACCATGTCTCTGATATAATGGTATGGAGTTTCAATGTGCTTTGAGCGGTTATGAAACACCGGATTAGCAAAAAGCTTGATGCAGCTCTAGTTATCACAATGAATCACTATGGAATCTAATTTCTTTCCGAATAATCCAAATAATAGCTTTCTCAGCCACACTGTTTCGCGTGCTCCCATGGAGGCTACCATGTATTCAACTTCGGTGGAGCTCAAGGCAACTGTAGGTTGTTTTCTACTAAACCATGATATCATCACTAACCCAAGACTGAAGCAACATCCTGTTGTACTCTTGCAGTTTATGAAACAACCAGCCCAATCAAAATCAGTATAACCTTCAAGTTTGATTTCAACATTTATGTACTTTAATCCAAGACCAATAGTACTATGTAGATATCTCAAGATATGTTTTGCAGCCATTATATGAATCTTCTTTAGCCATTGAAACAAGTATTAACATATCATCATTAGAGATTTTGAAATATATGTTAGGATCAGCTTCATTCTTTAAGTATCCTAATTTGGTGAGGTAGTTATCTATCCTTTCATACCAAGCTCAAGGTGCTTGATTGAGGCCATAAAGAGCTTTCTTGAGTTTACACACATATAGATTCTTATATTTTATAATAAAGCCTTCATGTTGTTCAATATATATTTCTTCATTAATGACCCCATTTAGGAATTGACATCCATTTGATGTATCTTCCATCCTTTGGCTACTACAATTGCAATAATTGTTCTTACCGAAGTGTATCGAGCAACAAGGGCAAAAGTTTCTTCATAATCAATACCTGCCTTTTGAGAAAAACCTCAAACAACAAACCTTGCTTTATGTTTTTCAATACTATCATTTGAAGCATATTTGATTTTATATAACCACATTGAAGAAACAACTGATTTGTCTTTTAGTCTACATACAATATCCCAAACATCATTTTGTAGTATGGATTGATATTCTTCAAGCATAGCCTCTTTCCAAGCTTGACAAGTTAGGGCTTCTTCAACAATTGATGACTCAAATTTAGTCAACTTAGATACTAACACAATATAACAAGATTTGTTTCTGGTTTTCTTGCTTTCCCTGGAAATTTCATCTGGCTCAACATTATTTTCTTCAATCATTTTTCTTGCCCATAATGGCCTTTTCTTGATATTGGAGATGTCTCTATCTTCTATATCTGGTAATAGATCATTCTCTTCTAATATGTTCTCCCTCTGAATTTCAGTTTGTAGATTTTCATCTAAATCTGTAATGGACTCTTCTTTTATATTTGTAGATAGGTTTAACGCAGTGTTTCCCTCGAATATGACATCTCTGCTTACAACTGATCTTTGTCCAGGTACATAGACTCTATACCCTTCAGAGTTTTCATTGTACCCAACAAATATCCCTTTCTTCCCAGATGGTTCTAACTTTGTTCTTTTTTCTTCAGTTATGTGAATGAAAACAGGGCAACCAAAAATTCTAAGATGACTTAAGTCAGGTTTAGTTCCTGTAAAGACTTCTTCAAGTGTTACGTTTTCTAGTATTGAATGTGGGCATCTGTTTTAAATGTATACAACAATATTTGTGGCTTTCGCCCAGAATGAGAAGTGTAGGTTTTGATCACGAAGCATGGCGTTTACTGCTTCAACAATGGTTCTATTTTTCCTTTCTGCTACCCTATTCTGTTGAGGATTATATGGTATTGTATACGCCCTCTTAATCCCAACAAAGGTACAAAAAAATTGAAATTTTCAAAAGTATATTCTCCCCCATTGTCTGATCTTAGGGTTTTTATTCTTTTTGACATTTGATTTTCCACAATTTCTTTGAATTCTTTAAATTTTGATAGAACCTCATTTGATTCTATGACCTTTAGAAAATAAATCCAAGTTTCCCTAGAGTAATGATCGATGAATATTATGTAGTAAAAGTAAACTCCTAGAGAAAGTGTTGGCATAGGCCCACATAAGTCAAAGTGAACTAGTTCCAGAACTGATTTAGACTTGTGTTCACTAGGAGGAAAAGGCCTTTTAATGTTCTTTCCTTAAGCACATCTTTTACGAGTGCCTCTATGCTTAGGCTAGGTGTTCCAGTGGTGATTTTCTCTACATTTGGAAGTGAATTAAATCCAATATGTCTAAGTCTTCTATGCCATACTTCATTAGAATTTGTCACTTTGAGGCTAAGAGCTTGCTTTTGAATGTTGCATAGTTTATATAGGGTCCCATCTCTAGTCCCTATGGTGATAGCATTTTTTAGATTTGAGTTTTTAGGCTAATACAAAACTTTGTCTTCATTGAAGGTGACTTGAAACCCTTCATCAGCTAGTCCAAAAATTGATATTAGATTTCTTTTTATACTTGGTACAAAGAGAACACCTTTTAATTTTAGTGACTCTAGTCCTTACTTGTATAGAAAAAGTCTCAATTTCATAGGTGGAGTTGTTTCCAATGGTGACTCCTTCAGTGAGATAATTTCCAAAAGTTTCAAACTTATCTCTGAATCCTATTATATTTCGAGAAGCACCACTATCTATTATCCACACATTTTCATTTGATTCCATCTCACTTGACAAGTCGGAGTAGAATAATAGATTTTCATCTTTCTTTGTTTTGGCTAAAGAAGCTAAGATTTTGTAATAACCCTAACCGATTATAACTTGTTAAATGCCAAATTTTTCTCTAATTTAGTTGTTTGACATTTTGTCAAACACTTTGCAAGCAAGCTCAGATACCACTGTAATAACCCCAACCAATTATAACTTTGTCAAACGCCAAATTCTTCTCTAGTTCAATTGTTCGACATTTCGTCAAACACTTTGCAAGCAAGCTCTGATACCACTGTAATATCCCTTGTCAATTCGAACCTCAACTTGTTGATTTGTAGGTCAAGGAATATTGTCAAACACTTCCAATAGGATCTCTATGCTTGTTGTTTCTGAGTTTCAGACTGATTATGCTTGCTTGAAATGATATCAAAGGGAATCTAAAAGCATGTAACTGATTACTACTATATCTAAGAAAAGAACTAAATGCATATGCAATTCTCTTTTGGCTTTTCAAATGCATATAGATGAATTCTAAATGAAAAATGTGCACTTACAGCCAATTGGTATTTTGTCAAACACTTGACATGCATACTATTATGTCAATCATGGAAGTTATAAATATGCACATTTACATCAAATATATAGAACTACAACTTATCACTCCTTTAGTGAGATAATTTCTAATTTAATGCTTAACATAATATTCCAAGGCTCTTTGGCTTTGCAACCTCAAAAAAAAACCGAGTAGAAATGACATTATAGATCTGATATAAAATGTGCATCTATAGCTACTTATGACAGCCAGCTTTACAATTACAATGTCAAATGACCAATTTAAATGATGCAAATTAATTGTAGAACCTGATACACAAATGACCAATGATGGAGATGAAATTGCAATCATAATCAAGCCAAGTACTGTAGCGTGGGTACCGTTCACAGCACTGTTCATGGCACTGTAGCAACCAGCAATAAATGTATTCTCCAATTTAAGCACAAATAGAACTCCAAAATGAAGCTCTCGTAAATGCCAAATTCAGTGGATATTTCACCACCTCAAATGGTTGCAACACTGAAGAATTGGTGCTCTCCAATGGCTAACTAAAATCAGAAACCCTTAGTTTCTTCTCCCAAATTTATACCAAATGCAATTAACAATAATCGGATGCCTAACAATGAAGTGCTCACCTCTATTTATTCTTTTCCTTCACCCCTTCTAGAAGTAAATAAAATATTATTTAATTACACTCTCTAGAAGCTTCCCCCTTTCCAATGCAATAAGTAGTTGTACTTCTAAAAAAATGAACTCTCTAGAAGCTTCCCCCTTTCCAATACAATAATTAGTTGTGCTTCTAAAAAATTAAATTAATTAATAAAGTCACCTTTAAATTTATTTATTTGTTGACTTTAATTTAATTTATTTCTCCACTTAGCGTTTGGAGAATGAAAAGCTAAGAACTCCATTGAGGGCCCAAAAGATGGGGAACATTCCAGATTTTTTCCCTTTCTGCACAACTTCTGAAGGTATGTTCGAATTTCTCACACTTGTATCATTGAACTTTGGAGAAGTCATTTCTTTTGAAATTATTATTCTCTTTCCTTTTGTCATATTTCTTTCCTTTGAATTTCTTCTTTTTCCCTTTGTTGTTAGAGACTGAGAAAAGAGTTTGATTTTCTCCCTCTTGATTTGAGATGATCCCTGTAGAGATTAGTCTTGATTCTTCTGATGTGCAATCATTTTTTAGTTGATCAAAAGCTGGTATTGAAGGTTTGCTAACGACTTGGAAAAGAATGCTTCCCAAGATAAGGGTAATCCTCTAAGTGCTATTATCAATGGTTCTTGGTCTTCTGCTTTGCTTCCAATAGAAGACAGATGATTTTTAATTTTGGAAATCTTATCAAAGTAGGATTAGATTGTTTCTCCTTTATTCATTTTAGCATTCATTAGTTGATTTTTTAATGTAATCAATCTACTTGAGTTGTTGATTTCAAATGTATCCTTAATTGTCTTGAATACTTCAAATGTCTTTTTTAGATTTGAGATGGATGGAAGAATATGATCTTTTACTGAATCCACAATGCTTTTCCTGATTTTTTTATTTCGTCTTTTCCAAGTAGCTTTTTCTGCCTCATCTTCAGGAATCAGAATGTCTAATTCAATAAAAGATTCTAGTTCTAATTCTTCAAGAATTGTAACAATCCAATTTTTCCAAGAAAAGAAATTTGCTGCTCCTTCAAGTCTGTCCTCTACTCATACATTGTTTGACATATTGTTACTTTTGTTTCAAGATTTTGAATTTGAAAAGTCTCTCTACCTATTTGGCTCTAATACTACGTACAATTTAAGATCGTTTATTGGTGTAGACTTGAACTGAAAAATAATGAATCTTATGAGAAGATTTCAGTTCTTTAATAACTATGTTCTGATTTATTCCAGTAGATATTTATATATGTATGCAGATCTGAATATGCCTGAGAATGTATTGCCTTTGTTAATGATATATTTTCAGTATTTACGAATGCACACAATATATATATGCATTGAGATATGTTTACGTAGGGTTGTGACCCTACAAAACCATACCTCAATACATAATAATAATATTATTACTTCCTTAATGCCACCGAACAGATGCATATCGATTCATAACCAATGCATTAGTCTTGACTAAGACTTGTACCCAATTAGTATTGGCTCATGTTTAATGATAAGCGGCGAGCATATAACAACCTGTTAATACATGATAGATATTTAGAGCATGATCGGCATATTGAAGTAAAGTATTTGATCGGCATTTAGAAGGATAATGGAAAGTGTATACACACACACATACACACACAAATGAGTTTAAGTAAGAAAGCATGAGTGAATTACATATATATATATAATCAGGTTTAATATACTAATTAGATATAGAACAACACATATACATAATTTGCTTCAATTTCCATGAAGCTAATCTTCTTAACAGTTTGGTAAGGATATCAGTTTTTTTCTTAGTAGTGTTGATATATTGCAGCTCCACTGATTTTATTAGAACCATGTCTCTTAATAACGATACTTAATTTCCACATGCTTAGACCTATCATGAAAAATAGGATTGATTGAAAGCTTTATACAACTTTGATTATCACAATAGATTACAGTAGGTTCAAGATAATCTCCAAATAATCCAACAAGAAGTTTTTGAGGCCATACAGCTTCCCGAGTTGTTGTACAAGCTGCAACATATTCAGCTTCGGTTGTACTTTGAGCAACACATGCTTATCTCCTGTTGCTCCAAGAAATCATAGCAAATCCAAGGCTAAATCAGACACTCGAAGTGCTCTTTCGATATGATACACCCTGCCCAATTAGAATCAAAGAAACCATGCAGATGAAGATCATTAGATTTAGAAAAATTTAGACCAGAGTTTATTGTACCACTAACATATCTCATTATATATCTGGCAGCAATAAGATGAAATTTTCTAGGCTCGCTCCTGGCAGCTTCTTATTCTCCGAGCTCGTCATCATTAAGTCATGTTAGGCTGGTGACGTCAGCTTCCTTATCCATGTCGGAGGACGAGCCGATTTGGCGATTGCAATTCAAGTCAGAGCGCCTTTCATATGTGAAAGATTTTCATCGTCTCTCTCTACCACCTCCATCCAGTTTCTTTGTCTCACATTTCCAGCTCTTCTAGGCCATCAGTTTGAGCTTTAGCTGTCAAGCTTCCATGGTCGACCTTCTTCCTATGTAACAGCTCGATAGGTCCCATACTCTTTGTCCATGTTAGACTTCCAACCTTTCATAACAATAATGATTAAGAGGTTTTTTGTTTTTGTTCCATGAGCGCATAGGATTTTGTAATGGCATCAAGCATTTTTTTTTTTTCATACATGTCTATTGCCACAAGTCTTTTCTTTGGATGTTTTGTTTTATATGAGTGCATGTCGAGCATCGAGGATATGAGAGAAATTTGAAGAGGGTTCGAGTTGTGCGTTGAAGAGGGTTCGAACTATGTGTTTTCCCTAGTACATGTTTAAAGCAGTTAAACGTTTCTGATATGCATTATTAGTTTTCATATTATAATATGTATGTCTAGATGATCAAATATTAGAAGTTGAGTTTAGAAAGCCCCTTGTCGAGTGCACAAGGTTAAAGGAATTTCTAGTGTAGGAATACTTTTAGTATTGTTCATCATTTTTTTAAATTTTGTTTAGTATGGTGAGATCATTTTATAAATCTCATCTTGACGAAAGTAGCAGGTTTGCCCTTTCCAAATTTAGTTCAACTTCTATAGTGATCGTTTTTTTTTTCATCAAAGTTGAAAGGTCTTCCTGATTTTGATGGATTATGGAAATTTTGTAGCAGATTTTCAATTCTTTTTTATATCGTGACTTTTGGACTTACAGTTTACTCTAATTAGCATTGCTCTTGATATGATAAGATTTATGACACCTAAATAAAGATGTCATTTTTTGGTAGGTTAAGGTCGTTTTCAAGGAAGATTAGCCTACAAAGTATTATATATTCATGAAATTCTTGTTATTGATCTCTATTAGAGTTGATTTTCTAATTAATATCTCTCTTGGTTGCAGGATGCAATAAGATGAGGATGTAGCCTTGATGATACATATTCAAAGGGAGATGTTCAGCTTCAAAGGGAGGTTTCATCAACTATTTTACTGTGGTGATCAAAGTCGTTCTTGATTGAGAGGGAGTCCTTATGGAATCCTCGTCATTTTTATACATGTTGATATTTTGGTATTGCAGAATTTGAGACTCTTATTGGAAAAGAATCTTAGTTGTGATTTCCTTTCTTGTTGATTATGTGTTATTATTCATGTGAAATTAATAAAGTTGTAAGAACGGCTATGAAAATTCTTTCACTTATAGTGAGCATCATGTAGAGAGTGTCCATGATGTCATCACGTTGAGAGATTCTATGATGGGAGTAAGATGTCATGTTGAGAGATTCCATGACAACATCACGTTAAGAGAGTCTGTGATCTAAGCTGGTTGTGAGCCTTGCAGGCTTGTCATGTTGAGAGATTCCATGACAGCATCACGTTGAGAGAATCTGTGATGTAAGCTGGTTGTGAGCCTTGCAAGCTTGTAATATTGAGAGATTCCATGACAACATCATGTTGAGAGAGCTTGTGATGTAAGAGCCTTGCAAGCTTGTCATGTTGAGAGATTCCATGATAGCATCACGTTGAGAGCGTCTATGATGAAAGTTAGTCGTGATTCTTGAAGGTTTTGCATGTTGAGTGATTCCATAAATTATGTTATGATGAGATAGCATGTTTTTTATGAGAATCTATGTGATTAGAATTTACGTGACATTTTTTGGTTGTAGCTAAATATGATTGCTATGCTAAAGATCTCTCTCTTGCTAAGACGGAGTGTTGAAGAGTGTAGCTGCGATAGAGATCATTATCACTGTTTTTAGAAGTATCATCGCTATAACCGTTATTGTCACCTTCAGCTGAAGAAGACATTTGTGAGGAAGATAACATAAAATATAGAGACATGTGTTACGACATGCATATGGAAGTACGAAGAGTCATGTTTTGGGAAATTGAAGGGACCTTCGGTTGTAATGTGAAGGGTCTCTCTGTTTGTTATATATATAGCATCAAGCGAAAAGCATTGTACACTTGAACATTTTATTATCAATAAAGTGATATTGTTGTTGTGTAGCTGGGTTTTTCCCTTCAAGTGGATGGGCTTTCCCAGGGTAACTTCTAGTGTGTCGTATATGTTTTGCTTTTCCTTCTTGTTTATCATTTGTTTTACTTTTTCATTTATTTCTGGGCTGGTCTTCAACATTCTCAAAATTCATCCTTATTCTACTCACTCTTCAAATGACTCGTCTAATCAAGAAATCAGCTAAAACAAAGTAAGAAATATCAGATTGTTAGAAAAAACAAAGACAAATGTGCATTGCAATGTCCCCTTTTTAGCATTCATAGCATGATGTTGTCGTTAGCCTATTTCCCCACGGTCCCGTAGGCTAACCAAGACATTAAAGGGACTTAGAGGCCATTTGGCCTAGATAGTTTCAGTTGCAGGTCTTTCTGAGGGGTTTTGAGGCAACTTTGGGCATACTTACTATTTATAGTAAGTCATCTTGGGCATGGGTGGACATCCAGTGGCAACGGTATGTCGATGGTAATTGTTTAAAATCGGCAAGAAGACTTGTTTATCATTGATAAGATTTGTTTTGCATTGATAAAGCTATTTTATAAAGTTAAATTTAAATATTTAACTTTATTAATGCATAGACTATAGTTTGTGGGAAATATTTAAATTAAAAGAATCCCCTTTATTTTATAACACATTGGAGACATAAGTTACATAAAGGGAGTTATGTTTTATCCCACATTGAGAAAACGAAGGATGGAGCTCTTGTGAGAACACTATATAAAAAATGGAAAAGCTTCTTTTAAGCATGCTTGGAAATATCAAAGAAATTGAAAAAAAATTTGGAGATTATGTCTCAATAGTTTGGAGGACGAAATCCCTTCAAGCTGAAAATCTTGACGCCATTGAAAGATATGGTCTTGAGATTCAACATAGTAGCAGTCCGAAAAAGCGGAACCGAAAAAGCAGGCTGAAAAAGCGGGTACGAAAAAGTAGTCCGAAAAAAACGGAACCGAAAAAGCAAGCGAAAAAAGCGGGTACGAAAAAACAATCCGAAAAAGCAGAACCGAAAAAAGCAGGCCGAAAAAGCAAATCGGAAAAGCAAAGTAGAAGGGGCAGCATTGAAGAAAATTATTACAGCCATCTACAACCAGGTTCTTTTGTTAGTATTGCTTTTTAGGGTGTTATAAACTTTCAGCTGTAAGTGTGCATTATACCAGCATTGTCATTTTGTAATCCATGTAAATGCCAAAGTCTTGGCCATATTTCATGAGCATTGTATTAGAAATTTCATTGCAAATTAATAAGATAATAGTTGCTGGTGTCATTTAAGCAATACAATATCATTATTTATCAGCTAGTTAGTTTGCATACCAACTGTTTGTAAAAATGTCAGTTGGCTGTAGGTGTTCATTTCTCATGCTTAGATCATATATATGCACTGAATATTGTCAAAATTAGTAGCACACTCATGTTAGGCCATTGGTAGTCCATTTGGAGTCTTCTAGCATAAAAATCTCATTGATGCAAATTGGAAAAAAAGTTATTTAAAGCTAGCTGAAAAACTATATCAGTTATACGTCCCTTGCATGTGAATTGTTTGATGAAATTCCTTGAGCTTTCAGCAGCATTTTTTGAAAGCAGATTTGAGGAGGGTTGTTACAGTGGTATCAGAGCTTGCTTGCAAAGTGTTTGACGAAATGTCAAACCACTGAAGTATAAAGATTTTTGGTGTTTGAAGAAGTTATAACCTATTGGGGTTATTACATGCATTAAGTGATGTGGACACTAAAGCTGTTGAAAACAAAGCAGAATAGAGAATCGGTTATGGGTTCAATCCTAGTCACATTCATTATTAGGGTTCAACCACAATCAAACTACTCTTGTACAAAGACAACTGGCAAAGAGAAGTTCAACTCCTATCAAATTTGTCTGGATAGGACAAACAGAAAGACTCCAGAATTTTGAAATTATCCAAATTCCTTAATTTAAATTACAAACAGCTTTGGATTCATTTTAATGCCCTCTTCCTTCTCTTTCTAATGTATATCTATAACAAAGAAAATTGTACACCCTTACAATTCCACACTATATTTTGAACTCACTTTGGTATCCATTTCTCAGTGTGCTTCTAGCCTCATTTCAGCCCTTAAATTATCAGTTTTCCTTCCCATGGTGCTTAGACATCATTTCCTATGTTCCCTTTCTGTCAACCTTTGTGATATTCTTGTGATTTTCTAGTATCTCATCATTTTAGAGCTCAGCATCCTATGAAAGTTTCTCCTTGTTGTTTCGTAGTGTTTCACTATTTTTCACCTTCCTAGGTTAGTGGTAACAGCTGAGGACAGATTCAAACAGCTCATCAATCTCTTCTTCTGGCCACTTCCATTGTTTTATTTACTTCACTGTTACAGACTTCGCTCTCTTTGGATTTCCTTCTTGCAACTTTGGCACTCTCAAGCTCTCTCAAAACTCTTTCTATAATAAACATCCCTTTTCAACATAACTACCAACTGAAAATAATATGCAATGCAATGTCCTTTCAAATTTCTGAGCTAACCCCATAATGGATAAAGTGGGAGCATAAACCGTTCGGAACAATACAATTAACTACAACGCTGCAATTAAAAGGAACTGCACTAGGCAGCAAGCAAGTCTCGCTTATTCAATAGAATGTTTATGCAATACTAAACGAACAGTACACACTTCTTAAAACGAGAGAACTAAAAATCATCCACTTACCAATGGGAAAGAAAGGGCACTCCCATTGATTGAGTAGGAAAGCAAAATTAACGTGTAACCACTTGTTCAGTGCCGAAAATAAATCCCAAACCTTCCACTTATTCAGTGGGCTATGTACATACATCAATGATCTATGATGAAACCCACTAGCAGTGCTACCATTATAATGGCACTTGCCAATTTCTCTGCACAATTTTCACTTTTATCCACTATTAATAAGATCAACATTTTGTCAAACAGTTCACATGCATTATGTTGAAGAGTAACAAACTGAGATGTTTACTAAAGTTTTGATGGGTTTTTGAATTACATTGCCTTTTTAAACATTTGTAAACTTGCACATCAATTAAGTGAAGAAAATAAACTAGTAACACGAGTCTGTCCAGTGTAGCTTAAAAGACCCCATACATTAATTTGTTGCACCATAACAAATTTACAGAGCCATCAATGCTCTAGCCTTATACAGCAAGAGTTATTAGTGGATTGCAGTGGGAATGAGTGAAAGTGCCGCCTATTCCTCTTCCTTGAATCAGAAACACTCAAGCACGGTCTTTGCTGCCCTTGGTAAGACATATTCCTCATGCCATGCCTGTACTACGTTCAATCTGCCCAAGTCGGTGGCATTTTAAAACTTTTCAGCCCAGTGAAAAGGTTCCACAGCAGCCAATAAAGGTGTGACGGCAATATGGAGTCTCACAAACCCGTTAAAGATTTCCTTCACATGCCAAAGGGAAAATAATACCCAACATATAAGGAAAAGACTTGCACTTACAACAAGCTCCAATGTCCAGCTACAATTCATTACACAATTCCTCTAGTAGCAGCAACAGCAACCTCAAAGTTGAACCACAAATTGGAATTATAAGAGGATACCTTTCGAATAACCAAATGAAGTGCCTACACCATGCGATAAAGCATATTATTGATGTGATTCCTAGACTATCTCTACCTTATGCTTCTATATACTGCAAATCAGTTATGGAGAATAAAAGGATCCAGTGACAAATCCATGAACTTGTAATAAAAGACACGTCAAGCCCATCCCATCACCTTGTGGCAGCCCAAAAGTGATTGCACTAAAAGGTAAAGCATGGAGTTTGAGTTTTAATTACAGAGCTCTCAACAAGATCAAAACGAAAATTGCTACCCTCTTCCAAGGATTGAAGATCTGCTAGACCATCTCCAATGCAAAAAAATTCACCAAAACCAATTTTATGTTGAAATATCATTAGATTCCTTTTAAACCTACAAAAATGTAGAAGACAACTTTCAAGGAAAAAGGAGGCTTGTTTGAATGATTAATTGTGCCATTTGGCTTAACCAACACTCTACTTTGATGACCTCTAATATTTATCAAAAAATTGGATGTACATCTGCACCATATAGAGCAAATGCTTGACAACTTGCTCGACAACTTGCTGAAGCATTAGCTGTATTCAAACATGGAAAAGAATTGATCTACAATCCAAGAGATATGATATCTGGGATACATAGTAGATGCATAAACAATGGATGAGGGACAAGACAAGATTCAATTCATCTAGGAATAGCCATAACAAATCTCCATAATTTATTAGTAGTGTTACATCAGCGTGGGGGTGCAGCGGTGTGGGAGGACATTGGGACAAAATTCGGGTGCGGGAAAAAAAGGGCCTTAATTTGGGGACGACAGGGGGACGGTGGGAGTGCAGGAGGGGGAGGGCGGGGGGAGTTGCATAGTATACATATATGACTTGAAATGATAATTCAATATAACATACCAAATATAGTTGAACAATGAATATAGAAAACTGAAATGCGATTCACTAACCACAAGTTCAAACTTCAAACTTCATAACCAATGACCATTGAACTTAGTAACATACTCATAGTAAGTTGTAACATTAATAACATCAAAGTTTCAAACATAATGATAATGATAAATAAAAAATATAAACCATACATGGTACAATGAAATTCAAATAATGCATCATGACCATATCAAATGAGTACAATCTACAAAATGTCAATGATGAGAATATAAGGGTGGGAGCTCTCTACTCATCCCCTAAACCGAAGTCCTTGTTACTAGAACTGCTAGACTCCTTTATGGGTAAGATAATATAAAAAAACTTTAAAAATTTGACTTGTCAACATGGGTGCTCGACGCACCCCGCGCATCCCCTCGAAGCACCCAACACGCACCCGTGCATGCACACCCGCACCCCTCACCCGAGACACACCCGTCAAGTGCGCCGAACGGTGTGGCTGCAGTGCAGCGTCGCTCCGACGATGGTGGCGATGCACGGGTGCGCAACGTACCCACACCTGGGATGTACACACACCTGGTGCGCCAAGAAATTACCCCAAGTGCGCGCACCCGAGTAACACTGCTTATTAGGATTAACAAATTTATACAACAGATTTCTACTTTGTCTTTCGTCATGTGTTATGCCTCTAAACCAAGTTACCAAAGGCAATACTAAAGTAAAATTCATATGGTCAACTACACAACAAAAAGCATTTTTAGAGTTGAACAAACTCTATCTAGTTTCACAACTTGCATGACCCGATCTTCAACAACCATTTGAGATTGAGACCAATGCATCAAGTTATGCCTTTGAAGCAATCATCACTCAGACACTAGAAGCATTATATCTTGGGTGAGGTGACCGTGATCTATTATACACACAAATCACAAGCCGCTTCAATTCTTGTAGACTCAAAACAAGTTACAGCAAAGGCAGCATCAAAAAATAATGTTTTATCTTCAAAATTTTCATCTAAACATCAACATAAGAAAGAAAGTTCCAATCAAATCATAGATTGTCTACGTCATCCTCCAGTTCCAGCTCTCTTTTCTGCAATTGATGCATGTAGACATGAAGTTAGCGAATGGTCAAATTTGTATCTGTCTAACATGGATATTTTGCAAATATCTATCAAATTTTCCTTTGCAGTAATTTAATTCCAAATTTCTACTCACAAGATGGACTCCTCGGCCACATAGAGCACCTTTGCATTTTGCACGAGGTCGAGAGGCAAATTAAAAAGGGAAGCTCATTTTAGTAAGGTTGCAGGACTTGAAACAACTGTTACAAAAGTACTTCTTTCGGCCACACCTTAGATAATGCATAGCTATTTGCTATACTAGTCAATAAGAAACAAGGTTTGTACACTACTTTGTCCATTACCACAAGACCATGGAATCTATGTTCATGGACTTCCTCTCATGCTATCTATTACAAGGATGCTAATTGATAAGTAATAGGCATTTTCCACAGCAAAACAAATTATAATATTGCTATCATGATAAGAATTTGTAGTTTTTGGGTCAAACTCATTGACCCATATTTCATGAGTAGTTGATCCCAAGAACCCATCTCTCATTAGAATAAATGGTCCATTTAGCACTCATTAAATCTATGTGATGTTCACAGAGATAAAGCATCGGGCCTTGCCTGGAGGTCACCTATCTCAATACTACTCCAACTCAAGCACACTTAGCCATGGAGTTTCCCCCAAGGTTAAGCATAGTTAGCTTGCGAACCCCATTTGCAAAACATATAACAAGTATTGTGCCTAATATTATGTTTTGTATAGTCCATAGATTCTCAAATATTGCAAGTCTAATACGTCACAAGAAAGCACTCACATGTCTAGAAACAATTGATTTGTAGTTTTGCATATCTAGATCCACCTTGGAATCCTTAAAAATATCAAAATGTGCTTGAGTTGCTCTATCTAGGATTTTGTCTAGGAACTGTATTAGTTGGATCTTTTGGTTATTTTGACATTTGTTTCTCCAGATTCTCTCTAACATTTCTAGATCATCCAACACTTAGCCGATCCCCAAAATTTTAAGTCCCATTGCTCAAACACTCCAGATCCAAAACTGCATTCTTTTATAAGGTCTATCTTACAGATAGCACTCAGTTTTTTACCAAGTTATTGGGAGAGCTTCTGTCTTCATTCAGGGAGCCGAAAATGCACTAGGGCATCAGAAAAGAAAGTTTGTACTTCCTCTTGAGCAGAATTGTCTCTTCCTCTTGAACAGTCGTGTACTCTTCTTCATTATGCATGTAAAAATCCTTCAAACTTTTCTCTTGTGACATGTTGGTGATTTGCATAGTAACACGGAGACGCACCCCCACCCCTTTTTGCCCGTCTTAGAAATAGGGACACACCAGGGACTTGGGGACTCCGTCCCTTGTCCCCAACAACGCCACTAGATTTTGCCACCTCCGTAGAGAATGGGGGGATGTCCCGGTGTTGACTATTTGCTAATTCAACTATTTATGTTCGATGTTCGATGTCCCAATTCAATGCAATGTTCAAATATCTACTCGTTTACATATTTATATCTTATATTGCAATACATCTTTTCATAGCTAGCATTTTAAGTACCATCTATAGTATATTGCGGTGTAACTATGGTGATTTGTCACAGCTGTTAAAAAAACCTTTAGTATCTTCGACTCATATTCCTTATATTACATATTTTGGTTCCATCCAAAGTCTCGTATTTTTATGTTAGTAAGAATTATTTAACCCATTTCCTTTCTAAAATGCATAAGAATTTGATTTGAAATGTCTAACACGCTGAAGAAGAATAATGTCTAGAGAAAGGGCGGATTCTATGATGAAAAGTCCCTACATTTGCCCATTTAACAGATGCGTGGCAGAACGCTTAATCAATATTTTAAGTCTCTACAATAAGAATGATTTGTGTTTCACATGAAACTAGGCAATAAAATGAATGACGAGATTGTTGAATAGATGAGTTTGAAATCAGAATATTAGCTTATCGGTGGGTATAGAACAATTAAACCTATACCAAATAACATTCGGTCCAATACAATGAAACCAAAGAACAAGGTAGAGTGCAACTCCGAAATGAACTCACTTAGGAGATACCCTTCAGTCATTGCATCTAAGCTAAAGGTTATTCTGCCAAAAAAATCCTTATAGAATCACGCAAAAAGAAATCAAACATAAAGAAAACCACTAAGGGAAATCATACCTTTGCAGTGAAGCTCTTGTTGCGAGTAAGGTAAGGCAAGCCAAGCATGCCAGCGGAACTGGAAATCAAGACCACGTCGATCAAAGATAGGTCCCACAACTGCAAGTCGTCGGCCGTTCTGTACCAGGGCTCTGCATCTATTAGCACCGAACCCTCAAAATATTTAAACGGGGAGGACTCTGTGCAGTTCAATCTTTCCTTTCCCTCACTGTTTAACCTTCGTTGCTTTCGCTGCGGATATAGATCGCCCAAAGAGGAATTAAGGGGGACAAAAAGCTGCAAGGCCGATAAATCGAGAGGGCACTCCAGCAAGATTCGAACACCGCACATCTGAAGTAAATGGCAAGCTGGAAAATGGTAACCTTTTCCAGTATCCAAGCAAGTCTGGCAGACAATGCACACATGAGGTTAAAGCACTAAAGAATATATAAAGTAAAAAAATTTGAAATTGAAGGCTTTGTGTACACAGATTATTTTGAGTCACGGAATTACCAACTTCATTCGCAAATGCTTAGTTGAGTCCACAAATTGTTTTGACAAATGCACGGATTTTTTCCTTCAAATTGATCTGGCGCCTTCCCTGCAACTGAAATTTTTTCCTCTCGATCAAAATTCCATGCCTATTTCACCTGCTCTTCCCCTCTGTTGCAGTGTTCGCATAGCTTCACATAATGTTCCCACTGTAAATTTTGAATCCCATTTAGCCCTTTTTCAGTTTTTAATAAGGCTCCAGAGCAAAGTTTCTACGAAGGCCTTTTGTAAAAGAATTTGAAATAATTACCACAAAATAATCTTTGTTCACGTTTGGCAAGAATTTGCAATATGAGCTTTTGAGTCCATTCCGTTTTAAGATGAAAAATTAGATAAAATAAAAGTTAAACTTGTATTAAGAATAAATAAATTGATGGATTGTGGAAAATAATGAATTTAAAGGAATTTGTACTTGTAGATTCAGTCAATAAAATTGATTTGGATAGTCTTTTGAAAATCAAAAGCAATTTTATACATTCTTCATGCAATCATGGCTAAAATCTTATCACTAAACAAATCATAATATGCAGTAAGATCAAAAAAAAAAAAAATCGGCAAAAATGGAGGAAGGCAGAGGACAGATTCAACATTCGATGAATGCCTATACAAATAGATGATTCAATAACGGCTTTTTAGAGATGGGAGGGAGGTGAATTCTATATGCAGAATCCCTTAGCCCAAATGGGTTTGATGAAAAGCAAGTGGCATTGTAATAGGTGGGTGCAACTGTTTGTTAATAGACAAACTCTGTGGTGTTTTTTAAAACCTAAAATCTCAATGCCGAATGAAGGAAACTATGGTTGAGCTTCAAATGGGAATGGGAGGGGTGGGGAGAAAGGGAACCACTCAAATGTTGCTAAGGGTCTATTCCCAATAAGAGGAAACTTCAATTTCAAGCAAATTGGAAAAAGGTTCAGGAGAACCAAATCTTAGACACACTAGGGATGACAGCTAAGGAAGGCAAAACATTCTGAAGGTAATGGCATCATCCTTACTTGTTAATAATAGGAAGTGAATCAAGTTTGTGTCTTTCTATGAGGAAAGTGGATTTTTCCTGAAATGGTTGGGTCAATGGCCATCAATTAAAAAAGTGTGCAAGTGGTGTGAAACTCATTAGGGAAAGGGGTTTATTTTCAAGACTCTGGTTAATGGGTTTTTCTTGGTTATTTGCCCTATAAAACAAGATAAGGAATGGATTTTGAAAGGGGGACTCTACATGATCAATGTATAGGTGTCTATGTGCGGAATTGGGTCTCAAACTTTGACCTATTGAAGGAAAAAGGGTGAGAGACTCTAGTGTGGCTGAAAATGTATAATATGCCTTATGAATGTCGATATTTTGAAACCCTAAAGCACATTGGAGATAGCTTAGGCACCTTGATTTCCATTGATGAAATCGTAGACTCAATGAATTTCTCTATAAATCTAAGGATCCTAGTAAATATTCAAGATAGTGTGAAGATCCTAGATTATGTTGTGTTGAGGTCTAACAACGAGAATGGTGTCAAAGTTAGTTCTTAATATTATGTTTGAGGTTATTGAAGATAGGGAAAATTTGTGTTAGGGAAGAAAGGTAAAGGTTTAGAAGCAAATAGGTTGATAGATTAGACAAAGGATAAATAGAAGATCAACAACATATTTATGGTAGGGGAATAGAAATGCCTCTCACTTCAAGTGAGGTGGAGAGCTCTATGCAAGTAGTGAAAGAAACTCATTTCTCGAAGGTGGATCTACTAGTAGCTATTGCTATTGTCAAAAACTCAAATGGTTTGGTCGAACACATTGATCCCATGCATGATAATGGATTACTTGGAATGGCTCAAGTCCATACTTGGATCGAGGATAAGCCTATCAATCTTAGTGTTGTCCCATACAGCTTTGAATTACAAGAGGGACCAATCTTGAAAAGAACTGATCAAGGGGGCAATGACAGGGGACAAAAACCTAATGAGAGCCAAGGGCAAGTTTCATCTAATATCCCATGTTCTAGCCTGAAGGAGTAGGCTCTAGTTTAGAAAAGGTGTGCCCGTACAAGGATATCAAGATTTTTCTCATTCAGAATTTAAATAGCTCTTTCGATAATGTTTGGGATAGTGGTGGTTTATCTAATGAATTAGAATATGAATCTAATTTAAATCAAGAAGAAAATGAGATCCTAGGGCTTTCATGTCATATTGACACTTTAGAGAGTAGAAGGATTGACCAAACTCCTTCTACCCTATCCAAACCTAATATAGGGGGGAAAAACATAGGGGGCAAAAATCCAACAGGTTGAAGATACAACTAGCTAGTAATAGCTGATCAAACAAAGCTTTTGAGATTGAGAAAAGGCTATGCCTTTTCCCATAAGCAATGAGGGTCCTACCGTGGAATGTTAGGCGTTGCAAAGCCCCTAGCAAGATTTTCATGATCATACGATGTCTTGATCAGGTGAGACTAGATTTCATGCTTTTGCAAGAGACCAAGTTTAAAGATGTACATTTTGATTCCTTCAAAGAGATTTTCTAGTAGATGGTAATATTTGTTAGTGCCCTCTAAGGTGGCTTCAGGGGGTTTAGGTTCATTACAAAACTATTCTACGATAGATGTGGCTAGTGTAACTCAAGGAAATTATTGGGAGTTTGAAATTGTTAGCAGTTTGCTTTAGTGAATTTTAATCAATTAGGTGCATCCTTTTGTGCTATAAATGTTTATGGCCCCACAAAATCCACTCTTAAGTAAGGACTTTGGAATGATCTTTCAGAGATCCTTCCCAACACTCGAGAGGGATTTTGTTTGCTTGGGTGGGATTTTAACGCTATACTCTACCTAGAGATAAGAAAGGGGGGATAAAGATTGGATTGAACAATCAAAAAAAATGTTTGCAAAATTTGTGATCTCTAATGGGCTATTAGATGTGGAGTTATAGATTGAGAACTTCATTTGGACTAATAGGCGACACGGCTTTTTTAACATTGTGGAGAAACTCGACATATTTCTTTTAGCAAGCAATTAGGGAAGTGTTGTTTTGATGTTTAAAGTTGAGATATTACCTACCACATGGGCATATCACTATCCTATTTTCTTTCGTATTCAGCTGGATGAGACACCAGAGAGGGATCCCTTTTAGTTTGAATCGATGTGGCTACAAGTAGAGAAATTTTTGGCAAAATTTGTTTTTCAGTGGAACAATGCCCCTCCCAAAACTGGCAATAAAGCTTTCACCTTCTTCAAGAAATTACAAATCTTGAAAGACCAGTTGAAATTTTGGAATAGAGTGGAATTCAAGAACATTATTAAGGAAAAATTTATGATTGAGGAAGAATTAGAATCCCTAAATACCAAAGTTGTTGCCAAAGGAATGGACGAGGTGGATTTTGCAAAAGAAATTGAGCTAAAATCAAGTTACTCTTAGATTCTTACTAGAGATGAGACTTACTGGAGACCAAAATTAAGAGAGACTTGGTTTAGAGGAAGGGATAGAAATGCCAATTTCTTCCATAATTTAGTTAAAGTGCAGAGAGCATATAAAAAAATTCTCTATTAAGGACTATGGTAGCAACACCATTAATCAACCAAAATCAATCAACAAAGAAGCAGACATATTTTTCTCAAACATCTTTGTCTAGGACGTAAGCATATATTTAGGTGATGATAGTTTATTTGATGTAATTCCCCACTATATCTCTATTAGATAGAATCATTTTCTTATCGAATTGGTTTCTTTAGAGGAGGTCAAGGTGACCCTCTTTAGTATGGGAGGGGATAAGGCCCCTGGTCTGGATGGCTTTCCTATGATTATTTTTTAAAAAGCTTGGGATATTATAAGGATAGAGTTGTGGGGTGTGGTGGAGGAATCTAGAGAGGGTGGCTTTATTTTTAAAGATTTTAATAATACTTTTATCTATCTAATTCCTAAGAAGATTGTGGATGGCTCCTTTAATGATTACAAACCTATTGCTCTTTGTAATATAGTTTACAAAGTGATTTCAAAAGTGATGGGAAACAAATTGGAATTTGTCGTTACTTTGTTATTTCAAATAAACAAAGTGGGTTTGCCTCGAACAGATCAATATATGAAGGGATTATTGTTGTTCATGAGGCTATTCACTCTATTAGGAAGGCTAATTTAGTGAGAATGATAATCAACTTGACATTAAGAAGTCATATAAAAATGTTATGTTGGCAATATGATCAGATAGATATCTTGAGAGTTGTCATTTATGGCAACATGTATTTAGCATTTCATTTATGAATTTAGAGTTAGAAAATCGTCTAAGTGTTAGACAGTTTGTAGCATCACTAAGAAAGACGAGATGTGTATGGATGACTCATTGAGATTTATCTTATGTGCAGTCGAGGAAAGCTCTAGGATAATGTCATGATGACATATGGCAGTGCACATGTGTATATGGATTGTACAATGCGAGTTATGATTGAAATACCAGTATAGGTATTTGACAAAGCATAGTAAAGAATTGAGTTGTACAACTTAAGGAATTATTTTGGTAACAAAATAATTACCAATTCATGATGAGCCAACTTCTTGGATGTTAATCCATAAGTTATTTTATATTATGACAAGCATGTGAAGACATCAAGGCCGATTGAGTAGAGATTTACTAATTTGTGAAGTATTAGTAGAGATCTTATCTTGCACAGATAAGTGGTGTGATCCATGTGATATTTGTGATTGATGTGAAGTCAAAGAGATGATATGTGAACTATATCTAATGTATAATCAGAGCAAGTGCAAATTACAACCGTTAGAAAGAATTTGTATGTATATCTATTCTTGTGAAGAACTTCATTGTATAAACACATGTTAGGGAAGTGGGCTCTTCTTGCATACATTTTATTTGATCTACCAACTCCTAACAGGGTTGAAGCAACTCCTAATAGGTTTGAGTCTTCTAACAAGAACTCAAGACACTATATGTACTCCATAGACTCCTAACAGGGTCAATTTCCTTAACATGATTCTTTTGTTTAGTGGATCATCTAGTGGGTATCATCCTTACCGAGGTTTTCCCTTGGCCAAGGTTTCCCTAGTTAACAAATAATGGTGTTATGAGTTCTCTATGTGCATGGTTATATTTATTGTTCAACATTATTGGTTTACTTTCATATGCAAGTTATAAAGTAATTAACAATATTCAGTTGTGGGCAAAAGTTTGTAGAATACTGACTCACCCCCCCACCCCTTAGCATTATCTATTTCTAACAATTGGTATCAAAGCACAATTACTCTAAAAAAATTCAATAGCTTGAGTAAGATCCCTATGAATATGGAATAGTTAAAGAAAAATCTTGAAGAAGCTCTTGAAGAGATTGACCTTCTTACATAAGAATGAGATAACTTGAAAAATAGGTACGAAGATGCAAAAGTCTACATCGGCAAACTGAAAGACAAGATTGATGATCTGAAATCTGGCAAGGAATCAATTTTGCAGATTAGTGACAATGATGAACTAGAGAACCTCAAGAAAGAAAATGGGATCTTGAAACATGACTTGAAAATTGTTGAACTTGAGTCTTAAGAAAGATGGTAGTAAGAGTGAACCTAAACTGGAAACTGAGAGTGTAGACCTTAGGTCCTAGTTGAATCAAGTAACATCTGAATTAGATACTATCAAATTGAGCATGCAAAATTAGAAAATTACAATATCATTGTGAAAGGAGAATTGACACAAGCTAAGCAACATTTAGAGAAACCTTATTCTAGTAGTGAGAAGATTGATGAACAAATATTTCACTAGAGACCTTCTTATGATAAGATAGGACTTGGATATCTTATTGGAGAGAAATCAACCAAGAAAGTTAAAATCATAAGAGAACCAGATCCAATTATTGAGTCCCCTAAAGAATTTGATCTAAGTAAGGTACAATCAAGCACAACTACTGAAGTGTCAAAAGAGATTGAATTAGTTGATTTGTCAATGAAACATGATGAACCTTAGAAATCAGAGCAAGTTGATAATCCTAAGCAAGATGAACCACCCAAGGAAGTAAGGCATGGATTCAGAGGTAGATGTTTCATATGCAACAAAGTTGATCATATGAAAAGAGATTACATGGGTAAGTCTTTTAAACTTATTACTAATTTCTATTGTTATAATTGTCATGGCAATGGACATTAAGCAGTAGATTGTAAGAAACCTAAGTTTGATGATAATAATGCAAATAGTAGAATGTTTAGGAACACTAACCCTATAGGTAATGAAAGAGAGAGATCACAAAGTAGATCCAACAATGGAGAGAGGCTTACTAGAAAAAAGAACTAGTTTATGTTTTACATGTGTAACAAACCTGGACACATTGCAAGAAATTGTAGAGCACCTGAAAGTAGGAATGGATCCAATCAGAGAAGAAATGCACATGTATGTCAATTATGTAATAACTTCAAATACACAATGAGATATTGTAGAATGGATAGAAAGAACTTCAATAGGAATCCTAAATATTGAAGGAACAATAACTGAAGTTTTAGAAGGAATAAAAATGATAGTGATAACAGTCAGAAGGAAGCAATCAAGGAACATGTTGATGAGTTCAAAGAGGCATTTGTGATAGCTAAGGATACATAAAGCTCTTATACAATTTTAGAGGAACAATATTTTGATTCACCTAATGAGACATTGAAGTCATTGATTGTTTGTGACTCATCCTATCTGAATTAAGCAGTCTTAAGAGATGCAGAGCATCACTTGGTTAGAAGTGATGTTAGAGAGTGAGTTGGAAGTTGCATAGTTAATAGAAGGTAGAGGACATAGAGAGGAAGCTATGGTCAAGTGTGCATGTCTAGATATGATCACAATAAGTGAGAATTTAGAAAATAAGTTTACTGGTGAACAAAGATAGTATTTGAATTTGTGGTAGATACGCATTTAAATGCACAGTCCAATTTGAAATAATTCAAGGATCATGAACAAGATTATGTGTACCATTTGTTCATACAAAGTGTTTTAGTGAATTGAAGAGCAATTTGATAGCGAAGAAAGGTGTTTAAAGCACAAAGTTGCAGAAGCCCTAAAACATGATTATAAGGTATTTTGCGGAGCTATAACTAAGTTTTTCAGTGCATACAGTTGAATTGCAATGGCTAGTAAGACAGTTTGTAATGTAGATGAAAGGTCATGACATGTATTCAAGAAACATCTGTTTGTTTCACTTATGGATGACCCATTAGGAGCATTTTTACTAGTTTTGGAGAATGTGCTTCATGTTGAAGACATCAAAAGCTATATACATTGTAAAATTGAGAGCATAGGTGATGAAGATATGCACAAGGACTTAGGGACTATGTGTAACAGTGACCTATCCTTGAAGTCTTAGTATGCATACCTGAGGGAGTTGAATTTGGTAAGTATATGTTTTATACAGAGCTTGACAACAACGATTGGACCCAAATTATTCTAAGTAGGGTACATGATGATATATTTTGGTTAGGCGATGCACAAGTTGAAATTGATAATGACCTAATTCACAAGATTGGGTAAAGAAGGTTGCAATCCCATAAATGAGAAGAATGTAAGGAAGATGGTTGAGACAAACCTAAATACAAGATTTGATGGAAGGAAAATGAAGGTAGATTCAATTAAGGACAAAGGAGTTCAATTGTTGAGTAAGATATTAGGGTACATGTTTAACCATGGTTCAAGGGTTAACTCAATACCAGCTGGATTTCTACATGTAGCTTATGTAATGGCAATTCAGGGAAAAAAATTAAATTTGTTTGAGATTATCATATTGCAATTGTTAGATAACATAGCAAATGTGAAGAAGACAAAGAGTGCAGTCTTTAGATTTGAGTCCTTACTGACTCACTTATTCTTTTATGCAACAAGGAAGTTCCCAGGAGTAACAAATTGGGATAGCAATGAGTGCACAATGAAATTGGTGACTCAATGCTATGGATCAAAGCTAGAGAATGTCAGAGATGATGACACTGATAGAATGATGAAGAATTTCCAGACTGAAATGAAATAGAGGTACAAAGTACCTTCCTCCATGTTAGATAAGTACAAGGATGATATATGCTTCATGGAAGAGATATACAACACATGCATGGAAGCAGTCAAACCAAGAGTTAAGTTCATAGAGCCCATGGGATATGAGATGAGTGTAGAGCTTATAGAAGGGTATACGTAGATCATACTTCAATTTGAGAGGGACACTAAATGTCCTAGATGGGGAACCTATGATGAGAAGATGAGGATAGTTCATTCTAAACTACACAGTAAGGAAAGCAAGAAGAAAGTGGAGAAAGTAATTGATTCCATCCTTAAGGAATTAGGTATGACCCGAGAAGAGTTCAATGAGGTAAAGGGAATTGCACTAGAGATGAAGACAAGTGGGTAGTCTGAAGTGCTAGCAACAACTCCTATTGTTATTGTTGGCCCTTCAAAAGGTGTAACTATTGAACAACCATGTGTGCAAGCTCCCATTGCACCATATGCATCAGTTGTGCAAGCGCAACCAACAAGGACAAGGAGTGATCAACCTAGAAGGTAGTCATAGGTAGAATCACCTATTGTGTAGAGGAAATCAGAGAGACTAGTGAAAGCTAATCAAGAACCTGCACCATCCACCAAGAAAAGGGTCAAGTAGACCACCAATGGACCAGGAAAGAGAAGAAAGACACTGTAAGTCAGTGATTCTGAAGAATTAGAGGATGAAGCTAAAGATAGGCTAGTGGAGCAAGCAATGTAGGAAGGCAGAACTCCAGCAGGAAAGAAAGTATGGAAGCCAAAGGTAGAAAACCTTAACATGCAAATTATTAATGATGAAAATTTGTACAGTTGAACAAATATTATAGTTTGTACAATAATATGGATAAAAGGCAGTTAGAGAATGTCATAGTAAGAAATATGATACTACGAAATAAGAGGTTTGATAGTATACAAAGTAAGATTCTAGAAGATCTACTTAATAGGTTGTTAAACAAAAAGAAAAGAGGGATAGAAGAAGACAACAACTTGAGAATAAAACTGATAAACAAGTTATGTGAATCTAACTCAAAAGAGGACTCATATAGAATTTTGAAGGGTATTGAGCCCTTGTTGAGGAACAAAAGAAGAGTAATTCTTCTAATGGGAGGAAACTATGAGGATGTTAGGAAGGAAACAAAGGAGGCAATTGTAAAATTCATGACCTCAGTAGCAAAGGTAAGTGTGTAGCCCAAAGCTGAGAGCCCAGTGTATGTACAAACTAGTACACCTTCCAATGATGAGGAAGAAGCAGACGAGATAGAATAGGCACTCTTACCCCCACAAATTGTTATGGGTACTGAATCCATGCAAGTGGATAGTACTCACATAAATATAGATGCAAAGGAGAATCCTTTTGCAATAGTTGGCCAAACCATTGTTGGCAGTATGACAACATATACTAGCTCTGATGATGATGAAGAAGAGAAAAAGAAGGAAGAGGTTGAGAAGAAGAGAAAAGAAGTGGAAGAAGAAGAAAATAAGAAGAAAGAGAAAAGGAGGCAAGAGCAAAAGGTAAGGACGAAGAAAGAAGAAGACGAGAGAAAGAAGGAGGAGGAAAGGAAAACTAAAGAGGAAGAGCAAAGGAAGAAAGCCAGAGAAGTAGCTAAGAAATTGGAAGAAGAAAAGAACAAAGTCGAGGAAGAAAAGAAGATTGCAATTACATCCACTCCAATTGTAACTCCTATGGCAGCAGAAGTAACATGTAGGAGTAGCAACAACGTTAGTAGCATTTGATGATGATGATTATTAGAAGGGATTGTCAAGCTCGTTGAGAAAATTATTTGAGAAGATCAAATCAATAAAGTTTTTGGAGAAGATACTAAGTGAAGTCTTGGACTAAATGCAAAAGACAATTACCACAACTATAGGTATTCTAGAATTGCAATCTAAGGCCAAGGATTGGTGAAGACCTTTGATGAGGAATTCACAACTTTAGCTGAGGTAGCATCAACACAAGCTCAAGCTAAGCATGATGCAACATTATTTGACACAGTGTGCACAAATGTGAGAAATGATTTAAAGGCACTGGATGTAAGCATCAAGGAACTTAGAACACACATTTATGAAGGTAAGAAGTTGTACAGACAATGTGTGTTGTCATACAAGTACCTGACAGACTTTGAGAGTCAAATAAAGGGTAAGATGAGTGAACTTGAAACACTCACTGCAAAAGTATAGCTCCCTGAGACCAGTATTGAAGAATGTGGAACAAAAGTGGAGAAGATCCACAGTATGATCAATAGCTTGGAATCAGATAAGGAGAAGGCAACAAAAAGGTTCTCTAGTCTTAGAGAAGTCTTATCTCCAAAGATCAACATTTTGTAGAGGCAATTGGAGGAATGTCTTTTAGCAAAGACTTCTTATGACAAGTTTGCCTATAATGACTTGAGCGCAGTTGAAGTGGCATATTATGCACAATGGACACTACTCAATATCTCTAATATAGTGAAGGAGAACTAAAAAAAGGAAGCGGATATGCTAAAACTTGTTTATGCAAATTGTTTTTCCAGAATAACAAGTTGATCAACAATAGGCCACCTAGTTTTTGGATACAATTTTTTACACCTTTGCCATTGATGTCAAAGGGGGAGTAATATGTAAAGGAAAATTGTATGTATGTATTGTATATGTAATGGGGAAAACACTTATGTATCAATGTAAAGGAGTGATAAGGAATGTAATGATCCATCAAAACATGAATAAAATTGTTATGTTTTGAAGGCAATTTTGTGCAGTTACTTTTATTTGTTTTTATTATGTATGACATCATTTTGGGACTTAGCCAATTTTTCCAAATATTTCCATCAATGCCAAAGGGAGAGATTGTTGGAAATATGGTCAAATAGATATCTTGAGAGTTGTCATTTATGACAACATGTATTCAACATTTCATTTATGCATTTAGAGTTAGAAAATTGTCTAAGTGTTCAATAGTTTGTAGTAGCACAGAAACTTATGAAATGTGTATGGATGAATCGTTGGGAGTTAGCTTATGTGCAGTTAAGGAAAGATATATGACAATGTCATGATGATGTATGTCAGTGCATAGATGTGTACAGATTATACAGTGCGAGTTATGATTGAAATACTAGTACGGGTATTTGAAAAAGCAGGTCAGAGCATAGTAGAGAATTGAGTTGTATGACTTAAGGAATTATTTTGGTAACAAAATAATTACTAAGTCATGATAAGCCAACTTTTTGAATGTTACTCCATAAGTTATTTTATATTATGACATGTGTGTGAAGACATGAAGGCTAACTGAGAAGAGATTTACTAATTTGTGAAGTATAAGTAGAGATCTTATCTTGCACAGATGAGTGGTGTGATCCATGTGATATTTGTGACTAATGTGAAGACAATGAGATGATATGTGAACTATATCTAATGTATAATTAGAGCAAGTTTGAATTACAATAGTCAAAAAGCATTGTATGTATATCTATTCTTGTGAAGAACTTCATTGTATAAATACATGTTAGGGCAGTGGGCTCTTCTTGCATACATTGTATTTTATCTACCAACTCCTAACAAGGTTGAAGCAACTCCTAACAAGGTTGAGGCTTCTAAAAAGGCTTAGTCCTCTAACAAGGACTCAAGACACTATATGTACTTCATAGACTCCTAACAGGGTCAATATCCTTAACATGATTCTTTTGTTTAGTGGATCATCTAGTGGGTATCATCCCCACCGGGGTTTTCCCTTGGCTAGGGTTTCCCTAGTTAAAAAATAATGGTATTATGAGTTCTCTATGTGCATGGTTATATTTATTGTTTAGCATTATTGGTTTACTTTCATATGCAAGTTATAAAGTAATTAACAATATTTAGTTATGAGCAAAAGTTTGTAGAATACTGATTCACCCCCCCACCATCATCTCAGTATCATCTATTTCTAACCTGCTAATAGTGGCTTTTTATGAGGATTTCAGAAAAAAAATATTTTTGCAAGGAATAAATCAAGTGGGTGTGAAGTTACATCTCTTGTCCAAGATTGTCAATCTTGGTAAATGGAAGCCCTCAAGGTTTGTTTGATGACATGACTAGAATTTGATAAGGTGAACCATTTTCCCCTTTCCTCTTTATTATCCTTGTTGAATATTTGGGGAGATTAATTTCAAGTGTTAGAAGGCATGTATTGTGGAAGGAATAGTAGTGGGAGATGGTGTTGATCCAATGTTCCATTTATAATTTGTAAATGATATTTATTTGATGGGTGAAGCAATGGTTATGAAGGAAACCTTGGATAAATATTATGGGGCATTTAGACAACATATTAATTTAAGGTTTTTTTCTTTAATACGCATCCTTGTGTGCAAAGGAGGGTGTGTAGAATAATGGGGATGCAAATAGGCAAATTACCAAGCAAAAATCTAGGCATCCCTTTGTTTGATGGTGTCAACAAGTTTGATTTGTGGAAAGATTTGGAGGACAATTGCTATAAAAGACTAGATGGTTGGAAGACCAAATGACAAACATATGCTGAGAGAATCCTTATTTTACAATCTATAATATTAGAAATTTGTGTTTTCTCTATGAGTTGTCTAAAATTCCCTATGAAGGTTTTAAGATACATAGAACAATGTATGAGAATTTTTTATAGAATGAAACCCAAGAGGAAGATCTCATTGCACAGGAAAATGTAGGTATAACCAAAGGGGGAGGTGGTGTTGGTATAAGGAATTAGTATATGATGAACAAATCCCTAGGTACTAAACTAGTGTGGGAAATGTATTCCAATCCAAACATGCTTTGAGTTAGAATTAAAAAAAAAAAGATTATATGCACAAGAAAAGAATTTTATCAATTCACAACCTACCCAAAGATTCAACAATTTGGAACATCATACTAGAATTTAGAAAAATTATAAAAAATCATTTAACCTTGAAAATTGGGGATGAAAGATTGGCTTCCTTTTGTGATGATTCGTGAAATGGTGGCCATACCTTAAAAGAGGATGTTAATCTTCATGAACTCAGAGGTTCCTTTTCAACATTTTGGGGGAGCTAAAGGTGTATGATTATGAGGAGTCTAGATAATTAGAGTTGGGGTGGTCTTAAGTTTGGAAAAACAGTAAATTTTTTGGATTATTTGATTAGCTGTATGAAAAAATAAAAGTCATTCTTTCTTAGACGGAAGTTTTGCTAAATAATAAATCAGATGGGCTTATTTGTTGTGCAACAAAGATTGGTTGTTATTTAATCAAATTGGGCTATCATATAGTTTTAAATGAGGGGTTATGGGAGGATTGGCCAACAAAGCTATGTTAGGACAAGGATTTTCTACCTAAGACAGGCTCATTTGGATGAATTGTTCTTAATGGAAGGATCTTAACTAGAGAAAGGTGTATAAAATATTATTTCATTGGGCCCACAAAATGGGCCATGTGTGATGCTATTGAATATCTAGATCATCTTTTATTAAGATGCAACTTTTTTTCAAACTATTGGGATATGGTCAAATCCAAATTAGATTAGGTTGGTCCTCTCCATAATTTAGTTTTGGAGGTTTTTGAGAGTTTCCCTATGCCCTCGAGGAAATCAATTTTGGATAAAATCTAGACTATATGCCTATCCATTATTATCCAGGAAATTTGGAAAGGAAAAAAACCAAATTATTTTTTAGGACTCAAAGGATTCTGTGGATAGAGTTAAATAGATGATAGGAAGGGTTGTGGCAAAGGTTGTGAGTGCCTCAACTTCTCATTTACATCGAAGTGCTCCCTTTAGTGGTGAGAGTATAAGCATTCAATAAGTTTGGTTGGGGACCAAAATTTGTTTTGTGCAAGGGGGTGCTTTGAAGGGTGCTAGAGATATATAGTGAAAGGGGAGAAACCAAATATAGATTGGGCAAAAATGAATTTTGATGGTGCAACCCTTGGTAAGATAGGGCCCTTGATTATTGGGGCTATTTCTCAATACTAATTGGAAAACACCTTGGCATTGGTAGCAATGTGTGTTAAAGATGGCTCTAACACCATGGACGAGGCATAAGTTGTTCTTCTAGCTATGAAATTAGGAAGCTTTTTAAATGGAATAAAATTCATCTTGAGGGGGACTCTCCTATTGTGGTAAGGGTGATTCAAATTGGGATTACTGAAGCATGGCATCTATAAACCATTATACATACATTCTTAGATGAATTGGCAACCTTGAGGAGTTTATAATTTTGCATGTGTATAGAGAAGGAAATGATGATGTTGACCATCTTTCAAAATGGGTTGTAAGATTTTACTTTTTAGCAAATTGGAAATTGAGAATTATCAAAATATTGTGATGGATTAAGTGAAGGAGTTGCCACTTTATTGATCAATGGTAATGATGATAGTGTGGGTAGGTTTGATGTGAATCATATTATTTGATTCATGAGGGTTAATAAGATAAAGTAAATCACATCCTTTGATTGTTGCAGACAAGACACCAACATGCTTATTCATTTAATGTCTTCATATCATGTGAAGTGCCACATGAGTGAATTGTTAGTGTGGCTACTTTTAAAGAATGCATCGTAGTTAGTTTTTGTGTGGAATGAAGTTAAAAAGTTTGCTACCTCTGCTAGGAAGTAAAGGTGGTTTTGAAAGCTAAGTTTTATTTTTATATGTGAAGTGCTTTCATAGTAGGAAGAATGGAGGCTTCATTTTTTGTAGACACCATTAAGCAAGATAAAGCTTTCAAAGGGCTCGTGAGGAAGGAAAGATCCTTTGGCCTACCTAGATTCAAAATGAAAGTGCTAGCACATGTTATTAATGATATGTTAGGGCCCCAATTTGTTTTCAAACATAAGAAGTGGAGGGTGGACTTGGAGATCATTTTGATGTTCATAGTGTGGGGTTTAGAGCTTGGTGAGAGAACTAAAGAGGAAAAAGATGATGCTTGTGTTGTTGGTTTGGTTCCTTTTATGATATGGCAGGGAAGGGTTGATAAAATCCAATATTATTTTACGTGATGGAAAATGATGAAAGGGTGGATTGATAAAATCCAATATTGTCTATCCTGAGTAACAAGTTCATCAAATTCTTGTAACAAATCGAGGGGAAGCTGCCCCCTATCCATAATATTCCAGCCCGAAGCATGATCAAAAGCCCATTTGGCCAAACAATCAACAACTTTGTTCCATTCACGAGGAATGTAAGTAAACCTAATGAACTCAAGAGAGGTAAAAAATAAAAGAGTCTGATTAAAAACAGTAGCCAGCTACCAACTAACATCCTCGAGCTCCTGTGAAGTAAGCAAGTTCATTGCCACTTGGGTGTCAGACTCATAGATAATCTTATGCCATCCCCACAAACAATTCTATTCCACAACATATAAAATGGCTTGAGCCTCCATGAGATTGTTAGTATGGTAGCCCTTATGCACTAAGAAAAATAATTTAACTTCACCAAAGGTGCAACTAACCACTACCCCAATACTAGCAGGGCCTGGATTCCCCTAGGAAGAACCATCAATGTTAATTTTTAAAACTCCATGAGGAGGAGGAGCCCAATGCTCCTTTTGATTCACCTATCCTTTCCCTTGTTGCTGAGGTCATATGGGAATTCTTTGATACCATTGAGTTGCAACCCCATCCTAAAGATGAAAATTGAGGCGATTGCATATAGCAAGATCAGTTGGATCCATACCCCCATCTAGCGCACACTTCACTTGAATAGTTTCCTAAAGAGAATGTGAGATCTTCCACCTTGTTTCTCATAATAAACCATCATTGTTTGACAATCAATTGTTGACAAATAATATGGTAATATGTTCACATTGTATGTGACATGTGTAATACCCCAAAATTGGCACATTGCCATATTAACCAACTTTGGTTTATTCAACTATTCCTAAGTCCTAATTTACTAGGCAATTCTAATTCTAATAATTGCTACTTAACCTAGGTGTCAAACGCAGAAAACCATAATTTGCATTAATCACACTATTTATTTAATTCTTAAGTATCGACTCAAATTAGCTACATAAACCTTTTGATTTAATTTAATTTAATTATAAGTGTTCTGCTTTAATTTAATTAAAATCACCTCTTTAGCTAATGTACAAAGGAATTAAATATATTTAATTTAATAAGATACCTCCTCTTTTTAATTATCAAATTTAATTATTCAATTAACTAAAGTTATTCAATTATGAGGTCATATTCTATTTTATTAAATTAAATATTCTTGAAAAGGGATTAACTCAAATTATCACTAAAAAAGGAACTAGTTAACTCCTTTTATCACTCAAAAAGGAACCAGTTAACTCCTTTTATCACTCAAAAAGGACTCATTTAACTCCTTTTATCACTCAAAAAGGACTCAGTTAACTCCTCTCATCACTCAAAGGCAACCAGTTAACTCCGTTTTCACGAGGAAGTTACCTTTATGATTGGCTCTCCTCTTCAATTTTGATCATCCATTTCGATTAATCTTGACCATCAATCACCTCTTGGATTCTATAAAAGAAGCTCTCCATTCCTCATTATAGAGGAGGAATTTTGAAATTTGCATCAAATTTATGCTAAAATTCTTACTCACTTTTCTTGCATTTGCATAGCTTTATTTCTTTCATTGTAATATTATTTAGATTTTAAATATGCATCCATTTAGCATACTATGCTTCTTCATTTCTTAGATTAATAATTGCATCTCTCATCTAGATTAATTGCACTTTCATTTAGTTGCATAAATCCTTCGTTCTAGAGGTCTAGTTGCTCGCTTCTCATTCTGAGAGAAAAGGCATAATCCTTCTAGTTAGAAGGCAACATGTTTCTCTGTTAGACTTTTCAAATAAATAATACAATGTTTATTTCAGGATGATCTTACAGGTAATGACCATGTTGAAGTGTATGTGAGGATCAGAGGCCTACAATTTCACATATACAACATGAAAATGAATTCTTGATAGAAAATATCTATCATCATATTCATTAGTTTTTTCAATTGATAATTGTTTGATTTTAGTGAGAGAATCAGGAGGGTTTTTCCCTAGTGAAAGGGTGGAAACAAGGGTTCCACCAACCCTATCAAAATCCCATGAAAGACCAAATATAGAACACTAGTAACCTTCCCCGCCCCCCCACCATTAGAAAATAAAGTAATCATATAAAATCTATCTGCCCTTCTTAGTACAAGGCCTAAGAACCATTTCTAACTTCTTTGGGAATCTATCCTTTTTTCCACTTGACCACCTGTGATCCTTCTTTCAATTTTGTAGTCTTTGACTATCATTGCATTGAATTCAATCTATGATTTTCCTCCCCTTAAACCACACCATCATCAACAACATCCATTTGCACCATATCATTTTGCACATGTTGTCTACTTACTTTGCATTTCTCTCTTCCATCTAGCATTCCTACAATCATATGAGAAGCAATACTCGTAACTCTACAAAAATTGTCACTACTATTTATCTCCCTTGTAGGAAGAACATTTAAAGAGGGAGTCACTTAAGAAGCATGTGGCCTCTCTTCCATAACAACCTAAGAAAAAGTCTATTGTTTCTCAACCTTCTAAGATCTCTCAATTTTGTAATGTTGAATAGAGGCATCCTTCCATTATGTAGGTTCCTTTGTAGCTCTATACATCTTCCATTCTATTAATACATGCCCTATTTGAAAACACCTCCTACATCTGAAGGGAATCCCTTCATAATCCACTAGTTGAGTCCAATAACCTTCTAAAGAATTAATTGAGATCTCAACTGGAAAGACCTTAGAAACATCTATTTCCACTAAAATACAACCAAAGACAGTGTGAAAAAGATTTGATGAACTATCATCAATCATCAAAGAAGCACCCAAAGGTTTGCCAATATCTTTAATTAGAGAATCAAATCAAAGGTGTAAGGGCAAGATCAAGTGGTAGCGCACCATGGGGTAAAAAATGACATTATTATTACAAAATTTATTGAGATTTATTTCTCTATTGGACAACATATTCTAACCCTAATTTTATAGCTGGCATAATTCTTGTACAAAATAGCCTAGGGTTAGGTATTCTTCATATGATGATTTAGTAGCTTCTTTTAGTGTATTTAATCATGAGGGATTACAGATTATAATTAGGTTAAATTATTGGATAATAATATTGGACTCTCTATTTGGTGGACATGGCTCAAGATTGGGTGGACCACGTTAAATCTTTGTGCCTTTTGTTATATTTTTGTGTGCTTTATTCCTTTGCTTTATTGGTTATATTTGTATGAAACTCTTATAATTATGTCCAATAATACTAATAAACAATATCTGAGGAAATTTGGTTCACTTATCCTTTGCAAGAAGTTGTCATAGTAGAGTGAGAACAATGGAAGATGAGGGTAAGAAGGTTGCGAATTTTAATGGGTAGAAATTTTAATTATTAAAATTGCATGTGGAAGATTGTCTCTATCAAAAGGATTTATGGTTGCCATTCAAAAGAAAATCCAAGAAAGACCCAAATATTTTAGGTGACAATTAGGATATTTTGGACAAAAAGACACTTGACAGTATTCAATTATGCAAAAGTAAAGATAATTGAATAGTTGATGGGAATCCTGGTGAAGTTGTACTAAAAGTCTTTAGTTTTGAATAAGATATTTCTCATGAAGCATTTATTTAATATAAAGATGGTAGAAGGTGGGTCATTTGTTGATCATTTGAATGAATTTTATATAGTTACAAGTCAATATCTTATATAAATGTCAAATTTGATGAAGAAATTAGGGCATTTTTTATTATGTGTTCTTTGCCTAAAAGTTGGAATGACTTAGTAATGGTTACGAGTAACTTTATTTCTAGTTAAAATACCCTGAGATTTGATTATGTTTTTGGTGTTATTCCAAGTGAGGAAATTTATAGGAAAAACTCAGGTGGATCTACTTTGACAATGTCTTCAACACACAAAGTAAGGGTAGATTAACAGAGAAAAGAAATAATTCAGGAAATCATGAAAAATCATGAAGAAAATTAACGAGCAAGAGATCTCAATTTGGAGGACCAAGATATTGTATTTACTATGGGAAAAAAAATCATAAGAAAAAATATTATTGGTCTAAGAAGAATAATAAAGAAGATAAACAAGAAGGAAATAAGGAGGCAAATGTAGTACGTATTAAATATGAAGAGAATGCTTTTCTTCTTTCCATAGAAAGTGTAGATGATTCAATTGACTTAGGCATTGTTTGTCATTGATCTTAAAATATATTAGAATATAGGCATATGGTGCTCATTAGTTACTCAACTCACAAGAAATGATCTTAAAGAATATTAGTCTTTATTGGTGTAATTGAAGATTCAGATATTACACTTTACTTAAGCCTACTTAGGATAATACATTGCAAAGTATTTTTTTTATTGATACATCTAAGTTTTTGCACCTTAATTATGCACATGGTGTTGGAGAATTTGACTCTAGGTGGTGATAGTTGTTATCTCAATCAACCTTTAGTGCACATGTCACATTATCGCCCTCATCATTGTACATACTTCATTACATAATGGAGTATGATCCACCTTTGGTGGACATGTGATTCCACCTTATGTAGGTGATAGGTTCTTTTCTCCTTATTATTGTCTCTTATTGTCTTTCCTATATAAGGAGGCCTATTATGTACATTTTAATTAATTTATTAATGTTCATTATCAATAATATCATTCTTGCATCTTAATATAATTATCTTGATTTTGGGGGTATTGTAGAGTCACCTTGAACTCTAACATGGTATCAAAGCTCTCAAGGTGTGAAGACCTCTTCTCAAGATATAAATCTTAGCTTGACCTCATTATAGGTGTAGACATTTTTAAGTTGGACATCACCATTGTATTTAGGAAGTTGTTTAAGTTAAAATTAACTATAAATATGTCTATATTTAGTGAAAGTCAAACTAAAGGCAATTTTTTTGGGCAAATTGAACCTCACAACCCAATATGCGAATTTGGTTTTATTATATTGATAAAAACAATTAAAAATGGTGAATTTTAATCTATTTAATTTGTGTAGTTTTATCATTATTTTGGGAAAATATTTGGCATCTGACCCTGTATTTTTTATTTATTTTTCTATCACCACCATATCTAACAGGTATCAAAATAGAGAATTTATTCCCCTTGACCCACATACACAATGGTTCCCATCACATAGAGGCCTAAAGAAAGAAACCACACCCCAACTAAAGCAATCATGACCATCTATGTTTGTCTCCCACATATCCTTAAATAGAAAGGAGACATCCCCCAACATCATCACTTAGTTATACATAGATCCATCCCCTATGGTTAAAAGATTGCTTGATTACTTCAAAGAAAAATATTCCAATCCACATAGACTTGCTAGAGAAATGGTATTACCAAAGAGATGGCCTAGGTTGTGAAGAGTTAGGAATTAGAATTCCTATAGAGACATATGTTCCAAACCAAAATCAAGTCCTTCATTTTTTATGCAGAGGAATCTGATGGGATTTATAAGGGAAATATAAGGTGTTCCAAATTCCCACTATGGACCTAATGCACCTAAATGGCTTAAAGAGGTCAAAACTCAAAAAATGGCTTACCCAATGCCCAAAATGACTTGGATCACTTTTATATGTCTTGTTTGAAGTGTTTCAATAGGTTTTAGGTTTTTAGGTAATGATTTTATCACAAATCCCCAATTTGCTCCTATTAGGCCAATGAACCCCAATTAGCTCTCTAGTGTTGTTTTCTTGAAATTTTCTCTTAAATTTTATAAAGAAACTAATAAAATAATAAAAAAATTAGACACCCATTTGGCTAATCTATAACATAGTCAAAGCTTAAGTAGGCTTGTTTTGGAAAATATATGCTAACTCTTGACTGTGCCTTTTTTTTTGGGCTTAAAATCACCACTTTTACAAAAGAAGTAAATGAAATATCCCAACCAAAACTAAAAAAAACTTTGAGATTATTATATTTTAGTCCCAATTAAATATTTCTACAATCAATTTAGTCCAAGAGTTCATTTATTATGAAAGCCCTAAAACCCTATTAAATAAGGCCCATAAATGAGGGTTTCTTCATTCAACTTACCACACTCACTTATGGGATTAATTTATAATCCTAAACCATGTACTAAATCCTAAAAAACCTTTCCAATCATAGAACTAGGCCTTATTCAAGTATAACTCCTACTGCTTTAAGCTAGCCTCAAATCCCATGCACCTTATCTCACCAAGTTCATAGGATACCTGTACAATCACCAACTTTCTTGCACTTTCAAAGATATAATATTATAATACATGTTAAATAGTATTCATTCATTTAGAATTATTGATTCATTTAAGGAATGGATCAAGTTATAGTCTAGAAACCCAAATTAATGTTAATAGAACTCTCAATCCAAGGGCATGTCAACACTAATAAACAATGACAATCTTTTATATAATCAAAGGAGAATTAATCCTACTAGGAAATGTATCCAAATTAATTAAAATCATCTAACATATAATACTTATGATATTGAAACAAAAGAAATCTGCCAGAAAATGAACTTGTATTGTTTCAATTCAATGTCTTTGTTGTTCAATCATGTGTGTCTAGGCCTCTCTCTACTTTGCCATCCATATAGGGATTTTAAAAAATGAATACTAACCTCCTTAACCTATTCCAAGTGGTTAGGAGTTGTTACATTACATAACAAAAGAAAAATAACTTTTCCCTCCAAAAGTTAACTAGTTGCTAAGATTCAAAAACTTGATTTTTTTACTTACAACTTGTGCATTATTTGCAACATATAACCTATCAAACCTTATCAAATGGATTTATAATCCTATTCAAGACCTTTAAAACTCTTTTGCACCTAAATATCCCATTACATCATTATTCTAGTCCTAGGGTCTTTATCAGGACCCTTAGGACAATTTTCCTTTACATTGAACTTGTTATTATGCAAGGCCAATTAACCTTGTGACTTCCATATAAATCTTCATGTCTCCTCCAAGCTTCTTTGGTCCTTGTAATCACCTAAAAATGGTCTATTAAAATGATGAAGGGTGCTCCCCTTAATATCACAAATGCACAACATAAATATAGGAAAAACAACATTTCGAGAGAACAAAATATGGGCCTCTTATTATCTCCACAATAGAATTTCAAATTTCAGAATTACAATATGAAAACCCACAATGGGTGCCTTCCTTACAACAATGCTATAAAGAGTTGTGACTATCACCCCAAACTGCCGTAGGAAACCTACGTGTCTTCCTTATATAGGAATTTTTAACTGCTCAGGAAGGATCTAGACACTAAACCCTAACTCTTGAGGTTGTCCAACCTCATATTATATTATTTTATTACACTTTATTACATATAATTAACTCAAGATAATTTACAAATTAAATTTTTGGATGACCCACTTCTGGAGACCATAACTAACAAAACATTGACCCAACTGGCTATTATAACCCCTTTTCATAAATGACAACTCTTTTTCTATAGTGTTGATCATGTACATGTCCATTATTTGAGGTTTGACCTTTTATCATAGTCATTTAGACCTTCATGGCTGAGCCTAAAGTTTGCATGAATAAAATTCATACAAAAAATGTACAATAAACACACTAATATGTACGATATGGCAATGAAACTCATTTGATAAGATGATTTATATAAGATGAACCTCCACATATGAAATTAGAACAATCTAAGATCATAAGACCAACTTTATAAAATTAGTGAGCTTCCATGAATAACAAATCTGCACTAGAATAACCCTTATTGAAAACACAAAATTGGAAATAAAGATATTTTTGGATGATGTAAGATTGCCCTTACACCCAAGATGCTCCTACATTAGACACCCAGAGTATTTGAGAAGTGATCCTATCATGTCTTAGGTAGTCATAGGAAAACCAAGATGGCTAACCTCCTCCCTTTCCATTCATGATGAATCCTCCATTGATCTCCATTTCCATTTGACCAGATAGTCTTTATATCTTCTATTCCTTGTGCTTCTTCCAACACAACTGTCCAAAATCTCCTCAATCTCCTTTTATCTGAAGTAGTTGTTGGAATACTCCATTATGATTCTCTGATCTCATCTTCGATACCCCCTTCATAATATTCTATCACTTTTGAAATATTGAATATTGGTGAAATATTTAGTTCAATGGGCAACTCTACTTCATTGACATTTCCAAAGTCATGATTTTTCAATATATTGCATGGTCCAAAATTCTTCATTTTCATCTTATTATATGCACCCACTTTAAATCTATCATTTCTCTAATGAACCATGCCTTCATCTCCAATATGGAATTCCTTATACCTCCTTTTCTCATCTTCCTTAGCCTTGTATTCTGTCTTCATCCTTGTAATGTGTAGCCTCACCTCCTCATTGGTGTTCTTCAAATGTTCTACAAAATCCTCCACTTCAACATTACTTATCTCTCCTTTATCATCTTCCTCAATTCGGAAACATTTATAGGATTTCTTCCACATACAATCTTGAATGGTGATTTATGAGTACTTATGTTGACAAAATTATTATATGCGAATTCTACCTTTAGTAAAATCAAGTCCCATCCCTTTGGCTTATCTCCAACCAAACATCTTAGCAAGTTCCCCAAACTTTGATTCACAACTTCTGTTTCTCCATCAATCTATGGATAATTTGATGAATTGGACTTCAAATATATCTTCAGCTTATTCCATAATGTATGCTAGAAATACCCAACAAACTTGGTATCTCGATATGAAACTATACACTTTGACAAACCATGTAGTCTCACTACTTCTCTGGAAAAAAACTCTGCCACATAAGCAACATCATTAATATTCCTACAGGGAATAAAAATGTGCCATTTTTGAAAACTTGTCAACCACCACAAATATTGGATCACTCCCTCACTATATCCATGGTAAACCAAGAACAAAATCTCTACTAATATCCTCCCATGACTTCTTTGGTACAAGTAATGGCTTATACAATCCTGTATTTTACTTTACCCCTTTTTCCATTTAACATACTCTACAACTCTGTACAAACTTCATAACATCTTGTTGTAACTATGGCCAGTAATAATTCTCAGCAACCAAAGCAGTGGTTTTATCTCTACCAAAATGCCCAACCAATCTACTTCTCTTTGATGATATTTCTCTCATAGAAATTCTTGGGATGCATAATTTAGTTCCTTTGAACAACATGCCATCCTAGATTATGAAATCCAACATCTTTGTCCTATCAAGTATAACAGGTTATGTACAATCTTTCCAAGCTTCACCAAAATCAAGATCCTCTACATACAAACTTTTGAGTTCCTTGAACCAAACTACCTCAATCTACATCTCTATCAACAAAGTATGTCTCCTACTAAGAGCATCTGCAACTCTACTTCCCACTCCCATGTTTCAAAATAAATGTACAACTCTGCAAAAACTCAACCCATTTCAAATGCCTTTGGTTCAAATTTCATTGACTATTTAAATATTACAAAGCTCGATGATTAATATACACAAAAAACTCCTTAGGAAGAAGATAGTGTCTCCACTTCTTCAATGCTTGAACTATAGCATAAAACACTTGATCATAAACAAAATATTTTGGTTTGGCATCATCGAACTTCTCACTAAAATAAGCAACATGTCTACCTTATTAGATCAAAACAACAACTATTACAGTACCACTAGCATCACAATCTATTTGTAACACCTTATTAAAATATGAGAGTGCTAAAATAGGTTGTTCAATAATATTTTGTTTCAACAAATTGAAACTCTTTCCTATCCCCTGTCATTGTTTCAGTCAAGGGTCTACAAATACTACTAAAATCTTTGATAAACTTTCTAAAAAAACCATCCAATCCAGAAAAAGATTGTATCTCAATAGAACTCCTTCGATTGGGCCATTCAAGGATAGCCTTCACTTTCGCATGGTCCATTTTTAGTCCTTCTGCCAAAACTATAAATCCCAAGTACACCAACTCATTCTTTACAAAACTAAACTTTGTCAAATTTATCAACAACTTTTCTTCCCTCGACTTCTCAAAAACCTTAAAAATATGTATTATATGCTCAAAATATCATATAGGTAAACAATGATAAAATTACCCAAAAAATTATTTAATTCCTCATTAATGAGCGACATGAAAGTGCTTTGTGCATTGTTTAGCCCAAAAGATATGACTAACCACTTATACAATCCTTCCCTTGTCTTAAAGGAAATATTTTATTCATCTCCTTCTCCAATCCAAATTTGATGGCACATACTCTTCAGATCTATCTTTGTAAAATACACAACTTCGCTCAAACAATCCATGATATGTTTCATATATGGAAATGAAAATATGTCCTTGATTGTGATCTTGTTGTTAGCCCACGAATCTATGATCATCCTCCATTCTCCATTCTTCTTTAGTGCTAATACTACTAGTACAACACATGGACCCTAACTCTCTTAAATCAACCTATTTTGGAACAACACATGCACTTCTTTGTTCAATTCTTCACTTTCTGTTGGTGTCATTCTATGCACTACCTTGTTAGGAAACTAGCTCCTAGAATCAAGTCCATCTGGTGACTGATCTTCCTCACAAGTGGTAATATATTTGGCACATTATCATATACAATATATGGAAACTCTTCCAATAAATTTGTAACTTTTGCAAGTACCTCTTCTACTTCTTTACCATCTTTTGGAATTATAGAAAAATGCACATGATTATGCCTCACATCCTCTAGAAAAAGCTTTCTATCAACAAAACATACTCTAGTAGCACTACATACCTTTTCATATGTATCCTTCAATGGCTTCAGCTTATGTTTCACTCCATCCTTTGCCAGTGTGTAGGTATTTTCATGACCATCGTTTACAACGTGCATGTCAAACTACCATGACCTTCCAAGAAACATATGACATATGTCCATAGGTATGATATCACATAGTACCTCATCTTGGTAGCTTCCAATCTTGAACTTCACTAGGCATTTCTCATTAACCATGAACTTATGATTACCCTACACCTAGGCAATACAATATGGATGCTGGTGTTTCAACCTCTTGAGCTTTAACTTCATGACCATATTTTATGAAATTTGATTGTTAGTGCTTCCACCATCAATGATCATATTACAACACTTATCTTCACACTTTCACCTTATGCAAAGAAAGCTCCTACTTTAATCAAGTTCATTATCATCACTCAACAAGACTCTTCTGTTAACTAGACTTATTTTCTTTCAACATCCTCAAAATGTGATGATTTGGCATCTTCATCAACATGCACAACTCTAGCCCAACCTTGAGTTCTCCTATCTATCCTTCCTTTGTAATGGGGACATTCAAATTCCATATGCCCTTATTATCCACAGTAAAAACAAGTTCCACAAAAACTTCCTCTACCATATCCTTGCCCTCTTCCTCTATGATCTATGTTATTTTGATCATGGAAATGATTGGAATTGTTTCCCCTCTAATTCTAGCTGCCACTTCTAGCCTTATCCTTCTTCTTCTGATCATCATTTTAGCCTCCATAAGATCATCCATGAGATCCTCCATGATGACCTCTTCTACTTTGTCATCTCTCAAACTTCTTGTTTAGCTTCTCTTCTACTATTAGGGAAAATTGGTATGCCTCTTCAACGAATCAAACTTAACTCCTCTTGAATAGTTTGGCCTCAACCCATTAAGGTAATGGAAAACTTTCTCCTTTTCATCTTGTACATGGTTAGTTTTGATAATAACATGATAAAAACTCTTCTGTATACTCCTAAACATATCTTCTCCCTTGCTTCAACCCTTGCATTTTCTTTAGAAAATTAAGCTCATAATCAACAAGAATGAATTTTCACTTTAATTTAGTTATCATCCAATCCCATATGGTGATTTTATCCTTTCCTCTTTCATTCCTCTCCAATTGAATCTTCTTCCACCAAATATTTGCATGACTCTTTAGTTTGGCCTTCACAAATTTGACCCTATCAAGCTCTTCAATATCTTCATACTCAAAGTATTCCTCTTATTCATTAATCCAATCAATAAATTCCTTAGGGTTAAGATTTCCCAAAAATGTAGAAACCTCAAACTTAGGTCTTTTTCCAAGATTGGAAATGGCCTTAAAAATCCTTTGTTCTTATGGGTTCACAACTACCTCTTCCTCAACATTTTCTTCTTCTTCTCCTTCATCCTAACTTTCATCTCTTATAATAAGATTTATTCCTCTGCACTTTTATTCTTCCAATGCTTGCATTTTTCTATGGAGAGCTCTAAAACCCTAAAGTGTAACACCTTAGTCTTTTCCACCATGCTCTCTTCGTGGAGGCATTTTCATGCTTTTGCTAAAACCCTAGTGCGAATTGTCTCACTAATGACAATATGTCTACACACTCAACCCAAACCACAATCTTGGTGCAAACTGCCTCACAGTCAATGATCTATCTACAAACTCAAGAATTCCGTCTCTGATACCACTTGATGGAGGGTGCTCCCCTTAATACCATAAACACACAATATAAATATAGGAACAACAACAATTTGAGAGAACAAATTATGAGCTTCTTATTATCTACATATGTGTGGAATTACAAAATTCATAATTATAATATGCAAACCCACATGGGTGCCTTCCTTACAAAAATTTGCGAGACAAAGTTGTGAAAATAACCTCGAACTGCTCTAGACAGCTTACAGACCTTCCCTATACAAGCATTTTCACCTCTGAGGAAGGTTCTAGACACTAAGCCCAACCAACCTCATATTATCTTATTTTATTACACTTTATTACATAGAATTGACTCAAGACAATTTATAAATTATATTTTTGGATGACCCACTTCTGGAAACCATAATTAACAAATTGTTAACCTGATTGGCTATTATAACCCCTTTTTATAAATGACAACTCAGGTTCTACTTCGTCAAACTACACAAGCATCCATCAATTGAGGTTTGACTTTGTTTTGGAGTCATTTAGGCCTTCATCACTAAGCCTAAAGTTTCAATAGCCCAAATTCATATAAAAAATATGCAATAATTGCACTAATACATATGATATGGCAATGAAACTTGTTTGATAGGTTGATATATCTAAGATGAACCTCCACATATGAAATTAGAACAATCTGAGCTCATAATACCAACTTACTAAAATTAACAAACTTCCACAAATAATAATTTTGCATTGTAATAACCCTTATTAAAAACACAAAATTGGAAATAGAAGTATTTTTTGGGTGATGCAAGATTGCACTTATGCCGAGGATGCTCTTGCATCATAAACTACAAGTCATCATTCAAGACTCCATTTCCCTTTAATATCTTTAATAAAAGGGTTTATAGAAGTGTCACATTTTTGGTGCCCATCATGTGGCTTACCCATGAATTTTGCATATTCTAATTGGTTTTTAATAACTGATCAAACAAATACTTCAACACTTCAGATCTTATCATTCTTTAGCTCGATCTCTATTGTAAATTTTCAAAAACATAAACTAACAATCCACTATCCTAAATATAATAGAATTGCAAAATGTAAAACATTAACTATAAATCATCACAAATAACATCCACACAAGTTTGACACTAGGATTTATTGTGGAAACCCAATTTGGGAAAAACCACCAGTAACATGTCACCATTTTTTTCACTCTTCTTAAGTGAGCTCTATTAGGAGCCAACCCTATTAAAGGTTCCAAAACACACTACTAAATGTGACCATGTTAAATGATTTAATCAGTGTGTTAGGAGTGGCCTTTTTAGAGGACTTTAGAACATTCCATTAGAATTCTATCTTGATTAAAGGATTTACATATGACTGTTAGGTCAGCCTTGATTATAGGATTTTAATACTGATATGATGGTTAGAAAGTAACAACAAGTTTTGATCTAGAAAATACAACTCACTTTGCAAATACAGTTCATAGTTTGGCTCACATGTTGATCCACTGACTGGTCTTCATTGTCATCTATGTCTCTAATTTTCTTGGCAACCCTTCAAGAAATCACACTTCACCTCTTCACAACTCTTCTCAGCCTCATACATAAGCCTATAATCAATATCATCAACAAAAGCTCCAACCTTATTAGGTTAGCTCTTGTACCTCCTTAAATAAGTAATTATGATATTTTTCCACTTTAAAATCACCATAGATCTTAGGGTTTGGTTAGATTCATTGAATCTTCCAACATTTTGTTTCCTTTCAATTCTACAAACTTCTCCTTAAATACTTCCATAGAAATACACAAACATAGTTTCCCTTGATTTAAATGTTCTAGGTCATTTATCCTTATCTTCAACATGCTTCACATATTCCAAGAAATCAACTTTGTTGGACGGAAATCATAATTTTCTCATAAATTGTCAAAATATTGTCCCTCAGCCAATACTATGTTTTGACACTTGGTCATCACTAGGTTATTCGTTGTTTAGTATATATAATGATGCTCGATCAAAATTGATGCTTGATTGATACTGTTTTTACTTGGCACATACTGACACTCAGTTGACTTTAGCATCACTTGACAAATATTGCAAGTTCCTTAATCTTATGCTATTTTTCTCGGTCAAGCCTATGCATATGGTCAATCTTTGATCGCTTCTTCAAGGCTTCAGTACAACTATTATCTTCACTTGTAATGTGATTTAAAAAATCACTTTATCTTATCAAAGTCTAACTAATCATGTGTCCATTGTAGTTTATTTTCCATAACTCAACCTTTCCTATAGGTGTCATTGTTAAGACCAACTTCTTAAATCCTCTTCATCAATCATCATAATATGACACTTAAATCAGATAGCAAAATGTCTTACCAATAAGGTTTTACATCAATGACAACATAACAATTGTTCCAATTGTAGTTTCCAACAATCTCTCTCTCTTTTGCATTGATGTCAATACCTCTAGTTACCATGCGATCTAAAACATGTACTACATTGAGAAAACTCCCTCCATGTTTAGTATTAGATCTTTATTAATATCCTTAGTTTTATTATGATTCATATGTATGCATCTCTGATATGCAACACATAACTCCCTCTATCATATCAAAACATGAAATTAGTTAGATGCCTTTATATTACTGGCAACACCTTGCATACATTCTCTTTCTTTTCAATATCTCTTATTGATTACTAGTGTTTCATCTTCATATGGTAACTCGATCTCTCCCTTTCTTGTGACAACATGGTAACTGACAATCTCTCCCTTAGTGACAACAATGACAAAGACACTTTATCTATCTCATGTATCTTGATTATGGAGATATCCTTATATTAGTACTGAGTTTTCCTCTATCATTTGTGTATGACTAATACAACATTCTATTCTTCTTTCTTTACTCTCCACTTCTCCCTTTACTACTTTAGGCAACTCTTAAAGTAGGTTTTTCTGCATCAATTTGTAAGATGTTTTGATCAACACATTTGATGTAGAGCTCCATTCAGTTTAACTAGCCTTGTCTAGGGGAATCACCACTTATTTACCTCTCATATATTCATGAGCATCCTTAGATAATTCTTTAGTGAAAATATCAACTATTTTCTCCTTAGTGTTTACATACTCCAATCTCACTTCTTTATCTTGGACTAACTCTCTCAAGTAATGATACTTGATAGTAATATGCTTAGTCTTTGTGTGCATCATAAGATTCTTTGATATATTTTATAACAACAGTCTTATCACAATAGATAACAACTAGATCAATGATCTCCTCCTTCATTTCTTTTAGTAATTGCTTGATCCATATGATGTTTGAACAATTCACTGTTGTTGCCACATACTCAACTGTTAAAAATAGATAATAGTAGGGGGGGGGGGGGGGGTGTGAATCAATATTCTTCAAACTTTTGCCCACAACTGAATATTGTTAATTAATTTATAACTTGCATATGAAAGTAAACCAACAATGTTGAACAATAAATATAAAAAAACACATAAAGAACTCATAACACCATTTTTTGTTAACTAGGAAACCCTGGCCAAGGGAAAATCCTAGCGGGGATGATGCCCACTAGATGATTCACTAAACAATAGGATCCGGTTAAGGATATTGACCCTATTAGGAGTCTATAAAGTACATATAGTGTCTCGAGTTCTTGTTAGAGGACTAGACCTTGTTAGAAGTCTCAACCCTATTAGGAGTTGGTAGATCAATTATAATGTATGCAAGGAGAGCCAACTGCCCTAACATGCAATTATACAATTCAGTTGCTTCACAAAATAGATATACATACAATAATTTCTTGTTGTTGTAACTTACACTTGCTATGATCTAACATCAGATTTCACATCATATAAGGCTCAAAGACAATTCTCACAATAGTTCACATGTCACATCTAATCATGCAACTTCCACAATATCTACGCATCACATAAATTCACTGCACAACTCACACACACACTTTATTTGTGCAACATAAGATCTTTACTTATATCTTGCGTATTCACAAATTGTTGCTCAGTCAGCTTCCATGTCTTCACAGGCTTGACATAAAATAAAATAATATCCACATAGTTGGCTTAACATGACTTAGTAATTATTTTGAAACAAAAATAATTCCTAAAGTTGTACAGCTCTATTTTCTGCTATGCTCTATTCTGAACTTTTAAATATCAACACAGTTAAACTTACTATAACTTGTGTCATATTGTCTGTACACACATGCACACTGGTACACATCATCATGAAGGTGACAAAAAGATTTCCTCAATTGCACATAAGCTAACTCTCTACACATCGTCTGTACTATTAAGATCTATTCATTGTACTGCTATAAACTGTCTAATACTTAGACAATTTTCTATCTCTGAATGCATAAATGAAATGTTGAGTATATGTTTCCATAAATGACAACCATCAAGACATCTAACTGACCATACTGCCAACATCAACTTCAACTATTAATTGAGAAATGTAGTTCCACTTCTTTCTTTTCCATGAAACTAGGTTCTTTCCTAGAAAGAAAGCTCCTCTATTTGTGTACTTTTTTTGTCATCAACATTTCCTACCCAATCTAAATCAGTGAACACTTTTAGTTTAAAACTTTTCATTCTTCTTGTAATAAAATCCATAGTCTTTTGTCCCTTTCAAGTATCTTAGTATCATTTTCACTACAATCATATGATTCTCCTTAGGACTTGTAGAAAATCTTGCAACTATCCCAACTGCTAATGCAATATCAGGTCTATTGTGAACAACATATTGTAGTTTTCCAATCATTTATCTATACAATGTATGGTTCACATCATTAGAATCATCATTCTTAGATAACTTATTTCCTATGGCCACATGTGTACTAACTGGTCTTGCATCTTCCATTCTAAAAAAATTCAATATGTCCTTGATGTATTTTGATTGAGTAATAAAGATACCTTGCTTCATTTTATAAACTTGTAAACCAACAAAGAATTTGATCTCACCAAACATTGACATTTCAGATTCGTTCTTCATCTCATCTGCAAATGATTTGCATAATGCTTTGTTTCCTCCAAATATCATATCATCAACAAAGATTCTAGATAACAATACCTCATTCTTATTACCAATCTTCAAGTATAGGCTTTTGTTATCATTATAATTATGCAGTACCATATAGAGCCCCGTGCAACTTACATAACAATTTCTTCTTGCTGGGGTCAACAAAACCTTTAGGCTTCTCAATATAAACTTCTTCTTCAAGTATTCCATTTAGAAATGCAGATTTGACAACCATTTGGTATACCTTAAATCCTTTATAAGAAGAATAAGCAAGTAGTGTTCTAACTCCTAATCTTGAAATAGGGGCAAATGTTTCCCCATAATCAATTTCTTCTTCTTGTGCATATCATTTGCATACCAATCTAGCTTTGTTCCTTGAGACTTCACCTTTTTCTTTTAGCTTGTTCTTGAATACCCACTTTGTTCCAATAAAATTTTGTTAATCTCATATGTGTTTTGACATATGAGTTACAATACACTTAAGTCATTTTCTTAGTTCATGCCGAACAAGTAATGCATGCTGAGCATAAGTTGTCAGATAGTATATGCCAAGCGGGTAACTAGTAAGTGCCGAGTTACTTAAGTGTCAAGCAGACAGTTGATGCCGAGTGATAAATGGATGCCAGGTCATTCAAAGGCCAAGTTACAACAATAAGATATAGTAGATGCTAAGCATCAGACACTTCAAGTGTTGAGTAAACAATTTTGGACATAGTTGTTTGTAATGGAACAAACTTCTATGTAAACCATTTTTGAGTTGACTTAAGGATTGTTTTGTGATTCTAGATTATAAGGACAAATCTAATTGAGGATCCCTATGGAGTACATGCATTCAATCAGTTAAAGGGATGTATTAAGTGGCAAAAAGGGTGAATCACAATCGTCGATTCATACCTAACCCTAAGTCACCTAATTCTTCACAAGGAGGACAAACCCTAAACATTGTATGTACATAGAAAGAAGTTTGCATGCACAAATAGAGCATTCATGGTGGCTAAGGAGTTGTGAATAGAGTCATACATTGCAAAATCGGTTAGAGGAGAACATAGGACATGAATTAGAGGACAAAAGTGACACATCTAATCAGAGAGGATCAAGTACACATTAGGAAAGAGGTGATCTATTATCTAGCAACAGAGTACTAACCTTAGGATCATTGCTAAGATATTCTAGCAAGTGAATCAATTAAATCTCTTAACAAAACAATCTTAATAGGTTGTTGTAAATCCTTTAATAGGTTTCTTACTTCTTTGTAAGTTTTAAGATCTTTAATTAGGCACACTTCTAACAAAGTGTTGAAATCCTTTAACAGGGTAAGATCTAACAATCTTGTAAGCCTTGCCTTTAACAGGGCAGACCTTTCACATGGTAGATCATAGTTTATGATCAAACATTATAACTTTCATTGGATACACTTTATTACTACAACAATGAATATTTGTGGGTGTCATCCCCACCCCATTTTTACCTTCTCATTCAAGGGTTTCTGGGTAACCAAATATCTTGTGTCATATATGTGTTGAATGGTATTTGCTTTCATGTTATGGATGAATATGTTTAGCTAGCTATTTTAGTTTACATACAAATTGTGAGATGGATGTGTGGTGAATGATTTTATGGTAAAGTTTTGAAGGATTGATTCACCCCCCCCTCCCCCCTAGAGGTTACTTTCCCTATTATATTTACAACAATTGGTATCAGAGCTTTCTTCTTTGGAAAGGAAAGCTTTGCAACTTTGAGGAAAGATCTTGAAGATGGAAGTCTACAAGTTGGGAAAGACTATTGAGAATCAAAAGATTGAAATCCAGCTTGCCCTACACTAGCTGAATGAAGCAACAGATGAGTTGAAGTGCTTATTGAAGAGAAGGAAAGAGATAGCTATTGAAGAGAATGACACACATTACCAAGAGATTGACACTATTGAATTGTTTGTAGATGGAAATTCAAGTGATTTTAATGCACCATCTGATACAAATGAATGGTGCCCTAACTAAAGAGGTCATAAATCTTAAGATAGAACAAGAAGTCCAATCAGTATTTCTATGTGAGGTGATTTAGTAAAAAAAGAAATTTGAAGAAGATGAAGTCATGATTGAAGATGACAAAAGGATACTGACCAACAGACTGGAAGAGAAGATATCAGAGGTGAATAGGATTGCTCACATGAAAATGGAAACATTAAATCAAATTATGATTTCCAATCATGAATTGAATGGAAGGGATATTGAGATCACAACACTGTAGTTGTAGAATGAACAATTGAGATCACAACACTGAAGTATTTTGAGTAATTGATGAGATCTCCTAGATCTAATAGTGATACTATTGGATTGGGCTACACTAGCACTAAAGAAGGAGAATCATCTAAAAGTGGTGAACAAAGAAGCAACAAAGGTAAGAACTACAAACCCACTTGTCATAATTGTGGAAAGATAGGTCATATGACAAATGTTTGCAAGAGCAACAATGCAAATCAAAACCCTAAGAAGAAATTCATGGGTAACTATCACAAGTGCAACAATCAAAGACATTAGGCACATGAATGCAAGACCAAGACATCAAGGACACAAATATTTGAAGGTTACTGCTACAACTATAAGAAGTATGGACATAGAGCATATGAGTGCAGATCAAAGCCTAACTAGTGATCAAACAAGCAAGCCAAGGTAAGCCATACTGACAGATCCTACAATTGGGATTAAAATACAAGGTATAGTTTTTACTATTGTTAAGAGTATGGACATGTTGCTAAAAATTGAATTGGAACACATTTCATAAGTGACTACAGTAGATGGTTGAGTCAAACTACATGTTTTAGCTATTTGAAGACTGGTCACATAAGCAGATATTGTCCAACAAGGTCAAAGGCACCTAGTAGTAAATTCAATAGAGGCAAAGGAAAGGTTGATGTTGAAGAAGTCAAAGTGCTAATGAACAAGACATGGAAGAAGAAGGAAGATTGTAGCACATCAAGTTCAGATGGGATCACTTCATCCGATGGATTAGGTGATCACACCATCCCTAATTAGGCAATCAAGCGGTATGTGTGGGATTGATATTTCAAAGTTCAGTTATACATCATTTCCAAAGATTTGGTTTTGAAAAGATCATATATGTATAAAGTAAGATGCAAAGTATTGGTTAGAACTTAGAAGAAATCTATAAGTTTTCATGTTACTGCTGAACATGAAAAGTTTCACTATTGCTGTTGAGTGAAAGTCTAGTTGTTGGTTGAGCTATCGAAGGTGATAGTGTTGGCTGAGCTCCCTGTAGTTTTTGAGCATGGTAGGAATTATACAAAAATTGAGTTAGTCAAAATTTCTATTGGAGCTGAGCTTACAATTGCGTAAGCATTGAGCATTTATTGTGAAGTTTCAAGGGCTATATTGTTGATTTTCAACTCATTTGCAATTATTTGAGATTGAAGAGAACACAAAGAGCTTAAGGAAAATTGGAAAAATTGATTCAAGCATTTTCATACTGAATTCAACTCCTACTCGATACTAGACATCAGATTTTTCAAGGTATTTATCGTGTGCTGAGCTATGCTATTTTAATGTATGCAAACCCTAGTTAGTTGTTATGGTGTCTAGCTCTTCTCTTGCTATGGTTAAGGAAGGAAAGGAAGTTTTAAATGTTCAGTTGATAAGAAATGAGATCAAACAACTAGTTTTTAGAGCTATTCCTGATATTGCTTATAAAGGAGCCCCATCTGGTCCATTATCTATGATACCACCACAAGTTTTAATGATACAAGATGTAAGGTGTTGCTACACTTGTAAGGTAAGAAGAATTGGAGACATGGAAATAAGACACATATATGGAAAATTGTGTGAAAATGGAGTATTAAAAGAGGCATACAAGGTTGTAGAGAGAAAAGGGTTAACTTGTGCGCTAGATTTTCCTAACGTATTCAAGACAAAGTGGATTAAGATTGTGCTTAGTATAATACATGAAAAATCTATATGGTTGGAGGATGGCCCTATCAAATTCACAAAGAGGATTATTTATAGAGTGACAGGGTATCCAACCCTAGATAGACCAAAGACTACGAGGAGTGATGCAAAAGAGGCAATTGAGAAGAATACAGGGGCACTATGGAACAAGAGAGGGATGACCATAGACACAATTACTGATCTCCTAATTGCATTTGTAGTGAAACTTATTGCACATAAATTCTTTCAATCTAGAAGGTTGTACAGTGTACCATGTATGGCTATGGATTTGGGTTACAAGATAGTAAAGAAAGACCATTCTTATGACCTTGCTGAGTTATAACTTCAATAGTTATTAGAAAACTTGGGAGCCATAAGAAAGAGAATAAGTGCATAATGCAAATTTGGTTCAATACTTTTTTGTATATTTTTCTATGTGTAGAACACTTTTCCTACTTTTGGAAAAGTAGCTTGGAAGACTAATAGGTCAGTTGCAGTACAAATTGGTGAATTCATAGAGAAACTTGGAGATAATTTTGAGTCTGTAATGACTAGTTATTTTGAAGACTTTAAGAAGTCAATGAAATAGAGACAGAGAATTCCAGTGTCACTAGTAGAGAAGCATTTCAATGATGTTTGTTTTCTAGTTGATGTTGATTTCACTTTTGTACAAGTTGTTGTTCTCAGGGTGAGATGGCTCAAACCATTGCCTTATGAGATTAATGTGGATGAGCCATCTACAACCATCACTATTTTACTGGTAGAGGAAGTAGATAAAAATTCTACTACATTTGGAAATTATGATGTAGCAAAGTCAAAGATCACAATGGATTTGAAGACAACTTTTGTGTTGAGAAAGAAGGTAACAAAATTGTGAAGAAGATCAAATAACAATTTGGTGAAGGGGTAGGAGATGAAGAAGAAGAGGATAACAAAGATGATGAAGAAGATGCACCTACCTAAGCATCACTTTCTCTCACATAGGGTCAAGGTGAGCACTAAGGAGAAGAAGAAGTAGAATTTGATGAAGATGCCGAGGGAGAAGAAGCCAATGAAGCACCTATTGCTACATAAGAGAAGAAAAAATCAAAGAAGCCAAAAAAAAACAAACCCAAAAAGGTTGTGAAACCTTTACAACAAAAGCCTTCAGTTCCTATCACTAAGGCTAGCACAAGAGCTATTGCTAAGAAGACTTTGGAAGTTTAGAAGCCTAAAGGCAAGAGAGCTAGCACAGCTACAAAACAAGATGAACCGAAGTAGAAACAAAGAAGGAAATATATTTCCCTCACTGAATTAGATGAGGAGAGGAATGAGTCAAATAAGAATAACCAATTCAAAGTGGTAAGTCACAGTCCCTCTTTTGATTTAGACAACTTGTGTGAAAATATCAAGAATAATGTTGATTTAAGTGGATTTACACATGTTGAGTTTGATAAACTTGGGAAGATAGAAATGAATAAAGTAGAAGAATTTATATATGCCATGATGGAAATTTTTAAGATGACTCCAATTGAGATTGCCAACTCTCTACCCAAGAGCCTATATGATAGAGTTGAGAAAAGGTGGCAATATTGTCTCACAACTGAAAGAAATATTAGAGAGACTACGCTTGCAAGAGTGATGCTAGACTTGGACAAGTCTAAAATGACAAAGGCTATTAACAAGTATAAGGGGAGATTTTCTCCAAAATATCGAGCCTTTAATATTTTATAGAACAAAATTGAAGTGGTTATTCAGTAGAGCACACAATTATAGAAAGTGATCTATGGACTGACAACACAAAAGGCTATTGAGCAAGCACCTAAGGAAGTAGGTGAAGATGAAGCAAAACAAGAGGTAGTTGAAGTAACAATTTATGAATTCGTAAGGGAAGTATATGGGGAAGGCACTATAGAGGCAATAGTTGAGGAAGACCAACAATAAGAACAAAATATACTAGAAGTACATATATCGAGTGCCAGTCCATAAGTAGATATAGTAAAGATTAAGGATACTAACAACACCATTCAAAAAATAAATCCCCTAACATAGGAGGATATGTAGAAGATATTGGTTGATTCCACCACCAAGGCACAACTATACAACCATCCTATTTTGGTGAGTGTGGATGAGATTGAGAAGGAAAAATTGGCATCTACAGGGGAGAAGACACAAGCATTATCTATTGCCCCTTATCAATCTATAGAGATGCAACCTACAATGTCTATGGTAGTATACCAAAGGAAGGAAACTATGACTTCACATGTCAGTACTATGGTACAAAATGTCTCAATACTAGTAGTTACAATAATTGAGCAAGAAGGGACATTAGTCCAAATAAGTTAGGAAGCCAGTCTTGCACCTACACTACAAGCACAAGGTGGATCACAAACTAAAGTAAAGGAGAAGATTAGGACTGAAGATTTAGTCTTGACTATGAAACTAGAGGAAGTAATAACAATTCAAACATTGGTTACCTTACTAAACACTACTACTCCTATACCTAGTCAAGCACCTCATAGGTCAAGTACAAAAGCTACACCATTGCAAGCATCAAGGCCCAGTCCCAGCACATCTAAGGTTGATGAAGTGACATCCTATGGTGATATCAACTTATATGAGGTGATTGAATTGCCAAAGTTTGATCTTGCATCAATCACAATAGAGAAAATAAGCATATTTTAGGATGCTCTTGCAAGGAAGAAACAACAAGAACTGCTCAAAAGGGAGCATAGGCAGAAACAAGAACTTCATGACATCAAGGACATATTTCTTGATGCATTCATCCTACCTGCACCTGATGAGACAAATCCAATCATTAAGAAATTGGCAAATATTGTGGAGAAGATCCATGATGAAGACCTAGATAGTAATGTCAAATTATTGGAATGGTTTGAGAAGAAATATCAAACAAAGGTGAATGAACAAATATCCAATGCCATTGCACTACACCAGGTTGAGTTAGCAACCAAAATTGATGGTGTAAAGAAGATGTTGGAAAAAAATTTCTCTCTTTACACCAAGTTATCTGATGTTCCCCTGTTCACACAAGAAGTGCAGTGACACATTTCCATATGGAGGGAGATTTGAAGAAAATAGGTACCATCCTACAACAATATCTTGGTCAAATTCAGTTTCATTTTAGAAATTTGTTGTCAGTACAAGGTTAGTTAGCAACTTTACAAGCTCAAGATGCAAATATTAGGGCTATACTAATCAACATCTAGTCCATGTTAAACCCTCACATGGAGGTGTTACATAAGGAACTAGCCTATGCAAAGACATTTCTAAAGAAAGATCCCCATCTTTCTACTCATGAAGGCTTAGTCACCCTTGCTACTTAGTTGGACATTCAGATCAAATCTCTAGAGGTAAAGTGTGACAATTAGGATGTAACACTAAAGATCATAATGAAGGTCCATAAATCATTCTTGGACAAACACAAAATTTGTGTACCACCCATGAAATAAGTGTCAAAAGGGGGACAATGAAGAAAAGGGGAGAATGCATAAGTTTTGGGGGAGATCAAACAAAGGGGGAGACTACAGAAATAGAGTCAACACAATAGATCTACTCAGTAGGAGTATTCAGTTTTAGATTTAGAATAGAAAAATCAACTCAGGGGATTTATAGAATTTTGAGGTATGAATGATAAGTCATAAGTTTGTTTTTGCAAAATTTTGAAGTTTTGAAATTTTGTATGTAAGCTGAATATTGAATAGAGATTATCTGAATTATGCTTAAGAGCTAAGGATATTCATGCATGAACAAGTGTTTTTGCCACTCATGTCAAAGGGGGAGATTGTTAATCTCAGATTGGTTTTAACATATGAGTTACAATACACTTAAGTCATTTTCTTAGTTCATGCCGAACAAGTAATGTATGCCGAGCATAAGTTGTTAGATAGTATATGTTGAGCAAGTAACTAGTAAATGCCGAGTCACTCAAGTGCCGAGTAGATAGTTGATGCCAAGTGATTCAAATGCCAAGTGATCAATGGATGCCAAGTCATTTAGAGGCCAAGTTACAACATTGAAGATACATTGGATTTTGAGCATCAGACACTTCAAGTACCGAGTAGACAATTTTGGTAATAGTTGTTTTTAATGGCACAAACTTCTATGTAAACCATTTTTTAGTCGACTTAAGGATTGTTGCAATTCTAGATGATAAGGATGAATCTATATTGAGGATCCCTATACAGTACATGTAGCCAATCAGTTAAAGGGATGTATTAAGCAACAAAATGGGTGAATCAAAATTGTTGATTCATACCTAACCCTAAGTTACCTAAGTCTTGATAAGGAGGACAAACCCTAAACATTGTACGTGCAGAGAGAGAAGTTTGCATGTGCAAATAGAGCATTCATGGTGGATAAGGAGTTGTGAATAGAGTTATACATTATAAAATCAATAAGAGGAGAATAGAGGAAAGGAATTAGAATATAAAAGTGACACATCTGATCAGATAGGATCAAGTACACATCAGCAAGGAGGTGATCTATTATATAGAAATAGAGTGCTAACCACAAGATCATTGTTGAGACATTCTAATAGGTGAATTAGTTAAATTTGTTAACAAAGTGATCCTAACAGGTTGTTGTAAATCTTTTATTAGGGTGCTTCATTGTAATTTTTAAATCCTTTAATTAGGCACACTTCTAATAGGGTGTTGAAATCTTTTAACAAGGTAAGATCTAACAATCTTGTAAGCCTTTAACAGGGTAGACCTTTCACAGGGTATATCATAGTTTATGATCAAACACTGTAGCCTTCATTGGATACACTTTATTACTGCAACAATGAAGATTTTTGGGTGTCATCCCCACTCCAGTTTTACCTTCTCATTGGAGAGTTTCTGGGTAACCAAATATCTTGTGTCATATATGTGTTGAATGGTATTTGCTTTCATGCTATGGATGAATATGTTTAGCTAGCTATTTCAGTTTACATGCAAATTGTGAGATGGATGTGTGGTAAATGATAATGTTTTGAAGGAAGGATTCATCCCCCTCTCAGAGTTTACTTTCCCTATTGCATTTCCAACACATTTTTGTCCTTAGGTCTAGGTACTAGTGTCCATGTTTTGTTCTTTTCTATCTGCATAATTTCTTCATTCATTGAATGAATCCAATCCTCATTCTTCAAAGCGTCTTTTATAGATTTAGGCTCAAATTCACAAAGTAAACATGTCTCACTTTTCAACCTTTTTCTTGTCATAACTCCATATTTTTTAAATCTCCAATGATTTTCTTAGGTGCATGGTGTCTTCTCACATATTTTGCTACTATAGGTTATTTCCTTCTTTCTTCTTCTACAGGCTCATCTTGAAAATTGATTTCAAGTTCATTTTGTCTCTTAGGTTAAGGTTAAGGTTCTACTTTCTTGACATTATCTTCTTGATGTTCAACATCTTCTACATGTTCCTCAACATCATTTTGTTGTTGCTCGACACCCACATTCAACTGCTCAACAATAGTTGTTGCTATTCAACATTTTTTTGTTGATTTGTATCTTTGTTCTCTTTCTTAAGTAGGGTGTAGGGAGAACTTTCATTCACATAGATGAATGTTTTTTAATCTTTAGGTTCCTTTTTGCATTCAACTTCAATCTTTTCTACATATTCATCAACTTTCACATTCGCATTTTCCACGACTTTGTTAATGTTAGAGTTCAAACACTTATAAGTTTTGCTCTTAGTGGAATATAATAAGAATATGCCTTCATCACTTTTAGCATCAAGTTTTTCATTTCTATTATCCTTTAGTATATAACATTTTCTTCCTTTCTTGACTTGCACTCTATTCAAAGTATAAATTGTTTTACTTACAACTTCTCTCCAATATTTTTGTGATACATTATTCTCCATCATCAGTGTTCTAGTACAATCCTTAATTAATCTATTTCTCCTTTCAACTATTCAATTTTAAGAAGGGATCCTCGGTGTTGACATCTTCCTTTTTGTTCCTCTATCATTAAAAAATATATTGAATTCATTAGATATAAAATATCCACCTCTATCAGATCTCAAGATCTTTAGGCACTTATCTGTTTCCTTTTCAACCCTAGCCAAATACCACTTAAACAACTAAAAAGTATCATATTTTCTTTAAGAAACATCACAGTCATCAAAAAATAGAATTAAATATTTGTCTCCACAATAGCTTTGAACACCAATAGGTCCAAAATTTTTAGTATGAACTAATTCCAAAATATAATTAGATGTGTATGTCTTTCTCTTGAAACTAGACTTTATCATTTTTCCCAATTGACATTGTTTACACATAGCATTGTCAATTTTCTTCAATTTTTGCAAACCTCTTACTCTTTTCATCTTACTAATGCTTACCAAATTTTCAAAATTTATATGACATTGCCTCTCATGCCATAACCCTATATCTTCATACTATGTAAAAAAACATGTCTCATCGGATAAATATAAATAGAACAAGTTACCTCTTATTTGATCACCACTTCCAATCAGTTCACCATCAACATCAAATATATTTTCCTTTTTGTGATGGAATTCAACCCTATATCATGATTTTTTCAACTATGAAACACTCAACAAGTTATAGTTAAGTCCTTCAACCCAACAAACATTGTCACACTTGATCTTATCAGTCAATTATATTTATCCTTTACCTCTCACAAGACATGGTGCATCATTACCAAACTTAACACAACTACCCTTGTATGGTCCAATGGTTTCAAATTTACTTTTATCACCAGTCATGTGATGTGAACAACCACTATGAATTATCCACTTATCACCTTTGCTTTCATAAGAGATTAATGTGGTTTTCTCATCTTTCTCAAAATCTTCTTTCACAACAACATAGATAACTTCTTCATCATTACTTTTAGTTTCATTATCATTTTCTTCTTCAGCAACGTAATGAAATTTCTTACCTTTGTCTTTGTAGTCCTTGTTTCTCCTATTGTCTTAGTAATTTCCTCTTCCTTTGTACTTTCTTTCTTTTCTTTCATCCTTGTCTTCTCTGTCAAGACATCTTGCAACAATATGACAAACTTTTTTACATGAAAAATAGATTATAGGAAGTTTAGCTTTGTATTTTCCTTTGCCTCTTGGAAGTCTTCTATCCATCAGTACTTCAAGCTCATCAAGTTCATCATCACAAACATAACTATCACTTGATAAGTAGGAGATAATTTCCACAGCGAGTCAAATTGTGATTTTGCTACTAGGATTTAACTACGTGATTTTGAGTCAAACTGTGTGATTGTGATATGGGTCAGTGTGTTTGACTCAAAATCACATAGTTAAATTTTGATAGCAATATCATAGTAACTATCACTTTTCACACATTTTCCTTTTCTTACTATAACTAATTGTGATTTGAAAGAAGATTCAATAGTGGTAGGAGTAAAATTATTAAAATTTGACATCTCAAAAGCAATAAGCCTACCAATCACACCTTCTAGAGTTAGGTTATTACTAAGAGTACCTATCAATTTTTGTATTGCAGTAACCCTAATAGCATAAATAGGTAGTAGAATTCTCAATACCTTACTAATTATAGTTTTATTATCAATCTTTCCATTTGCTCCTCTTGTAGCATTAACAACCTCTTTGGTTCTTCCACAATATTGGAAAATATTCTCACATTTCATCAAACTTATTTCTCGAGCTCTCTAATTTTTCCCTCAAGACATTCTTGTCTCCTCCATAGATGGTTTGTAGTATGTCCCACATTTCCTTGGAAAACTTGCAATTTTTATGTCATCAAACTTGACATAGCTTACGACTAATGTAATCTCCAACATAACTTGGTTGTGTTCTTGCTTCTCCTTCAACTATTGAGATGTCAGAGGAAGAATTTGTAATCTCCACATATGCATTATGTACAAAATGTATTGCACCATCACCAAGTCCTGCTAGATGTAGCCTCATAAAACTTTTCCATGTAAGGAAGTTCTCATTGTTCAACCTTGGCACCTCCTTCTTGTACATCTTGATCTTTAGCTTTAAGTACCTTCCAAATTTTCTTTGTATGCACCAATGCTCTGATACCAATTGTTATAATGTTTAAAATAATTGGGTGGGTGGGTGAATTAGTTATCCAAGGTCCAGATGCACCAATTGAAAAAACAAAAACTTCAACTACTTTAGATCTTATCATTCTTTAGCTTGGTCTCTATTGTAAACTTTCAATAACATAAACTAGTAGTCCACTGTCCTAAATATGACAAACTTGTAGAATGTAAAACATCAAGTGTAAATAATCACAAATAACATCCGTACAAGTTTGACACTAAGATTTAATATGGAAAACCACTAGTAATATGTCACCAATCTTTCCACTCTTCTAGAGTGAGCCCTGTTAGGAACCAACCCTATTAAAGGTTACAAAATACACCGCTAAATGTGACCTTGTTAAAGGATTTAATCACCTTGTTAGGATTGGCCTTGTTAGAGGAGTTTAGAAAATCCCATTAGAATGCCATCGTGATTAAAGGATTTACATATGACTATTAGATCAACCTTGATTAAAGGATTTTAATACTAATACAATGGTTAGAAAGTAACAACAGGTTTTGATTTGGAAGATATAACTCACTTTGCAAATACAGATCAAAGTTCAACTCACATCCCAATCCATTGATTGGCCTTCATTATCATCTCTATTTCTGATCTACTTGGCAACCCTTCAAGCAATCACACTTCACCTCTTCAAATTTCTTCTCAACCTCTTGTTTAAGTTTGCCAATGAATAACATCAAAAATTGCTCCAACCTCATTAGGATAGCTCTTCTACCTCCTTGAATAGGTAGTTTTAATCTTTTGCCACTTAAACATCACTGCAAATCTTAGGGTTTGGTTAGATTCATTGAATCCTTCCAACATTTTAACTCCTCCTTTCTGTTTTAGAAACTTCTCCAAAATTCTCCTTGAATCCTTGCATAGAAATGCAAAAACATGGTTTCTCTTGATTTAAATGTTCCCAATAATCTATCCTTATCTTCTACACACTTTGCATATTCTAAGAAATCAACTCTATTAGCTAGAAAGCATGATTTTCTCATAAACTGTCAAAATGTTTTCCCTTGACCAACATTGTGTTATTACGCTCGACCATCAATGGGTTACTCGGTCCCTACTAACATTCTTGTTTGACATATATATTGACACTTGGTCAATAGGGTGATGCTTGGTCAACATTGTTTCTGCTTGACACATACTAACACTTGGTCAACACTAGCATTACTCAACAAACATTGCAGGTTATTTAATCTTCTGCTCTTTTGCTCACTCAAGCCTACACATTTGGTCAATTTTTGATCACTTCTTCAAGGCTTCAGTACAACTGTTATCTTCACTTGTAGCATGTTTTAAACAATCACTTTATCTTGTCAAATTCTAACTAATCAAGTGTCTATTGTAGTTTCTTCTCCATAACTCAACCTTTCCTCTAGGTGTTATTTATCTGACCAACTTCTCAAATCCTCTTCATCAATCATCAAGATATGACACTTAAATCAAATAGTAAATTGTCTTACCAATAAGGTTTGACATCAATGAAAACATAGCAATTGTTCCAATTGTAGTTTCCAATATTTTGGCACCCACTATGGGGCTTACCCATGATTTTTTCATATTCTCATTGTTTTTTAAGGCTAACCCTTGTAAAGGTTCAGTTGAAGGCAAAAACCTTAGGGGTTTGAAATATTCGATCATATTTTTCAAATGACTTGGTATTTGGATCTAAATTTTTTTTTACAAGTTGGGGATGGATCATAGGTGCCTCAGTTCAAAATGTAGTATGTTTAGATCAGAGTTCCATGAGTTATAATTTTTTCTTTATTTTTTATTTTTTATTTTTTGGATATAAATCGACATATTTCTTTTTAAAATTTTACATTTTTGGAAAGGTCTCAAAATTTTTTTTTTTTGGGGGGGGGGGGGGGGGGGGGTGGGTGGGGGGGTTGGGGGGTGGGGGTGAGGGGGGGTTAGTTCTTTGTGTTTTTGATATATATGCAATAAAATGGCTCAAAAAGTAGATTTAGGAAATTTTGTATGTTTTGTTAAAATGGGTCCCTAGGGCACAAATTAAGAGATATTCTTGAAATTCTTGCATTTTAAAAATCTCTTTGATTTTTCTATAGGTCTCTTCTTTACATTTTCATTTTTGGGGATGAAAGCATATCATACAAAACCAATCTTGTTGACTAGGTCAAAATAAAAATATAAAAAAGGAGCATTTTATGTTTAGCTTGCACTTTATTTGCACAAAGTTCAATGCATGATATGAGTTTTCATTTTTGTATGGATCAAATATTTCAATGTATTTTATTTGATTCATAATATTTTCTTCATGATTTTATACGCTTGATTGAATTTTGTGAAGGCAACTTGGAGGGCAATGGAGCAAAAACTAGGAAACATTGGAAAGCGTGAAATCAAGGTGCACATGTTCGAAACTTTCTCATTTACATTGTAAATATTGATCATTACCTTCTTTTTTGATACGGTTTCTAAGATATGGTTCATGACTAGGAACAAATATTCCTTTACTTAGGGATTAGACATCTCAACTAACAATCAATTTACAACCTAAGACAACAGTTAATCATCAACCTAGGGATGTTAAACTTGAAATGGGTCAACACAGTATATGCACTAAGTTCCTCTTTCATACATATATTCAACCTAGAACTATCTTACTGGAGTGTAAATGTTGAGAATGAAATAAATCTAACTTCTATTGTAGGGAATAAAACCTACACTCAACTTTTAGGTGTGAAACTATTCTCCCCATGTTATTTCATTATGGATCTAGGAAATCAAAGCATTGATGTGACTATCATCGACATAAGAAAAATGATTCCAATTGGTGTCAATAGGACAAAAATTTCATGTAAGTAGAATTCACAAAGAAAATTTTTAATGTGTTTAGGGGAGTCCCTATATGCCTCATAAAAATCATAAGGGGTTGTTAACAGGGTTTTTTTCCCTTGCCACAACCTAATCATCTAGAAATTAAAATATAATTCTTGAAGATAAATTGCATAAAAAGAGAAGGTGATCTACATTTGAGCATCTATGGAACTAACTAAATTATGTGACTAAATTTTTCTTTGAGATTGGAAATCTCCACATCTTTATTTTGAATAACCTTCTCTAGTTTACAAATTTCTATTTCGTACATAGTTTGTTGATAAACCATTTCCTTATAGAATTTTGTACCTACAACAAAGGTAGTGATCTAAAGAGGTGGTCTAATAGTATCATCTTTTGCTTCATCTTCCTCACTTGACTTATTCCCCTATTGATCACCTTGATCTTGCTTGACTTCTTTTTATCATTCACTTTCGATATTCTTAAATTCTTTATGAATAGGAACATCTACAAGCTTCCATGTTGGTACATTCTCTTATAATTAGGTTGTACTTCAGGTGGTACATCATTCAATTCATTATCCCTTCTCTAGCTTCCTTCTATCATCTATTCTCATGTATCCAAGTTCCCTTCTAGTCTTACTATTGACTCATCTAGAGGAGCTTCTCCTTCCACATGCTCTATAATTTCTTCCTCCAAACTTGTTGCATGTACCTCATGTGGCATCCCTTCTATGTGTTGTGGTACTTGTTTAATTATGTTTACAAGAGACAAGTGCTCATCCCACATAACCTAGTCATGATCAAACCTAGTGTCCTTCCTTTCATTCTTGTGTGATGGTCTTAGTGATTAGTTTTGTATCTATTTTGCAACCTATGCCAAATCACCTAATCCAAGTCCAAAACAAATTTCTATCTCCATGGTCTATTCCACCTCCTCATGCATAGAGAATTCAAAATGTGGCTTAGGACAGGAAAGATCTATAGGTTCTGTCTCTATAGTTTCCTACATAGGTTCTAACTAGGTGTATCCTAGTGATTCTTCTTTATAGAATAGGTACTTGATTAGGTTTCTTGGATGGAGTGGCTGCATGAAAAAGGGTTTATTTTGGTTGTTTCCTTTTAATACACTTTTTAGTGACAATGTTAGGGGATTGCTCTTGCAATTTTTCTTTTCCTTTTTTAGAAGAAGGGCCAACTTTTGGAGATGTAACCTTGGGTTTTATTGAAATGTTCAAAATGGGAAGAGTACTTTTGAGGGGGGAGGGGGGGTGAATCAAAAGTACCACACTTTTAACCTTATTCAATCTTTCAAACATATAACTGAAAAAACAAATTGCATGCATGTAAACTTATAAAGAAACATAAAGTAAATCACATGCAATAACACATAACACCAGAATTGATAACCCAGAAACCCTCTAGGAATAAGAAGGTAAAACTGGGGTGGGGATGATACCCACAAAAATCACTGTACTAATCAATGTTCAACCACTTTTGATGGTCTTCCCTGTGAAAGGCCTGCCTTGTTAAAGGCTTTACACTATGTTAATAGTGACCTGGTTAGAGGATTTACAAACACTTTACATGAAGTGTCACCATGTTAAAGGATTTACAATAATATGTTAAACCCACCTAATACATAGGATTTTCAATCACCTTCTTCAAAGGTTCTTCTACCTAGCTGTTAAGCTAACCTATCAATATAGGATTTCAACATCTAATACAATGGTAAGAAAGTATTAGAACATTTGACCTGATAGTATGAAATTTCTAATTACTGGATTTAGGCACTTGATCTGCTCTCTTCTGATCTTGATCCTATGAGATATGATATTTGATCTTGTCCCTTATCCCTTGTGCTATTCTGATCAACTATATATGAAAATGCTACTTTGTTCCTCTAAATCTTTCCTTCTTCTCATTGAAATTTTGCTATAATCTCCCCATACATTGTTCTCATTTCACACATGCAATAGAGTATTCAAACTCCTTATAAAGAATGTGAAGACTTAGGGTTAGGTATGGATCTATGATCCATATTTAATCTCAAACTCCCACTCATACTTTGTCTTTTTCTCATTGGTTGCATGCCTTCTCCATTTTTTTTGATTGGTTGCATGCAAATCACCTAGGGAATGTGAATGATTTGTCCTTATCCTTTTTCTCCCTCAAAATCTCTTTATGTCGGCTCCAAAAATGGTTTACATTTGAGTTTGTGAGGGAACAAACTCATATGTTGATTCTATGTTACTTAGCACATATTGGACCATTGGTGCTCGACACATACTATTCTAGATTGCTTAGCACCAACTACACTCTGTCTCACATCTGGCTCACTCGACATACTGCATTCTGGCTTGCTTGACATCCACCGTGACTCATCACCTATATATCACTAGGCACATATATACTGCTCGACACCTAAAGTCACTCGACACTTGTTGAAATGCTAGCTTGGCACACACTATGACTCAACTTCAATACAAAAAGTGATTAAGTGTGTTGACAATCAAATGTCAAAACTATCTAAGGACTAACAGGTTTTTCCCTAGCCATTATTTTAGATAGGGTTATATTATTGAATGACTCAGATGAACCAGAGGTAGATTGAGAGGATTAGCTGGTTTAATAGTCCTGAATGTGGATATCCCTACATTTTTGAGTAAGAAGTTCACCCCTAAGATCGACATTTAGTGGTTCAAATTCATACCTTTGATAGACAAAAAAATCTTCTCATGCCATCCTAGAGACATCCTTAAGTGACCTCTCCATGAATAATTTAATCAAATAGTAGTGGAATATTGAGTTTAGCCTACCATTTTTACACTCATCAATAGAGTTTGACAATAGATTATAAAGAAAATCAGGAACATTCAACATTCTCCCATGTCACAAATGTGACAAAAGTTTAAAATTTTGGGAGTGTAAAATGGAGAATCTACCTTCACAAGTGATGTATTTGATGATATATGTCACCCTATGACTATTTTTTTCTAAAAGACTCACCTTCTTAGTTACTTTCTTGTCTACATCAAGAGAACAATGTACATGTTGATAGAATTCAACTTAGGCACTCCTTGCATCTTTGTTTTGAGGAAACAATCACCCTTCTTGTGGTAAGTAAAAACCTCTACTATTTGGTTGATGGTTACGTCTACAACCACCCTTTTTATCCTATCTATTTTATTATGAAAGGTTCTCATAAATTATTCTACAATATCCTCATCAAATTTTGTTAACTTGATGAAATAATCAAGATGACCATGTCTATAGAACCTTTGCAAATGTTGGACATCTTGTAAAATTAGTCGATGATCCATCAACTCATGCCAAATTGGATTACCACCCATCTTTCCTTCGCTAAAATTACCATGCTGAAAACATCTTTTCCTATGTGTATAATTCACTTCCCTACCAAAAATGTATGCCTAATAAACTATGCAAAAGCCCTAAAAACACTAAGCTAAGTCTACCCCTCCCCTCAACCAAAATTGTTGAATGACGTTCAATGAAACATAAAGGCAGAAAAATAGAGTTGTAGATCTCAAGTGTCTAGTATGCAATAGTGTGGGCACAAAAATTTGTAGGAAGTGAATTAATAAGAATAATAGATCAATCATAACAACATTGACGTTATCACAAAATCATATATCATGAAGTTTCAAGACATAAGGGAAAGATTTTAAAAGATATTTTGTACAATCATGACACGAAGTGTAGAGTTTTGAAAGGATAAATATGAAGATTGGTGCATGGGAAATTAATTATAATAAGTGCAACCAAATTTATTGAGTACTTACTTAAAACACTGTATGCCAAAAATAATGAATGAAGTAATAAATCAAAATGCAAAATTAGATGTGAGTGTACTGCAAAATTTTATGACATGACTTTAATCCTTTGTTGATATACTCATTGTACAAAGTGTATTTAAAAACAAGGCAAGGTGATGATGAGTTGGAGATGGACTATGTGGAAGGTAAATAAATGAGGTGGATGAGAATGGATAGTAAAGTGGAATGAATAGAGAGAAGGGCTAAAAATTAACCCTTTTTATTATGAAAAAAGGTATGAACCTTTAAGTTGGGCCTTGGCAACTGAGTTGAAGCTCAGTTCCTTTGGCTATAGGAACTACCACTTCCTAGGATTCTTGGAACTGTTGAATAAATTCCTCTTTATTAATGGGGTCATGGTAAGACTTTAATCTATGTCCATTAACCAAAAACTTCAATCTTATATAATCAATTATTCAAAGTTATACAACATCATTGTCAAATACTTCAACTATCTCAATGTACCTAACCATATCATCTGCAATTCGCCCTAGTTATCTTCGTACCCAGAGTCATACAGTAGCACCCAATCTCCAACTATTAACTTTTTCTCCTTAATATATTTGTCATGCCATTTTATCCTTTGAATTTGAATCATTTCAATGTGTTTAAGTGCACTTTTTTGTATTTCATCCAATGCATTCAATTGCATAATTCTTTCCCTCTATGTTGTAATTAAATCTATATCTAACCATAAAGCTATCCTTAGGGTCTTATGTCCAAATTTAATAAGCACGACAACTTTCTTGTCATACACCATCTCAAATGGTGTGAATCATATGGTTTTTTTCCAAGTGGTTCTATAAGCTCAAATGGTTTCACACATTTGTTTTCCCAATCCCTCCTATGAATATTTACTATTTTGGTAAGGATCACTTCAATATCTCAGTTAGTTATCTCTGCCTGACCATTGGCTTGAGGATGGCAGGGTTGAGAAATCCTATGCATTATATTGTATTCATTGATAAAGCTATGATTAATGTGGAAGTAATTTGGGCTCATTACTCTGCTACTATTTCCCTAAGGCATTTAAAATTGAGTTCAAAGTTTTTATACAAAAAATCAATACCAAAAACTCTCAATAACTACTCTAGTACATATGATATGGCAATGAAACTCAATTAGTAGACTAATATTTCTAAGATGGACCTCCACATGTGAAATTAGAATATTCTGAGCTTATATGACCAACTCACTAAAAAATAGCAAGCTTGTACAATTAGCAACTCTACACTGAAATACCCTTATTAAAAAAGACAAAACTAGAAATATTTTTTTGGTGATGCAAAATTACCATTACACCTTGGATGCACTTGAATTAGCATTTCAAGTAGAGTGCAATGATTTTGGTATTACAATAGGAGCTATTTTGAGTTGAAAAGATAGACCTATTTCTTATTTAAGTCAAAATTTAAGTTATCCAAAAAGAAATTATTTTGTTTATGATTAGGACTTTTATGCTATAGTTTAGGCATTGAAGAAGTGAAGACAATATCTTCTTCCCAAGGAATTTTTTTTGTATACTAATCATCAAGATATACAATATTTTAATATTCAAAAAAAATTAATTAACATGCATTTGAAATGGGTTGAGTTTTTACAGATTTACATATTTATTTTCAAACATAGGTATAGGTAGTCTAACAAGGTTGCAGATGCTCTTAGAAAGAGACAATTTTTTTGATAGAGATGTACATATAGGTGGTTGGATTCAAAGAACTCAAGTGATTGGATTTCATCATCCATGATGGAATGCTATTTAGAGGAAGTTAATTATGTAATCCAAGGATTTTGTATGAGGGATAATCTCATCAAGGAGAAGCATATGGAAGGTTGAATGGATATTTTGGTCAAGATAAAACCATTGATCTACTTAGAATTATTACTAGCCACAATTGTAGTAATATATCAATAAGTTTGTACAAATTTGGAGAGTATGCCAGATGGAAAAAGGAGAAAAGAAAAATACAAGGTTACATCAACCATTACCTGTAATAAAGAAGTCATGGAAGGATATCAATATGGACTTTGTGTTAGAATTAATTCTAATGACATTCCTATGGGAGAGTACCTTAGCATTGTTCGAGACATGATTCAAAGATTTTGTCTTTCACTGATGATTGTGTTTTTCATTGATGTCAGCATACTTGTTATTCTATGAAGTTTGATAAAGTTATTGAGGAAGAAGAATTTAGCGCGGCTTGAGGATTAAAGATCAACTTATGTGCACTTGGGATTATGTTCTACAACGTGTCTAGATGCTACAACTAACAAAACATATAGAAATATGAAAACTTGACAAAATTATGAAGATTTTGGTGAAGACAAATTTCAGACAACATTTCTGGAAAGTAGGTACTATTTTTTTGATTCTATCTTCTCGTAGAGAAGAAATTGTCTTGATTGGATTGAGATAGAGGTTGAAGACATGTTAGAGATGCTTTGGTTTAGATAGCATAATCATGAGATCATCAAGTGAAAAGTTATGAATACTGTGAGCTGACAGTTGCATGTAATCTTAGCTAAAGTGTGAAATTTTAATGTAATGTGTATTGTAATATCTTAAGATGGTCTTATATTATAATTGTAAATTGGGAAAGCCTCAAGGCCAACTCAATAATTTTTTATAGGACTTGGTATAAAGGAAAGGTTATTTCCTTGTGGATAGATATCTAGTGTGGATATTTTGTAATGTATGGTATGTGGTCATATATTTTTAATATATATTATGCAAGCTTGGTATGAAAAGTTGTAAAGATCAAAGTAGAGATTGGTGCAGTTGTAGAACAATGAGCTTACAAGGTTTGGTAAGACAAGTTGTTGGTTGGATAGTTGTTGTTTCACATTATATTATTTAGAAGGAATAGTACAAAGGCTATTTGGACAATGGGTTTAGTAGTCTTCCTTTCAACTCCTAACAAGGTTGGCACAACTCCTAACATGGTTGGAATCTCCTAACAGGGAGTCAGAGTTTAATAACAGGAACTCATATGTACTGATTGTATTCCATTGACTCCTAACAAGGTCTATTCTCTAACAAAGAAATTTTATATTAGTACATCATTTTGTGGGTACCATCCCCACTAGGGTTTTCCCTCTAATTAAGGGTTTCCCCAATTAAAAATATGGTGTTATTGTGCATGGTTATCTTTGTATGGTTGTTGCATCTATTGGTTACATGTTTCTGAGTTAATAAAGATATTGAGAGTTATTTTAATTGTATAACTAATTCACCCTCACCCTCTATTGGCTGATGGGGATATAAATAGGATAAACACGATACTAAGGGGGTGGAGAGGGGGGGTGAATCATAATCTTAAACACTTGAACTTTTCATCAATTTGCTCACACCTATCAATAATCTTAGGCATGTAAAACTTGTAATACAAATCTATTGTAACATATAAATATGATTAAACACATGCATTAAAATGAAACGCATAACACAATATTTGTTACCTAGAAACCCTCCAAGGTGAAGGTAAAATTGGGGTGGGGATGACACCTACAAATCTTCACTACTGCAGTAGTAAAGTTAACCAATTAAGGTTAAAATATTTGATTATAAGATATGATCTACCATATTAAAGGCTTAAGAGACTGCTAGGTCTCATCTTGTTAGAGGATTTAACACTTACAACAAATTAAAGAATCTGTTAGGAGATTTATAAAGATCTATTAAGACCAATTTGCTAAGAGATTTACCTTGATTCAAGTTGGTTAAAACTAATTTAGTACCTAACTCTCGATTTTCTCTGCAAGCTAATTTTGAGTCTTCTCCTTGCTAACTGATCCTCTCCATTGATCTGATATTACTTTTCTTTCCCTTTCACTTCACTGCCATGAATAGGTCACTTGCTCTATTGGATAATAATAGAACCCTTCACTGTCTTCTTGTTTGCATGCATACACTTCTCTACACTTGCTCTTACTCTACATGATTCTCTCCATCTCTCATACTAACCTAGGTTAAGATCACCTCTATTTGAAAGGTTTCATAAAGAGTTTTCTAGATCCTTCCATAATAGCCTCTCCATTTGAATTGTTGATTGCACAACATAGGGATCTATGCTCCACGTTATTTAAATATTCTGTAACAACCTCTACAATCTTTAAATGTTCCTTCCATTTTGGCTTGTAAAATGTGTTACCTCAAATTTTGTTCCATTCCTAAATTTTATGTAAACTTTGAATTACTCAATCTTTACTAGTTTCAGATGCTTGGCATGTATTGTGCTTGGCACACATTATATGACTCGACACTTGTATACTTGGACTTGCTCGATCACTGATGAGCATGGTTTGTATTGAAATACTTGGTGACCATACACTTACTCAGCTCCTATAGAGCTCGATACATACTTGCTTATGTACATGACTAACCTATGTAGAGTAGCTTAGTCATAGTGATAACCTTCTAAATCTACCTTGTAAAAAAAAAAGTGGTTAACACTAATAGACAACAATGTTTAGAGATACCAACAATCTCCCCCTTTGACATTAGTGGAAAAAACACTTTTTCATATTTACATCGTTACAATACAATCTAATAAATGAGCTCTCCCCCTTAGTATAATGACTTATGCCAATGGACAATGAATAAAAAATGAAAAAATGAATAAAAAATCCATTTCACCTTTGTTCACATTTGTATTTCTCCTTTTGACATCACACATCATTCTCTCTTCAAAAACTCTCATCCCCCCTTGTTTTTGAAGACTGTATGTCACCACTATTGGGGTTGAATAGGTGGAAGTAATCCATGTTTTTCAATGAATTCCTCGTTATCTCTAATAATCATGGAAAATTCATGATCCACTGTGGTTCTTGTTGCTTCCAAATTATGATTCTGCAACTATAATCTTGTAGCCAAATTGATTAAACTATTAGCCACTGAAAGATTGTGATCTTCTAATATAAGATCTTGGGCTATTTTCAATTCTCTCTACATGACCTCCAAATGAGGTATCATCACTGCCTGAATAGAGATCAATTTGGATCTAATAATGCTGTCAGTTACCTAAAGCTCAACCACTATGCCTTGAGCATTCAGTAAATTGTTGAAATGATCAATGCTTGATTTTGTTGACTCATAAATAATATTGCTCAATCTCTTCATCTCAGCCTAAATATTGTCAGTGAATCCTGGCACATCTAATTTTTTTTTGTACAAATGTTGTACCTTTTGTATTAGGTCAATCATAATATGTACTCTTTCTTGTAATTGCACTTTCTGCTTAGAAATGGTTATGGAAACTTTGTCCACAACCTTTGTTTCAAATCTTCTTGTAGACCAATCCATGAGCTTCTCATTTGACTCCATATTTCCAACATTCACTTGTCAACTATATTTACAAGATAGTTGATGATTGGCGCTTCTTCATTAAAATTTTGAATATCAAAAGCATCAACAAAAATATGCTTTACATCATGTAGTACCTATTTCTGCTTGTGCTCTTTTCTGAGCTATTCTTGCCTCTTCTTCTTTGCTAAAACATCTTGTAGCAAAATATTTTTCTCCAAGGTGAGATTTGCTAGGTCCAACTGTGGCATCTCAATGATTTCATCTTAGACTAAATTCAATATCTGGTGAAACATTTTTTATTTCTTTCCTCTTTCTACTAGGTGAAGGCGTGTTGCTGCTCAACACTACCTTGAGAGTTGCTGAAGGGGTGTCAACACTCAGTCTTGTTTGTGCATTTGTGCACAAGAAACCAATAATTACACTCAGTTCAACTTCGTTTGATTCTTTTCCTTCCTCAATGTGAGGTGCTAAAAAAATCTTATTATCTACTCTTGTTTCCCTCTCTTCACCATCTACCTCTATTCTATGAGCATTGACTACTCAGCCTCTAGAGTGTTAGAGGTGTCAACATGTATAGGGGACATGCTACCTTAATAACTTGGCACACCTAAGCTTTCTTCACTACTATAATCATCTTCAATGTTTACAATGTCTGCCACTCTTGTCTTTGGTGTTAACCCAAAAATGCTCTTCCAGAGCAACTCACTTTGTTGTTCAACAACTTCCTCTTTATTTAGTAAGATAAAAAATGTTCTATATTTTGGAACAAATTTTCTCCTATACTACTCCAAAAATGTGTCCTTTTTCTCTTGGGATAAGTTAGGCATTACTCTGACTAATGCATCAGTCCTTATTTTCTCTTCATCCTCTAACTGTTCCCATCTTATGTTCAATCTATCATATAAGTATTGAGGTATCTTCTTCTCTATTTCACTAGGAGCTAGTTTAAAATTTGGGACTATCTCTACCATAGCCTCCTCAATTTTATTTCTATCATCATTATCTAGTGTATCATATTTGAAAAATCTGAAACAAGATAAACATGTGGAAATCCTTAAGTTTGCATGTACCTCATCAATAGACTTAGGTTTCCTCTGAGGTGGTACTTTAACCAATCTCCTCCTTTCCTTAAGTTTATGCATACCTCATCAATAGACTTAGGCTTCCTTTGAGGTGGTCTTTTGACCAATCTCCTTCTTTTGGTTATGGGGGCACTGGGCTCTATAGCTTTTGCTATATTCTTCTTTGTAGACTGCTCAGTACTAGTAGCTACTCTAGTCCTTGGCTTATTTGGTGGTGGAGGAGAGATGTGTGTCATTTCCAGCTTCTTCTTTTCTCCTTGAGCCTTCTTACTCAGTGGCATGATAACAACTAGGGATTTTCCCTTTTCACCTTCTTCTTCTTCCTCTTCCTCATCACCACTGTCTTGTTCTTCATCTTCACCAAGACAATATGTCAATTGTAATGGTTCTTTTCTCTTACCCAGGGTGCCCAGTTTTGCTTCTAAATCTTTAATCATTTTCTTCCTTTTCTTTTCCTTAGAAGCTATCAATATATTTATAGTTATTCTTGCTTTAGCTTCTTCATATCTCCCAAAAGGTTCAACCTCAACATCTATCTCTTCTTTTAGTAGTGCCTCAATGTTTGCACTCACTATATAAACATCTATCTCATAGTAAATTTTTTTTAACCAAGCCTTCTTCAAATTTATTTCCTATACAAAAGCGTAGCTTATATCCACAAGAAAACATATGTCACTGTAATATTTCATGACTAGTTGTTTAGGTATCTTCATTCTCCTTTTCATCCTTTGCTTAAATTCATCAAAATAAGTATCCATTACATTCTCATAATTTTCTCCCAATTGAGTGATATACTCATTAATTTCTTTTTGTCACTGGCTTGTCTCACTCATATACAACATTACCAATACTAGGAAAATACCTTTGGATATAAAAGAAAATACACATAATAAGGGATCCAATCTTATACATTGAATTCTTCACTTTTCTTATGGATGACATATTTTTTGCAAGTTGTAGCCTTTGTAGCTTAGCAAGCTCATGCTCATGATCTTTCATTACAATCTTCCATGCTTGATCCATAGCCATACAAGGCACACTGTTCAATCTGCTCGATCAATAGAATTTGTGAGTGATAACACTTGAACTTTTCATCAATTCACTCACACCTATCAATAATCTTGTGTGTGTAAAACTTGTAATGTAAATTTGTTGTAACATATAAATCTAATCAGTCACATGCATGAAAATGAAACACATAACATAATATTTTTTACCTAAAAACCCTCCAAGGTGAAGGTAAAATTGGGGTGGGGATGACACCCACAAATCTTCACTATTGTAGTAATAAAGTTAACCAGTTAAGGTTACAATGTTTGATCATAAGATATGATCTACCCTATGAGGAGTCTACCCTATTAAAGTCTTAAGAGACTAACAAGTCTCATCATGTTAGAGGATTTAACATTTACATCAAAGTAAGGAGTTTGTTAGGAGATTTACAAAGATCTGTTAAGAGATTTACCCTAATTCAAGTTGGTTAAAACTGATTTAGTACCTAACTCTTGGTTCAATCTGCAAGTTGATTTTGAGTCTTATCCTTGCTAATTGATCCTCTCCTCTAATATGATACTACTTGTCTTTCCCTTTCACTTTACTACCATGAATAGGTCACTTGCTATGTTAGATGATAATAGAACCATTCACTATCTTCTTGTTTGCATGCATACACTTCTGTACTCTTCCTCTTACTCTACATTCTTCTCTTTGTCTCTCATACTGATCTAGGTTAAGATCACCTCTACTTAAAAAGTTTTGTAAAGAGTTTTCTAGATCCTTCCATAATAGCCTCTCCATCTAAATTATTGATCACACAACATTGAGATATGTGCTCCACGTCATTTAAATATTTTGTAACAACCTCTATAATATTTAAATGTTCCTTCCATGTCAACTTGTAAAACCTGTTATCTCAAATTTTGTTCCATTCCTGAATTTTATGTAAACTTTGCATTACTCAGTCTTTACTAGTTTCTAATACTTGACATTGTTGTTGCTCGGCCTGTATTGTGCTCAACACACATTATATAACTTGTCACTTGTATTGAAATGCTCAACGACCATACACTTACTCAACTCCTATATAGCTTGGTACATACTTATGTACATGATTTGGCCTATGTAGAATAGCTCGGTCATAGTGATGATTATCTAACTCTACCTTGTAAATGACTAAGTGGTTGACACTAATAGACAACAATGGTTAGAGATACCAACACCCTCTTATTTATCTTGGTGGACTTTTACTTTCTAACACTTTGTTTTTGGTTTACCAAGAACTTAGTGAGAGAATGATTCAATTTTTTTTGTGGTTGATAGGTTTTCAAAGATGGCACATTTGATTCCCTACAAAAAGAGTAATAATGTTTTTTATTCATCATACTTATTTTTCAAGGAAGTGGTGAGACTACATGGTCTACCAAAGAGCATAGTTTTAGATCGAGACACAAAGTTTCTTGGGTATTTCTAGCACACATTATGGAAGAAGTTAAAAATAAATTTGAAGTTAAGCTCATGATATCATCTACGAAATGATGGATAGTGAATGGTATTGAATAGGAGTTTATAGTGTTTGCTAAGATGTTTGGTTGGAGATATGCCAATAGGATGGAATTTGATTTTACCATAGGAAGAGTTTGTATATATTAATTTTGTCAATAGGATAACTAGAAAATCACAATTCTAGATTGTATATGGGCATAGTCTCATAAATGCTTTTGAATTGAGGAATTTGGACAAAGGGGAGATAACTAGTCTTGAAAGTGAGGATTTCGCAAAACACTTGAAAAAGATCCTTGAGGTGGTGAGGATGGACATTACAAAGGAAAATACATAGTACAAAGCTAAGGTAGATGAGAAAATGAGGCATATGGAATTTTAGGTTGGGGATGTAGTCATGGTTCATTTGAGGAAGGGGCAATTTTGAGTAGATAAAATAACAAGCTGAAAATGAAGAAGCTTACACCATGTAAGATACCAAGGAAGCATGATTCAGGAAATGCCTATGAAGTAGAGTTTCCCCTTGAATTGAATATTTTACCAATATTTAACATTTTAGATCTAATAGAGTGTCATGAAGGGGCTGTTGAAGATGAGGTCATAGAAGCACAGTGGATTATTCTACCAACTACTTCAACTATCAAATAAATTAAGGATATACTCGACAGTCATATTGGTAAAAGCACACATAACATGACATATGTGAAATATTTGGTCAATTGGAAAGGATGACCTATAGAAGATTCATCATGGCTAACATATGAGGAGGTTAACCATCTTAGTTTCCCTATGAACATCTGAAATGTGATAGGATCACTTCTCAAATTATTATGGGTGTTTAATGTAGGAGCATCCTAGGTGTAAGGGTAATCTTACCTCACCTAAAAAAATATTTATGTTTGTATTTTCAATAAGGGTTGTTTAGGTGCAAATATTCTATTTGTAGAAGCTTACTATTCATAATAAGTTGGTCATATGAGCTCAAATGTTCTAATTTTATAGTTGGAGGTTCATCTTTAGATATATCGGCCTGGTAGTTGAGTTTTATTGCCATATCATATGTATTGGTGAAGTTATTGAGGATTTTTGGTATAAAAATTTTGAGCTTAGTTTTGAAGGCCTTAAAATCTCTAAAACAAGGTCAAAACTCAACTGACAGATGCTTGCATGGTCAACCACTATAGATTAGGAGTTGTATCTAAAAAGTGATTATCTTAGCCAATTGAGTCCACAATTAAAAAATTATGGTCTCTAGAAGTTGGGCTACTTGAAAAAACATTTTAAAATTATTTTGAGTTGATTCTAATGTAATAAATATAATAATTTTAGCATTGGTTAGTCTCAAGGGTTAGGGCTAAATGTCTAGAACCTTCCCAGGCGATCAAAAATTTCCTATTTAAGGAAGGCTTGTAGAGTTGTCTAGGGTAGTTCTGGGTGGTTGTTCATGGCTGGGTCTTACATAATATTGTAAGGAAAATACTCATGTGTCTTTTCATATTGTAATTCTAAAATCTTTAATTTCGTGCTTTTGGAGGTAATAAGAAGATTATTTATTATTCTTACAAATTGTTGTTATTATGTGTTTTTGGTATTAATGGGAGTACCATTCATTATCTTTCCATGCCTTAGGTTGACATGTTGGCATTTAGGGGGAAAACAAAATCATTTAATAAGAATGAAATCAAATAAGACTCCCATTTTTACACTAACATTGAATGCAAGAGAAAGAGGGGCTTCCAAACATAACTCTTAATACAACTCAAGTTAGATTAAAAAAACCCAAAGGGATTAAGGGATGTTGGTACTAAACCCAAATAATATCAAGTAACTATGCAAGATAGTCCTCTTTCATGCAATGTAATTGTGAAATTGAACTAATTGATTTAAGGACAAGAGTAAGATAGATCTAGGTGCTAAATATATGTAATCAACCCAATTAAGATATGAAAATAGATCTATACTAAGAGATGCAATTAATGATGAAATAATTAACTTAAAATGTGCAAGGGAATATACATATTTAGTTTAAAAACCATGGATCTATAACTATGATTGAACTTCTAATCATGATTTCACGATCATGATAGAAAACCCAAAAGCATGTTATTTTTCTCAGGCCTCCAATAAGATATCAACCTAATGGTAAAGTGTCTAGAAACCTTATGGGAAGATGGACATATTTATAGGACACAATAGCAAGTCAACTCAACTTCTTCAAAAATATCTTGACGAGTAGTTTTTGGATTTGTGATCACAATTCAAATATCCTACTTCTGCACATAGTAAAACTTCATTTTTGCTTTGGTTTGAGGAGGTAGTGCCTTGGTAAAGCCCTATATTGAGGAACCAATCTTGAAATTGAAATGTAATACATGAAAAGTGACAAGACAAATGTAAATATTCACCTTGCTTGAAGAGAACCTTGTCAATAAGGATTTTGCAATGCTTATGTGTTGTCAATATTGTATTTTCAATGAATGATATAGGAAATAATGATAAATGCATGGGATCTAATAAAAAAAATCATGGATCCATGAATGTAGATATCCTCCCTTCATGGTCAACAAAGTGCTAGATCTTCAAAAGGAAATACTCACAAAGGATCCTTGAATCTTGAATGCTTGATGAATGCTTGAAATACCTTAGGAAATATGTCATATTGAGTGTCCTTAAACATCTAATGTGCATTTTAAAGTGAAAATAATGTGCCTATTCCTCCTTTTATACCATTTTTAGGACTTAAAATAAAGCAAGTCAATGAGTTTGCTTTATTTTAAAAATGATCTCCTTGAGACAAAAGTGGCCCCAAGACTCAAAATCCTTGAGAAACAGGTCAACATGGCTTGACATGTTCCTCCAAAGTTGACCTATTCCTTCCAATTCTACCTATTCTAGTGTTATATTAAAGAAGAGATCCTTGGGGGTATCTAAAACTATGCTAATAGAACAAATAAGAGGAAACGAAACTAAATGGGAGGAGTTGATTGAGAATAAATCCATCCCTAGTCCATAAGGTCATTAAAGGAAGGGAGATAAAATATCTTGAATGACAGTTGATTCCATTTTAAGATGGTACATCTATCCCCCACTTTAATAGTAGAACTAAAATCAAGAGCTAATTTCATCATGACTAAGGAGGCCAATAGACTTGAGCCTTAATCATATCCAAAATCATTAGAGAGAGAGAGAGAGAGAGAGAGAGAGAGAGAGAGAGAGAGAGAGAGAGAGAGAGAGAGAGAGAGAGATAGAGAGAGAGAGAGAGAGAGAGAGAGAGAGAGAGAGAGAGAGAGAGAGATCAACTCTCCTAATAAGGTTTGTGTTGATTTGTGGTGACTGATTAGGAAAATACTGTACACTTTCTCAAGGTTGACTCATCAAGTATATTTTAGGGTTAACTTCTTAAGTAGAATAAGCCTTTTATAAAATGTCTTAGGTTTAAGGATTTTGTGATGTATGATTATTTAGTAGATTCTTGCAATAGTATTGATCTATAAGGGAGATTAAAGATTGTAATAGGTTGAAGTTACTAGATAATAATATTATACATGCTATTTGGTGGATGTAGCCCAGGGTTGGGTGAACCATGTTAAAGATTTATGACTTTTGTTCATTTATGTGTGCTTTATTCCTTTATAATATTAGCTATATTTGAATGTAATTATTATTTTTTGTCCAACTAATCCTAATAATTTTGTGTTCCCTATTGTGAACCACACCATAGGGATATGATTTAATAATTTAGTGGGTTTGTGTGCTTAGTATTCAATCCCACTTAAACAAAATAGGTAGGATAAAATTTCCTAGGGGGTTTGTACTTGATAGTCAATTCTACAAAATTTGTGCCTTGAAGTAGCTTTACACCCCCATGATATAGTACTTCTATACTATGAGAATGGTTTGTGTATGTGTTAGGATTTCTCAAATATCTAACAAGTGTTTCTGACATGCTACTCAACCAATCCAGGACATGAAAAAAAGGGAAGAGTAATTGGCCCTAGAAAGTTTTGGTATGCTAGTGTACTCTATATGTTATGCTTGAAATGAATAAAAACATATAAAAATAAGGGAGCTTGCATTTATGCCCCCCATTAGGATTAAAAATAATTTATTATATATAATTTTAACATATTAAGGAATTATCAAAGGAGGATATTTAGTAATTCCAAGATAAAGATAGTGTCATAATGATTTAGAATATCTGAGAGCGGGGGGTGGAGGGTGAATGAATTATCCTTAGGTCTAGATGTACCAATTCAACTTTTACAAACTTTAAACAGATTAATCAATCTTATAAACCCTCTTGATCTATATAGCATATCATCATCAATTTAACTTTTCATGCAATCTCTTAATGCTCTAGTTCTTATATGTTCTAAATGCTAGTAAATAAACTACTGTAAAAATATAGCATGCATAACAATAACATCCACACATAAAAATAACAATTTGACACCAGGATTTAATGTGGAAACTCAATTTGGGAAAAACCACCAAGTAACATGCTACCAATTTTTTACTCTTATGAAGTGAGCTCAGTTAAGAGCCAACCCTATTAAATGTTATACAACACACTGTTAAATGTGACCCTTTTAAAGGATTTAATCACCATGTTAGGAGTTTCCTTGTTAGAGGAGTTTGGATTATTCCATATAATGTCACCTTGATTAAATGATTTACAAAATGACTGTTAGGTGAACTTTGATTAAAGGATTTTCACTGATACAATGGTTAGAATGTAAAATTAGGTTTGATTTGTAAAATACTTCTCACTTTGCAAATTCAGATCTACATTTTCTCATCTATCGGTTCATTGACTGTCCTCCATTTACATTTCCATGATTGATCTTCACTAAACTCGTCACACTTCACCTTTGTCACAATGTTTCCTTAAGGTCACCAATCAACAACAAACCAACCTTAGAAAACATCTCTTGTGCCTCCTTAAATAGGCAATTTCAATATTTTTCTTCTTAAACATCACCATTGATTTTTGGGTTGGGTTAGATTCATCAAATCCTTCCATATTTTTGTTCTCCTTCTTCTTCTAGAAACTTATGATCAAATCCTTGTCGTTGATCACTTAGCAAACTCTCATGCATTAAATATACCAGCTCATCAATCCTTATCTTGCATGCACTTTGACTAATTCAAAATTCCAATTGCGTCAGCCTCAAATTCAAATCTTTCTCAAATTGTAACTTATGTTGTCACTTAGTAATCACTACATTCTTCTACTTAGTCATCACTATGTAGCTTGGCATACACTATATTGTCTCATTTGTAATGAACAAGATTGCTCGGCCATTACTATGCTTAGTCGCTACTAACACTTCTTCATACATTTTCTCAACAATAACTAATACTCAACCTTAACTATTTTGTTTGGCTTATACTTAAGTTCCTTAATCTTATGCTTCAACTCCTTCATTGATAGACCAAGACTAATACTCGATCAAGCTTATCTTTTGACTTTTTTCAACTCTAAGCTTCATCTAATTGTCTTCTTTACTTCATGTATTAATTGAAAAACACATTATCTTGTCAAAGAATAACTTATCAAGTGCCCATTGTATTTCCATCATACTTATCAAATCTTGACTCAACCTTTCACTAGGTCATGTCATGATCTCTTATTTTCAAATCCTCTTTGTCAATAAAATGATATGACAATCTACAGTGTTAATAAATGTCTCTCCAATAGGTTTGACATGATTTCTTACTAATAGGTTTGACATCAATAACAACATAACAATTGCTCCAATTGTAGTTTCCAACAATCTCCCTCTTTGGCATTGATGGCAACACCTCACATACTTCACTAGTTACCATGAAATCCAAAATATTCAGAACTTATACTATTAGCTTCCATTGTGTGTGTGTTCTCTCTTTCTTAGTTTCATTTTTATTCTCATCCATTCAATATCATGATGCTCCCTCTTTCAGTTCAGTATTCACTCTTCCTCTATAGCAACACCTCACAAGTTTAGCAACATATATCTCTACATAACTTACCTCCCTCAGTATATGAATGATATCTTCTATACATCTTCCTCTTTGTATCTATCCTTGTATGATAACCTGATTTTACTCTCCCTCTTTAATGGATCAATGTTGTATGGTAACTTAATCATGCTAATCTCTCTCTCTCTCTCTCTCTCTCTCTCTCTCTCTCTCTAATAAGAATGCCAAGGACGTTAACCATTCAAAAACATCTTCATGTTAATGCTCTCACTGATTTAGAAATTTCATGTTAACATTAAATCTTTAGAGTTTCATCTTCTCATGGTTCAATGCCTTCCTTTTCACACCTTTAGGTAGCTCCTAAAGGATGACCTCCTGCATCACTGTATATGATATTCTAATTAAAATATCTAATGCAATGCAACATCTCTACTTAGTTTTCTTTAGGTAGGGGAATGAACTCTAAATTAGCTCTTAGATACTCAAAAGCATCTTTAGGTAGTGCCTTTGTGAATATGTTAGCTAATTGCTATTTTGTGTTCACATATTCCAATCTCACTTCTTTATCTTGTACCAACTCTCTCAAGTAATGATACTTGATCTCAATATCCTTAGTCTTTGCATGCATCAAATGATTATTATCTATGTTTATAATACTTTTATTATCACAATATATCACAATAGGTTCAATGATTTCTTCTTTCATTCCTTTCAACAATTGCTTGATCCATACGATGTTTAAACAATTCACCATTGCAGCAACATATTCAACCTCTTATTTAGATTGTGAAATACAGTTTTGTTTCTTGCTTGTACAAGAAATCAATCTTCTTCATAAAAGAAATCTCCTCCACTTTTTCTCATTTTGTCATCAATATTTCCTTCCCAATCAACATCTTTGTAAACATTCAATTAAAATTGGTCACTTCTCTTGTACCATAGTCCATAGTCTTCTATTCCTTTTAGGTATCTCACTATCTTTTTTACTGTTGTCATATGGTTTTCTCTAGGACTAGAAGAGAATCTAGCAATAATTCCAAAAAAATGGAAGGTCTGTTATGTACAACATGTTGTAGTTTCCCAATCATTGGCTTATATAGTGTTTGATTCACCTTAGCAGAATCATCATTCTTTGACAATTTATGGCCAGTCACCATAGGTGTTTGAATTGGTCTTGAGTCTTCCATACCAAAAGTTTTCAAAATTTCTTTGATGTATTTGGATTGAGTAATGAAAATACCTTATTCATCTGATACACTTGCAAACCAACAAAAAATTTAATCTCTCCAAACTTTAACATCTCAAACTCTTTTTTTATTTGATCCGCAAATGACTTGCTCAATGAATCTTTTCCTCCAAAAGTGATATCATCAACAAAAATTTCAGCTAGCAATATCTAGTTTTTAGACTCATTTTTCAAATATAGATTGCTATTATTTATTACAAAACCAAATTTCACCAAATAATTGCATAACCTTTCATACCATGCTCTAGGGCTTTCTTCAAATCATATAAAGCTTTGTGTAAATTACATGTCATATTCTTTTTTCAGATCAAAAAATCCTTCAAGTTGTTCAATTTAAACTTCTTCCTATAGAATTCCATTCAGAAATATAGATTTAACATCCATTTGGTACACTTTTGAATAATTTGTAAGAAACATATGCAAGTAAAGTTCTCACTATACACCAGAATTGTGCACTTTTATAAACCATTCTATCCAAGGTATTCCATAGATTGGAAAGCTTAAATGGTGGCCTAGAACTCTCTAGTCATGGAGTGCAAGAGGCATACAAGTAAGCATAAAGAGTGCTCTTAGTGAGCCTTAGGAATGCAACCCTTGCTAGTAAATCATTAAATGGAATATTCCTTAGACAAGAGCAAGAGTGCTAGTGTCAAAGAAACTCTTGAGTATGCAATGCAAGAATGAAACTATGCTAAAATGAGAAGCACAATGCAACTAAACTAAGAAAAATGAGAGTGTTACAACCATGCTAATTACACTAAGTGATCTAAGCTATTTCAAAAGGAAACTAAGCTATTACAAATGAATCTAAGCTAGAATGAAAATGAAAGAATGAGACAAGAAGATAGAAGTCTCCACAACTACTCTAAGAAAACCTGCAAAGAAACATGTAGCATAACAATAGCTCAAAATTAGGATCCTTAGAGAGAGAGATAGCTCTCTCTTTTAAAGATGTACATATAGATGAGATCAATATCAAGAGGTTGATGATCAAGGGAAAGGGTTGACTTTTGACATGATCCATGTGCAAGATCAAGTCAAACAATGAGAGAGAAATGAATTTTCATGTGAGACAAAGTTTTTTCTTTTAATTTGTAAATAGAAAAAAGGCTTTATGTGTGCACATTAGAGTGGGTTAGAAGAATGGGCTCTTTTATTTAATTAAAAGGGGACATGTTCCTTTAAACAAATATGGACTTAGGATAATATAGTCAAACTATAGGTTAAAATAAAATAAATTGACTCTTAGTAATTTGACCTAGATAAATGATTAAATAATTTATCCAAAATGCTAAGAAGGGGGCTAATAGTCTAGGTGACCATTTTTAGGTAATTACACTCACTCCTTCCAACCTTGCAAATGGGGCAAAGGTTTCACCATAGTCAACCCCTTCCTCTTGTACATATCCTTTACAAATTAGTCTTACCTTATTTCTTATGACTTCACCTTTCTCATTTAGCTTGTTTATGAAAACCCACTTAGTTCCAATCACATTCTTATCCTTTGGTCTAGGAACCAATTGTCCATGTCTTGTTCTTCTCAATTTGTTCAAGTTCTTCATTTGTTTCCTTGATCCAATCTTCATTCTTCAAGGCATCTTTGATAGATTTAGGCTCAAACTCACATAATAAGCATGCATTATTCTTCAATCTTCTTATTTTCATTACTCCTAAATCTTTATCTCCAATAGTTTCATCTCAAGCATGATGTTTTCTCACATACTTTTCCAATATAGGTTCATGTACTCTTTCTTCTTCTTGTTCACTAGAGTTTGCATGTTTAACTTCTTCAATTGTTTTTGGTTATAACTCAACTTTCTCTATCTGATGGTTAATAGTCTTTGTTTGTGACTCATCTCTTGTAGCTTGATGCTCAACAATCTGTTGATGTTAAAAAAAATCTACTGCAGAACCTTGGCACTACCTAGCTACTAATGCTTGACAACCACCTTTTCTAGTTTAGGTAAGGTGCTAAGTTCACCTTCATAGATATAGAAAATCTTTCTATAGTATTCAGGTTCTTTCTTGCATTCTTCTTCATTTTTTTTTGCAAATACATCAACTCTAACATTTTCACTTTCCACAATTTTATTAGTGTTAGAATTCAAACACTTATAAGCTTTGATCTTAGTGGAGTAACCTAGAAATATATCTTCATTGAAGGATTTGATCAACACAAATCCACAAATCCTTTGAATACTTGCATGCAAAAACCTATCACAAAAGAAAAAGACAAGAGGAGGCAAAGGGTTTTGCTTTGAAAAATATGCTAATGTGTTTTCAAAAATGGAAAAGATAACCAAATACAAAAGAGATCAATCCTTATAAAAGGAGATCAAAACCCAAAAAAGGGTAACCTAAAAAAAAAAGCTATTTAATAATTACTAATTAATTATTAAATAGAGATGCAAAAATAATGCATAAAGGGAAATCTTAAGAAGGGAATAAAGAAAATTTAATAAATAAAATTAAATCAACACTTTATTCTAACACCCCCCCTTAAGATGAGCAACAATGCAGCTACAAACAATGTAGAAAGAGCAAGGAAACTACAATGCAATGTTGAAAGAAAACTTGGGTCCTAACAACAAAGCCTGATTAGGTACCCAATCACAAAAAAATCTCTGTAAAATGAAGAAATAGAGAAAACCCAGTGGGTAAAACTCTACTCCAAAAAGAGATAGCAATAAAAGAAGAAAGGAAGGACTCATCACTGAGACCCCCCAAGGACAACTTCCTTCACCCCAAGCATAAAACACAATTGAAGATACCACGGGGATGCAAAAGGTTTAGTGAAGATGTCTGCAACCTGCTTAACAGTAGGAATGTACTCCAAGCTCAAGGCACCATCCTGAATGAGATGCCAAATAAAGTGCATGTGAAGCTCAATGTGCTTGGTCTAATAATGCTCAACTGGGTTGCATGAAATGTGTATAGCACTCTGATTGTCACACCACAGAAAGGTGGGACTATCAGGAGGAAATCCAAACTCTGTCATCAACTGTTGAAGCCACAAAACCTCCTGACTAGCCAATACAACTATCCTGTATTCTGCCTTAGTAGATGATAATGCATGAGCATGCTACTTTCTATAAGACCATGTGATAGGACCAGAGCCAAGAAAAAATACAAAACCAGAAGTAGACTTGTGATCATCAATATCACCAACCCAATATGAATATGTGAAACCAACAATGTGAGGATCTCCTGATGTGTAGTGAATTTCATAACATGTCGTACCTCTAATATACCTCAAGATACATTTGGATGCTTGCCAATGACTCTCATAAGGATCATGGGAGAATCAAGAGACAAGTCCAAACACAAAGAAAATATCAGGACGTGTGTGTGTGTCAAGTACAACAAACTGCCCACAAGCTGTTTGTATAGAGTGGAATCCACTATAGGAGTAGAGAAAGTGGTAGATATAACAACACCTGACTGACAAGGTGTGGGGAAGGCTTGCAATCAAGCATGCCAAATATCTGAAGCATATCATGAGTATACTTCTACTAGAGTATGACTATCCCATCTGAAGACTGAACAACCTGTAGGCCCAAAAAATAGTGCAGAAGTCCAAGATCTGTCATCTCAAATTGCTCTCTCAATGCTTGTTGAACACCTTGTATCATGGAGACTAATCTTCTTGTGATGATGAGGTCATCAACATAAAGCACAAGTATCAATAAGTCAGCCCCATTATGCTAAATGCAAACTGTAGGATTAGAATGGCACCGTGTGAACTAGGAAGCAAGCAAGAAGGAATCCATCTTCTCATACCAAGCCCTAGGGGCCAATTTGAGACCATATAAAGACCTCCAAAGCCAACATACCAATGAAGATTCCTACACAAAACCATGACATTTCTCCATATAGATCTTCTCATGAAGGTCTCCATGCAAAAAGGCACTCTTCACATCCATTTGGAAAACTATCCATTCCTGTGAAGCTACTAGAGAGAGTACAAGGTGAATAGAGTTCATCTTGGCAATAGGGGAAAAGGTCTTAGAGTAATCAATACCCTCAACCTATGTGAAACCATTTGCAACAAGATGTGCCTTGTACCTATCAATAGAACCATCTACAACATACTTGCTACAATACACCCAACGATATTGAACCAACTTTCTTCCTTTTGAAAGAGTACATAGATCCCATGTGTGATTCTTCATCAAAGAAGAATATTCCTCATCCATAGCCCTATCCCACTTTGAATGTCCTATCACCTGTGAAAAATTATGTGGATCATCGAAAATAACATGACTCAAAAGGCCACTTCCTGCAATCTGAGAATGAGTACGACGAACATCTGTAGGATCACTTGCCAAAGGTCTAATTACATCAACAATATCATGAGCCCACTTGGGCACTCGTGAAACCTCTGGTGGAGGAGGCAATGGGGGATCAATATTAAGATCTTCCTTAGAGGAGGCATAATCCTGTAGAGGAGTAGATGAAGAACTAGGTAGTGAAGAAGAAGTTGAAGATGGAGGATCCATAGAAGGATAACACTCATCAAACTGAACATCCTGCTGAAGCAAGACATCTTTTGAATCAGGATCAAACAACATGTATGCCTTCACATCCTCATAGTAGCCAAAAAAAATGAGTGGTCAACTCTTTTTTTTCCATGGCTTTTCACTGAGCATTTGGAATAAATGCCCAAGCCTCACTACCAAAAATGCAAAAAGTAGAAACATTAGGCTTGACTTGAGTCCAAGCCTCCTTAGAAGTCATATGTCACAATGCCTTATGAGGCATCCAACTCTGAATATAGTTGGCATGATTGATAGCCTCAGCCCAAAATGAAGAACTCATAGCACAAGACTGTATCAACAATTGGCCATTTTTCATAATGTTTCATTCTTTCTCTCAGCAACCCCATTCTGCTAAGGTGTATAGGGAACAAAGAACTAATGCTGTAAACCATGCACAGTGCAAAAATCTCTAAAAGACTGATTCACATATTCCCCCCATTGTCAGTGCAAATATGCCTGACTGAAAGACCAGATTTCTTCTCTACAAAAGTCTTAAAGATTCAAAATGAATCAAAGACATTAGACTTGTACTTCAAAAAGTACATCCATGTGCATTTGGAGAAGTCATCAATGAAGGTGAGCACATATCGGGAACTTGAAAATGATGGAGTGGGAAATGACATAAAATCACTATGTATCTTAGCACATGTGGATTGACCTGTTGGAAAATGATCTTTGTGATGTTTGCCAAGTGCACAACCTTGACACACACTGTCAGTATAAGAGATTTGAGGCAATCCAATCACTAGCTCCTGTGTACTCATCTACTGCAAATATTTGTAGTTGACATGGCCAAAACACTCATGCTAAAGTTTTCTCACTATCTCTGCATGAGCAATGAGAGAAACACCTGTAGAATCAGAGCTCTTAAAGCCATCGAACTGATATAAGTGAGACTGAAGATCAACACTCCTTGTAGCAATAACCAAATCAGGATCATGGAGGTCTTGAATAACCACATTATGTGGTGAGAACTCAACTATCTTTCCAGAGCCTAAATGAAAAATATGAAAGATAGATAGGAGGTTCGTAGAAATGGCTAGAACCAAGAGAACATCCTGTAGTGAACTACCTTCTAAAGATATAGTTCCTGAACCTATGACTAAAAATCTGAGAAGAATCACCAACTACAATCTATGTAGTAACACTCTAAGCAAGTGAAGTAACCACATTAGGTGAGTGTGTCATATGATGGGAAGCTCCAGAATCAAGAATCCAAGGAGCTAGAGAAGACAATGCATGTGTAAAAAGAGCATGTCCTTTCCCTGTAGGTGGAGGTGGAGGCTTCAGAGAAGCAATACTGGACTATTGCATGGCCTCCTCTAATGCCTCAAAATGTTTCCAACACCTGGAAACTGGATGTCTTTCCTTGCCACAAAAACTACAAGGTTCACTTGTATACTTCTTAGTCTTGGAGGAAGACTCACAAGACTTAGAAGTATTGCCCTTTTGAGAGGGTTTCTGAGCATCTAATTTGGGAGGAGGCTTGGAGGAACTCTCACTGCCTGCTAAATCTATCTTATGCTTTAGTTTTAGCTTTGAATTTCTTGTAGATGTCTAAGCTAACAATGCCTTTGTCTTAGAACTAGTCATAGTATCCAACTGTGTGAGTTTTGACTGCTCACTAGTCAAGTGATCACAAAAGACCTCAAAAGAAGGCATAAAAAATCAATTCCCAAAGCATCTTTGGTGGAATAGAATGTGGAAGTAAATATCTAAAAATTACCTCAAAGATTTGAGAGAATCAAATAGATGCACTCAGTATTAGTCTTCGTCTTTCCACAACTCTGCAACAAGGATCTCTGTTGAGTAAACTTCATCAAGAAGTCATCAATAATCAGAAAGGAGTTTAGTGCAAGTGATGTAAGCTCTATCTCTATCTAAAGTGCCCTGAACTCATTCATAGTACCAAACAAGCCCTGAAGCTTGGTCCACATAGCCAGAGGAGTATTACACCTGTCTAGATGAAATTTTAAATTATCTGATACTTGTAATGCAATCAATCCAATTGCCTTATCCATTTTGTTTCAATGTTGCATAATCTCAAAAGGCCTCTAAAAAATAGGCTAAACTGCATCTAAACATTACCACAACCCTTTTGACTGGAGAAATTGAGTCATTAAGGTCTTCCAGGTGTGATAATTGTGAGGGGTCAAAAGTTCTAGAGAAGAAGTGGTCTTGGCCATTGTTTTAGAAAGGGTTTTTTTATTTTCTGATAAACTGGTATAATAACAGAAAATAATATGAAAATGCCCCCCACAATGCAATAAACCCAACCCCAACTTACAATTAGATTGCGTAAATGAGATAAGAGCAAAAAAGATTCAATATGAATAAAAAATACCTAGTACCAAATACTAGTGAAAAGACTAAGAATCTAGAAAGTGCTTGAAAAGAGCTTTTTGGCACTTTTTTTGGATCGAAAAACGGAGCTATAACAAAGAAGTTATGCCCCTCGAAAGATAGAAGTCATCAACAGATTTCAAATGCTAAAAATATGTATCAATCGAGAAAAAAAACCAAAAAATTCCTTCTCCATCATCTTCGTCTTGGAATCATCTTTTTGACGCTTTTTTCATAACTGAAAAAGACCCCCATATGCGAGAGTTATTGCAAAAAAAGTGACAGGGCCCTCCAAAAGCAATAAAAATTATTATTATTTTAATTAAAAAAACAATTAAAAAAACAACCATCACGAGTGGAGGTGGAGCGAAGCTCTAGTGGCTCAACACAATGATGGAGCAGAGCATGGCTTAGGTGGAGTGGAGTGGAGTGTGACCACTAAGTGGAGTAGAGTGCTGCCACTGAGTGGAGCAGAGGTGATGCCGAGGTGGCATGGTGGCTGCAGGTGGGTGGCGGTGCGACGACCTGGAAAAATTGAATGTTGACCACTATCATGGCTAGAAAAGGAGTTTTCAAAGCTAGAAAAATCCTGTAGGCTGAAAAATTGAAACTTGCGCGCTTTTTTTGATAAAAAAATCACATTGTAATGCATGTAGAGGTCGTACAGCCGTGCTGGGAAAATTTTTTTTTCCTCCCAGATCAACGTTGTCCAAATTGGACAAACTTTATATGGAAATAGGGGTTTTGACACCTTGTGGATCCATCTATGACATCTATTTGGCCTCAACCTACTTCAAAAATTAGTGACCCCCTCTTTTCACAAAAAATACCAAAAAAAACTCTAGATCTATTCTGTCAAACCCTCGTTCTCCTTTTTCTCCAAATAATGAACAAGTTGCAGCAGATCTAGCTCTAATACCATGAAGGATTTGATAAATACAAATCCAAAAAGCCTTTGAATACTTGCATGCAAAAACTTGTCACAAAAGAAAAAGGCAAGAGCCAAAGGGTTTTGCTCTGAAAAATATGCTAATGTATTTTCAGAAATGGAAAAGATAACCAAATACAAAAGAGATCAATCCTTATAAAAGGAGATCAAAACCCAAAAAAGGGTAACCTAAAAGGAAAAGCTATTTAATAATTACTAATTAATTATTAAATAGAGATGCAAAAAGGGAAATCTTAAGAAGGGAATAAAGCGAATTTAATAAATGAAATTAAATCAATGCTTTATTCTAACATTCATCACTTTTGCATTAAGTTTACCTTTTCTTATATCTTTCAATATGTAACACTTGCTTCCAAAAACTTTAAAACAATTCACATTTGGTGCATAACCATACTAGAGTTCAAAAGGTGTTTTGTTTGTTCCTTTCTTCACTTGCACTTGATTCAAAGTGTAGACTATGATGCTTACAATCTCTCTCCAAGACTTCTGTGAAACATCCATCTCCATCATTAGTGGTCTTGCACAATTCATAATTTATCTATGCCTTCTCTCAACTATACCATTTTGTGGTGGAGTCCTTGGTTCTCTCATTTGTCTCTTGATTCCTTTGTCATTGAAAAATATGTTGAGCTCATTTGAGATGAATTCGCCACTTCTATCTGATCTCAAGCATTTTAAACTCTTTCCTATTTTTTTCTCAACTCTAGCCAAGCAATACTTAAACATTTGAAATTCATTAGATTTTTCTTTAAGAAACATCACATTCATCATTATAGAAAAGTCATCAACAAACAAAATGAAGTATTTTTCACCATAATAGCTTTTGCACTCCAATAGGAGCACATAATTTAGTATGAGACAACTCCAAAATAACATGAGAAGAATAGTTTTTTCTCTTGAAACTAGACTTTTTCATTTACCCATTTGATATTGTTTGCACATCACTTTATCCAATTTTCTTAGTCTTGGTAACCCTCTAACTCTTTTTATCTTACCAATTCTTACCAAATTATTAAAGTTCACATGAAATGGCCTCTTATGTCATAACCAAACATCTTCACATTTTTAAATAGAAAAGTATCTTCAGATAGGTCTAGATAGAACAAGTTACCTCTTGTTTTCTCTCCAATTCAAACTAGTTGACTAGTAGCATCATAGATCTTTGCCTTCTTGTTCTAAAAAATAACCTTGTAGTATGAACTTATCAACCGTTCCACACTCAATAAGTTATTTTAAATCATCAACCCAATACACATTTTCACATTTGATCTTATCATTCAATTTAATTGATCTTTTTCCTTTCACATGATATAATGCATTATTACCAAACTTAACACTACTTCTATTATAATGATCTAGCTTCTCAAACTTAGTTGTATCACTAGTCATATGATGTGAGAAACCACTATCAATTATCCATCTATAATTCTTACTCACATGTGAGATCAATGTAGTTTTCTCGTCTTCATCAGAATCATCTTTCATTGTAACATAAACAACTTCTTCATCATGATCATCAGAATTACTATTAGAACCATTCTCTTCAACAACATAGCAATATTTATTACCTTTTTCCTTGTAGTCTCTTTTATCTCTACTACCTATGTTTTCTCTATCATATCTCCTTCCTTTGTACTTGAAGTATTTCCTTTCTTCTTTCTCATCTTTGTTAGGACATCTAGCAATAATATGACCAAATTTGTTACATGTAAAACAAATAATAGGAATCTTACCTTTGTATTTTCCTTTTCCTCTAAGAAGTTTTCTAGCCAACAATGCTTCAAGCTCATCAAAGTCATCATCAGTTCCACTATCACTTTCTACATATTTTTCCTTTTTCTTTTTATTAGATCCATTAAGGGTTAGTTGTGCTTTGAATATATATTCAACATTAGTAAGGGAATAATTATCAAAATTTGATCATTCAAATGCAATAAGCCTCCAATTATACTGTCTAAGGTTAGATCATTACTACATGTACACCTTAGTTCTTGAATTGCAAATACTCTAATTGCATAGCTAGGAAGTAAAGTCCTCAATACCTTACTTATCACGGTCTCATAGGATATGTCTCCTCTAGCTCCTCTAATAACATCCAAAACTTCTTTTATTTAGCCATAATACTATGTAACCATCTTGCCTTCTTTCATTCTCATATCATCAAATTTTCCTCTTAACCTTTTTGTCTTAGCTCTCAACACATTTTTATCTCCTCCATGGATTTTTCCCAATTTGTCCCACATTTTCTTAGTAGTAGTGGATTCCTTCACATCATCAAATTTTGCACAACTTAGGGCTACTACAAGTTCAATCACCATTTGGTTATGATGTTTCTTCTCTTCCATTTGTTCAACTATCATGGGTCTAGGAACCTCAATGTATTCATTATCTAAATAGTAAGATGTGGAATCTCCAATACCAGATAAGTGCAATCTCATTAGCCTTTGACATTATAGGAAGTTCTCCTTGTTCAACTTAAGTATCTCTCTCTTGTACATCATGTATTGGAAATATGAGATAGGCAAGATTATTGAGTGGGGGGGAGGTGAATTAGGAACCAATAAAAACTTCAACTTATTTCACCAGTTAATCCTTCATAAAATATTCTAATCTAATTGCATGCATGAAAGAATGAAAGTAGTAAAACATACATAACACTTTGACACAAGATATGGTGACCTAGAAACCTTCCAAATAGAAAGTAAAACTAGGGTGGGGATGATATCGACAAGCTTTAGTACTATAGTATAAAGTTGGTTGGTTAAGGCTTACAATTGATCAATTTTGATGATCTTCTCTATTAGGAGCAATAAGGATTGCTAGGTTGACCTTGTGAATAGATTTACAAAACATACAATGAAGTATGCACTCGGTAAAGAGATTTGCAAAAGACTGTTAAGTCTACCTTGTCAAAGGATTTAGCTAATACACCTATTAGGATGAACTAGTGGCTTATCTTTGATTTGCAATTTTGACTTGTTGGTTGAGATTCCTTTGAAATGTAAAGATCACCTTGCTGTGATAGATAAATCTTTGTTGTCCCTTATATTTCTTGTAGCCTTCTTAATTCATACTAATTCTCATCATATGCTTACACTTCTTCATATTTGGATGTGATACAATACATTACATATATACCAACCCAAAACATAATTCATCAAAGTTAGATACAACACAAGTTTCACTAAAATCTACAAAGTTGGCTCAACTGCTGGCACTCGGTTCTAAAGAAAAACTTGGTGAGGTTCTAATCCTTGACAAGCATTGTCAACACTCGACATCATCATGCTCTCAGTAGACTTAAAATCTTGGTTCATACTAATCACTTCCAAGTAGTCTGAACTCAGTCAATACTTGTGACTTGGTGAACAATGCAAAACTCTACATATAAACTAAATCACTTGGTTGACACTACATGGCTTGGTCAACACTAGATTCACATCACTAACACTATGAACTCAATAGACATAGGAGAACATGGTTGACATAGTACAACTCGGTTAATACTATGAAGCTTGGTTAGCACTGCCACTCATGAACTCAGTAGATACTACTTGGCATGAACTAAATGTAGATTCTAAAACTGTAGAACTTGGTAGTAACTAGATTGCTCAGTTAACTTTGCAAATTGCAAGATAAGCTTGATAGTAGCTTAACCAATTGGCCAAGTGTGAGTCACTAATAAAAAAACTTGACCTAAATGTCAACATCTTAATCTTTAGTTTTAGTCTCCTCAAACTTTCCTTAGAAGAACAAAAGATATTATACCAAATTTTATAATTATTTAGAATAATTGATGTTTGGGGGGGGGGGGGGGGGGGGGGGGGGGGTGGGTGAATAAGTTATCCTCATGTCCAAATGTACCAATTCAACTTTTACTAACTTTAAACAGATTAATCAATCTCATAAACCCACTTGGTCATATAGCATATTATCATCAGTTTAACTTTTCATACAATCTCTTAACTCTTTGGTTCTTATATGTTCTGAATGCTAGTAAATAAACTACTGTAAAAATATAGCATGCATAACAATAACATCCACACATAAAAATAACACTTTGACACTAGGATTTGACATATAAACCAAATTTGGTAAAAACCACCAAGTAACATGCTACCACTTTTTCACTCTTCTAAAGTGAGCTTGGTAAAGAGCCAACCCTGTTAAAGGATTTAATCACCCTATTAGGAGTGGCCTTGTTAGAGGACTTTGGACCATTCCATAGAATGTCACCTTGATTAAAGGATTTACAAATTGATTGTTAGGTCAACCTTGATAAAAGGATTTTGACTGATACAACATGGTTATAATGTAATAGTAGGTTTAATCTGTAAAATAAATATCACTTTACAAATTCATATCTCCATTTTCTCATATGTTGGTTCATTGAATAACCTCCATTCATATCTCCATCATTGATATGCTTTACATCTCCTCAAGTAATCACTTCTTCACCAAACTCTTCACACTTCACCTCTACTATTTTTCTCTTCACAACTTCTCCTTAAAATTGCCAATCAACAATGAACCAACCTTAGAAAATATCTCTTATGCCTCCTTAAATAGGTAATTTTGATGTTTGTCACTTAAACATCATCACTAATCTTAGGGTTAGGTTTGATTCATCAAATCCTTTCATCTTTTTATCCGCTTTCTTTTAGAAAATTCTGATCAAATCCTTGCCTTTGATCACTTAACAAACTCTCCTAATGCATTAAATATGCTAGCTCATCAATCCTTATCTTCCACGCTCTTTGACCAATTTAGAAGTCTAACTATGTCAGCCTCAAACTTAAATCTTTCTCAAATTGCAACTTATGTTGTCACTTAAAAATCATTGTGTTCTTTTGCTCCATCAACACTGTGTAGCTTGACATACACTATATTGTCTCACTCAACATCAATAGGCTCACTCAACCATTATTATGCTCAATCATTACCCTTTTTTAAAAATGTGTACCCATTTCAAAATGAGTACCTGTTATTTTCAAAATTAGTACCCATTATTTTCAAAATGGATACCCATTTCTAAAAAGTCAATGAATAATTGATTTTTACCCACTTTTAGAAATGGGTACCTATTTTGAAACATGTACCCATTTCTTGAAATTTAAATTTCACAACCTAGGGGTTGCATTTTGTTTTGGCTTGGGATAGGCTTGGTAGGACCAAGCATGTGCTTGTGTTAGCAAAAATTTGGCTAAGGCACATGAACATGAAATTTCTTCCTTGCATAAATTTCTGGAGGACTTTCCAAATGATTTTTTTTTTTGATGAAACAAAAACCCATTATAGTCCTCTTTGTATAGATTCTAAAAATGTTAATTTTATAGTAATATGATTTATTTTAGTAGTTTTACAATATTTATTAAACCAAATTGGTACCTAAACTTCAAATAGAATTGATAACTAAAATTTTAATAAATTTTTTGCTTTTATATTTTTTGAAAAATAAATTATATTTCACCAGTCTATGTGGAATTTACTTCAATATGATTTTTTTTTGAAAAATGTGAAGTTTTAATCAAAATATTGTGGTCGTATAGTAGAGGTTTTCAAAATTCACTTTATGGTCAAATAAAAATTCATAAAAAAAAAAATTCGATAAAAATAAGGAAAACTATTCTCATAAATCTTTGGTTTACTAGTCACCTTTTCCCAAAAGGATTTTAAAAAAAATATTTTTTTGCTCCAAGAAAAGGTGGCAGTACATGTTTGTGGTATGATCCTAAAAAAAGTATTTTGGAAAAGTGGTTTTTTAACATGCCTACCAAAATGTAATTTATACCATGTGGGTATTCCAACAAATTACATATTTGAAAACTAGACTCTAAGCACTAATTTTTCTATTAGTGATGTTTTTAAGATTCAATCTTCATGTGCCTCAAATTTGGACATTAAGTGATAGGAAATCCCAAATGTGGGACTTAACTTCTTGCATCCACCCATTGCATGATAATCCAAAGGATTGTCAGGTTCCCCTTTAAGAATTATAGAAGAACAAACATTTGGATGTTGGTTGGAAAATACTAAAAATGGTTATTGATGAATATTTTGGAGTATGGTTGTCATTATTGGTAAACCATTAAAGATGAAAAGTCATTATTAACAAGTTAGACCAAATAGGCAGAGACAACATGTAAACATGTATACCTTATTAGTGAAAAACACTAAACAAGCAAAGTATTATTGATGAACTAAAATACACTACCCATCGGTAGAAAGGAGAAAATTGTTCTGTTGGTGAACTAAAATTATCGATAAATAGAGAATGAAGTGAATATATAAATAAACATACTAGCTAGTCAACAAATAGTTTAAGTATAAATAGTTTTAGTGAAAGTGATGTGTAATCATGTTGGAACAAGATTCATTGAATTTGGATAAAAGATGAAATGTATTACCTAGATTGAGGAATCAAGAGAAATGATTTATAGAGATCTGTGAATATAAATTAAAAGAAACTTTAGAAAATGGAAATAAAGCTATTCTACACCTCAAGAATGATAGAATGTGTTAGATAAAAACTAAAATAGTCAAAGAATCAAGAAAGATTAAAAATGAGATGGATTCCAAAGGAAGTTAAAGAAGATTATAAAACCCTAATTAGGTTTTCTAATCAAAGGAAATATCATATTAAAAGGAGAAGAAGGTAATGAAGAACTATTAGATGGGAAAGTAATCAATGAGCAAGAAATAATTGCAGAAGTGAGGAGCCATCATAGAGAAAATCACAAAAAGGCAAAAAAAAAAATGTTTAGACAAAGACAAAGCATAAAGGATCTGACTAGATTTTGGAGGAAGAAATTAAAAGCCAAACTCTTGTTGTTTTTCCTAACCATACCATCTTAAATTGGAAGCACTTCAATTTAATGATGATTTGGCACCTATTTAATGCAATATCACCATCTCCTCACATTTCTTCTCCTTTCTTCCCCTTTATTCTCATTTATCCTAAGTAGAATTAGGGTAGGAACTAAAAGATCCTCCTTAATGCTCATATTTTCATGGTGTAAAGCTTAAGGTAGGATATAACCACCTAGGTCCTCCCTTTCCCTTATTCAATCAATTAGAATCTATTTTCCTATAATGGTCATATCTCATAATCTGTACTTGATTTCTAGGATCCGAGATATGTTTTGGGACCTCTAAGGAGTCCCTAGGGTTTTAGGCCCTGGTTGGCAAGGATGTAGTTCATCTCTGATAGGCCAATCAGGGTTGTAGTGCATCCCTTCTTAGGCCCTATCTTGGTCCATATCTTGAGTCTAGGTTTATCGACATTGGATAAATCAAGGTAAGTCAATGTGTGGGAGAAAGTTAATTCTGATCCCTTTATAAACCCATCCATTTGCTTCATTTTGCATTCTTAATCCATGATTCACATGAGTACTAGTACTAAAGCACTCGTGTCTCCAAGTTATCAAGCATTCAAGATATTCAAACAAATTCCTCCAATGGAGATTAATGATTCAAACACTTAGGTAATTGAAGGAGTTTATCTTCAAGATCTCCTTCAATCCATTTAAGGTCCTTTTTTGTATCTTCTATATCCATTCATCTGCATTATTGATCTGATTCAATTGGTAAAGAGAGATAATTTAATTTAATTTGAGAGATCCTCTTATTGTAAAGTGAATTTGTACATTTACTTTAAATTTCTACAATTCAATTATTTCAATCCAAAGTTAAATCCTAAACTGGGGTTTCACTGGGGCAAACCTCCATCAACAAACAAAAAACATTTTTATTGTAGGATACAGATCTCAAAAAAGAAAAAAGGTTATAGATTTAGATACCCTTTTTGTCATTTTTTGGATTTGCAAAATCAAAATCAGATTTGGACATAGTTGATTAAGGGCATAGTGCTCTCTTGCTTCAGAAGAAAGTTGACATCGTATGGAAGTTGACCTTGCTAGATTGTTGAACAATTTCTAGGTTTTGCATATTTGGTTGTTTCATGCCCAAATTTGGCATTGTTTGTCTATTATGAGTAGCACACCAAGCATAAAATTGGATCTAAAGTACTTCATTACTAAATTGAGTTCTCTAACTACCTTCTTTGTTTTAACATATCTACTTCATATATCTAGTGCTTTAATTTTATTTCCTAGCTCTTGCTACAACTAGGGTTTTCAAGAACTTTTGCATTCTTTCTCCTATTCCATACCATTAGATCTTTTTTAGTATTAGTGATCTTACATCTCTTGGTTGTCACTAATCTTCCTAGATCTATTCATCTTAGAATTGGGATTGCAAGGATCAATTTCCTTGATTCCCCTTTGGGGTACTAGGTTGTCAAACCCTTGAAATGTGAACCCATACATTTCACATTTCACCTTTCACCTTTCACATTTCACATTTCACATTTTGGTGAACCCGACTACATCAACTCTTTCTTTTATGATGTTAGATTTTCCTTTGTATTATATTGGTGTAAGATTGCATGTTCACCTTGTACATTTTGGTGAGCTTGCTTACAATAACTCTTTCTTGCATTTTGTATTTAGGTTTTTCTATCTTGTGAAGTTAGATTGCTTTCTCTCTTCTTTGTGCATCTAAATCTACTCTTGTTTGCATTAGCAACATTTAGATATTCTATGGACAACTCTCCTTTCATGGATAGTCCAACATGGAGTATGTAATTTTCATGCTTTATTGTTCACATTTTTATTGTATCTTCTATACACTTCAATGAAAACATGACTAGTTGGATCTACTCTATATGTGATTCTATTTTTCTCATGTTGAAAAAGTTATTTAAAGTGTTTTCTAAATATCATGTCCTTATATTTGATATAAAATATCACCCTCCTATAAATTTAGATTTACCATGTGATTTCCTCTTTATGGGGATGAGTGACGAATTGCTATTGACCCTTCTCCTAATTTTGGTCTTGACTATGGGTATGCATGGGTTATAAATGGTCCTATATCTTCTTCCCCCTTTATTGACCTTCCTTGAGCAACTGATTTTTCCTCTTCTATGGTGTGTTTTATTTATAAAGATGTTCCTTTTATTGATACTGCAACTATTTGGGATGAACCTCTAGACAAGGATGTTGACTATTCTCTTCCTCATGAGAAAGATAGAATGGTGATTGATGCTTTTTATTTTCCATATGAAAAGCTCGATATTTATTCTTATCCTAACATATATCCTAGAAATATTTTAGAGCAAGAATAAGATAATACATACACTTTTGTCAATGCGATCTCACCTTCATTTGATATTGCTAGTAAACAATGAACATTGATGGATGTCCACAATCCTTATTATATGAATTCCTTAGGAAAAGAGGATGATGGCCATATCCTTAATGTTCTTCCTTCTAGTAACGAGTCTAAAAGATGCAAGATCTTAATGAATTTAATATTTATCAACCTATTCTTACTATTAAGGGTCTCCCTTTATTAAATAAACCTCTTCTCATTGTTAAAGTCTTTCCTAAAATAATTGTTAAGGGAAAATCTAGTGATCCTTTAAATTATAATGCAGTGTCTCACACCTATTATACAAGGAATAATCCTCAACCTCCTACTTCTCTTCCACCATCTCTACCCATTCTTCCTCCTCCACCCCATCTTTCTCAAAATCTTATGTTGGATTGTGATTTATTATCACAATTACATGATATCCCCTCCAAGATTTCTATTTGGGAGCTTCTTCAAACATCTTCTACATACCATGAAGCCTTGCAAAAAGATTTATCCAATCTCTCAATTTCACCTCCTAATCAAGACAAAATCAATTCCTTTTACAATCCATTCATTCTACCCTTGTCTTACCTCCATCTGTCTTTACTCATGATGATTTGCCTACTAAAGAGATTTAATTTCGTTATGAACCTCCTACAATAGTTGTGTCTATTAATAAAATTACTATACAACAAACTTTAATTGATAATGGATTTGGTTTGAATATATGTAGTATAGATATGTTAGAGGTTATGGATGTTGATCTCTTATCTGTTAAGCCTAATTTCATTCCTATTTGAGGATTTTATAGCATTGGTAAGAGAACTTTAGGTATTATCATGCTACCTATGAAAGTTGGCCTGGTGATATTAGATACTCTTATACATGTTATGCTTGGACCCCTCGATTATAACCTTCTCTTAGTAAGACCTTAATTATATTATATACATGTTGTTCCTTCTTATTTTCATTACAAGGTTAGGTTATTAAAACAATCTCATGTAAACCCTTCATGATGATGATTCACTTGATCCTTGTTTGAATGTGGTATATGCTTGGTTTTCTCCTCCTACATAGGAAGTGAAGGGATCTAAAACTAAAAAATACCCTTCTACTTCTGCTCGATGTAAAGATGATTGGGGTGAATTACATTTTAATCCATATTTTATTGAAGAGTATAGAGTTAATGACCTTTCATTCATGAAAAAATGATCATCTCTTCTCTTTGCTAACCTTGTTTCTACTTCCATTCCCGATGAATCTATTAAATATGATGATATAGATTCTCATTATGCAAATGATAACAATTTATCATTAGGCAATGAGTGGTATAATCATTCTTTCAAAATTCTTGTTGATCATGCATTAGGATGTGTGAAACAAAGTGGTGAATATTAATCCTCTCCTTTATCATCTCCTACTAATCAAGAAGTCATTCTATCAAAACATCTCCAAGATAATATGATTACTAGGGCTATACATGGAAATAAACACGAACAAAAACTTATTAATCTTTTATTTTGCATGCATCATCATTATCATGATCAATCCATTAATGATTGTCAAGATTTACATTAAAAGATTTAGAAACTTATTAATAATGAGGTTATTCACATATTTCATTAGGATGAGCTCTATTTCCATCCTAATTTCTTTAAATAACATTTTAGGTCCTATTATGTTTCTCTATGCCATGTAACATTGTTAGCCAATCTCTTGGGGTCTCCTTGTCATGCATGGTTCTCTTTGTGAATAGAATAATAGGAACTCTTTACCCTTTGATCCCAAATTTGGGAGGAAATGGAAATTTATCCTTCTTTCTCATTTTCCTCCAGGATCCACTATTTTCTTTGGCCATGTGTTATTTTTTTATAATGTGACATCCAATATTATATTGTTAGCAAATAGGTTTTCATGGTAAATAGAACACTTACATTGGAGCCTTATAGTAGTGTGCTATCCTTTCCAAGGATCTACTTTTTCACTTATTTCATAGTGTACCCTTCTATGACCTTATAGGATTTGTGACCTCTTTGGTTTGGATTAGGTGTTGGTTGTAGATACTATCTGTTGGACCTAAAAATCTGGAATAATTATTATGTTGTCGTTAATGTCAAACCTTACTGGTAAGACACTTACTAAAATTGTAGAGTTCCATATCATTTGATTGATGAAGAGGATTTTAAAAGAAGAGACCATGAGATGACCTAGTGAAAGGTTGAGTTGAGATGTGAAAGTGTAGTGGAATTATAATGGGCACTTGATCAGTTAGTACTTGACAAGATAATGTGTTGTTTATTCATTACAATATGAAAGGAAGAAAGATAGTTTGAGAAACAAAAGAGATGTGAAGAAACTGAGTATCTAAATAAAAAGATTAAGAAACTTAAGCATTTTCAAGCAGAACAATGTTGGTCAAGTATTAGTATTGACCGAGTGACAGAGAATGTTGAGTAACAATAATGATCGAGTTGTAAAGTGTGAACTGAGCAAGATAGTTTAGTGACAACCAAGAGATCTAGTGATGATTGAGTAGAAAAATGTAGTTACAACTGAGTGTTAGAAAATTAATAGTTTGATAAAGAATCAAGATTTATGGCCAACATAGTTGAATTCTCAAAATAATCAAAACATGTTGAGGATAAGGGTTGATGAGATGGATTATTTAATGCATGAAGAAGATTAGTTGAACGATCAAAGGCTAAGATTTGAGGGAAACTTCTAGAAACATCAAGAAGGAAGAAGAAGAATAAAATATGGCTAGATTCATTGAATTTTTTGAATTTAATTGTAACCCTAAGATCTACGGTTATGTTTAAGCGGAGAAATATCTAAGCTACCTATTTAAAGAGGCATATGCAATGTTTTATGTTGGTTGTTGGATTGGAATTTGAGAAGACAACTAGAGAACAAGCTTGTAGAGGATAAATGTGAAGTTTTTTATGTGAGATATTGCTTGAAGGGTTGCTAAGCACATCTAAGTTGTTGAGAGAGATGGAGTCCAGTCAACGAACTAGTATTGAGCTAAATGGAGATCTGAATTTGCAAAGTGAGTTGTATGTGTTGGAAATATAAGAGGAGGAACTAAGAGGGGAGGAGTGAATTAGTTACCACAAAATAAATCCCATATCCCTTAGATGTCAATAAAAATCAAAACATAAACTCTGATTAAATCCTATTTTTTTGTTACTCGACAAACACAGAGGCACTAGGTTAACACTAGCAAATATTGTAACTCGGTAAGCACTGAGAATAAACTGTAACTTGGCAATAACTGAATATATTGATCTTAATGTGATTAACCTTAGATTTAACTTAATTTCATACACATGAAAGAAATAGCATGAGCACAAGTGACACCAAGATTTAACATGGAAACCCAATTTGGGAAAAACCACCAATTGTAACTAGTTACTATTTTTCACTCTTCTAAAGTGAGCCCTCTTAGGAGCCAACCCTATTAAAGGTTACAAAACACACTATTAGGTGTGAGCCTGTTAGAGGATTTAATCACCCTATTAGGAGTGGCCTCATTAGCAGTCTTCAAGACACTTCAAGTAGAAATGCCACCTTGTTAGAGGATTTACAAATAGTTGTTAAGCCAACTCTATTAAGAGATTTAGATCACTGCTACAATGGTTAGAGAGTAACGATGAATGACCTAATTTTTGATTCAACTGAATTTCTGATTATAGATCTCAATTATGGCTTGTATACTTGATCCTTCCTGATTGAATGTATCTTTGCAGCTTAACAAGGATATGTTGTTTATCCTTCAAATCTGCTTTCTCTTGGCATCTTCAAATCTTCTATTTTCTTCCACACATTCAATCTTTAACTTGAACTTATATTTATATCTTACATATTGTCAAGTCAACTTAAATACAACTTAGAATAATTAATATTCATCTCCTCAGTTGGCTAGAACAAAAAAAAATTAATTGAACTCAATATGCCAAAACAAGAAAATCTTTCATTAGCCAACCCTACTCAGTAGACACTAACCAAAATAGATTTTCCTTCATTAACCAAGTGAGCTCAGTTAAAATTGGTTTTCATGCCAAGTTTCTTTGTCTCCTGAGTGAACTTGGTAGACACTGCCTTCTACAAATTCTCTTTGGTAACTGAGTGAGCTCGATTAACACTTGTTAGCTTCCAACTTTCCTTTCTCTCTTGAATGAACTCGGTAGACACTGTCTTCTAAACTTGGAGAAATATGGAATGCTCGATAGACATAAGAAACTATCTTCATTTCCTGGGTGAGCTTAGCAGACACTGACTGGTGAATGTATGACATTTTGTGTAATATCAAAGACAATACACAATTAACCAATTATTTTCAACATTATGTTATCATATCAAACTTAGTTGTTACTTTCTAATCACTGTGGTAGTAGTAAAATCCTTTTGATTTGGGTTGAATTAACAGTCATTTGTAAATCCTTGAATGGTCTAAATTCCTTTAATAAGGCCACTCTTAACAGGGTGAATAGGGTTACACCTAACAATATGTTTTATAACCTTTAATAGGGTTGGCTCCTAATGGAGCTCACTTTAGAAGAGTGAAACATGGTAGCATGTTACTTGGTAGTTTTTCCCAAATTGGGTTTCCACATTAAATATTGGTATCACAAATTTATATAGATTTTTATTATGTGTTTATGCTACTTAATGTTTTTAAGTGTGAATTTTATTGTTAACTATGATATTATTTTGCTAGTTGGCACTTACTAAACAGAGAGATAAAAAGCAATGAATAAGTTGAATGGTGATAAAATTTTTTATTTTATGTGTTGTTCGTGAGTTTGATTAAGTTTGCTAGAGTTGTTAAAAGTTGATTTTATACATATGGACTTGAGGATAATTAATTCATCCCCCCCTCTCCCACCCCCTCCTCAGTTATTCAAAATTTTCTTACACTATTATGATACTAAAATTTCTTTATCCTTCTTTATTTCCTTAAGATGTCAAAATAAGTAATCATTTTTACATCTTAAGGGGGCATACATGTTACCCTTATTTTCATTTTTTTTTCCATATAGAGTACACTAGCATGACAAAGCTTGCTATGGCCAATCAGTCTTCATGCCTTGGATTTGGTTGACTAGAATGATACACACACTTCCTAGACCATTTGACCTATCCTTGCAAATTGTGAAATGATTATAATATAGTTGTAAATTCAAATTCTAAGTATGTATTAGGGTACTTTATCTTTGGACTCTTGGTATGCTTCCTAGGTTATCCTCAAATCTACGCATTGCTAATCCATCACTTCTATTTTGCGCACATATTGTAATCCCTTTATGGATTATGCACAATCCTAAATAATGGATTTTCCATGTACACCTTCAATTTAGCAAGTGAGCATCCTTGACATTGTGTCTCTTTCTCCTTTGCATGTACATATGCTAAATCTCTTATACAGGTAACTCGTACATGATTGCTAAGTCTCACACACAGGTAATACATCTAGACATATATGCTAAGTCTTATATATGGATAATGCATAATAAATTTCTAAATCTCATTTATAGGTAACACATTCAAGAACAACATGTTAGGTCCCATACATGGGTTGTTAGATAACTAATAAGGGGGTGGAATCAATTATCTCTAGTTATCATATAGTCCCTTCAAATATTTTAGTACCAATCAAACTTTACAAACATCAAAATAATTCACTAGGTGATCTTATTCAACTTCACATTTAACTCTTATAATCAATTTACACCAAGCTATTAACTCACTATCTTTTTTATTACTGAATATCATAAATATAACTTTATTTTTACTTAGTTGTTAATGAATTGTAGTAATAAGTAAATATCATGAAAAATAACTTGCAGCATAACAACATTCACACATTTGACACCACAATTTTAATGTGGAAACCTCATAAAGGGAAAAAGCATCTAGGATCAACAACCCAAAAATTTCACTCTTTTGAAGTGAGTTCTTCTAGGATCTAACCTTGTTAAAGGTTTACATACACATTGTTAATGTGACCTAGTTAGAGGATTTACACCAAAGATCATCTAAACCTTATTACTCCTTGATCCTATCTAAAGAGTGGTCTGCTCTAAAGGACTTACAGACATCACCGATTGATGTTACCATATAGGATTTCATAGGCTTGTTAGGTTCACTCGGTTAAGAGATATTTTTTTTACAATTGTTAGAAAGAAACAATTCAAATGATCTATTATCTTTAGCACTACCTTGTTTAGATCTCTATTCTACTTGATTTCTTTCTAATTGTTGAAATTCTTTAGAATAATTGAAAGAGGGGGGTGAGTTAGTTATCCAAGGTCCAAATGTATAATTAAAACTTCTCATAGCATAGTGAACCCATAAAACATTTATACTCATGCATGCATCCATGAGATTATGTAATCAGTAAAAAACTTGTAGGTTACTATCAAATCAACTTGCAAAAATGCAAAGCATGAAACGTAATAGATTCATCAATACACTTGACACAATGATTTATGTGGAAACCCAATTTGAGAAAACCACTAGTAGCATGCTACTTTTTTCACTCTTTTGAAGTGATGCCCTGTGAAAGGCCAACCCTGTTAAAGGTTACAATACACACTTTTAAATGTGACCCTATTAAAGGATTTCAATCACCTTGTTAGGAGTGAGCCTTGGTAGAGGGCTTTAGGTCATTCACTTGGAAAGCCACTTGGTTAAAGGATTTTCAAATGACTGTTAGGTCAACCTTAATCCAAAGGATTTACCCTAGACTAATACAATTGTTAGAGAGTAACAATACAACTTTGATCTGATACAACTTACAACTTCTCTTGTAAATTATAGATATCTGTTCAGTCCTCCATTCTGCTTGGCCTTCCTACTTTGTAGCTCTGATAGCTTATTCACCCTTCAAGCATACATCTCCTTAAGCCTTCTTTCTTAACATGCCATTTTAGACTCTTCTTAGGTCACTTGATGAAGCAAAACCCTTTTGACTCCTAGTCTTTCTAGGTTCTTGCACATGACAACTTTGCTTCATGACTAGACATTCTTATAAATAGGAAATTTAGATATTTTTCCACTCATTCTCTATCAACAAAAATAGGGTTTAGATGGAGGTAGGATACAATGTATCTACCCCATATTCCATATTTCTTCTAGAAACTTCTCCTAGAATCCACTTTGAATTCACCTAAAAATGGTTCACCTCAAATTTTGTGCCACCAGCTCATCATCCTTATCTTCCACCTAGTTCACAAAATTCAAGAAAACAAACTTGTTGGCTCAGATTCAACAAATCTTCAATCTTTTAAATAATGCAGCAACTCAACATTATCAACTTTTTGATGCTTGGCACATACTATGTTACTCGACATCCATTATAAAATCACTCGGCATCAACTAAAGTTTATTGATACTTGGCATCAACTAAACTTTACTCGACATCAACTGTCTTACTTGGCACCCACTAGAATTTTCTTTTACTCAGCTTCAACTGACTTTCTGCTTGGCTTGCATTGACTTTTCTTGGCACCTACTATCCACTTGGTCAAGCTTGGCAGACAAACTTTGTGTAACTTTTTCTTCTAAACTTTCTTAGTGTAGCCAACATTTGTAACCATAAGTAGATTATCAATACATCATATCATCACTGTCTTAACTAATTCATGTCCTTCATTACATTATCATAACTCAAACTTTCCTCTAGATGCTATTGTTACCTCTTATTGATCAAATCCTCTCCATCAATCAACTAAGTGATAGTACTTGAATATTATAAGTAGTTGTCTTTCCAGCAAATAGCAGGTTTGACATCCGTGATAAAACAATGATCGAAACACATAGTCTTCTTCAAAAATCTTTCTCAACTATCTCCCCCTTTGATTAGCTTCTTCAATCCATTCTCAAAAATCTCCCTTTTTGGCATTGATGACAAACCAAACCGATCAACTAAGTCAATCAAATGATGAACATCTTGTTCAACCAATCTGACTAGGTTAAAATAGTAAGACAATACAAAAAAGAAAACTTGTATCAAAATTTTTCCCTCTAGCAGCAACTTCCATCTTTTGATTAGGTTACAAAAACCCTTCTTATGACTCCCTTTGAGTTCCTTCTTGTATCTCCCTATTTATAGGTAGATTAGGATTTCTCCCTCTTTCTTATATTCTTCTCTATCTTTCTCATCATACATGTGTTTTCTTTTGATATTGTTGATTAGTAACACTCTTCATCTTTATCTCCCTCTGATATACTTTCTCATGTACTTTATTTGATAATAATTAGTGTAAGTGTTCTTTTCACCTTTCTGATCAATAGAATATCTCCCTATCTATTCTAGCTCTTGATCAAAATATCTCCCTATCTGTTCTGGCTCTTGATTAATAGAATATATCCCTCTTTGAAAACAATGCCAAAGATACATCATCTTTTCATCTTAAACATGCAGATATAGGCTTTTCTAGTTTCTTCAGTTTCTCCCTTATTTACCTTGCTTGTGACTGATTTGAAGTTTCAACTTTGTGATTACTTTAGGCAGCTCCTAAAGTAAGATCCTTTGCACCAATTTCTAACATATTTACATCAACTTATTTGATGTAGGGAACTCCTCTTATTATTTAGATAGCCTTTGATAGGGGTATCACCCCTAATTTACCTCTTAGATACTCATAAGCATCCTTAGGTAATGCTTTTGTGAAGATATCAACAATTTACTTCTTTTTGTTGACATATTCCATCTTCACCTCTTTATCTTGAACTAATTCTCCCAAGTAATGATACTTGATTGCAATGTGCTTAGTCTTTATATGCATCACTAAATTCTTTGATATATTTATAGCACTTGTATTATCACAATAAAGTATCACTGGTTCTGTGATCTCTTCTTTCATTCCTTTTTGTAGCTGCTTGATCCATACAATGTTTGTACAATTTACAGCAACAACAACATATTCAGCTTTAGTAGTAGATTGTGAGGTGCAGTTTTGTTTCTTACTAGTCCATGTAACTAGTCTCTTGCCTAATAAAAATACTTCTCCACTGGTGCTCTTTCTGTCATCAATGTTTCTAGCCCAGTCAACATCAGTGTAGGCTCTTAATTCAAACTTTTCATTCTTCTTGTAGTATACACCAAACTCTTATGTTCCTTTCAAATATCTCATTATTCTCTTCACATTCATTAAGTGGTTCTCCCTAGGATTAGTAGAGAATCTTGCAACTATCCCTACAAATAATATAATGACAGGTCTACTATGTACTACATATTGCAATTTTCCAATCATAGACCTGTATAATTTTTGATTCACCTCAGTTGAATCATCATTCTTTGACAACTTGTGTCCTATCACCATAGGTGTACTTATTGGTTTGGAATCCTCTAATCCAAAAGTCTTCAATATTTCTTTGACATAGTTTGACTGAGTGATGTATATACTATATTTCATCTGATATACTTGCAAACCCACAAAAAAATTGATCTCTCCAAACATGGACATTTCAAATTCTTGCTTCATTTGATTTGAAAAATCCTTACATAAATCATCTTGTCCTCCAAATATGATATCATCAACAAATATTTTAGATAACAAAATACCTTTTCCCTTCTCTGTCTTCATGTGCAAATTGTTGTTATCATCAGTCCTTTCAAATCCAATTTTCACAAGATAATTATGAAGTGTCTCATACCATGCTTGTGGTGCTTGTTTCAAACCATATAGAGCTTTGTGTAGTCTACATACCATGTTCTTATTGTTAACATCAACAAAACCTTCTGGCTATTCTATGTAAACTTCTTCTTCGAATATGCTATTCAAAAATGTAGATTTAACATTCATCTAATAAACTTTGAAACCTTTGTATGCAGAATAAGCAAGCAGAGTTCTTACTCCTTCCAATCTTGCAATAGGAGTAAATGTCTCTCCATAGTCAATTCCTTCTTCTTGTGCATATCCCTTGCAAACTAAACTTGCTTTGTTCCTTGTGACTTCACCATTTTCATCTAGCTTGTTTCTAAATACCCACTTGGTGCCAATCACATTTTTGTCTTCTGATCTAGGAACTAGACTCCATGTTTTGTTCTTCTTTATTTGTTCAATCTCTTCTTCCATGGCTTTATACTAGTCCACATCTTCTAATGCATCTTTCACTAATTTGGGCTCCTTCATTCTTAGCAAACATGATTCACTTTTTAATCTATTTCTTGTCATTGGTGCAACATCTTTATCTCCAATGATTTGAGCAATAGGATGATTGTTTTTGACATATTTGGACAATCTTGGCTCAACTCTTGTTTCTTCATTTTGTCTTTTAGCTTTAGAATCACTATGTAAATTTTTGTTAGGTATCTTAGTATCTGTTTCATGTGTACTAATCTTAGAATTAGAGTGTGCATTCACTTCATTCTATAACTTGTCATCTAAATGTAGCTCAGGTCCTAAATGCAACTCGGCATTCACAAGATGACTTTGTTGGTTTGTAGCTTGATTTACAACATCTTCTTCAGTAGGAATACCTTCATAAAAGTATACAAATGATTTGTATTCTTTTGGTTCTTTCATAGGTTAAACCTCATGTACTTTTGTATATTCATCAAAGTTTACATTGGCACTTTCCACAACTTTATTAGTATTAGTATTCAAACACTTATAAGCTTTACTTCTTGTGGAGTAGCCAAGGAATATACCTTCTTCACTTTTTGCATCAAGTTTACCATTCCTAACATCTTTAAGAATGTAACATTTTCTTTCAAATACCTTAAAATATTTTGCATTGGGTGAGTGTCCATACCATAGTTCAAAAGGTGTTGAATGAGTACCTTTCTTGACTTGCACACGATTCAAAGTATAGACAACTATACTTAAAACTTCTCTTCAGTATTTCAAAGAAACATTCTTCTCCATCATGAGTGTTCTAGCATAGTCCATTATAGACCTATTTCTTCTTTCAACAATCCCATTTTGTGGAGGGGTTTTGGGGGCAAATTTCTATCTTTTGATTCCTCTATCATTCTAGAACATCTAAAACTCATTTGATGTGAATTCTCCTCCTCTATCTGATCTCAAACATTTCAGATTCTTACTTGTTTCTTTCTCAACTCTTGCTAAGTACCACTTAAACATTTGAAAAATATCAATTTTTTTTTTTAGAAACATGACTATCATCATTCTAGAATAATCATCAACATATAACATAATGTACTTATCTCCTATGTAGCTTTGCACATCGATTGGTCCACACAAGTCAATATGAACAATCTCTAGTATTTCTTTAGAAGTATAAGCTTTACTCTTAAAGCTTGACTTTTTCATTTTTCCTAATTGACATTGTTTGCACATTGTATTGTCAGATTTCTTCAACTTAGAAAAACCTCTAACTTTCTTCGTTTTACTGATACTAACCAAGTTATCAAAATTAACATGATATAACTTGTTGTGCCATAGCCACACATCATCAAATATTACGACAAGACAAGTTGCATCCTATATATCAAGATAGAATAGATTACTCCTAGTTTGATCACCCTTTCCAATAAATTTTCTATCAGTATCATATATCTTAGCAATCTTGTTTTCAAACTCAACCTTGCATCCTAAATTATTCATTTGTGACATACTCAAAAGATTATAGTTTAGTCCTTCAACATAGTAAGTATTATCACATAGAATCTTATATGTGAGTTTGATAGAACCTTTTCTTTTTATCAAACATGGTGCATCATTACCAAATCTTATACTATTTCCTTTATAACAATTTAAGGTAATGAACTTACTTGTGTCTCTAGTCATATGATGTGAGAAACCACTATCAATGATCCATCTATCATTTTTGTTCACACAAGTCACAAGTGCAATTGCCTCATCTTCATCAAATTCATCCTTCATTGCAACATACACCACTTCATCATCATGTTAATAAGAATCATCCCTTGTTTCCTCTTTAGCAATGTAGCATGAATTCTCACCTTTATCTTTGTAATCTTTTCTGCCATCTTCTCTTCTATTTTTATACTTGTCACCACCTCTATAGTTCTTCTTCTGTGTACATTTTGCAGCAATATGACCAACCTCGTTGCAATTGAGACAAATGATAGGTAACTTACCTTTGAACTTGCCTTTACCTCTGTGGAATCTTATTGCCAATAGTGCTTCCAGTTGTTCAACATCTTCCTCATCTGTATCACTATCAATAGACACATATTTTATCTTTTCCTTCTTCTACTTCACCTCATCAGAGTCCTTTAGTAACAACTTAGCTTTGAAAGAAGATTCAAGACTCTCAAGTTTGTAATTATCAAAATTAGATAGCTCAAAAGCAGTGAGTCTACCTACCAAACCTTCAAGGGTTAGATCATTTCCTCAAATACATCTTAGTTCTTGAATTGTAAAAAATCTAATAGCATAAATAGGTAGTAGTATTCTCAAGACTTTGCTTAGCACAATATCATCATCTATCTGACTAGTAGCTCCTTTTATTGCACTAATAACTTCTTTTATCCTAGCAACATATTGAGCAATATTCTCACCTTCTTCCATTTTCATATCATCAAACTTACCTCTAAGACTCTTAGATTTGGCTCTTTGAACATTTTTGTCTCCTCCATAGATAGTTTATAACGCATCCCACATTTTCTTTGCAGTGTCACAACCTTTGATATCATCAAATTTGACATAGCTTAGGGTAGAGGCAATCTCCAACATCACCTGATTGTGTTCTTTCTTCTTCTTCTTCATATCTTCAGGAGTTAGGGCTCTTGTTGGATCAACATGTTCCACTAAAATGGTAGATTTTGCATGGTCTCCAAGTCCTCCAAGGTGTAGCTCCATCAAACTTTTCTATGGAGGAAAGTTATCTCTATTAAGCTTGGGTAAATCTTTTTTTGACATCTTGATCTTTGTGCTTCTAGTACCTTCAAACTAGTCCTCTTAACTGGATGGATCTGATACCAATTGTTGGAATTCTTTAGAATAACTGAGAGGGGGGTGAATCAGTTATCCAAGGTCTAGATGTATAAATAAAAATTTTCATAGCTTAGTGAACCTATAAAACATTTATACTCATGCATGCATCCATAAGATTATGCAATCGCTTAAAAACTTGTAGGTTACTATCAAATCAACTTGCAGAAATGTAAAGGATGAAACATAACAGATTCATCAACACATCTGACACAATGATTTACATGGAAACCCAATTTGGAGAAAACCACTAGCAACATGATACTCTTTTGACTCTTCTGAAGTGATGCCTTATGAAAGGCCAATCCTATTAAAGGTTACAATACACATTGTTAAATGTGACCCTGTTAAAGGATTTCAATCACCCTATTAGGAGTGAGCCTTGTTAGAGGACTTTGGGCCATCCACTTGGAATGCCACTTAGTTAAAGGATTTACAAATGACTATTAGGTCAAACTTAATCCAAAGGATTTACCCTAGACTAATACAATTTTTAGACAGTAACAGTAGAGCTTTGATCTGATACAAGTTACAACTACTCTTGCAGATTACAAATCTCTATTTAGTCCTCCATTCTACTTGGCCTTCATACTTTGTAGCTCTGATAGCTTGTTCACCCTTCAAGCATACATCTCCTTAAGCCTTCATTCTTAATGTGCCATTGCAAACTCTTCTTAGGTCACTTGATGAAGCAAAACCCTTTTGACTCCTTGTCTTCTTTAGGTTCTCGCACATGATAACTTTGCTTCATGACTAGGCATTCCTATAAATAGGAAATTTATATATTTTGCCGCTCATTCTCCATTGTCCAAATTAGGTAGGATATAATGTATCTACCCCATATTCCATATCTCTTCTAGAAACTTCTCCTAGAATCCACTTTGAATTCACCTAAAAATGGTTCACCTCAAATTTTGTGCCACCAACTCATCATCCTTATCTTTCACCTTATTCACAAAATTTAATAAAATAAATTTGTTGACTCAGATTCAACGAATCTTTGATCTTTTAAATAATGCAACAGCTCGATGTTATCAACCTTCTGATGCTTGACACATACTATATTACTTGACATCCATTATAAAATCACTCGGCATCAACTAAAGTTTATTGATGCTCAACATCAACTAAACTTTACGCGACATTAACTGTCTTGCTTAGCACCTACTAGAATTTTCTTTTACTTAGCTCCAACTAACTTTTTGCTTAACTTGCATTGACTTTGCTCAGCACATACTATCCACTTGGTCAAGCTTGGTAGAAAAACTTTGTGTAACTTGTTCTTCTAAACTTTCTTAGTGTAGCCAAAATTTGTAACATTAAGTAGATTATCAATACATGATGTCATCATTGTCTTAATTGATTCTTGTACTTTATTACATAATCATAACTCAACCTTTCCTCTAGGTGCTATTGTTACCTCTTATTGATCAAATCCTCTCCATCAATCAAGTAAGTGATAGTATTTGAATCTTATAAGCAGTTGTCTTTCCAACAAATAATAGGTTTGACATCATTGACAAAACAATGATTGAAACACACAGTCTTCTTCAACAGTCTTTCTCAACCATCTCCCTCTTTGATTAGCTTCTTCAATCCATTCTCAACACTAATCTCTTCCTTTTGATATCTTACGGGATGATTCACACTTTCTCACTTAAATTTTCTTGATCTTCCTTTTACTCATCTCGGTTATCCCTACTTCTTTCAACTTCTTCTTTTCATTTAATTTGCATCTATTTATCATTGAACCAAGAACCAGAAACTTGCTCAATCATTTCCTTAAATAGTAATCTCTCTACTTCCAAATTTTGTCACTTAAACACAATCAAATCAATCTTAGATTTATACCAAACACAATGAATCTAGAAACTTGAAAAATAGATCTTTCATATAACTTTGTGCTCATCCTTATCCTTCTTCAATCTCTATCATCATATCTTCATTGTATTTTTCCATTCGTAGATCTTGTAACAAACTTTGACTCGCACTTTTGAACTTCTCAAACATTCTTAATTTTACCAAAAGTTGGCTTAAGATTCCATATTTATAAAAAATTCTTCCAACTATTACTTGATGAATACAACATTTCACTTGGACAATACATCACTCAGTTAACATTCATATGTTAATTTGCTTTGCTAATTGCTTAGTGACAACTATAGTCACTTGGTGAACAATGTCTTCCTTCCTTCATCTTGTCACTTGGTATAGCTTGTATAGCTCATGACATTACAAGATTACATGATTGTAAAAAAATCAAACCAATATTACATTATCACTATCCAACTCCTTCAACTATGAATTAAATACCATACAACTCAATATTCTAACTCATCAGCATACTTTCTTCAAATTCTCTTCATCAATCAAATGATATGTCACTCTATTGAATTATCATAATGTCTAATCAACTAAGACTTGACATCAATGACAACATAAAAAGTGATATGACTCTTTTTACATACATTCATAGCATTCTTAGTTACATCATTAGTTGGGGCTAACATAGGTAACACATTTTTTGTTTTTTGTTTTTTCTACAATTCATAATGAGATACGCATTTATCATTGGAGAATTAATCATACCCCTTCTCTCTGTGCTTCTTTTAGTCAATGATTTCTCCCTTATTATATTATTGAAGTTAGTAAAGACTCAATCCCTTGGGGGCTTGATGGATTCATTGTCTCCTTGGTTGTGATAATATTGTCTTATGTCTTGTGCTCTACTTTACCAAGATTTTGGATCGAGTCCACACTCTTGCTAAAGTGGGGGCTAAATATACCATCTTAAATTGGAAGCACTTCAATTTGATGATTTTTTAGCACGTATTTAATGTGAGATTATCATCTCCTTGCATCTCTCCTTCTTCCTTCCCCTTTCTCCTCATTTCTCCTAAGATGAATTAGGGTACTACATAATAAATCCTCCTTAATACTCTTATTTTCATGGTGTAAAGCTTGAGGTAGGGTCTAACCACTGAGGTCATCCCTTTTCATTATCCAATCACTTAAAATCTATTTTTTGTACTATAAAAGTCAAATCTCACAATATATACCCAAATTTTGGGATCCAAGACCTATTTTGGGACCCCAAAGAAGTCTCTAAGGTGTTGGGCCCTAGTTAGCATGGAAATAGTTCATTCCTACCCTATCAAAGACATAGTGTGTCCTTTATAGGTGAATCAGGGATGTAATGCATCCTTGCTTGGGCCCTATCTAGGGTTCCCTTCTCAGATCCCAAGTTTGGGCTTACCTATGCTGAGAATTGGAGACAAGTAAGCCCAAGGGAGAAAGTTAATTCTATTTCCTTTATAAATCCTTCTATTTGCTCCATTTTTATTCATAATCGATCATTCACATGTGCACTAACACTCAACCACTCAAGTATCTAAGTTCTCAAGCATTCAAGACATTTAAGCAAATTCCTGCATTGAATATCAAGAATTCAAGCATTTGAGCAATTTAAGGAGTTTATCTTCAAGATCTCTCTCAATCCATTCAAGGTCCTTTGTTGCATCTTCTATATCCATTCATCCACATTCTTTATTCAACTCAATTGGTAAAGAGAGATCATTGCATTTGATTTTTAGAGATGCTACTATTGTAAGGTGAAATCATACATTTAATTTACATTTATGCAATTCACTTATTTCAATTCAAGATTAATTCCAAAATAGGGGTTCGACTAAAGCAAACCCCTCATTAATAAACAAAAAATATTTTTATTGTAGGTTACAGATCTTGCAAAGGTAAATAGGTTGTAAATTTAGATACCCTTTATGTCATTTATCATAACTAAAAAATCAAAATCAGATTCAGACATAGTTTATTATGGATGTTGTGTTCCCTTTCTTTAGTATAAAGTTGACATCTTGTGAAAGTTGACCTTGCCATATCATTGATCAATTTTTGGGCTTTGTAGTTTTGCTAGTTTCAGGCCCAAATCCAACATTGTTTGTCCATTTTGATTAGCATAACAAGCACAAAATCAGATCTAAAGTACTTAATTCCTAGAGTAAGCTCTCTAATTACATATATACTCCATATATAGTAGTGCTTTAATTTTATTTCCTATATCTTTCTACAACTAGGGTTTTCAAGGACTTTTGCATTCTTTCCCTTATTCTATACCATTAGATATTTGTTTACATGAGTGCTCTTTCATCTCCTTATTGGTAATAATCTTCCTAGATCTAGTCATCTTAGAATTAGGATTTGAATGATCAATTTCCTTGATTCCCCTTTCAGGAACAAGATTGTCAAATTGCCAAAGTGTGAAGTAGTTGAGACTTATTCCTAGTGCTTCACATTTCACCTTGCACTCCAATAATTTACAATAAGTAGCTAAAATCATTTAACTAGGATACTCTTAATAGGGTTTGTAAGAGACCATAATAATTCTTTATTGTAAATCATGTAATAGGGTAAATACTGTAAAAGTGAGATAAAATCTTTTAACAAAGTAGTCTTTAATAGGACTATTATATAATTTTAACAGGGTATCAATCACTCATAATAGGGTGATTCACTTAGAAGGTGACAATATTGTAGCTCCTAAAAGGGAAACATTATCTACAAAAGTGATGATTTATGGGTGTCATCCCCACCACAATTTCCCCCTCTGACCAAGGGTTTCTATGAGACCAAGAATCATGTGTTATGTGTGTGCATAAATTGTTATGATTATTGCTTTACAGTTATACATTTTAGCAATAGGTAAGTTTTCATTACATTACATCAAGCTAGAGAGTAATGTAACATATTTAATAATTTAATGATAAATTTTAAATTGGTGAGATAATTTTTAGTATTAGTTCACCCCCACCCCCCTTCTCATTACCTATCTTTCCAATAATTGGTATACAAGCATTAGTTCTCTAGATGGGAAGTTAAATAGTTTGAGAGTAGACCTAGGATAATGGAAAGTTACAAGTATTAGAAACAATTGAAAGAAGCCTTAGAAGCTATAACTAAATAGATACAAGATTTGAAAGACAAACTAAATACCTCATTCGAGAAAAGAAAGGAACTTTCTGAATAAATAAAGATATGTATGGATAACATTGAAAAATTGTTTAAAGAAAGTGTTAATTCTGAGGAAGTTGATGTTTCTATTACAAATTTGTTGAGAAAAAATAATGCACTACTTAAAGAGGAATCGAGATGAAAAGAGAACAGGAAATTCAAGCCCTAAGAATAACAAGAGTACTTGGAAAATGAGAGCTATTGAAAGTTAAAAAAAATTCCTAAATAAGAAAAGAGAAATGTAGAAGAAAATATTAGAATCAAAGACTCAATCCTACAAAGACAACAATAGGAGATTCACACATTGAATAAATAGGTAAGATAGACAGGTGATGAAAAATTGCAGATACAAGTAGAGAATGAAAGATTGAAGCAAGATAATGAACAATTAAGAAGTAATATGAAAGTTGAAAAGGAAATTAATGAGAGACACTTTTTTTTTATACCAAAGCATGAAAATGATTGATGAGTATTTAAAGATTCAAAGGAAACTAGGTAATACAACTAAACTAGGATATACTGATAACAACAGGTCTAAAGTTGGAGACTTGTCCAAACTTGGAGCTAAATAACAATCATTGAATCCTAATGATCCTAAAAATATAAAGGGTACAATTCTACTAAACCCACTTGTTATAATTGTGGGAAGTTTGGTCACACAAAAAATGTTTACAACAAAAGATAGGTGAATGTTCTAAGAGGGACATCATTTAATGGATATTGTTAGAATTGTAATAAGTACAACCATAAAGCCTATGAGTGTAGATCAAGATTAATTGGTAGATCATTTGGAGGATTTTTTTTGGGTATTGTTACACATGGAATCATTATGGATATAAGGATGGTAAATTCATAACAAGGATGTTGTCATCAAGGAGATCCAACAAATTGCCAATAGTGGCATGTTGTGATGGTTAAGTTGTTGAGTTGTTATCCTTGCCATCAAGGTTTGAATCTAATGGGGATGAGGTCCCCCATTTGTGGCCTCACTAGTTCATAGCTCTAGGTCAAAGTGTTTACCCCTCTTTTTTACAAGGAAATCCAACAAACCATTGAACTATGTGAGAAAAGAAGGTAAAAAACCTGTTATGTGTATTACATGTGGAAAATTTGGACATTTATCAATGAATTGAAAAATGGTAAATATTAGAAGTGATTTTGGACCTCATAGAGAAAAAGGTATGGCACGTTATATATGTCACAAGTTTGGACATGTTGCATGGAATTGTAGATATCAATTCTTTATTGATAAAGATAACAAAGGAAAATGAATCATTGATCAAGAACATGTCAAAGATCAAATGAAGAAAGTTTGAGTGAAGAAAGAAGAAATCAAATTTAAAATAGGTAACCCTTTATCCTATGGAACATGGGATTTATCTTCTAACTAAGAAAGTAAGTAATTTCTTAGGGACCTTATAGTTTCACTGATTCATCTATCTATTGGAAATATATGAAAGGCTAAGTTACTAACAAGGGAGGGATGAATCAATAACTAGTAAAATTCAATCTTTATTTACCAATTAATCCTTCATGAGTATTCTGATCTAATTGCATGCATGAAAAACTGAAAGCATTAAAACATTCATAACACTTTGACACACAATATGGTGACCCAAAAACCTTCCAAATAGAAAGTAAATCTCGGGTGAGAATGATACCCACAAGCTTTAGTACTATAGTATAAAGTTGGTGGGTTAAGGCTTACAATTATCACTTATAATGATCTACCCTATTAGGAGCAATAAGGACTGCTAGGTCCACCTTGTAAAAGGATTTACAAATATACAATAAAGTATGCACTTAGTAAAGAGATTTACAAAAGACTATTAAGTCTACCTTATGAAAGGATTTAATTGTTATACCTGTTAGGATGAACCAATGGCTAATCTCTAATTTGCAACTTGATTTGCTAAATGAGATTCCTTTGAGTGTAATGATCACTTGATGCAGGAAAAGGTGAATAACTAGGGCCAAAGGCTCACCCAACTATCCAAACCACCCTACAAGAGTTAACACAATGGAAGCAAACACAAGTGGATAGCAACCAAAGGAGGAGAAGAGGGAAATACTTCTATTGATTCATCAAAATATCTTCATACATGCTGGCCAATTAGCATACATTCACATTCAATGATCCAACAAAAAATTCACACTTTCAGTTCTGCTCCCTCAAAACTTTTCTTCTTCTAAAATTTCTTCTCTCCTAAAACTTGCCTAGCTCTAAGCCTAAAATCTCTATTTATACTTTCCAAAATGGCTTACAGAACATTCTAGAACATTACATAAGAGGAGGGTTGACCTAACAATAGTCTAGACTCATCCCAAGAAAAGATCTTAAATTAAATGTCGCAAATGAAATAATTCTTGCAGGTCGGCTCGCAGAAATCACGTCCAAATACTAGCACTCGGCATACACTGGGTAACTCGGCACCTGAAGGAATGCTATAGTAACTCGACACCTAAAGAGTGCTATAGTAACTCGGCACTTGAAGAGTAACTCGGCACCTAAAGAGTGTGACAAGAACTCGGCACCTGAAGAGGGCTACAGTAACTCGGCACCTGAAGAGTGCGACAAGAGCTTGGCACCTAAAGAGTAACTTAGCACCTAAAGAGTGTGAAAATAACTCAAAATTTGAAGAGGGCTTTAGTAACTTGGCACCTGAAGAGTGTGATAGGAGCTTGGAACCTGAAGAGTAACTCGACACCTAAAGAGTGCGACAGGAACTCGACACCTAAAGAGGGCTTTAGTAACTCAGCACCTAAAGAGTGCGACAGGAGCTCGACACCTAAAGAGTAACTCGACACCAGAAGAGTGTGATAGGAGCTCGGCACCTAAAGAGTGCTACAGTAACTTGGCACCAACTGCAAAATGAGCAAAAATGAGCAAGATAACAAGGCAACCTAGGATGCTCCTGCATCATCACCTTGTTGTGATAGATAAATCTTTGCTGCTCCTTATACTACTGTAGCCTTGTACTTCACACTTATGCTTCTTATCACTTGTTACATACATATTTTTATGTGATACAATACATTACATATATACCAATCCAAATTACAATTCATCAAAGTTAGCTACAATACAAGTTACACCAAAATACACAAAGTCAGCCCAACTGCAAGAACTTGGGTTCTGAAGAAAAACTCGATAAGGTTTTGATACTGGACATCCATTATCAACACTTGACATTTTCATGCACTCGGTAGATGTATAATCTTGGTTCATACTAATCACTTCTAAGTAGTCTAAACTCAGTTTGCACTGGTGACTTGGTGAATACTTTAAAACTTGACATATAAACTAAATCACTTGATTCACATTGCATAGCTTGGTCAACACTATTACTATGAGCTTGGTATAAATTGAATCACTTGGTTGACACTGTGTGGCTCGGTCAACACTGGATTCATATCATTGAAACTGAAAACTTGGTAAGCATTGAAGAACTCAGTTTACACTAAGAAACTCGGTAAACACTAAGAAGCTCAGTTTACATTGACAATCACCAACCTAGTAGAAATTTCTTGGCACAAACTGAATATTGTTCCTAGTGCTTGGTAGCAACTATAGAACTCAGTAGAGCCTGAATTACTTGGTTAACACTATTGACTATACAATAAGCTTAATAGTAGTTAGTTGTCTAATTAAGTGTGTGTGTCACTAATAAACAAACTTGACTGAAATGTCAAGACTATCAAGTACCTTAGATTTCTTGAGCTACAACATCTATTAGCATAGATAAATGCATTGGTGATAATATTCATTTAGCACATGAAACAAGTTAAATTTGGCCACTATTGAGTTGCAAGATTGAAAGAGTTATACATTCACACTATCAGTTAATACTAAATAGAGGCAACTATTAGAATGAAGGTTACTATGGATAAACATTAACTATAGGTAAAGGAAGCCATATTGATTAATTGTATTTAAAGTTTGGTACAACTAGCTATTGGTACACTTTTTGGAAAATTAATATGGGGCTAACCTATTCATTATTACCTTACTATTTCAAAGAGTGATTGCCTGAGCACAATTTGAGTGTATATTATTAGCTATTGTGTAAATTATGATTCAGGAGGAATTAAAAAATGTTGGAAATAACAATAGGGAAAGTAAAATCTTGGGGCGCGGGGGTGGGGGGGGGGGTGTGAATTAGTACTTCAAAACTTTAACCATTAAAACATTCACCACACATCCATATCACAATTTGCATGTAAACTAAAATACCAAACTAAACATATTCATCCATAGCATGAAACACATAACACATATGACATAAGATATTTGGTTACCCATAAACCCTCCAATGAGAAGGTAAAACTGGGGTGGGGATGACACCCACAAATCTTCACTATTGTAGTTGTAAAGTGTAGCCAATTAAGGTTACAATAAGTTTGATCATAAACTATGATCTACTATGTGAAAGGTCTGCCCTATTAAAGGCTTACAAATACTATTAAACCTTACCCTATTAAAGGATTTCAACACCCTACTAAAAGTATGCCTAGTTAAAGGACTTGAACTTACAATAAAGTAAGAACCCTGTTAAAATATTTACAAAAGCCTGTTAGAACTACTCGATTAAGAGAATTTTATTGATTCACCTGGTAGAATGTCTCACCCTTGATCCTTTGGTTAGCACCTCTCTGCTAGATATTAGATCTCTTCTTTTCTAATGTATACTTGATCTTCCTGATCAAATGTATTGCTTCTATCCTCTCTCTACTTTCCTTTCTTCTCTCTAACTAATTCTACAATTCATAACATGATCACAACCTTCATAGTCACCATAAATACTTTGTTTGTGCATGCAAACCTCTCTCTTCCCACTCTTACTCTTTTATTGTTTTCCCTCCTTAAGAAGACTTAAGTGACCTAAGGTTTGGTAGGATTAAATGACTATGATTCAACCATTTTCCCTCTTAATTCATTTCTTTATTTGATTGGTTGCATGTACTACATAGGGATCCTCAATGTAGATTCATCCTTATCTTCTAAAATCATAAAACAATCCTTAAGTTAGCCCAAAAATGGTTTACATAGGAGTTTGTACCATTACAAATAACTATGTCTAAAACTATTTAATTGACATTTAAAAACTCTGATGCTCGACATCCACTATATCTTCAATGTTGTAGCATGACCTTTGAATGACTCAACATTCATTGTTCACTCGGCATCTAAGTCACTTGACATGTATTAGCTTGCTCATCACTAGAGTGACTTGACATTAATTGTTTGCTTGACACATACTAGTGCTCAACATGCATTATTTGACATCTTATGCTCGATATACACTACTTTCTTGGCATGCAATAAGTACTGTTAAGTAATGACTTAATTTTATTTTCACTCATATGTCAAAACCAAAAATGAGACCAAGAATCTCCCCCTTTGACATGAGTGACAAAAACACCTTGTCATGCATATATAAGCTTAACTTATCAACATAACTTAGATAATCTATATTCTTTACTGGGCTCACATACAAAATTTCAAAAATGTCAAAATTTTGCAAAGCTGATGACTTATTAGTCATACCTCAAAACTTCATAACTCCCCTTGAGTTGATTGTTCTATGCTATATCTAAATCTGACACTCCTATTGAGTAAATTTGTTGAGCTGTTGTCTTCCTCTATTTTTGCATTTACTCCCCCTTTGTGTATTCTCTCATTTTTGTCTTAATTCCCCTTCAATGTCCCCCTTTTTTGACACTTATGTCATGGGTGATACATTAATAGTGTGTTTCTCCAAAAATGTTTTTATGGACCTCCATTCTAATCTTGAGTGTTACATCCCAATTGTTGTGTGCTACCTCTAGAGATTGAAATTGAACATCTAGCTTGGTAGCAAGGTCTACTAAGCCATCATGAGTGGAAAGATGAGAATCTTTCTTCATCAATGTTTCAGCAAAGGCTAGTTCCTTATGTAAGACCTCCATGTGTGGGGTCAATATGGATTGAATACTTATCAAGGTAGCTCGAATATTTGCATCTTGTGCATGTAATGAAACTAGCTAACCTTGAGTGGATAAGAATATTTGAAAATGAGTCTAGCTTTGACTAGGAGACAACTTAAGAATATTACTTGTAGTCTTTAGATCTCCCTACAGCCAGTCAATAGCCCCCTATGCTTCTTGTGTGAATAAATTCACATCATAAAGGTTTGTGTATAGATAAAAGATATTCTCCAGAACCTTTTTCACATTCTCCATCTTGGTTGCTAAGTCAACCTTTCATAGTGCAATGACACTTGAAATATTGTCATTGACCTTTGTTTGAAACCTTTTCTCATACCATTCTAGAAATTTAGTATTTGTATCCAGGTCTGCATCACTAATCTTATCAACCACATTTACCAGTTGCTCAATAATAGGGTTTTTCTTCATTAGGTACTAGGAGGCTAAATGCATCAAGAGATATTTCTTTGGTGTCATATAAAACTTATCTTTGCTTATGCTCCCTTCTGAGTAACTCTTGGTGCTTCTTTCTTGCTAGAGCTTCCTGTAATATGCTCATTTCTTCTATGGTGATTGTTGCAAGATCAAAACTTGGAAGTTCAATCACCTCATCTAAGTTCATAAGATGTGCCTTCTCCAACCTTAGATGTATCAGGACTAGGCCTTGATGATTGTAATGGTGTAGCATCTACACTCAGCCTATGAAGAGTTTGACTAGGAATAGGGGATGTAGAGATTGGTAGGATATCCGATATCTAAATTGCTATATGTTCCTATGGTTTCATAGTCAAAACTGACTCTTTAGTCCTATTAGGTTCCTTGTCTTCTGTCAAAACTTCATCTTGTACCTATGAGATAGGTGTAGAACTAACTTTCAAACCTATATGGAATTGTGTCCCATCCTGCTCAATTGTAAAAACTGCTTGTACTAAAGCATTCAACACTAATGTGCTGAGATTTGATGTCACTGTGTCCGTCACTTGATATACCACAATGGGCATTGAAATATGTGTGTTAGTGACGAAACCTTGTATTCTTTCTGTACTTTTTTGTTTTTTTAGATGTAGGGGACACACTAGATGTGTCATTTTTCTTCTCCCCTACTGATGCTTTGTCAATCTCATTTGTACTTACTAATACAGGATTAGTACATAAATTTGTAGCTAAAGTAGAATCCTTTAATAGACTTTTCAAATCATCCTCTATCAAAGGATTAATGTTTTGACATATGTTATTAGAAACATACTTTATCTTTATTGTGTCTTGTTGACTTTCTTGGTCCACATGAGAGGGACTGGCACTTGACATATGTACCATAGGTACATTATGATCTTACTGCTTCTCTTCTTCAGCTATAGCCTCTTCATCTACTTCCTTCTCTGTATCTCCCTCATGTCCATCCTTGACATATACATCCTTACTAGTCTCTACTACCTCTTGTTCATCTTTTTCTTCACCAACCTCTTCAGGTGCTTGTTCAGTTGCCTTTTTCGTTGTCAACTCGTAGATGCCTTTCCATAATTGGGTGCTCTGTTTGACAACCTCTTCAATATTATTTTGCAAGATATTAGAGGCTTTGTATTTGGGAGAAAACTCCACCTCATAATTTTTTATTGCCTTAGTCATTGATGACTTGTCCAAATTTGGCATTACTCTAGCTAGAGTAGTCTCCCTTATATTTCTTTCAATTGTTAAATTGCATGGCCACCTTTTCTCAACTCTATCATATAGACTTCTAGGTAATGAGTTGGAAATCTCAATAGGAGTATTCTAAAATATGGCCATCATCTTATATAGAGACTCTTCCACCTTATTCATGTCTAACTTTCGAAGTTTATGAAACTCAACATGTGTGAACCTTGATAAATCTGCATTATTCTTAATATTGTCACACAAGTTGCCTAAATCAGAAGAGGGATTGTGGTTTATCACTTGGAATTGATTGTTGTCATCTAATTCAATCTTCTTCTCATCTAACTCAGAAGAAGTTACATACTTTCTCCTCTTTGGTTTGTCTTGTTGACTCTGCGCTGCACTAGTAATAGTTCTTTTACCTTTGGGTCTGTGAGCTTACTATGTCTTCTTTGTAGTCACCCTTGTGCTAGTCCTAGAAATAGGTACTATTGGCCTTTGTTATGTAGGTTTCAAAACTTTCTTTGGTTTACTCACTACTAGCACCTTAGTTTTCCTCTTCTTCTTTTTGGTAGGTTTAGGTGCTTCATTGGCTTCTTGTTTTTCGGCACCTTCATCATGTTCTAATTCTTCTTGGTCCTCTCCTTGACCCAAATCAGGCATTACTCTAGCTAGAGTGGTCTCCCTTATATTTCTTTTAGTTGTTAAATTGCATTACCACCTTTTCTCAACTCTGTCATATAGACTTTTGGGTAATGAGTTGGAAATCTCAATAGGAGTATTCTAAAATATGGCCATTATATTATATAGAGACTCTTCCACTTTATTCATGTCTAACTTTCCATGTTTATCAAACTCAACATGTGTGAACCTTGATAAATCTGCATTATTCTTAATATTGTCACACAAGTTGTCTAAATCAAAAGAGGGATTGTGGCTTACCACTTGGAATTGACTGTTGTCATAGAATTCAATCTTCTCCTCATCTAACTTGAAAGAAGCAACATACTATGTCTTCTTTGCAGTTGCCCTTGTGCTAGCCCTCGTAATAGGTACTACTGGCCTCTATTATGTAGGTTTCACAACTTTCTTTGGTTTACTCATTGCTAGCTTCTTCTTCTTCTTCTTTAGTACTACTGGCCTCTGTTATGTAGGTTTCACAACTTTCTTTGGTTTACTTACTGCTGACAGCTTCTTCTTCTTCTTCTTTGGTACTATTGGCCTCTATTATGTAGGTTTCAAAACTTTCTTTGGCTTACTCATTGTTGGAAGCTTCTTCTTCTTCTTCTTCTGGTGACTCCTCCTCCTCCTCCTTCTTCTTTGGTACTACTAACCTCTATTATATAGGTTTCACAACTTTCTTTGGTTTACTCACTGTTGGTAGCTTCTTCTTCTTCTTCTTTCGCTTCTTCTTCTGCTCCTCCTCCTCCTCCTCCTCCTCCTCCTTCTCCCCCTTCACCAAATCTTTCCTCAAGCTTCTTCACAAGCTTGTTTTTCTTTCTTACCACAAAAGCTATCTTCAAGTCTATTGTGATTCTTGATTTTGCTTCCTCATAACTGCCAAATGAGGTTGCACGCTTATCTATTTTTTCTACCAATAGTGTTGTGATGGTTACTGATGCCTCATCCACATTGTTTTCATAGGGTAATGGCTTGAGCCATCTGACCCTTGGAACAATTGCTTGTACATATGTATGATCAACATCAACTAGAAAAAAAACATCATTATAATATTTCTCCACTAGTGACACTAGTATTCTCAGTCTCTATTTCATAGACTTCTTAAAGTCCTCAAAATAGCTTGTCATTACTAACTCAAAGTTATCCCTAAGTTGCTCTATGAACTCTCTAATATGAACTACAATAGACCTATTATTATTCCAAGAAACTTCGCCATATGAAGGAAATGTGTTGTTCACATAGAAAAATATGCAAACAAGTAAAAAGAAAAAATTTCATTGTGCATTCTTTGTCTTTCTTATGGCCCCCAAGTTTTCTGATAACTGTTGAAGTTATAAATCAGCAAGGTCATAAGTGTGGTCCTTCTTCACTATCTTATAACCTAAATCTATAGCCATACAAGATACATTGTTCAATCTGCTAGATTGATAGAACTTGTGAGAAATTACCTCCTTAGCATCACTTCACATGGTCTTGGGTCTACCTAGGGTAGGATACCTTGTTACTCATTGGATGATCCTTTTTGTGATCTTGGTAGGGCCATTTTCCAACCATACAGAGTGATCATGTATTCTGCTAAGTACAATCTTAATCCATTTCATTTTGAATACATTTGGAAAATCTAGGGCACGGGTTAATCCTTTTCTCTCTACAATTTTGTTTTCCTCCTTCAATACTCCATCTACACACAATTTTCCATACAAATCTCTAATTTCCATGTCTTCAATGCTTCCAACTTTACATGTGTAGCAACATCTAACATCTTGTATCATCAAGACCCATGGTGGTATCATCAATAACACACCAAAAGGATCTCCCTTGTATGATATCTTAGGAAAATCTTAGAAGGGTAGTTGTTTAATCTCATTACTTATTCATTAAACATTCAAAACCTATTTTCCTTCCTTCTTAATAGCAGTAGAAGAGCTAGATGCCATTTTAAATAACTAGGGTTTTCAATAATTTAGACAATGTAGCTTGACACATGATAAATACCTTATGAATCTAATGATTGGTGATGATTAGCACTTGAATCTAGTTCACAAACACTTGACTCCTCAGTTCACCTTATTCTCTTCGTGCTCTCTCCGATCTCAAACGAATGCAAATGGTTGAAAATTGACTATATAACCCTTACAACTTGGCAATAAATGCTCAGTACTTACATATTTGTAAGTTAGACTATCATAGTAATTTCAACTCATTCGGCTTACACATAATTTCTACTATACTCAACAACCACAATGAGCTTAGAAAATACTATCACCCTTAATAGCTCAGCATCAATTGAAATTTCATTTTCACTCAGCAACAACTATGAAAATTTTCATGCTTAGCAACAACATGAAAATTAACAAAAATTATAGATTTCTTCCAGGTTCTAACCAATAAATTGCATCTTAATTCATGCACATATAATCTTTTTAGAACTTAGATTCTTGGAACTGATGTAAAATATATCATTGAGATATTAGTCCCACATACCTTTTGATTGCCTAGTTGGGGGTGGTGTGATCACTTGATCCATTGGATGAAGTGACCTCATCTGAACTTGATGTGTTGCAATGTTCCTTTTTCTTCCATGTCTTGTTCATCTACACTTTAACTTTCTCAATATTGACCTTCTCTTTGCCTTTATTAAATTCACTGCTTGGTGTTTTTGACCTTGTTGGGCAGTTTCTACCAATGTGACTAGTCTTCAAGCAACTAAAACATGTAGTTTGACTCAACCATCTATTGTAATCACTTCTAAAATATATTCTAATGCAATTCTTAGCAACATGTCCATACTCTTGACAATAGTGACAACCATACCATGTATTGTAATCCCAATTGTAGGATTTTCCATTGTGTTGCACCTTTGGCTGCTTGCTAGATGTCCACTTGGCATAAGATCTACATTCATATGTTTTAAGTCCATTCTTTTGAAAATTGTGGCAATATCCTTCAAATTTTTGTGTGCTTGAAGTCTTGGTCTTGCATTCTTGTTCCTGATGCTCTTGCTTGTTGCACTTATGACAGTAACCCATGAATTTCTACTTAGGGTTTTGATTTACATTGTTGCTCCTGCAAACATTGGTTGTATGACCTAACTTTCCACAATTATGACAAGTGGGTTTGTAGTTCTTACCTTTTCTCTTTCTTTTTTCACCACTTTTAGATGATTCTCCTTCCTTAGTACTGGTGTATTCCAATCTAGTAGTATCATTATTAGATCTAGGAGATCTCATTAATTTCTCAAATTATTTGATGGCTTCACTGGGATTTTTGAAACTTTTAGCAAATTATTTCTCTTCTTAGTTCATTCCTCTGTTGTTCATTTTGTAACTTCAAGGTTGTGATCTCAAGGTCCTTTCCATTCAATTCATGATTGATAGTCATTACTTGATTCATTGTTTCTAGTTGCATGTTAGCAATCCTTTGTACCTCTCATGTATTCTCTTCCATTCTGTTGGTTAGTATCCTTTTGTCATCTTCAATCATGACTTTGTATTCCTCAATTTTTTTTTCTTCTTGGTCACCTCACATAGCAATACTGATTGGACTTGTTTTTCTATCTTAAGATTTCTGACCTCTTTAGTTTGGGCACCATTCTTTTCCATCAGATGTACAACTACTGCATCAAACTCACTTGAGTTTCCATCTGCAAACAATTCAATAGTGTCTTCCTCTTGGTAATGTGTGTCATTCTCCTCAATAGCCATCTCTTTCCTTCTCTTTAATGAGTGCTTCAACTCATCTCTTGCTTCGTTGAGTTGGTGTAGGGCAAGTTGGTATTCAATCTTCTGGTTCTTAATGACTTTTCCCAACTTGTAGACTTTCATCTTCAAGATTTTTCCTCAAAGATGCAAAGCTTTCCATTCTAGAGAACCTAGCTTTGATACCAATTATTGGAAATAACAATAAGGAAAGTAAAATTTCTTTGGGGGGGGGGGGAATCAGTACTTCAAAACCCTTACTATTAAAATATTCACCACACATCCATCTCACAATTTGCATGTAAACTGAAATACCAAACTAAACATATTCATTCATAGCATGAAACAAATAACACATATGACACAAGATATTTGGTTAACCAGAAACCCTCCAATGAGAAGGTAAAAATGGGGTGGGGATGACACCCACAAATCTTGACTACTATAGTTTTAAAGTGTAGCCAATTTAGGTTACAATAATTTTGATCATAAACTATGGTTCACCCTGTGAAAGGTCTGCCCTATTAAAGGCTTACAAAGACTATTAAATCTTACCCTATTAAAGTATTTCAAAACCCTACTAAAAGTGTGCCTAGTTAAAGGACTTCAACTTACAATAAAGTAAGCACCCTATAAAAGGATTTACAAAATCTTGCTAGGACTACTCGGTTAAGAGATTTTTATTGATTCACCTGTTAGAATGTCTTAGCCTTGATCCTTCAGTTAGCACCTCTCTCCTAGACATCATATCTCCTCTTTCTTGATGTATATTTGATCCTCCTAATCATACGTATCACTTATGTGCTCTCTATGCTTTCCTCTATTCTCTATAACTAATTCTGTAATTCATAACATGATCACAACCTTCATAATCACCATGAATACTTTGTCCGCACATGTAAACCTCTCTCTTCACACTCTTACTATTTTAGGGTTTTCCCTCCTTAAGAAGACTTAGGTGACATAATTTTAGGTAGGAATCAATGACTATGATTCACCCATTTTGTCACTTAAATCATTCCTTTATCTGATTGGTTGCATGTACTGCATAGGGATCCTCAATGTAGATTTGTTCTTATCTTCTAAAATTGTAAAACAATCCTTAATTCAGCCCAAAAATGGTTAACATAGGAGTTTGTACCATTACAAAAACTATGTCCAAAACTATTTACTCGACACTTGAAGCTCTAATGCTCAACATCAACTATATCTTCAATGTTGTAACATGGCCTCTAAATGACTCAACATCCACTATTCACTCAACATATGAATCACTTGACATGTATTAGCTTTCTTGTCAGTAGAGTGACTTGACACTAACTATTTGCTGGGCACATATTGGTGCTCAACATGCATTATCTGACATCTTATGCTCAACATACACCACTTTATTGACATGCACTAAATATTGTTAAGTAATGAATTAAGTGTATTGTCACTCACATGTCAAAACCAAAATTAGATAAAAAATAAAGAGTTGAAATGAATAATTCACAAACCCTATTCAACTTGAGCAATGAGCCTTGTAGAATATCTAACATTTGAGAACTTGAAGAAAATAATTCATAGGACCATCATGACACTAAACATTAACACACATGTATTGATCAAGACTTCGAAGGAGCCCAAACCTAAATACAAACTCTACCCAGTAAAGGCAATTGAAGTAGATAACATTAGTACCCTATCCTTTATTCCACCTTGAGTAATGCTAATAGAAGAGATCATGATATTCATACATTGTAAACTAAATGAATTGGGTGATGCATACATAAGCAAAGAATATTTAAAGATGTGTGACAAAAATTGAAAGATGAAAGAAGATTCAAGCATTTGGAAATAAAGGGTTCAACCCATATAGTTAACTTGCCTATATTCCATGATAAATACATTTGCATAGAAGGTGAGAGACTGATCAAAGTCACAAAGAAATCTATTCTTTCAAAGAATGGGTTATCGACACTAGGTAAAGAGTATATCCTAAGGTTGAACTCAAGAAATGAAATTGAAGAATTGAAAAATCTAAGAAAGATCATAGAGCTATGACTATTGGTGATATAAAATATCCAGAGGTAAAGTTTTTCTTAATGATTATTAGCTGCATGGTTTATTAGTCAAGTTAATTAAACGTAATACCTAGAGGGGTTGTGCATGTGTTCAATGAGATAGTTACATTGAGAGAATATTATGATCAAGTAGACATCACCAAGATTCAATTTTTGGTGAACTTGAAAAGAATCCAACCCGATAAGAAGCAAGAAATGAAGTATGGATCATTACTGGTGTGTATATTTTTCTATGTACAAAATTTATTTACTAGCATTGGTAATGTTTTTTGGGAAACAAATAGGCTCAAAATCTATAAAATGAATGAGAACATAAATCAATTAGGAGAGAATTTTAATTCAATAATCTAGGGATACTTTAAAGAATTTCAAGGGAGAATGCATCAGAGGTATAGAATCCCTCATATTGTAGAAATGTACATTGATATCATATGTTTTCTAGTAAATAAAAACACCTAATGATTAAAGAAGTTGAACCTAGAACATCATGGATTCCACCTATGGGTTAATAAACCTACAAAAAATAAACAAACTTAAAACATTGATAATTTGTTGATCTTTCCTAAGGATAAGGAAGAAAAAATATTTTGAACTTATGAAGCAACTTATAAGACAATCACATCAAATCTTATGAAGCTTAAGATTGAGAGAAAGAAAAAGAAGTCTAGAAAATGTAGAAGCTAAGAAAGCAACATAAGTAGGAAGTAATTACACTAGGAGAGAGAAACCTAAAGCAATCCCTAGAAAATATGAAAAGATAAAAGGGAAGATGACTACTAGGCAAAATAAAACCCCTACCTTGCAAGCTATTGGCGAAATACTTGGAATTGAGAAAACTGATGAGGGAATATCTACCAGTATTGAATTTTTTTTAGAAGTGGTTAATCAAATAAGACTAAAGCCAAATCAATTGAAGTTGCTACAGATCAACAACTAAAGACCTATCAAAAGAGGATAACCATGAGTCAAACCAAAGAATCATCAAGTACTATAAAAAGGAAGAATAAGACATAATTTGATGATGAAAGACCTAAATCACAAAAAGAGGGAATTGATATAGGTAAGAAAAATAGGCATCACAATATCAAGATATCAAAGACAACAAACAAAATTGTAAAAGTCATTAAGTAGGATGAACTTGTTGGTAACATTAGTCAACTAACTTTGCAAGAATGACTGAAGAAGGTGAAAATATTGTTGAGGATATTATTGCATCTCATTTTATAAGTTCAAAATATTTTAATGTGAATTGAAAGGCCACATTCCAAGTGTATTACTTGATGTGTTGAATACTAGATGGGAATCAATATCTCAACTTGACAAGACAATAAGAGAAATAACTCTCATGAATGCAATGCCATAAATGATTGCCAAATATGTTGATGAAAATTTAGAGAAGCATGAAGATAGATTCTATATCAAAATAAGGATTTCCATATTACTGGAAAGACAAAAATGGGAGTAGAAAATGAAGCAATAACAATATAGAAAAGAGTTTAAAATATTGATCAACCCAAAACACAAGAGACTATAGAAAAAATACAAGTTGGAGACATGTTTGCCATGAATAAATTCATTGGTGACATATCTAGTCACAATGCAAGAGATAAAGTACATATTGATCTCACTAAGGAATAAGATGATGAAGAAATTGAGAATGTTAGTATAGACCCTAATTCACCTATTATAGCTAATAGAGAGAAAGATAAAGATGTAATAATACAATCACCTTTAAAAGAAAACCTAATTGAACTACAAGATGATGTTGTAGATACAAAAGTTGATAAGGAAGATGGAGCTAATAAGGAAAATTAACATGAATAGGTAATTGATGCTATAGGTCATACATAATAGGAAAAAAATTAGGAGCCACGAGGAGAGGAACAACAAGAGCAACATGCCAACAAAGAAATAGAGAAGGAAACAGGTGCAACTAATGTAGAAACATGGGAAGAACATGTTGATGTTTCTATAGGTACTTAATAGGTCCAAGGTAGAATTCTTGAAGAAACTATAGATCAATTTAAACATCATGATGCAAAAATAAGGAGAATGAAGAAAAAGTAGATGAACAACACAAAACACTAAGAGGTGAAGAAGATACACAAAGTAGTTCACAAGAACTAACTATGGTTATAGATGATAAAAAGAAGAGGAAAAGGAATGTTGAAATAGATGATGATGATAAAATAGATGAAGACAACCCTGAATGTGAGATTTTAAACAAGTACCCTTAGACTCTGAAGTATAAAGAAAAAATCCTATATGCATAGAAGATTTTTAAGAAGGTAGAAAAGGATAGATTAAAGAGGGAGAAGCAAAATAAGACAATTTTAAGGAGAATAGTGAAGTATTCACTAAGTTATTACAAAAATACCAATTGATGGAGATGAACCCTTAATTGATCAACTAAAAATATTTGTTGATACAATAAATAACTCATAACAAGATTTGGGAGCTAAATTAGGCAAGAAGACCAAGAAGAAACTAAAAGAAGATTTAATTTAAAAGTTGATGCAGAAGAATGCACTAATTAATATCTCATTATCTGAACATATTAAAGAAATTAAAGAGATCTTAAAGGAAGCAATCAAGATATACAGTAAGACATGTATCCTTATACATTTCATTGTAAATATTGATACCAAAATTGTAGAGGTTAATGCTCACATGACTACCATTGTAAGTAAATTGGACCGTGTCACTACAACTATTATGGAGCAGACAACCAAACTGAAGGAATTATCTTACAGAGCAAGAAAGTTGTGAGAAGAAGAAGGTCATATCAAAATACAATCACTTGAATTACAAGGTATGATCCCACCTCTTATGTAATAAAAAGCTTATTGACACAAAAGAGATGAGTACTACAAGAAAGATAGAAGAACTTGTGGTAGATCTTAATGTCCACATCATTGCACTTATTGGACTAAAGGAATCATAGACACAACTATTGACAAGTGCAAAGGCTAAATTCAAATTTTCTTTTGATAAGCTATGAATAGGCGAGTACCCCTATATATAATTTTTTCTCTAATATTTGGCATTATTTCTAAAAAGAGGGAGAATTTAATCCAATTATAGTTGAATATCATAAAATGGGAAGAAGTAATAAGAAAAAATGTAGACTGTATGCAAGAAGGGAGAATAAATAAGCGAAGCATGACCTAAGGGGGAGTAGTATTATTTTGATAAGTGTTGTATACAACAATCAATTAAGGAGTATAGTTTTATACACTTTGAGATTGAAGTTTTTTCCATCAATGCCAAAGGGGGAGAATGTTAGTTGTAAAATATTAAGCATGATTATTGATGAATATTTTGGAGTTTTTCATTGATGTAAAACCATTAAAGAGGTAATATCATAATTGAGAAGTTGGACCAATAAGTGAATAGGCAAAGACAACAAGTAAAAACATATACCTTATCGTTAAAAGATGCTAAATAAGAAAAGTATTATCAGTAACTAGAATACACTACCAAAGAGTAAAAAGGAGAATTTTTTTCTATTGGGGAACAAAAATTACCAGTAAACGAAGAATGAAACAAACATTTAAATAAACCTATCAGTTAGTCAACAAATAGGTTAACTATAAATAATTTTTGTAAAATTGATGCATGTCATGATAGAACATGATTCATTGAATCTAGAAAAAAGATGAAACATCTTACACAAATTGAGGAATCAAGGGAGATTATTTATAGAGATTTGTGAACAAATTTTAGTGATAAATTCAAGGAAATTTTAGCTAATGAAAATAAACTTATTCTACACCTTGGGAATGACAAAAAGAGAGAGATATAGTTAATGTGGTCAAATAATTGAGAAGATCAAAAGTGAGGTGGATTATGAAGGAAGCTAAGGAAGATCCTAAAGCCCTAATTATGTTTCATAAGTGAATGAAAGATTAGATTAAGAGGAGAAAATGTAACAAAGGACTGCTGGATAAAAAAGTAATGAATGAGTAATAAATAATTCCATAATTAAGGAGGAACCGTAGAAAAAACTATAGAAAGGTGAAAAAATGATTGTCTGTAGAGAGAGAGCATAAAGGATCCGACAAGATTTTGGAGGAAGCAATTATAGTTCAAACTCTTTTTGTTTTTCCTAATAGTTTGTGATAAGTAGCTAAAATCCTTTAACTAGGTTACTCTTAATAGGGTATGTAAGAGATTGTGATAAGTCTAGGTTGCACTATAAAAGTGGGATAATATCTCTTAATAGAGCAACCTTTTATAGGATTGCTAGATACTTTTAATAGGGCATTGATCACTCCTAACAAGGTGAGTCACTTAGAAGGTGACAACATTGTAGCTTCCAATAAGGAAACCTTATCCACTGTAGCGATGAGTTGTGGGTGACATCCCACCACAAGTTTTCCCTATAACCAAGGGTTTTTGTGAGACTAAAAATCAATTGTTGTGTGTGCATGATTTGTGTTGATGATTATTGCCTTACAACCATACATTTTAGTAATAGGTAATATAATTACATGGTAGCAAGCTAAAGAAAAAATTAAATATATTTAATGATTTAAAGATAAAGTTTGAATTGGTGAAATATGTTGTAGTATTGATGCACTCACCTAACCCCCCCTACCCTTCATTACCCATCTTTATACATAAGCATGATTAGAGGTTTATTTGATGGAGAATAACCTTTGAGAGTCAGAATGGGTTGAGTGACATTAACTTGATTAGGATCTTGCCTCTTCATAGACTCACGACTAGAAGGGAGAGTATTAAGGAGATTAAGATAAACCTATTTTTCTAAGGAACTCTTAGAATAGGGTGTGTTACCTTCCACTAATGCTTCATCTCTACAATAGGGTATATTACCTTCCATTAGTGCTTCATCTTTACTAAGAGTATCAAATGAAGGCAAGATGACATTGATAAAAGAAATTATAAAGTCCTCCTCTCACTCTAAAATATCCCTAAGAGGAGGGTATGTTTAGGAGGAGGAGAAATATCAAGCATGTCATGTTGAAATAAAATAGAATAAGCATCAACCATGATATCACCCTTTTAACTAAGGTCCTTGCATGAGGAAGAGAGTAATCCAGGTCATTATCCAAGGGTTTATCCTAAATAAGAGAATCATACCAAATATCTCTATCAAGAAAGCACACCATAGAAGAAAAAGGAGAGAAATTGAAAGAGGGTATAAAATCACCCTTAGAAAAAATATCCCCATGGATAAGAATTATGAACTCTCCTTCACAAATAGAAATAATATTAAGAGAAAGGTTAAAACCATATTCTTTCTCTAACAGTTCCTTATAAGGTGATGTAAGAGAGGACAATGCAACATTACATACATTAAATTGCTTCTTTTTAGAGGAAACATATTTTAAATGAGGATGATGTCTTTTACAAAGTGGATAGAGTGGTGGTAGATAAATGCTTTATAAAAAAAATTCAATCTAAGAGAAACACATATAAGCTAAATCTAGACATGCAATGCAAAAGAAGATTCTCTAGAAATATAAAGAGATAAAATAAGATAGATCAAGGGATCTAACTCCAAAAAAAAAAGTGAAGATGCATCTGGTTTAACAAAATGTTTAGGGGGAAAATGGAAGCACTTTATAAGAAGTGTATCAAATAAGACTTACAATTTTACATTAACATTCAATACAAGAGAAAGAGGGGCTTCCAAAAAAAACTCTCAATATAACCCAAGCTAGATTAGAAAACCGCAAAGCAATGAAGGCATGTCAATAATAAACCCAAATTATACCAAGGAAGTATGCAAGAAAGTCCTCTTTCATGCAATATAAATTAATTAAAGATATATAATTTAAATTGTGAAATTTAACTAATTTCATGAATGAAAAGAGTAAAATGTTGAAGTTGATAAAAGATCAACTCCACAACTCCCAAGAATCACTTGCATGCAAACACTTGTCACAGAAGAGAGAAGCAAAAAGCTATGGAGGTTGAAATTGCCAGATCCATAGATGAGACATTCTTGATGAACAAAAAGAAAAATTTCTATTATCAAAAGTGAATGAATAAAATTACAAAGAGATCAATCCTTATAAAAGGAGATCAAAACCCTAATAGGAAAAACCTAGGTTGCATGATAATAATTAATAAAAGAATTAATTATTATATGCCCAAAGTTTAGCTTAAGTAAACTAGAGATAATAAGTGACTTAATAATTAAATCAAAATGATTTAATTAATAAGGCAACATCTTATTACTCTAATAGCCTCCCTTAAGATAAACTTAGGGAGTAGCTAAAAACCTAGAAACTATTGTTGAAAGAAAATTTGGGTCCTAACAACAACCCTTGATGAGGTACCCAAGCACAACCAAATCTCTACAAAGAAGAGAAATAGAGAAAACCACATGATAAAACCTCTACTAAAAAAAGAGATGGAAATAGAATGTTCTAGAAGATAGGAACAAAATGATGATCATGAAGAACACCCTGAAGCATGAAGCTACAAACATTGCCAAATTGCTGATCTAAAGAACCTCCACTATATAGAACATGACTAGGTAGAGAAGACTAAGTCTAAAGAGCTGATCAATCAAATATGGAAGGTATCTTCATGGCCTCCAAAAATAGGAATGAAAGAATTTCTATATGGTAAATGATCCATCTCATTAAAATACATAGGTATCCAACCACTACAATTGCCTAGTACATAGAATCAAATACTAAATACATAGCTCACTCCATCAAACCAAGAAAGAAATAGAACCAACATAACCCCCCTATAATTTTGAGAGGTAAGACATAAACACTAAAACTCAACATAATATCTCCTGTAGAAAGAAGAACCAAGAACATTGAGAGTGCAGAAGAAGTACAAACACCTACAATGGCATGTGTCATCGACACATCATGACACTAACATCATGGAAGGAACACTCACTTAAAAAAGAAGATGGAAAATATGGCCAACATAAAATCCCTCAAGGCACTTTATAATGTAGTGTAAGTACAACAAAATACAAAGATATGGAAGATCCCAAAATGCAATAGAGTGGCACTTTATCTCAGTACATTTGCAAAAATACAACAAAAGGACATCAATAAAGATCAAAAGAGGCATAAGGATGATACAAGAGATAGTAAAATCCATGAAAATCATTTGAAACAATAAAATTGATCTTCAGACCTAAAATAACCGAGATATCCATCAGAATGCAAAAAAGAAAAAAATTGGAAGGGATTTGCCTAGAGCAGAATCTAGAAAATAGAATGTCTCAAGATATGTCTCCTGGAGTGCAAAATAGAACTCCTAAATTTGACAGCCAAAAAATCATCAAAAGAGCACCAAAACTAAAAATAACCTACACAACTAGAATAGGCTTGGAACTAGCTTTTTGAAGATATCTCATTTGCAAAAAATAGAGTTTGGATGAGCAAGTTATGGAAAAAAAACCAAATGTAGGTCAAAAAAGCACTAGAAGGGCAAAGAAATTTTTTACTGCCTCAGGATCCATGCCAAAATGCCTCAAATATATTTATCAAAGAAGTGTATCGAAGAAGTGCTAAATATATTCAATTAACCCAGTTAAAATATAAAAATACATCTTTGGTAAGAGATGAAATAAATGGTGAAAGAATTACCTTGAAATGTGTAAGAAAGTATACCTTTTTCACTCTAAAAATAAAAATCTAAAACTATAATTTAACTTCTGACTGTGAATTCACAATCATGATAGAAAACACATAAAATCTTGTTTTTACCAAGCCTCTTGGAAGACATCGACATGGTGGTAAAGTATCTAGATACTTTACAAGATTATGAAAATGTTCCCAAGACACAATAACGAATTTGAATCAACATGCCAATAGTGGCATGTTGTGATGGTTAAGTTGTTGCGTTGTTATCCTTGCCATCCAGGTTCAAATCTCATGGGGATGAGGTCCCCCGTTTGTGGCCTCACTGGTTCATAGCTCCAGGTCAAATCGTTGGTGGTACCGGTGGGCGTGTCGCGCCAGCGCTACCGGTCACGTTAAAAAGTTTACCAGGTGCATTTAAAAAAAAAAAAAAAAAAGAATTTGAATCAACATCATCAAAAATATTTCGTCAAGTAGTTTTTTGATGTGCAATCACAATTCAGATATCCTACTCCTACACATTGTAAAACTTGATTTTTGTTTTGGTTTGATGAGCAATTACCTTGGTCAAGCCAAATATTGAGGAATCAAAATTGATATTGAAATGTAATACATGAAAGGAAGTAACACAAATGTAAATATTCACCTTGCTTGAAGAAACCCTTGTCAATAAGGATTTTTTAATTCTTGTATGTTATCAATGTCGTATTTGCAATGAAGGATGTAGGAAATCCCCACAAATGTAGTGGATCTACCAAAAATTCATCATGGATCCATGGATGCAAATTTCCATCAATGTAGGAGATAATAAAAGATTCAATGTAGATCTCCTCCCATGATGCTAGATCTTGAAGAGGAAATACTCACAGAGAATTCTTGAATCTTGAATTCTTGAAATGAATTAAGTTATCTTCTATCTTGACCATCCTTGTGTGTGTAATGATTTCCTATGATGCAAAAACCAAGTTCCTAGGCTTCCTTTTATACTATTTTTTGGGATCGTAAACAAAGCAAGTTGATAGTGTCACCAATTTTAAAACTTGACTCCCCAAGAAAAACCTTTCCCAAGGATTCAAAATCCTTTGGGAATAGGTCAACCTTGATTGAGCTATTCCATGATAGGTTGACTCGGGTCAACCTATTCCTCCCAATTTGACCTATTTTGGGGTTATCTCAAAGAAAGATAGCCTTGAGGGTCTCACAAACTAATAGAACTAAAAAAGAGGAAACTAAATAGGAGAAGGAGTTGATTGAGCACAAATCCATCCACAGTCCATGAGGTCACTAAAGGAAGGGATATAAAAGGTCTTAAATGATGGGGGATCCCATTTTAGGACAATAAATATGGTAATTTAAATAATCATATATATTTTCATCTTCTTTCATTACTATTGCTTCGATTGTGATGTATTTTCTAGCACATATTTCACCCCTTACGTTGATGGATATCTTATGAGGTATCTTTCCCTTACACTTGGGAGGAAAGGTATCTTGCATATTCTTTATCTCTTTGTCTTAGGATAAAATTTCCTTCTAATGATATCTATTTATCATGTGATGTTATTTTCCTATATTGAATTATTTTCTTGATAACGATTCTCTCTTACAATAGGTGTAGTCCTTAATCATCATCTCTTCTTTATTTAGATAAATATGTTCACTATAATATTTTTCCATAACTATGTTTTAAAGTTTATCATCCTTCATTAAGAATCCCTATTTCACTTGGACACATGGGGATAAATGGGTCCACTCTTTTTCTCTCTCCCTCTTTTGTCTTAAATTTTTCATCTTCATCCAAACACTCCTCTTGAAGGTAGATAACTTGTTATAAAGATCTCTTACTTTCAAGGGTATCTTCTCATGAGTGACATATCCTTTCATGATTATATATTTTATTATCTTATTAGATCCAATGCTCTTGGTTAAGTTTGTGGCACACATTATTGCTTAAGGATATATCCTTGTTGCTAGAAGTAGTTATCCTTGATTCTCTTTCCTATGATGTCTATTACTACATAGTAATCATAAGGAGGGAGGAATACATACACCATCCATTGTACTATAGTTATGCAATTTTTACTTTTTGTTACAAGCATTCCCTGATGAGTATAAGTGACCCTTGTGTTGGAAATATAATAGGAGTAACTTGGGGGGGGGGGGGGGTGAATCAGTTACCACAAAAAATAACCTAGATCGATTAGATCTCAATACAAATCAAAAATTTGTGTAAACAGAACTCTCCTATAACTTAGCAAATACACAAAAACTCGATTTACACTAACAAATGCTATAACTTGATAAATACTGAAATAACTTGGAAAATGCTTATAATGAAAATATTAAGCTATTATCTGTGATTGATCTTACTTTAACTTAGTTGCATACACATTAAAGAAATAACATGAACACAATCGACACCAAGATTTAACATTGAAACCCAATTTGGGAAAAACCACCAATTGCAACTAGTCATTGATTTTCACTTTTCTAAAGTGAGTCCTGTTAGGAGCCAAACCTATTAATGGTTAAAAAACATACTATTAGGTGTGACCCTATTAGAGGATTTAATCACCCTATTAGGAGTGGCCTTGTTAGAGGTCTTCAAACAATTCAATAGAAATGTCACCTTGTTAAAGGATTTACAAATAGCTACTAAGCCAACTTTGTTAAGAGATTTAGATCACTGCTACAATGGTTAGAGAGGAACAATGAGATGAATTGATTTCTGATGCAACTAAATTGCTGATTATAGATCTCAATTCTGGCTTGTATACTTGATTCTTCCTGATTGAATGTATCTTTGTGGCTCAACAAGGATATTCTACTTATCCTTCTAATTTGCTTCCTCTAGGTATTATCAAATCTTCAATTATGTTCCACTTATTCAATCCTCAACTTGGCCTTGTATATATATCTTACACATTGTCACATCAACTTGAATAAAACTTAGAATACTTAATATTCATCTCTTCAGTCGGCTAGAACCAAAAAATAATTCAATTGAACTCAATATGCCAAAATAAGAAAATCCTTTGTTAGCCGATCTTGCTTGGTAGATACTAACTCAAAGTGATTTTCCTATGTTAACCAAGTAAACTTGGTTAACACTACATATTTACAAAGTTCCTTTGGTAACTGCATGAGGTCGGTTAATACTGGTTCCATCCAACATTTCCTTAATTATTGAGTGAGCTCGGTTAACACTCAACTTCTGCAAACTTTCCTTTGTCAACTTGGTAGACACTATCTTCTGAACTAGGCAAACTTTAGAATGCTTGTCAGATATAGGAAACTATCTTCAATGCCCGAGTGAGCTCAGTTTATACTGACTAGCAATGATATGACATTTTGTGTAACTTCAAAGATAATACACAATTAATCAATTGTTTCCAACACCTTGTCGATCTCTAGGATTTACATTTACATACACACATCTCTATGGATAATAGAACCTTTCCCATCCATAAATAATATAAACATATGCTATCATTTTCCTATAATTAAATTAGGCTATTCAATTCTATTCATTTCATGGGGCTAACTACCATTCAATCCTATTGTTTACTTTTATTTTTATGTGATTGACTATCAAGAACACAAACCTACTAGACTATTCAATTCCAACCCCTTATAGGATTGACTATTGGGCATACAAATCCACTAGACTATTCAATCCTATATCCTTGGTGACTTATAGTAAGTCACAGAAACCTTAGTGGGCAAGCTAATCAATTTCTTCTCTCTCTTTTCATTTCATGTTATAAAGATAGAATCATGCAGGATGTTTTCCTTTTTTGGTGTAGTACATGGAAAGTGTACCTCCAAAGGAGATGACTAAACCCCCAAAAATAACAATATAATAGAAGTATAACAAGATACAATTTAAAATAACTCACTTTATTAATAAAAGATCTTCAATTATACAATTGAATACCAATTGATAAGACAACTCACATACAATATGTTCGGTTGTAAGGCCTTCTCGGTTATGACCAATACATTCTAGATTATAGAGAAAAAATCACTTCTCTCATGCTTCCTCCAACCATAGTACTACTATATCTCTTGTTAAATGCTACCAAGAATGCTACTTCTAAGAGTCAATGACATTAGATATATCCATCCGAAGACATAGGTCATCTTTGAGTTCACATTCTCCAATAATAGAAAACATGTTATACAATATAGGACTAACCCTCAATAAATTAATGACCAAATACATAATACATCATAAATACCTTTTGTGGCCTCTAGTATAGTTCCACATGTTAACCATCTACCTAGATTCAATAGCACATAAGCTAACTCTTAAATATAGAAACTAGTCATCATAAGAGGAATAACATAGGAAATTAGCACCTGAGAAGATGAAGCATAAATTTTATCAATTGTAGCATTACAGTATGTGAACTTAGGATAATGATCCATGATAGGTCCACAATATGAAGCCAAGCTCACAAAATTGAGAAAGTACAAACAAGTGTTTGCAAAATCAACTGTCAAATAGATAACTAGAAAACATAAAACAAACAAATATATTTTTGGGTGATGCAAGATTTCCATTAGCCAAATGAATCTCCTACATAAAATTGTAATGCCTACCCCTAGTTTAGTTTCATCTTTCTTGTAGGCTTCTAGGATTAAGCCTAAGTCTAGGGGGAGTGGATGTAATGCCTACACCTAGTTTACTTTTCATGTTGTATTGCAAGATTCTTTTAGTCCTATTTTATGTTTATGTTTATGATTATTGGTACTTGGTTACTAGATTAGATTAAATTTATTTCATATTCAGTTGATATATGTGTTGAGTTACTTAGCTTATTTTAGTTATTTCAAGATTATTTCAATGATTATATATATGTTCATTTAGTGACTTTGAGTTATTCCATGATGTTAGTTTTTGAGAAGAAACATAGGTTTTACAGGGATCGCAGTTAAAGCTTAGCCAAACATAGACAAGTCACAAGGCTGATAATAAGCACGAAAGCCTAGCCAAACACAATGGCCAATGAAAAGGCTAGTTCAACTTGCATCCAAAAAGCTAGAACAAGAAAAAGCCAACTTGATAAAAAACAACAGTAACCTAATAGCAAAAGATAGGAAAAAAGAAACCATGATTACTCTTTTGTCTTTCACTCAAGCTCCTACATTGTTTGAGCTACTTCATAGACTTTGTGAATCTCCTCAGCAATCTACTTCCTAACTCTTCTAGGCTTCTCGGTCTAGGCTACCAAAAGTAATTTTTGTTGCCACATCCTTTTCCACCCTGGCTCGTTCTTTGTCCTTGTCCTCACTCTCGTCCAGCAGACCTCTGGCTTTTAACATTCTAGTAAGGGACAAAATGTTATCATTGATAGAATTGAGGATGGAAATCATATGATTCACTAGATTATGGTTATAGTTTTCTAGGTTCAGGATTCTCTTCTCAGCTAAACTGATTCTATCCTCCTTATTCTTTTGATTTCCCAGACCTAGCTCCTTCGTATTGTTTTCCATTTGGCCAATTTTTTCCTTTACCTCTTCTAGTTTGTGTTAAAGCCATTTGATTGACCTAAAATTGTTAATCATGCTATTTCAAGCATTATTCAATAGATTCATGCCCTTTTTTTAGTATTATCCATTATTACCACCATAGTTGGATTGATGAGTTCTTCGAACTGGAGCTGGCCCTATTTTTCTTCTAGAATTTGGGGATTCATTGTCTCTCTGACAATCTCCATCTTGGAAGTTCTAACATTGAAATTTCTCCATGCATTTCACCTATCCTTAATAATCACTTCTCCACCCTCTCCTCCAATTTTCTCCTTCTCCTACTCCTAGGGATGAATAGGGGAAAGAGGAATTGCTAAGCTATCCGGCCCTGACCTGAAAACCCCCTCAGCATTCATCTAATTTTCCCTCTTCCTTTTCTTAACAACTAGTTCCTCCCTCTTAATTTTTGTCTTCTTCTCCTCCTCATCATCAGATTTTGTTTCCTCCCTTCCTCATTGTTTTCATCATCACCCTAGTTTGTAATTTTGGGCCCATGTCCTCTAGGGCTCTTCCTGCTTGGGGTAATAGATGAGGGCAATTTTTTATCTGACTCTCTGGCCCTCTTGCCAGAGGAAACATTTTCCTCCTTCAAGTTGATACTTTGAATATCCCCAAATTAGAGGAAAAACTAGAGCTGCCTGAGTCCTTACAGGAATCCGCACCAGGCTGAGGAGATTTGCTTAAAGTCTGGGCTTTAAAATGCTCATAAATTAATAGCAATAATCCCTCATGTAGGGAAGGATTCACAGAGGGTTTTTTCTTGAATCCTATCATAGCCTACATCATAGAAGTGAATAAATAAAAGGGAAAGAAATCTTGATGCCATGGTGGAAATGGTTGAGAAAAAAAAAGTGACGAGTTCTCACCTAGTCAAATCTAGTATCCAACAAGATATATTCTATAATAGCTCATAAAACATACCTCCAAAGTTTTTTGATGGAATCCATTTCATAGTACGTTTCATATTTTACCAGATCATTCCTCTCCTCTATTTTCTTTGCAAAATCCTTGACCACATTCATCAACAGCTTCTTGTCTCTATAAAATTTGAAGCCCTCTGTCAGAATTTCAGACACAAGAGCAATGACTTCCTCTATAATCTGAAATAAAACTCCATTCACTTTAACTCTCCCATCCTTCGAAGAGCTAACCATACTGTTAGTTACATTTGGGTCAAAGCCATGGAGTTTAGCAATGTAATTTGCTATACCTCCCTTCTCCAATTTCTCTGATACTTTTTCCCTTTCTTTCCATTTTTTAGCTTCCACCACAGGCTCCTTCCTACTTCGTTCCCCCACCATTTCTATGCTTTCCACCTCTACAATTCTCACAAACACCAATCTCTAGAAACCCTTCTCAATCCTTTGAAAGCTCTAGTTTTTGAATCTTTGCAATGCACTAATATATTTTTCAATATCCCAGGAAAAAAGGCAGATGAAAAAATTAACCCACAAAATGTGTCTATATGACACTAATAACCTCACCTCTTGATTGCATTTTTTGTAAATGCGATTATTACAATAACTCACACCCTAGCTTCGATTAATAAACATTATTACGTTAAGATCTCCACTGTACCTCCCTAGATTTTTTTCTAGTTCGATAAGACTCCTTCTTTTTGCCAAAATATTCTTGCCTAAATTATAGGTCATCACCTTATCTTGCTTGACTACTTCGTTGGCGAACTAGTCTGCCATGAGGTTAGCTTTCCTATAAACATGGGTGACATGGACACATTCAAAATTTTGAAGGAGATTTTAGGTCTCTTCAATTAAATTAGTAATAGACCATGAAGGTTGAATGATTCTTTTAATACATCTTATAATGTCATTAGAATCCCCCTCCAACCATAATTTTTTAATTCCCATGTCAAAGGCTAGTTTAACTGTATGGCAAGTAGCACTGGCTTCTGCAAAATGGTTAGTTTGGAAACCCAATGGATGAGAAAAAGCTGCCACCCCTCCACCATAATTATTTCTTATGATTCCTCCACAACCTGAAGGTCTAGGGTTACCTTTTGATAAACCATCAAAATTTTCTTTATGCCATCCCTCAGGAGGGAGCAACCATTTCACATCCTGTCTTTTAGTCCCCCTGTCCTTTTCTTTCTTTGTCTTATTACCACCATTTTCAATAACTCCCCCTTCCATACCTCGTAGTTTTCCTTTATGTTTCCATAAATATTCTCTCCTAGAACATAAGTGGGTTCCTCTCTATCTCTGAAAATTCTATTGTTTCTTTCCTTCCAGATTCCCCAACAAAAATGAGGCAAAGTCTAGATAATTAAATCTAGCAAGTCTGAACCCTTGAACATGCTTATCCAATGGAAAAAGAAATCCAAAAGATTACATGATTTGCATCAACTTACCCCAAAATTTTTAGTTATGTTGTCCCAAAATTTTCATGATGTTAGTTAGATGAATGATTTATATGCATTTTCTATGGTTACTTACCCCGTACTTGCATTTGTATGGTGTACTTGTCTATGTTACCTTATGATTAATGTTCTTGATGTGGTTGAGGGAGGGAGTCATAGTCACTTGCTAGTTAGGATTTGCATGATACACCACTCCCCACCATTGCCTATTTAGTTTAAAATATATGGGTATGTACATGCATGGATCTTATGCATATTGCAGGTACTGGGTATCGACTTCCTTGAATTGCCTAGATGAGCGTACCCTATCTCAGTATCTCAATGGTATAAGTGGGGAGATAATTCTTGAGTCCAAATCCTAACCTAAGTCAATTGTCTTAGAAAGTAGGACAAGTATCTGAGTTGTTTACCCATCTAAATTCATCAAGTGACGTGAATTTGTGATTTTGACCCTGGAGTTTGATTATGTTCTTTGTCTTTAGTTGAAGTTGTTGTATTTAGTCTTGTGGGCCTATGATGATTTTCAGTTATAATTAAATCAAATTAAAAGATAATTTAATGAAAATTTTATAAATTTTTTTTGATATTTAATTATATTAAATAAATTAAGAAATTAATTAAATAAATTTTTTTTTAAAAGATTTGATTAAAGTTCTAATTCTAGCATAATTGTATTTATTTAATTTAATAATTATTACTTAGGAGTTCTATTTTAATAATAAACTCTAAATAATGTTATTAGTTAAATTAATAAATATTTGTTTTAAAAACATCTCTGGATTTTATAAAAGAGAAAAAAGAAATTTATTTAATAAAGATATTTTAATTAAATTGTAAAAGATTGGACATGAATATTAAAATATAATAAAATAATAAAGGAAAAAGAGTTTTCGCGTGATTACACAATCGAAGCCCTAAATTGGAGAAAAACTCTTTAATATAAATTTAGAGTTCATTTCTCCATACACAGGTTTGGAGGAGTCAATTTCCAAAAAAAGGGTTTTCGAAAGAGAAGGAAAATTCTTGTGTGTTTTGTGTGTTCATTATTTAGCATTAGATCCAGGTAGGATCTCGTGAGTTTTCCATAGTAGTTCTTGCATTGAAATTATATGTCTTCTCTATGTCTGTTGTGTTTCTGTTTTCAAAATTTCTCTAGGTGAAACCCTTATTTGAGAAAGTTTGATTTCCATTAGTGAATTGTCTATGATTTAATCTAAAACCCTTGTTGTGAATCTATTTGGTTTTGTTTCTAAAAATGTTTGTAAGCAAATGAAGATTGAAACCCTTGTTTGATGAATTTGGGGATTTTGTATTTGGATGTGTTAAATATTAGGATGTGGGTTATAAGAGAAAATCCTATTTGTTTATGAATTTGATTGTTCTTCATTTTTGAAAAACCTATGTAAATAAATTGAAATTGGAAACCCTTGTTTTTTAATTTGGATATTCGTATTTGGAATTGTTAAAATCAAGACGAGGGTTTGGAGAAGAAATCTTGATTTGAGTTGTCAAATTTGATTGGTTATCTTATTTCTCCCATCAAATATGTATTAGAAGATTATTAAAAAAAATATGGTAATAAAAATTACCACAATAAAATATTTACTATGATAATTCTTATCACATAGTACATATTAAAAAAAAGTGAAATTGTGTTTTCTAGGGAGGGGCGTTGTTTTGTTTTATTAAAAAAAACAAAAAAAATTGAGGGGGTGTTTCTGGTGTGTATTTTTTTTACAAAACATATTTAAAATAAAAATTTTAATTGTTTTTGGGTGGGCAGGGCCCACCACCTCCACCCCCTTTCTCCTATCATTTTCCTCCAACATTCGATGACTCCCATTAATGGACCCTATGTGGCAGTCCTACTACGTCAACAGGGCTGCGCACAATAGTCAGTCGACGAGCTATAAACATTTTTGTTTATAAAAAAATAGAGGTTTTTTTTTTTAAAATTTTAGTTTAGTTTAGTTTATTAATTATTATTATATACTTTTTTATAATTAAAATGTTATCATTTTTTTAAAAATAAATTTTATTATAACATTAAATTTTGGTAATTATAGTTATTAAGAAATGGTATTATTTTATTGTTAATCTATTAAGTTGATATTTTATTATTTTAATAATTGTTATTAAAAGATTTGGATATAAGGTTATTCTTGAAATTTGAAAATATAATAATATTTTTCTAATTTGGAGAATTTTAATAGTTATTGGTATTGATAGCTCATTTTTATAAAATAATAGGGTTTTATATTTAAATGACCTTTATATGAATTGTTAAGTCCTTTCGAGAGTTTGTAAACTTGAAAACCCTTAACAAATATAATACTTTGAAAAGACAAAAACTATAATGTGTATGTTTATTTAATCTTGTGTCTTGAAAATAAATTGAACTATGAAAACTATGTTTAAACAACTTTTTATGATTTGGTGAGTGTTGAGACTCATGTGGACTCAAGAACTTTAGTGAATCTTTAATACTTGAAAAATGAAAATGAAAACTTGAAACCATTAGTGAAAATTGAACTTATGCATTTTTAAAATAGAATGAATTATGAAACCTAATTTTGTATGTACTTTATGTGACGTGTGATTTACTGATGTTGGGTTTTGGAGTTAACTTAGATTTGACCAAATCAAGATTTTTATCAGAGGCTTGAGGGTTTTGTTTTGGTTACAATCTTTTATACCCAACCATGTTGATGTAGTCACATGTCTTCTTTGATGAGTTTGATCTATTGATTACCATTGCTTTCCAGTTTCTCTTGTGTAGAACTGAAGTGAATGGTGTGACTTTTTTAGTGTAACCTTTGAGTCTTCAATCAATTATCTTTGGATTGCTTTCCAGTTACTTGTATAGGACTGAAGTATGTGATTTATTTTTTGTGATGTTAGGTTATGTCATGTGTACTTGATTTTGGATTAGTCCTATTAGGATGATTGTATTGGTGAAATTTGTGTTTTTGATCAGTGATATTTCAGTACTCTCTAGTTGCTTGTTTAAGAACAGATGTGTGGTTTATGGTCATTCTATATGAGCAATGTTACTATGCTAATAGAAACCAAATTTAAATAAAGCTTCTACAAACTAAAAAAAATTCATAAACTTCAAGATAGACTAAGATGAGCTCTTAATTGAGAATATGAGCCATTAATGGGCTCTCTCAATAAGAAGCTCTCTTGTTGAGTGGCTTTGTCTAAATAGATAGGATGTATGCTCAAGCTTATGCTTCAAAAAGGGCTTCAAATGGAGTTGGAATTTGGGTGTGAGTGTATGGTTTTGATGTAAAATGGCTTCTTAAAATGGCATTATGACTTTACTTCATGGATTGTATTATTTTGCAAAGGGGAAGGATCCAATTTATAGGCAAGAGGCTTGAGGGATTGAGGGCTAAGATGCAAGGATGGGAAAAAGCTCATGGAGGGCTCAGATTGCATGAGAGGAGAGCACATGGATTGTGCTTCCTTACAGCCAATCAAGGAGTGACTCATGTCACATGGTGAGAGGATGGAGGAAAGGGGAAGGATGAGTCAACAAAGGAGGCTCAAGGGATTAAATCTTCATAAAGACCCTCATAATGACTTGTAAGAGCAATAAAAGGGCTTGGAAGAGTCATTTATGGCCTAGTGGGCTTCATAAAGTTTTATGGTTGAGATATTTTGAGGGAGATGAGAGCAATTTCGACTTGGGCTTGATTAGGAGGGTTTTAAGCTTGCTTAGGCTTGTGCAAATGATTAGAGCATGGATTATGATGGTTTAGGATTAGCTTAGGGATAGGCAAGTGGATGGCATTTAATGAGGGTGGGTGAAGGAGGAGATATTTGTTAACTTTGGCTTGGGTTAGTAAGTCTTAACCCATTTTTAGGGAATGTAACAAGGTTAGGAGGGGATTAGGATTAGGTTTAAAGACATCTTCTAGAAGATTCTAGACTTTGGATGAGGATAAAGACTTTCTAGAATAGTCTAGAATTTCCTAGGATGAGGATAAAGACTTTCTAGAAGAGTCTAGAACTTCTTAGGATGAGGATAAATTAGATTTTTAAGAAATAAATAAAGTTTTATTTATTTCAAGGGTTTGGGTTGAGGAGATATTTATTAAAACTTTTTTAATAAACATGAGGATTAATATTTAATCTTAATTAAATATTTTGAGTTGGGATTAGGGGCAGGAAATGATGGGATTAGCCTTTAATCAAAATTAAAGAAGGATTAGAAGATTTTGGAAGAGGTTAGTGGTCTTAAGGAAATTGGCTAAGTTTTGGGCAAAAAATAATTTTTTAATTTATTTTGGGTTTTTTGGTCAATTTATTAATTAAATAATTAATAAATAAGGAAATAATGTTTAAATAAGATTTAAACATTTTTGGGAGGGATTCCTTAATTAAATATTTTTAATTAAGATAAAGGGATTTAATGGCATAAAAATAAATAAATAAATTAAATAATTAATTAATTAATTAATGATGATGTCATCAGGACTTTTTCAGAAAATAAAAATACTTTATTTTTTAAAGGTTTTTAGGTGTCTACATTTTGCCCCTCTTTGATGTGATGCCACAAGTGGCATGGCATCAAAGATAAGAAAATAAGATGCCCAAGGCTAGAGCAGAAGAGGAGAGAATGGGCTGTGAGATGCTCCTCAAGAAGGCAGCGGGGAGAGAAAGCGAGGCTCGATGGCTTCTTGAAAAGTACAAGAATCTCGGATGAGCAAGGAAACTCAGATTGGCAAAGAGAAGGGGCCGAATTAGCTCAAACTCTCACTATGGGAGAATGATAAAGGAGAATCAGATGCACAAGAGGAAGCAATCTTAAGACTTTAGAGAAGGTGGAGGATGAAGGAACAGAGTGCTATAAAAAGGAATCCAGGATAGGGAGATGGATGAGGGGATTATAAAGCTAATGCAACAGGATTTCAAAGAGTCAGATTGGCAGAAGATGGGTTTTGGAGATCCCTAGGACTAGGATTGTGGATCTCGAAAGATGAGGCTTGGTGGATTGATTTGGACTGGTGGATCCCTAAGACTAGGATTGTGGATCCCTAAAGCTAAAGGTGAGGAGTAATTCAAAGAGATACTGATGCATAAGCTGGGGTAGGAGAGACGGATGTCGAATATGGATGGGGGACAATGGAGATGAAGGAAAACCATTGAAGCTTTTTGAGCGGGGGGATACTTCAAAGAGAAGTACCACCATGTAGTTGAGCACTAGATTTTCTATAGGACTGTTGGTTAATTGCCAAGGTTACCAAGAACATCAAGGCCTTTTCACCAATTGTCCAGAGGATTGACGAACTGAATCAAAACAAACACGCAAGGATTGCCCCAGCATCACACATGATTCCTAAAGGAAGCAGCGTGGAACCGACACTGGGTAACCCACAAGCAGAAAAGAAAAACAAACAAAAGACATGATCAAGAACTTATGCTCTGATTGCCCCATTCGTAGTATACCATGATATAGAAGATCATGGCAACCTTGAGGAGGGAACAAGGAGATTTCTTGGAAAAGATATTTCAAGACCCAACAGGGAAGAGTCCAAATCAAAAGAAAGCAAAAATCCAAAAGAGAACCATTTGCCAACGAGATGGGTAGGACGAGGTACTAATGGACCAAGATCAGACATGAGGAAAGCTATATCCTGCAAGGACCTATCGGAGAGCACCTAAGCTGGTGGATTTGGATGAGTGATGTGTTTGGCAAGCTGAACTAAGAAAGATAACACTTTGGTGATAGGAAATCTAGCTAAAAGATGCATTGGAATAGCTAACCAAGATGTGCGATGGGTGCAAGATGTTGATCAAGGATGAACTGACACGAACGCTGGATAGATACAATGGTACTAAACTAAAGAGGATGTACAAGCTGATGGACCAAGATATGTTACAAATGTACAAGTTTGTTCATGTTTTGGTTTTTGTGAGTTGGAAATGTTTGTGAAGGATGGGATGTCTATAATAGGTGATAGGTGGATAGGTAGATGGTTTGCAAAAAGCTTAAGTGAAAATGGGGTTTTGTGTTTGCATGTGATAGTATACAAGCTAGGATACAAGATTATTTACAGGCTGGAATATGGTACAAACTTTGGACAAGATTTGGATATACAAGGTATGGTACAAGATTTACAAGGTATAATACAAGCTTTGGTACAAGATTTTACAAGTTGTACAGGAGGTATTTACAAGCTCCATTGGATTTTGGATATTTGGTTGGAACACCAAGGGAGCAAGCAGGTATTTTATGGGATGGTGGGTGAATGGATGAGGGATAGGATAGTGATAGATAATGGATTAGTCTTAGTACACAAGGTGCCTGAATTACCAGGTTTTCACCAAGGTACCTATCCAAGGCGCTTGAATTGCCAAGTTTTCACCATTGGATGCTTATTTCTCTTTACTATTTTTTTTTGTATTTTTCAAAAGCTAGGTATACCAAGGATCTTCAAGCATAGAACTTCTTGAGATGAATGATGTTAGTAGGATCATTCAAGAGTTCTCCTTCCGATGTAGATAGCTGATAGGCTCCAGAGCCAAAGGAAGTAGTGACAACATAAGGACCAAGCCATGTAGATTCAAACTTGCCTTTCTTTTCTCGATCTGCTTGGACTTTCATGTTTTCTTTAAGGACCATGTCACCTGGTTGAAAGTGTCATGGAAGCACCTTCTTGTTGAAATTCCTTTTGAGACGAGTTTGATAGACTATGAGATGATCATAGGCTTGTTGTCGCTTCTTATCTAAGAGATCTAGTTGGGTGAGCCAAGCTACTCTATATTCTTCATCTGATATTTGCCCTTGCAAAGATATGCGCAAGGAGGGAAGTTCAACCTCTATAGGTAGTACCGCTTTGGCACCATAGACTAGGGAGTATGGAGTTGTGCCTGTGGATGTATGGAAGGAAGTTCGATAGGCCCATAGGGCTGGATTTATTTGTAGGTGCCAATCACGGTCGGAATCATTGACAACTTTCTTTAGGATTTTGAGGAGGGTTTTTTTAGTTGCCTCTACCTGGCCATTACCTTGTGGGAAATATGGGCTAGAAAAGTGGTGATGGATGTGAAGGGAAGTGCATAATTCTTCCATGTTGAGATTTTTAAAGTTACCTCCATGGTCGGTGAAGATGGTGGATGGGATGTCGAAGCGGCAAACAATGTGGTACAAGATGAACTTGGAGACCTGAACTCCTGTAGCTGAGACTAGGGGGACTGCTTCCACCCATTTAGTGAAATAGTTTGTAGCTGTTATTATCCATTTATGTCCATCAGATGAGAGAGGTGTGATAGTTCCAACTAGATCAAGGCCCCAACAAGCGAAAGGCCAAGGTGGTGCAATAGGCTGTAGATCCTGTGCTGGAGTGTGCACAAGATTTGCATGCTGCTGACATGGGAGACACTTTCTGAAAAAGTCACAGGAGTCTTCTTCAATGGTAGGCCAATAGTAGCCTGCTCTAAGGATTTTTTGCACTAGGACAATACCACTCGTGTGGGAACCACAATGTCCAGAGTGTACTTCCTTTAACACCATCGCGGCCTCTTTTTGGTCTAAACATTGAGAGAGAGTATCGTGATAACCTTGACGATATAGGGTATTGGATATGATAACATAGCGAGATGATTTTTGGATGAGGTTCTGGCGTTGGGTACGTGTGAGGTGAGGGGATATGATACCATCGCTAAGGTAAGCGTGAATCTCATGGTACCAAGGGGATTGGGGACCAACCAAGATACAAACACGGTTTGAATCCTCATTCACATAGGCGGGTGTGAGGAGCTGCTCCACTAAAAACTCATACTATATAGATGCTTGGGGAATTTCCAAGAGTGAGCCTATAGTAGCCATAGCATCTGCTGCTTTGTTCTGTATTCGAGGCACTTTTGTAAACTGAAGCCTTGTAAAATGCTGGTTTAGCTGATCAACTAGCTCTTTGTAGGGTAATAGCTTTTCATCTTTGGTTTGATATTCATTTAGGGCTTGCTTGATGATGAGCTGAGAATCACCAAGGATTTTTAGGTCAGCAATGTTCCATTCTGCAACTATCTTTAATCCTGCTATGAGGGCCTCATATTCAGCTATATTGTTGGTGCTAGGGAATTGTAGCTTGAAGGCTTTTGGAATATAATCTCCTTGAGGTGTGACCAACAATATTCCTGCCTCTGATCCATGAGATGTGTATGAGCCATCAAAATAAAGTTTCCATGGGGATTGTTCTTCAATTAGACAGATATGCTCATCTGGAAATTCTGTGATCAACGGATAAGCATCTATTAGAGGTGCATCAGCTAGGTGATCTGCTATAGCTTGCCCTTTGATTGCCTTTCTGTCCACATACTGGATGTCAAATTCGCTAAGGAGCATAACCCATTTGGGCAAACGGCCTGTAAGTGTTGTTCTGGAGAGCATATACTTGAGAGGGTCAATCTTGGAGACTAGTTGGATGGTATGACTTAGCATTTAATGGTGAAGCTTTTGAGTTGAGAAAACAACTGCCAAACAAGCTTTTTCCATAGGAGTATAATTGAGTTCATAACCAACTAGGGTTCTACTGATGTAGTAGATGGCTCTTTCTCTTTCGTAGTCATCGAGCTATGCTAGAAGTGCCCCTAGAGTAGTAGGCGTTGCTGATATGTACAAAATTAGGGGATGACTAGGAACTGGTGGAACCAAGATAGGGGGATTGGTGAGATACTGCTTGAGCTGATCGAAGCTGCGCTGACATAAAGGATCCCACTTGAAGTTCTCATCCTTCTTTAGTAAATGTGAAAATGGTGTACACTTATCTGCAAGCTAGGAGATGAAGCACCAGATGGATTGAAGCTTTCCCTGAAGAGAGCGAAGCTGTCATAGTGTCTGGGGAGGAGGCATGTCTAAGATAGCCTTGACCTTCTTGGGGTCAATCTCTATGCCTCGTTTAGACACTATAAAGCCTAGAAGTTTGCTAGATGTGACCCCAAAGACACACTTCTTGGGATTCAGCATGAGATGATATTTGGCTAACCTATCAAAGACTTTCTCCAGGTCAGAAAGATGATCCATGAAGGTATGAGATTTGACCAAGATATCATCCACATAATCCTCCAAAATGCTATGGATGAGATCATGAAAGATGGCTGTCATAGTTCTTTGATAGGTAGCCCCAGCATTCTTTAGGCCAAAAGGCATCATGTTGTAGCAAAAGGTTCCCTAAGGGGTAGTGAATGCTGTCTTATGCTGATCCTCTTCTTCAATCTTGATTTGATTATACCCAGAAAATCCATCCATGAGGGACAAAATTTCATGTCCATCTGTAAGATCTACAATCATATCTATGTTGGGCAAGGGAAAATCATCTTTTGGACAAGCTTTGTTAAGATCTCTGAAATCAGTGCAGATTCTGATGTCACCAGAAGGCTTAGTGACGGGGACCATGTTGGAGATCCACTCTAAATAGTCAATAGGTCAGATAACCTTAGCAGCTAACATTCTTTCTAACTCAGCTTTGACCAGTAATGCCACCTTGGGGTGCATTTTTCTAAGCTTTTGTCTGACGGGCTTGATCTGTGGATTGACTGCAAGATGATGAACTACAAGCTTTGGATCAAGCCCTGACATGTTTTGATATGACCATGCAAATTGGCCAATGTTCTCTCTTAAGACCTCAAAGAGGAGATCAACTTGGTCTTGTGATAGGGATGCAACAATGTGAACAAGCCTTAGGATCTCTGAAGAACCGATGGTGACTTCCCTAGTATCCTCAATTAGAATAGAAGATATCTCTGGTTGATTATCTTGAGGAGGTAATGCTAAATCCTCATGTTCTACTTGTGGCTCTAGATGTTCTTGTTGAGGGGTTCTCTTTGCTACCTTAGCTAGTCTCATATTCACCTTAGTTCTAGTTTTGGGTGTATCGAAACTAGGTTGGGTATTTTCTCCAAAATACCCTTTGGGATCTAGCTTGTAGATATAGGCATAATCTGGCTTTGTTTTCTTGTGAGGTGTTTCAGCTCCCATGAATCTTAGAAGCGCTTCCTCTGATGTGAACTCATCAATGTGTATGACGCTTGGTTGGTCCCAATCTATGAGTTGTGGATGGGCGAGTGGTAGGTCAATGAGGTGGATGGATAGTTCTTGGAGAACAGAGTCTCCGAGGGAGATTTGGTCTAGGATATTGTCGTAGGCTCTCTTTTCAACTTCCTTAGGAATGTCTTTGATTTCGAAAAGGTCGCAGTGAATGTTCAAAAAAGCATGACCGTTCGTATTGGTGCCCTCAGTTGTGGGTATGCCAAAGCCAAGACCTGACTTCGATTCCCACTTGTGTGCATCGATGGGGCACTGCATGCCTCTTTCTTTTGGTCCTAGACCACCACCTTGATAGTTCCATTTGTCAGTGATGAGCTTATGTTCTTGGGGATACTTCTGGCTGAAGTGATCAAGGCATGCCTGATTCCTTTGAGGTGCATCCTTATGTAACCATTTGTTGATATTTGGAGTGAGCTCCTCATGAAGAGGGATTTTCGAGGATACAAAGGATGTTGGGCCAAACTATTTGTATTGAGGAGGTGGAATCTCCTTAGCTTTGTGATATGTCAATCGTCCATGGGCATGTGGATCAAGTGGGAGTGCCCCGACAACAAATGCATCTGACAGACTATACTCTCCACAACCCTTGTTATTGATCTTCATGGTAGATAGGGTAGAGGCGAGGATGGTTTCTGGGTCATTACAAGTGTGGGATGAGCTGGCGATGGATGTGCCAATATCAATTTCAGGGCAATGGTTTTTATATGAAGCTTCAACCACATTGCAATAAGCAAAGGGTTTTGGATCGGCATGGATGGTTACCTCAGTGCCTTGATGCAAAAATTTGACGCACTGATGGTAAGTGGATGGAATGGCTTTCATGGCATGAATCCATGGGTGACCAAGGAGGATGTTGAATGGTAGGTTTAGATCAATAACATGGCAAAGTGTTTCTTGGATGACTGGCCCGACCTTGATTGGCAGCAAAATAGTTCCTTCTGTGGTTCTTTCCAAGTTGTCATAAGCCTTGATGGTGATAACCTCACTGATGATATCTGCCTCAGTATACCCAGCTTGTTTTCTAAATTTTAGGGTGCAAATATTCAAGGCTGATCCATTATCTATCATTACTCTTTTCACGACAAAATTGGATACCATGATGGCTATGCGAAGTGGAAGGGTGTGATCTGGCTCGACCACGGGTATGTCAGTGGGTTTGAACGATAGGGCACATGAGGAGGATAGGTGTCCAACAAGATTAAAAAAATTAGTAGCATTGATATCTAAAGGGACACGGGATTCTATGAGAGCACTATCAAGGATGTTCTTGTACACAGGACTAGTGCGAAGAAGGTCTAAAATGGAGATTTGGGTTGGCATGTTCCCAAGGTGTTCCAAGATATTGTACTGGCTTTTTGATGGAGTTGATGGTGCTGGTGGAACGGGTGGGCCTGCGATGTTAAATTGCGCTCTTCGAGTGGTGACTGCACACTCATTGTTTGGTCCTTGGATATTGATAACATTGACAGAAGGCTCTTTCTTGGATATACAACCTATAAGGCTACCATAGTCTATATAGGATGAAGTGTGGTCATTGTTCTTCCCATGCTGTTGGTTTGGCTGATAGTTGTTGGTGTTGTTGTTGTTGGTTTGGATAGGTGCTTTTCTAGGATTTTGGTTGTTGTGTGGAGGAAAAGCATTTTGATATATCTGTAAGCCTGCATTGGGAGAGGTTTGGGCACCAACAGTGATTTCCTTCCGATCAATGAGGTCCTGCACATAGTCTTTCAGTTTCATGCATCTGAGGGTAGTGTGACCTTTTACCCTATGAAATTTGCAGTACTCATTATCTTTGTACCATGCAGCTTTAGATTGGCTTGGGTTGATTTGCTGGGTAGGAGGAAATTTGACGAGGTTTTCCTTGACTAATTTCTCAAAAATGACATCCAAAGGTTCACCAAGGGGTGTATAATTTATTTCTAGGTGCAGGTTGGAATTTGGGCTTTTGTCCTGCAGCTACATTGATGGCATTAGCTTGATTGCTAGATCCTTGAAAGTTGGGTCTTGGATTGTGGTTTTGATAGCTTTGGTGATTATGTTGTTGGTAATTGATAGCTTGTTGATTGTTTGGTTGATATGGTGGGTTGGACAGGTTTTGAGAAGGACCAACAATATTCACATGTCTAGTGTCAGTGACGCCATCTGTTGCAACGTGCTTGTTTTTGTTCCAATACCTAGACTTGTCATTGGAATGTGATTGATTTTGGTTGGCTTCCTTGTAAATCTTGACCACACCATCTTTAATGAGTCCTTGCTCAAGGATCATTCCTTTCTCTTTGATATCTTTGTAGGTCTGCAAACAGTTCATGGTCATGTGGTGAGCCAAGCTAGGATGGGCATTATCAATAAACATTTTCACCACATGGCGCTCTGGCAAGGTGCAGGATATGCGGGTGGTAAGGGTTTGCCATCTTTGCAGGTATTCAACAAGGCTTTCTCCACCTTTTTGCTTAGTGTGGACAAGGTCAACTATTGATAGCTCTGTTTCAACAAGATGGGCATATTGGGCTACGAATGCCTCAGATAATTCAGCAAAGTTTTTAATTGTGGCATAGGGGATTCTATAAAACCATTCAAGAGCTGGTCCAGCCAAGCTTTTGGGAAAAAGGCGCAAGAGGAAGACATCATTGTATGCTACATCCTGGCAGTGCATGTAAAATTCTTTGATATGTGTGACAGGGTCTCCTTTTCCTCTGAATTTGTCAAATTTGGGTACCTCAAAGTGTTTGGGAAATGGTGTCATGGTAATGGCTCTGTCAAATGGGTAAGGACACACATTCTCAAACTTGAATGTCTTTGGATCATTCCCTTCTTGGATGGCTTTCAGAGCTATCTTCATTTGCTCCCATTCTGAATTGATAGGTGATGGCTAGGGTGCCCCCAATGTAGGAGTGCCTTGAGGTAGGTATGCGCTAGATGGGGCCACTGAATATGGATGGCTGTGAGGGATTTGCTGATAGGGATTGTACATTGTTTGGGCAGCTGCATGGTGGATGACGCGTTGTTGAGGGGGAGGTGGCACATATTGCTGCATGTGCTGCGAGGCTTGCTGTTGATATGGGATTTGAGGTTGGGATTGAGGAACATAAGCTGGCTGTGGGATAAATGAATGGCTTTGTGGAGGTAAGGTATAAGATGGTTGTGAAGCTTGGGAAAAGGATCGGGGGGCTTGTGGGGTTTGACCAAGCTATGTGGGCTGTGCCCCCATTTGGGATGGTACCTACAAATAATTGGTGGTTGGCTGGATTGGTGGATTACATCCTAGAAGTGGCATTGAAAAGTAGTTGGTAATAGGAGGTAATGGATTAGTTGGTGGTGGAGGTGGTGGGAATTGAAAGCTTGGGAATGGAACTGATGGGGTTTGATAGCTTGGTGGTTGGATTTGAAAGCTTGGTAGAGTGGTGGCGGGAGCTAGGGTTACTTGGGAGCTTGGTAGAAAATTGGTAGTAGCTTGTGGGGTTTGATAGCTTTGTGGAGTGAGGGTAGTAGCTTGTGGATTTGTGGTTGATGGCACTGAGCTCCCAAGACCTAGTGGAAATGATGGGATTGTGCTTTGGGCTATAGTGAACAAGCTGGGGGTGATGAAAGGTTGATTACTTGGCCCCATGGGTGGCATCCCTATTGTATATTGCTGAGGTTGGCCAAAGATGCTAGCACTGATTTGGGAGATGGGTGGATTTGGAAGGCTAGGTTGGGGAGCAGCAACAACATTAGTGAAGGGGGTGAACGGTGAGTTGTTTTGGGTAAAGGGGGTTTGGAGCAGAGAGGTATGAACCAAGGATAGAGTGGTGGTGGCTGGGTTGGCTTGCGGCATGGATATTTCAACTTGGGTGGATGATGGTATGTTTGGGTCTGTTGGATCATATGGATTGGCTGGAGGCTCTTCTTTTGGCATATATTGAGGATAATTTGGATCATAAGAGCCTATGGGTGGTGGTAGCTGACCAAACAATGGGTGAGATGGATCTGATAATGGAGGGGGTCTTCCAAAGTCAAAGGTTCCTACATTTTCCCTTCAAAAATTAGCCATGATTGTCTCTTTGTTCTTGTCTATAATGACATTTACCAATACTGCATTTCCTGGTTGGTTCATGAAAGCTTCAATGTCAGTACATGATGGCATAGCTTTCTCTGGGCTAAAGGATGGCTGAGTGCTCAAGGGGGGTGAGGTTGTTCGATCCAAATGATAGGGCTTCATGTTTCTTTCTTCTTGGCTAAGCGAGTGACGAGTGGCATGAAAAATGCTCCTAGGGATGAGATGCAATAATGCTGATGGATGCAAAAGGGGGAAGGCTTCTCTATGCAAATGATTTCCTAGGTTAAGGCAAAGCTATATGACAAAACCTAAGGAGGATTGGGTTGGAGATTCTAACTTCAAAGATATGTTGCCAAAGCACGAAAGGTCTGGTTTCCTATGTGCAAGCTTGGTGGTGATTGTGTCAACTTAAGGATAGACCGATGATCCTTTAGGAAGAACAAGAGATTGACCACTTGTGGATCCCAACCTTTAGCTCAAGGTGATGAGGGATAACAAGTGACAAAGCTAGATTACCCTAGACAAAGCTTTGTCAAAGGGATAACCTTGGTGAGATTGATGGATTTGGAAGATTTTAGGAGTGGCAAACTTTTGGCAAAAGTGACAACAATTTTGAAGGCTTGGATGTGAGGTTTTGATTGCTGGCTAAATGGTTTGGTTCTAAATGAGATGAATGAGCTAATAATGCTTAAGGGGATAACCTAAAATGGCTGGCTTTTCTACAAAGATGACTCTAAAGTGAAGCTTATCCAAGAAGATGTGGAGAAACAAGGGGGTCTAATCATAGAAATCATGCCTAGTTGGTAAGGCATAAGCAGGATTAACTCCAGGATTTTGGCTAAATTTGATGGTGCGCTCTAACCAGGCCTCTTGAAGTGCTTTGTCGGCAGCTTTGTCCTCTACTTTGTGGAGTTTGGCAATTCGAGGACTTGGTGTTAGTTCCCTTCTCTTGGCTGAAAGTTCTTGGTATGCCTGAGATGGTTTGAGTTTAACTTTGTGGAACTTCTGTTTGGGTTTGGGTTGCTCTGACATCAATTCTTGAATCTGCTTGGCTTTGAGAGACTTCGGTTATTTTGCTTCAACTTGTTCAACTTTTGGAATAGGCAGTGACTACGCTAAGTGTACCCTAAGCTAGTATTGACCAAGTTTGGCAAACATTCATTCAATAAGTAAAAGACCAAGCAATAGATAAAAACAACCAGATAGAAGTTTTGATTCCAAGAATGTGATACTTGCGCCAAGGAGTGTGTGTGTTCTACAAATGTTTTGATCAGTCACTTCAAGCACATTAACATCCCAGATGGTTGTCTACAAGGCTGACAGTTGGTTTAGTTAGGGAGTCCTCGATATACCCAAGGTACGTGAGGCCCAAATCCATAGATGAAACCAAAAAGATGTCACACGGCCGAGAGGAGCGGTAACCCACTTCTCCTTTTTCACTTCTCAAGGGTATAAAGTTCCTTGAGGCTTAGCCCGAGTGACAAAATCTTGATCCCAAGAGAGGTGTCTTTTGATTCACCTCTCAGTTCTTATACTCCGCCAGAACGTGGGAGTTGAGGTCATCCAAGGGGTGATGAAATCCCCAAGTAGGCTTCCTAAAATGAAACAAGGTTTTGGATCCTAATCTTATGCACCCAAGATGGCCTTGAAAGACGAGAAGGGGAGAGAAGACTTGGATGACCTTGGGCTAAAAAAAAACACGCTTGTTCTTTTACCAACTGACTCTTATGTGTGCTAATCTAGACTTTGCAAGCACTCATGTTTAAGAGACAATGTTCAATTCCAACTTGAAGCGCCAACAAAAGTAAATCGATCGAAGAATGCAAACAAGAAGAAGAGTTAGGGTCAACAAAAGAAAACTCACGCGCCCGGAGGCCCTCCACGTCAAGTATCGATTAATTTCCTTTAAAGCATTCAAGAGTTGGTGTGATTTTGTTTTAAGCCCAAAGCAAAGATGTGTGAGACTCGATTTGTCAAGCGCGCGCCCGGAGGCCCTCCACGTCAATAGTTGTTCAATTTTAGTGCCCAAACTTGAAGTGTGATCGATTTAATCTAGAGTTTTGGTCATTTAAATTTTTTGATAAAGTTAAAGCAAATGTTCAAAGACCAAGTGAGTGAGTTAGATTGTGGAACATTTAACACCTTTTTCAAGTAGACCCATCCCCATAAATGGCGCTGAGATTGAAACCAATGGTTGGATTGATGGGTGATTAGAAAAGAGGTGAGTCCAAGGAACTACTCAAATTGATTTTTGCAAATTTGTATTTAACTTAACAAAGTTTCTTAAATGTCCAAAAATCAAACTTTACCTAAATTGCATGTGGAAAAGAGATTTGTTTTGTTCAATTTTAAAAGCTCCAAATGAAGTGTTTGATATTGCAATGGTTAATTGATCCTTGGCATTCAAGATTGGATTTGTTGTTTTAATCATGCATTCAAGGAAAAATTGATTTTAATCCATGACATTCAAGAGTGTGTTTAGCAACATGCATTCAAAGACAATTGATTAAACATTCAAGTTTTTTCCTTTGAGCATTCAAGATTGAGATTTTGTGTGTTGTTTTAAGAACTTTGAAATGCTTTGTTTTAACCTTAGATCATTCAAGATTGTTTTGGACTCAAAAGTGAAAATGACTCTTTGGACTTTGGTTTTCATTGAAGATTTTGTGTTATAGTTTGCATATTTTAAGCCCAAAAATGATATTCCTAGATTGTTTTGATGCATGAAAAACCTAAGAAACATTCAAGATTTTGCAACAAGACATTTGTTTGGAACAAATAATAAAGCTTTTTAGGACAACTTTGGAAAGCATTTAGGACTCTTAGTTTTCATGAGATTTTTAAAAGAACTTTAAAATATTTGCAAATGAGGTTCATTTTATCCTTGATTGATGCTTTGAGTTTGATTTAGATTTTAGTATGCACTTATTGTTGATTTTGAACCTTTTGAAATGGAAACTTGAAGTTCTTTTTAAATTCCAAAAAATGAAGTGTTCCTAACTTTGCATGAATGCATCTAAAACCTTGATGTTGCAAGGATGCAAATGATTGGATTGGTTTAGTTTCACTTGTTAAAAGATTTTTTTTTTGGCAAATTTTTAGTTTTTAATGGATTTAAGTATGATTTGGGGGTTCATTTTAAGCACTAAAAAGAAGTGTGTATATGATTTTGCTTCCTTAAAAAAAAATGGCCAAGATCTCCCACAAGAAGAAGAAGAAGAAGTAGATGGAATAAGAAGAATATAGACAAGAAGAGGAAGAAGAATTCCAAGTTCTTTGTCCACCTATAAGCTTGAAAAATCTGCAAACACTATGAGATATACTATGAGTTCCTTTGTCTTCTTCATGCTCATGTGGACCTACAAAACCAATTTATACAATCCTACCAATCACAAAAATAAGCAAAATTAGCCAAAATCAGCAAATTACATACAAAATTTGACTAAAAAAGCTAATGAAGATGACCCATGCGGGGTCCCACCGGGCGTGCCAAAATGTATATGAGCAATGTTAGTATGCTAATAGAAACCAAATTTAAATAAAGCTTCTACAAACTAAACAAAATTCATAAACTTAAAGATAGACTAAGATGAGCTCTCAATTGAGAATATGAGCCATTAATGGGCTCTCTCAATAAGAAGCTCTCTTGTTGAGTGGCTTTGTCTAAATAGATAGGATGTATGCTCAAGCTTATGCTTCAAAAAGGGTTTCAAATGGAGTTGGAATTTGGGTGTGAGTGTATGGTTTTGATGTAAAATGGCTTCTTAAAATGGCATTATGATTTTACTTCATGGATTGTGTTATTTTGCAAAGGGGAATGATCTAATTTATAGGCAAGAGGCTTGAGGGATTGAGGGCTAAGATGCAAGGATGGGAAAAAGCTCATGGAGGGCTCAGATTGCATGAGAGGAGAGCACATGGATTGTGCTTCCTTACAGCCAATCAAGGAGTGACACATGTCACATGGTGAGAGGATGGAGGAAAGGGGAAGGATGAGTCAAAAAAGGAGGCTCAAGGGATTAAATCTTCATAAAGACCCTCATAATGACTTGTAAGAGCAATAAAAGGGCTTGGAAGAGTCATTTATGGCCTAGTGGGCTTCATAAAGTTTTATGGTTGAGATATTTTGAGGGAGATGAGAGCAATTTTGACTTGGGCTTGATTAGGAGGGTTTTAAGCTTGCTTAGGCTTGTGCAAATGATTAGAGGATGGATTAGGATGGTTTAGGATTAGCTTAGGGATAGGAAAGTGGATGGCATTTAATGAGGGTGGGTGAAGGAGGAGATATTTGTTAACTTTGGCTTGGGTTAGTAAGTCTTAACCCATTTTTAGGGAATGTGACAAGATTAGGAGGGGATTAGGATTAGGTTTAAAGACATCTTTTAGAAGAGTCTAGACTTTGGATGAGGATAAAGACTTTCTAGAACAGTCTAGAATTTCCTAGGATGAGGATAAAGACTTTCTAGAAGAGTCTAGAACTTCTTAGGATGAGGATAAATTAGATTTTTAAGAAATAAATAAAGTTTTATTTATTTCAAGGGTTTGGGTTGAGGAGATATTTATTAAAACTTTTTTAATAAACATGAGGATTAATATTTAATCTTAATTAAATATTTTGAGTTGGGATCAGGGGTAGGAAATGATGGGATTAGCCTTTAATCAAAATTAAAGAAGGATTAGAAGATCTTGGAAGATGTTAGTGGTCTTAAGGAAATTGGCTAAGTTTTGGGCAAAAAATAAATTTTTTATTTATTTTGGGTTTTTTGGTCAATTTATTAATTAAATAATTAATAAATAAGGAAATAATGTTTAAATAAGATTTAAACATTTTTGGGAGGGATTCCTTAATTAAATATTTTTAATTAAGATAAAGGGATTTAATGGCATAAAAATAAATTAATTAATTAAATAATTAATTAATTAATAAATGATGATGTCATTAGGACTTTTTCAGAAAATAAAAATACTTTATTTTCTGAAAGTTTTTAGGTGTCTACAGTCATATGAGAACTTTAGCTTTTGCTAAGCTTAGGGTAGGTTATTTGTATATCATATTGGGAAGTGGCTTGCAATGGATGTCGGAGCCCTAAGTGGTTTCTTGGGTAACCTATTGTAGGTTATTTTAATAAGTGATAACATTTTATTAAATTGGTTTAAAATAAATTAATAAGATGTGGTGCCACATAAAGTCACTAGGGGGCCAAAGTCCTGAGAGACTGCCAAGGTAACCTTAGAGTTGCCTCATTAGTATGCCTTGTATGTATGAAAGGATACTAATACCACATAGAGACACTAGGGAGTCAGAGTCAAGCAAGGCTGCCAACGTAACCTTAGAGTTGGCTCATGCGATGAAACTTGCCTACTTACATAGTTAATTTTTCACGTGTCTTTGTTGCGTCTGGGATTAGATGATACTCGTGTCTTTGTACCCTTTGAGATAGTTTTCATTGAGGTGTTTCCTTGACCTAGATGTTGGTTATAAATTGTATTTTGATATTCTATGGGACTTGAGTTTATCTCTTTAAAGCGGTGGGAGTGGGCCATCTAGATTCCATGAGGTTAGGTGGTAGTTCTTTTTTCTTATACCATTGAGATCTGACCATTGGATGTCATTGCTAGATGTGCTTGTGTAGATGTTCCTTTCTATCTAATCTTAAATTTCTGTTGGATGGTTTATTCTTTTGTATTGTATTTGATTTCATAGATCTTATATGATGATGTATTTTATTTATGATGTATATTCTTTGAGTTTTTCATGCCCTGTGACTTGTATAGTGGATGATTAAGCATTCTGATTATGCCAAGCGACATCCTATGTAATTTTATATTATTGAATTGGAATTATACTTGTAATTATTCTTTTATGGTGGATTTGTTATATATTGGATTTAGTATTAATTAAACTTAAATGTGATTCAATGTCATGGAACCTTAAGAGATGTAATCTGTTTACGATGGTTGTATGTATGTGAGTTATTACTTCTGCTATTTTATCTCTTGTTATTATTGCTTCTTCTATATATATGTAATCTATTGTTGTTATTATCTATAAAAAAAAATATTTGACAAACTTAGTGAAACTATAGGTTACTTTCTTTTGGGTTCCCTAGCAATGCATTACACAAACACCCAAGGTGAAAAAATATGTTCCATAGGGACTTATGAACATTTGAGAGATTTCAAAACATAAATTCCATGCTCTTTATAAATCCATAAATCCTCTTCACCAATCAACATAAAAGTCTTCCCAAACTTTTTTGTAACCAACTATTCCATCAAATATCTTAGATCTACTACAATTACTTCTTCTATTATGAAATAAATCATACCTTTTGTTGGAAATGTAAAAGAGTAACTGAGAGGGGAGAGCTGAATCAATTACCACAAAAATAGATCCTTGCCCCTTAGATGTCAATACAAACTTCCAATAATCATCCAGTCCTGAATAACTCAATTAGTGATTCATATGCAACATGCTCTGCCTTATACCCTATCAACTTAATTGATCTTTAATGGAGCTTGTTTGATACCTCATTATCTTCTATTTTAGTGAGCATCGAATAGGTGAATAACCCCTAGCTTACTTCTTAGATACATAAATGCATCCTTAGGTAAAGCTTTGGTAAGTATATTTGCTGTCTACTCCTTGGTGTTCACATATTCCAATCTCACCTCTTTGTCTTGAACCAATTCCCTTAGGAAATGATATTTTATTGCAATGTGTTTTTTCTTTGTGTGCATCACTATATTTTTGGATATATTAATTGTACTTGTGTTATCACAATAGATAACCATTAGTTCCTTGATTCCTTCCTTCATTCCCAACATCAATTGCTTGATTCACATTATGTTAGAATAATTAACTATTTTAACAACATATTCTGCTTCTATTGTGGATTGAAAAATATAGTTCTTATTCTTGCTTTTCCAAGACACTAGCCTCTTTGCAAGAAAGAATGCTCCTCCACTCGTACTTTTCATGTCATCAATACTTCTTGCCCAATCTACATTAGTGAAGGCTCTTAACTCAAGATTTCCTCCTTTCTTTTACCATAACCCATAGTCTTTAGTTCCTTTTAGATATCTCAAAATTCTTTTGACTACTATTACGTGATTTTCTTTAGGATTAGCATAAAATCTTGCAACTATGTCAACTGCCAATGCAATATCAGGTCTGGTGTTCATTCTTTGAGAGCTTATGTCTAGCAGATATAGGTGTTCCAATTGGTTTGGAATCTTCCATTCCAAATACTTTCAATGTTTCCCTAATACATTTTGATTCAATGATGTATATGTCATCCTTCATCTAATGAACTTTTAGACCCACAAAGAATTTAATTTTCCCAGACATAGGCATTTTAGATTCTATCCTCATTGCTTCAGCAAATGACTTGCATAACATCTCATGTCCTCCAAATATGATATCATCCACAAATATTTTTGCAAGCAATACCTTGTTTTGTGTTCCTTCCTTACTATACAAATTTCTATTATCATTTATCTTTTCAAAACCAATTTTTACCAGATATACATGTAGTCTTTCATACCATGCTCTAGGAGATTTCTTATAAAACTTTATGAAGTTTACATACCATGTTTCTTTGGCTTGGACCAATGAAACCTTCATGCTATTCAATGTTGACTTCTTCTTCTAAGACTCCATTCAAGAAAGCTAATTTGACATCCAACTGATACACTTTGAAACCTTTTTATGTTGTATATGCTTGAATTATTTTGACTTCTTCAAGTCTTGCAATAGGGGAAATTTTTTGCCCATAATCAATATCTTCTTCTTGAGCATAACCATTGCATACAAGTCTTGCCTTATTTCTTGTTACTTCTCCTTTTTCATTCAACTTATTTTTTAATATCCATTTTGTTCCAATCACATTTTTATCATTAGGTCTAGGAACAAGAGACTAGATTTTATTCTTCTTTATTTGTTCAATCTCTTCATTCATAGATTTTATCCAACTTTCATTTTCTAAAGCATCTTTTACAGATCTAAGATCAAATTCACTAAGAAAACATGTACCTCTTGATTATTTTTCTTGTCAGTATGCCTTCTATCTCTCCTCCAATTATTTGATCAAGTGCATGATGCTTTCTGACATATTTAGCAAGCCTTGGATCTTTCTTTCTTTGCTCTGAACTTGGTTCACTTAGTTCTCCAAGATTTTCATCCTTTTCCTCAAGCTCTTATAGCTGTAACTTGCATACCTTTGTTTGTGGCTCAGGTTGCACTACCTGAGACTCGGGTTGCACTGCCTAGGATTACAACTTGGGTGCCTTTGTCTGTGACTCAAGATAAATTGCCAATGAATTGTAAAGTACACTTGGTTTTTGATTGCCTTAAACTTTCTAAGGTAAAGTCTTAGGTTCTTAGTCATAATAGACAAACTCTATGCAATCTTTAAGCTCTTTGCTACTCTGCTCTTCACTTATTTATGCAAACTCATCAAACTTTACATGGGCACTTTCAATGACTTTGTAGTAGTAAGATTCAAACATTTGTATGCCTTTCTTTTATTTGAGTACCCTAGGAGTATCCCTTCATCACTTTTTTCATAAATCTTTCCTTTTCTTACATCTTTTATGTTATAACATTTGCTTCCAAAAACTCTAAGATAACAAACATTAGGCTTAGACCCATACCATAGTTCATAAGGTGTTTTGTTTGTACCTTTCTTCAATTGAACTTGGTTCAATGTATGATGCTATGCTGATTTCTTCTCTCCATTATTTTGGTGCAACATTCTTCTCTATTAATAGTGTCCTTGAACATTCCATGATGGATCTATTTCTTCTTTCTGCTATTCCATTTTTCTCTAGAGTTCGAGGTGTTGATACCTATCTTTTGATTCCTCTTTCATTGTAAAACTCATTGAATTCATTTGAGATGAATTCTCCTTCACTATCTGATCTCAGACATTTCATATTCTTCCTTGTTTCTTTCTCAACTCTAGCCAAATACCATTTGAACTTTTGAAAAACATCAGACTTATCCTTCAAAAACATTACAGTCATCATTCTAGAATAATCATCAATAAAAAAATGAAATATATATCTCCACAATAGCTTTTCACACCTATTGGCCCACAAATATCTATATGACCTAGTTCCAAAACTTCTTCAAAATTGTAGGACTTACTTTTGAAACTTCTTTTACTCATTTTATCAATTTGATATTGTTTGTACATGCCCATCTCAAGTTTCTTTAGATAAAGTATCCCTCTTACTCTTTTGTTCTTGTTAATGGTGATCGGGTTATCAAAGTAACATGACACTTTCTCTTATTCCATAGCCAACTTTCTTCCATTGGAGCTAGTAGGCATGAACTTTCAGTGAGATCTAGGTAAAAAAAAATTCCTTTTGTCTGATTGCCAGTTCCAACTAGTTATCCTTTTTCATCCAATAGTTTAGCTTTGTCATTCATGAATTCAACTTTGTATCCTATATTGTTCAATTATGCTAGACTAAGAAGATTATGTCTTAATCTTTCAATCCAATAGGGATTCTCACATTTGATTCCATTAGTTAATGCTATGATTCCTTTTCCTTTTACATAACATGGTTCATTGTTTCCAAATATAACACTTCCACCATAATAGTGTTCCAAATGTTCAAATTTAGTTTTATCACTAGTCATGTGACAAAAAAACCACTATCTGTAATCCATGTATTATTTTTGCTAACATGAGAGATAGGTGCCATCTTTTCATTTTCTTCACCATCAAATTCATCTTTAATAACAATATAAACTACTTCATCTTCATCATTATCACTATCAAAATCTTTTGCAATGTAACATGATTTCTTACCTTTTCCTTTGTAGTGCCTGTAGCTTTTGAAGTCTTTCTTGCCTTTGAACTTGTTGAACCTTTTCTCATCTTTATCTTCCTTGTTTGGACACCTTGCAGCAATCTGACCAACTTCTTCACATGAGAAAAAAATCAATGGAATTTTACCTCTAAATTTTCCTTTTCCTTTTGTTTTTATTTTTTCTAGAAGAGTTTCAATGACTTCAAGATCTTCATCTGAATAATCTTCTTCTTCACTATCACCTTGTTTTCTTTTTGAGTTCCCTCCTTTTCTACCAAGGGTTAGTTTTGCTTTGAATGCAGATTCAAGATTGTTAGAAGAAGGAGCATAGTTATCAAAGCTATCCAACTCAAAAGCAATTAAGCATCCCACAAGAGTATCTAGGGTTAGATCATGTGTTGGATTGTATCCAATCTCTTGAATAGTTGAAAATATAATTTCATAAATAGGAAGAAGAGTCTTAGTACCTTGTTGATTACTATTTCATCATCAATTTTACCTCCTATAGCTTTGATTGCACTTACACTTTCTTTGACTCTCTTACTATACTAGGTAATGTTCTCACCTTCTTTCAATTTTAATCACTCAAACTTATCTCTTAAAATTTTTTCCTTGGATCTTTACACATTTTTGTCACCTCCAAAGACTTTCTTCATCTTTTCCCACATGTCAAATGCAATAGGACAATATTTAACTTCATCAAGTTTAGAATAGTTCAAAGAGGATGCAATATCAATCATCATAATATTGTGATCCTTTGCTTCTTTTATTTTCTACATAGTCATAGGCTTGGGTGGTGACACATATTTGTTCTTTGAGTAGAATATAACAACTGATGGTCTAAATTTTCACTAAGCTTAAAGTTCTAAAAGTATTATGTGAAAATGTCTTGGAGAATTTTGTGTGGTTAGGGTTTTCCATATATTGTTAAGTCTCCAAAAAAAGCCCTAACATGGTAGGTTTATGCCCTAGCTCATTTCAAAAAATTTCCCTAGCCTAGGATCTTGTAAGTGTTCTACGAATTATGTCCTTTACCTTATCAATGAAAATTTCCTTGTTTTGTGATTAGATTTGGTCTTTACCCTAGGTTTTATGTTTAGTGGGAGATCACATTTGGTTTTTAAAGCTTTATATCTCTTGTTACAATCTTACAATCAAAGTATTTAGTGTGGAATTGTAGTTCTAAGGCTTCCAATCTCCTAATGTTGGAAAACAAAGATTAGTGCATAATCATAAAGGTTAGTTGTTGGGTCTCCTAATGATATGATATCCAATTCAATAATAGAAGCATGTAAGTATTTTATGTGAGTTTTGATCTTATGCTCATGTTGGCAGTGTATCATCGTAAGTGTTTTGTGATGGTTAGCAGGTGTTACAATCTTATGATAGATGGAGCAACATAAATTTTTTTGAGTGGATCCCTGACCATACACAAAATAAGAGAAGTGGGAGATCATAAGGTATAAAGTTCTAAGGTTGTATAGTGTTACAATCTTATGAATTGGGGCATAGCACATAAGCGTAAGGGAATTCAACACATGTCAATAAAGTTCCTTGAGGGTATGAAGATAGAAGATCATAAGATCATGAAAACAAGACATGAAGGTTTCCATGGCTAAAAGAGAAGGTTAAGCATATGGTCATAAGGATTAAAGAAAAGTAATTGTTAGAGCTTCTAAGATTACGATAAATGAAGATAACAATCAACATATGGTCAAAAGGTGAAGGCAATGGTTAAAAGAAAGCTCTTAGAGTTACGATAGAGGTTTAGATGGCTATGAGTGTAAGATCATAAATGTTCATATATTGATGATAGTGTGAAGAGGTTTGTAAACTACTTGGAATAAGTTCATAGTCTTGAAGATGAAATTGCAGTTAATGCTTCTGATCTTATGATAAATTGATAGGTGTAAGGTCGTAAGAAGTATAAAAGGGCTCTCTGTTAATATGATAAAGGATCAATTGTAAGATCATAAAGGTCAATTTTCTTGCTTATAGGGATATGAAGGGTTTGAATTTAAAAATGGAAGCATAACATTGAAAGTCCTAAATATGAAATTTAAAGTATTTTTTTCTTTCTCAAGCTAGAAAATGACATAAAAATTTTGACCAATAAAAATTGAAGAAAGTACAGTAAAGAGCTAACCTAGAAAATCAAGTTGACATTCATGAGGTGACAAAAAACTAAGATTTAAAGCTCATGCATACAAAAAATCAATGTAGCAAGATAGTTGATGAAGTACACATAGCATAAAAGAACATTTTATAGACTAAAATAAGACACCATTCACAAAGCACAAAGAATTTGAGAATTTGCAGAGTTTCTAGTTTTCAGTTGTAGAGCTTCCAGGCTTTATTTACAGGGAAAATGTTAGATAAAGAAGTAGAAGAGATTCAAGATAAAGACGTGGAGGTTGTAGAGACATCAACCTCTAAAGAAGGAAAGAATCGCCAAAGAAAGCCAAAGAAATTTGCAGATGAGTGTATGAAGATATTCCCAGACTCATCAAATGCCATCTCTACAAATGATCATGATTTTAGAGATCCATATTTGTTTTGTAGGGATATTATTTTCCATGGTGTCAATAGGTATGAGTTGTTTAGATACTTCTACAATAATAGGTTTGAGAAGATTCCTATTTGCAACCCATGGAGGAAGAATTTGGCAAAGCTTCTGTTCCTTGAAGTGCATGTAGATGTCAACTTGGTAAAATCCCTAATCAAGTCTTACAATCCAACAACCAAATTGTTCCAAAATTATGATAAGAGCATTCTATGTACATTGGATTGTGCTTTATTCATTGAAGCTTTTGAATTGGAGGGTCAAATGATCAAACCACTGGGTATAGATGTGCTTCAAGGGAAGTTTGAGAGCAATACAAATGCCTATACTAGAAAGGCTATGTTGTAGCACATCCCTATGGACCTCAAGAAAGTGGGGGATTATCCTAATAAAGTGGATAAAATGATGTCTATGGGAAAATTCAAAAATTACTTTTAGAACATTGTGTATGGTGTTCATAAAGTATGGGTCAATATACATCATAGCGTGAGATGTAGAAGATGCATACCATAGTGGGAAATATGATTATATTGTAACAAAACTTGCAACAAAGAATATAACCATTTCCAATAACCCATAATAGATCTAAAATAAACATCGAATTGAAATCCACATTCAAGAGAATAGACAAGATACCGAAAAAATTGTCACACAAGATATACCCTTGAAAACCCTTATTGAGGGAAAAACCTAGCCTCCAAAAGCATCCATCACCATGTATTATTTAGCAAAAATACCATTGAAATACAACCATGGAAGCCTTCAAATCCATAGCCACAATTGAGAAAACTATGTGACCAAGCATGAATCCACACCTCCCATGCCATGCTTCCAACCTTCACAAATGCTCCCTTGGCTAACTTGTCAAGCCTTGTCCCGCTCAATTCTTGCTTTTCGCCTTTTCCTTCACACACCAACAACTACTCTTATGGTTGCTTATATAGTAGCAAGTCCCACAAAACCACCAAGTGGTATTACATAAACCATGTGCTACTTAACCCACTTACCCCACATTTAATATTGGAAATTTAATTCTTTTCCCCAATATCAAATAATTACATGAAATATTATCACAATGTTACAATAAAACTCATCAAATATATCCCATGTGAATCTTTACATGTTGCACATCCATTTAGGTGCAACATTACATAATACAATAAAATAATAAAATAAAACAATATTATGCAATGTGTGCAACACCCATTATCTCAACAATCTCCCACTCGTTGTATACATTGCATAGGATCAATTCGTAGCCACATAAATGAACAAGAGAACAATCCCTCCTAGCACATCCACCATCATGGATCAAAGTACACCATGTGCTCCATCTTGGTACTCACAAAAAATCAAAGCATCCAACATCTCAAACATGAATGACCTCACCTCCTATTATGCCATTGCCACTGGACATACATAGAAGCCATCCAACCTTTTGCATTACAAGATCATAAAATCCTGTATCAACTGAAATGCAAGCACAAAAACCTAATCCAAAGGTATTCAAATGTATTTGTAGTTGTCAAAATTTCCATAGCTGAAATAGCACCCACAGCAAGTGCCAAAACCCATCCAACTATCGATACCTCCAAAGGTATACCAAGTGAATCTCACATCACTGACATATCTAATCTGTAACCTACAATCACAAGCCTCAAAAGAAATGCCTACCACATATATACCAAGAAGATCCCATTGCAAAAGATAATGTCAAATATATATAACCAATCCACTCACAACATCTCGAAGAAGTGAATCCATGTAGTATCAAGGACATCCGCAATACATAAATTGATATCCTGCAAGAACAACTCTCATAACAAGTCTCCAATGCTCTCCCATGTTCTCCACAACCAACAGAGGAAAGAGATAAAGGAGTAACTATGTCATCTCTCACATGACATACATGAGCATAAACTAGTGATCACAATCTCCAACCAATCTCAAATCTAATGTAAGCAAAACTAAACATCCAAGAAGATAACCAAGACCAAAGAGAAACCATGCAAATCATAACCTGTATCATGTCCTTCTACACACACCTCTAGATGTAAACTATGAAAGTGTGATCTCCTCCATAAAGCCCCAACAAGAAGCCTCAACAAAACCCAAACCATACCATATAAGTAATCATGGATGTAAGCCTCTCACAAGAAGATCAAACTCATAAACCATTCCTAGACCAAGGAATATACCCAATTTAAAACCATCTCCCAAACTCAACCAACATAACAATATATGCAAATGGAGATAACCAATTCTAAACCATCTCTCTAATGAACCCTCTAGAACTAACTCATGTACCATAACTCAAGATCCATATCCATGAAAGAAAAGCATAGATATAATGCAACTGAGAGAAACAATGGGCTATACCTCTCAAGTAACAAATCATCGCATAGACCAAGAGTGGGGAATGAGAATGCTCATCAAGATATCCAAGTCTCCAACCAAGACTCATCTAAGAACAATCTCCTCTCAAGTCCATATTAGGTGACTACCCCTGGGAATTCCTACTAAAGCCACCAACTGTCCCAACAAATACATCTCTAATCCAAGAGAAATTAGCATCACCACTATCTCTAAGTATTCATGAGTACCTATAACCAATCAATCCATGGCAACTCCAAATTCAACATAGCAATATCATGAAGTATCCAACTTATGATTAGTGTACTCAATACCAATAAACTAAACCAAGATCAATGTCAAAGTTCCAACCATGGCCTTGAGAACATAAACATGACAACATGATCTCACCATCTCAACCAAAGAGATAACATGCTCCATATGAACATACTATAACATGTAAAAACTCTAAACACGTATCAAGAGTATACCATGACATAAAAAATGAAACCATCCTCACACCAAGGATAACATGCCAAATGAAAGAATAAACTACACCTTTTCCAAGAACCCTATGTGTCCTCAAGATGCAACCATCTCCACATACCATGAAGAACCATCTCCACACACCATGAAGATAACAAGTACACCATGCAAATGTTAAAGATGCTTCTGCAGCAACATGATCTAAGACAAACCTCCAACATCTGCAAGCACTCAATAAATATATCAATGCCAACAACTCCCACTCAACTATGGTACCTAGTCACCCATGGCATCATAAAATCCATCTCCTACACGAAGATCCTCTAGGTTTACACTCACACAACCAAAGTGTCAGCACCAAGTGAAACCAAGATCTTCAAACCAAGAAGATACAAACTAAACTAGGAACTAATCTTGCACTATCACCCCATCACTATCACAAGCTCCCACTAAACTATTTATCCAGCTATTCATGACATCATGATGAAAATCCATCCTCTAACCATGAGAATCAACCAAGGCATCAAACAATCAAAGAACTCAAAGTGTACATCATGAGCTCCTCAAAAGAAAAAAAATAACCATAATCCTCAACCAAGAAGATATACCACCATAACCAAATTAGGAATCTAAGGAAATGAAAACCAAGGATGTACCTATATATCCAATCATGTCATGCCAAAATCCATGGGACCATGATCACATCCATGAACCAAGCATCTGACTCTTAATATGTCTAACCTGTTAGCATAAAAAAGTCAACCACAATCCTCTGGAATGATTGTACCTGGTAACAACATCTCATCCCTTCTACATGAAGAAAAAATCAGCAAATCATGTGAATTAGGGAATAGACAACCCAAATCCAAGCCACCAATCTGAATATGCATCAATAATGAAAGACCAATGTGTAAAGACAACCCATAACCAAGCCATAAATACAACTTGCAAGTATAGACTGCTTACAACACTGCACAATTTGTAGATCCAACAAGTCATCATACATATCCAAACCAAATACTAATAACCATATCATCATGAAACCAATTTGAAATATGAATTGAGTATACAATGACATCAAATCTTAAATCTTTAAAATATACAATGTCATAAACTCATAATGTTACCATAGTCAAAATATATCTATAAATTGTTCAGATTAATATATCACCAAATAGATCATGCCAAACCTACACCCAATTTGAACCAATGTGTAGAGCTCTCCAAGACTTTTTGTTGACTACTTGAAGTCCAAAATTTGATTCCTTATGTTCAAGTTATGCACTAATTTGTGCTCAAAATAAACAACATCTGACTTTCGGCTCTTAAAACTTGACAAATTGTCAAAATCATAGAACCAAACCTACACCATGTAGTGCTCTAAATTAGCTTTCCAACACCTATAAGAATTTTGAAATCTAATATCTTGAGAGAAAGTTATGGCCATTTTACTAAGATAGTCTTTTTACCATTTTCACTGCGATTTTTCAATTTTTTTATTTGACAAAAATTCTAATGGGATTAAATTTGATGGCCATCACTGGCTGAAACTAAAAAAACTTTCATTTCCTCTGAACATGGCCAAACTTGGGCATATTATATATCAAAATTTATGGTAATATCGACTCAAATCTAATGGTGATGTATGTTTTTACCCAGGAGGTCATTTCTGCAAGCTCCCCCCAAAAATCCACATTTAAATGAAATATCTAAAAAATATTTTTGTCCAAAAATATACCAACATCCCATCATAACGAAAAATCCAAAACCCTCAAATCTACAATAAAAATTCATATATCTTACCCTTTCTTTTATCCTCTCATGCATTCCCATGGATTCAATCTAGGGTTACAATAATAAAACCTAGCTCTGATACCACTTGTAAGGAAACTTGCAATAAAGAATATAACCGTTTTCACATAACCCATAATAGATCTGAACTAAATATCAAATTAAAATCTACATTCAAGAGAATAGACAACATACCCAAGAAATTTTGACACAAGATATACCTTGGGAAACCCTCATCGAGGGAAAAACCCAGCCTCCAAAAGCATCCATCACCATGTATTATTCAGCAAAAATACCATTGCAATACAACCATGGAAGCATTCAAAGCCATAGCCTCGATCGAGAAAACTATGTGAACAAGCATGAATCCACACATCCCATGCCATGCTTCCAACCTTCATAAATGCTCCCTTGTCTAACTTGTCAAGCCTTGTCCTGCTTGACTCTTGCTTTTTGCTTTTTCCTTCACACAACAACAACTACCCTTGTGGCTACTTATATGGTAGCAAGTCCCACAAAACCACCAAGTGGTATTACATAAACCATGTGCTACCTAATCCACTAACCCCACATTTAATATTGGAAATTTAATTCTTTTCTCCAATATTTAATAATTACATGAAATATTATCACAATGTTACAATATAACTCATCAAATATATCCCATGGAAATCTTTACATGTTGCATGTCCATCTAGGTGCAACATTACATAATAAAATAAACTAATAAAATATAACAATATTATGCAATGTGTGCAACATCCATTATCTCAACATATGTAGCTTACATTCTTGAGAAGATGCAAGGACAAATCGAATCAGCACAAAGAGGAGAATTGGGGAACTTCAGGTTCCACCATTATTCATTGTTGATGCATCTTATATAAGAATGTGCTTTACATTAGCCCAGACTTTATTGACTAAACATCTGATGTAAATGAAGATCTTTTGGTGTAACTATGGACATGGGTATGGGATAGGTTCTACCATTACTTTGATTCCTTCTCTTTTTTCAATAATTTCAGTTCACTGATAATGAAAATGCTAGAACCTAGTTTCTTAGGGCCCCTGAGGTTTTAAAAAGTTTATTGAGAACAACCCTATTGCATGAATAGAAGAGGCTATATCATAATTGGGGTGATATATTTTTATTTCAAACCTTTTCTCTTCTAAGAATTTATGCATGTCCCCATCCACCACATATATTGACAAAGTATATCCCTCCCAGACTTTCCATCATTGAATTCATGTGGCAACTATTCATGGTAAATAGGGAATATTTAGGGCCAAAAGTGCATAAAGGTACCTTTTTTTGTAGATGTTTTAGGATAGGAGACTTTTCAATTGGAAAAGAACCATTAGATCAAATCCATGCTTTTCTTTGCCATTATAATTTTTTTATTGCCCTATATAGAATTTATGATCCAGAGGGTCTCATGAGAAATACTCTAAAGGAGATCAAGAGTTATGTGTTGCCTAATACCAAGGAGTTTCCCTATGAATATTTGATCACAAACCTTGTAGCTAAAGGGGAAGCTATAGAGAAATCGAGAAAATTTGATGATGTCTTAAGGGTAGAGAATGAGTTGAAAAAGGCAAACCCAATCTTCATGGGCTTATATCTAGATGTTCCATATCCATGCACACTAATGAAAATAGTGGATGATTATAGTGAGATCATGTCATAGATGCCTGTAGAACCAATAGGTGAAGAGGGAAGAGTGAACTCTAACTCCCCTGAGCCTGATGTTGTCTTGGAGGTTGAGGAGGATGAGCCTACAAAAGTATCATGGGTTTCCAAGGGAAATAAGAGATAAATGGTGACCTAGATACTTGAGAAGGTAAAGCAAATAACACTTCAATTGATGCTTGGGAAGAATTAGTATTTTGCTAATTTAAGGCAGAATTATTTACATTATAGAGTGAATGCAACAAAGAATTCTTTGACTGACTTGTAGCTAGTAGCAACTAGGCTAGATGACAAGATCATCCAAGCACAAAAATTCATGGAGGATGATGAGTTCCTCAAATTTGTAGAATTCAAAAGCTTTTTATACAAAGTAAAGCAAAGTGAATTAGTTCTAAATTCAAACTAGGAGAATGAAAAGAAAAGGTCCAAGAACTCATAGAAAAATTGCATGCCTATGACCCAAAGAGTGAGGACATGACTCCTATAGAGGTAAGGGACCTTGTTTAGAGAAGTGGAATACTTCTAGTGCCTAGATGGATTTAGAGAAAGCTTTCATACTTGATCAAATCAAGAGACAAGAAAATTCAATCTCATATAAGGCACTGGGTACTGATGGTTTTCAAAGGGGGTCAAGCCTCCATATAGATTCCAAATCCTTAGCAATATGGAGCATGGCACCTGAAATAAACAAGCCAAAATTAATGGATATACAAAATACTACTCAAGATAACATGATAGTATGGAGCATGCATAGTACTTATGGTTCAAAAATTTCAAAGGCTGTGAAACACTTCTCATTTATGAATGAGGCTAAAGTGGAAGAAATAGAAACTAAGCTAGCCATAATGTTCCATGATTATATTGATATCAAGAAGCTATATGAGGAAGAGCTAAGGAAAAAATATGTTTATAGCCAAAAAAATAGGTGAGTTGGAGGCAAAGGCTCAGGGGCTAGAGATTGAAGTTTCATCCTTAAAAGAGCAACTCAATACTACAAAATAGAGTAGAGCATAGACCAGCAGTGAACAACCAACCAGGATCACTCAAGAAATGTCAACACAAACAATAGAGCTAGTGCAAGGTGATGCTAAGCTAAGAAGAATGAGCATAGATGTTGAATCTCCATAGCAAGGTGGTGAAATAAGGACTAATGTCCTAAAATACATGATAGGTCATAAGGTAAATACACTGAAGAAGATATCTCAATAGGCACATAGCCTTATCATTTCTTTGTAGAGTGCTGAGCATGTGTGCAATGAAGCACTATCATGCTTATCACCTATTTTCAGTTAATGGGGGACCTATATTTAATTTTTGGAAATATTGATTTTGATGATGGAAAAGAAGCCAAATTTACCTGACAAAATCTTCATAGTAAAAGAAGGCCTAGAAATACTAAAAGAACTAATTGGTTTCTTTATTGGAAAATTACAAATTATACAATATAAAATGAAGCTTTTGTTAGGAGGGATTGAATCATACATCCCACCAATTATGGATGGTGATAATAAATTGAAGGATTGGTAGGAGTGGTCAAATTCTTTTGATTGAGTACTAATTCAAGGAGGAATAGTAACTATTTTTTTATGATGAAAGTGATGTTCCTTTCAATAACTTAATTGATTCCCTCTTTAAGGTAGAAATTGACATAAACAGGTTTATAATTGAATCAAGGGCTATAAAAGATGCCAGGTGGAATAAAGTAGTTAGTGACTTGGATGGAGTTAGAGGCACTGATTGGCCAACCAAGAAGGAAATTTATGTGTGGGAGGTAGTTGGAGACATTAAAGATTTACCCATAGGAAGTAGTTAGAAGTCACAGTTGGATGGAAGAAGGGACAAAATAGAGAAAAGACAATGACAATGAAAATTTGTTAAAGTGTAGATATACTCATCCTAGAGACACTTGAAGAAAGTTGCCCCTTGCTAGTTTTGGAACTGCATCCCCAATTTTGTCCAAGTACAAGGAACATTTTGTAAAGTGAAAAGATCAAAAATATCTTTGTATATCTTTGTATTTTATTTTGAGTCAAATTTTTACAAGTGTCCTCCCATCTAAAGCTTGTTGCAATCCTTCTCTTATAAAAGGATTTCCAAGATGTGGAGTAAAGGTCCAAATTCTATTTTATATTAGTGATCAGGCTATTTGCATTTGGTCTAGTTCTTATGTCAATCATATATTATCTCAATTTTGTATTCTGAGAACTTAATGGATATTGAATGACACATTTGTCAAGTTTTGAGCTATATTTTGAGTCTTTTATAAAAAATGTATTGTTCTCAAGAAGATTAATACAAGAGGATGTTCTGAATATCCATGTCTTTGAATTTTCACTCCATTTTCATGTGTTTTTTAATTTGGGATTGAGTGAGAAAAGTTCATTTCAATTTAATGCACTTGGGATAGGTTGTATGTCAATTCATTGTAGCTTTTAATTCAAGCAATTAAATAAACACTTCTATGAATGGATAGGGTATCTAAGTATATGAGAGGGATATCATAAGAATAGAGTTTAGGGTTAACAACTGATAAATTTAATTGCAAGTCAATTAAATAGATCAAGATTTACTAGTATGACTCTATGTCGCAATGGATAAGGAAATGTTCATTAGTTGAGGTGCAAATTGATACAATTATTTGGTTGCATAGTACACACTTAAATCAAAATCAATTTATCTAAAGTTTGTAACTAAGATTTTCATGTTGGTCATCCACTTGTTGTAATAGCTTGTTTTGAGTTTATAATTGAATGTTGTACAACAAATAGTTGATTACAATGTTAAGAAGAGTATAGACCATTTTCTTCTATAAGGGATGAATACTATGTAAGGAAGACCAATGAATGAAGAATAAAATCCCTAGGCTCACTCACCTTGGCCTTATAGAGCCAAAAGTGTAGAAAGCCCTTGTGCTTTGTCAAGTTGGTCTAGATCTGAATAATGTTTTTCTAAACATGGGAAGTAGCTAATCTGTAGGCATCCACTTTTGTTCTACATCCTGGTATTGTTTTAAAATTGTAGATTTAAAACACCAACACCAACAAAACTGATGCTTGATATATGTAGCTTCATCAGCTCCTACCATGCTGAAAATATTTTGTTAATCATAGATTGGTTTTGACATATGAGTGACAATATACTTAAGTCATTTACTTAGTTCATGTTGAACAAGTAATACATGCCGAGCATAAGTTGTCAGATAGTATATGTTGAGCGACAAATATTTAGTATGAGTTGAGTAACTAGTAAGTACTAAGCCACTCAAGTGCCGAGTAGATGGTGATGTGCCAAGCTATTCAGATTTAAAGTGATAAGTGGATGCCAAGTCATTCAGAGGCTAAGTTACAACATTGAAGTTGTAGGTGATGCCGAGCATCAAGGACTTCAAGTGCTAAGTTACACTATTTTGGCATAGATGTTTATAATGGCACAAACTTCTACATAAACCATTTTTGGGTCGACTTAAGGGTTGTTTTATAATCTTTTATGAGAAGGATGAATCTTAATTGTGAATCCCTATGAATTACATGCATCCAATCAAAAAAAGAGAAGGTTTAAGCGGCAATATGGGTGAATCACTACCATTGATTCATACCTAACCCTAACTCACCTAGGTCTTCTTAAGGAGGAAAAACCCTAAACTTTTAAAGAATGCTTAAGGAGAATTGAAGAGAGTTCATGGTGACTAAGGTGTTATGATTTGAGTTACATTGCAGAATTAGTTAAAGGAGAACAAAGGAAAGGAATCAGAGGACAATAGAGATACATCTTATTAGAATGGATCAAGTATACATAAGGATGGAGGTGATCTGACATCAAGCAACAAAGTGCTAACTGAAGGATCATTATTGAGAAATTCTAATAGGTGAATTAGTTAAATCTCTTAATAGAGTAGTCTTGACAAGTTGTTCTAAATCCTTTAACAGAGTGCTTAATTCATTATAAATTAAAGTCCTTTTACCAGGCACACTTTTAGTAGGGTATTTAAATCCTTTAACAGGGTAAGATCTAACAATCTTGTAAGTGTTTAACAAGACATACCTTTCATAGGGTAGATCATGTTTCATGGTTAAATATTGTAACCTTCATTAGATACACTTTATTACTACAGTAGTGATGATTTGTGGGTGTCATCCCCACCCTAGGTTTACCTTCTCCTTGGAAGGTTTCTAGGTAACCAAATATCTTGTGTCATACATGTGTTGAATATTTTACTTTCATGCTATGGATGTATATGCTTAATTTGGTATTTTACTTTATATGCATAGATTGTGAGATGGATGTGTGGTGAATAGTTTTAGAGGTTGAAATTTTTAAGTGTTGATTCACAACAACCCCCCCACACCCCCCACCCTCTCTTTTGAGTTTACTTCCCTATTATATTTCCAACAATTGGTATCAAAGATGAGTTCTCTAGAAAGTAAAGCTTTGTAGCTTTGAGGAAAGATCTTGGAGATGGAAGTCTACAAGTTGGGAAAGACTATTAAGAACCAGAAGTTTGAAATACAACTTTCCCTACATCATTTGAATGAAGCAAGACATGATTTAAAGATATCACTAAAGAGAAGGAAGGAAATTGCTACTGAAGAGAATGACACACAATACCAATAGATTGACACTACTGAATTATTTGTAGATGGAAACACCAATAAATTTGAAGCAATAGTTGTAGATCTGATGGAAAAGAATGAAACCATAATTGAAGAGGTCAAAAATCTCAAAAGAGAATAAGAAGTCCAATAAGTATTACTATGTGAGGTGACCGAGTAGAAAAAGAAAGCTTAAGAGGACCAAGTCATGATTAAAGATGAAAAAAGGATTTTGACCAATAGAATAGAAGATAAAACATTAGAGATAACTAGGGTTTCTGACATGCAATTGGAAACATTGGGTCAAATGATGGTTGCAAATCATGAACTAAATGCAAAGGATATTGAGATCACAATACTAAAGTTACAGAATGAACAACTAAGAAATGATCTAAAAAGAGAAAAGGAGTTTGTTGATAGTTTCAACACACCTAGTGAAGCCATCAAGTACTTTGAACAATTGATGAGAACCCCTAGATCCAACAGTGACACTTTTGGATTGGGTTACACTAGTACTAAAGAAGGAGAATCATCCGAAAGTGGTGAAGAAAGAAGTAACAAAGATAACAACTCCAAACCTACTTGTCATAATTGTGGTAAGATAGGCCATACTACTAATGTTTGTAGGAGTAAGACTACAAATCAAAATCCTAAGCAGAAGTTCATGAGTCATTGCCACAAATGCAACAAACAAGGACATCATGCACATAACTTCAAAATCAAGATCATAAGCACACAAAGATTTGAAGGATACTACTATAACTATTAGAAGTATGGAAATAGAACATATGAGTGTAGATCTAAGCCTAAATGGTCATCAAAAAAGTAAACAAAGGTAAAGCACAATGGTAACTCTTATAATTGGGACTTGTATGGACATGTTGCTGAAAATTGCATAAGAACACATTTCAGAAGTGACAAAAAAATATGGTTAAGTCAAAAAATATGTTTTAGTTGTTTAGAGACTGGTCACATAAGTAGGAATTATCTAACAAGGTCAAAGGCACCGAGTAGTGACTTCAACAAAGGCAAAGGAAAGGTAGATGTTGAGAATGTTAGAGATGAGATGAACAAGACATGGAAGAGAAAAGAAGATTGCAACACATCAAGTGTAGATGCAATCACTTCACCCAATGGGTCAAGTGATCACACCTCCTCAAATTAAGAAATCAAGAGGTATGTGGAACTGATATTTAAAATATATACTATACATTAGTTCCAAGGATTTAGTTATGAAAAGATTACATATGCATGAATAAAGATGCAAGGTGTTGTTAAGAATCTAGAAGAAATCTTTGAGTTTTCTTAGTTTTCATGTTATTGGCAAGCATGAAAAATTTCATTATGGTTTTCAAGTGAAATGCTAGTTGATGCCAAGCTATCAAAAATTAATAGTGTTGAACGAGCTCATAGTAGTTGCCAAGTTGAATAGAAGATTTCTTGGAATCCAAGTGATTCAAAATCTTTATTGAAGCTGAGCTTATAGTTGTGTAAGCACTAAGCATTAATTGCAAGGTTTTAAGGCCTATATGATCAATTTCTACCCATTTGAGATCATTCAAATTTGAAGGAGAGCATGAAGAGAAAAAGGAAAATTAAAAGAGGTCATACCAGAATTTGTAAGCTAGATTCAACATTTGCTTGACACCATCACAACATATTCACAAAGGTATTTATCTTGTGTTGAGCTATGTAGTTTGAATTTTGACAAACCCTAGTTTACAAATGGCATCTAGTTCTTCAACTTCTAAGGTTAAAGAGGGTAAAGAAGTTTTGAATGTATAATTGATAAGCAATGAGATTAGACAACCAAACTTTAGAGCCATTCATGATATTTCTTACAAGCAAGATCCATCTAGTGTGTTGTCGATGATACACCTTGAGTTTTGATGATTCAAGATGTAAGATGTTGCTACACATGCAAGGTGGGTAGCATAGGAGATAAGGAGATTAGGGAAACCTATGGGAAACTATGTGAAGAAAAAGCATTAAAGGATGAATTCAAAATTGTAGAGAGAAAAGGGTTGACCCGTGCCCTAGATTTTTCAAATGTTTTCAAGACTAAATGAATTAAGATAGTTCCAAGTAGAATTCATGATAATTCTATATGGTTGGATAATGGACCGACAAAAATCACCAAGAAAATTGTACATAGAGTAATAGGTTATCAACCACTTGATTGACATAAAACCATGAGAAGTGAATCTAAAGAGGTCATTGAGAAGAATACAAGGGCAGTGTGGAACAAATGAGGGATGACAATTGATACTATCTTTGATCCCCTAATTGCATTTTCAATAAGGATAATAGCACATAAATTATACCAATCAAGAAGGCTCAATAATGTACCATGTATTTCTATTGACATGGGCTATAAGATAGTCAAGATGGATCATACCTATGACCTTGTCAAGTTGCAGATGCAACAATTGTCAGAAAATTTGGGAGCTATAAGGAAAACCAAAAGTGCACAATGTAAATTTGGTTCAATTCTTATATGTATGTTCTTTTATGTACATAATACATCCCCCACATTTGGTAAAGTGTCCTAGAAAACAAACATATCTATTGCACTTCAAATAGGTGAGTTTATTGAGCAACTTGTTAACAATTTTGAGTAAGTTATGACAAGCTATTTTGAGGACTTCAAACAATCAATGAAGAAGAGACTTAGGATACCAGTTTCACTAGTTGAGAAACATTTCAATGATGTTTGATATCTAGTTGACACTAATTATACATATGTTCAAGTTTGTGTTCCAAGGGTAAGGTGGTTAAGGACACTAGGCTATAAAATCAACATTGATGAAGCCTCTGCAGCAATAACAACATTACTTGAAAAAGATGTAGATGCTAAGGCTATTGCCCTTGGAAACTATGACATGGCTAAATCAAAGATAACTATGGATTTAAAGACTACCTCAGTCATTAGGAAGAAGAGAAAAATTGTCAAGATGCTAAAGTAGAAATTTGGTGGAGTAGATGAAGAAGAAGAAGATGATGATGATGATGAGGAAGAAGTAGATGTATCTATTCAAGCACCACTAGCCTTGACTCAAGGTCAAGGAGAAGACCAAGAAAAATAAGTAGAAATTGAAGAAGGTACCAATGGAGAAGAAGCCAATGAAGCACTTAAAAAAAAAAAGTGGAAAGCTAAGACCCCAGCTACTAGAAAACCAAGGAAGGTTGCAAAACGTAAGCCTAATATTCCCTCTACAAGAGCAAGCACAAGGGCTACTACAAAGAAAGCTTAAGAAGAAGACAATCCAAAAGAGAAGAGAGCTAGACCAACTAGCAATTAAGTGGAGCTTGAGATGAAATCAAGGAGAAAATACATAGCTCCAACTAATCTGATGACAATAGCCAATTTCAAGTGGTAAGTCACTGTCCTTCTTCAGATTTAGACAATATATGTGAGAATACAAGGAATAATATTGATTTATCTGGTCTCACACATATTAAATTTGATAAACTTGGAAAAGTTGAGATGAACCAAGTAGACAAGTCAATTTATGCCATGATGGAAATATTTAAACTAACTCCAATTGAGATTGCCAACTCTCTACCAAAGGAATTATCTGATAGAGTTGAGAAAAAATGGCAATATAGTCCAAACATAGAAAGATAAATTAGAGAGACTATACTTACTAGAGTAATGCCAGAATTGGATAGAGAAACAATGGACAAGGCATTAAAGAAGCATAGTGGAAAATTTGCACCAAAATAAAAGGCATTCAACATATTGTAGAACATGGTTGAGGATGTTGTACAAAAGACCACTTTGATTTGGAAATCATTATATGGTTTGACAACACCAAGGCAATAATGTAGGCACTTGTTGAGGTAGGTGAGGATAAAGAAGAGCAACAATAGGTAACTGAGGTAACCACAATTGACACTAAGACAATTACACAAGAGGAAGGTACTGAAACAAATGAAGATACACATGCTCCAACTGAGGATGAGCAATAGATAGAACATATTGTACCAGTTACACTAGTGCCAAGTGCTAGTCCTCCACATGAGGTGAATACAAAAAGTGATATTATAAAGATTAAGGATGTTTCTAATACTATCACTCAAAATATCAATCCCCTTATAGAGGATGACTTGAAGAAGATACTGGTAGAATCCACTACCCATGCCCAACTTTATGAAAATCTTGTACTAGTGAGTGTTGATGAAATTGAGAAGGCAGATAAGATATCTACAGGGGAGGAAGTATAGAAATAAGTGACACCTACAACCCCTCCTCAATTCACCTTGATACAACTTGCATTATCCCTTGTGGTATATCAAAGGAAGGAGACATCTACTTCTACCATCAATACATTGGCACAAAGTACTCCAGTCTTGGTCACTATAAAGGAAATTGAAAATAATAAGGCTAAGATAGTTGAAGAGCATAAAGGTGAGATGGAAAAGAATGAAGGAACATAAGGTCTAACAGGTCAGGTAGATACTCTTGCACCTATAACACAAGAGCAAGGTGCATCTTTGAATGTAAAGCAGAAAAAGGATAAGATAGAAGAGCTAGGTATGACTACCAAACTTGAGGAGAAATTAGCAATACAAACATTGGTAAGTTTACCAGAAACTGCTACTCCTCCTACTCAAGCTCTTCATATGCCAAGTATAGAAGCTATACCCCTATAATCATCATGTCCAATTCCAAACACATCTAATGTAGATGAAGTCACATCATTTGTTAATGTGAATTTGGATGAAGTGATTGAGTTACCCAAGTTTGATTATGTAACTATCACTATTGAGTAGATGGGCATACTCTAGGATGCTCTTACAAAGAAGAAAAATCAAGAACTACTTAGACAAGAGCATAGGTAGCAAAAAGTTTTGATAGATATCAAGGACATTTTTCTTGATGCATTTATCCTACCAGCACCATAAGCAACAAAGCCAATCATAGAGTAGCTAACCAGCTTAATGGAGAAGCTAAATGACACAAACCTAGTTTCAAATGTAAAACTACTTGAATAGTCTAAAAGGAAGTTTCAAAAAAAGGTTGATGAAAAGATATCAAGTGCTATTGCAATATCATAGGTTGAGTAAGAAACCAAAATTGACAGTGTGAAGAAGGTACTAGAAAACATTTTCTCTTTGTACACCAAATTATGTATTCCCACACTCTTCACACAAGAAATAAGGAGTCATATTCTAAGTTTGGAGAGTCATATATAGTCATTAGGTATAACTCTACCAAAGTCTCTAGCTCAGAGTGAGAAACATTTTAGGACTCTCCTAAACTCCTAGAGTCAGTTAGTAGTGTTACACACAAAAGAAGGAAATATCAAGGTTAAACTGATCAGCATCCAGTCCATTCTATCTCCACATATGGAGATATTGCACAATGAGATAGCCTTTGCTAAAACACTCATGAAGAAAAATTTTCATCTTTCTACTCATGAAGGCTTAGTTCACCTTGTTGTCGAGCTGGCCACCTAGATCAAGTCATTAGAGGTAGCTTGTGATAATTGGGATGATGCATTGAAAATCATGCTTGAGGTCCACAAATCATTTTTCAACAAACACACTATCAATGTATAACCCTTTGACATCAGTGTCAAAATAGGGGAGAAATAAGAAGTATGGGGGAAATAAGAATTATGGGGGAGATACAATTTTTGCAAAATTAGAGATCATATGTACACAAATTGGCTAATGCAAATCTACTCAGTAGGAGGAATAATTTTGATTCATATACAAAAAAACACAATCAACTCAGGAGGACTTATTGAATTTTGAGGTATGACTGATGAATCATAAGCTTTTGCAAAATTTTGAAGGTTTTGAAATTTTGTATGTAAGTGGATATTATTTGAATTATGCTTGAAAGGACAAAGGTTATTTATACATGATCAAGTATTTTGCAACTCATGTCAAAGGGGGAGATTGTTAATCTCATATTGGTTTTGACATATGAGTGACAATATACTTAAGTCATTTACTTAGTTCATGCCAAACAAGTAATACATGCTGAGCATAAGTTGTTAGATGGTATATGTCGAGTGAAAAATTTATCGAGCATAAATCCATCTGACATAAACTACTATAGAACAACTTTAATGGAAAAATAAGTATGAGTCGAGTAACTAGTAAGTGTCGAGTCACTCAAGTGTCGAGCAGATGGTATGTGCTAAGCTATTTAGATGTTGAGCGATCAGTGGATGCTGAGTCATTTAGAGGCCAAGTTACATCATTGAAGTTGTAGTTGATGTCGAGCATCAGGGACATCAAGTGTCGAGCTACACAATTTTGATATAGATGTTTGTAATGGCACAGACTTTTATGTTAACCATTTTGGGCCAACTTAAGGGTTATTTTACGATCTTTGATGATAAAGACAAGTATTAATTATAAATCCCTACACATTACATGTATCAACTTAGAAAAATGGAAGGTTTAAGCAAAAATATGGGTAAATAACTACCGTTGATTCATACCTAACCCTAAGTCACCTAGGTCTTCTTAAGGAGAACAAACCCTAAACTTTTAAAGAATTCTTAAGGATAAATGAAGAGAGCTTGCATGCGCAAATAAAGAATTCATGGTGACTAAGGTGTTATGATTTGAGTTACATTGCATAATCAATTAAAGGAGAACAAAGAAAAGGAATCAAAGGACAACAAAGATACATCTAATTAGAAAGGATCAAGTATACATCAGGATAGAGGTGATCTAATATCAAGAAATAGAGTGCTAACCAAAGGATCATTGCTAAGACATTCTAATAGGTGAATTGGTTCAATTTCTTAATAGAGTAGTCTTGAAAGGCTATTGTAAATCCTTTAACATGGTGCTTACTTCATTGTAAGTTAAAGTCCTTTTACCAGGCACACTTTTAGTAGGGTGTTTAAATCTTTTAATAGGTTAAGATCTAACAATCTTGTAAGTCTTTAATAGGGTAGACCTTTCACAAGGTAGATCATGTTTCATGATCAAACATTGTAACCTTCATTGGATACACTTTATTATTGCAATAGTGAAGATTTGAGGGTGTCATCCCTACCATAGTTTTACCTTCTCCTTGGAAGATTTTTGGGTAACCAAATATCTTGTGTCATACATGTGTTGAATATTTTACTTTCATGCTATTGATGTATATGCTTAATTTGGTATTTCAATTTATATGCATAGATTATGAGATGGATGTGTGGTGAATAGTTTTAGAGGTTGAAAGTTTTAAGTGTTGATTCAACCCCCCCCCCCCCCCCCCCCCCAATAGAGTTTACTTCCCTATTGTATTTCCAATATTTTTTTCTATTTAGCTTAGGGATCTCTTTTCTGTAAGACATCTTGATCTTTAGCTTAGGTCCTTAAAACCATTTCCTATAAGAAAACTTACAACAAAGAATATAATTGTTTCCACATAACCCATAATAGATCTAAAATAAACATGCAATTAAAATTTACATACAAGATAATAGATAACATACCCACAAAAATGTGACATAAGATATGCCCTAGGAAACCCTCATTGAGGAAAAAATCCAGCCTCCAAAAGCATCCATCACCATGTATTATTCAACAAAAACACCATTGCAATACAACCATGGAAGCTTTCAAAGCCATAGCCACCACCAAGCAATCTATGTAAACGAGCATGAATTCACACATCCCATGCCATGCTTCCAACCTTCACAAATGCTCTGTTGGCTAACCTATCAAGCCTTCTCCTACTCGACTCTTACCTTTTTTCTCTTTTTTTCTCCTCTCACAACAACTACCCTTGTGGCTGCTTATATAGTAGCAAGTCCCACAAAGCCACCAAGTGGTATTACATAAACCATGTGCTACCTAACCCATTGACCCCACATTTAATATTGAAAATTTTGTAGACGCTTAAAATCATCCCTAAAGACTATATTAATTTATTAATATTACCCATGACATTGTAATTAATTATTGATTAATTAATTACATTGCTCACATTCTTCTACTTATTTAATTATATTAATTAATTAAATAAGTTCATTCTTTTAAGTATTTAAATTTAATTTAAATACTCCTAGCTCTAATGTGTTAAATTAATTTAACACATGATCCTCCATGTCTCCCCCTTTTTAAAATAAATTTTATTTATTTAAAATTCTCACATCCTATTAATTCTTCTAAACCCATGATTAAATTAAATTTCATTTAATTTAGTCTTAAGCCTAACCTAGAGCCTAGCCTATAAGCCTATTCCTTCCCTAATCTCACTTAATCATTCCTAATCATCTCCCTAATCTCCCTCATTAGCCTAAGAGTGTGCTCACACATGTGTGAGATGGCATGCCTATACACTCTTGTCTCCCACTCTTCTTCTCAAGTTTGCTCACACATGTGTGAGCAAACTTTGAATTCTTGACCATTTGCATGGCTTGCATGTCACCTTATGTGGCACCTACTTGGATGCCACCTCACCAAGCCCCCCCTCAAACCTATAAATAGAGGGCTTGTCTCAAGCATTTTAATCTCCCATTATTGCATTGTTACCATGCTATTTTGAGTTTTGAGTTTTCATACTTAGGGTTTTGCATTTGTAGCTTGATTTGCATAGAGATTTCTAGGATCATATTAAAAATTTGGTAGCTGATTTAGTTTACATCATGCATTGTTAATCTAGTTTCTACATGCATTTGTAACTTCATTTTTAGCTTGCATTTTTATCATAGTGTGCATATCTAGTTAGTTCTTTCATTACATATCATCTTCATCCTTGAATGCCTTCAAGAATGGCTCTCTCCATAGCCATTTCTTGAGTTATTCTTCATCTCATGTAGTCTAGATCCATATCTTACTTGCATACACACTTGCACTCACTCACTCAAGAGATTTCATCATTGTTGTGTTTGGGAGAGCACACCAAACATACCCCCATCTTAACACACTAACAAGGCCTCTCATGGGTGCCTTCGTTAAGATTTAGAGGTGGCTGGAAGGTTGGATTTTTTGGTTGCTTAGGGTTACAAAATCTAAGCAAGCATTAGTTGATATTTATTCCTTGCATTTTGATGAAGGATTGATGCATTTTGAAAGTGTTAAACTAGTGTTTGTTTGTTAACCTTTGCTTCTTATAGGTCACATTTTTTAGCCCACATTTTGGTATGCCCGGTGGGACCCATGTCCCTGGTTTCATTTCAAAAATTCACAAACTACCTTGGTTCAGTCGTAAAACATCACATCGTCATCTCCATAGGCCGCAACGTCATCTCCGATTGTCGTCTGCGCAGACCAGCATCTTAGCAGACCAGCATCTGCGCTTTTTAGCATCTCCATAGTAGTTCTAAACAATACTTCCATTTAAGCCATTCTATCGTCTGCATTTTTTGTTCTGTCGTCTGTGTTTTTTGTTCTAGCGTTTGCATTTTTTTGTTCTAGCGTTTGCATTTTTTTTGTTCTAGCGTTTGCATTTTTTGTTCTGGCATCTTCAAATGTTATTTTGTTGTCTCTGAATGTTAAATTGTTGTCTCTGACAATAGCTCTTTTGTCTGCGAGAATAGGTCTGTCGTCTTCGATCTAGTTCTGTTGTCTGCGAAGATAGCTCTATCATCTACGTTGTGTGCGTGGCTATGTTTGGTGTCTCTGCTTTTTGAGTTGTCGTCTACATCAAAAATTATTTAAGGGACTTCTATCATTTTTGAGTTTTAGCATCTGCGTAGTTTACCATCTATGTGTTTCGTTATCTTCAAATTTTGGCGTCTGCGCCTATATTTTGGTGTCTCCACATTTTACTAGAATTGTTCAAATTTTAACAATAATTTTTGCTAACTGATCGACTTACAGGTTTTAACTAACAATTTTGATGCAGAGAGGTAACCTTAAAAACTTAAAAAATAAAACCAATAGTGATTTTCATCACTAAAAGAGATTTGTAGTGATTTTTATCACTTAAACCTTTAGGGCTAATGACCTTGTATGGATTTAAACACCTTCATTTGAATGCATGAATGTTTAGGTTAGCTAACATTTGGAATTGGTGCTTAAAATTGACATGAATGTTTAGATTAGCTAACATTTGGACTTGGTGCTTAAAATTGACATGAATGTTTAGGTTAGCTAACATTTGAACTTTGGTACTTAAAATGGACATGAATGTTTAGGGTAGAAGACACATTTGGATTTGGTTCTTAAAAAAAATTCACACCATCTTGAATGCTTTAAAGGATAATAGACATGTATGCCTAAGCTAGATCACATTTGGGTTTGGTGCTTAAAATGAAGTCATACACTCTTAAATTCCCTAAGATAAATCGACTTTATTTCTTGCATTTTTTTATTTTCAGCATTTTACTTTCACGCATTGGCTTTACTTTCTTGTTGACGAACCCGCATTTTTATTTATGTTGGCGCTATTTCAAGTTGAAAAGAACCTTGCATGTTTTAATCATGAGTGTCTTCAAGTAGATAGAAAACTTAAAGCTTCATTGGAAAAGAACAAGTGTCTTTTAAACCCCAAGACCACTTACGTATTCTCTCCCCTCGCACCTTTGGGTGATCTTGGGTGCACAAGAAATAAGTGGTTTTGTTTTTATTTTTTTAGGAGGCCTGTTTAGGGATTTCATCACCCCTTGGGATGACCTCAACTCTAGTGTTCTGGCAGAGTATAAGAATCGAGAGGTGAATCGAAAGACACCTCTCTTGGAAGTGGAATATTGTCACTCTTGGCTAAGCCCCAAAGAACTTTATACCTTTGGAAAGTGAAGGAGGAGATTTGGGTTACCGTCTCCCTCCGGCTATGTGGTAGTATTTCCTTTCATCTACAGAGTTGGGCCTCACGTACCTTCTATATATCGAGGACTCCATTTAGATAAACCTTGTACATCCTAGAGATAGCCTTATTAGGGTTGTTGGCATGTTCAGTGTGCTTGTTCAAACATTCAAAACCAAAACCAAAACATCAAACAAGTTCTAAAATGAGTGAAATTGTGAGGTAACCTTTCATTGAGTGAGATAGGTTAAGTGAGGTCTTCTTGACTCATGGTTACTTTTGGTAGTTTGCATTTTGAAATTGGTTGAGTCTAGTCACTTGAAATTTGGGTCTTGTTTTATTCCTTCCATGACCGATAAAGTCAACCAAGTCAAACATAAGAAAGTGAAGTTTTCCAAACCACCTGGCATACGGTGACAAAATTTTTTGATATGCTATCAAAGACATTCAAAAAGAAGAACCTACACAAGACCGTTATGATAGAATTGAATACAATGGAAAACTTCAAAACTGGTCTGCTTTCCCAGGAGTGAACCCAAGGTTTTTATTTCCAGTGAATGAGGATTGACTTAACTACGTTAGTGATCACAACACTCTCATCTTTTCATATCTACCTCCATCTTTCCAAACTCCTAGTCTTCCACTTTAAAATTTTCTTCTAGAGAGCTTAAACCTTAAAACATCTTTTGACATTGCAATGCTAGACTTTTCATCCATAAGCAAACATTTATCCTAATCACACTTACTTCTTTGAGATCACAAGTCTATCTCCAAATAGTAAGCAATCAACTTGGTGTCCTATCTTGCCTACAAGATCACTTGGCTATCTTTGGTAAGAGAAAGATACTACTATTCTCTAATCACACTTTGTTTGCTAAACCAAGGTCTTTTGTTCAAACTCGGGTAGTTGACCCTTTAATCACATAAGGTTAATAGCTCTTGTCCTCATTTTCTTTTTCTCCACAATCTTCCATCCCTTGGTTTGGTTACTCTTGTATGGTGCACACACGATCAGGAAGGTTCACGTTTAATCCCATGTCACATTTGTGGGAATCATTGAGGCAATTAGAGATGGAGAATCCTTTTCCTCCACTCACGACTTCATTAGGGAACACAATTCCCTCTAGTTTGAACCTTGGTATGCCTAACTCAACATCCACACGAGAACTAGAAGATCCCTTCCATAGCACAACTTTGGGGGATAATGATGACGAAGTATACCAAGATGAAGATCCTATTGACCCCAACGATGTACCTAATGATGTCAGGACATTCCTTGCAGACCCTTACAATGTGGAAATGATGAAAAAATCCATTAGGGAAAACAAAACTGAGATATTCCTAAATTTGGTCAAGGATGGTGTTAATGTTCCCCCAAGCTTTGATGAGAACACTTTGTTTAGACAAATTACAAAAGGTGGTGCACCCGTATTGCCCACTTCAAATGCAGCTCCAACTTCTAGCAAAGGGAAAGAAACCATGGTAATAACTAGTGCTATGCCTACATCTAGCACTTCAACACAACCCACATTTCAATTGAGTCCAGAACATATTCAACAAATCATTAGTGACATGCCTAATGTTACCACACATGCTAGTATTCCACAATCTACCTTGACAACTTCAACTGTGGGATGTTTAGGCATTGGACAAGTGCCTACTCAACCAATGGCAATTCCAACACAACCAATGCACTCCTCTTATTTACAAGTGCCAACCACTATGGTAAAGACATTTGTGCCAATTCCCACAACTGCATATCAATACATTGGCCAAAGTGGAGTACCTCCAACACCTCAAACTACATTTGAGACTCCCTAAAATTTAGGAGGTGGATTTGTAAACACCCAACAATCACAAGTGCAACCTAGTCAAGATTTGGCTCAACAATTCCAAGAATTGCAAAATTTGGTCCTTAACATGAACAACAAAGGGGTGAAGGATGTCTCTTTTGAGGAAATTTGTCCTTTTCCATTTGATAAATCCATTAATATGGTGCCATTTCCAACTGGCTTTGAAATACCTAAATTTGACAAGTATACGGGAGAGACATGCCCCGTCATCGATCTCAAGGAATTTTCCATTTTGTGCCAAGAGGTAGCCTACAGTGATGACTATCTTAAGAGGCTCTTTGCACGAAGTCTTGGAGGCCTTGCACTTGAGTGGTTAATGAATTTACCTAAGGGCTCCTTTACTTCTTTCAATGATTTGACAAGCAAGTTTATAGCACAATACTCTTACAACATTGAACATCATGCCTCATTGAGTGACTTGTGCAACACAAAACAACAAAATGGAGAAACTTTTGCCAACTTCCTAAAAAGGTGGAGACATCTTGCTAATTGTATGCCATATAAAATTGAAGATTCCCATCTTGTGGATATATTTATCAAGAACTTGATACCCAAAATGTCCTTTCACATGAAAATGGCTAGCTCCGAAGACTTTTCCACTTTAGTCAAAAAGGGCAAGAATATTGTAAATGGACTTTTGGAAAAAGGCACCATAAAACATTATAATTCATCATCCTCCAAAAATGATTCAAAAAACAATAGAAAACCCAAATTCTTGTCCAAGAATAAGGGTGTTACACATGATGGTGTTACAGATGTCAAAAACCTTCAAGGAGGGAAGAACAACAACTACCGCAATCGAAACAACAACAATTCAAATCATGACAACCAAAGCAATCAAAAATCTAGAAATCAAACACAATTCTTTCCATGCAACAACAACTACAACCATGACTATGATCGAAATAGAAAGTTCACTAACTTTCGTGAACCTTTGGAGGCCATCTTTCAAAAACTAGCGGATCACAACTTGATGGTATTTCCTAACACACATCATTTTGATGAAAATCAACCAAAGTCAAAGTAGTATAGGGAAAATGAATATTGTAAATACCACCGTATCAAAGGACATGACACCAAAAAATGTATCAAGCTCAAAGTTTTTATCCAAAATCTTGTTGATGATGGGGAAATTGAAGTAGAGGGAGGACCAACCTCTAAAAATGCTAAATTGAAGATATTTCAAAAACCATTTCCCGATCACAACAATGATAATAACAATACCAACAATGCAAATCAAGTGTCCACATCAAATGCATTACCTTATGATTATTCTACTAACCACATATCAGGCTTTGACTCCTTGTGTGGTCACATTGAAGAAGTAGATGCTCATGTGAATACCCTTGTTTTACAAGCGGCTGATTGTGATGCCACTACTCGATGAGGAAGACTCACTTTGCAAGCTACCACTCCCAATAACACTAATCCCACAATGCCACATGCGCCTGCTGTGCCATCCACCTCACAAAGGCCCGCTTCTCGCTATGATGTGTTGTCCTAGCTAGGTAAGACTCCTGCACAAATCTCCATTCTTGAGCTTCTTACCACATCACCCATCCATAAAGAGATCTTGGAGAAGGCTCTTTTAGAGTCTCGTGTTCCTGAAAACATTAATGCTTCCCAATTCACTGCTATTATTGGAAACCTTGCCGCTCAACAACACCTTGTCTTCACAGATAAAGATTTCTAAGGTCCTGATCCCCACCATAATTTGTCGCTCCACATTGAAGTCCTTATACAACAACATAAGATTAAAAGAGTCCTTATAGATAATGGATCCGGTTTGAACCTTTGTACATTGAAAATGATTCATTTTTTGGGACTACTAGAGGATCTACTAGATGTTAATAAAAGGATCACAATAAAAGCATATGATGAAAGGGAAAGAGAATCAAAAGGAGTCATCATGTTGCCTCTAAAAGTTGGACCAGCCATTATAAATACTAAATGCCATGTCTTAGACTTGGATTTGCCATATAACATCTTGCTTGGTAGACCGTGTATACATACACTAAAGGCGGTCCCATCCACCTATCATCAATGCTTGAAATTCCCCCACCAAGGAAGAGAGATCACAATTTCAGGGGATCCCACTCCTTTTGAATTTTATAAAAGATTGGAAGGTGCACCAATGAATTTTTGTCCAATAAGTGAGTTTGCCAAAATTGTACCTAAATCTCTCACCATAATAGAACCATCTTCCGCAGCAGTACCATAATTAGTTAATGAGGATGCAAGTTCCCACAAGGGAAAAGAGAAGATTGAAGATACTAAAATTAACACCACAGGGAAGAAGGTTACTTTTGCTGATATAGGAATGGGAGAGTATAAGTTTGAAAATGCCTTGTGTGTTGGACAACTACCACTCTCCCCTCATTTCTTTGGAAAACCTTCTCAAATATCACCTTCTACTAATAAGGAAACCATGCAAGTTAGTAAGACAACATTTGAGCATTGGGGTTCACTTAGTGATGAGCACATGGAAGATAATATCCTAGATTGGCTATATTATGATGGAAAATATGAACCTGTGGAGTTTCCTAAGGATAAATATGTTAAGGCACCTCCCATTATTGAAAACATGGGATATCATGGTACCAGCCTTGGACCAAAAGAAGATGGAATTAGACAACCCCTAGAAGCTAATAGATATCCTAAAGGACGTGGATTGGGCTCCATTAAACCTAAGGTATCGTTTGCTGACAACTATTGTACAGTTGAACTTGATTCTGAGACTGAAGAGGAGGAATTCTTCGAAGTACCTTTCCAATATATTGAAGATGACCTAGATAATTATGTCCATGTCATTACCATAGATGACCTTTCATCCATTAACCTACCTCTCACCAATCCTGACATGATAGACTGGGACCTTCAAGATACACCACCAGCTCTTGACATTTGTAAGACTGATGAAGCAGTGATGGCACTCTTTGGCCTTAAGAGTATCCGAGATTATGAACATGAAATCCAATACAATGAGGAAGCCTACTTTGGTAGCCAATTCAACTCTCTTAGTCGCAAAAGTGAAAAAGAAAGTAAAAATGGAAAAACAAAAGAAACATCCTCTAGTGAAAACTCTTCTAAGGCACTTTTGGATGAAGAAAAAGATAAAATAAAGGACTCATCTTCTAGTGAAAACCTCTTAGAGGCACCAGAAGAGGGAGAGCTTGAATTACCATTTAGATCTTTGCCACCAAAGAAATCACCTATTTTGAATGAGGACACAATTCCAGTCAACTTGGGAACAGAGGATAATCCAAGAGTCACCTACATTGCTGCTACCTTAAGTCTTGATGAACAAAAATCCATGACTAAATTCTTAAAAAAGGGAAAAATCAATTTTGCATGGACATACAAAGACATGCCTAGCTTAGACACAGATTTGGTTGTACATCATTTGATAGTTGATCCCAAGATTAAACCAGTGAAGCAAAAGTTGCACAAAATGCACCCTAAGGTAGCACTCCTAGTCAAAGCAGAGTTGCAAAAAATGTTAGAGGCAAAGTTCATCCATCCTATTGACTATCCTGAGTGGATCTCCAACATTATTCCTGTAGGGAAAGCATCTGGGGGCATCTGTGTTTGTTCAGATTTTTGAGATTTAAATCTCGCATGTCCTAAGGATGATTTTCCACTTCCTAACATAGACATCATAGTGGATTTGACTGCTGGACATGAGATGTTATGTTTGATGGATGGGTTTTCTGGTTATAACCAAATCAGAATTGCAGAAGAGGATCAACATAAAATGACATTCACAACCCCATGGGGAACCTTTTGTTATCAAGTCATGCCTTTTGGCTTGAAAAATGCCAGTGCCACTTATCAACACGCAATGAGTACCATATTCCATGACCTTCTACATGTCATAATGGAGGACTATATTGATGATATTCTAGGAAAATCCAAGACAAGAGAATCCCACATTGATGTCCTTACCACTATTTTTGATAGGTTGGAGAAATATAAAGTGCGCCTTAATTCTAAGAAGTGTGTATTTGGGGTCAAATCAGGCAAACTATTAGGCTACATTGTGTCAAGAAGAGGTATTGAGGTAGATCCAACAAAAGTGAAGGCCATTATGGATATGCCTCCACCTACCACATTGAAGCAACTCTGTAGTTTCCAAGGAAAGTTATAATCTATTAGGAGATTTGTGTCACAATTAGTAGATAAATTCCATCCACTTCAGCATTTGCTTCGCAAGGGAAACAAGTTTTAATGGGATTGCCTATGCCAAAAAGCATTTGAACAAATTAAGACATATTTGGCTAATCCTCGAGTTTTAGTACCTCCAGTTGCAGGACGACCATTGATTCTATACATTTCAGCTACTTCAGTTGCCTTAGGAGCACTTTTGGCACAATTATATGATAAGGGGAATGAGCAAGCCATATATTACCTCAGTCGAACACTAGTTGGCTATGAGTTAAACTACACTGCTATTGAGAGAGCATGTTTGGCTGTAGTCTTTTGTACACAAAAACTACGTCATTATATGCTTAATCATACTACATATCTTATTGCCAAGATAGATCCACTCAAGTATTTATTATCAAAAGCCATCCTCACTGGTCGAGTAGCAAAATGGGTCTTAATTTTAAGTGAGTTCGACATTATTTATAAGGATCGTAAGGCCATTAAAGGATAAGTAATTGTAGATCAGCTTGCTGAAGCTCCTCTTCAAAGAGACCATCCCATTGTAGCCAATTTTCTAGATGACACAATTATGACCCTAGCCCCTACTACACCATGGAAATTATTTTTTGATGGATCCTTTACACAAAAGGGATCAAGGGCAGACATTTTGTTTGTGACACCACAAGGGGACCTCATTCCAAAGTCCTATAAAATGTCATTCCCTTGCATAAACAATATAGCTAAGTATGAAGGTTTAGTCATAGGACTACATCAAGCTATCAGATGGAATATCAAAAACCTTCTTGTCTTTGGAGACTCACAATTGGTCATTAAACAAGTCACAGATGAATACCACACCAAGGATGAGAAATTGTTGCGCTACTGTATAATAGTTGAGGATCTTAAGTAGCATTTTACAAAGATTGTTTTTCAGCAGTTTCCAAGGGCTAATAATAAAGCAACAGATGCCATGGGCACTATTGCCTCTATGATTGCCATGCCAGAATATAGTCCAAAATGTGAGTTTCTCATTGAGAATCTTTTTACTCCTACTTATGAGCAAATTGATTCAGATTTGGTGTGTGAGATTGTTGGTCCTGAGTCTCCATGGTATGCTGACATCTTTACCTATTTATGTCACAAAACCATTCTCATAGCCTTCACCCCAAATCAAAGCAAAACCTTTGTCCGTTGAACCTCCCGCTATACCATCCTCGGTGACACACTTTTTCAAAAACACTTTGATGGAACCCTCCTTCGATGTGTTAGTTTAGATGAAGCTCGAATGGCATTAGAAGAGGTTCACCAAGTGATTTGTGGTGCCCACTCTAACGACCTTACGTTAGCAAAAAAGCTTCTTAGGACATGTTACTATTGGCCTACCATAGAAGTAGATGCATATCAGTTTGTGAAAAGATGTGTTCCATGTTAGTAGCATGGTGATTTGATACATGTTCCTGCCCAAGACCTTTAGCCCACCATCACTCCATGGCTCTTTTCCCACTAGGGATTCGATCTTGTTGGTCAAGTATACCCAAATTCTTCAAATGGCCACAAGTACATTATTTCTGCCACTGAGTACTTCACAAAGTGGGTTGAGGCTATTCCATTAACCTACATCACCGAAAAATAGATTTTGAAGTTCATCTTGAACTACATTATTTGTCATTTCGGTATACCTCATGATATCATGACTGATAATGGAACCCCTTTCAAAAATCAAGAGGTTGCCACACTATGTAGGAAATTCGGAATCACCTAGCATTTTTCCACTAGATACTACCCCCAAGGCAATGGCCAAGATGAAGCTACCAATAAAACTATTTTGAAAATCTTAAAGAAAACTGTTGATGCAGCTGGCTGTGATTGGTACATCCAAATTGCTCCCGCCCTTTGGGCCTACCATACCTCCATCCGCACCCCCACAGGAGCCACCCCATTTTCCCTTGTTTATGGTTTTGAAGCTATGTTGCCCATCGAAATTGAGCTCCCTTCCCTCAGAATCTCTCTCAAGAATCTGATATCAGAAGAAGACTACCGAGTTGCTCACTTGCAAGAGCTGGCACTCCTTGATGAGAGAAGACTGAATGCCCTAAACCACCTCCACGTGTATCAAAATTGCCTTCAGCTTCAGTATCATAAGAAAGTCAAGCCACGAGAATTTGAAGTGGGTGACTTAGTTTTGCAGCATAATATGAAGAACCTCCAGAACCATGAAAAGAAAGGAAAATTTGAGGCAAATTGGCTAGGTCCATTTATCATTGTAGCCAAATATGGTTCTAGGGCATATCAGATTACTACTCTAGAGGGAGATCCACTCCTTGAGCCTGTAAATATCCAACATCTCAAGCGGTTCTATGCTTGAGCCTTTGTAGTTCCTGTACAGTGTTTATAGTCCCGCAAAAATCCAAAAAAAAAAAATTCATAAAATGCTCCTGAAAAAAGCCCTAAAAAGTAGAAAAATGTTCCTGAAAAAAGTATGGTTTGATCCATTGTCTATAAGGCTCGTTTCACTTCACTCCATTCCACTTCCCTTGTGCAAAGTTTTATCTAGCATTTTGCATTTCATGCATCCAATAAAAGACCTCTCATCTGCGAGGCTTCATTTCACTTCCATCGTTTGAAAGACCTCTAGTCCACAAGGCATTTTTTGTTGACTAATTGTCATTCCCATTACGCTGAGCTTTTTCACAACAGTGACCACACTTGGACTTACACAAAATCACCATTTGAGACTTAATGCTTCAAGAAAATTATTCGCTTCATAGCCCTTGCCAAAAATACACAATTTTATGATCATTTGACATTTCAACTTGACCCACTTTCATAGGATGAATCCTTCCTATAGGCGACATTGTGACATTCACTTCTAGACCTAAGGTTCTTGGCAAGAACTGTGGACTGAATGACTACTTGGTCATGAGGTCTCTTTTTGGTTGATTTTATTTGTGTGTTAGTGATAACCTTTTATGGTACACCTTGATATTCCATATTTTGGTCGTACTGGAATGGTTGTCATTAACTACACATGTTTTTGTGGTATGATCTATTTTTGAAGTTTTATTTCATGTGTGTCAGTTTCAGGTTATGTTAATACGTTGTGTAATTGGGGCAATGGGTTAGCACACGTTCCACCAAAGATCCCTAAAAGACTTTGGGTGTGCCCAGACCTCTCTATTGCATATATGACATTTGATCTATCATGACTATGCAAACTACACCTATTGTCCTAAAGTCTCTATGGTTTTGTATGTCTAGTCCATGCAAAAGAGTCATGTCATTTATGCTTCTATAGCATGTAATGCATAAACTCATTTGCAAAATCAACTTAACATGTGCTCTCCATATGAAAACAACGGAATCTCTTGATATCATGTAGTTAGGATGCATGTAGTATAGGGTTTCATTCAAGTCGTGCTTGAGACAAGGTCCTATTTATTTTCCCCCTCCTATGCTACACTATTGGGTTTCTATGAGTGATAGTTATGACAGATATTCATTTATTAGTTCATTTCCATTAAGTTGCATTAACTTCTCATTATTGCATTCATTCATTTTCTATTACATTAGTGTTCATTTGATTCATCTCATTCAGTGTTCATTAGACATTTTCAGTTCATTTTATTAGATTACATTCATTCATTAGTTGCATACATTTATTTTAGTCATCACATCTAGGACATATACATCATCTCACATATATATAGTGCATCCATGCATACATCTCATAAATATGCATCACATGTTAGACATCATATCTATATGCATACATCATAGGAAACATCACATAGCATCACATCCTGCATCACAAACGTTAGTATCCACATCATAAATCCATACATCTACATCACATACATCCATACACATAAAATCATCAACTCATGTCATTTATATATCTCAAAAAAATAATGTCTGTACAGTCCATATACATCATGTAGAATCATGTAGTAGAAATGCATCATCAAAAAATTGTTGCATCTACACATAGCTATCAAAAAACTGCTCACTATATACAATCAAGTAGCTGGCTGTGAGGGCCATGCCCCCCCTATATCCCCCCCTTGAGGTGGTCTCTGCTATCCTACAGGCTGCTCTGATCTGGCTCTGCCACCTAAGATCCATGAGCTAGCTCCCCTCTCAAAATTCAGCTGCTACCGATCAACAAGCACGACCTCTCTATAAAGTGACCTAATAGGCTGCCTTTCGTATGGCCCGTGTCTCTGCTCGACTAGCTATGAGGGCCTCCTACATCACTGAGATAGTTGCCCCAGGTTGTACCATCTGTATGGCTATATCTTGTTGCCTGCGATATCTGTCCAGCTGCGCCTGATGGGTGGCCCGCTCGGCCTATAAGGAGGCTACCTCTGCTTGGAGTCTCTCTGCCTCTACTCGATCCCCCACCCCTGTATGGGTGCCCACCCCTGCAAAATCCCCTGCATCTACCCATGCCTGTAGGTCCACTAAGGCCTCCTATGCACTATCCCCTCTAGCCCTCTACACCTACAGCTTTGCCTGTATGGCCCCCATGGCCTGCTCTAGGCTATTTGCTCGTGCCTGCTGCACCTGTGCTACCCCCTATAGTTGAGCTACCTCTGTCTGCAGGCTATCCCTCTCGGTCCTGACCATGTCTGGGTCCTCTCCCTATACTTGCCCTTGTGGCAGTGCCTGTGGTGATGCCTGCAGCAGTGCCTGTAGTAGTGCCTGGGGATGTAGCTATGCCTGGACCTATGGTGCTCTCTGTGTTGGCCCCTGTGCTGGTGCTGGACCTGGCCCTCTCTTTGCTCAGACTCTGCATCCGTGAGGTCCCTCCTGTACTCCCTGTGCTAGTGGTGGCATCATAGCTGCCTGCCCACCATCCCTCACTCTGTCTCCCTCCCCTTGTGCTTGCTCTGCTGTTGGAGGTACCCCTGACATTGTAAGCCTGACCTGCTGGTGGGCTGCCCACCATTGTGTGTACGTCAGTGTCATACCTGCATCTCCCCTATCTTGGCCATGCACCCATGGCACTGTCGCCATCCCCATCCAAGATGCTCGGGCCAATCGTACAATGGTCCCATGTCTCCATAGCTGGCCATACTCTCATGACACCATAGGATATAAGAATCTATCTGGTACTATATCCTATACCCTGCCAAACTACCATCGCACTCGAGAGGGCATATAGCACATAATCACATGCATAGATTGGCTAATGATCCAGCAGTCAGTCTGTGTGTACGAGAGGTACATCTGATCCTCTGTGTCATCCTCACCACCTGCTGCCAATGTCTGCCCCCACTGCTCTACCCCATCATACGGATTCCACTCAAACATGATGATCTCGTCTATGCATCGACACTAGAACCCCACAAACTCTGTCGATGTATACTAGATAGGAGGCCAGTATCTGCAGGCATATGGCTCCCTAGGCTGCCTGGTCTCGCTCTAAGTAATTGGTCGTGTGACTCCAATGTGCTCCCATGACCAGACCATCAGTAGTGTTAGTCCTGGTCCTATCATACGCTGGGTCTGATATGCACACATGTGCAGATCGTGATATAGCTCAACCAAGATAGTCTATCCCTAGCAGTAGACTGCTCCATCCTCCTACAGCAGAGTGCTTAGCACTCGCGCCCACTCGATCGGCCACCCATGTCCTGCGTGATTTGGCAGCATCTGCCATATCAGTGAGGCTAGGTATACTGCCAGCCTCGGTAACCTTTGCTCTAGTGCACCCCTCCACGACAACCACGATCGTTAGATGGGTAATCGTTGTCACCGTCGGCCAAAGCACTCCCTTAGGAATGGATCTGAACCCTCTAGTACATACTCTAAGTAGGCACCCCTGATCGGTACTCTCAAGATCCACCACACATCCAAGAGTGTGATTTTTGTCTCCCCTATTGGTAGATGGAAGCTCCCAGTAGGCGTGTGCCATCACTCTATGAGAGTTGATAGCTGCATTGAATGGCCCCTCAGATCTAGCCACTCGTGCATGTGCTCTAGCTCGCATAGCCGCACGTGCCCCCAATCTGTGTCTGTCAGCCTCTCTTGTATCATCATGGTCGGAGGATAGTGCTCCCTCAACCTAAACACCACCATTTCCTCCTGTAGCATAGACATGTAGAGTGTCAGTTTTGCTAGCCTATGATGTCCATACAGTGGGGCATCTCCCATTACCTCCCCCTAGTCTACCCTAATTGGCGTGGCCATTTTTTAGCACAAACACCGATCAGTGAAGATGCTAATTGGTGCAGACAATGATCAATAGAGCTGTTGATATGCAGAGATGCTAATTCATCCTAGATGATAGCATCTTGTCATCTTCGGAGATGATGACGTATTCTTTATCATCTCTGCTAGCCTTTATTGTCAGTGCAGATGACAGGTTGCACCCTGTTGTCTTTGCGAACATTTTCCCTTGCTGGCGTCTACGTAGACGACAAGATGTTTCTTGTCGTCTTCACGGACGTCGATGATGCCACTTTTTTGTCTACGCAGATGATAGGGTAGAGACTGTCGTCTCCGCTTGGGACTCTTTTTTGCGCATTTATAGCCTAATAAATGTGCCTAGTCTAGCCTAACCTATCAAAACACGAAGAGGATCAAATGACTTATCGGTGGGCCCATCTTGGCTACTCGCTAGTACTCTCGCACACACTCACCAAACTACAATCGATCAATGGGGTCCATATCTGTTCTATATGCTCTACTCGCAGTGTGACAATGACCTTCTTTGGGCCCCTCAGAGGCTTATATAGGCCCCCTACGGACCCTGTTTGAGCCCCGCGTTTCCCTAAGCCGTATCTATCCCTTGTTTACCTGTAAGTCATGCAAATGTTATCATTTATTCTCGTTTTTCTTCTTTTCCTTCTTTCTTAAGACTTTTTTTCCAAAAATTACCTAAAATTTATTTTTTGAGCAATTTTTGCGAGGGGGCACCCTCCTCCTCTGTCGTCGCCATAGGACTCCCTCCTTCTCTAGGGAAACTTATATTTTTTTTTCTTTGATATGATGTTGTTTCAACATCTCATCAAAGAGGGGCAAAATGTAGACGCTTAAAATCGTCCCTAAAGACTATATTACTTTATTAATATTATCCATGACATTGTAATTAATTATTGATTAATTAATTACATTGCTCACATTCTTCTACTTATTTAATTATATTAATTAATTAAATAATTTCATTCTTCTAAGGATTTAAATTTAATTTAAATACTCCTAGCTCTAATGTGTTAAATTAATTTAACACATGATCCTCCATGTCTCCCCCCTTTTTAAATAAATTTTATTTATTTAAAATCCTCACATCCTATTAATTCTTTTAAATCCATGATTAAATTAAATTTTATTTAATTTAGTCTTAAGCCTAACCTAGAGCCTAGCCTATAAGTCTATTCCTTCCCTAATCTCACTTAATCATTCCTAATCATCTCCCTAATCTCCCTCATTAGCCTAAGAGTGTGCTCACACATGTGTGAGATGACATGCCTACACACTCTTGTCTCCCACTCTTCTTCTCAAGTTTGCTCACACATGTGTGAGCAAACTTTGAATTCTTGACCATTTGCATGGCTTGCATGTCACCTTATGTGGCACCTACTTGGATGCCACCTTACCAAGCCCCCTCTCAAACCTATAAATAGAGGGCTTGTCTCAAGCATTTTAATCTCCCATTATTGCATTGTTACCATGCTATTTTGAGTTTTGAGTTTTCATACTTAGGGTTTTGCATTTGTAGCTTGATTTGCATAGAGATTTCTAGGATCATACTAACAATTTGATAGCTGATTTAGTTTACATCATGCATTGTTAATCTAGTCTCTACATGCATTTGTAGCTTCATTTTAGCTTTCATTTTTATCATAGTGTGCATATCTAGTTATTTCTTTCATTACATATCATCTTCATCCTTGAATGCCTTCAAAAATGGCTCTCTCCATAGCCATTTCTTGAGTTATTCTTCATCTCATGTAGTCTAGATTCATATCTTACTTGCATACACACTTGCACTCATTCACTCAAGAGATTTCATCATTGTTGTGTTTGGGAGAGCACACCAAACATACCCCCATCTTAACATGCCAACAAGGCCTCTCATGGGTGCCTTTGTTGAGCTGTAGAGGTGGCTGGAAGGTTGGATTTGTTGGTTGCTTAGGGTTGCAAAACCCAAGCAAGCATCAGTTGATATTTATTCCTTGCATTTTGATGAAGGATTGATGCATTTTAAAGGTTTTAAACTAGTGTTTGTTTGTTAACCTTTGCTTCTTGCAGGTCACATTTTCTAGCCCACAAATTTAATTATTTTTTTCAATACTAAATAATTACATGAAATATTATCACAATGTTACAATACAACTCATTTACAATACAACTCATCAAGTATATCTCATGGGAGTTTTTACATGTTGTACATCCATTTAGGTGCAACATTACATAATAAAATAAAATAATACAATATAAAAATATTATGCAATGTGTGCAACACCCATTATCTCAACAATCTCCCACTTGTTGTATACATTGCATAGGGTAAATCCATAGCTACATAAATGAACAAGGGAACAATCCCTCCTAGCACATCCACCATCATAGATCAAAGTACATCGTGTGCTCCATCCTAGTACCCGTAACAAAATCAGAGTATCTAATATCTCAAACATGAATGATCTCACCTCCTATTATGTCACTACCACCAAACATACATAGAAGCCATCCAAAGAGAAAGCCACCTAACCTATCACATTAGAAGATCATAAAAGCTTGTACTAACTAAAACTACCAAGGACAAAAATTTGATCCAAAGGTAAACAGATGTATATGTAGTTGTCATACTATCCATAGCTTAAATAGTGCCCATAGAAAGTGCCAAACCCATCCAACATCAATACCTCCAAAGGTATACTAAGTGAATCTCATATCATCAACATATCCAATCTGTAACTTGCAATCACAAGCGTCAAGAGAAACATCTGCCACATATATACCAAGAAGCTCCCACTACAAAAGATAATGTCAAATCTATAACTAATCCACTCACAACATCTCAAAGAAGTGAATCCATGTAGTCTTAAAGAAATCCACATTACATAAACCAATAACCTACAGGAATAATATTAATCTTCGATTGGTTTTGATAAGTGAGTGTCTATACACTTAAGTCATTTACTTAGTTCATGTCAAACAAGTAACACATGTCATACACAACATATAAGATAGAGCATGCCAAGTCAACAATGTGTGTTGAGTCATTCAAGCGTCAAGTAGATAATATGTGTCGAGTGATTTACGTGTCGAGAAAGTAGTGCACGCCAAGTCATTTAGATGCCAAGTGACAACATTGAAGTCATAGTTAGTGCTGGGCACTAGGGACTTCAGATGTTGAGTAACACAATTTTGACATAGTTGTTTGTATTAGCAAAAACTACTATGTAAACCATTTTAAAGCTGACTTAAGGATTGATTTACAATGTTTTATTGATAAGGACAAATCTTAAGTACAAATCCCTATGTATTACATGCATCCAATTAGGAAAAGGGAAGGTTTAAGTGGTAATATGGATGAATCATAGTCATTGATTCATACCTAATCCTAAGTCACCTAAGTTTTCTTAAGGAGGACAAACCCTAAATGTTTAATAGAGAGAGAGAGAGAGAGAGAGAGAGAGAGAGAGAGAGAGAGAGAGAGAGTAGTAAAAAGGAGACTTTGCATGTGTAAACAAGACATTCATGGTGACCAAGGTATTATGATTTGAGGTACATTACAAAGTTAGTTAAAGAGCAGAGAAAAGGCAACAATGGACAAGAGAGAGACATCTAATTAAAAAGGATCAAGTACACATTAGTATAGAAGTGATCTAACATCAAGCAATAGAGTGCTAATCGTAGGATTATTATTGATACATTCTAATAGGTGAATCAATTAAATCTCTTAACATAATAATCCTAACAAGCTATATTGAAATCCTCTAACAAGGTGCTTACTTAATTGTGAGTTAAAGTCCTTTAATCAGTCACACTTCTAACATGGTGTTAAAATCCTCTAACAAGGTAAGATCTAACAATCTTTGTAAGCTTTTAACAAGGCAAACATTTCACAGGGTAGATAATGTTTCATGATCAAACATCATAACCTTCATTGGATACACTTTATTACTGTAGTAGTGAAGATTTGTGGGTGTCATCCCCACCCCAGTTTTACCTTCTCATTGGAGGGTTCTTGGGTAATCATATCTTGTGTCATACATGTGTGAATGTTTACTTGTTTACATACTTTAGATGTATATGCTTTATATGGTATTTCAATTACTTGTTAAATTGTGAGATGGATGTATGGTGAATATTTTTATGAATAAAAGTTTGAAGCACTTATTCACCCCACCCCCATTAGAGTTTACCTTTCCTATTGTATTTCCAAAAATACGTATTAGAGCTTTGTCCTTTGAAAGTAAAGCTTTGCAGCTTTGAGGAAAGATCTTGGAAATGGAAGTTTACAAGTAAGGAAAGAATATTGAGAACTAGGCGATTGAAATACAACTCATTCTACATCATTTGAATGAAGCAAGAGAAGATCTAAAGAAATCATTGAGAAGAAGGAAGGAAATTTCTATTGAGGAGAATGATACACAATACCAAGAGATGGACACTAATAAACTCTTTTCCAATAGAAAATCCAATGAGTACAATGCAGCAATTGCAGATCTAATGGAAAAGAATAACACCCTAGTTGAAGAGATCAGAAGTCTAAAGATAGAGCAAGAATCACAAGCCATGTTATTATGTGAGGTGACCAAATAGAAAAAGAAAACTATGGAAGACAAAGTCATGATTGAAGTGACAAAGAGTTTTGACCAACAAAGTAGAAGAAAAATCATCAAAGGTAAACAAGATTGCTCACATGCAACTAGAAATAATGAATCAAGTCATGATTGTTAATCATGAAATAAATAGTGTAGACATTGAGATCACAACACTAAAGTTACAAAAAGAACAATTGAGCAATGATCTGAAAAGGGAAAAGGAGTTTGCTTAAAGTTTCAATAAACCTAGTGAAGCCATTGAATACTTTGAACAATTGATGAGATCTCCTAGATCTAACAATGATACATCTAGATTGGGATACACTAGTAGTGAAGAAGGAGAATCATCCAAAGGTGGTGAAGAAAGAAGTAACAAAGGTAAGAACTCCAAACCTACTTGTCATAATTGTGGTAAGATAGGTCATAATGCTAATGTTAGCAGGAGTGAGATTGTAAATTTGAGTGATAAGTAGAAGAACATGAGTCATTTCCACAAGTGTAACAAACAAGGTCATCAAGAACATGAATGTAGAACCAAGACATGCACAATCAAAGATTTGAAGGATACTGCTATAACTGTCAAAAGTATTGGCATGGAGCTTTTGAATGTAGATCCAAACCCAAGTGGTCATCAAACAAGCAAACAAAGGTAAAGAACAATGTAAACTCTTATAATTAGGATTATAATACAAGGTATAGTTGTCACTATTGTCAAGAGTATGGACATATTTCTGAGAATTGTATTAGAACATATTTTAGAAGTGATTACAAAAGGTAGTTGAGTCAAACCACATGTTTTAGTTGTTTGAAAATTGGTCACATAAGTAGATATTAGCCAACAAGGTCAAAAGCACCAAGTTGTGAGTTCAACAAAGGAAAAGGAAAGGCAAATGTTGAGAATGTCAGAAATGAGATGAACAAGATATGGGGGAGAAAGGAAGATTGCAGTACATCAATGTTGAAAATAGATTGAAAAGATCATTGTTAAGAGGGATTATTGAAAGAGGGAGCTTGTTGAAGAAGACTATGTGTTTCAATCATTATTTTGTCATTGATGTCAAACCTACTATTTTTTGGCAAGAGAAGTACTTATAAGATTCAAGTACTATTACTTAGTTGATTGATGAAGAGGATTTGATCAAAAGATGTAACAATAGCACCTAGAGGAAAGGTTGAGTTATGATTATGTAATGAAGTACAAAGATCAGTTAAGATAGTGATGACATGATGTATTGATAATCTACTTAAGGTTGTAAATGTTGGTTATACTTAGAAAGTTTAGAAGAACAAGTTACACAAAGTTTGTCTGCCAAGCTTGATTGAGTGGATAGTAGGTGCCGAGCAAAGTTAGTACAAGCCAAGTAGAAAATTAGTTGGAGTTGAGTAAAAGTTCATTCTAGTGTATGTCGAGTAGAATTGTTGATTCTAAATAAAGTTTAGTTGATGTTGAGCACCAGTAAACTTTAGTTCATGCCGATTAATTTCACAATGGATTCTAAGCAACACAGTATATGCCAAGCATCAGAAGGATGGTAATGTTGAGCTACTACATTATTTAAAATATCGTGGATTTGATGAATCTAAGCCTACAAGTTTCTTTTTTTGAAGTTTGTGAACTAAGTGGAAGATAAGATTGATGAGTTGGTGGCACAAAATTCATGGTAAACTATTTGTAGGTGAATTCAAAGTGGATTCTAGGAAAAGTTTCTAGAAGAAGTATGAGATATGGGGTAGATATATTATGTCCTACCGAACCATAAATTGTACAATGGAGAATGAGTAGCAAAATATCTTAATTTTTTATTTATAAGAATGGTTGGTCATGAAGCAAGACTATCATGTGCAAGAACCTATGGGAGGCAAGGAGTCAAGGGTATTGCTTTATCAAGTGACCTAAGAGAAGAGTCTGCAATGGCATGTTATGCAAGAAGGCTTAAGGAGATGAATTCTTGAAGGGTGAGCAAGCTATCAGAGCTGCAAAGCAAAATTGAGGACTAAACAGAGATCTATAATCTATAAGTGAAGTTGTAATTTGTATTAGATCAAACCCTTATTATTACTCTCTAACAATTGTATCATTCTAGGGTAAATTCTTTGGATTAAGGTTGACCTAACAATCATTTGTAAATCCTTTAACTGGGTGACATTCCAAGTGAAAGGTCTAAAGTCTTCTAACAAGGCTCACTTCTAAGAAGGTGATTGAAATCCTTTAAAAAGGTCACATTTAATAGTGTGTATTGTAACCTTTAACAGGGTTGGCCTTTCACAAGGCATTACTTCAGAAGAGTGAAAAGAGTAGCATTTTACTAGTGGTTTTTTCTAAATTGGGTTTCCGTGTAATCATTGTGTCAAGTGTGTTGATGAATCTGTAATGTTTCATGCTTTACATTTTTGCAAGTTGATTTGATAGTAACCTACAAGTTTTTAATGATTGCACAATGTTATGGATGCTTGCTTGAGTATAAATGTTTTATGGGTTCACAAGCTATGAAAAGTTTTATTTATACATATGGACCTTGGATAAATGATTTACCCCCCTCCCCCCTCCTAGTTATTCTAAAGTATTCCAACAATTTTTATCAGAGCCATCTGCTTGAGAGAACTAGTTTAAAGATACTAGAAGCACAAAGATTAAGATGTCTAAAAGAAAATTACCCAAGCTCAATAGAGATAACTTTCTTGCATGGAAAATTTTGATGAAGTTACACCTTGGAGGACTTAGAGATCATACACAATCTACCATTTCTGTAGAGCATGTTGATCTTGCTGGTGCCCCAACTACTGAAGATATGAAGAAGAAGGAAGAACACAACCAGGCAATGTTGGAGATTTCCTCTACCCTAAGTTATGTCAAATTTGATGATATTAAAGGTCTTGACAGTACCAAGAAAATGTGGGATACCCTAACCACTATTTATGGAGGAGATGCAAATGTTCTTAGAGCCAAAGCTAAAAGTCTCAGAGGTAAGTTTGATGATATGAGAATGGAGGAAGGTGAGAATATTTCTCAACATGTTGAAAGGATAAAAGAAGTTATCAATGCAATAAGATGAGCTACTGATAAGATAGATGATGATACTATACTAAGAAAAGTTTTGAGAACACTATTACCTATATATGCTATTAGATTTTCTAAAATTCAAGAACTAAGATGTATTCCAAGGAATAAGCTATCACTTGAAGGTATAGTAAGTAGACTCACTATTTTTGAGCTATCTAACTTTACTAATTACAAACTTGAAAATATTGAGTCTGCTTTCAAAGCTAAGGTGTCATTAACAGAACCTAATGAGAAGAAGAAGAAGAAGAAGAAAAAGAAGAAGTATGTGTCCAGTGACAATAATATAGATGAGGACAATGTTGAACAACTTGAAGCACTACTAGCAAGAAGATTTCACAAAGGTAAAGGAAAGTTCAAAGGTAAGTTATGCATCATTTGTTTCAACTGTAATGAGGTTGGTCATATTGTTGCTAGATTTCCAAAAAAGAAGAACTACAAAGGTGGTGACAAGTACAAGAGTATAAAAGATGAAGATAGAAAATATTACAAAGACAAAGGCAAGTAGTCTTGCTACATTTCTAAAGAGGATGAATCTAATGAACATGATGATGAGGTGGTGTATGTTGCAATGAAGGATGAATATGATGAAGATGAGGCAACTGCACTTGTGACTTGTGTAAACAGGAATGATAAATGGATCATTGACAATGGATGCTCACATCACATGACTGGAGACAAAAGTAAGTTCATTACCTTGAATTGTTATGATGGAAATAGTGTATGATTTTGTAATGATGCACCAAGTTTGATAAAAGGAAAAGGTTCTATCACACTCACAAATAAGATTTTATGTAACAATTCTTACTATGTTGAATGACTTAACTACAATTTTTTGAGTGCGTCACAATTGAAAAATTTGGGATGTAAGATAGAATTTGAAAACAAGATTGTTAAGATATATGACACAAATGAAAAAATTATTGGAAAGGGTATCAAACTAGAAGTAATCTATTCTATCTTGATATAGAGGATTCTACTTGTCTTGTTGTAAAATTTGATGATGTATGGCTATGGCACAAGAGGTTATATCATGTCAATTTTGATAACTTGGTTAGTATCATTAACATGAAGAAAGTTAGAGGTTTTCCAAAATTGAAGAAGCCTAATAATGTAATGTGCAAACAATGTCAGTTAGGAAAAATGACAAAGTCAAGTTTTAAGAGTAAAACTTATACCTCTAAAGGAATACTAGAGATTTTTCGTACTAACTTGTGTGGACCAATTGATGTGAAAGCTGAAAGGGAGATAAGTACATAATGCTATTTGTTGATGACTATTTGAAGGTGATGATAGTTATGTTTTTGAAATAGAAATTCGATGCTTTTCAAATGTTTAAGTGGTACTTAGCAAAAGTTGAAAAGGAAATAGAAAAAAGTTTGAAGTGCTTGATATTTGATAGAGGAGGAGAATTTACATCAAATAAATTTGAGATGTTATGTAATTACAAAGGAATCAAAAGATAGACATCTACCCCTAAAACACCTCCACAAAGTGGAATAGCTGAATGGAGGAACATATCTATAATTGATTGTGCTAGAACACTCATGACGGAGAAGAATGTTGCTTTGAAATACTAGAGAGAATCTATAAGTACAACTATCTATACCTTGAATTGTGTGCAAATCAAGAAAGATACTCATTCAACACCTTTTGAACTAGTACGGATACTCACCCAATGTAAAATACTTTAAGGTATTTAGAAGTAAATGTTACATTCTCAAAGATGTTAGGAATGGCAAGTTTGATGTAAAAAGTGAAGAAGGTATATTCCTAGGATACTCCACAAGAAGTAAAGCTTATAAGTGTTTGAATGCTAACACTAACAAAATTGTGGAAAGTGAAAATGTGGTATTGATGAATATACAGAAGTGTATGAGGCTAAACCTATGAAAGAACTAGAAGAATACAAATCATTTCAATAATTTCACGAAGGTATGCATGATAAAGAAGATGTTGCAAATCAAGTTAAAAATTAAATGCAAGTTACAATGACTTTCGAGTTACACCCTATGAATGTCGAGTTGTATTTAGGAATTGAGCTACATTCAAATGTTGAGTTGCAAAATGAAGTGGATGTACATTCTAATTCTAAGATTAACATACATAAAAGAGATGCTAAACTACCTGACAGAGATATGCATAGTGATTCTGAACCTGAAAGGCCAAATGAAGAAACTGGAGTTGAACCAAGATTGTCTAAGTATGTCAAAAGACATCATCCTACTACACAAATCATTGGAGATAAAGATGCTAGACCAATGACAAGAAACATATTGAGAAGTGAAACATGTTTTTTGAGCATGAAGGAACCCAAATTAGTGAGAAATGTATTAGAATATTTTGACTAGCATAAAGCCATTAAAGAAGAGATTGAACAAAAAGAGAAGAACATAACATGGAATCTAGTTCCTAGGCCAAAAGACAAAACTGTGATTGGTACCAAGTTGGTATTTAGAAGCAAGCTAGATGAAAATGGTGAAGTCACAAGGAACAAAGCAAGATTAGTTTACAAGGGATATGCACAAGAAGAAGGAATTGACTATGGAGAGACATTTTCTCCTGTTGCTAGAATGGAAGGAGTAAGAACTCTACTTTCTTATTCTACATACAGAGGTTTCAAAGTTTATCAGATGTATGTTAAATATATATTTCTGAATGGCATATTAGGGGAAGAAGTTTACATAGAATAGCCAAAAGGTTTTGTTGATGTTAACAATAAGAACATGGTATATAGACTGTACAAAACTTTATATGGTTTGAAACAAGCACCAAGAGCATGGTACGAGAGACTTCATAATTATCTTGTGAAGATTAGATTTGAAAGGACCAATGATAACAAAAATCTATACATGAAGATAGAGAAAGGAAAAGGTATTTTGTTATCTAAAATATTTGTTGATGATATCATATTTGGAGGTCAAGATTCTTTATGTAAGGATTTTGCAAATTAGATGAAGCAAGAATTTGAAATGTCTATGTTTGGACAGATCAAATTTTTTTGTGGGTTTGCAAGTATATCAGATGAAATATGGTATATACATCACTCAGTCAAAGTATGTCAAAGAAATATTGAAATTTTTTAGATTAGAGGATTCCAACCCAGTAAGTACACCTATGATGATAGGACACAAGTTGTCAAAGAATGATGATTTTGCTGAGGTGAATCAAACATTGTATATGTTTATGATTGGCAAATTGCAATACATAGTACATAGTAGACCTGATATTACATTATCTATAGGGATAGTTGCAAGATTATTTGCTAATCTCAGGGAGAATCATTTAATGGCTATGAAGAGAATAATGAGATATCTGAAAGGAACAGAAGAGTTTGGTCTATACTACAAGAAGAATGAAAATTTTGAATTGAGAGCCTACACTAATGTTGATTTGACTAGAAACATTGATGACAGAAAGAGCACCAGTGGAGGATCATTTTTGTTAGGCAAAAGACTAGTTACATGGACTAGTAAGAAACAAAATTGTACTTCACAATTTATTGTTGAAGCTGAATATGTTATTGCTACTGTAAATTGCACAAAAATTGTATGGATCAAACAACTACTCAAAGGAATGAAGGAAGAAATCATAGAACCAGTGATATTTTATTATGATAATACAAGTGTTATCAATATATCAAAGAATCCAGTGATGCAGACAAAGACTAAGAACATTGCAATCAAGTATCATTACTTGAGAGAGTTAGTTCAAGATAAAAAGGTGAAGATGGAATATGTTAACACAAAGGAACAAATTGTTGATATCTTCACAAAAAAATTACCTAAGGATGCTCATGAGTATCTAAGAGGTAAAATAGGGGTGATACCCCTACCAAAGACTATCTAAGTAACAAGAGGAGTGTCTTGCATCAAACAAGTTGATGTTCATATGTTACACATTGATGTAGAGGATCTTACTTTAGGAGTTTCCTAAAGTAATCAAAGAGTTGAAAATTCAAATCAGTGACAAGCAAGATGACAGGGGGAGAAACTGAAGAACCTAAAAAAATTTATATCTACATGTCAAGATGACAAGTTTTTGGTACATGTCTTTGGCATTGTTGTCAAAGAGGGAGATATTCATTCTTTTGATCAAACCGATATGTATAATCACAGAGGGAGATGATATTGCTAATCAACTATGTGATTACTAATAAAAAAGAGATAGATCAAGCAAGTATAAATGCTGAGGGAGAGTTTACTAATGAGAGGAAAATCAATAGGGAATATCAAGAGATTGTTGTCAAAGAGATAGAGAAGAATACAAGAAAGAGAAAATTTTTTGCAACCTAATCAGAAGATGGAAGTTGTTGATAGAGGGAGAAATTTCAATACAATTTTTCTTTTTAGTATTGTCTTACTATTTTAACCTAGTCAGTTTGGTTGAACAAAGATTTTTATCATTTGGTCGATTTGGTTGACTAGTTTGGTTTTCCATCAATGTCAAAGAGGGAGATTGTTGAAAATAGATTGAAAAGATCACTGTTAAGAGAGATTATTGAAAGAGGGAAATTGTTGAAGAAGACTATGTGTTTCAATCATTATTTTTTCAGTGATGTCAAACCTGCTATTTGCTAGTAAGACAACTGCTTATAAGATTCAAGTACTATCACTTAGTTGATTGATGAAGAGGATTTGATCAAAAGATGTAACAATAGCATCTAGAGGAAAGTTTGAGTTATGATTATGTAATGAAGTACAAAGATCAATTAAGAAAATGATGACATGATGTATTGATAATCTATTTAAGGTTGTAAAGGGTAGTTACACTTAGAAAGTTAAGAAGAACAAGTTACACAAAGTTTGTCTGCCAAGCTTGACCGAGTGGATAGTAGATGTTGAGCAAAGTTAGTACAACCCAAGCAAAAAATTAGTTGGAGCCGAGTAAAAGTTTATTCTAGTGTATTTTGAGTAGAATAGTTGATGCCAAGTAAAGTTTAGTTGATGTCAAGCACCAGTAAACTTTAGTTCGTGTCGAGTAATTTCACAATGGATACCAAGCAACACAGTATGTGTTGAGCATCAAAAGGCTAATAATGTTGAGCTATTGCATTCTTTAAAAGATCATGGATTCAATGAATCTGAGCTAAGAAGTTTATTTTCTTAAAGTTTGTGAACAAGGTGGATGATAAAATTGATGAGTTGGTGGCACAGAATTCATCATAAACTATTTTTAGGTGAATTCAAAGTAGATTCTAGGAGAAGTTTCTAGAAGAAGTATGAGATATGGAGTAGATACATTGTATCCTACCTAATTTATCTAAACCCTAAATTGGATGATGGAGAATGAGTGGCAAAATATCTTAATTTCCTATTTATAGGAATGGTTGGTCATGAAGCAAGGTTGTTATGTGTGAGAACCTAAGGGAGACAAGGAGTCGAGGGTTTTGCTTCATCAAGTTACCTAAGAGAAGAGTTTGTAATGACATGTTAAGAAAGAAGGCTTAAGGAGATGAATGCTTGAAGGGTGAACAAGCTATCAGAGTTACAAAGTATGAAGGCCAAGTAGAATTGAGGACTAAATAGAGATCTGTAATCTACAAGTGAAGATGTCAGTTATATCAGATCAAAGCCTTATTGTTACTCTCTAACAATTGTTTCAGTTTAGGGTAAATCCTTTGGAATCAGGTTGACCTAACAGTCATTTGTAAATCCTTTAATTGGGTGACATTCCAAGTGAATGGTCTAAAGCCCTCTAACAGGGCTCAATTCTAACAAGGTGATTGAAATCCTTTAACAAGGTCACACTTAATAGTGTGTATTGTAACTTTTAACATGGTTGGCCTTTCACAAGGCATCACTTCAGAAGCATGAAAAGAGTAGCTTGTTACTGGTGGTTTTCCCCAAATTGGGTTTCCATGTAAATCATTGTGTCAAGTGTGTTGATGAATCTATTATGTTTCATGTTTTACATTTCTGCAAGTTGATTTGATAGTAACCTACAAGTTTTCAGTGATTGCATAATCTTATGGATGCATGCATGAGTATAAATGTTTTATGGGTTCACTAAGCTATGGAAAATTTTATTTATAAATTTGGACCTTGGATAACTAATTCAACCACCCCCCCACCCCCCCCTCTTAGTTATTCTAAAGTATTCCAAGAATCAAGTGTAGATGGGATCACTTCACCCAATGGGTTAGGTGATCACAACACATCAAATTAAATAATCAAGAGGTATGTGGGACTAATATTTAAATTGATATACTATACATTAGTTCCAAGGTTTTAGTTTTGAAAAAATTATATATGCATGAATAAAGATGCAAAGTGTTGTTAGGAATCAAGAATAAATCTTTAAGTTTTGTCAATTTTCATGTTACTGTCGAGCATGAAAAGTTTTACTATGGTTGTTGAGTGAAATTTTAGTGGATGTTGAGCTAGCAAAGGTTGTTAGTAAAGACTGAGCTCATAGTGGTTTCGAAGCATATGGATGTCAAGTGAGCCAGAAATTCAATTGAAGTTGAGCTTACAACTATGTAAGAACTTAGCATTAAATGTAGTATTTTAAGGGCTATTTGATTGATTTCTTCTCATTTAACATCATTTGAAGTTGAAGAAGTGCACAAAGAGCTAAAGGTAATCTGGAGAATTTGATCAGAGCATTTGCAAGGGATTTAAAAGGTTGTTCGATTTTTGGAATTCTTTAGAATAACTAGGGGGGTGAATGAGTTATCCAAGGTCCAGATGTATAAATAAAACTTTACTCAGCTTAGTGAACCCATAAAACATTTATCATCATGCATGCATCCATAATATTATGCATTCACTTAAAAACTTGTAAGTTATTGTCAATCAATTTGCAAAAATGTAAACATGAAACATAATAGATTCAACAACACATTTGACACAATGATTTACATGGAAACTAAATTTGGGAAAAACCTCCAATAACATGTTACTCTTTTTCACTCTTTTGAAGTGATGCCCTGTGAAAGGCCAACCCTTTTAAAGGTTACAATACACCCTATTAAATGTGACCCTGTTAAAGGATTTCAATCGCCATGCTAGGAGTGAACCTTGTTAGAGGAATTTATACCATTCACTTGGAATGTCACTCAGTTAAAGAATTTAAAAATGACTATTAGGTCAGCCTTAATCCAAAGGATTTACCCTAGACTGATACAATTATTGTAGAAGTTGTGAAAGCCAACTTCATAGAACGCCAAGACCACCTGCATGCAAATAACTTGTTGAACAGAAACCAAAGAAGGAAAGCTAGGTCTTGGAGAATCTCAATGGTGTGAAAGAAAATATATTTCAGCAATGAAAAATAAAATTGTTGTACAAAAATATGCTAGAAGAGCCTATTTATAAAAGGCCTCTAGGATGCTTCTAGAATGAGCAAGAAGGAGCTAGGAGATAAGTATGACAACTAAGCATACATCCAAAAAAAGTGGATTATCCTCCATGTAGATGAGAGGATAAGTATGACAAGGTAGGTGCAAACTCCTCTGTTTTCAACAAGTCAACACGTAAGAGTACACTAACTCCTAGATAACAAACTAATAAATAATGCATTTAACTAAGTAAACTTAAGTAAAGCATAAATAATAATAATTTACACTAACACCCCCCTTAAGTGTAACTTAGGGGAATGCACTTAAGCTCACAACAACTATGATGAAATGCATAATGGGTCCCAACAAATAGGCCATGTCAGGTACCCATGTACAAATTTAAAGAAATACAACCTCTAAAAATGGGGAAAGAGGGAAAACCTCATGGGAAAAACCCTCCCCCAAAAAGAGGTAAGAACATATTGAAAAAAACATGAAGGAAGGAAGGCCTCAACAAGACCCCCCAAGGACAACAATTGGAAATAGCTCAAGAGACTCTCTCAAAACTATAAGTACAACCAACCCCCTCATGAGAAGAGACACCAAAGCCCCCCCAAAATGATGGAGTCCATGTAGAAATAATTGAACCAATGAAACTCCAATGCGGAAGAAATAAAGGCACATAAGAAGGAAACCCCAAAAGGAGAGGTGAAACTAGAAGGCTTAACTGATACTGAAAGGAGAAAACATGAGGATCCTGAATAGGAATCCCTAATGCAGGTGTGTTGACACTGTCATGAAAGAGGAGATGGATGTCCGCTGTAGAATCTGCAATAGGTGCTCCTAGTGGCTTGATGAATGGAGCTAGAGGGTTAGATAGAGCTAAAGAAGAATCTTGCTGAAGAGAAAAAACTTCAGCTAGATGTAGTGTGGTGATCTCAGGAACAATACGAAGGTTCAAGTGTCCTAGCGACACCACATGATGCTCTTGCAAAAGAGAAGAAGTGCACTCTGATAATAGAGATGGTGGACCAAAGTGTGAGAAGGTGTAGAGATTGGTGGAATGATCAACTATCCTTGTAGCAATAAGATCTCCTATTGCACTATCCTGAATGAAGACTGAATTTGCAGTGAACTCAACTATCTTCCTTGATCCATTGTGTGTAATTTGAGAAATTGAGACAAGGTTTGTAGACAGAGATAGAAAATACAATACATCATTGAAAGTGCCATCCTTAATGCTAACTGAACCTTTCTTGTAGACTGGTAGGGCAATGTTATTCCCCATGAGAGAATGAGGAATGGGAGAAGCCTCTAGAGTAGAGAAGACATTGTGAGAATATGTCATATGGTGAGAAGCACCTAAATCCAATATCCAAGGGACCTAGGAAGGGAATGCAATGGATGCCCGTAATGCACAACCTTGCCCAAAATCTGGTGTAGATGTGAAAGATATGGAAGAAGACTAAAAAGTAGACCCCTGTGAGGTAGAAGAGGATGGAGAGGAAATAATGCTTTTCTAAAGAAGAGCTTGCAAATCTGCAATTTTTTTTTCATAGTCATCAAAATTCTTCTAAAAACAATGTGACTCATCATGAGTCCTTTCTGACAATACAAATAGGTAGGAATCTCAATCTTCTTTTTATGATGGACCAGTAGAGTGCTGAGAGGAATTTGATATTTGCTTCAGCTTCAGCTTCTGTGTATCCTTGGCAAGCAATGCCTATGACGGTGAATCCGTAAGTGAATCCATCTGAGTGATCTTGGACTATTCCCATGTCAACTAATCAAAAAATGTCTCAAAAGATGGCATCTAATGTCTATTATCCAAGGCATCCATACTAAGTAGAAAGTGGAAGAGAAGATCTAATAATATCTTTGCAACTTTGAGAGTATCAAAAAAATAAACTCATCATCTATTTTGGTTTTCCCATATCCCTACAAAACTATATGTAGAGATTTAAAATTCATCAAGAAGTCTTCAATAGTGGGGAAGCGAGTTGGTGTCAGGTCAACTCTGCGTCAAGTTGTAGTGCCCAGAATTCATTCACTATGTCAAACAAGTTGTAAAACTTGGTCCAAATAGCCCGAGGAGTGGTCAAACCATCCGAGTGAAACTAGGGACTATCTAAGATGTTCAGTGCAATTAATCCCATGGCTTCATCCATTTTTTTCTATGTTGAAGAACCTTAAAAAGGCACTACAAAATAGGATGGTTCTCGTCTAGACATGACCATAAGCCTCGTGACATGAGAATCCTAGTCATTTGTGCTTTCCAAGTGTGATAGTTGTGCAATGTTAGCTAGGTCATAGAAGGGTCTGACATTAAGAGAAGAAGACAGAAGTAGAAGGGTCTATTCTAAAGTAAATTATAGAAAATAAAATGCTCCCCCCACAATGTATAAAGATATCCCTCAAATACCAAAGAAACAATTATAGAAAGCACAAAAACTAAGAAAAGAACTTGGATTCTAGATGTAGGGAGGGAGGAAATTGAAGCCTCTACTTCAATGCTAAAAATGGGAGCTCAAATGGACTTGGAATGAAATGAAACTAGCATCATCATCTCCATCTTAGAACCATCTTTTCAACACTTCTTTTGTATCAGAGAAATACCTTCGTATGCTCAAGTTATGGCCAAAAAACCAATTACTGCTCCAAAAAAAGCTCGCTGGGAAAATATAGTCACTGCAAAAAATTGGACAACCGTATGATTGTCAACTAATTGTTGCCAAGAATTTCTTTTGGTGAAAGAAAAAATTCTAGCAACAAAAAGTGAGGGCTTAGTGACTGTAGGGGTAGAGGGCCAATGGGGCGGCAAATCTGGGCACAGAAGTAGATTGGAGAAAATAGAGGTAGCCATCGGTAAAAGGAAGATTGGCCACTAGGAAGGCTATGGGAGGTAGATGTAGGGCCGCAAGGGCAATGAAAACACTAGCTACAATGGTTGTTGTGACCTGTGGCTTTGACAAAAAAGGCCCTTTGGCAAAAAAAAGCCTCCCCAAATCTAAACTCTAAAAAATTGCTCCTTCAAAAATCTTCAAACCATGAACCAATAGGGATGCTCTGATACCATGTAGAAGTTGTGAAAGCCAACTTCATAGATCGCCAAGACCACTTGCATGCAAATAACTTGTTGAAGAGAAACCAAAGAAGGAAAGCTAGGGCTTGGAGAATCTCAACAGTGTCAAAGAAAATATATTCCAACAATGAGAAATAAAATTATTGTACAAAAATACATTAGAAGAGCTTATTTATAAAAGCCTCTAGGATGCTTCTAGAATGAGCAAGAATGATCTAGGAGATAAGCATGACAACTAAGCATACATCCATGAAAAGTGGATTATCCTCCATGTAGATGAGAGGATAAGTATGACAAGGTAGGTGCAAACACCTGTGTTGTGAATAAGTCAACACATAAGAGTACCCTTACTCCTAGATAAAAAATTAATAAATAATGCATTTAACTAAGTAAACTTAAGTAAAGCATAAATAATAATAATATACACTAACAATTATTAGAGAGTAACATTAAGGCTTTGATCTAATAACAACTTACAACTCCATTCGTAGATTAAAAATCTCTATTTCAGTCCTCCATTTTGCTTGGCTTTCACACATTTCAATTCCAATAGCTTGTTCACCCTTCAAGTATTCATACCCTTAAGCCTTCCTACTTAATATGCCAATTCAAATTCTTCACTTAGGTCACTTGATGAAGCAATAACCTTGACTCCTTCTCTTCCTTAGGTTCTCACACATTAGAACCCTTGCTTCTGACTAGCCATCCCTATAAATAGAGAATTAATATCTTTTGTCATTCATTCTCCATCATCCAATTTAGGGTTAGGACAAATTAGGTAGGATTCAATGAATCTATCACTCATTTCATATCACTGCTAGAAAGTTCTCCTTCAATCTTCTTTGAATTCACGTCAAAATGGTTTACCATGAATTCTGTGCGACTAGCTCATCAATCTTATCTTCCACTAGTTCACACAATCCAAGAAATTTTTTTTGTCAACTCAGATCCATTGAATTCATGATCTTTCTAATAATTTTGGCACTCCACATTAACTTATTTTTGATGCTCGACACATACTGCATTGATTGACATCATCTAAAAAATCACTCGGCATGAACTAAAATTTAATGGTGCTTGACATCAACTAAACTTTACTCAACATCCACTATTTTTCTTGGCATACACTAAAATGAACTTTTACTTAGATCCAACTGATTTTCTACTTGGCTTGCACTAACTTTTCTCGGCATCTACTATCCATTCAGTTTAAGCTTGGCAGACAAACATTGATTAACTTGTTCTTCTAAAATTTCTTAGTGTAACCAGCCTTTGAAGCCTTAAGTAGAATATTAATGCACTATGATATCACTGTCTTAGTTGATTCTTGTAATCCTTTGCATATCGTAACTGAACCTTTCCTCTAGGTGCTTTTGTTACATATTTTTAATCAAATCCTCTTCATCAATCAAACAAGTGATAATACTTAAATCATATAAGTAGTTGTCTTACCAGCAAAAAGTAGGTTTGACATTAGTGACAAAACAATGATTGAAACACATTTATCATACTTGTATCAATCTATTTTCAACAATCTCCATTCCAGTAAGATTCACAAGGTATTTATTGTGTGCCGAGCTACAATGTTTTAAATTTTGCAAACCCTAGTTTCATGTAATGGCATCTAGTTATTTTGCAGCCAAAGGTGTAGAGGGTAAAGAGGTTTTAAATGTGAAATTGATAAGTAATGAAATCAAACAACCTACTTTTAGGGCTATCCTAGATATAGCTTACAAACAGGATCCCTCTGATGCATTATCCATAATACCACCACAAGTTTTGATGATTCAAGATGTTAGAAATTGTTACACATGCAAAATTTGAAGCATAGGCAATATGGAAATTAGGGAAACATATGGAAAACTATGTGAGAATGGAGCATTGAAGGAAGAGTTTAAAATTTTTGAGAAGAAAGGGTTAACTCGTGCCCTAAGTTTCCCCAACATATTCAAGACAAAGTGGATAAAAATTATTTTGAGTAGAATTCATGACAATTAAGAAGATTGTTCACAAAATGATAGGGTATCCAACCCTATACTAGCCCAAGATAATAAGAAGTGAAGCTAAGGAAATAATTGAAAAGAAAATAGGGGCTGTGTGGAATAAAAGAGAAATGACAATTGATACTATCACAGATCCCTTGATAGCTTTTCTAGTGAGGGTTATAGCACACAAGTTTTATCAATCTAGTAGATTAAACATTGTACCTTTCATTGCAGTTGATATGGGTTATAAAATAGTAAAGAAGGATCATACTTATGATCTTGTTGAGTTTTAATTACAACAATTGATTTAGAATTTGGGAGCTATAAGGAAGACCAAAAGTGCACAATGTAAATTCAGATCTATTCTTGTATGTATTTTCTTTTATGTGCAGAATACATTTCCTACATTTGGTAAGGTTGCATGGAAGGTGAACAAGCCTATTACAGTTCAAATAGGTGAATTTATTGAGCAACTAGGTGATAACTTTGAATCTATCATGTCAAGTTATTTTGAAGGTTTCAAACAATCTATGAAGACGAGGCTAAGGATACCAATCTCACTAGTGGAGAAACATTTTGATGATGTTTGCTTCCTAGTTGATATTGATTTCACAAATGTATTGGCAAAAATTTCCAGGGTAAGATGGCTAAGGCCATTAGGATATCAAATAAATGTTGATGAGGCCTCTATAGAAATCACAACATTACTTGCAGAAGAAGTGGATAAAGAAGCTACAACATTTGAAAATTATGACTTGGCCAAATCAAAGATAACAATGGAATTGAAGATTTCTTCATTGATCAGGAAGAAGAATAAACTAGTAAAGAAATTGAAAGAAATATTTGGTGAAGGAGTCAAGGAAGAAGAAGAGGGAGATGATGAAGAAGAAGAGGAAGATGATGAAGAAGAAGAGCATACACAAGCTTAAGCACCATTGGCATTGACACAAGGTCAAGGAGAAGACTAGCAAGAAGATGAAGTAGAAATTGTAGAAGATGTCAAGGAAGAAGAAGCCAATGAAGCACATATAGCTACTGAGAAAAAGAGGAAAGCAAAGACACAACATTCAACAAACCAAAGAAGGTTGGTAAACCTAATCAGCCCAAACCTCCAACACCTACCACAAGGGCTAGCACTAGAGTCACTACATAAAAGGATAAAGAAGTAGCCAAGCCTAAGGAGAAGAAAGCTGAAACATAGAAGAGACCAAGGAGGAAGTGTGTTGCTCAAGCTAAATTTGATGAAAAGAATATTGAATCGGATGACAACAACCAATTTCAAGTGGAAAGTCATAGTCCCTCTTTAGATTTAGACAATTTATGTGAGAATATTAGGAACAATGTTGATTTATCAAGATTCTCTCACATTGAATTTGACAATCTTGGGAAGATTGAAAAGAACCAAGTGGAAGAGGTAGTATATGCCATGATGGCTGTATTCAAAAAGACTCCTCTAAAACTTTCCAACTCCATACCTAAAATTTTATATGATAGAGTTGAGAAAAAATGGCATTATTGCAAATTAGGGAGACAACCCTTGCTCAAGTTATGCCAAAACTTAGTAAGGCTGACATGTCTAAATCCATTAAGAAGTATGCTATCAGATTTATGCCAAAATACAAGGCATTCAACATATTACAAAAAAAAATAGAGGATGTTGTACAAAAGTCCAAGAAAATGTGGAAGATAACTTATGGACTGCCAACATCTAGGGAGGCCAAGCAGACACCTATTGAGGTAGGTGAGGATGAAGAAGATGACACCGAACAAGGCACAATTGAGGGAGGTACAAATATGAACATTGACACCTAGGCACTAGCTAAGGATAAGTGACAAACATAACAAAGTGTACAAGATACACAAATGATGAGTGCCATCCCTCCACAGAAGACAAGTGCAAATATTGAAATTGTCAAAGTAAAGGATGTTTTTGAGACTATTTTTTAGAACATCAATACCCTTACAATGGATGATTTGAAAAGGATACTTTTCAAGACCACTCACCGAGCCAAACTATGTGACAACCCTACACTGGTGAGTGTAGATGATATTCAGAAGACAAAAACAATAACTACAAGGGAGGAATTGAAAACACCAGACACATATATATTCACTCCTTAAGTCATAAGAGTACAACCTTTACAACCTATAGTGGTATATCAAAGGAAGGAGATAACAAGTTTCACTATTAGTACACTTATGCAAGACACTCCAGTCTTAGTGAATGTGCAAGAAAATGAAAAAGATAAGGTTGAGATAGTTGGAGAAGACAAAGTAGAGACACTAGAGAATGAAGGCACTCAAGGCCAAATAGGTCAGGTAGATACACTTACACCTCCAACAAAAGATCAAGTTGCAACTAGAATTATAGAGGGAGAAAAGGAAAAGACTAAAGAGTCAAATTTGACATCCAAGCCAAAGGATCTACTAGCTATACAAGCACTACTAACATTACTAGAATCTAGTACTCCTTCTAGTCAATCTCTTTAGAGGTCGAGCATAGATGCTACACCATTGCAATTCTCAAGGCCTAGTCCTAGCTCATCTAAGGTAGAAGAGGTAACTACTTATGGTGATGTTAGCCTAGATGAAGAGATTGTATTGCCTAAATTTGATTTGGCAATAATCATAATTGAGCAAATGGGTATATTACAAGAGGCCCTAGTAAGGAATAAAAATCAAGAATTGCTCAAAAGGGCGCATAGGTAGAAGCAAGCTTTGATTGACATCAAAGAGATTTTCTTAGATGCATTTAGTTTGCCAACTCCAGATGAAAACAAGCCCATCATTGAACAACTAACCAATATAGTGGAAAGGGTTAGTGACAGACCTAGATACTAATGTAAAACTACTAGAATGGTCTAAAAGGAAGTTTCAAAACAAGGTGAATGAGAAGATATCAAGTGTTATTGCACTAACATAGGTTGAGCTAGCAACCAAGATAGAGAGTATGAAGAAGGTACTAGAGAACATTTTCTCTTTGTACACCAAACTATGTAATCCTACACTCTTCACACAAGAAGTAAGGAATCACATCTTGCATTGGAGAACCATATGCATTCATCTGGTGCTACTTTGCCCAAGTCTCCAACTCAAAGTGAGAAGCATTTCAGATACCTCTTGCAATCCTAGAATCAATTAACAAGTAGATCAAGCCAACATCAGGGCTAAACTGATCAACATCCAATCAACATTGACTCCTTACATGGAGATATTACACAAGGAACTAGGCTATGTAGAAGCTCTTATGAAGAAAGGCCCTAATATTTCTACATTGGACAGCTTAGTACACCTAACTGCCAAGCTGGCCATCCAAATCAAGTCTTTAGAGGTAGCTTGTGATAATTTGGATGCAACTCTAAAGGTTATACTTGAGGTCCATAAATATTTTTTGGACAAATACACTATTAGTGTATAACCCATTGACATAAGTTTCAAAAAGGGGGAGTAAGAGTAATGGGGGAGCAAGCAGAGCAAAGAGATATCTAAACCTAAGGGGGAGTAAGTGACAAAGAACAAAGGGGGAGTAAGAGAATAGAGCACCAAAAGAAAGAGTATTAGTTTATGCAAATCTACTTAGTAGGAGAAATATTTTGATACAATGTACAAAATATAACAATCAACTGAAGGGGAGTTATGAAATTTTGAGGTATAAGTTATTTGTTGCAAAATTTTGATATTTTGAAATTTTGTATAGAAGATGATTAGATATCTATGTTATGCTCATAAGGATAAGATCATTAATGCATGACCAAGTGTTTTTGACACTCATGTCAAAGGGGGAGATTGTTAATCTTAGATTGGCTTTGACAAGTGAGTGTCTATACACTTAAGTCATTTACTTAGTTCATGCTGAACAAGTAACATATGTTGAGCACAACATATAAGTTAGAGCATGTTGAGTAAACAACGTGTGTTGAGTCATTCAAGTGCCGAATAGATAATATGTGCCGAGTGATTCAAGTGTCAAGCAAGAAGTGCATGTCGAGTCATTTAGATGCTGAGTGACAACATTAAAGTCATAGTTAGTGCTAAGCACCAGGGACTTTAGATGTTGAGTAACACAGTTTTGACATAGTTGTTAATATTAGCACAAACTACTATGTAAACTATTTTAAAGCCAACTTAAGGATTTATTTATGATCTTTTGTTGATAAGGACGAATCTTATGTATGAATCCCTATATATTACATGCATCCAATCAAAAAAAGGGAAGGTTGAAGCAACAATATGGATGAATCATAGCCGTTGATTCATACCTAATCCTAAGTCACCTAGGTCTTCTTAAGGAGGACTAACCCTAAATGTTCAATAGATAAATATATATATATATATATATATATATATATATATATATATATATATATATATATATATATATATATATATATATATATATATATATATATATATATATATATATATATATATATATATATATATATATATATATATATATATATATATATATATATATATATATAGAGAGAGAGAGAGAGAGAGAGAGAGAGAGAGGAGTAGTAAAAAGGAGAGTTTGCATGCATAAACATGACATTCATGGTGACCAAGGTATTATGATTTGAGGTACATTGCAGAATTAGTTAAAGAAGAATAGAGGAAAGGAAATAGTAGACAACAAAGAGACATCTAATCAGAAAGGATCAAGTACACATCAATATAGAGGTGATCTGATATCAAGCAATAGAGTGCTAATCATAGAATCATTGCTAATACATTCTAATAGGTGTATTAGTTAAATCTCTTAACAAAGCATTCCTAACAGGTTGTATTGAAATCTTCTAACAAGGTGCTTACTTAATTGTGAGTTAAAGTCCTTTAATCAGGCACACTTCTAATAGGGTGTTGAAATCCTCTAAAGGGTAAGACCCAACAAGGCATACCTTTCACATGGTAGATCATGTTTTATGATCAAACATTGTAACCTTCATTGGATACACTTTATTACTGTAGTAGTGAAGATTTGTGGGTGTCATCCACACCCCAAATTTACCTTCTCATTAGATGGTTTCTAGGTAATCATATCTTGTGTCATACATGTGTGAATGTTTACTTCTTTACATACTTTAGATGTATATGATTTATATGGTATTTTAGTTTACTTTTTGAATTGTGAGTTGGATGTATGGTGAATGTTTTAATGAGTAAAAGTTTGAAGCACTAATTCACCCCCCTAGCCCCCCCTCAGATTTTACCTTTGCTATTGTATTTCCAACAAACAACTCTCATAAAAAATCTCCAACAATCTCCCAAGTTCTTTACAACCAACAAAGGAAAGAGATGAAGGAATAACCATGTCATCTCTCACATGACATACATGAGCACAAACTAGTGATCAAAATCTCTAACCAATCTTAAATCCAATATAAGAAAAACTAAACATCCAAGAAGATAACCAAGACCAAAGAGAAATTATGCAAATCTTAACCTGTATCATGTCCTTCTACACACACCTCTAGATGTAAACTATACAATAATTATCTCCTCCATAAAACCCCAACCAAGAACCCTCAACAACACCCAAATCATACCATATAACTAATCATAGATGTAAGCCTCTCATAATAAGATTAAACTCATAAACCATTCCTAATCCAATGAATATGCCCAATATAAAACCATCTCCCAAACTCAACAAACATAACAATATATGCAAATGGAGATAATCAATGCTAAACCATCTCTCAAATGAACCCTCCAGAACTAACTGATTTACCATAGCTCAAGATCCATATCTATGAAAGATAAACATAAATATAATACATCTGAGAGAAACAATGGGCTATGCCTCTCGGATAGAAAACTGTCGAGTAGACCAAGAGTAGGGAATTAGAATGCTCATCAAGATATCGAAGTCTCAAACTAAGACTCATCTAAGAACAATCTCCTCTCAAGTCCACATTAGATGAATGCACCTTAGACTCTCTTGCTAAAACCATCAACTATCCCAACAAATAATTCTCTAATCCAAGAGAAATCAGCATCACCACTATCTCTAAGTATCCATGAGCACCTATAACCAATCAATCCATGCCAACTCTAAATGCAACATAGCAATATCATGAAGTATCCAACTTATGATCAATGTACTCAATACCAAGAAACTAAACCAAGATCATTGTCAATGTTCTAACCATGGCCTCAGGAACATAAACATGAAAACATGATCTAACCATCTCAACCAAAGAGATAACATGCTCCATATGCACATACTATAACATGTCAAAACTCTAAATGTGTGTCAAGAGTATACCATGACATAATAATGAAACCATCCTAAATCTAAGGAAAAACATGTCAAATGAAAGCATAAACCACACCTTTACCAAGAACCCCATTAGTCCTCAAGATCTAACCATCTTCATACACCATGAAGATAACCAAGTGCACCATGCAAATGTTAAAGATGCTTCTACAGAAATAGAATCTAAGACAAACCTCCAACATCTGCAAACACTCAATACATATATCAATGCCAAGAACTCCCACTCAACCATGGTACCAGGTCACCTGTGGCATCATAAAATTCATCTCCTACATGAAGATCCTCCAAGTCTACACCCACACAACCAAAATGTCAATACCAAGTGAAACCAAGATCTCCAAATCCAAGAAGATAAAAACCAAACCAAAAACTAATCATGCACTATCAGCTCATCACTATCACAAGCTCCCACTAAATTCTATATCCAAGTTATCCATAAAATCATGATGAAAAAACATCCTCTAACCATGAGAATCAACCAAGACATCAAACCATCAAATAACTCAAAGTGCACATCACGAGCTCCTCAAAAGAAACCAAATAACCATGATCCTCAACCAAGAAGAAATACTACCATAACCAAATTAGGAATCCAAACCAATGTACATCAAGGATGTACTTGTATATCCAATCATGTCATGCAAAATTCCATGGCACCATGATCACATCCATAAACCAAGCATTTGACTCTCAATATGTCCAACATGTCAGCATAAAATAGTCAACCATAAACCTCCACCATGACTATACCTCATATCAACATCTCATCCCTTCTACATGAATAAAAATTAGCAAATCATGTGACTTAGGGCATAGACAACCCAAATACAAGCCACCAATCTGAATATGCATCAATAATGAAAGATCAATGGGCAAAGACAACCCATAACTAAGCCATAAATGTAACCTATAAGTATAGACCACTTACAATACTGGACAACTTGTAGACCCAACAAGTCATCATACATATCCAAACCAAACACTGATAACCCTATCATCATGAGACCAATCTGAAATATGAATTGAGTATACAATGACATCAAATCTTAAATCTCCAAAATATACAATGCTATAAACTCACAATGCTAGCATAGTCAATATATACCATAAAAAGTTCAGATTAATATATCACCAAATAAATTTTGCCAAACTTGCACCAAATTTGAATCAATATGTAGATCTCTCCAAGAGCTTTCTATTGACTACTTGAAGTCCAAAATCTGATTTTGTATGCCCAAGTTATGCCCTAATTTGTGCTTAAAATAAACAACATCTAAATTTTGGGCTCTTAAAACCTAACAAAATGTCAAAATCACATAACCAAACCTACACCAAGTTTTTAGTTCTTTGAATTAGCTTTCCAATGCCTACAAGAAGTCTAAAATTTGATATTATGAGAGAAAGTTATGGTCGTTTTACTAAAATAGTCTTTTTACCATTTTCACTACAATTTTTTTTGTGTGACGAAAATTCCTACAAGATTAAATTTGATGGCCATCACGGGTTGAAACTAAAAAACTTTGCATTTCCTTTAAACATGGCCAAACTAGGGCATATTATATATCAAAAATTATGGAAACATTGAGCTGGATCCAATGGTGAGGTTTGTTTTTATCCAGGAGGTCATTTATGCAAGCTCCCCCTAAAACCCTCATTTAAATGAAACGTCCAAAAAATCATTTTGACCAATAATTTCACATGCTCAAAATATTTTAACATCCCATCATGACAAAAAACCCAAAATGCTCAGGTCTACAATAAATAACTCATTTATCTTGCCCTCTCTTTTATCCTCTCATGTATTCTCATGGATCCAATCTAGGGTTACAATAATAAAATCATAGCTTTGAGACCACTTGTAAGGAAACTTACAAAAAATAATAAAACCATTTCCACATAACCCATAATAGATTTGAAATAACCAAGCAATTAAAATTTACATGCAAGAGTATAGGCAATATACCCAAAAAAATGTGACACAATATATACCTTGGGAAACCCTCATTGAGGGAAAAACCCAGCCTCCAAAAGCATCCATCACCATGTATTATTCAACAAAAACACCATTTCAATACAACCATGAAACCTTCAAAGCCATAGCCACCACCAAGCAATCTATGTAAACGAGCATGAATCCACACATCCCATGCCATGCTTCCAACCTTCACAAATGCTCCTTGGCTAATCTGTCTAGCCTTGTCCCACTTAACTCTTACCTTTTTTTTCATTTTTTCTTCTCTCACAAAAACTACCCTTGTGGATGCTTATATAGTAGCAAGTCCCACAAAATCACCAAGTGTTATTACATAAACTATGTGCTAAAAGCATGTGCTACCTAACCCATTGACCCCCCATTTAATATTGAAAATTTAATTCTTTTCCCCAATATTAAATAATTACATAAAATATTATCACAATGTTACAATACAACTCATCAAGTATATCTTATGGGAATCTTTACATGTCATCCATCTAGGTGCAACATTACATAATAAAATAAAATAATACAATATAACAATATTATGTAATGTGTGCAACACCCATTATTTCAACATTTCCTACAAGCACCAATAGCTCTAGTACCATTTTTTTGAAATGTAAGAGAGTAATTGAGAGGGGAGGGGTACATAAGTTACCACAAAAAATAATCTTTGTCCCTTAGATGCTAATAAGAACTTCCATTGATCATCTAATCTTGAATAACTCGGTTAACACTAGAATATTACTGATGTTCGGTTAACAAAGCGCTCTTAAGATTTATTGAACTATTTTAACCTTTAGTAACTTAGTTGTAGAAACATAAAGCATAAGTAAATAACATGAACACGAATGACACCAAGATTTAACATGGAAACCCAATTTGGGAAAAACCACCTTGCAACTAGTAACAATAATTTTCACTCTTCTAAAGTGAGCCATGTTAGGAGCCAACCCTGTTAAAGGTTACAAAACATACTTTTAAGTATGACCCTTTTAGAGGATTTGAATCACCCTGTTAGGAGTGTCCTAGTTAGAGGTCTTCAAATGCTTCAATCTTAAAATGTCAACTTGTTAGAAGAATTACAAAATAACTATTAAGTCAACTCTGTTAAGATATTTCTTTACTACTATGATGATTAGAAAGCAATAGTAATTTTGACCTAATTTATGAAGAAACTTTCTTTGCAGATTTAGATATATGTTCTAGCTCGACCTATGGATCCTTCCCAATCAGATATTTCTTTGCATCTTATCTTTTACACTTTCTTGATCTATCTTTTATTTTTTCTCACATATCCATGTTTTTCATATTCCACTTGTTACTTTTTGTCCTCACAACTTGATCTCTGTTATATATAATAAGATAGGAAAAGTCAATTTGAATACCCTTTCAAAACATCAATAAACATCCAAATAGTCAGCCTCAATCAACCAAATATTTGACAATTACATTATGTTTTCACTTGGTCAACACTAGGATTGAACACTCGATTGACATTGTGACTTCTTCATTATCTGACCACTTGGTCAATACTAAACTCCTTTGATGCCTGACCACTTGATCAATACTAATCTCCTTTGATGCTAGACCACTCAGTCAATACTGATCTCCTTTGACGCTCGACCACTCGGTCAATATTGCAAGCATGATTCCTCTAATTAACCAATTGCTCGATTAATATTGGAATGTCTTCTTTACCTAACTGCTCTATTAATACTGAGATATACAAGGTTAATTTTGCAAACTCTGCATTGCTTGGTTAATATTGACATTTGTGTAAAAGTCAATGATAATACACAATTGGAGATTTGTTTTCAATACTTTTGCATGCCTTCATCTGAGTAGAAGGTTTCTTTCCTTTCCCTGTATTCTTAATCACAAATTTAGATAAATTCTTCAATTCAAACTGTCTTTCTTTAGTTCTAACAACAACACAAGTTCTGCTATTGTCAAACTAAAAGTTTTGAAAACACTTAGGTTCTTTGCTTTTCCTCCTTCCACATGCTTTAAAGAAATCAAAAAAAACTTTCTTCCATCCTTTTTAACTATAACAATATTCTTTCTCCAATCATATATATCTCCTCTATCAAATTACCAAGGTCTTCCAAGTAAAACATGACAAGCACTCATGTCTACTACGTCACATAAAACTTCATCCTTAAAAAGTCCCATACTAAAATTAACTAAAATTTATTCTCTAACCTATGTCCAATAATCATCTTGAAACCAAATGATACAAGGAGTAGGATGTTTCAATCTTTACAAGCCAAGTTTCCTAACCATTTCTTCATAAATAAGATTATTAGTACTACCTCCATCCATAATAACTTTACAATGTTTACCTCTAGACTTACAAATAGTTCATAATAAGTTCTTTCTTTGCAAAAGTTCCACATCATGCATATCCAACATGATTCTTCTCATAAAAAAAGATTCTCCAACTTTAAGTGAAGCCAAATCAGCATCATAAGTTTCCACTTTTTGAACTACCAAGTTCTATTTGTAAACCTTTACACTAGGACATTCAAAATCTTGGTGTCCATCTTTACCACATTTAAAACAAGTACCTCTGAATACATACCTCTTATTACAAACAAATTTCTTACCCTTATATACTTTTTTTGATTGTTTACCATGCTTTCTTCCTAACTTTTCTTCTTCCTTCAATGCATACTGATAAGCATCTTCAATTGAACTAAGTTTAACCATATTCAATTCATCCTGAAATTTGAATTTCAAACCATTAATGTACCTTGCAACCTTTTCCTTAGAAGATTCACAATGTCTATATCTAATCTTTATCTTGTAAAATTCTTCAATGTAGTTCTTCAAACATATATTTCTACTTCAAATTTTGCAACTTCTTAAACAACTCAAGTTCATAATCTTCATAAATGCATTTAGCCTTCAATAAACAAACCATGGTTTTCTATGTATTAATCTTAGGCTCATCATTATTTTCTCCATTGTTCTGTAGTTATTTCCACCACAAAGCAATAGAACTTTCAATTTAGCTTGTGCTAACCTAACCCTTTGTGGATCTACAATATTTTCAAACTCAAAGTAATCCTCAAGTTCATTAATCCAACCTCTCAATTCCTCAAGATCTAAAGAACCAAAATAATTTGATACCTCCATTATATGACTCTTACCAACTTGTGCCATAGCTCTCAATAATCTTTTTTCTTCTACATGTATCTCTACTTTAGGGTCTTCAAGATCTTCAATAGCTTCAACATAATCATCTTCTATCTTAGGATTTATTCTCAAGACATTCAATATATTTCAGTTCTCATTCCTCATCTCAACTTTGTATTCTTCAAACATATTTTGTAATCTCATAAGATGCATCCTTCTAGACAACATACTGAATCACAACAAGATGTAACTATTAAACTCAATTGATAATATAATTGGTGGTGCTATGAATCTATTTAAAAGAGTCATATTAGTTGTTATGTTGTCATTGATGTCAAATTCTTTGTTGGCTAGATATTATGCTAACTCAACTGAATGTTATATCACATTGATTGATGAAAAGGATTTGAAGAAAGTATGATGAAGACCAAGTTGATAAGTACAATATTCAGTGGGCACCTAAATGAGTTGGAAAATGATAATGTAATGTTAGTTTTATTATTTTAAAATCATGAAATATTGTAATAAATTGAGCTACACAAGCTAAACCGAGTGACAAGGTTAAAAAGAAGACTATATTCACCGCACAACTATAGTGTTCATCGAGAAGTTGACAAAGTTAAGTTGGAATCTCAGTATTGCCCAAGTAAGTTCAATATTTCCCAAGTGTTATACTACCCAAGTGAAATTTTATGTTCATTGAGTAATAGTAAGAAGAAAAAAATTAAAAAGATAGAATTTGAGGCTGACTTTTGATGGAATTCAAGGATGTTCAAGAAGTTCAAAGGTACTAGTCACAATTTGTTACAAGATCAATGACAAGGATAATGCAAGGAAGATCTGATGATGGAGATTGAAGAAGGATAAGGATGGACACAAATGTTGGAATTCTATTGGGAAAGTGAGATATTGAGAGGGAGGGGGAGGGGGAGGGGGGTGAATAAAAATCTATAAAACTCTTAATCTTATAACAATTATCAAACTCACCATTGACCCTTATCTCATCAATATCACAAATCACATAAACTTATATTATAATGATGGAATAGATCTAGTCTACTAATCACAACCATAAATATAAAAGTAAACTATCAACATATAGCACAAAGATTTGGTTATCCATAAACCCTCCAAGGTGAAGGTAAAACTAAGGTGGGGATGAGACCCACAAATCTTCATTACTGCAGTAACAAAGTTTTCTTATTAGGGCTACAATTTTGATAACTTCTGATGATCTACCTTGTGAGGGGTCTTCCCTACTAAGAGCTTACAAGACTTATTCAATCTACCTTGATTAAAGGATTTAAAACTTACAACAAAGTCAACACTCTATTAGGAGATTTACATAGGCCTATTAGGACCAATCTGTTAAGAGATTTACCCTAATTCACTCTTCTAAAATGTATCAGTACATGATCCTTCAGTTAGCACTGTAATGATTGATTATAGATCTCCTCTTTTGATTGTCTGATCCTTCTCTGATCTGATATAACTTTATTCTAAACTTCATTGCTCTGCTTGGTTGTACTGCTTTGCTTCACCTTTGAATTCTACTTAGGCATCCAAACTTCACTTCTTGTGCATACATTTTACATACTAAATTCAGGTTCATATCCTCCTTGCATAACCAACTAGAGAAGGTTCTAGATCAAGATCAATGGTCCAAATTTCTCCCTTTTATCACTTAAACCTTCCATTTTTTTGATTAGTTAAATGTCTTGCATAGGGATTAATGATCCAACTAAAAATGTGTAATTAACTTCTTAAATTACTCCTTGATCATTAATTCATGCAATAAGTTGGCCAAAAACTATTTACCTCATTGTTTGTGCAATTCCAAACTAATGTATCAAAACTAGTTCACTCAACACCTGAACACTCTGACACTTGGTCATGACTAGTTCTTCATGTTGTATCTTGACTTTTGAATGCTCAACATTCACTATATAACTTGGCATGAATTAAATTTGTGTTTCTCAATATAAAATGACTTTTGTCTTTCTCGACATAAATAGGAGAACTTAGTGACCATAGAATTGCTCAACAATTACAATTGTTGGACCTTAACTAAAATTTAAACAATTCTAAATACACTGCTCGACTTAATAGGATGGCTCGGTCACAATGATAACCAACCAATGCTGCCAAATAAATGAATATGTATTTGACACTAATAGAAAACAAACTATAGGGATCAACAATCTCCCCCTTTGACATTAGTGGCAAAAATACTTTTCCATGATTCAACATCACATCTTAAAACTCAAAAAATAGTGCTCCCCCTTAAACTATCACTCGATCTTCATAAAGAATTCAATAAGTACAACATATATACATGACTTCAAAATGTTCAAAGAATAATACATGTACTCATATCCCCAGAATAATACATGTTCTTTTTTGTGATCATGTCCCCATCACGACACATTTCCCCCATACAAATGTATTCCCTCTTGTTTTTGTCACTTATGGCTGTTGGAGTGCAGGAGTCAAATCATACTTATCCAAAAATAGTTTGTGAAGTTGGATTATCATGGCTAGTGTATGATACCAATCAGTCTTGACTAATTCTAGTAATTGAATCTTGATCTCTAGTGTAGTAGCTAGATCAATTAAATTGTCAGTCATTGAGAGATTTGTACCCCTTTGTGCTACCTCCTTGGGTGTTATAAGCTCTCTCTATATAACCTTTGAATGAGGTACATAATTGTCTGAATAGAGACAAGCTCAGCCCATATTCTTCCATCATTAGCCACTAGCTTGACTAATCTACCTTGGGCAACTGTTAATTTATTGAAATAATTTAAACTAGAACTTGGGTCCATGTTTAACGAATGTGGTGATGCTCTAAAATCTATGTGTTGCCTATCAATACAATCTTGATTCTCATTTGTAAAGAATTCAACATCACACAACTTTTTTTTACAAATAAATAATGTTATTTACAATGTATTATATAGTATTGATAAGACTTGAAAAATGTACTTGCCTTATTGCAATTTTAGTGGAGACCTTTTCAATGACTTTGTTTTCAAATTTTCTAGAACTCTACTCTATCAGCTTTTCATTTTCATCCACATCATCTTTATTGATCTTCTCCACAATATGACCTAATTGAGCTATTACAGGAACATCCTCATCAAGATTTTCTACATTAAATACTTCAAAAAAAGTGTCCTTAATCTCCTATAGCACTTGATTTTGTTGTATCTCCCTCCTCAATTCTTCTTGTTTAGTTTTTCTTACTAATAGATCTTGTATAATTTACATCTACTCAAATTTCAGATTGCTAGTGTCATATTTTGGTATGATAATGATCTCATCTAAGGTTATTGGTTTTCCAAGTGACCTTGCTTTCTTCTTCAACAATTTCTTCTTTGGAGTGTTGCTACTCAATAGTGCTAGCTAGAATGAATGTGATGGAACATCAACATTTGGTCTCTATGGCTCTCTTGCTCTACTAGAATCCATGCTTGTTGAGAGTGACTCTTTTTGAGTCATAATCACCTATTGTTTAGGTGTACCACCTTCTTTAGTCTCATATTGTGTAGAGAGTTCTACACTTGACCCTGCCTTTATTTCTTCCTATTTCTAATTCTATACTTCAATCACTATAATACTTGATTTCTTTGTCTCCTTATTTCCCTCTATAAGAGGTCCTGAAACTGGTGCTTAGATCTCACCAATAGTAGATTTGTATACTTGTTCATTTTTTCCATCAATCTGACCCTCTGCGGTCTGATCAACCTTAATAGGCTCTCCACTTTTCTTCTCTTCAGTTCCCAATCCACTTTGTTCCTCAACATCTATGACCAAAGTCTTTTGTTCCATTCATCTCAATTGTTCATTAAAGAAAAAATAATAATAGGTGTTTCAGTTATCTTATAGTTACCTATTGCTTAGTTCCTTGCTCTCCAATCTTAGGATATCCTTTAATTTTTACTAACATAGGATTGGTTGTATTAGTCAACATATCTTTGATAGATTTTGGAGCTTGATCTCCTTGTTCTAACTCAACAGATGTTATCTCTTTTGGCTCGATAGGTACTTGAGTCACATCAAATTTTTCATCCTCAATGGTAACTACCTCTATTTGTTTTCCTTGTCCTAGGTCATCTTTTCTACAATCTCTACAAATTGTTCAGTATCACTATAGAAATCTTTTGTATTATCCAATTGAGTTTCCTTGTCTTCTTTTTTTGCTTCTTTTGTAGTTGGTGCTAGCAATCAAAATTCTTTCTTCCATACCAACTTACTTTCTAGGACTATATCCTCAATCTTATTTCTCAAAATTTTGTAAGTGCTTGTATTAGGCACAAACTTCTTTGCATAATCCCTTAGGGCTATAGACATATGTGTCTTCCCTAAATCTGGAATTGTTTGGGCTAGGGTCATTTCTCTTATCTATCTCACAATAAAAAATGCTCATTTCCATTTTGAATCCATCTTATTATATAACTCCTCTCACAATTCTTTGCCTAGCTCTATAGGAGTATACTTAAAATTTATCATTATGTCCAATACTACTTGTTCTACTTTTTCCTAATCACCTTTATCTAAAGAATCATATTTCACATGCTTAAATCTAGAAAGGCCCACTCAACCTCAAATGTTTTCACATACATTTTCAATATCTTGAGAAGCTTTTCTTGGTACAATTTGAAACTTTTTTAGATTGTTAGATTCAGTTCTTTATCCTTCATCATCGTGCTTTACAATAAGCTTCCTCTTTGGTCTCTTCTTTTGACCTTGTTTAGTCTCTTTAGCCTCTAATTTTATTTTTGTAGGAGTCTTTCCCTTTTCTGACTTGGTGGTCTTAACTGTTACTTTCTTGGGCTTCATAGCTACAAGAGATGTTGCCTTTAATCCTTTTCTGGTGACTCTTCTCTGAGAAGTAGGTGGATTAACCACTTTCTTTAAGCTTCTCTTGACTTATGGATCAACAATTACTATTTTCTTGCCTTTAGGTGGCTGAGGCTCAATAACCACCAATTATTTGTCCTTGGATTCATTGTATTCATCTTCCCCTTTACCTTCTATGATCTTCAAGGGTGCCTCACCAAGTTTTCCCTCTAGATCTTGAATCATTTCCTTTCTTTTTTGGTCCAACTTAGGAAACTTGGTTTGCATCATCATTTTTATCTTAGCAGTTTCCTATGTGCTAAATTATTCAACATTCGTGTCTATTTCTTCTAACATTAAAGCTATCACTTTTGTAAACACCTCATCAATATTGACTTCATATTGCATAGGCCTTAGCCATGCAAACCTCAGTATTGCTGCCTGAGAATAGGTGTAGTTAGTGTCCACCATAAACCAAATGTGATCATAATACTGATCCACAACTGACCTTGGGATTCTCATCCTATTCTTCATCTTCCTCTTAAACTCATCAAAATAACCATCCAAGATTGTTTCAAAATTCTCACCCAATTAATTCTCAATGTAACCATTAATCTACTTAGTTAGAGGCATGGCTTTGTCCCATACAACTTCACCAATGGTGGGAAATGAATTTTGTACATAAAAGAATATGCACAACAAAAGTGAACCAAACTTACATGAAGTGTTCTTCACTTACCTTGTGGCTCCCCAATTCTTTTCCATTTGAATAAACTGTAACTGGCCAAAACATAGCTATGGTCCTTCTTGAAAATTTTGTAACCTAAATCAATAGCTATGCAAGGTACACTATTCAGTTAGCTTGACTGATAGAACTTATGTGTGATCACCCTAACTGCAAACTCTATGATAGGATCATCAATTCCATCAATTGACATCCCTTGGCCATTCCATTTTTCCTTTGTATGTTTTTATATCACATTCTTGGTTGGGGCATGGGTAAGCCCTTTCTTGACAACTACCATGTTCTATTACTTCAAAACCCCATTTTCACACAATTTGTTGTAGGCATTTCCTCAATTCAAAATCTCCAGTTTATTTTATCTTGCACATGCAGAATGATTGCACGTTGTGCACCATGATAACATGCAAAGTAATAGATGACTAGTGTAGGAGCACCCACAATAAATCAATATCAAACCTCAAATCCAAATATAAAACCTTAGAAAGATTAATTAATAGGCATCTAGGCCAAAATTGTATGACCTAGTTCCAAGATTGGCATTGTTATAAGCCCTTGGTCAACTATGGTCAAAGATTGTCAAAGGGCCTAGAATCTTAGGAATTTTATTATTTCATGTTTTTTCATGTTTAAGACCTATTTTGGTCTTTAGGTTTAAGTTTCCATAACTTTTTCTTATAAATCGCAAAAGTGCAAAAAATACAAAATTGCTTCAAAAGTTGTCAAGCAACTTTTTGCAAATCAAAGAAAAAAATTCCCCAATGGCCATCAAATTTTTGAAATGTTGTTATGATTTTTGGAAGGCCTATAATAAGTCCTTTAGGTGGTTTATATGTAAGAGAAAATAAGTAAAGGATAGATAATGTAATTTCAAATTTTCAATCAATAAAAATCCTTGTTTTTACTGCAACAACCTATTGTCTTGTGTTGCATGGATTCATAAAGATTCTTCTAAAGTTTGAGAGCTACATTTTTGGATAGGTGGATGAAGTAAATTTCCAATTCTTCTAGTTTTAAATCTCCATCTATTCCCTAACTCAAGATACTCACATTTTTGTATAAGTAGGTCCAGGTTTCTTGCTAACCTAGGGTTTTGAAACATTTTAAAGCATAGAAGAGGATTTCATCATGGGAATTTAATGACCTCTAGTGAAATCCTAATATTGGATATTTAATTTAGGATTCAAGTGGATTCAATTTTTTACTTGTAGGGATCCTTGAGAAATTTGATGCCCTAGGCATGCATTTCTCATGTGCATGCTAGGTAAAGGATGCAACATCTCCCACAACTCCAACTATACTTGGCATCAAGGCTCAAAATAAAGTTTCTAACTTGTATAGGGTTGTTCTTACATGTTCCCATCATTTTTTTGTAGGATGGAGTCCTATAACATGTACTTTCTTTGTAAATGGAGGCCTAATTACCTTAGTTGCCTAAGTGAGAAAGTGAACAAAAGCCAATTTTTTTGTATCATCAAACCTTGGTGCCTTATTATGTTTCATAAGCCCCAAAAGGGTGTTAAAAAATGATTTTTTTTCCCTAGGTTGTGTGGAGAAATTTCCTTTAAAATTTGATTTTCATCAAAAAGGGCTACTAGTCTTTTCGGATGGATTAACAGAGCAACTATGTGAAAGACTTACATAGTTTGGTTTTAACCATTGTTTCAAGTTATTAGTGACCTAAATAGAATATTTTCATGTTTTTGAGTCTTCCTTGGTCATTTGAAGAAGTTTAAGGTTGTTTTCCCAAAATTGGTTAATTTGTGCATTGTGAGCAACTTGTGATAAGTTGTCTTCTTTATAGGGTTCCATAGTGATTAGAGTTTTCCTTGTTTAGGTGTAGGGTTTTCATAACTTAGTATCATCCTTGTAGCACTTTTGATTGGTGCTTGCACATTTGATCATCTTTACCAAGAGATTTGGTTGAAGGACTTCAATAAAGAGGGTTTTTGGACTAGTTGATCACCTTGTGATCAATCCCACTAGGCTCCATTGCATCAATGACAATGCACCAAATGTGTCTCCAGTCATCAAAATCTCATGATAAGCCTTGAACTTAGGTGGGGGGCATGAATCATTTCTTGCAATTTGAGCATTATTATCCTTTAATGCCTCCTTTCTACTCACAAACATAATAGATGCCATGCCAAAGTAGGGTTTTGAAACTTTAAAACAATTTCACAAAACAAAAAAAATCATTTTAAATATATTTCATAAAATTTACTTCATCTTATTATTGCTGACAACCCACGTAAGATCTTTGCAAACTTCTCACAAATTGCTCTGAATCACCTTGGAATCGCTCTACAAACTTAAAATTGTTGGGTGAGTGAAGAAATGAACATAAAATTCAATATATACCCTCAAATGATCAAAATACCCTTGTATTTATTATTTTGTACTTATGGAAGCTACACACATAGTGTAAGACAAATTTCTTGACATCAAAAATAATTTGACATTCATTCTTCATGCACTAGCTCGGTCAATATACCAACTTAGTCTCAACATCATTTCAGTTCACAATCATAACTCGATTAGCATTGTGACTTAGTCACTAAAGAAATCAAATATTGATGCTCGACATCAATAATACTTCAACTCAATGTATATGCATTAGCTCAGTTCAACACTTTATAAATGTCCTGATGCATCTTATCTTATGCAGGTATGGACTTCACTTCATCACATATTAGGAACTGATGTATGATAAATAATTTGAAATGTAGTCCCTCACATACCTTCTTTGCTTAGTTTGAGGCAATATGATCACCATTTAAAATTTTCATTGTTGTTGCCTTCATCATTCTTTCTCCACATTTGATTCATCTCATTCTTGTTTGTTATATTTCAACTTTTCCTTTTCCTTTGTTTTGATCATTGCTAGGTGTTGGTGCTTGGGTCTTGCAATTATTTCTCACATGTCTAATCTTGTGACAACTATAAAAAACTAAACTTCCTTTCATCGAGCTCTTCAATTTACCTCTAAAATGAGTCCTGATGCAATTTATTGTAACATCATCATACTCACCACATAGCTAAAAACTCTACCATGTGTTGTAATCCCAATTGATTTTGTTTCCTTACTTAGGTTCATTTTCTTTCTTCTTAGGTGTCTATTTAGGTTTAGCCTTTGATCTACATTCTTGAGGTCTACATTCATACTTCTGACAATTGTAGCAATGACCTTCAAATCTAGGTGCACCTAGTATATTGCTATCTTTGGATCTACACTCATGTGCTTGATTCCTTTCTTCTTGCAATTAAAATAATTACTAATAAATTTAGGCTTAGAGTTTTTCTTACAAATCTTGCTTCTACAAATGTTTTCTTTATGCCCTTGCTTTCCATAATGATAACATGTAGGTTTGTTCTTTGGCTTTGCATTCCTCTATTCTCCACTCTTTGATGATTCTCCTCCCTTAGAAGATGATAGGAGCTCAACATAACCTAGTCTAGATGTGTCATGAGGTCTTTTTTGTGATCTCATTATCTCTTCATAATATCTCATAGACTCTTTAGGTTTGTTCAATCTATGAAATCATTTTCATGTTTCAATTCATTCTTTAGATGCTCATTCTCAGATTTTAGATTAGCAATATCCACATCCTTTCTGTTGAACTCTTGAGTTGTAAGGAACAACCTGATAGCCATATCAAACTAATTTTGAGTAAGCCTTTGCACTTAATTGTTCTTGTCATCAAGTCTTGTAGATATATGACTTTTTTCCTCTTCAACTTTCTTTTTCTATTCAATCACTTCAGACAATCTTACTGATTGGATTGTATGTTCTCTCTTTAGTGGTCTTACCTCTTCATTCAATGTGTTGTTCTTTTCCAATATATCTACTATTGTTGCATCACTTTCACTAAACTTCCAGCATCAAGTAAACCTTCAGTGTCTTCCTGATATTGTTTATCATTCTAAATGATTTCCAAATATTTTCTTTTCTTTAGAGATTCCCTCAGTTCTCCTCTTGCTGATTCAAGTTGTTACAATATAAGATGTATCTCAAGCTTCTAGTTTTCAATAATTTTTCCTAGCTTGTGGGCCTCCATCTCCAAGATCTTGACTCTCAAATGGTTGGACTTCTTCTAAGAAAAAAAAACTTTGATACTAATTGTTGGAAGTCTATTGGTAAACTGAAATACTCAGGTGGGGAAGGGGTGAATAAAAATCTATAAAACTTTTAATCTTCTAATAATTATCAAACTAATAACTTTCACCACTAACCCTTATCTCATTAATATCACAAATCAAATCAATGTATATTGCAATGATGTAATAGTTCTAATCTATTGATCACAACCATAAACATAAAAGAAAATGATCAACACATAAAATAAAGATTTGGTTACCCAAAAATTCTCCAAGGTGAAGGTAAAACTGGGGTGGGCATGAGACCCACAAATATTCACTACCATAGTAACAATTTTTTCCTATTAAGGCTACATTTTTTATCACTTCCAATGATCTATGCTATGAGGTTCTACCTTGCTAAGAGCTTACAAGACTTATTCAGTATACCTTGATTAAAGGATTTAAAAGTTACAATAAAGTAAGCACTTTATTAGATATTTACATAGGCCTATTAGGGCCACTTTGTTAAGAGATTTACCCTGATTCACTTTGGTAAAATGTATCAATACATGATCCTTCGATTAACACTATAATGCTTGATTACAGATCTCCTCTTTCCATTGTCTGATCAATCTCTGATCTAATATAACTTTGTTTTGCACTTCACTGCTCTAGTTGGTCACACTGCCTTGCTTCACCTTTGAATTCTACTTAGGCATCCAAACTTTTCTTTTCATGTATACACTCTACATACTAAAATCAGGGTTCATCAAGATCAACGATCTAGATTGCCCCTTTTCCACTTGAACCTTCCATTTTTTGATTGGTTAAATGCCTTGCATAGGGATTAATTATCCAACTCAAAATGCATTATTAACATCCCAAAATTACTCATTTATCATTAAATCATGCAATAAGTTAGCCAAAATTTGTTTACCTCATTGTTTGTGCAATTCCAAACTAATATATCAAAACTGGTTCACTTAGCACTTAAATACTCTGATGCTTAGTCATGATTAGTTCTTCATGTTGTCCTCAACTTTAGAATGCTCAACATTCAGTGTATAACTTAACATGAACTAAATTTGTGTTTCTCGGTATAAATTGACTTCTATCTTACTAGACATAAATAGGAACACTCGATGACCATAGAATTTCTTGGAAATAACAATTGATTGACCTTAACTAAAATATGAACAATTCTAAATGCATTGCTTGGCCTTAGTAAGATGGCTTGATTGCAGTGTTGGTTGACCAATGCTACCAAATAAATGACTAAGTGTTTGACACTAATAGATAATAAACTATAGGAATCAACAACAAAGTCCTATGAAATTTCTATTTTTAGAGTGTCTAGATTCATTGTATTTGGTATAAACCTAAGAGCAACAATTATGATTAAGTGACAATAATTGGAAGAATTTGGAAGTAGAGAGACTACTATTTAAGGAGAAGTTGGGAAAGTTTTTGTTTCTAGTTAGATGCTAATTGAATGCTAAAAAAAAGAAGATAAAAGTATGAAGTTGCTATAGCTCAAAAAATTGAGCTAGGTGAATTGAAAAGAGTTGAAGGAAGTAAGTGTAAAGGTGTGAATCAACCAAGTAAAGATATCAGGAAAGAGACTGAGTAGAAAGGAGATTTCAACAAGCAAGGTAGTGCTATACCAAATATATTATTTATATTGTTACTTTCTAATCATCGTAGTAGAAAAATATCTTAACCAAGTGGACCTAAAAAGTATGTGAAATCTTATATGGTAACATCAATTATTGGTGTTTATAAGTCCTTTAGAGCAAGCCACTCTTTAGAAAAGATCAAGAAGTGAAAAGGACTAGATGATCTTTTGGTATAAATCCTCTAAGAAAGTCACATTAAAAATGTGTATGTAGATCTTTAACAAGGTTGACTCCTAGCATAACTCACTTTAGAAGAGTGAAAATTTTGGGTTGTTGATCCTAGGTGTTTTTCCCCTTTATAGGGTTTCCACGTTAAAAATCTTGGTGTCAAATGTGTGAATGTTGTTATGTTGCAAGTTGATTTACATGTTATTTTCATTTTACTACAACTCGTTAACAACTAGTTTATTGGTCAATAATAACTAAGTTATATTGTTGTCAATTGGTTATAACAAAATAATGAATAAACAATTTAGAGTTAAGTGATTGTATGAGTTAATTCATAAGTTGAATGAGTATATTGAGTGAATTCTTATGATGATTATGAAGATTGTTTGGTACTAAAATTGTTTCAAGGGACTATAGGATAACTGAACCTAATTGATTCACCCCCCGCTCTTAGTTATCTAACAATTGGTATAAGAGCACAATGCTTGGAGAAATAACTTTAAAGGAACTCAAGCTAAAGAGGGAGGTACCAAAGATAACAAGGATAATTTCTCATCATGGCAAGACAAAATGAGGCTAAATTTATCTGGAATTAGATATAACATCACTTACTAGTTGGATCATGAATATGTTGCACCTTTTTCTCCTCTCAAAGTGGAACAAATTAATGAGAAGAGGAACCATAATAGTTTGATGATTGAGATTGCATCTTCTCTTAATGATGTTGATTTTGATGATATCAAGAATTGCACTGATGCTAAACAAATGTGAGACAAATCGACACTTGTACACAATAGATATCCAAATATGTTGGGAGCTAAAGGTGAAAGTTTAAGAGGCAAGTATGATGACATGCGAATGAAAGAAGGTGAAAACATGCACAATATGTAAATTGAATTAAAGAAATTGTGAGTACAATCAAAGTTGCTAATGGAATTATCAGTGACAATGAAATCATAAGTAAAGTTCTTAGAAATCTTTTGCCTATTTATGCTATCAATTTTTTTGTGATTCAAGAAGTGAGAGCCATACCTAGTAATGTCTTAACACTTAATAGTTTTGTTGATTAGTTGACTATATTTGAGTTGAGAAATTTTGAAAATAGTATGATTACAATTGGAAATCCTTTTAAGTATTCACTAACCATTGGAAATTCCAAGAAAGAAAATAAAAGTAAGGAAGAAAGTAAATCTAAATATGAGGATGATCTGTATTAACTTAAGGTATTTCTTACAAGAAGGTTGTCAAGAGGTAAAGGTAAATACAAAGGTAAACTTCCCTTGATTTGTTTCAAGTGTGATAAAGTTGGTCATTTTGTTGATAAGTGTCCTAATAGAAGTAAGAGTGACATAAATGAGAAGAAATATTACAAGTATAAGAAGAATAGGGATTACAAAGATAAAGGGAAGAAGTCATGCTATGTTGTTGAAGAAGAGCACACTGAATCTAGTACTGATGAAGAGAAGAAAATTGTTGAGATGGTATATGTTGCTATTAAAGAATATCCTAATGGTGAAAGGTATACAAGTGAAACTTCCCTTATTTCACATGTTAGCAAGAATGATTCATGGTACATCACATGATTAGTGATCTGAGTAAGTTTGGTAAATTTGAGGAGATTGATGATGGTGGAACTATTAAGCTAGGTAATGATGTTCCATGTCCAATGAAAGGTAAAGGATCACTAATATTGAATGATATGATCAGATGTGATGATGCATGCTAGATACAAGGACTACGTATAATCCTTTGAGTGTTGCTTAGTTGAATAATTTAGGTCACAAGTTGGAATTTAGGATAGAAAAGTCAAGATCTATAATGATGAAGGAAAAATATTTGGAACTGGAATGCAAACAAGAGGTAAATTAGTACACCTTGATCCTAGTGTTAAGACATGCTTATTTGCTAAAGTTGAGGATGTATGGTTATGGCATAAAAGGTTGTGTCATGTAAATCTTGAGAACATGGTGAAGGTGAGTAGAACGAAAAGAGTTGGAGATTTACTGGATTTGCAAAATCTAAAAATGCTATGTGTAAAGAATGTCAACTCGGTAAGATGACCAAATCTAGTTTTTCATGCAAAACACACATTTCAAATGATATCGTAGAACTAGTGCATATTGATCTACGTTGACCAATAGGTGTTGAAAATTATTATAGACATATATTTCATATTGTTTGTTGATGAATATTCTATAATGATGATTGTTATGTTCATTAAGGTCAAATCACATGCTTTTGATATGCTTAAATGGTATAAAGCTAGAGTTAAGAAAGAAACTGACAAACCTTTGAAATTTTGAGATTTGATAGAGGTTGTGAGTTTATGTCAATTGAATTCACTGACTTTTGTGCTAATAATGGCATTAAGAGACAATTATCTACACCGAGGACACTACAACATAGTGGTATTGCTAAGAGAAGAAATAGATCAATTGTGGATTGTGCAAGGACATTGATGATTTAAAAAGTCCTTTCTCAAATATTTTGGAGAGAAGCAATTAGCACTATTGTTTATACTCTCAACCAAGTTTAGTTGAAGAAAGGAGCAAACAAAACTCCCTATGAACTCTGGTATGGTCATCACCAAATGTAAGTTATTTCAAAATATTTGGAAGTAGGTGTTATATTTGCAAGGATGCAAGGAATGGTAAATTTGATTTTAAAGGTGATGACGTTATATTCCTTGGATATTCATCTAAAAGAGAAGCTTATAAATGTTTGAACAAAACTACTAACAAGATGATTAAAAGTGCAAATGTAAGGATTGATGAGTTTGCAGATAAGAGCGATGTAGAAAGTAAGAAGGAATGTAAAGATTACAAAACATTTGTGTATGTGTATGAAGAGGCACTAGAAATGCTACCTAAGTTACACCAGAGAGCCATTGAGCACCATATTGTATCACCTAAGTTATTGAATGTTTTACCTCAACATCAAATAATACTACTCAATCATGAAGCTAAACCCCTAACAAGTCAAGAAAATGTTGAAAGTTAGAGAAATGAATTTTATTGGACAAGTATGTGAGGAAGAATCATTCCCTTAAAACAAATTATTGGTGACAGAAGCGTTGGAGTATAAACAAGAATCTTAAGAGATGATACATGTTTGATTGCTGATTTTGAACCAAGAATAGTTAAGGTTGCATTGCATAATAAGGATTGGATAAATGCAATGAATGAAGAGATTGATCAGATAGAGAAGAAAAATATATAAATGTTAGTATTAAGACTTGCATACAAGAATGTGATTGGAACCAAATGGTTTTTCAGAAACAAGCCAAATGAAAATGGAGAAGTGGTAAGAAATAAGATAAGATTGGTTTGCAAAGGTTATGCATAAGAATAAGGAATAGATCATGGTGAGACATTTGCACCTATGGCTAGATTGGAAGGAGTAAGAACATTGTTAGCCTATGCTACATACAAGAAATTCAAAGTTTATCAAATGAATGTCAAATCTACATTTCTGAATGGAATACTTCAAGAGGAATTCTATATTGAACAGCCTAAAGGATTCATTAAACCTAATCAAAGGAACATGGTTTGAAAAATACACAAAGTATTGTATAGATTAAAATAAGCACCAAGAGCCTGGTATGAAAGGTTACATTCATATTTAATTAAAATTGGTTTTGTTAGAACAAGTGAGAAAAGTAGTATGTATTTGAAATGTGAATACGAAAATATGGTATTGATTGGTGAAATATTTGTGGATGACATTATATTTGGAGGAAATGACATGTTATGTAAGACATTTTATAATTAAATAAGTACATAATTTGAGATGTCAATATTTGACGAGATCAAAATTTTCACTGGATTACAAGTCCATCAAACAAGGAAAGGTATATATGTGACTCAATCTAAATATGTGAAAGAAATCTTGGAAACTTTTGGGATGGATGAGTCTAAGCCAGTTGATACACCTACGATGATTGGAGTTAAATTATCAAAGGAAGACACTCTAGGGAGGTAAATGAAACACAATACAAATTCATGATTGGCAAACTACAATATTTCGTACATAGTAGACCAGATATTGCACATGTTGTTGGTATAGTTGCAAGGTTTTTCTTTAATCCAAGGGAGACACACATGACTATTGTGAAGAGGATATTCAAATATCTAAAAGGAACTAAAGGTTATGGCCTATGGTACAAACAAGATGATGATGATAATATTAAAGTCTACACAAATGCTAATTAGGCTAGTAATGTGGATGACAGAAAAGCACAAGTGGTGGAGCTTTCTTTTTAGGAGAAAGATTGATAACATGGATAAGCAAGAAATAGAATCATATTTCACCATCTAATGCTCAACCTGAGTATGTTGCTCCTACAAACAATTGTTCAAATATTGTATGGATTAAGAAATTGTTGGAAGGTGTGTAAGAAGAGATGACTGAGCATGTTACAATTTATTGTGATAAAACTAGTACAATAAATATATCAAAGAATCTAGTGATGCATGAAAAAACAAAGCACATATCAATCAAGTATCATTATTTGAGGGAACAAGTATAAGAGAAGAAAGCAAGGCTTGAATATGTAAAATGTAGAGAACAAATTATAGACATATTTACTAAGCCATTTCCTAAGGATGCTTTTGAGTATCTAAGAGGTAAACTGGGGGTCCTACCGCTATCCAAAATTCATTAGGTGAAGATGCATGCTAAATCAATTCATGGAGGAAAATAAATATTTTTATGGATTTGATGCAAATAGTTCACACTTTAGGAATATTTCTAAAGTTGTAAAGAAGATTGTGATGAAACTAATGCATATTGTACATGCAAGGTACAATGATAACTACAAGGTTTTATGAGTTTCAGATTGAAATTTATAATGACCTTTAGCATTGATGTCAAAGGGGGAGAATATCAGTAGCACATAGAGACAACCTATAAGAGGGAGATGTATACCTAAGGGAGAAGTATGTCAAAGGGGAAGAAAATCAGTAAAGGAGAATATCAATAAAGAAGAGATGCATTAAAGGGTTGAAGATGAAGAGAACTAGGGATTGTTATGCAAGGGGGAAGCAATTCTAAAAGTATCAAAGTGAAGTTGAACTAAGACATAGATAATATATTAAGGGGGAGAAATGTTGATGAAGATTTTTGTTGCTATTGATACAAACTTAGTTACAAAGAACCTACTAATGAAAACAAAGAGTTGAAAAGTTGTATTGTTGTCAATGCATACATTTGATTATCTTATGTAAGTTTTGTAATGTAAAATCATATGTTATGTGTTATCATCAACACCAAAGGGGTAGATTGTTATCCCCAACTGATAATGTAATTGACAATGCTATGAATGTATTTAAAAGAGCCATATTAGTTGTTATGTTGTCATTGATGTCAAAGTTGTAGTTGGCTAGACATTATGCTAACCTGGTAGAGTGCTATATCAAGTTGATTGATGAAGAGGATTTGAAGAAAGTATGATGAAGAAAGAGTTGATAAGCATGGTATTCAATGGGCACTTGAATGAGTTGGACAGTGATAATGTAATGTTAATTTAATTATTTTATAATTATAAAATATTGTAATGTATTGAGCTACACAAGATAAATTGAGTGAAAAGATTAAAAAGCAAGACAATATTCGTCAAGTAACTACAATGTTCATCGAGCAGTTGGAAAAGTTATGTTGGAAGCTTAGTATTGCCCAAGTAAGTTCAGTATTGCTTGAGTGTTATATTACCCAAGTAAAACTTTATGTTCAACAAGTAATAGTAAGAAGAAAAAATTTGAAAAGATGGAATTTGAGGCTGACTTTGATGGAATTCAAGAATGTTTGAGAAGTTCAAAGGCACAAGTCAATTCTTTTTACAAGATCAACAACTGGGAAAATACAAGGAATATCTGATGATGGAGATTGAAGAAGAGTAAGGATGGACACTATTGGTATAAATACATATTTACTATTTACACTTACTTAAGTTTACTTAGGTTAATGCATTATTTTATTATTTATTTTGTGAGACACTTAAGAGTTTGCATACTTTCATGAGTTTTCATGTTAACAACACATAAGTAAGCAACTCTAATTCGGCACATGGTGTCTACAACACTAGAGTTTGCATCATTAACTGAGTTTTCATGTAGACAACACAGTTATTCACACTCCTAATTTAGCACATGGTGTCTACAACATTAATTTGTGTGCTACACCATTGTAGGCTTATCCTCTCATCATCACACTTACTTTCATGCTTAATGAAGGATAACCCATATCTGGTGGACATATGCCTAGTTGTATGACTTATCATGATGTTGATTACTAAGCATTCTAGATGCATCACATAGGCCTTTATATATAGGCACTCCTAGTGTACTTGCATTACATTGAATTGAATACATATTAATATTCTGATCATACTCTTTCTGGTCTACAATTGTGCTTGTGTTTTCGTTCTTTGTTCTTGGGTGAATTTTTCCCTAAGGAAAATTCTTAAATGGTAATAGAGCTCAGGGAGATTCTCTACACATAGCCATTCGAGACCATTCATGCTTCAACACCTTGACCTGAATCTAGAGAATCTACAAAAATTGGGAGTGTCTAGAGCCAAATTGAATCTCGCCATTGCATCAAAAACATTGATTTGGTAAAAATCAGCTATAAATTCAGCTACCCTAGCTCGAAATTGATCTTGAGGTAATTTTTTTTTGCAAATTGGCACCCAAACACCCGATTTGCAACACTAGTATGGTCATTTGCATATCTAATTAATTGTTTTTTAGATCTGTAATTTTATTATTCTATATGCTTTTTAGAGAAATTTTTTTTGCACAGGTAGTAGGCAGTCACACCCCAGCCCTGCATAGAATATTCCTTCTACATTTTAGCAGGTTCATCACAACACACATAGTATTTTCTGATAGATTTTCATCCAAATCGAGCTGCATTCCATACTGGCGGATAGGGAAAATCCAACAAGAACCTAATGACCCTTGTTCGAATTACCTCCCATGATGTTTTCTTTTTTTAACACCCATAAGGGTGTTCCCACTGTCAATGTGGGATAATTCCAATTAAACACACTGGTCGTAATTACTTTTCCTTGCACCGTGCATAGTTTTTTTTTACTCTCAGCAGTTTGAACATAGATAAATTGCATTCCAAGGTGAACCTCCAATCTCCAATCTCTATCATTGATGACGCTCTTAGTGATCATCAGTTTGACTCTTGGCCACTGCAAAATTAAACACAACACGATGATTGAAGAATCCAACACTATTGTTTATAAAATTGACAGCCAAACTCCATGCCACTTCCCCAACTATGTTGACAGCCATAGGAAAGCCACCAGACCTAGACACAACTACTTTTGGCCAGCTCATTGAGGACACCTCAGCCACTACGCAACTATAGTACAATCACTAGACACTTGTAGCGCAATAACCACGTGTCCTCTATGTGGGCCAGTCTAACACATTAGACCACACCCAGCCTCTTGTTCGCCTTACATGTAGCGCTAGTGCAACTTGACACATAATAGATAGCTCTACACCTATATAGGCCACATCTACATATTTTCGTATAGCTAACCCAGCCTAGCTGTACAACATGTGAACAAACATGTACCTATCTGTACAATCCATACTGCTATGTCACCTAGGTAGTTGTTTTTTCACTGATGTCAATCAGACACAGGATTATATTTGACGACCATTTGACCATCATTCCTAGGCATTTTATAACTGCTATAACGATTGTTTGACGGTCAAATTTAAGCTCACAATTTTCTACCTAGACCCCTCTCCAGATTGATTTTTGATTTGGCAGCCCAACTTTAAGAGGCCATAACTTGGTCATCAAGACTCCAAATTAGGTGTGATTTTTTTTTATTTTGGGTAAAATTTCCTAAACTTTCCAGTAGCGGTGTTATTTTTTGGTTTTGGTGGAACCTGTTCAATCTTGCATTTTGCAACTTCAAACACTCTGTATGGGCTCATCTAGACACTTTTTCAGGTTCTATTTTTTGAAAGTGTGTTATTTTTCATCTACTTTTTAGATTTGCATTCATATTATAGGGTTGTGTAGACAAAAATCTCACTTTTAGAATTAGGGTATTTTCTACATTGTAATACTTTGATTACTTTTTAAAATTGTTGTACATCTGAGCTACAATGCTTAGTGACAGATTTGGGCCTCAAAGGGCAGTTGTAAAAAGAAAAATTAGAAGTCCACTTTGTACATTTTGACAAGTGGCCTATTGTACATGCACTACATATAAAGTGCCAAAAGTATCTTTTTTGGGGGGGGTCTTTTGATTGAGTGAAAAGGGGTGTCTATGTTGTGTTCTTGTGTCTCTCTTTTATGCTCTTTTACTTTTCTAAATCATGGGTTCACCTAAATCTCTACTTCTAAGTTCATGTAATTATTCTAAATGGAAAGATATTGTATGGAGTAGATGAATAGAAAAAGGTCTAAATATTTATGTTGATGGTACAATTCCAAAACCTACTGATGCTAAAGAACTCATTGATTGGAAAATTATAGACAATCAGGCTTTAGGAATTATCAGGAGTTGTGTACATAGAGATCTCTTCTTCCATATTGCCAGTTTCAAGGAAGCCAAACCTGTGTGGGACAAACTTGAATCATTGTATGGTAAGCTGGATGAGGAAAAGGGTTTTTAGATTGAGGATGATCTACTTTTGTTGGATCCAAAGAACTTTGACACAATTCAGGATTACATCAACAAAGTCAATGAGTATAGGGCATTACTTATTGATTGTGGAAATCCCATGAAGGATGAAAAGTTGATTCATCACATCCCGAAGAGGCTACCTTCAGAGTATGCTTCATTTGTTTTGAGTTATAATACTCATAGGTTGACCATGGGAAGTGCTTTCCAAAAGCCTGCATTTGATGCTTTTTTAGAAATGTTAATTCTCGAACAATCTCACTTGATAGATCTAGGGCTTCTCACATCATCAGAGACCAAAGCATTGGTGGCTAGTGATGAGCACCAATCAAGTCAAGGAGGAAGAAGTTCTAACAACAACAACAAGAAGCAGTGGAAGCAAAAATCACAATCTGAGACACAAAATTCCTCCTCAAAGTAAGGCAATTCTTCTTCCAACAAGAAGGGATGTAATGAAAATAAGGAAAAACTTTTTTGTGCATATTGCAAGAAGCCAAATAATGATGCCAATCATTGTAAGACTAAGAGAATCGATGAGTTGGAAAACCTACTTAGGAAGAACAAAATTCAAGTGCCAGGTACTTCAAAGGATTCAACTCCAACCTCTTCAAAGGGAAAGGGCCAAGCACTTATGGAAAATACAAGTTCTTCATTAGAATGAATTCTTGACTGAGGTGCCTCCTATTATATGGGTTCTTCAAAGGGAGACTTTTCTTCATTGAAGTAGTCATAGGTACCGAACATCTTTGTGGGAGATGATACAAAAATGGAAGTTGAAGGGAAAGGACTTGTGGAGATGGAAAATGGGGAATTCAAAGATGTTCTATGTGTTCCAAACCTTAGCTCTAACCTCCTCTCAATTTACCAAATTAATCACCTTGGAGATGGCAACAAAGTTGAGTTCCTTCAAGATTTAGTGATGGTGCGCTGTCTTAAAGATGATTCATTAGTTGTAGTGGGGAAAGTCAATCATGACAAGAGGCTTTATTCCTTCTCCCACTTTGTGCCTAAGTCTCCTTCACATGCCTTGTTAACTCAATCTAATTCACAAATCAAATTATGGCATGAGCAGTTTGGTCATCTTAGCTTTCGCTATCTTCAACAACTTTGCTCAAAACACATGGTCAAAGGTCTACCTATCATCAAATTTTCTAAGGGTTAGTGTTCATCATGTTCAGTGGATATGCATCTTGAGGAGAAGTATGATAAACGGAAGTCTTCAAGAGCACCAATTGTTCTTCATTTGGTTCACATGGTTTTAACAGGTCCTTTTGTAGTGACATTAGTTAGCCAAGGTTGCTACATCCTTACTTTCATTGATGCCTTTTCACGCTTCACATGGGTCTACTTCCTTCATCATAAGAATGAAGTAGTTGATAAGCTTCAAGCCTTTACGAGTCATGTTGAAAAAAAATAAAGGAAAGCCATCAAGGTTTTTTAGATGGACAATGAAAGCAGATATGTGGACATAAGACTTAAAGACTTTTGTAAACTTGAGGGGATTGATCTTTAGAACCCACCAACATTCAGTCCGCACAAGACATATGTTGTAGCACTGAGGATGAACTCTTGATTCCATGGAAAGTTGTATGATAAAAGCCAAGTTACTTGATCTAACACTTGAAGTCAAAGCTATAAGCAGTGCCACTCACATACTTAATAGATCTCCTCATAATGCCTTACACGGGAAGATTCCTTTTGAGGCATGGTGCGACATAAAACTAGTTGTGAGTCATGTCAGAGTCTTCAGTTGTCCAACATGGGCAAACATATCTTCTAGGGGATGCAAGGCACTAACACCTAGGCCTTGTACTCTCATCGGATATGAAGATAGTGCTAAGGCATATAGACTTATGGATCTTGAGACTCATGAGATCTTTATGGAGAAGGATGTTTAAATTGAGGAAAGTTCACCCAATTTATCCTCTACTCATCTTCACACTTCATATAGTATGGAAAATGATAGTGACACCAACGATAGTGCTTCAATAGATTCAAATATGTGGGGTTCTATCGACACTTGCAGTGAGAGGTCACGACATCAGTATAGTCCACATGTATACATTGCCAAAGTGACAGGTCCAACATAGCAGGGTATACCTTGTCTTCTAGCTCCAACAAAAGTAGATGACTACATGGTAGACATTGCAGGTTTGTGGAGTCACACACCGCAGATTTGGGAGACAACCTTCATGATTTACATCTTCTCTTTGATGAAGATGATCCTTCTATAGTTTTTGTGAGGGCTCATTCTGACCCTCATGTCCATTCTCTACATGATCGATCTTTACAGGTTGATGTACTTGTGGATCCTTATTTACAACAATTGTCGGAGGTCTATTTATCAGTTGAGGAGACATATGGTTCACTAAAATAGGTTATACAAACATCTTTGCTAGATCTATATTCATTCTTTTTAGTAGTTTTGGAAGGGGCAACCGTCAAAATCAATACAGGGACACTTGAGCAGGTTTCAGGGCCACCATACATCTTTGGGATTGTACCTTTGCCTTTGTTTCTTCCAAAGGGGAGGAACATCATTCTGCACTCATGGACTAGCTTCTTCCTTGGAGTAGCAATCATTGGTCAACATTCTTCCTTTGTGGGGGGGACTACCTTCTCTCTCTTCCTCTTCTTTCTTATTGGGGGGACTTTTTCCTCTTATGAGGTCTTGTTCTTCTCATTCTTCACTATTATATATACTTGATGTATGTCGTAATAGGGGGGTTTTGATTTCTCCATCCATCCATGCATCTTGTCTTTTCATCTCTCTTTTTGGGGGAGGCTTTTTCCCATGAGGTTTTCCCTCTTTCTTCACTTTATGAGAGATTGCATTTCATTATGTACGTGGGTACCTAACATGACCTAGTAGCCAGGACCCATCATGCATTTCATTCTAGTTTTCGTAAGCTTAAGGGCATTCCTCTAAGTTGCACTTAAGGGGGGGTGTTGGTGTAAATATGTATTTACTATTTACACTTACTTAAGTTTATTTAGGTTAATGCATTATTTTATTATTTATTGTGTGAGACACTTAGGAGTTTGCATCATTTACTGAGTTGTCATGTAGACAACACAATTATTCACACTCCTAATTTAGCACATGGTGTCTACAACATAAATTTGTGTGCTACACCATTGTAGGATTATCCTCTCATCATCACACTTACTTCCATGCTTAATGGATGATAACCCATATTTGGTGGACATGTGCTTGTTGTATGACTTATCATGATGTTGATTACTAGACATTCTAGATGCATCACAAAGACCTTTATATATAGGCACTCCTAGTGTACTTTCATTACATTGAATCAAATACATATCGATATTCTGATCATACTCTTTCTGGTCTACAATTGTGCTTGTGTTTGAGTTCTTTGTTCTTGGGTGAATTTTTCCCTAAGGCAAATTCTTACAAATACAAAGTTCTATTTTTCGAGTGTATAGATTCATTTTATTTTGTATAAACCTGAGATCAATGATTATGATTAAGTGACAAAAATTGGAAGTATCTGGAAGCACAGAGATTACTATTTAAAGAGAAGTTGGCCATGTTTTTTTTGCTAGTTGGATGTTGATATGATGCTAAAGAAAAGAAGATAAAAGTGTGAAGTCGCTATAGATAAAAATTGATCCAAGTGAACCGAGAAGAGTTGGAGGAAGAAAGAGTGAAGGTATGAATCAACCAAGTAAAGAGATAAAAAAGAGATTGAGAAGAAAGGAGATTTGAACAAGCAAGGTAGTGCTATACCTAATAGATCATTTGTACTATTACTTTCTAATCATTATATCTGAAAAATATCTTAACTGAGTGGACCTAACAATTCTATGAAATCCTATATGGTAACATTGATTAGTGGTGTTTATAAGTCCTTTAGAGTAGGCCACTCTTTAGACAAGATCAAGGAGTGATGAGGTCTAGATGATCTTTTAGTGTTAATCCTCTATCAAGATCGCATTAACAATGTGTATGTAAACCTTTAACAAGGTTGGCTCCTAGCAGAGCTCACTTTAGAAGAGTGAAAATTTTGGATTGTCGGTCCAAGGTGGTTTTTCCCTTTATAGTGTTTCCACGTTAAAATATTGGTGTCAAATGTGTGAATGTTGTTATGTTATAAGTTGATCTACATGCTATTTTTATTTTACTACAACTCGGTAACAACTAAGTTAATGGTTAGTAATAACTAAGTTATATTGTTGTCAGTTACTTATAACAAAATAATGAATAAACAATTTAGAGTTAAGTAATTGTACGAATTAATTGATAAGTTTAATGAGTATACTGAGTGAATGTTTATGATGATTCTACAATTTGTTTGATACTAAAATCATTTGAAGGGACTATAAGAGAACTAAACATAACTACCTCAAGCTTTGACAATCTATTCACCAACAAGGATCAACATGATTCAAACACAACTTGAACAAGTCCTTTACAATTGTAAGCCAAAACCATGATCTTCCACCCCACAACCAAGAATTTCAGGTCTTGACAAGTCCACCAAACTTAACCAAAATCAAATCATCTTCTGTCAACCAGATCAAACCACACTCTGATACCATTTGATGTAGTACAAGGGAGGTGTACCTCCAAAGGAGATGACCAAGCCCCTAACAATAACAACACAACAAAAGTTTAACAAGATACAATAAAAATAACTCACTTTATCAACAAAATATTTTTAACTAGACAACTAAATACTGTTTGATAAGATAACTCACATGCAATATGTTAGGTTGGAAGGCCTTCCCAGTTATGACTGATATATTCCACATTACAGACCAAAATTTGCTTCTCTTGAGATTATTCCAAGCATACTGCTCCATGTATTTCTTAATGCTACCAAGAATGCTACTTCTAAGACTCAATGTCATTACATATATAGCCATCAAGATATGTAGGTCGGCTTTGAGTTCACAATCTCCAATAATAGGAAACATGTTATACAATAAATGACTGAACCTCAATGAATTAATGGCCAAATAGATAATACATAATACATTATAAATCATTATGTAGCCTCAAGTATAGGTCCACATGTTAACCATATGTCTAGATCCAAGAGCGTGCAAGCTAACTCTTAAATAGAGAATCTCACTGAATTAAATACCAATCATCATAAGAAGAAGAACATAGTAAATCAACACCTAAGAAGATGAAACATAACTTCCATTAGTTGTAACATACAATTATGTGCACTTAGGATAATGATCCATGATAGGTCCATAATACAAAGCCAAGCTTCTAGAATCTGGAAAGGATAAACAAGTGTTCATCGAATCAAATTGTCAGATAGATAATTGGAAAATAGAAAATAAGGGAATATCCTTTTGGGTAAAGCAAGGTTTCCAACAACCCAAGGATGCTCTTGCATCATTTGTGATGTTCTTGTCTTTCCTATGTGATCATTTATACTTTTGTAAGAGCCTTCCAAACATGATATTAGTGGGTGAGCATTTCTTCAATTGAGGTATCTTACACTAGTTGATTTGGGTTTAATACTAACCCCTTTTTGAGTCTTTTTCTTTTTGGATTTCCTTTTTCATTGCTTTTGTGCCCTTCTTGCATGGGAATGGAGTTAGGATCTTAGGTTTGGGGACTTGCGTCCTTAAACTCAATGATGTTATATCTCCTTGTAATTTTTTTATTGTCTTCTACATCTCTTCTTTGTCTACAAAGAGTATGACTTACCTCATACTTTGACAGAGTGGGAGATAAATGTACTGTCTTAAAATGGAAGCACCTATTTTGAGACCTTTTATACCTCCTTGGTGTGATAGTGGTCCCTTTCTCTTCTTCCAATTTTGCTCAAATATCTAAGTCATCACCAATTTCTATGCACGACTCTCATAAGTGTTATTTTGATGCCTTTTTGGTCATATCTTTTGGTAAAATAATTTATTTTTTGATTTTTTTTACACAACCCTCGGGATGTTTCAATCACGTGCCCTAGGATTCACTTAGGTATAGGTCAACCCAAGTTGATATATGCCTAGTATAGGTCAACCCAAATTAACCTATACCTGGGACCAAATTTACCTTGGATCTCATGTCTTCTCAGGTTCCTCAATTATTCTCTCCAATGCTCCAACCATCTTTCTTTGTTTTTGATACAAAAAAACTAGTACTTAGGAGAGCTTGAACATTTCATTTTCACATCATCAATCATGTACACACAAGAGACATGCATATAAGACATACAAGACATTGTACAACTATAAGCACAACATCAAGCACATTCAAGGTCTCAAACATTCATCAAATTCAAGTCATCTTTTATTCTTCATTCTTTCATCAAGCTTCTTCTGCTAAGGTTGTAGTGGAGTTTTCCCTTCAAGGAAGAGATATTCCATTTTTCCATCCAAGTTCTTCAATTCTTCATCATGGAAAATTATGAGCATTCACATCCATGAAGTTTTGACTTACATAGTTTCCTTTTGGTTTCATTGAGTTGAGTCAAGGCTATTACATTACATGCTTGATTACATAATATAATTCCACCTACTTTGGTAGCGATATGTTCCATTGTTATATTCATTTCTACTACTTGCTAACACTTTCTTTTACATTTCAATTTCAAGGTTGAGTCCTCCATCTAGGGCTTGACGAAGGGAATCCCTTCCTTAACAAACAAAAACCATTTCCCTAGTGTGTAGTTTTACGATCAGAGTTTCAAATATGGATTTGAGTACCCTTTTGCAAAACTTTTTGGATCCACAAAAGTTTCAGGATTTGGTAAAAGTCTACTTTAGTCGACCTATACCTCCAAATTGACCTATACCCTCATTACTACATATGTATCACCATAAGTCAACCTATATTTGGGACAAATCATTTTCTAGGTTTTATTTCCACTAACTTCTTGATTCTTGATATGGTCTCTATTCTATCATTATTGCTCCATATTGTTGTTCCGATGCCTTCAAAATGTCTTCCTCTTCACATTCTCAAGGTAAGTTGCATTCTCATTTGTCCATTTATGTTTCAGATTATAATTCTTGCATAATTATGGTTGTACTTGTGTTTCTTACAATAAAATCAATTAACCCTAAGCAAGTTAATCAATCTAGTAATCAATTCAATATTTATCAACTCACCTTCAGATGACAAATCTAAGGCGAATTAACATTTCATGAAAGAGACTAATTTATGTACTTTCTTAGTATAATTTGAGTTTTACATTAGCATCCCTTCGTCTAACTTGTGCCTTTCTAATCTAACTTGCATTATATTGAGTGTTATGCTTGGAAGTCCATCTTTCCTATACTACAAGACAACTAGGCCAAAGTTGGAGACACTTCAAAATAAAGTGGCAAAAATACAAAAGTACATGTACCACAAGACAACCACTACTAAATTAGAGACACTAGAAAAAGTGCTAAGAATGAGGAAGAAGTGTGCATTAGACACTTGAAACAAGAAATACTAACCATCTTCTTCCAACACATTTTCTCAAGTGTTTGGTCTCTTATAGTTATGAGTCAATATAGGGGCATTGAGCTCTATTTTTTTAAAGATCTTTTACTCCAAAATAGGAGCCCATAAGGCCACCATCTTAGGAAAAAATTCTTGAGAGATTTAATTATTATTATTAAACTTGCTATACACTATTGTCTATAATTTAAAACGTTTTTACTATATTATATTATTAAGTCATTTTTATTACAATATAAAGTATATCAATAAATAATAAATATTGTCTAATACACAATTTATAAACTATGAAAACTATTAGTATCATATAAATTATTTTACAATATTTCTTATAAATATATATATATATATATATATATATATTAATTTTGAATATTTTAAAAAGATATGATATATATATTTTATTGTTTTTTAATATTTTGAATACAATTATCCTAACATTTTTTAATATCAATTCATAAACTTTCTTCTAATTGTAATAGTAAATTTAAGATGATCTCTTAATATTTTTGATAATTACTATTTAGTTTGGGCAATTCCTATTAATAAGATTTACCATAATTTATTTTTAAAAATATTTTTAATTATCACACATAGAAAAAAGAAAGAAAGATTCTTTTATGAATCTATGGATGACTTTAAGTGAAGTAGACAAATATTTCTTGAATAAAAAAAATTACTTGTAAGAGATAAAAAAATGATAAAAATCTATCAATAAGTTTAACATTCTTTAGCTTTTTTGGTTCATAATTTGAACTAGAGGGAAATTTGTCAATATTGAGACATCTTTAATTAATTAAACCGCATAAATGACAAACAAAACTTTGTAACTGTCCAAATTAAGTAACTTTTGAAGCTAGGTGAAGTGAGGAACTTTGTGAATGTTGGAAATTAGCTATACTCGAAATTTACTATGCTTAGCTGTACTCAAAGACTACGTGAAATAAGATATACCTAAAACTAGTTTTATTAGAAGTTAGTGACTGTGTGTTGGAAAAAAAATAATTTTATTTATGGCTAAATTTTTTAAAAAATGAAAAAGAAAAAAAAAAAAAGAAAATTGTTTCACACATGCAAGAATATGTTGTATTCTAAGGAAGATAATATGGAAAATACATGTACTAAGAATCAAGAAATCAAGAACAATCAAGAAATCAAGAACAATTGTCCCCGTTAAGAATAGGTCGTATCCTAATGGAAGATATTGTGGAAAATATATGTATTTATTTATTGTGTGAAATCAAGAACAAGTCGTGTACTAAGGATCAAGAACAAGCTGTGTACTAAGGGAGGCTAACGACTCTCCATTGTCCCAATTAATAATAGGTCGCATCCTAATGGAATATATTGTGGAAAATATATGTATTTATTTATTTTGTGAAATCAAGAACAAGCCATGTACAAAGGATCAAGAACAAGCCGTGTACTAAGGGAGGCTAACACCTCTCCATTGTCCCAGTTAAGAATAGGTCGCACCCTGATGGGAGATATTGTGGAAAATATATGTATTTATTTATTTATACACCTTTTAGGGTATTTGTGAAAAGTTATTGACTTTGTGAATGTCCCAAATGAAGAATAAACCTAATCCTAAAGAAGGATTGGAAAATACATATGTAGAAAATACATGTATTGTGTTTTGACGATCTTTGTGAAAAATTAGTGATTCATGGGAAATTAGCTATGCCCAAAGTTAGCTATAACGACTATAATACACTTCCAATAATAAAAATTAATTAAAACAATATTAAAATCAATTTGATTTATATCTAATATTTTACCATCCGTTCATTCCATTGGATATTGGAAAAAATATAAATAAAAAATTCTTCACACGATGCAGTGGGTATCCTACGAGAGGATAATGTGTAAAATACACGTATTTATTTATTTAATCATACGCGTTTCTTGGGACGACAGTTCTAAGAAATGCCCTCTCCCTTATTTGCGCTCACGAAGGATTTGAAATCGTTTTATAATCCAAAATAATATTACCTGTAAGCTATACTGAAGGGTCCCAGGTTCGAATCCCACCAGATTCGACTGTTAAATATTTTTTTCCCGCTTTAAGAAGATGTCGTTGCTTGCGGAGGGCAAAGAACGAAGCTTCGTTTACAATGCCATCGATAAGACTACGTCTAAATAGATTTGAACGGAAATATTCCATATTAGACGCATAATCAAATTCCTGTTCTGATTCTGTTCCGATTGCATGTACAGAAGATATTTCTTCGATAGTTCTGCGATAACATCGGTCAACTACAGGCAAGTCGCTCTCAGCATTAGCTACATACAATCATGCTTTCATTTTCCCGATCTTGAACTTTTTCGTTTCTTGGGTGCGTATATTCGTTTCTTGGGTGCGTATATTACCAAATGCAAATAGTAGACAAATAGGGTTTCATGTCGAAAATTAATTTAAAATGGGATCTGTCAATATCTATTTAGGGCCAGGTTAAGATTCTGAGAAAATATGCAGCTCCAAAAAACGAATGAACTGATTGGTTATTTGTTGTCTGCGGAATTTTGATTTCATTATCGGTGGATTCTTGTTCCATTTTCAATGATGTGTATAAATTTTGCCGAATAAGTAATGAACACTGAAAATGATCGGTAAGGTCGCGTTTGATGTTTTTGCTTGGTAAGTAAGGTGTATTGAAATGATCGGTAGGGTTCGATTTGATATTGTTCAGTTAAAGAAAGGGAGTGTATAGGATCTACTGAGATTTTGTAGGATAAATATGGTGGAATAATGGCATTAAGCTCGGAAGATATGAATAGCGAAGAGAATGAGTGAAATCTGGATTAATGGTGTAAATTATTACAAAATAACGTCATAAGAGGGATCAAATTATATGTTTGTTTTAAAGTCCGTGACAAACCGGAGAAAATGCCTTGCTATGCGCTTCGAAACTTTGATTTTTGCGTTATTTTGGGGCCGTTATTTGTTTATTTTCTGTCAGGTCAGTATATCCGTTTTGATGTCGAAAAAATTAACAAGCCTAAAAATGTGGAGTTTTAGTTTTCTTCTGGTAAAGCACAATAAAATTTTCTCTTATACTCCACACCACGGAATTCCCAGCTGCTATTAGTTGTTGTTGAAGCTCTGTTTCTCATGCGTTTTTTCACAAGCAGTAGAAAGCCCGGTTATGTGATTTTTCCTTGGCCTGATCAGGCGGTGAAATGATTGTGGATGTCTGATTTCATAATGAGCGAAGGTTAGAGTGAACTACTAACCTTAAAGATGTATCGGTCAAGCTTTTAAGAAGATCATTCAATTTAAATAACTGGAATGCGTCTTAGGTAAGATGTTGATTTTTATGTGTCAGTTTAGATTGTAGCAGACAGGTTTCATTGATTTTCCTTTCCTTTTTCTTATTCAGATTGAAAAGAAACAAAACAAACATCTGAAAGAGGATTTATAGGATCTTTGATTTAATCTTATAAAAAATTGGAATTCTAAAAACTGTTGAAGCCCTGAAAATATGAACTTATCTGTCATCAGCCACTATGAAATTTGTTTCTTGTGCGTTAGAATATTTTTTCTTTGAAATATGTTTGAAAGGAAAGGTTACGAAGGGATTCAGGTGGGTAAATAGATCTATACTTACAGAGATTTTGAAACTTTTGTTGGATCTTGCAGCAAAACCCTTGGATTGAGCTCTATTGTGAGGTGTCTTTGAGCATTTGATAGAACTGGGGAAAGATACTTGTTCGTTTTCAAAAATTCAATCATGGATAACCAGGCTTTAAAGGAGAATCATTTTCCTGAAAATGTTCCCGTCCCAGAGGAGAAAGTGATTCTGGACAAATCAGATGAGGACCATGATCGTGTTATTACTGGTGAAGAAAAAACCGTAAATGTTCAGGATGGGAAAATCGAAGTAAAAGATGTTATAGCAGACAAGGATGGAGCTGTCAATGAGCAAGCTCTAGACGTTCCTGTGGAAGAGAAGTACTATGAGCCCGTTTTTGATGGCACTGAAAACCCGCCTTCAGAATCTGATCTGGCTGCTCAAGGCACCACGGCATGGCCTGAGAAAGCTGCTGCTCTGAAGAATTATGTCGTAGAGCGTGGTGTTGTGGTTGGGAATGTAATTAGGCGTTTATCTGGTAAGAGAGAAGAAATTGATCAGAACAATGGAAACGCAGAAGGTAAAGTTACCACTAACAACGAAGAAGATAAGAAGGTGAATTTGTTTAAGGACTGGAATGCTTGGAATCCATTGACTTTGGTCAAGAACAGTTTAGAAGGAAATGCAGAGGCAAAGAACATCCAAGGTCAGGATATGGGCTTACACGATTTGAGGGCTCCAGAGCCTACATTTAAGGGTAGGATCATTTTGTTTTCTTGTTCTGAAAGCTCTGATTGCCGAGTAGCCAGGTCTTTTCTGAGACAGAAAGGCCTCAGGTTTATTGAGATCAACACGGATATCTTCCCAGGCAGGAAGGTTGAGTTGGAGAAAAGAACAGGCTCTTCTTCTGTTCCGCAAATTTTCTTTAATGAAGTGTTCATCGGAGGAGCAAGGGAAATTACAGCGATGGATAAGTCTGGGGAGCTCGATGAGAAGATCAAGGGGTTGATTGAAACAGAGGCTCCTTCAGAGGCTCCATTGCCACCATCAGCCGAGGAAGATGATTTTGGGAACACTGGTATGATCGATGAGTATGAGAATGTTGTGAAAAGACTCAGAGAACATGTGGTCATCAAGGACAGGTTTTATAAAATGCGAATGTTCAGCAGGTGCTTTGTTGGATCGGAAGCTGTTGATTTCCTGGCTGAGGACCAATTGCTGGAGAGGGAAGAGGTTTATTGCACACTTTACCTCGCTGTGTTTTATTAATGCTTATTCCTTTCCTGCTGCTTCACAATTTTAAAGATTAAGTCTAATTGTATAGGTGTAGACTCTTATGGTAAAAATTGAGCTTCCATTATGGGGGTTCATCTGACTCAAGAACATTAGTACGAATTTTCATTATCAAGAATTGCCCTTCTGGACAGGGCGTTCTTACTATTTTTTATCGAATTTCTCAACTACCTCTGAAGAATCATAGATGTCCACAAATTCGCTGGCAAAGAACAGAAGAGTTTTAATATAAAAGAAAAATATAATTTTTTGGTTGATACAAAAACTAGCACATTTTTTATACATATGCTCGAGAACCATATTGATATCGCAGAATTGCCACGAATGAACTACTTGGGAACCGATATTTAGGCATGGGCCAAAACAAAGCAGAGGACCAGAGGTAATTGAAGCGGAGACAGTTATAGGAAAACAGTACTGATAGTTATACGGAAAACAGTAAAAAACTGTACTGGAGCCCAAAGAGTTTAAATGTGCCCCATAAACCAATTAGCGGAAAGAAACTGAAGTCTGTGAAGTACAAATTTTGGCACTCGAGCGACCCTACGCATTCTGCACCTTTATCTGGACTAGGATTATCATTATCTTTCTGCTATTTGTCAGACGATATCAAATTCTTTATATTGTAATGTATAGGAATAGGGTTGATTTATTAGTTGGGGCGTGTTTAAGAATTAAAACAATTGGTTGTTTCATCTCGCCAGGCTTATTTTCCTTGCAACAAGCAAATATCGTTTCTCAATTCTAATGTTCTTGGGAAGTTGAAATTCTTTGCTTTCTTGCTCGAAAGGTTCTGGTTTCCTATTTTTGTTTGCACATTGCATTCAATTGCTTCGCGTCTTCCAGATTATGACTTTGTAGAGGCCAGATGCCCTTTACTACACTGTCTGGTTGGCTTTTCTTCGTTGTTTGAATCAACGAATTAGAGACATGCTTGTTCAATGTGGTATATTGCTGAAGCATAATATAAAAAAAATTCTCTAAAGGTGCTATGTTTGTTATCAATTGCAAAACTCTTTACTTCCGTGTCCTAATGGAATGGAATGTTTTGGCTGATTTAATGATATCTTTGCAGGCAGTTGATTTTGGGAGAAAGCTTGCTGCCAAGCACTTCTTCCGCCATGTTTTAGAGTATGTCGCGTCTCACATCAGTGGAACATTTTAAGACAATTTCAAGATTTTAAATTAGTTTATATGGATTGATTGTTTTCTTTATGTGCAATCTGATGCTCTGCAATATCAATACAAGCATTTCTTGACTTGTATTTCTTTGTTGGTTATCCCAGTGAGAACCTTTTTGATGATGGGAATCATCTCTACCGCTTTTTGGAACATGATCCAATAGTTTCCAAGTGCTACAATTTTATTGTACGTACCAATGACATGAAGCCAAAGCCAGCAACAGAAGTTGCAGCTAAACTACGAAGCTTGACTCTGGCAATTTACGCAGCTCATATTTCTGATAATGGCAAGCATGTAGATTACAGAAGTATTGGTTCTAGTGCAGAATTTTTGAGGTGCACACTCTGGGTTATCGATTAATTTGCTCAAGTTTAAGCATGCTTTTGATGTCTATAATTGATAGTTTACTTGCACTCTACTACAATGTTAAAATGTCTTGGTATACCACCTAAATTTTGACTATTGTGTTCTTTCTTCAATTCTGATGCAGATACCTAAAAGTGATTGAAGATCTCCATCGAATCGACTTACATGATTTATCAAGAGAGGAAAAGCTTGCATTTTTAATCAATTTGTACAATATGATGGCAATTCATGCAATCGTGATGTGGGGTCCACCTAATGGACCACTGGAGCGGCGAAAATTTTTCGGTGACTTTAAATACGTGATTGGTGGGTATCCCTATTCACTCTCAGCCATTCAAAATGGAGTTCTTCGTGGTAACCAAAGACCTCCTTACAATCTGACAAAGCCTTTTGGGTTGAAGGACAAGCGTGTTAAGGTGAGATTTCGTTTTTCTGTCTCCATTTCCTAATAAATTTGAAGAAGTTTGGTTGACAGCTATTTCAGCATCTTCCTTTTATGGATTTTCCTTAGGAGAAATAGACATTTGTTGCTTTCCTCAGTCTGGAATTAATGACACATATGTTCTCTTTTGGGATTAAAGTGTTCGGACTTGTCAACTTGTAATCGGACTCTCTTCCTAGTAGTTGCACAGCTTTTGGATTACAGTATACAGACCGGGTGACAAATATTGTTTTGATTTATTTCCATTACTTAATATGTTATTGATTTCGTTCAAAAATATCATGTCCAAAATCTAGGCTTTCTTCTGGGCAAACTACCTAGTATCATATTTAGGCTTTCTTCGGGGCAAATTACCTAGTATCATATTTGAGTAGTCGATTAACCAGTAATGAACATAAGGCAATAAAAAATTATATATGAGCGAATCTGACAATTGAACTATTCTGAAATATATTACTATAAGAGTAGAAAGGATATGGTTTTCCCAAATGCTTATGATGATCTTTTAACATGGTTAAAAAAGAGCAGAGCACTGTGAGAGAAGGGAATGAGCAGAGTAGGCTTGCTTGAAGGATAAAGGCAAAGCTGATTCATTCTATGGTACTTATGAGAATGGAAATGCCCCCCAACACTAAAGGTCATTTTCCAATTACATATGGGTTTCTTGAGTCTCTTTTCGTCTATTAAAGGTCACCGCTTTCTTATATAAAAGAAAAGAAAGTAACGAGACTGCATTGCAACAACTGGTCTTTGACTGCTGTTACATACTTCCCGACCAAACAAATTTGTGTGTTTACATGCAATACTGTTGACCTGACAAGGTTTAGATGATTAACAGTATTATTGACACAAATATTATTCCACGAGCATTATACAAACCTTACTGTTGTTACTAGTTCTTGTCCATGACACCCGGTAATTTGGAAAGAACTGCTAATTCTTTAATTCATTGCATAAGTGGTTTACTTCTTTTGGGATGATTCAATGGTATTTTCTCATGGCGATCTCATATTTGCTGAAACAGGTTGCCTTGTTAATTCCTGAACCACTGGTTCATTTTGCTTTAGTATCTGGTGCAAAGTCAAGTCCCCCGTTCATATGTTATTCACCTGCAAGTATCGATGAAGAACTAAGGCTAGCTGCAAGGATTTTTTTCAATGATGGTGGATTCTTGCTTGATATGGACACCAATACTGCTTCTCTGAGCAAGATTATGAAATGGTAAAGTGACGTTTTTCATGGCCTGCTGCTAGATTCGATAATGATAACCACTTCTTGTGAATGCTACTCGGTAATTCTTAACTTTAAATTTGGCTTTGGCAGGTATAGTGGTGACTTCGGCAAGGATGAAAGAGAGGTTCTGAAGTTTGTTGCAAACTACTTGGAACCTGCCACGGCAGAGCAATTGTTGGGATTATTGGGTAGTAATCAACTAAAAGTCACATATCAACCCTATGATTGGTCTCTAAATGTCTAAGTCCGGCATTATGTGATATAAATTTTGCCTCATTCGATGTTACAGGAAAGTAGGCACCATTCGTTCCATTCCATTTGATTCTTAGTAACTGATTAGGTGTGAGAGTACCTGTCTCACTAGGATGAAATTCTCGTGTCGGAGAATTCCAAAAGTTTTTTGAATAGCTTTGCCTCGACAAGTCACAAGAAAATTGGCTACAAGATTTGTTCATCACTCTTTTAGATTCATGTTGCATGTTTGAGAGAGTACAAAGAGAATTTGTGCTTTAGGCTGTGCCGGTCAGATGATTTATAGATGTGGTACACTTGTTCAAGATAATTGTTAACATTGCTATTCTCCTGCCAAGCAAATTATTAGTAGATTTGGCATACTTGTCCAAAATGTTCTTTTAAACATTTACATTTTCCTTATAAATATTATGCAGTTGATTCTTAAATGGGAAGATGCTTGAACATCCATTTTTAGGATTAGTTCACATTTTCTTAGAGTTTGCCTTTGCTTAAGGTACGAAACCGCATCTGTTGGGGGTTGCATGTGTTATGTGTTTGTGCAAGATATGACTACAAATGGGTATTAGAACACAATTAATTTTGCACGAGGCTATCGACACTCAAGTCTGCTTCCTTAGCTTATTTCTTCATAGTTTCACTAGGGTATTATACTTTTATTATTGCTTTCATATTCACCTTTCACACCTCTTCTTATTGCAGTTACCACCTGAGAGGATCCACTTTCCAAGCATTAGATCCGAATTTGACATGACACTCAAGATGTAAACCTATAAATAAATGAAATAAGCTCCATGTCTGATTTAGCATCTACTATGTGAAGTGCTTCGGATTTGGAAACTAACAAGTTGAAGTGTTCGTGAAGGAGTTGTTATCAATTGGCGAATCTCACATGGGATGGATACTGTCTTACCATGAACACATTCATAATATGGGTTGTCACCAAGCGTAATTGGTAATTAGCACCATGTACTCTACTCATTTAGCATACCCACCACAATTTGTGAATCATATTCATAGAGGGCCCATTTCCAACCAAAGAGAAACATCTTTTAGTTGCATGAAGTATAGCAAGAGATTCCATAAGGTTATTATAATGCCACCTTTTATAACTAGAGAAAAATAACTAATACATCCATTGTGTTTATCAATACCACCAATCTTTGCATGTTTGGGATTCCCCTAGAGGAACTATTAATGTTGACTTTAAAAATCTCTTGGGAGGAGGAAGTCATCATCCTTTATGAATCTTTTGCTTAACATGCCTAGATCTTCTATCAAAAATCCTGATCATTGGTATCCATGGTTTTAGAGCGAGCACATTTTGCTAAAATATTCTCTTCTATCTTGTTGACAATCTTTGGCCACAAGTGAATGTGTAAGAAATGATAATGTTGAGCAAGGAACGAGAAACAATCCAAGTAAGTTAAGTGTGAAACAATGTTACCATAAGATAAGCAACTCCAAGAGCATACACCAAGATGGTTCAACAATGGAGACAAGGATTTATAAGGGGAAAGCAAAGAAAACCCCTTGTGAGTATTATGAATGAAGGCAAATGCTTAGAGAAGAGAGAGAGAGAGTGTTGGAGCAAAAGTAGCTCAATACAATAACATCAAGTGCTAAGAGTGTTGTTGTAGTTGTGAAGAAAGAAGGGGGAGCATCACAACGTGTCACTTCTCATAAAGAAATTTTTGATTCTTTACAACCTGATATTGCTAACATTCCTATTCAGTTAGCTAATAATCAGACTTGTAAAGTTGAAGGACTAGGTGATGTTACTATTCCTAATGGTAAATTGCATGATGTTTTATATGTACCTGACTTGAAAACTAATCTACTGTCTGTTTCACAGCTATGTCAGAACTATAAATTTGAATTCTACAAAGATACATGTTATATTATAGATCCTCAAACTCTCAAAGTGATTGCTAATGCTAAAATGGATAATGACAATTTGTTTAAATTCCATGAATTTGCTAGTTCACGATATTCTTTACATACTTCTATTGATTTCAATATATGGCATGAAAGACTTGGTCATTTAAATTCTGATTATATTACTTTCATGCAAAAGCATAATATGGTTGATGGCTTGCCTCACATTATTCCTTCCAAGATTGCCTGTACAGGTTGTATGAGTGGTAAGATGCATAGGGAGCCCTTTCCAAGTGGAAAATCATGGCGAGCAACTCATAAGTTGCATCTTGTCCATAGTGATCTTTTGGGCCCCATGGAGAATACCTCCATCCAAGGTTCTCGGTATGCACTTACCTTTGTTGATGATTTTTCTAGACGAACTTGGATCTATTTTTTGCATAGCAAGGATCAAGTTCTTGATATATTTATTGAATTTCAGTTATATGTTGAAAGGCAATCTGGGTATAAACTTAAAATTCTTAGAACTGATAATGGGAAGGAATATGTGAATAATGCTTTTCATTCTTATTTGAAATCATGTGGAATTAAGCACGAGCTCACTATTCCTTATACACCACAACAAAATGGTGTGGTGGAAAGAAAGCATCGGACCATTGTTGAAATGGCTAGAAGCATGTTGCATGCTAAGAATTTGCATTATAAATTTTGGGCTGAAGCCATGTTTTGTGCAACTTATATTCTTAATCGGACTCCTACCAAAGCTCTCAAGGCTATCACTCCAGAAGAGGCTTGGTCTGGTAGGAAATCGAATTTACATTATTTACGGATATTTGGTTCTATTGCTTATGTTCATACGCCTAAACAGAAAAGGCATAAATTAGATGCTAAGTCATCTCCTTATATGTTTGTTGGCTATGATGAAAACACTAAGGGTTATCGTGTTTATGATTCCACTACTAACAAAGTTCAAGTTGCTAGAGATGTTTGCATTTATGATTCCACTACTAACAAAGTTCAAGTTGCTAGAGATGTTTGCATTGCAGAAAATGGCGTTCATGATTGCTCTACTACAACGGATGAAGAATTCAGTGGCACTAAAATTGTGCTGGTGGAGGACCAACCTCCTTTTCTTAACCCTACTCTTTCTCTTAATCAAGTACCACCGATTATTTCTGCTCCTACATCTCATGATACTCAAATAGATACTAATGATACTTTTCTTACTCATGATTCTTCCTCTAGTGATAATTCCATTACAACTAAACGTAAACCTAAATGGGCTCAAAACCTCATCAATGAAGCTGATGATTATATTTCTAAATCTGGTGGAATTAAACATAGAAGGATTAATTATTGTAATTATGCTTTGATGACTACTATTATGAATTCTAACGATCCTAAGTCTTTTGATCAAGCTAACTCTCAACCTCATTGGCAGAAAGCCATGCAAGAGGAATATGATTCGTTACTTGCTAATCACACTTGGGACTTAGTCACATTACCTCCTGGCAAAAATCTAGTTTCATGTAAATGGTTATATAAAACAAAATTGAATACTAATAATGAAATTAGTAAATTTAAAGCTAGACTAGTTGCTAGAGGTTTTTCCCAAATTGAAGGCTTAGACTATAATGAAACTTTTGCACCTGTTGCTAAAATGCCTACTATCAAATTAGTTCTTGCTTTAGCATCTAAAATGAATTGGCCCATTCATCAAATGGATGTTAAAAGTGCCTTCTTAAATGGTGAGTTACATGAAGAAATCTATATGGCTCAACCTCCTGGATTTGTTAAGAAAGGTAGTGAAAATCTAGTTTGCAAATTGAACAAATCTATTTATGGTCTTAAACAATCACCTAGAGAATGGTATTCTAAAATTAATTCCTTCTTCATTTCTCAAGGTTTTACTAGAAGCAAAAATGATCCTAATTTGTATATTAAACATACTAACGATGATATTATCATTGTTATTGTTTATGTAGATGATTTAATTCTCACTTCTAGTTCAGACATTTTGATTTCTGATATTAAATTCCAACTTAAACAAAAATTTCAAATGACAGACTTAGGTATCTTACATTACTTCTTAGGTATGCAAATTTTTCAAACTCCTAAAGGTATCTTTGTTTCTCAAAGCAAGTATGCTTATGATCTTTTAGAAAAATTTAAGATGAATGACTCTAACCATGTTTCAATTCCATGTGAATTAGGAACTAAATTAATGAATGATATGAATACTCCTTTTGTTGATGAAACTTTGTATAGACAGTTAGTAGGAAGTTTAAATTATTTAACTCTTCCTCTTTTGGGGAGCGGCGTTTGGGGATATAGCGAACTTCTTTTGTTCGATCCGAATCTTGTGCCCTGCGACCAAATCTCAGCTTCCCACAGATGGCGGCGTTTGCGCGCCCCAATTTTTTTTTTTTTTTTTTTTTTAAATTTTATAAAATGAAGCTTTGCACTATTTTTATAAAAACACAATATAGTGAAATATTTTTTTTTTTTAAAGAGTAATTTTTTTTTTTATAAATGAAGTAAGAAAAAGTAGAGAGTTATAAAGCTTTACTAATGTAATATTTTTTGTTTTGGCGGCATGCCGTCCAAAACAAACCAAAAAAAATTGAAATTTACTAAGAAAACCCTTTGGCGGCAAGCCTTCCAAAGAGGGTTAGTAAAAAAATATGAAGCTTTACAAAAAAACCCTTTGGCGGCAAGCCTTCCAAAGAGGGTTAGTAAAAAAAATATGAAACTTTACAAGAAAATCCTTTGGCGGCAAGCCTTCCAAAGAGGGTTAGTAAAAAAAATATGAAACTTGTATGCACAAGATTAGTTAAAAAGAGCTAAAATCACAACACAAACTTCTTCTCTCAATAACGTCTCCAAATAAGGTGTGCTCCAATGAATGGCAACCTTCACCACAAAACTTAAAACAAGGATTAGATAACCAAGCTCTGATACCATGTAAGAAATGATAATGTTGAGCAAGGAACGAGAAACAATCCAAGTAAGTTAAGTGTGAAACAATGTTACCATAAGATAAGCAACTCCAAGAGCATACACCAAGATGGTTCAACAATGGAGACAACGATTTATAAGGGGAAAGCAAAGAAAACCCCTTGTGAGTATTATGAATGAAGGCAAATGCCTAGAGAAGAGAGAGAGAGAGTGTTGGAGCAAAAGTAGCTCAATACAATAACATCAAGTGCTAAGAGTGTTGTTGTAGTTGTGAAGAAAGAAGGGGGAGCATCTCTTATATAGAGATGAGAGAGGAGTTGCATTTGTAACTCCCATTTCTATGAATGCCACATTCATAATAGGTGTGTGCAAAGTGTCACAATCCTCTTAAGGAGGATAAACTAAATAAAGAAATAAACAAGAGTTGTCCTTACATGTGGAATAAAGGACAAACAATGACATGTCCTCCACATGTGTACAAGTGGACAAACTACATGTAGGGACCCTTGGAATATCCCAATTAAAATATATATCCAAGGAAAGATTAACCTTTCTAACAGAATGCTTGCCATTTTTGAATCTTGAAATATCCTTCTATTCCTTACTAACCAAATTCCAAATCATGACAATGGGGCCAAACATCAATGCAGAAAAGAAGCCTTACTTGAAGGATACCCAAAATTTTCCAAAACCCATAATGTAGTAGCATGGATAAAAGCATAATTCCACAACACCCACCATAAGTCTTGAATTTCCCTAGAATAAGGATATTGAAAAAAGAGACGTATACTTTCCTCACTATTGTTGTTGTTCAAGGGGGAAATTGCATCAATGAATCTAACAATGCAAACTAGGTATAACAAGTTTAACACTTTCTCCACAAGCCATTCAATACAAGAGAAAGAGGAGCTTCCAAGCATAACTCTTAGTACAACCTAGGTTAGATTAGCAAAGCCCAAGTGTGATAAGGGACACAAATGCTAAACTCAAGTTATATCAAGGCTTTCCTCACTATTGTTGCTGATTAGGGGGAGAATGACATCAATGAATCTAACAATGCAAACTAGGTAGAACAAGTTTTAACACTTTGTCCATAAGCCATTCACTACAAGGGAAAGGGGGACTTCCAAGTATAACTCTCAATATGACCTAGGTTGGATTAGCAAAACCCAAGTGTGATAAGGAATGTAAATGGTAAACCCATGTTATATCAAGGAAGTACACTAGCAAAGCCTCTTTCATGTGTTGTACTTTGATTACAAATGTATGATGAAAATGTAAAAATTGAACTAATTGATTAAGTTAGAGGTGTAAGGTAGGTGTAGGTGCCAAATATGTGTAATCAACCTAATTGAGAGATGAGAATAGGTCTACTCTAAAAGGTGAAACAAATGATAAAGTACTTAACTCGAAAAGTGCAAAGGAATATGACTTTTTGCTCCAACAACCACAGATCTAAGATTGCGGCATAACTTCCGACTGCGGATTTGTGATCACAATACACAAACTAGAAAACACTATTTTTCTCAGAGCTCCATTTTGACTTGACATAGTAACAACTTCAACCCAACTTCTTTAGAAAGGCCTCAAAGAGTAATTTCTAGATTTGTAGTCACCAAACTGATAACTTGTAAGTTTGTTACATAATTTGTGTGTGAGTGGCTATAATGAGTTTTCCATAGTCAACCTCTTGTTTTGGTGATTTCCACCTCCACAAATAGTTGTTAGGAAAAATATTATGTGTGTATGCAGTGCTCATGAGTCCTAGATTGCAGATCTAGAATGTAAAAGAGTTAGTAAAGGCTAAGAATCGACTCAATGAGTGAAACCCTATCATGTAACTTGCTTGTAAATGGAAATGTGTGCAAGATATGAAGTGACAAAGATTGGATCATAACATAGCATAGAAAGCATACCAAGCCCCCAAGGCTAAAGTACTCTAATAATCTTTATGATCCGCTTGCATCTCTATGATGTCATGTAATGTTTGAATGAATGTAGAGACCTAACTTTGCAATGAAAGAATCAGATTCAACCCTTAGTTTCCACCTTGCAATTGCTCTATGTTTGATTGGGGTATCTACACGCATTGTACCTTGCTTCCATCATGTGCAAATGACGCATTTGATGTCTTTATATAGAGAATTTGGGAAATTACCGCCATGGGAGCCAATTATAATGACTAAAAAATAATTGAAATTTGAAACATGACCAAGTCCAAAACTTCCTGACCACCAAGCGGTCGACCTCTTTTGGACTAGGTCAACCTATTCCCCAAGAGGCTAGAGTCTTGGGTTTGTAACCCAAACCGTCACTATTGGAGAGGGTCTAGATGTACTTTGCATCAAGGATTGATAAATCGACGCTAGATTTGGAAAATGAGGTTTAGAAAGAGGAGGATGCATAGAAATTAGATTCCTATATTGGCCCATGAGTGAGAGAAAGGGAAATCAAAGAGGAAGCATTAGGTCCTACCTCAATTTTGTCTGGGAGAGAGGAAGAAAGAGGAAAGTGTGTGCTCAAGTGCAAATGTGTAAAGCAAACACACTATAGAGGAGCTAAAAGGTCATAAATTGGAGTGCGTCCAATTTAAGACAATAAATTTAGCCTCCACTTTAGTGGTATGTGACACTATGCGCATATGCAAGCTAAATAAGAAAATCATATGTGTCTGTGTGCGTGTACACATGTGTAGCTCCTACAAGAAAACATTAGTAATCGCATCCTGCAAAACCATGGATCAGTAATAATCAAAATCACCTAGGACTTGCTAGAGAAAGATGATGAAGTTCGCAAGTAGCTATATGCCTCGATGTTTTGGTTTGCTCATACAGGAAATATGAAACAAGCTATCATGTTTACCACAACAAATTGAATATAGTAGATGATGAAAAGAACCCTTAAAAATCATTCAATATGAAACCTAAATGTTTTCAAAGAAACGTGGCTAGCAAGGTAACTGAATCGTGATTTCAACACCTATAACAATGTCTGAATCAGAGCTACTAAACTCAAGATATGATTAAAAGAGTGGAGGTATGCATTAACATCTAATTGAGATAACTTTTGAAAACAAATTCAAAAAGTAACCTAGTTAATAACATGTATAAAGTGAAAATACCTTTGTGAAAGTCCATTTAGAACATTTCCTTGAAGGTGAAGAAGGTGAATGAGAAAGATGCCGAGGGAGGGGGAACTGTCATCGATGTGGATGAAGGTACTTGGGTAGGTACTAGTAGATGGTGCAGAGCTAGAGGAGGCATGTCTCGATGCATGTGCCCATTTCCTTGTACTTTGCTTCCATTTTTGTGTTTTTTTGTAGATTTAGGAGGTTGTTTTGCATGTCATAGGGAGTGTTTATTGATGACTAGGTCAGGAAGTCAACCTATTCCTTAGATAGATAAAAGTGGAGATTGATATGTTGAGAATTGCTATTTTGATGTTGTTTACTGATTGAGACCCATTTTGTTGCTATTGTAGGAGTTGCCAATAATGGAGCACTACATGTTGAATGTTATGATATACGTTCAAGAGCATATAGGAGAGCTAGGAGCAGCATATTCAAAGATTATGAGAGACTCTAGGCTATACTAGGTAGCTCAACCACCTCATATTTGATTCCACAGAGTAGAGATGACATGATATACAAATGGGAAGGTTCATGGGGAGGCATGATATCTTGCCTTGACCAACCATCAATGATATAGAGAGGAAAGACACTGAGAGTCCTGATGATGTCGAGGTCCCTCTTACAGTTGAGGATGCAAGAGTGTCGAACAACTACTTGCAAAACATTAGTGTGTAGGCTATGAGACCTTTTTTCTTGGATGACTACCCTACTAGGGATCCATGTTCATATTTCTAGACTCGAACACAAAAATGAGAATGAGGAGGAGGAGGAGCTACCTTCAAGCAAGGATGCCATGGAGACAAAGGGAAGGGAAGATGCATCAACAATAGGTAGGCTAGTAGATTAGGGGTCATCAGCTCTTGTAGTAGCTAGATCCTTGCAATTGCAAGTAGTGCGAGCTCTTGCATAGATGCCCCTAACCTAGATGAAGCAGAATTAGCAAGGAAAGTCTAGCTGACCAACATCCACAACACCCCTCGAAGACATAGATCTTGACTTTTGCGAGGGAGATCCTTTGTGAGAGATATCCAATGGGCATGGCCATGTCATTGAGGATTCCTTCCACATTGTGAGTTTGTTATGAGATGGGCACAAGACCCTAGGAGGCATAGGGAAATCTTTACACCCACAACGATAGAGCTAAAATTACTAGCAGAGAGGTTGGAGTAGTTAGAGATAACTCGAAGACATATAGGGGTCCTACAAAGAGCTTGAGAATATTCTAATGAAAATCATCACACTTTTCTATGATCATAGTCATATTGGAACTGTTGAGAGATTACTGTCGGTCCTTGCACTACAATGCCTTATGTTTTGGAGGATTGCTTCTATTTTAAGCTACTCTTTTAGGTAGGTGGTTGGCCATACATTCTACAATTCTATATTAGTCAACTTTTAGATATGGTGGCATATATTGAATAGAAGATGTTTTGCAATCATGCACGATCAATATTGTTGAGGTATATTTCTTGATTTTGGTCATTATTTCAAGTTATGCATCATGATTCAATTTCACTGGTGACTTTCATTCAAGGAATTCCAAGGGAAATCCTAGATTTGGCGAGTGTCGCTTCAAAGTCCACATGAGAGTTTCAATTTCTTTGGTCATTATATGTAGTTTTTCATAAGGGAAAAACGATAATGATAAAATAAATAAAAAAATGAAAAAAAAGGAAAAAAAGACATATAAGATCCAATAATGAAAACCTTAAGGCCTTGTTGGCTAGTTACTATCTAAAAACTAAAATCTGGTGGATATTAATTGAAAATTAAACATAGAAGTAAAAACTGAACTTTTGACACATTAACGTGGTGACATGTTAAAAATTGGGATACCTATGATTTGTTATCATTATCAAAATTGCCAAAAAAGAAGAAAAAATTAAAAAATGCAATAATTTGTTCTTTCCATATGCTAATTTTGTTTAGGTACTTAACTACTTTCATGGTTTCCCTCTATTTGAATGCCTCTAGCATCTCTTATTGTTCATTGGTGCACTATGCTCCAATCTGTTTTGGTCTACACATTTTTTATCACATTGTACCATCTTAAATTTGAAGCACTTCAATTTAATGATGATTTAGCACCCATTTAATGTGAGACCATAATCTCCTTACACCTCTTCCTCTTTCTTGCCCTTTCTTCTCCTTTCTCTTAGGTGGAATTGGGGTAAGACCTACTTGATCCTCTTTAAAGCTCTTATTTTCACGGTGTAAAGCTCGAGGTAGGATCTAATCACCTAGGTGTTCTCTTTCCTTTATCCAATCACTCATAATCTCTTATCCAAACTGAAATGGTTATATCTTGAGTTTTGCACCTAATTTCTGGGATCTAAGACTTGTTTTGGGACTTTGAAGGAATCTTGAGGGTTCTAGGCCCAGGTTGGCAAGATCGCACTACATCCCTAGTTAGCAGTGGTACACTGTGACCTTGCCAACCAGGGCCTTGAACCCTTAGGATTCCTATGGGGTCCAAAAATAGGTCCCATATCCCATAAATAAATATCTAAAGGGAAAAGTGATCCCACAAAAAGGGGAAATGTGAATCAAGGATATAAACCTTAAGTTCATCACATAACCACACTTACACAACTCAAAGAGGGAGTCAAGGAAATTGATCTTTTCAATCCCAATTCTAAAAGACTAGATATAGAAAGATTAGTGCTAGCCAAGTGAGTAAAGAGCACCAATGCAAGCTAGATCTAGGAGGGCAAAATAGGGGAAAACATGCAAAAGTCCTTGAAAACCCTATTAAATAATGAGATCTAGGGAAAAATCTATAAATGAAAAAGGTAGATATGTTGAAATAAAAAAGAAGATAAAAGAAACACCTTTTAGATATGATTTTATGCTTGCTACCCTATTCAGAACTGATAAATAATGCCAAATTTGTACCTAAAATGCTAAAATCTGCAAAACCTAGAAATTGTTCAATGATCTGGAAAGGGTGACTTCCATTTGCAAGGGTGACCTTTGTAGCCTTGTAGATATGTATTTGACATTGTTTCCAATTTCACGAAATCGAAGAAAGCCAAAAAGGGTTTCTAAATTTGCACCCTATTCACCAATCAGAGATCCAAAACTTTCAATAAAAATATTTTTGTTGTTGATGGGTGTTTTCCTTAGTCAAACCCCAGTTTAGGAATTAACCTTGAATTGAAATAATTAAATTGTAGAAGTGAAAAGTAAATATATGAATTCACCTTATAATAGTAGGATCTCTCAAATCAAATGCAATGAGCTCTCTTTACTAACAGACTTGGATCAAGAATGCAAACAAATGGATATAGAAGATGAAACAAAGGACCTTAAATAGACCTTGAAGATCTTGAAGGTAAGCTCCTTCAATTGATTGAGTGCTTGAATCTTGATCTTCAATAGGAGAATCACTTCAAGGATACTTCAAGACTTGAATGCTTGAGTGCTTGAGCTCATGAATGCTAGTGTGTGTATGCCATTAGATGCAAAATGAAAGAAATGGATGAGATTATAAAGGGCTAAGAATTGACTAACTCCTATAGGCCATACCACATAGAAGTTAACACCCTAGAATAATTTAGACATGTGACCCAAGAAATAGACCCAATATAGGGTCCAAGTAGGGGTGTATTGCGTCCTTGATTGGCCCAACAAGGGTGCATTACATCCCTGATTATCCCAAAAAGGGTGTATTATGTCCTTAATTGGTAGGGGCACACTACAACCTTTCCAACTAGGGCCTTGAACCCTTGGGATTCCTTCAGGATCCTGGATCCTAGAAATCAAGTGCAAAATTCAAGATATAACCATTTTGGTGTGGGTATGAGATTTCAAGTGATTGGATGAAGGAAAGGGAGGACCTAGGTGGTTAGATCCTACCTTAAGTCTTACATAATGACAATAGGAGCTTTGAAGAGGATTGATTAGGTCTTACCTCAATTCCACCTAGGAGAAAGGATAAGAAAATGGAAGAAAGGAGTAGAGATGCATGGAGATGATGATCTCACATTAAATAGGTGCCAAATCATTATTAAATTGATGTTCTTCCAATTTATGATGGTGCATTCCCCCCCCCCCCCCCCACTTTAGTGAGAGTGTTTCTAGATTTAGATTTCATTTTGGTGTATCTAGATCTACTTTGTATGCTATTATTTGCATTTGTTTGCATTAATATGATCTAGATATCCTTTTGTATTATTTTCATATAGTTTGCATTTCACATATTTGCATTTTGAAAATACAAAAAATTGCATCTAGTTTTGTTCATAGTCATTGCACTTCCTTTCAATGGGGTTGTTATATTTCTATTCAAGTTTTATTCATGATATTCAAGATGTTCCATTTAATGCATATGACGAGAACTTAATTTTGTCTTGCATTGATCCTCCTTCCCCTTCAAAGAGTAGTCTTTTCAAAGATGATCAATCAACCTTTCGTGATTCATGGTATTCCTACACTTGATAGTGCTACTGTTTGGGATGAGCCCTTAAATAGGAATGTTGACTATTCTCTTCCTTGTGAAACTTCTTTGAGTCACAGCTGTCTCTCCTCTAATGTGTGCTTTCTTCCTTCTTTGGATGATTCTACTATTTTGGATGAAACCTTAGATATGGATATGGATTCATGAGGCACCTTTGGATGATTTCATGGTTATTGCTTCTCATGATCAACCTCTTTCTAGGAATTTCCTTAGTATTCCTTCTACACATGAGGTCTTTATGAGTTTTGTCTTTGCTTCTCCTACGAGTGCCTTAGTCATAGAAGACCACTCACTTGATCCTTCTTATTGTTCATTTCAAGATATATCTCAAATCACTTTATGTCTTGTTGAAAATTATAATCTAACCTCCTTTTCATCAATTCAATCTTATACCATAAGGATCCTACTCATATTGACCCTATAGGTGGCTTTTCAACTCTTCAAGATTTAATAACCTTATCTTTCGCACCAAAATCATACATTCTTGACTTTTTGTATCAAATGCCTTTATTTGATGAGTATATGCATATTGATCACTTCTCATTACATTTTCATCTAATTACATCTAAAAGCTCTTCTTTTTCTATTCTTTATCAATTCCTTACTTATGCTGTATTTCATATGATTTACAATGGTGAATGGTATCTGTTTCATAATCATTTTACTCGATGCATCCAAATCCCTATTATGTTACTCCTAGGTTTGTGACATCATCATCTTATTTTTTGGCAGCTCATTGTTCTACTTTGTGAGTAACACAATAGTCATTCTCTTGTCTCTTCACTTCAGGGGCAAGGGACCTATTTCCTCTTTCCATCTATCTCATTGGATTCATTATCTCCCTTTGTTGGCTTATTTTCCTTATATATGATGACATATTTTATTGCATTCATTTATTGTGATTACTTGTGGAGTAAGATTTTGATTGCAATCTTATATTTTCTTTAACTTTCATGTCTATTATAAATTGAAACCTCTTAGGGAGAAATAATGTGTCCTCTTATTCAATGCATCCAATATCCTTTATGAATTTGCTTTCTCTTTTAATTTGATGCATGCATTTATTGTGTTACATAGGGATTAGCATCCCAACTGTAATTTTATGCTTGTAATTGCATCGTTATTATAAGGAATATATCATTTAGGGGATATATTGGATTTTCTTTCTCTCTTCTCTCCAGGTTTCGTTATTCCTTTGTAGTTCATTTTTGTGATAACTAGGTAGGAAAAATGTGGCATTCTTTCATCTCTCTTTATTTCATTTCTCTATAGATTTGTATTATTTTATGCTACATTCTCATCTATGGGGTATGCATTGCTTTATTACATGCATGGCCATGTGTTTTTTCCTAGAAAATGTCTTTTCATGCCTTGGATTTTAAAGCTTCTCATTTAATGATAATATATAGTCTACTTCATATGCGATATTTGTTTCTAGCATTTTATGTTGTTTATAATTGCCTATACTACAATATTTTCTTTCTCTCATCTGCTCTATGGTGTTGCATGATTTTATAATACTTCTTTTGTGTTTTGTGCATGGCTATCAGTTTTTGCTTACAACTAATCCTTATATCTTCCAATATTTTGTTATATAATCCACCATAGATTTCCTTTTCTTGTCTCACACTTGGGGGTAAATACGCCTTGTATATTCTTTATTTCTTTTCTCTAAGAATCTACTTTCCTTGAGCTTAAGTGGAACTTGTTTATTATGTGATATTGTTCTTTATTTATGAATAATTGTGTCTTGACTATGGATTCTCTCTTTTGCAAGAGTTGTACTTCCTAAGTCATCACCTCTTCTTTATCAAGTACAACTATGTCTATTATATACACTTTCCCTTGCTTGTTTAGTACTAACCCCTTGCGTCTTTTCCTTTTTTCCTCTTATTTCTTTTTAATTTTCTTTTGCATCCTTGTGCATGGATGTGGAGTTAGGACACTTGGTCATGGGGGCTTATTCCTTTTGACTGAGTGATTTTCTATCTCGTTGTGATTCACCAGATTCTTTTCTTCTTTTTCTCTTTACTTTATCATGAGTGCGGGTTGATCCACACTCTTGCTAAAGTTGGGGATAAGTGTACCATCTTAAATTGGAAGCACCTTAATTTAATGATGATTTAGCACCCATTTAACGTGAGATCATCATCTCCTTGCATCTCTTTATCTTTCTTCCCCTTTCTTCTCCTTTCTCCTAGGTGGAACTTGGGGAAGACATACTTGATCCTCTTTAAACCTCCTTTTTTCATGGTATAAAGCTCAAGGTAGGATCTGACCACCTAGGTGCTCCCTTTCCTTCATCCAATCACTCAAAATCTCTTATTCACACCAAAATAGTTATATCTTGAGTTGTGCACTTGATACCTCGAAGGAATCCAAAGGGTCATGAGCCCTAGTTGGTAAGAGTGTAGTGTGCCCCTGCCAATTAGAGATGCACTACGCCCTTTCTGGGCTAATATAGGACACAAAAAATCTCTTCTTAGGCCCTATTTTGGGTTCAATAACTAAGTCTCATATCTAAATTATTCTGGGGTGTTAACTTCTAGGTGGGCCAGACTGCAGGAGTTAGTCAGTTCTGAGCCCTATATAAATCCCTCCATTTGCTCCATTTTTCATCCATCAAGTTAATATCCACACACATTCTATGACCAAGCACTCATGCTCAAGATTTCAAGTTATCAAGGACTCTTCAAGAACTTAAGGCATTCACACAATCTCTCCATTGAATATTAAGGATTCATGCATTCAAGCTATTGAAGGAGCTTATGCTAGATCTTCCATAGCATTTTCAACATTCAACATCCCCCTTCACACATTCAAGATATTTTGTTTCATCTTCTACATTCATCCTCTCAAGATCTACATTCATCTACATTCATTCCTAAGGTTGATGTCAAGCATATTCATTCATGAAGGTTTTGATTTCACTTTGATTTTCTTTGTAGGGTTTTTGAAGTTGAGTCAAGGCTATTGCATCTACATACTTAATTACATTCCAAATTCAAGAGCACATTCATAGATTATATTACTTCATGTTAGATCTATCACTACTACTTTGTAGAATTATATATCTATTTCAATTCAAGGCTAATTCCTAAACTGGGGTTTGATCAAGGTAACCTCCCCAAACAACAAACAAAAAATCCTTTATTTTGCATGTTTTAGATCTTAGATCAATGAATAGGTTGTAGATTAAAATACCCTTTTTGGATTTCTTTAGAATTTTAAAATCATAATCAAGGTTGAATACAATTTTGCAAGGCAATAGACTTCACCTTTCTAAGAAAAGCCATGAAGGTCACCCTTGCAGATGGAAGTCGCCCTTGCTAGATCACCGAACAATTTTTGGGTTTTGTAGATTTTGCTGTATTCATCCTAGAATGTGACAGTTAGTGGTTTTGGAGCTCATTTTATAGACCATTATTAGGTATGTATTTAATAAGGTATATAATCTTCCCTTTTTTCATCTTAATACATTTCATCATCTTACTATCTCCTTATGTTTCAGCTTTATATTTCCTATATTCTTACTTAAACCGTCTTAAGGTGGAGGTGAGAGGGAAATAAATCCAAGTTATTCACTCCTTTCACATTAGGTTATGCATTGATCTTCCCTCTTGTGTCAATTGGATCTAAATCAAATGGGTGGATCTTATTTTTCCCCCTTTTAAATGTGTTAGGATGGTTGATTCCATTCTACTCTTGCACACACATGTAGAATAACTTACACATTCAATTTAGGTAATAAAAAATAAATAAAGAATTAGCTACCAATAGTATTTTCTACAGTGCTTCAATCAAATGGAGGTCTTTTGTGAATTTTATTTTTTGGTGTAGTATGTGGATCCTTCTTTGTTGGAAAGTCACAATCGACAAGTGCTTCTGGTTACTAGACCTTGACATGTACATGGGTATGCAAATTGGTAAAACAATAAGTTTAATTTTTCATTATTAAAAAAAAAAACTTTATTGTTGTTTCCTATTATTTTAATCATATGAGAAACATCCCTACCTATCCCCTCCTTGGTTCTTGAGGATGGTCAACCCTTTAAGTTGGGGGACATTCACCATCTTTTTACTCATATTTTACATTATCATTAATCATCCCATCCATTATTTCCCTTTCGTAATCATTCATATTACCTATAATTTTATTCATCTCTCATAGCTCATGAACATTGCCAACCCATAAAGCTTTAGATAAAAAATGATTCCTTCTTGAAATAGAATTTCCAATAATAATTCCATGAGAAATAAAACAAGTTGAAAACATGTGAAATAAAAGAAGAAAATTATTTAAATTTTTAAAATGAAAAGTTGAATGAGATATCAATATTATTGAATAAAAATCAAAAGCTAACAATAATGAAGGGAATTGTGATTATGCATGAGTTAGAGAGTCCAAGGTGAAGAAAGGATAAAGATAAAAATATAAAAGACTATCCAAACACCTCTTAATCATAATGATTGTACAAGGATGTACAATATGGTAAGTTGGGGGAGGAGGGTGATGATGAGAGAAAACTATGCTCCATTTTATACCATATTTTAGCCCTTAGTGTTGGAAATATAAGAGGAGTAACTGAAAGGGGAGGGGTGAATCAATTACCAAAAAAATAAATTCTAGATCCCTTAGTTGTTAATATAAATCAAAACCAAACTATGTTGTAACTTGGTAAACACACAAGAAAAATGTTGTAACTCAGTAAACATTGAAATAGCTCAACAAATGCTTAACATGAAAATCTTAAGATATTACGTGTGATTGATATTACTTTAACTTAGTTGCAAACACATAAGATAAATAACATGAACACAAGATTTTAACGTGGAAACCCAATTTGGGAAAAACCACCAATTGCAACTAGTTATTGATTTTCACTCTTTTGAAGTGAGCCTTGTTAGGAGCCAACCCTGTTAAAGGTTACAAAACACACTGTTAGGTGTGGTCCTGTTAGAGGATTTAATCACCCTATTAGGAGTGGCCTTCTTAGAGGTCTTTAGACATTTCAATAGAAATGCCACCTTGTTAGAGGTCTTTAGAAAATTCAATAGAAATGCCACCGTGTTAAAGGATTTACAAATAGCCATTTAAGACAACTCTATTGAGAGATTTAGGTCACTGCTACAATGGTTAGAGAGTAACAATGAGATGACCTGATTCTTGATGCAACTAAATTACTGATTATAGATCTCAATTCTGGCTTGTATACTTGATTCTTCTTGATTGAATGTATCATTGCATCTCAACAAGGATATTATGCTTATCGTTCTAATTTGCTTCCTCTAAGCATCATCAAATCTTCAATTATGTTCCACACATTGAATCCTCAACTTGACCTTATATTTATATCTTGCATATTGTCAAGTCAGCTTGAATACAACTTAGAATAATTAATATTCATCTTCTTAGTTGGCTAGAATCAACAAACAATTCAATTGAACTCAATATGCCAAAACAAGAAAATCCTTTGTTAGTCGACCCTACTTAGTAGATACTAACTCAAAGAAATTTTCTTATGTTAACCAAGTGAACTCGGTTGACACTACATATTCAAAAAGTTCCTTTGGTAATTGAGTGAGCTCGGTTAACATTGGTTCCATCCAACATTTCCTTTATTAACCAAGTGAGCTCGAGTAACACTCAACTTTTGAAAACTTTCCTTTGTCACTCGAGTGAATTTGGTAGACACTGTCTTCTTAATTAGGAAAACTATCTAATGCTTAGTAGACATAGGAAACTATCTTCAATACCTGAGTGAGCTCAACATACACTAACTAGCAATGATATGACATTTTGTGTAACATCAAAGACAATGCACAATTAATCAATTGTTTCCAACAATCTCCCTCTTTAGCATTGATGGAAACACATGTCATGATGCAATTAAATTTTAGAGAAAGAATAAAGTAAGGAACATATCCTTAGTTTCATTATGATTCTCATCCATGAGAACTCCCTCTATCAGTGTGAACTCCCTCTACCTTCAATTTCTCCCTCTGTCAACAAACTTCTGCCTTTGATATTTCCCTCTTTGTCATCTCTTGAAGTGATAAAATGTCTATGAGATATTATAGCAAACTTCTCCCTCTTTGACATCTCATGCCAAAGACAATATTCAATATATATCAATGTACCTCATGTACTGATTCATTTTCAATATGTCCTTGTCAATATTGCATCAACTAATTGATCTTCAACATGCTCTGGTTGATGCATCACTAAAATTTATCTAGTGAGCTTTGGATAGGGGAATGACCCCTAACTTACCTCTTAGATAAAAAAATGCATCCTTAGGTAATGGCTTAGTGAATATGTCTACAATTTTTTCTTTACTATTCACATATTCCAATCTTACCTCTTTATCTTGTACCAATTTTCTCAAAAAATAATATTTTATAGCATTGTGTTTTGTTTTGGTATACATCAATGGATTCTTTGATATATTAATTGCACTGGTGTTATCATAGTATATAACCATTGGATCCTTGATATATATTTGTTCTATTTCCTTATTCATTGCTTCAATCCAACTTTAATTATCCAAAGCATATTTAACATTTCTAGGTTCAAATTCAGCAAGCAAACATGTACCTTTCTATTTATTTCCTTTCATTGTTCCACTTGACTTGTCTCCAATGATCTGATTAGGTGCATGATGCCTTTTGACATATCTTGCTAACATAGGTACTTTGGATTTGGAGTTTGTTTCACTAATTTCTTCATTATTTTTGGTATCAAGCTTGGGTCCCACTATTTGTGACTCAAGTCCATTAGACTTGGTTTGCTCTAGCAACAACTTGATAGCTTCTGACTATGACTTGGGTCCTTCAAACTGTGAATTAGCTTGCATGGATTGCAACTCAATAGCTTTTAGAGATTTAGGGGACTTGGGAGGTGAGGCCTCCTAATTTCTAGATAGATTTGGCAAAGTATTAGGTTCATAGTAAAAAAGCATTCTATAATCCTCAGGTCCTTTGTTGCTTTCTTCTTCACTATTTTCTGCAAACTCATCAATTCTCACATGTGCACTTTCTATGATTTTATAAGTAGAAAAATTCAAACATTTGTATGTTTTACTTCTGCAGGAGTATCCTAGGAATATGCCTTCATCACCTTTGACATCAAATTTACCTTTCCTAGATTCTTTCAAGATATAACATTTGTTGCCAGATACTTTCAAGTAACTTACATTTGGTTTGTAGCCATACCATAGTTCATAAGGAGTTTGATTTGAGTCTTTCTTCAATTGTACTCTATTTAAGGTATGCACTGCAACACTAATTGCTTCCTTCCAATATTTGATTGCAACATTCTTTTCTATTATCAATGTTCTTGCACAATTCATGATGCACCTATTCCTTCTTTCAGCTATACCATTCTTGATGAAGGGTGCTCCCCTTAATACCATAAACTCATAATAGAAACAAAGAAACAACAACAAATGTAAGAACAAAATTTAGATTTCTTATTTGTGCCACAAATGCAGTATTATTGAATTCACAAGTACAATATGCTAACCTACATGGACACCTTCATTACAATAATCTACAAGACAAGCTGCGAACTATCACCCAGAGCTGTCCTACACAATGTTTGAGCCTTTCTTAAATAGGCAATTTTATGCCACCTAGGAAGGTTCTAGACAATGAAACTTAATACGTAGGGCCGAAAGACCCTAACAATACATATAGAGTCGGCCAAATACATCTTTGACAATTATTCTAGATATTTTAGATAGCCCAACTTCAGAAGGCCATAACTCTCAAATCGTTTATCTAATTGACTATTATAACCACTTTTTAGAAATGCCAACTTTTTATCTAGAGGCTCAATATTGCGCAAGTGCCCTTCTGTTGGGTTTTTGGACCTCCTTCAGGCACTCTAAGGCCTCCAACGATAAGTGTGAAGATTTTTCTACAAATTTTTCCATTGAAAATCTGCAATAACTTCTTTGATACTTAAGCTAGAGAAATGCGATTTTTATGGTAGGCTTACAACTCTAAAATGAACCTTCATGTAGAAAATGAAAACATTTCGAGCTCGTATGAAAAACTTACTAAAAATAGCAAGTTCTTATAAATAGTAACCACCTTGTTTACTGGTCCTTATTAAAATAGAAAAGACTAAAATTAAAATATTTTTGGGTAATGCAAGATTGCTCTTAAACCCATGATGCTCCTGCATCAGACACCTGGGGTAATTTGACAAGTGACCCCATCACATCTTAGGTGTGTAGAGGAAAACCAAGATGGTTAACCTCCTCCTTTTCTAGCCATGATGAATCCTCAATTGGCCTCCCTTTCCATTTAACCAGATATTCTTAATAAGTTCTATTCCTGGTACTTTTGCCAACACGACTGTCAAATATCTCCTTAATCTCCTTTGTATCCAAACTAGTTGCTGGAATACTCCACTACACTTCTACAACTTCATCTCTATCACCTCCTTCATAATACTTTGTCAAATCTAAAATGTTAAATACAGGTGAAATATCTAATTCAACAAGCAACTCCATTTCATACGCATTTCCAAAATCATGCCTTTTCACTATCTTGCATGGTCCAAACTTCTTCATCTTCAACTTATTATATTTACCCACTGGAAAATGCTCCTTTCTCAAATTAACCATGACCTTATCTCCAATCTGAAATTCCTTATACCACCTTTTCACATTTGCCTTAGCCTTATATTGTGTATTCATCTTTATGATGTGCTTCCTCACCTTGCCATGGATGTTCTTCAAATGTTTAGCAAAATCTTCTACTTCAACACGATTTATCTCTGCTTTATCCAATTGCCTCAATTCAGAAGCATTTCTAAGACTACTCCCATATACAATCTAGAATGGTGATTTACCAGTACTCATATTAAAATAATAATTACATGCAAATTCTGCCTGTGGTAAAATCATATCCCATCCTTTTGGTTTATCCCCAACTGAGCATATTAGTAAGTTTCCCAAACTACAATTCATAGCTTCTATCTATCCATTAGTCTATGGATGATGTGATGAATTGAACTTCAAATCTATCTTCAACTTCTTCCACAATGTACACCAAAAATACCCAAAAAATTTAGTATCTCGATCTGAAACTATACTCTTTGACAGACCATGTAGTCTCACCACTTCTCTAAAAAACAACTTTTCTATATGAACAACATCACTAGTCTTCTTTCAAGAATAAAATGTGCCATCTTTGAAAACGTATCAACCACCACAAAAAAAATCATGCCCACATTGAGTCCTCGACAATTCAAGAACAAAATCCATGCTGACATCCTCCCACGGCTTCTCTAGTACAAGTAATGGTTGATATAACCCTGTATTCTACTTCACTCCTTTCGCCATCTAACATAATTTGCAACTTTGTACAAACTTCTTCACATCTTGTTGTAATTGTGGCCAGTAATAATTCTCAACAAGCAAAGCTATGATTTTATCTCTGCCAAAATGTCCAACCAATCCTCCACTATGCTTCTCCTTGATAAGATTCTCTCTCATTGAACTTCTAGGAATTCATAATTGGCTTCCTTTGAATAACATACTATCTTGGATCATGAAATCCAATCACTTTGTCCTATCAAGTGTAATAGGTTATGTACAAGCCTTCCACACTTCACCAAAATTAGGATCATCTAGATACAAAGTACTGAGTTTCTTAAACCCAACCACCTTTATTTATATTTCTATCAGCAAAAGTTGTCTTCTACTAAGAGCATCCGCAACTCTGTTAGACTTCCCACTCTTGTGTTTCAAAACAAATGTATAACTCTACAAAAAATCAACCCACTTCAAATGCCTTTTGTTCAATTTTCCTTGACTATTCAAATATTGCAAAGCTTGATGATCAATATACAAAACAAACTCATTAGGAAGAAGACAATGTCTCCATTTCTTCAATTCTTGAACTATAGCATAAAATTCATGATCATAAACATAATATTTTCTTTTTGCATCATTCAACTTCTCACTAAAATAAGTAACAAGTCAACCTTCTTGGCTCATAATAGCTCCTATTGCAGTACCACTAGCATCATAGTCTACTTGAAACACCTTGTTAAAATTAGGAAGTGCTAAAATAGGCTACTCAGTAACTTTTTGTTTCAACAGATTAAAATTCTTATCTGCTCCTATAGTACACTTAAATTCTTTCCTATCCCCTCGCATTGTTTTACTCAAGGGTCCACAAATACTGCTAAAACCTCTTATGAACTTTCTGTAAAAACTAGCCAGTCCATGAAAAGATCTTACCTCTATTGCACTCCTTGGAGTAGGTCATTCAAGGATAGCCTTCACTTTCTTTGGGTCCATTTTCAGACCTTCTGCTAAGACTACAAATCCCAGGTACACCAAGTCCTTTACAAAATTGTACTTCTTCAGATTTATCAAAAACTTTTCTTCCCTCAACTTATCAAACACCTTGCGAATATGAATCAAATGCTCCTCCATTGTCTTACTAAAGATCAATATATCATCCAGGTAAACAATGAAAAAATTACCTTGACACTCCTTCAGTACCTCATTCATGAGGTATATGTTGATGAAGGGTGCTCACCTTAATACCATAAACTCATAACAGAAACAAAGAAACAATAACAAATGCAAGAACAAAATATGGACTTCTTATTTACACCACAAATGCAGTATTACTAAATTCACAAGTACAATATGCTAACCCAGACGAGCGCCTTCATTATATTAATCTACAAGACAAGCTACGAATTATCACCCAAAGCTGTCCTAGACAATGTTCAAGCCTTTCTTAAATAGGCAATTTTATGCCACCCAGGAAGGTTCTAGACAATAAAACTTAATACCTAGGACCGATAGACCCTAACAATACATATAGAGTTAGCCAAATACATCTTTGACAATTATTTTAGATATTTCGGATAACCCAACTTTGGAAGGCCATAACTCTCAAACTATTGCTCCGATTGGCTATTATAACCACTTTTTAGAAATGCCAACTCCTAATCTATAGGCTCGAAACCACACAAACACCCTTCCATCAAGTTTTTGAACCTCATCTAGGCACTCTAAGGCCTCCAATGGTGAGCCTAAAGATTTTTTTACAATTTTTTCCATCGAAAATCCACAATAACTTCTCTTATACTTAAGTTGAAGCAATGAGATTTTTATGGCAAGCTTACAATTCTAAAATGAACCTTCATGTAGAAAATGAGAACATTCCGAGCTTGTATGAAAAACTTACTAAAAATAGCAAATTTCCATATATAGTAACCACCCTATCTACTAATCCTTATTAAAATAGAAAAGACTGAAAATAAAATATTTTTGGGTGATGCAAGATTTCTCTTACACCCAAGATGTTCCTGCATCAATTCTACTGAGGTGTACCAGGGGTTGATACCTGTCTCTTAATTTCTTTTCAATGTAGAATTCATTGAACTCATTGGAAATGAATTCACCACCTCTGTGTGATCTCAAAGATTTCAGCTTCTTTCTAGTTTCTTTTTCTACTCTTGCTAGATACCACTTAAATTTTTGAAAAGCTTCAGATTTTTCTTTTAGATAAATTACAGTCATCATTCTAGAATAATCATAAAAAAAAAGAATGAAAAACTCATCTCCACTGTAAATCTATATGTACAAGATCTAAGACTTCTTTAGAATGCTAGTTTTTTCTTTTGAAACTAGTTTTTCCCATCTTATCAATTTGATAATTTTTGCATAGATGCATATCAGGTTTCCTCAAGCTAGGAATGCCTCTTACTCTTCTATTTTTGCTTATCTTGACCAGGTTATTAAAGTTTACATGATATAATATTTTATGCCATAACCAACTTTCTTCTAGTTGAGCAATAAAACATGAACTTGCATTGAGATCTAGATAGAATAGATTACCTTTTGTTTGTTTGCCAAATCCAACCAAATTTCCTTTTCCATCTAGTAGTTTGGCCTTCCTATTCATGAATTCTACCTTGAATCCAATGTTATTCTATTGTGCCACACTCAGTAGATTATGCTTTAGGCCCTCAACACAATAAGCATTGTCACATCTAAGTTCATTGGTTAATGAGATACACCCTTTTCCCTTTACGAAACAAGGTTCATTGTTTCCAAATCTCACACTACCACCATCATAATGTTCCATGTTCTCAAACTTTGTTTTGTCTCCAGTCATATAATGCGAGCAATCACTATTGATAATCCATGTATCATTTTTACTAACATGAGAGATAAGTGCATTTTATCTCTTTCATCATCAGATTCATCTTTCATAGCAATATATACCATTTCATCTTCACTGTTATCAAAATATTTAGCCATAAAACAAGATTTCTTACTTTAGTCCTTGTAGTCCTTATAGTTTTTGAATTCCTTCTTACCTTTGTACTTATTTCTTTTCTTTTGATTCTTGTCTTCTCTGTTTGGACACCTTGCAGCAATGTGACCAAATTTTTCACAAGAAAAATAGATTAGAGGAATCTTACCTTTGTACTTTCCTCTGCCTTTGGAATATTTCCTTGCAAGTAGGGCTTCAACAACTTTAAGATCATTGTCTGAAATTTTTTCTTCTTTGTTACTTTCTAATTGGTTGGCTTTGATTTCTTACCCTTTTTCTTGAGTGAAAGCTTGGCTTCAAATGCAAACTCAATACCTTTGGAACTAGGGACATAGTTATTATGTTATCCAACTCAAAAGCTGTCGATCTTCCAACTAGAGCATCCAAAGTTATATTTGTATTTGGATCGCATCTCATCTCTTGAATAATAGATACTCTAATTGCATAGATAGGAAGAAGGATTTAGAGTACCTTTCTTACAACTATTTTGTCATCAATGTCTCCTCTAGAAGCTTTGATTGCACTCACATTTACTTTAATTTGCTCAACATATTTTGCACTATTTTCATCTTCTCTCATCTTCATTTGATCAAATTGTCCTTTGATACTTTTGTCTTTAGCTCTTCTTACATTATCATCTCCTCCATAGATGGCTTTCAATTTGATCCACATGTCATAAGCTATAGTGCAACTTTTGACTTCATCAAATTCAACATAATTAAGAGCAAAAGCAATGTCAATAATCATGATGTTATGATTTTTCTTTTCAAAAATATCTTCAACTAATAATGTTCTAGTAGGAGTCTTATATTCACTATTAAGATATTTACAACTTGAATCATTGATAGTTTCCAAATGTAACCTCATAAGTCGTTGCCATTTTGTCTCAGTTCAACTTGGGAATCTCTCTTTTGTAAGACATCCTAATCTTTAGCTTTGGTCCTTAAAACCTTTCTTACAAGCACCAAAAGCTCTAATACCAATTGTTGGAAATATAAGAGGAGTAACTGAGAGGGGAGGGGTGAATCAGTTACCATAAAAATAATTCCATATCTCTTAAATGTCAATATAAATCAAAACTAAACTCTATTTTAACTTGGTAAACACAAGAAAAATGCTATAACTCAGTAAACACTGAAATAGCTCGACAAATTCTTAACATGAAAATCTTAAGATATTATCTGTGATTGATATTAATTTAACTTAGTTGCAAACACATAAGAGAAATAATATGAACCCAAGATTTTAACGTGGAAATCAAATTTGGAAAAAACCACCAATTGCAACTAGTTATTAATTTTCACTCTTCTGAAGTGAGCCTTGTTAGGAGCCAACCCTGTTAAAGGTTACAAAACACACTATTAGGTGTGACCCTATTAGAAGATTTAATCACCCTATTAGGATTGGCTTTGTTAGAGGTCTTTAGACAATTTAATAGAAATGCCACCTTGTTAGAGTATTTACAAATAGCTATTTTAGCCAACTTTGTTAAGAGATTAACTACTACAATGGTTAGAAAGTAATAATGAGATGACCTAATTCCTGATGCAATTGAATTGCTGATTATAAATTTCAATTCTGGCTTGTATACTTGATCCTTCTTGATCGAATGTATCTTTGCATCTCAACAAGGATATTCTTCTTATCCTTCTAATTCACTTCCTCTAAGCATAATCAAATCTTCAATTATGTTCCACACATTCAGTCCTCAACTTGACCTTATATTTATATCTTATATATTATCAAGTTGGCTTGAATACAACTTAGAATAATTAATATTCATCTTCTTAGTTGGCTAGAACCAACAAACAATTCAATTGAACTTAATATGCCAAAACAAGAAAATCCTTCATTAGTCGACCTTGCTCGATAGATACTAACTCAAAGTGATTTTTTTGTGTTAACCAAGTAAACTTGATTAACACTACATATTTAAAAAGTTCATTTTCATATTCAAATTCTATTGCATTTTATCATTCTACATCAAATATGATTCAATATATATAAGTAATATTTAATTTATTTACTATAGAAAATATTTGAATAAATAGGTATGGTTTTGCTATACCATATGTTGATTTTGAGATACAAAACTCCTTATCACTTTCTAGCTAAGAGCTTCTATGGTAGTTGGACCAACAACTTAATATTTCTAAAATATGTTGTTATCTTCCATAGTGGTATTGGTTACCTACTAACTATGTACTAGGTCTGAACCTTCATAAGAACTTGTGACTTGATATTTTTATCTATTTATATTTGGTATTCTAGAAAAAACATTGTGACTACATAAGTCTCTTTTAATTGCCACATCAACACTATGATATTGAAAAATATTGTGATCACACATTTGTTCTGTATCAAAAAATTTCATCTTCTACTATTATCTATACTTCTAACTAAATTTGTTCTATTGTATGTGGTCAACACATATGATTTTGTGTGAGTCACATTCATATTGGTTTGTAGACCACATTCCAAAACAAACTTAGTCCATATGTATGGTCGACTACAAGAAGTGAGGAAAAATTATGTATAGATTAGTGTTTATATAGAGATTAGTGTCAGCATATTTATTTGTATGAATAATTCTTTATTATTTTATAATAAATAAATTAGTGTTGCTATAACGCCCCACCAAGGGATCCAAAAGAATTAACCTAAAGTTTGCTGAACATTTTTTTTTTTTTTTGGAAACATGAAAGATAACATCATACACCTCAAACACAAAGTAAGAAAAGTAATGACATGTAATCATCTAAAGAATACATAGCAGGATTACATTCTTTAAGGATCCCAAGACATTGAGTCACATTAATCTAACTATACTAAGTCTAACAACTACCACATCAACTTGAAAGAATAATAAAAAGTCCAAAGTTCATAATATACATTTGTTTTCATTACCTCTTGGCAAATGAAATTCTGGAATGCTCAACCATCCACTGTACATGTCACAGAGTATGAAAGGCTTAAAAGAATAAACATTTATAAAAATAAAGATGCATCATCCTTATTGAATTTATAATAAAGAAAATGAAACTAATAACATACATGATACAACCATCCATCAATGAGGATATAACAATCATCGTAAAAGATAAGCATCCATCATAAAACACATTTAAATCTACGCGCGCGATTCCTACCAACCGTTAATAGCATCATTAGACCATCGTGGGCCCTAGCCATCCCTCCATGCATAACATTCCAAATCACCAAAGAGGTCATTGGTATTACCATAGTAGGAATGTCACCCCTAAAACATACTACATCATATGCAGAAAGAAATCTAACATGCTACAACATATACATAAGAAATCTAATCATGAAAAATCAAGCATAAGATATAACATCCATCATAATGATCTAAGAACAGAAGGAAGGTAAAAACCAACAAAGATTACACTGGAGGAGATAGGCTCAAGTCAAAATCCACACGTCAAGAGTACATCAACCAAAAATTGCCAATCATTATCAATGAAAGTAGATAACCACAATAAACACATTCAACAATAAGTACACCACCAAAGGTACACCAACTCTATAGAGGAGGCTTAGGCTACATTCGAGGGAGTGTCATCACATGGCTGCTTGAGTTACCTTGGATTGGTCATTCAATAGACTCCGGACCCTCAAGCATTGAGTTATCCTGGACTGGTTACTCTGAACCTCAGACCTTCAATGTGGCACATGTGGAACTAGAAAGCCCTCTAAAGAAGACAAGGCAATCATCCCATTTCCATCCTTAGTCTATACAAGTACTCAAGGTATGGGCAGGTCAAATATCCCTAACTTATCTTTTTAGTGTGTTTCCACAAGATTATTAATTACTAGATTACCACTTATTACATAACTTGCAATAGGTTACCCTAGTACTGATCACTTTGGGCCCTAGACCCCTACTGCAAGCCACTCCCAGGACATGTACCTAGACAAGCTCTCATAAGAACATAAAGCACAGTTGTGTCCCATACCACAACACTCTTAATAATCAAACTCAGTCCCTTAAAAGGAAACTTGACAATAAAATGGTACTTCCACCAAAGTACACATAAATGCTCCAAAAAATAAACTTCATAAGTATAATGTTTTCAATTTGAATCATAGGACATATCATGACATCTAACCAAATAAATAGTATAAAAGAATTCTCAAAAATACTTCTGGTGTACACCCTAGTTTGGCCAAGCTTAAGAAATCACAAATCAAGGAATCATATAAAAACACCTTACTCCTGTACAAACGACTAGAAAGAATAAAAATAATCCTCAATATTTTCATTAGCTCTCCATGAGTAATTGGAAAGCACCAAAAAGATAATCATCATATTCACAACAATTCTTTACGAGCAACTGAAAGGTATTAAATGATAATCGACAATATCCTTCACATAACTTAATTAACAATTAAATTCCATCTATTTTCATTGATTAATAATTCATTAGATTACTGTCCTTCAATGTTTAACTAATGTTAATTAAATTAAATTAAATTAGATTAGTTAATAAATCATATAAAACTTAATTAAAAGTTAACTATACTTAAAAGTATTAAAATAAATAACAATAAACTCGTTATTAAATATTATAATAACAAGTCTTATTGATAACCATTATTAATTAAATATAACAATACCATCAACTCATTAATAACCATTGTTAATTAACATGATTAATATAATATCAACAAATTATTAGTCATTAACATTGATATATATTAATCAACATAACATTTATTAATATTAGTTAATAAACATATATAATTGTTAAAAATGTAATAGTATTAAAACTTTACAATGTATTATAAGAAAAGGGCATTTTAAAGGATCCATCTTATAGCTTGTTGATAAAGGAATGTCTTTAACTAATGTTTTTGGGCATAATTTAGGGGATTTGTATAAATTTCCTCCACCGTGTATTAAATTCAAGTACTCTACCAAAATAATAATTATCAAGGAATATGGTGTATCAAAATCTTAAAAGATCGATGGATCCATGCAAAATTTTTTATAGAGAGAGAGATCAAAGGAGTTAAGCAAAAATAACTGTTCCATGCATTTTCGAATACAGTTTTTAGAGACATATGTCAATGTCAATAGTGCTGGACGGAAGCACAGGCCATCAAATAGAAAATACTGCTGCATGCTCACCTAACTATTTGCATCTTGCATGTAGTCCATTTATTTAGCCTGGTCGACATCTGAGGACTTATCAAATGAAATGCAAGTTACATATTTTTGCGGTTAAATTGATGTACGTATTTTGATAGTTTCTATGTATTATCTCCAACATAAAGTGACTAAGAAGAAAACAAACTTGGTCTTCGTTCATCCATTATGAACTCTATGTTTGATTAAAATAATCAAAACCCGTATTGTGTATAACAATGTATTGAACTTTTATTAAGTGCTTTATAATTTTAAAACCCACTATCCATAAAGCAAAATAAATTCAATCTAAGTAAAGCAATTCATATCGCTGCAGATGGCATTCATGAGGTTATGCAACAGGCTATTCTGGTGTTTAAGATTGGATAATTTAATCAAACAATTTTATATGCCAATGACTTTTTAAATAGCCATGCAACAATTTTAGATAAACAAGGGTTATTATTTAAATCAATATGCATATGGCCTATAGGCTGTAAAGTATTCTTGACTATATGGCATGTCCATAGCTTAATATTAGGTTTGCGTGTATCTTATTTATAGTCTAAGGTATTTCCTCTACAACTATGAAGATTGCATAGATAGGCATCTGTGGGTGCGTACTTCTCTTCTCGAGTGACTTTTTGATTATAGTATATGACTCAATGAGAGCTAATAAGGCATATCTTATGCCAACACAAATGAATGACAATAGGATAATATCTGGCTATTGTGTTCTAACAAATACGTAATGCTAACCAATAGAGATCATTTTGCATTGCTACGGTATTAGGGACTGTAGCAACCAAGGTTGCACTAGTTTAAGCCTAGTGATCACAACATCAATCATTATGTGGCTAGAAGGTGTAGGTTGGCTGTTGAATGAATTGGGGGAAAGTAGAGGACCCAAATTCGACTTTGATGATGATTTAGAGGCCAACTTAATAAGGACTAAGCCACTGCATTAAAAGGGTTCAAAACTATAGATTTTAGAAGCAGAGAATCAGAGAGAAAATGACTTCTTATGTTTCTTAAATTACACTTCACGCTTTAATTGGCCGTAATAGAGTCTTTTAGCAATGAGACTATTGAGAATTTAGAAAAGCTTGTCTAACCTGTATAAAGAAAGAAGAAAATAATTCATATTAAACTTGCAGGTTGGTTACACTATAGACTATTTTTTTATTACCTTGAATGTTAGAAGTTGTTCTATTAAAGAACACTTACTCGGTTGGAGAGGTATATGTTGAAATCAGTGTGTTTTGTGCAAACTACCACTGTGCAAGCTCAAATCAGCAGGGTGCCTCCATTGAATTGGATAGTTTGATTCTTGTGCTCATTTATGATGTAAAGCAAAACAAACCTACATGTCCTTTTGAGGTACCCACTAACATGTCGATCTTTGGGGTACCCACTGACACGCGAAACTTGTGTGTACCTCTGTCCTAATGTCGGACAAGAAAGCTTTATTATTTATTCTTAATTCCCACACCAACTTGCAGGATTTCCCTTTATGATCTCTTTCATGGCTTCATCTCGTCTATTCTTATCCCATTAATGATTCAAACATATCTATAGTTTTCTTTGATCCAAACTGAGTGGAGAGTTGAAAGATTTTCTCGAATTCTTTCTAAATTTGATTCTATCTTTAAATCTCTTCGAACTTATTAGATCAGTGCAATCTATATTAAATAGTGAGTTGTCTATTTAGGCTTGTAGAAATTAAAGTATTAATTGATATAGTTTGATATACTGTACCTATTGCTTCTTAAATAAGTGCATCTATTGAGATGTTTTCTTCAACGATAAGGTAATAATGGAGTCCAACGTATATTTTTAAAATATCTTTATAAGCTCTATCTTATCTTACAATTTAACTAACTAATGGAGACCACTTACTAAAAATAGGTTTGTTAGCAATTCATGTAGAAACAAAGAAAAAATGATATTATTGCTTTCAAATTATAAATAGGTTTATCTTTGTTTTAAGGCAGTTCCCTGACACTTGTTTGCAGACATATACTCACATACAGAGTCGAAAAAGCTTTAACTCCAAACTAATTTCCCAATATATAAAAAATGACAAATACAATTTCCTTAGATTTCCCTAAGTTGTTTCAGTCCAACGATCCAAAATCCTTTAAAATGCACCCAATAAAAAAAAACTGATACAATCATATGCAAAGTTCTAAATGGCTTTATCAAGCAAAAATATGCATTTTCATAAGAACATGAGCATGAAAAGAAGGATTTGTGAAGGAAGGAGGTATTGGATTTCATACTCGTGTGGCTTTCAAGAGAGATCTGAGATCAATCTTATGAATGGGCTTGTACACCAATTGAGTGTGTCCCTTGAGCATTGAGATATTCTAGATCTACCCTCCATAGATCTCCTCCTAAAGCGACAGAATATGCCGTCCCTATAAATCAAGTCTTTTCTCCTTCTCCCCTAAGTGACTAAGAGTGCCTGAATATAAAGACCTCTCAGGGAGCACCTAGAATCCTCTAGAAGTAACCAAGAGATAAGCGTTGACAACCAGGCATGAGCCTTATCCTACCTTCTAGATAAATGAATAAGAATGTTAAGGTTGTAGACACCATGTGCCTAATTAGTATGCTAACTCCTATATCATAGACAATTCATGCATCAAGGAGGTACGCATACTTCTAGGTGAATAATTATTAAAATAATTCACATTACTTTATTTAATATTCAACTGACCCTTTTTAATTAATTTATTATTATATATATATATTTTTAAATCTCATGTACTTATAATGCAATTCATGACTTTTTTAATAAATTTATTTACTTTCCACTTTAAAATTTATTTTTGAAACTTAATTAATAAAATATTTATTAACTTAAATAGTAATATTATTTAACATTTATTTAAATAAAAGAACACTAACATATTATTATTAAGTTAAATAAACATTATCACATTCCAACTTTGAACTTATAGTTTTCATCTCCAAATTTAATTATTTTATTTAATTAATTTTCCAATTAATTACATAAAATTAAATAATAAAATATCATATTAATTTTCCATTTAATTAAGTCATTAATTAAATCTTTTAATTAGACTTAATTAGTAGAAAATACACCAAGAACTCACAAAGTAAGATACGAATATATATCATAGCAAACTGCAAACTAGGGTAGGCACTACAGTTGCATGATCAAATTCTCAGGATGTTTGGTGATTTTCTAGCTTTCATAATTGTAAGAATTTTTTTATAGATCTAATACCATGTAAGAATTTGCCTAAGGCAATAATTCAACACCAAGATCAAGAAGCTCAATAGATAGCACAAGAGAGACTAATGATGATCAAATGAGAATCTCAATAATGAACAAAATGATAATGGATATCAGATGATTGGATACCAGATAATTAGATAAATACTAGAAGTTCTTGTATATAAAGGCAACTAGAATGACTAGGAGTCAGTAAAGAGGTAAACATCACAACTAAGCACACACCCACCAAGAGTGGATTATCCTCCATTGAGCACAGGAGTTTGTGTGATGATGAGAGGATAAGTTTACATAGGTGTATCTCATAAAGAGATATTTTTGATTAGGTAAAAAAGGTTTTATAGGGATCTTGAAACCCAAATTTTTATAGCAAAAAGAGCGAGAATAAATAGTCTAAACAAACAAAAAAGCTGCCTCAAAAGGTTGGAAACAAAAGAAGGCTCGAAGCCAAAGTACAAAGGCGAGAGACAGAAAAGAAAAGCTAGGAAAACATGCTAGTGGCCATTAGTGTCCATGGCCTACAGGGTTTCTACAGCATCATTGTCCTTCTGACTGGCCATGCCTTCTTGGATCTTGGTAGGAGTGTTCATCTGGTTCCCCTGATTCACTTGGTCACTAGCTTGTTTTTGAAATTCATCCCGGTTGTATCCTTACTCTGTGTTTTGCTCCGCATCCCTTTCAAGGCCAGTTGTAGTCAGATAGTCCCCCAGATTGACAATATTCTCATTCAAGGTATGAAGGGTCTCTACTATCTATTTGGTGATTATTTGGTGGATAGAATCCAGCCCTTGAATCCTGATGGTCTTTGGAGACCTAGCCTCTATCTTTCTCCTGGCTACCCACCTGGTCCTTGCTCCCTCTGGCTTGCTGGTCCTTGTCAGTATCTTGGTTGTTGGGCTGGTTGCTCCTATCCTTCAGAGCCTCAATTTCCTAAAAAAGCCACTTGATGGAATGAAAGTTGTCAATCAGATTGTTCTTTGCATTATTCAGGAAGTTGAAACCAGTTTCTCGCACATTGTCAGAGATAACCAGAAGAGCTGGGTCAACGAGCTCGTCGCAGTGGGTGCTTCTATCAAGGTCCTCCAGCACCTGGATTTTAGCAGGTTCTCTAACAATCCCAAACTGACCTTGTCCCCATAGAAGTTCCTCCAAGCCCTCCTCTTGTTCTTTTTGATAACCTCCCCCCCTTTTTCAACCATGGTTTCAATCATCTCCTCTAGGGGTGAAATGGGAACCTCTTGAGAAAATTGGGTAGGGTGGGGCTAGGGGGCACATCAATAGGGTTGCTGGGATGTTCCTGGGGTAGGGCCTAGTTCACTTTTCTTTTCTTGGGGTTAACCTTGGGGACCATAGGGGTCACCACCTCCTTGTCATTATCTCTCCACTTATCTTCCATCTCACTATCCTTCCCCTTCTCTGAGTCCTCCTCCTTAGACTCCATATCAAACTCCACATCATCATGACTGGCCTCTTACACCTCCTTAGGATGAGGAGAGGGGGGGATAGGGGGAGGACATCTAGGGCTTTTCCTACTAGGGATGTGGGGATCACGTGTAACAGGGATAGCTTTGCTTGGGGTTTCAATTTTCTCTAATTTCACTACAAGCTCATCCCTGGAGTCAGAACTGGTAGTGTCCTCCAAGGCACTACTCAAATCCCCAATGGTTTTACCTCTAGTTTGGGTTTTCAAGAACTCATAAATCAAAAGCAAGAGACCCTCATGGAGGGCAAGATTTTTGACAGGGCATTTCTTGAACCCCTCTATATTCTTGGCCATGGAGGTGAAAATGAAGAAAGGAAAAGAAATTTTCACTTTGTGTCTAAAATGATTTAACAAAAGAAATGATGAGTCCTAATTCTATCAAACTTGGCGTCAAGAGTGACATATTCAATGATAATCCTGAGAACATACCTCCAAAACTTTTTGATGGAATCAATATCGTAGTAGGTGTCAATCTTGACCAATTTTCTTTTCTCCTTATCATCCTTAACAAAGTCATTGACAACGTTGCCAAACATCTTCTTGTCCCTGTAGAAGTTTAGGCCATCCTGAGAAAAGCCAGTCACCTCCGCAATGAGACCCTCAGAGATTTGGTGGGAAACACCATCAATTTTGACCCTGCTATTTTGCCAAGAATCAACCATAGCTTTAGTAACCCCCACATCAAATCCATGAAGCTTCTCTATGAATTTGGTTATGCCTCCCTTCTGGAGCTTTCTCCAGACCTTCCTCTTCTCTTTCCATCTCTCCGCTTCCCCCAATAGCTCTCTTCTGATCCTTTCTCTCACAATTGCAATTTTCGGCTCAAAAAACCCTAAACCACTAGCAGTATTGCCGAGTTCAGAGTAGCAGAAGGCGCTTAGAGCAAAAATAAATTTGCGCGTGTTTATGGAATTTTTTTTGGCTTCCTTCAACTCGTGTCTTTAGTACACGTAATTATGGAGCAGAGGGGGTTCCACATAACTCCAAATAAATCCCTTTTTGAAGTATGATTTTGAAAATCCTATCATCATTAAAAAGACATTATGTTGGTGCCGTGGATTTTCTCCTTTCGGATTAGCTCAATCATCGCCACCAAAAAATCATTATTGCTTCCCCATGTCATCACTGAGTTGCAAGCAACCACTTCGTTGGTGAACTAGTCAATGACCGTGTTTGCTTCATGATAAATGTGGCTGATGTGGTAGTTTTTAAATTTCCTTAAGTCTGATTTAAGGTCCTCAATAATGCTTTCAATGGTCCAGGAGGGTTTAGTGACTCCTAAAATGCAATTTATCTCATAAAGAGATGTTGTAGACACCAAGTGCTCTAATAAGTTGCTAAGTCCTGTGTTTTCAACAAGAAAACTCATATGTCTATGCATATTCCTAAGTAAACTTAAGTAAAGTGTAATAATAATTAATTATTTATACTAACACCCCCCTTAAGTGCAACTTAGGGGAATGCACTTGAGCTCACAAAGCTAAATGCAAGATGCAATGTGGGTCCCAACTACTAGGCCATGTTGGGTACCCATGTACAAATGCAATGCTCTACATACAATGCTATGCAATGCAATCTCTCTGAAAATGGAGAAAGAGGGAAAACCTCATGGGAAAACCTTTTCCAAAAAGAGAGATAAGTACAATAAAGTAGAGAAGAGTCATGTGACCTCCCCTAGTATGACATACATCATGCATGTATAAGCATATATTCCCCATAAGAAAAAATACATGATGGTATCCCCCAATTTTGAATAATCTCTTGCAAGGATGCCATGAACATAAAAAAGTATCCAATGCCTACAAATGACATTTCTCCCTTTAGGAAGAAGATACACCAAGTATAGGTGCAAGTATACTTCCCATTGTGGATAGGAAGATGGATGAGGAATCCATATGTAGTATGCTATGGATGCTGCCTCTGAAGTCTACTCATATGTTGATAGGTCCTTGATGAATGTAGGTGCCACAAGCCAATATGGTGGATGCCCAAAATAAGGTGGCAAACAAGGTAACATGTCCATGTATGAAAGTGAATCAAACTCCAAAGAAAATGAATCATCCTTATAGGAAGATATGGGAAGGAAAGAAATGTAGTCTCCCCTCAATGATAAATGCACACCCATGAAAGAAGCTCCTTCATGACTGAAGAAGCTGTACTATGAAAACTGAATGGTGTTCCTCCTTGTAGGAAGAAGTGGTGCCATAGGTATAGTAGAGAATGCTACCCAACTAGTAGGAAGAATCATCAAAAGATATGATGTCTGAGGAAAATGGAATACAATCTCCAAAGACTGATATGTCTCCTTTGAAGTAAAAGAGTCCTCCTCCAACTACTGAAAAGAAGTGTCCAAAATTATGTCAGTCTTAAAAGAAATATCAAGTGGTTGAGGGTTAGATTATTCCCTCGCAACAAGTGAAGAATAATTCTCCTCAACAAAGAGAAAGTGGATGTCATCAATAATGTCTCCTACATCTTCAATGTAAGACTCCACAAGCAACACTACAATGTTTGGAAGGAAGTCATCCCATGGAGCTGAAATAGGAAGACATGGTGTTTCCTACTGCACTGAATCATGAGCATTTGTGGCTGGAACTGGATCAGTAGAAGTAATAGGAGCATCAAGAGGTATGATCTCAATTTAAGTTGTAGGTACCACAACTAGAGTGACTAGAGGTAGAATGTCCTCTGGTAATGGAGGGACTCGTGGATCTCCATATGCTTCCCAAAGACACATCCAAATGTCATGAGGACTACTTTCCTTACTAAGAGGAGAAAAAGATTCCTTACTCATACTGTTATACATAAAGCAAAGAAGAAGAGAAAGATGTCCCCAATTAGTATTAGGTGGAAATATCTTCAAATATAGATAAGGAAACACTTCGTTGTGTTCTCTTAGATGATCAATCATCAAAGTACTCCATTTTTGATAGTTCCTTTTTGTCAATTTGAATCTTAAACCAAAGTGACACTTTTGACTTGACTCCATGAGATCAAATAATGTAACACCCCTAAAATAAAAAAAAGAAATCAAAGAAACCCCCCTTAATGCATGATTTGGCACTTTTTATTTAGTGTGATTACAATGACCACTTGCCAATTTAGGGCCTAAGTGGACTTCTAATTTTTTTGGTTACAACAATGAATATGAAGCTATATCAGACTCAACAAGTTAAGAAACAAGGCCTCTCAAGGATCTAATTAATTACAAGTTCCAATAGGCCAAAATTAGACCAAAATTTGAAAGTACTGTCTACTCAAAATTACTCCAAAATGATACCAGATTTGGAAAGTAGACAAAAAAAATGCACTCTAGAAAAAATAGCACCTGAATATGTGTCCAAATGAGCCTGAACTAGGCCTTTGAAGTTGTAAAAATTGAGATTTGCAATTTGCAGGAAAATTCAAGAACATAGATCTCAAACATCCTACACCAATGTGTAGGTCAAAAAATTCTACCCCAAAACAAAAAAAAAAATTGCTCAAAAAAAGGAGTCTGTATAAGGGAGATATTGCTCTTTGAAAATCACCTCTGTAATTATTTTTCTTCAATTGCTACCATCACACCTCCAAAAATCAAATGACTCTAGATTTCACCTTAGTTGTTTAATTTTGATGAAACAAAAGTCAATTTAGGGGTTTTTTGACCTTCTAAATGTGATACCAACATCTGATTTGCACCAGCAAGCTCCAATCTTGACCTACAAAAAAAATCTCTCAAATGGCTATGCAATGAAGCTCTCATGGCTCTGATACCTTGTAAGAATTTGGTATAGTTCTGATACCATGTATGAATTTTCCTAAGGGAATAATTCAACACCAAGATAAAGAAGCTTAGTAGATAACACAAGAGAGCCAAATAGTGATCAAATGAGAATCTCAATAATGATCAAAATGATAATGGATATCAGATGATTGGATACCAGATAATTGGATAAATACTAGAAGTGCCTATATATAAAGGAAACTAGAATGACTAGGAGTCAAAAAAGAGATAAACATCACAATTAAGTACATGTTCACCAAGAGTGGATTATCCTCCATTGAACACAGGAGTTTGTGTAATGATGAGAGGATAAGTTTACATAGTTGTATCTCATAAAGAGATGTTATAGACACCATGTGCTCTAATAAGTTGCTAACTCCTGTTGTCAACAAGCCAACTCATATGTCTATGCATATTCCTAAGTAAACTTAAGTAAAGTGTAATAATAATTAATTATTTACACTAACAATAATTATAGCAATGTGCGTTTTATTTTCACAGCATAATCTTTTACTTTGTATTATTTTTCTTATTTTCTTGAGTGATTGTTGTTTATGGGATTATTTTATAAACTAGTTGTTAATGCTTTGTATTGCCTTATGATTTATAGATTAGTTTTATTTGGAGTCGTGAGTTTAATTTCTAAAATTTTATTATTTCTACTATTCATGTTGGACTTAACTAGTCACAATGGAATGATTGACCAACAAAGTGGTGATGACCAAATTGTTGGATCACAAGGAATCTAGCCTTGAGTAAGCATTGAAGTGTTGCCATTGATTGGCAACCAGTTAACAAGAAGATTGAATCATTGTAAGGCAATGCAACCACTTGTAGATTGGCATAACGGTCACAATAAGAGATAGGATAAATACAAGCCTATGACTGTGAGATAAGAGAAAAAGTTAGATGGTCACATTTGAGTCACCATTGATATAACAAGACTTTGAGAGAGTTTGATAGTGATGTGACATGTATGTAGAGAGAAGCAACTGAAGTAACAAAAGAAATCAAGGACACAAGTCTAGGATGCAAATTGATATGCAAACAAGCCTATACATATAGGCACCTATGCATAGGTATTCATGGGTAGTGTGTGAATATGCTCACTTATGTATTTCAAATTTGAATTGATGATTTGAGAAGGATAATTTTTAGGGTTTTGACACCCAAATTGATTGAGTGGATTTAAGGAACATTAAAACTTCATTTTAAATGTTGTTGTTGCTAGCTTATGATCAAGGATCTCTAGGAGACAAACAAGAACCTAAAGATCACAAAGAAGAATGAAAAAGAGGTAGTGAAAAAATATTGTTCATCGAGAAAATCCAAAACAAAGAAAGGGAATTATAATATCTTCATAGAGTATCATAGTGGATCTACAAGGTAAGTTGTGACACATTCTTAGATCTAATTTTAAGTTTTCTTTCTGAACATTGCAAATATTGTAATCCTATATTAGACATATGTGTAATAAGTGCTAAAAATCCTCTAACAAGGTATATCTCAAAAAGATATCAAAATCCTCTAATGAGATAGCCTTAATAGGTTGTTTTAATTCTAACAAATTACTTTCATTCCTATTAGGACGAGTTCTTAGAAGGAATAGATGTAAGCTTTTAACAAGGCACCCTTTTACTTGCAAGGAAAGGCTAATGGGTATCTTACTCCTACCATGGTTTTCACCCTCATATTGTGGGTTTCCACATAAAAATATCTATGCCATTGATGTATGCTTCTTTGTATGATCTTGTATAGTTTTACTGCATTTCATTTGTTATTGTTTTGATTATAAAAGAACTAGTATCAAGGATTGTGAACAAGGTTTCTATCTAAATTGGTAGAATAACTTGTAATGAGTCACTCCCCAATACTGATTGGGGCCAACAATTGGTATAAGAGTACATACCCTAGTAGTAAAAAGCCTTACAACTTGAGGGAAGATCAAATGGAAGCCACTACACTTTAGAGATAGCCTTACTCTTCATAGACACTATTGAAGACTTGATAGACAAGTTGAGAGAATCCCTAGAAAAAAGAAAGAAATTAATGAATAAGTTGGGTGAAATCCAAAAGACAATAGATAAAATTGAAGATAAAAGTGATTATGAAGAATCAAAGGAAAAAATCTCAAAACCCATGATAGAAAATGAAAAGTTAACTAGAAGGATCAAGACAACAGAAAAGGAACAAGAACACTCAATAGTAAGAATGAGTGAAGTACATGGTGAAAAAGGAAGTGCCATTCTTTCAACAGATCAAGCCTATGAAGAATTAAGAATAACTCAGGAAGTTAAGAAATATGCTAAAGATTTGGTGAAAGAAAAAGAAAACAAAATGACCATGATGGAAGAAGAACACTGATATATTAGGCAAGAAAATAGTGTCTTGTAGTAATATTGTCAAGAAAAATATGAATATTTAGAAGTCCTTAAAAAAGAAGGAAAGTAGATGGAGAAGCATATTCATCAAATGATGGATACAGGAAAGGACATTAAAGAGGAAAATGAAAGGACGATGAATTCATATGAAAGCACCAAGAAACTGGAAGTGAAACTCAAAGCTCAAAAGAAGATCACAAGATCAATTGGTCCAAGATTTGAAGAAATCAACACAATAGAGAAATCAGAGTCTTCAAGAATAAGAGACTCTATCCTAATAAAGAACAAGAAGGCACCAAAGAAAGGTATGCCATCAAAAAAACCTACTTTTTATTATTGTGGTAAAGTAGGACACATGTCAAAATATGTTGGCATAGGAAAACCATGCCCGATATTCAACATGCCTATAGAGGCTACTATAATCTATGCCACTTGTATGGACATAATGCACATGAGTGTAGGGATTTTACAAGAGAATAAAGTTACTATTACCAGTGTAACATATATGGTCATAAGAATAAGGACTGTAGATTAAAAGTACGATCAAATCAAGCATCTCCAAGCACATGGAGACACACTAGGAATAATAAGTTTGTAAGATAGTCTTGCTCTACTCAAAGAAATAATGGTCACTTTGCATCCCACTAAAAGTTAAGGAAAGATTAGATGAACAACACTAGACCATGGAACAATATAGGTATATCATGCTACAAATGTCTCAAAATTGGTCATACCACCAAAAATTGCTGGACACAAATAAAACCTAAGCTACAACATAATGGAAAGAAAGAAAAAGAAAAAGTCATTGATATTACACAAGTCAACATGGACTTTGCTAAGGTGTGGACCAAAAATAAAGTAGAAAGCACTAAATCCAACTTGGAGAGGATGTAAGCTCATTGAAGAATGGTGAAACTTTTGAATCAAGTTAAGCTAGAAAATCTTAAGGGGTTATACAAGAGAAGTAAGTCTTGTACTGGTCCCTATATACAAATTGGTAGGTCACGAAGAGTGATGCCTCTAAATGCTAAAAAGTGGTCATGCTTTACCTGTCAAGACAAGATAGGTTGTCCCTTAAACTTAACCATTGGATGGGTTATGAAATAATTTATTACACAAAGGAAGAGGTAAGAGACACCTTTACCATTAGAACCTCAACATTGCTTTTACTGCGAGATTTATAAATAGGCACATCACATAGTGAATATCACTTTACAACTATGAGAATTCAAGATATTTCATATTTTTGAAACCCTAACTATCAAAAGTGTGACTTTTGTGGGAATATGAGTGAGAAAGTGATAAGGAACCCTAGAACTAGACAAGTACACCCAAGTGTGTGAAAGGAATCAAATTAGTATATCGACTTAACAATGGCACATGAACAATATTTTGAGTTGTATGATGTTGAAATGTAGATGGAAAAGAAGATGATTGACTAGTCTATGAGCCAATTGAGAAAAAATTAGATAAGAAAGATATGATGGGAACCCTATCCTCACTCCCAAGCAATGTTTTACTAGTTGATGACATGAGATCCTATTTAAAGGAAAAGATAACGGAGTTAGGTGATAGGGAAATCTAGACAAAGTATGAGGAGTTCCATCACAACAATAAATGAAAACCATGTTTTGAGGATCTACAAGACACAACCGTAGCCCATATAGTTTACATCCCAAATTTCTTCAAGGATGAATGAGTTCAATTCTTGTTTAGCAGAGTGCACAATGAGTACATGTGGCTTGAAAAACCCTATGAAATCACAAAATAGGTGATTGAAAGAGTTACAGAGTTTAGCAGAATTGGAATATATTTGACCATCAAGAAATATAAGCCAATTGAAGTGGTAGGATTAATTGGATGCTATTATGATAAAAAGATGTGTTCATTGAATGATATAAAAAATGAAAAGGTAAAGTTTATAAAAATGGTGATTTTTCACTAGCTCTATCACTTGAGCATGATCAATAGGGTGCTAAGAAGAGCGATGTATGGAGTACACCAAATAATAGTCGAACACACCACACTTAGTCTAAGTTGGTGGTTGCACATTTATATGATGGAGAATCTAGAAAGATTAAATAAAACATGGTTCCATATTAGTTTATATATTTTTTACTTCAAGGTTGAATTTCTTGGATTTGTGAAATTTTAGTGGAAGTCAAAGAACCACATCACAACACAAATTATAAAGATGTACAACAAATTTGGTAATAGTGCTCCTAACTCACTTGACAAATATTTCAAGGAATTTTAGTAAGAGATGCACAAAAGGAGGAGGCTACCCTTGAATTTGGTTATGGATTACAAAATAGATATTTATTTCTTAGTAAGAATAGATATGTGCATAGTACAAGAGGTTCAACCAAAAACCCACAAGTTGACCGAACTATCAAATGAAGTTGATGAAGAATAAACAAAAAAGCACAGTAACTAACTACTAGCAATGTCAATTGATTATGATCAAAAAAATTTCAATATAGTTGATGAAAAGATGAATGAGCTTAACAAGGAACAATATGCAGTTGCTGGAGAGAAAAAGAAAAAGAAGAAGAAGAGAACATGTCAAAGCATGCAACCAATTGAAGAGGAAAGAGTGCAAGAGGGTTAGGAGAGCCCTTAGATGGAGCCTAGAGGCGAGCGCTCACTTGAGCCAAAATTGGTAGAGGAGGTCACCAACAAGAAGATTCCCACTATTGATAAACCTCCAATGGTAGAAATGTATAAGAGGAAAATCTCAGAGAAGGACAATAAAAATCCTCCAACTCCACAAGAGGAAGAAGAAAATAAAGAAGAAGCAAAGATAGAGAGTCTCAAATCATTAAATGATGACAAGAAACTTAATTTTAATTGATGATATAAAAATAATGGTAACTACAATAAATTAAAGAATAGGTGTTCAAAGTTCACCAAGGAAAATAAGAATAAAATTTTAAATTCTTTATTATTAAGTATAAGAGCATTCAATAGAACACCAGGGTCCATCAAAGCACTAGTTCCCAGTGAGCTTTACACAATGATTGGAGAAATATGGAAAAATGGAATACTTGAGTGCAATAATATGCTAGATGCTCTAGCCAAAATAAGACTTGACCTAGTTGATAATGAAAGAGTCAGACTAGTCAACTCATGTAAAAAAGATTTCAACATGCTAACAAATGTAGCACTGGTAACAATAGGTTTGAAAAGAGAAACATTTTAGAATGCAAATAAATTTTGGTCAAAACTATATAGTCAAGATGAATATAGCTTGATAGAGATGCTTGACCCAAAGTAAGTGCAACAAGAAAAGGAAAAGAAGAAAGAAACAATCAAGACAACACAACTAAAAGGTTAAAAAAAGTAATCAAAAGAAAAACCTACTGCACCTGCCAAGCAAAGGACTCAAATGAGTCAAGATATGAACATCAAACCCAAGGATAGTGGAGAAGTAAAATAGGATCAAACCACCATAATACCACTAGAGGTGGAAGAAAATTAGAAAGATGATACACATACTACTAAGATTCATCTAAAGATTATTGATGTCACAATGATGGACTCAAGTCCAAAGGATATAGAAAAGGATAAAGGTCAAGATGTGACTAGTGCCTCAAAGAAAGTACATAAAGGTGAGAATGAAGGAGAGAAAACCAAACAAAAAAATGAGGAGACTGATGTTGTAAATGAAGAACAAAATGTGCCTACAATGGTGATCCCTAATGACACAATGGGACATGCTACACAAGAGGAAGAACCAAAAAAAAATTGAACAAGAATAGAGGCAAGATAATTTCCATGATCACAAAAGTAGAAGACTCCTATAGAGACATGACCATTTGTGACACTATCCAAAGGACATAGGATCTTAAGGAAGCTAGAGAAAGAAATAGGAAAAATAAAGGGAGATTCAAAGGAATCCGACAATAAGAAGAATAGCTAAGGGAGACATTAATCTTCAAAACTTCTCTCATCATCCACATTAGAGGATGAAGGAGAAATATAAGAAGTTTATGTTGAAGAAAAAATTAAAAAAAGAAAAAACTCTTTGAAAACGTAGATGAGATGGGAAAGTACCCTAATAAAATCAATAATAAAGAGTTAAGAAAATATATGAGGCTCATGTAAAAATAAAAAATAATGAAATTATCTAGCAAGATACATGAAAGGGCCATCACATTGGTAAAGGCCAAAGACATGTTTTAGCAATTGGCACCCAAAACCTTGTACATGAAAGACGATGATTTGGTAAGCTACATCAATTTTTTCGTAGATCATCTCTATGACAAGGCATAGAAGATAACATAGGTCTTGGAATAATAGGCTCCAATGAAAACCTTGGAGAAGAAAATAAATCTTGTTCAAGACAATAACTAGGAGTTAATATCTCTAAAAGATGAAATATTAGAAGTATTGAATGACATAACCCCTATATTTTAGAAACCATGCACATAATGCACCTTGATAGGAGATCTAGAGTAGAGATGAGAGAAAGATCAACTTGAACTTGATGAAGCCATCCAAGCTTACAATCCATCACAAAAATGAGCCTCAATGTACACATCAAAGCTTCATAATACTATCTACCTAGTACATTAGCTGAGAGAAGAAGAGAAGAGAGAATTTTGACTGATGAAAGTATAGTGTTTCCTATCCCTAGTGGTAGGGATCATTAGAAAACATCTAAAGGATGTAGATGCTTAGATAACAAAGACACTAGTAGATACAAGAAGTTATTGATAGGAAACATGCTAATATTGTGAGTGGAACATTCACTTTCACTCACTTGAAGGAGTCACAAGAGACTCATCTAAATACAACAAGGGAGAGTTACTATAGAGCCATGCGAGTTAGCATGCAAATAATATTAACAAAGATTGTAACATTCACAAACCAAAACAATGCTCACATATAGATTAGACAAAGAAGTTGCAAAAGAGAGTACAAATTGAAAGAAGAGAAGCCTTCAATGGATGAAAGATGATGTATGGGGCGATTGTGTATTCCTACATGGTAAGGGCATTATTGAGTGATTTATTCTGCAAAGGGGCATTATAAGTTTGCATAAGAGTTGATTATCAATTGTGAAGGGAGAGGGCTTCATTTATAAGCCAATGATGTGAGGATAGAGGACCAGGATGCAAGGATGGATGAGGGATGATGGAAGGCTAGGATTGAAGGAGAGGGAAGCACATGGATTGTGCTTCTTCAAATCCATAGCCTTATGACAAGTGTCAGAAGGGGATTGGATGTGAGGGGAGGGTCAAAATAGATGGTCAAAGGGAGTTATGAGGGAGAATGAGTGTGGAAGAGGGATGTAAGAGGCTTTAAAGAGCCTTCAATACATGTAAGAGCCTTTAAGTCATTTGGATAGGAATGTAAGAGGGATGGGATGGGAGTTTGACTTTGGTTTGGCTTAGGACTTCTTAGCCCTTGGTTAAAGTTTTGCACATATTTAGGGAAAGGTTTAGGTTTAGATTAGGAGGGAATTAGGATGAAAGTAACATGTTAGAAGGATGCAAGTGGGATAACACTCAATGAGATAGGTTAATTAGTTGGCTAAGTGAGGTTAACATGGGTGAATGAGTTGGATTTAGCTAATGATAGGGATTTAGGAATAGTTAGAGGTTGGGGATTGATTTATTAAATGATTTGTTTAATAGAAGGGGATTTTAGGATGGATATTATGAATTTACTTAATTTAATAGGATAATAGGGATTTAATTGATTATTAGACTTTTGATTGTCATTTAAATTTGTCACTTGGACTATAGTTAATTAGACAAATTAATTAACTAAGGGATGACATTGAATTAAGTAAATATTAAATACTTAATTAATAATGTCTTAGGAGATGAATAAATAGGATTAGTTAAATGATGTAATTAGATTTAGGTGTCTACATTTTGTCCCTCTTTGACATAGTGTTGGAACAACACTATTTCGAAGGAGTTTGAAGATATACGACATGAAGAAGATTTTTAAAGGAACAAAGTTGCCCCACTATAAAAAAGAAAGAGGGGAGACTAACCTATGTGATTCCCCCTCAAGAAGGAATTGGGGAGCAAAGATGAGGCCTGAAGGCTTCTTGAATAGTATGAGAATTTGGGGCAAGAGGGAGGACTCAGATTGGATAAGAGAGGAGTAATAGGGACTTAAAATCTCACGATGGGAGAATGAGATAGAGGAGATCAATGTACATGAGAAGAAACATGGGTTAAGGAATTGGGGTGGGGATGGAGGGGAGGTTGATTGTTTAAAATGAACCCTTGGGATAGTAGTTATGGGATGAAGGGGGAGGGGGGGGGGGACTTTGGATACTATGGGATTGATAGAGTGGCTGGATCATGATTGTAGTATTGATTGGATTGGATACTTGGATAGGATTTTGTCTTGGATTGGGTAGGATTCTAAAAAAGGGGCATGTGTTTCTATGGAATGGATGGGTGAGGAAATCCATTGAAGCTTGAGTGTGGGATTGTTCCAAAGAGGATCACTACCATGTAGTTGAGCACTGAGTTTGATATAGGAATATCAGAGACATGCCAAGGTTACAAAGAACATTAAGGCTTTTTCACCAATATTACATAGGACTGACTCAAAACAAACACAAAAGGGTTTCCCCAGTATCACACATGATTCCTAAAAGAATCCAAGTGGGAATGATACTATGTCACCCAAAAGAAAATGATATTTCCTAAGTGCACCATTTAACCACAAGTGATCACAATGTTTGGAATATGTAAGGGTCACATTCGACTAACTCACAAGTGGAAAAGAAAGAGATGAAAGACCTGATTAAGACCTTGTTCTTGAATTGTCTCATTTGCAACACACTGTGATATAAAGGATCATGAAAAATTTGAGGAGGGAACAACCAAATCAGTTAGAAAAGATACTATAAGAACCAAAATTAAAATCTCAAAAAGAAAATAAATTGAAAGCAAATATAAATCCATAAAAAGGGAACCCTTTTCCAAAGAGATCGAGAGGACTAGATACTGATGAACCAAGGTCAAACATGAGGAAGGATGAATCCTATAAGAAACTATTGGTAGTATCTGGGAATATGATGACATGAGATGGGAAATCAAAATCCTTTGGAGAATACATTAATGACTAGGGATTTCGTATAAGGATGCATTAAAGTACATAACTAAGAGAATTGCAATTTTTGACCAGACATGAACTAAAAAAATAAAATTGAGATATATACAATAAGAATAAGAAAAGGAAGGACTTTGGGATATACAAAAAATTGACCAAGATATTTACAAGGAGCATTGTAGAAAAGCTCAATAGGATAGGATAGTAGAATTGATTAGATATAGAACAATGTGAAAAAGCTCAGAATGAGGTGATAGTAGAAATTAATTAGATACAATACACTGATTATAATATAAGGGTATGATATATGGATATGATACATAGATATGATACAAGGGTATGATACACATGGGAATTCCATGATATAATATACTATTCTAATTTGATTTCCAAGCTCAGGAATTGGGATAGTGATATAGATGTTGCTACGATGCTGGAACATCATGGGAACATGGGGAGATGGATGAGCAGCTACAGGGAGAGGGTGTTAGAGCATAGATTTCTAATAGATAATGGGAAGGCCAAGTACACATGGCACCTATTGCTAGGTTTTCACCAGGATACCAATCCAAGGTGCTTGAATTGACAAGTTTTCACCATTAGGTGCTTATTTTTTTAAAACTATTTTTTATTTTCCTTTTCAAGATTAATAGGATACACTGAGGGGCTCAAGTATAGAACTTCCTAAGGTGAATGATTTAGAGTTTCACTTTCTAGTGTTGATAGCTAATATGCTCCTGAGCCAAAAGATGCTATAACAATATATGGACTAAGCCATGTGGGCTCAAAATTTCCCTTCTTTTCTTGATCTTCTTGGACTTTCATGTTTTCTTTGAGGATCATGTCACCTGCTTAAAATTTTCATGGGTGAAACTTCTTGTTGAAGTTGCACTTGAGTCAATTTTGATAAACTATGAGGTGTTCATAAGCTTGTTGCCTTCTTTCATCTAGTAGATCTAGCTGTATGAGTCTGATGATTCTGTAGTCCTCATCCAATATTTTTCCTCATAAAAATATGCACAAGGATGGGAGTTCAAGCTCAAAAGGTAGGATTAGTTTGGCACCATAGACCAAGGAGTATGGAGTTGTGCTTGTGGATGTACGAAATGAGGTGCAACAAGCCCATAAGGCTAGGTTGATTTGTAGATGCCAATCACAGTCAGATCATTGACAACTTTCTTAAGGATTTTGAGTAGGGTTTTATTAGTTGCCTCAGCCCAACCATTACCTTGTGGAAAGTATGGGTTGGAGAAATGATGATGAATGTGGAGGGAGGTGCATAACTCTTCCATATTGAGGTTTTCAAAGTTACTACCATGGTCTATGAAAATGGTAGCAAGGATAACAAAGCGAAATATAATATGGTAGAGGATGAATTTAGATACCTAAACTCCTATGGTAGTGACAAGTGGGATAGAATCAACCCACTTGGTGAAATAATCTGTAGTAATGATGATCCATTTGTGGCCTTTTGAAGATAGGGGTGTAATGACAATGACAAGGTCAAAACCCCATCATGCAAATGACCATGGTGGTGTGATAGGTTAGAGATCTTGAGCTAGAGATCGTATCAAATTTCATTTTGTTGACAATGTAGACACCTTTTGAAAAATTCAAAAGCATCATGCTCAATAGTAGGCCAATAGTAACCTACTCTCAAGATTTTTCGTACTAGGACTATACCACTCGTGTAAGCACCACACAGTCTAACATGTACCTCTTTTAATGCCATAGCGGTCTCATTTTGGTCTAAAAACTGAGAAAGCATATCATGATAACCTCAATGATATAGGGTATTAGCTATGATAGTGTAGTGGGATGCTCTACAAATAAAGTTTTGGCATTGGGTTCATGTGAGGTGAGGGGATATGATACTATTTTTTAGATAAGCATGAATTTCATGGTACCACAGAGATTGGAGACCAACCAAGATACATACTCATGTTGATTCATCATTCTCATATGCAGGCTTTTATAGCTACTCAAGTAAGAACTCATACTATGTAGCTTCTTGAGAAATTTCCAAGAGTGAACCAATAGCAGCAATTGCATCTACAACCTTGTTTTGTAACCTTGGTACCTGTGTGAAATTGATTTGGGTGCAATGTTTCTTTAATTGATCAATCAATTCCTTGTAGAGTAGTATCTTGTCATCCTTTTTTTGGTATTCATCAAGCACCTATTTGAAAATCAACTATAAGTCTTTAATAACTTTTACTTTTGTGATGTTGCATTCAATTGTTGTCTTGAGCCCTGCAATTAGAGCTTCGTACTCCAAGATTTTGTTGGTGCATTGGAATAATAACTTGAATGCTTTGGTAAGATAGTGGTGTAGGGAACCTCCCTAATTTTTTTTGGAGTGATTAATGGTTAGTCAAGTGTGGGTATGTGCTTAATAAGTTCCAAGAGTCCTTGGAGTGCAACCAATCCACATGTAAGAACCAAGTTTCTCACCAAGTCCTTGGTTGCTCAAAAGTTTCTCATTGAGCCAAATTTTATGAATAGGTCAAATATGATTAGGGATGGATAAATAAGGTCATTTATTGCCTAAATAGGTCCTAGGTGAACCCATTTGGACAAAATTCCTAAGAAGAAGAAACGAAAATGGAATTTTTGGAGGTTGTAACTACCAATTATTATGTATATGATCATGGAATATCATATTTTCAAATGTTGGAATGTTTACCATCAGATTATGCACATATGGGACTACTGTAAAGATAGTTTCTTGAGTTTTTCATTGCTTAATGGTGTAGTACAGCTATGTACAAATTGGGCTAGGAGACAAAGTTTATGATTTTTTTAGATTATTATTTCTTGGTTCTTTTTCATATTCAAAACTTGTGCTAAAGTCATGAAGTTTGCAAGATATAGCATTTTCTTGCTGACTGGCCTATGAACTACCTTCATAGGGCTATTTGTACAAAAATGGCTCTAACCTAATCACCCATAGTGGAAAATGCATGAAACTTGGTGGGATGATAGGTTAGATAGTGTACATAGTGTTTTGGTTTTGTTTTGAATTTTTATGATTAATTTCCAAGCCATGGAGTGATTCCTTAGGTTGACTACTAGGAGTATGTGAGCCTAGATAATTTTTGGAAGTTGGTACAAAGCACACCCATGATCAAGCAAGGTCTAAAAAATGGTGTTCCTTGATCAAAGCCCTATTATTCCATCTTGAGTGTACAAGTGGAATGGAAGGTTGGCTTGAGGTTTTAAGAGTTATAGAATCTTTTTAGTGTTGATTGGTCTGGAGGCCTACAAATTAGGCTAGAAACTAGGGCTTAAGATTGAATAGGGTTATGGGTGTTGTGAAGCTCTAAAAATTTGGAATCTTGGAGTGCTAACGGATAGATTTTAGATTCCTAAGGTGGGGTTGTTTGGAAAGTTGGGGGGAAGAGTCTTGGAGGATTGGATTGGTGGAAAGGACAAGAAATAAGAATCATTAGATGATTCAAGATTAGAACCTTTAATTAAGTTTTTATTTGTTGGAACCATAGGCCCATTGCATCAGAGTGGTATTGAAGCCTACTTTTAATTTGGTGTATGTCAGACATGGAATACCAAGAGGCTGACAATATGCCACCCAAGGCAATGAGAAAGGGTGCCATAATGGATTTGATCAAGGATCTATTGGCCAAAGCCAACCAGGAAGACCCAAAAAGTAAGAAGAGAATCACAGAATGGGTGGATGAGAGTGAGGAAGAAGATGGAAGCCTCATAGGGAAGACATTTGATAGGTACAAGGATCCTAAGGTGGATCAAGATAAGAAGGTGTTTTTGGATTCCTTTAAGTCTCTTAACAAAGACATTATAGAGCATATCCCTTACTATAGTGGTAGTTTGAATGGAAAGGAATTAATAGATTGGTTGGGAGCTATAGAAAATCAATTTGACTATAAGGAGGCACAAGAAGAGAAGAGAGTTAGCTATACTAAGGATAGGCTCAAGGGATCAACACTAGTATGGTGGAACATGATGCAACATGATAGGGTAGCAACAAGGAAGAAGAATATTGTGTCTTAAGATAGGATGAAGATTAGGTTGAGGGGCCAATTCCTACCCACAAATTATGAGATTCAGATATATTAGAAGTTGCAAAATTTGAGACAGAGAGACCTCACTATGAATTCCTATACTAATGAGTTTAATAAGCTAAGCCTAAGGGAAAGAAGGCAAGAAGAAGAAGTGGAAAGAGTGGAAAGGTACCTCATTGGGCTAAGATAAGGGATTCAAGATGAGATCAACATGATGGCTCTTGATAGTATGCATAAGTTTTTTCAGTTAGCCTTAAGGGCAGAAGAAAAGGCTAGGAGAAGGCATGATTCTCAACAAAGAGGTAGAAGTAACAAAGGTTTCATAGGCAAGGACAACTTTGGTAGAGGACTAGGACCAAGTAGGCTAGAAGAAACCTAAACCAATGATAGCTATGGGGGTAACCAAAACATGAACAATTTTCGAAGGGGGGGATATAGAGGAAGAGGACTACCTAGGGGTAGGTTCCAGTCCCAACACAGAGGCAATACTATTTTTACTGGAAAATGTTACAACTATAACCAAGTGGGCCATACTATGGGTAGATGTCCTAAGAATGCTTCCTCATCATCCATGGTAGAAAGGAGAACACAATTAGTGCAAGAAGATGAAACTAAAAGTTTCACATGACCTATTTCCAAGGCAATGATGAAAATTTAATGTTGAGAAGAACCTTGCTCAAAGTCCCTAATGTGGTTGAACCACCCCAAAGAAAGAGGTTTTTTAAAACAACTTACAGGTTACATGGGAAGATTTTCAAAGTAATAGTGAACTTTGGCTCCACTGAGAACATAGTGTCTACAAAGATGGTAGATAAGTTGAACCTCAGGAGGGTACCCCACACTACTCCCTACAAGATGTCTTGGTTGAACAAGGGCTAAAAAATATTAGCGAATGAGCAAACATTTGTGGAATTCGAGATAGGGGAATACAAATACTAGGTGTTATGTGACATAATAACCATGGATTCTTGTCATAGCTTGTTAAGGTGTCCATGGTAGTATGATTTGAAGGTTATACATGATGGGGAGTAGAATAGTTATGTGATTACCCAGCAAGGTAAGAAATTTCAGATGGACCCTTTAACTGAGCCTAAGGAGGAGAAACATGTGGGGGAAAGTGTGATGTTATTGAGTGGGAAGGAGTTCCTAAAGGCTATGAAGAAAGAGAAAGGAGTATGTTTTGTAGTAGTGGTAAGGCCTAGAGAAGAGGCTAAAGTGAAAGTTCAAGTACCTCAAGAAGTGCAATAGTTGTTGGAAAGGTACCATGAAGTAGTGAACAATGGCCTATCTAATGCATTGCCACCTATGAGGGAGGTAAGTCATCAAATAGATTTGATACTAGGGGAAAATCTACCTAACAAGGAAACTTACAAGATGACTCTGAGTCAGAATGCTAAGATTGCCAAGCAAATACAGGATTTGTTGGAAAAAGGCCTAATAAGGAGGATATTGAGCCCTTGTGCTATACCAACTATCCTTGCACCTAAGAAGGATGGAAAATGGAGGATGTGTATTAAATCTAGTGCAATCAAAAAGATCACCATCAAATATAGATTCCCCATGTAAAGAATTGAGGATTTGCTAGATAATTTGGGAGGCTCTTGCTACTTCTCCAAGGTGAATTTTAAATCAAGGTACCATAAAATTAGTGTGAGGCTAGGTGATGAATTGAAGACAACCTTCAAGACAAATGAAGGGATGTATGTGTGGCTAGTGATGACCTTTGGTGTGACAAATGCCCCAAGTACCTTCATGAGACTAATGAATGAGGTGCTAGCAGATTTCATAAGTTAGTTTGTTATTGTTTATTTGGATGACATTCTAATCTTTAGCAGGTCCAAAGAGGATCATATGAAGCATTTGGAGATGGTCTTGAGAAGGTTACATCAAAAGAAGATGATGATCAATCAAGATAAGTGTGAGTTTCTAAAAATTGAATTGATATACCTTGGGTTTGTTGTTCTCAATGGATGTATTAAAATGGAACTTGATAAGGTCAAGTCCATATTGGAGTGTCCAACACCTAAATGAATAGATGTTAGGATTTTTCATGGTTTGTCATCTTACTATAGGAAATTTGTGAGAGGATTCAATCATGTACGTGCAGATATCCTCAACACCATTAAGGGATGAATCAAGTGTCAATTCAAATAGATAGAGGTAGAAGATAAAGGATTTGAGCTTTCAAAAAAAAGTATTGCAACCTTACCTACCCTAAGGTTTCTAGACTTCAGCCAATTCTTTGTGGTGGAGTGTGCTGCTAGCAAGCTAGCTATTGGAGTAGTATTAAGCCAAGAAGGACACCTTGTGGCATTTTTCTCTGAAAAGTTAAATGAGGAAAAAAAAAGGTACTCTACCTATGACCTTGAATTATATGAAATGGTCCAAGCTTTGAAGAAGTGGAGGCACTACCTCCTTCCAAAAGAATTTGTGGTTTATATAGACAATCATGCCCTTAGCTTCTTGAATGGGTAGGAGAAACTAAATCAAAGACACCTCAAGTGGGTGGAATACTTGGAAGCATTCAGCTTTGTGATTAAGCACAAGAAAGGTGTGAGCAACAAGGTTTTTGATGGTCTTAGTAGGAGAGTCCTATCCATTGAAGAGATCCAATTGTAGAGTGTCAGAATGGAGGATCTAAGGGACCTGTATAAGGAGGATAAGGACTTCAAGGAAGCCTATTAGGTATGTAAGAAATTCAAGAAAAGTTTTTAGGTAGATTTTACTAATTACATGTTGTAGGAAGGTTTTTTATTCAAAGGGACCTATTGTGCATTCCAAAATGTGCCATGAGGGAGAACATCATTAAGGAAAAACATCAAGGAAGTTAAGGGAGATATTTTGGGTTAGACAAAAAACTTGAACAAGTTTCTAGGTACTATCACTAGCCTAGATTGCAGATTGATGTAAGAAGGTTTGTGGAGCAATGCTATGTGTGTTACAGGGCTAAAGAAAATAGAAATAATGCAAGATTATACCAACCACTCACCATACCACAAAGGCCATGGGAGTGCTTGAGTATGGACTTTGTGTTAGGAATCCCTAAGACACCTAGAGGGCATGACAATGTGTTTGTGGTTGTGGATTTTTTTAGCAAGATGTCACACTTCATCCCATGCAAGCAAAAAAATGATGCTTCACATATAGCATGTCTATTCTTCAGAGATATAGTAAGAATCCATGGTTTGCCACTCAACATTGTGAGTGATAGGGAAACTAAATTCATAGGGGACTTTTGGAGGACTCTTTGGAAGATGCTAGGAACCAATTTTTCATTCTCTTTATCTTATCACCCATAGTCTAAAGGGAAAACTAAGGTAGTGAATAGATCTTTGGTCAACCTATTAAGGTGTTTGACCAAGCAACATGGTCAATCATGGGATCACATCATAGGGCAGGCAGAGTATTCTTATCTATTAATAGGAGCATTGGAAAGAACCCATTTGAAATTGTATATGGGACTCACCCTAGGGGAATTATGGAATTAAGGGATCTTAGTCTATAGGACACGAGGAGTGGACAAGGAGAGTCATTTGCAAAACAAATGAAAGAGCTGCATGACCAAGTTAGGAAGACATTGTAAGACCAAGTGGAAAAGTACAAGACCATGTTGGAAATATAGATGGAGTAATTGAGGGGGGGGGGGGGGGGGGGGTGAATTAGTTACTACAAAAAAAAATCCCACAGATCCCTTAGATGTCTTAAAACTTAATTACTACTATCACTTGGTACACACACAGAAAAGTGCTATAACTTGGTAGATGAACTGTATATTAACTCATTACTAATATTTAAGCATTCACAATTATAAACAAGCATGCAAAAGAAATAACATGAACACAAGAGACACCAAATTTAACGTGGAAACCCAATATGGAAATAACCACCAAGTAACTAGCTACCAATTTTCACTCTTATGAAGTGAACCCTATTAGGAGCCAACCCTATTAAAGGTTACAAAACACACTGTTAAGTGTGACCTTGTTAGAGGATTTAATCAACCTATTAGGAGTGGCCTTGCTAGAGGACTTTAGAAAAATTTAGTAGAACTGTCCACCTTGTTATAGGATTTAAGAAATGGCTATTAGACCAAATTTGTTAAGAGATTTTAGGAATTACTACTACAATGGTGAGAAAGTAACAATAAGTGACTTGAATGAGATGCAACTGAAATTTGCTGATACAGATCTCTATTCTACTTCAACAGATCCTCTTTGATCAAATACAAATTTGCTACTTCTCAAGGATATCTGATCCTTCTTCAAAATTCTCTGACACTTCCTCTTCACACAATCAATTCACTTGCATTCTTGCTCATTCATAGATTTGAAATCAAAACTTGAACTTTTATTTATACATTAAAAATTGTCAAGTCAACTCATTTACAAGTTGCATTTACCAATAAATAATAGATTAGTCGGCTACAAACATTACATGAAATGAATAAACTTTATTTCCTAAAATAATGAAATCCTTCATTGGCTGACCTAGCTCAGTAAACACTGCTCCAAAAATGAAACACTGCTCCAAAAATGATTTCTAGTGTCAACCAAGTGAAGCTTGATAAACATTGAAAAATCTAAAAAATCCTTTGGAGATTGAGTGAACTCAATAAGAACTAACTTTCCTTCGCTGACCTTGTTAGCTTGGTAGAAACTAACTTCTGCTACATAAACCTTCAGCACTTGAGTGAGCTCGATAAGAATTGTCTTCATAGTATAACTGCTAGAAACATTTAGTAGACTTTGTAATTCACTTTACTTACCATCTGAGCTCAGTAGACTCTATCTTTTTCTTTGTTGACCAATTGAGCTCAGTAGACTCTGATTGATAATTGACATGACATTTGTGTAACATAAAAAACAACACACAATTGAACAATTGTATCCAACAATCTCCCTCTTTGGCATTAATGACAACACAACATGTCATAGTAGAATGAAATTTGAAAATAGGTTATTTCTGATAGAATGTTTCTCCCTCTTAAATTTCATTCCACAAACTTCTCAATTACAATAATCTCCCTCTGATGAAGGAATTACATGGCTTCTATTCGAACATCAAACTCTTCATAAATAGATTCATATTTCAGAAAGATATGATAGTATACTCTCCCTTTTTGACAACATATGCCAAAGATAACAAAAACCAAATGAATAGAAATGTACCTTATGTACTGATTCATATGCAATATTTCCATGATTATTGTACATCAACTGAAAGATATTTAACTTGATACCTATTGATGCATCACTAAAACTTCATTTTAGTGAGCTTCAGATAGGGGAATGACCCCTAATTTACCTCTTAGATAAAAAAATGCATCCTTTGGTAAAGGCTTGGTGAATATGTGAGCAATTTGTTCCTTTATATCAACATATTCCAATCTGATCTCCTTATCTTGCACCAATTCTTTGACAAAGTGATACTTTATTGCAATGTTCTTGGTTTTTGAATGCATCACTAGATTTTTGGATATGTTAATTGCACTTTTATTATCAAAAAACATAACAATAGGTTCTTTGATTCCCTCCTTCATGCCTTCCAATAATTGTTTGAACCAAACAATATTAGAACAATTTACTACTAGTGCAACATACTCTGCTTCTACTGTAGATTGGGATGTACAATTTTTCTTTTTACTTGTCCAAGAAACCAACCTCTTTCCAAGAAAGAAAGCTCCTCCACTTGTACTCTTTCTATCGTCAACATTTCCTGCCCAATCTACATCAGTAAACATTTTTAAATCTAGATGACCTCAAAATTTGTACCATAATCCATAATCTTCAGTGCTTTTCAAATATTTCATTATCCTTTTGATTTCCATCATGTGATTTTCTATTGTTTTTGTTGAAAATCTTGCTACAATACCAACTACAAGGGCAATATTTGACCTTGTATGCACTACATACTACAACTTTCCAATCATAGATCTATATAATGTTTGATCTACCTCCTTTGATTCATCATCCTTAGTAAGTTTCAATCTAGTACACATAGGAGTCTCAATTGGTTTACAATCTTCCATGCCAAGCTTTTTTAGTATCTCCTTGATATATTTAGATTGAGTGATGTAGATGCCATTCTTACTCTATTGAATTTGAAGACCAAAAAACAATTTGATTTCTCCAAACATTGACATCTCAATTTCCTTGTTCATTTGTTCTAGAAATTCTTTGCAAAGATCATCATTCCCTATGAACAAAGTATCATCCACAAATATTTCTAGCAAAACAATCTTATTATTTGGTCCTTCCTTGATATACAAGCTACTGTTATCATTAGTTCTTTGAAAACCAATATGAATAAGATAGTTATGCAATCTTTCATACCATGCTCTAGGGGCTTGTTTTAGACTATACAATGCTTTGTGTAATTTGTAGACCATGTCCTTCTTGTCTGGATCAACAAAACCTTTAGGCTGCTCAATGTAGACTTCTTCATCAAGTATACCATTGAGAAATGTTGACTTGACATCCATCTAATAAACCTTAAATCCTTTGTATGCAACATATGCAAGTAGGGTCTTGACACCTTCCAATCTTGCAATAGGAGCAAAAGTCTCCCCATAGTCTATTCCTTCTTCTTGAGAGTATCCTTTGCATACCAGTCTAGTTTTTTTCCTTGATACCTTACCATCTTCATTCAACTCATTTCTGAATACCCACTTAGTACCAATCATATTTTTATCTTTAGGCCTAGGTACAAGAGTCCATGTTTTGTTTTTCTCTATCTACTCTATCTCTTCATTCATAGCCTCAATCCAACTTTCATTTTCTAATGCATCTTTGACATTTCTAGGTTCAAAATCAGCAAGTAAACAAGTACCTTTCAACTTACTTCTTGTCATAGTTCCTTCAGATTTGTCTCCAATGATCTGATCTGGTGTATGATGTCTCCTAACATACTTGGCTAATACAAGTTCCTTTCCTTTTGAATGCTTTGCATTTTCATCCTCTTGTACTTTAGCTTCAAGTTTTGGCTATTCTATCTACTACTTGGGTCCTTTAGACTTGGTAGGCATTGGCTCGGTAGCATTAGAATGTGATCCAGTTTCCTTCAGCTCAGTTTCAACTTCCTGCAACTCAATTATTGAAGACTCGAGAGTAGAATATTCCTGATTGATAAGTGTATCTGACACCATATCAGGTTCAATGAAAAAAAATCTCTTGTAGTCTTCTAGTTCCCTTTTGCTTTCTTCTTTAGTTCTTTCTGCAAACTCATCAACTTTCACATGTGCACTTTCTATGACTTTGTGACTAGACAAGTTAAAACATCTATATGCTTTGCTTTTGCAAGAATAACCCAAAATTTTCCTTCATCACCCTTCACATCAAATTTACCTTTTCTAGATTCTTTCAAAATGTAACATTTGCTTCCAAATACTTTTAGGTAACTTACATTGGGTTTATAGCCATACCATAACTCATAGGTGGTTTTGAATGAGTCCTTCTTTAGCTATACTCAGTTCAAGGTATGAACTACAATGCTGATAGCTTCCTTCCAGTATTTAATAGAAATGCTCTTTTAAATCATTAAGGTTCTTGCACAGTCCATTATAGATCTATTCTTCATTTCAACTATTCCATTTTGCTCGAGAGTTCTAGGGGCTAATACTTGTCTTTTGGTTCCCCTTTCAATGAAAAAGTTATTGAACTCATGGGAGATGAATTCACCACCTTTGTATGACCTCAAACATTTTAGTCTTTTGCCTATTTCCTTCTCAACTCTAGCCACATACCATTTGAACTTCTCAAATGATTTTGATTTCTCTCTTAGGTACATGATAGTCATCATTCTTGAGTAATCATCAACAAAAAGAATGAAGAACTTTTCACCATTATAGCTTTCACTTCCAATAGGTCCACACAAATCAGTATGCACAATTTCTAAAACTTCTTTAGACTGATAGTTCTTACTTTTAAAGCTAGTCTTTCCCATCTTGCCAATCTGACAATTCTTGCATAGACCAACCTCAGGTTTCTTTATAGTAGGAATGCCTCTTACTTTTTTGAATTTTCTTATTTTCACAAGGTTATCAAAGTTTACATGACACAACCTTCTATGCCATAACCAACTTTCTTCAACTTGAGAAATAAAGCATGAACATTCACCAAGTTCAAGATAGAACAAGTTACCTTTTGTTTGTGTGCCTGATCCAATTAGCTTTCCTTTGTCATGCAACAATCTTGCTTTTCCATGAATGAATTCCACTTTGAATCCATTATTGAGTAGCTGTGCCACACTCAACAAATTGTGTCTTAGTCCTTCTACCCAATATGCATTATCACATACAAGCTCTTTGGTTAGTGAGATTCTTCCTCTTCCTTTTATGCAACAAGGTTCATTATTACCAAACCTCACACTACCATCATCATAGTCTTCAAAATGTTCAAACTTTGTTTTATCACCAATCATATGATGAGAGTAACCACTATCTATGATCCATGTATCATTTTTTCTCCCATGAGAAATAAGTGCCATTTCCTCATCATTATCAGATTCATCTTTCACAACAATGTAAACAATTTCATCTTCTTCATCATCAGAATCATTAGAATCCTTAGCCATGAAACATGTTTTCTTACCTTTGTCCTTGAATTATTTGAAGTCTTTCTTGCCATTTCACTTGTGACCTTTCTTCTCATCCTTGTTCTACTTCTTTGGGCACCTAGCAACAATATGTCCAATTTCCTCACATGAAAAATAGATTAGAGAAATCTTACCTTTGTATTTCCCTTTGCCTCTAGAATATTTCCTTGCTAGTAGGGCTTCAACCACCTCAAGATCACTGTCAGAACTCTATTTTGATTCTTCTTCACTTTCTGATTGAGAATCCTTTATCTTCTTGCCTTTCTCCTTGAGTGAAAGCTTGGCTTCAAATGCTGATTGAATGTTTTTGGTAGCCAAAACATAGTTATCATAGTTGTCTAGCTCAAATGCAGTCAATCTTACAACTATGGCCTCTAAATTTATCTTATGATTTGCTTCACATCTTCTTTCTTAAAATGCAAAAACTCCAATTGCATAAATGGGAAGTAATGTTCTAAGAACTTTACTTATAACTGTTTCCTCCTTGATATCTCCTCCAGAAGCTTTGATTGCACTAACACTTGCTTTGACTCTTTCAACATATTTTGCAATGTTTTCAGCCTCTCTCATCCTTATCTGATCAAATTGTCCTCTTAGAATTTTTACTTTGGCTCTTCTCACATTATCATCACCTCCATAGATATCTTTCAAATTTTTCCAAATTTCAAAGGGAGTTTTGCAATCCTTGACATCATCAAATTTTTCATAGCTTAGGGAAGATGCAATGTCTATCATCATAGTGTTGTGAGTCTTCTTCTTAGCAATGTCATTCATAGATAATGTACTAGAAGGAGTTACACATGCTTCATCCAGATATTTCAATCCTGTGTCTCCAATGGAAGCCAGATGGAGTCTCATGAGACCTTGCCATGTTGAAAAGTTATACCTATTAAGCCTTGGAATTTCCCTCTTGTAAGACATCCTAATCTTTAGCTTAGATCCTTGAAATCATTCCTACAAGCACGAAAAGATCTGATACCATTTGTTGGAATTATAGATGGAGTAACTAGGGGGGGGGGGGGGGGTGAATCATTTACTAAAAAAAAAAATCCACATATCCCTTAGATGTCTTAAAACTTAATTATTGCTGTCACTCGGTAGCCACACAGAAAAGTTTTGTAACTCGGTAGATGAACTATATATTAACTCATTACTGATCTTTAAGAATTCACAATTATAAACAAGAATGCAAAATAAAATAACATGGTCACAAGAGACATTAGATTTAACATGGAAATCCAATATGAGAAAAACCACCAAGTAACTAGCTACCAATTTTCACTCTTTTGAAGTGAGCCCTGTTAGGAGCCAACCCTATTAAAGGTTACAAAACACACTATTAGGTGTGACCTTGTTAGAGTATTTAATCACCCTATTAGGACTGGCCTTGCTAGAGGAATTTAGAAAAATTTAGTAGAACTATCCACCTTTTTAGAGGATTTACAAAATGGTTGTTAGACCAACTCTATTAAGAGATTTTAGGAATTACTATTACAATGGTGAGAAAGTAACAATAACTAACCTAAATGAGATGCAAGTAAACTTTTTTGATACAAATCTTTGTTCTACTTCAACAGATCCTCTCTAATTGAATACAACTTTGCTGCTTCTTAAGGATATCTGATCCTTCAAAATTTTCTCACACTTCCTCTTCACACAATCAATTCACTTGCATGCTCACTCATTCATACATCCATCCATACATTTGAAATCACAACTTGACCTTTTATTTATACATTACAAATTATCAAGTCAACTCATTTACAAGTTACATTTACTAATAAATAATACATCAGTCGGCTAAAAACATTATATGAAATGAATAAACTTTATTTTCCAAAACAATGAAATCCTTCATTAGCTGACCCAGCTTAGTAAACACTTCTCTAGAAATGATTTCTAGTGTCAACCAAGGGAAGCTTGGTAAATACTGCAAACTCTACAAAATCCTTTGGAGACTGATTGAACTCGGTAAGAATTAACTTTCTTTTGCTAACCTTGTGAGCTCGGTAGAAACTAACTTCTACCATAGAAACCTTTAGCACTCAAGTGAGCTCAGTAAGAACTATCTTCACAATGTAACTACCAAAAACATTCGGTAGACTCTATAATTCACTTTGCTTACCATTTGATCTTGATAGACTCTATCTTTTTCTTTGCTAACCAATTGAGCTCGGTAGACCCTTAGTGATAACTAATATGACATTTGTGTAACATCAAAGACAACACACAATTCAACAATTATATCCAACAGATCATGGTGGACAAAAAAAGGAGAGACTTTCAATTCAAAGTGGGGGATTTTGTACTTGCTTATCTTAGGAAAGAGAGACTACCAAAGGGACATCCAACCAAGTTGTTGATGAAGAAGATAGGACCCCTAAAAATACTACACAAGTTTGGAAACAATGCCTATGACATCAAACTCCCTCCTGACTTAGGGATATTGCCCTTTTTTTTATATGTGATTTGTTTCCCTACAAAGGTCCTCATGCTAATATAGGTTAATCAACCATTGCAGATTTGGGAGCAACAGATTGGGTTCAAGACTTGCCAACTCCCCAATCTTTGCAACTAGACTACATTGTGGATTATAAGGTGATAAAGAGGACTAGGAAGGGAACCTATAAGACTTATTTGGTGAAATCCAAGGCTGAGGCTACCTAGATGACTTAAGCTGATATACTAAATCATGTGATCACCATTGAAGACCTCTTAACTCAAGGGACTTGAGTTCTTTGTCCTAGGGAAGTATGGTGCAGGGAACCTCCCCAATTTTGGTTTTTGGAGTGATTAATTGTTAGTTAAATTTGAGTGTGTGTGCACTTAATAAGTTCCAAGAGTCATTTGAGTGCAACTAATCCACATATAAGAGCCAAGTTGCTCACTAGGTCTTAGGTTGCTCAAAAATTGCTCAATGAGCTACAAGTTGTTCAAATAGGTCAAATATGATTGGTGATGGGTATATAAGGTCTTTGATTGATTAAATAGGTCCTAGGTATCTTATCTAGGGTCTTAAAATGGTCCTAGGTGGACCCATTTGGCCAAAAGTCCTAAGGAGCAAAAATTGCTCAAAAGTTGCAAAGTTGCTTGAGCAACTTTTGCAATTTTTGCGAAAAATTGAAAAAGGAGGTTTTGGTGGTTGTAACTACCCATGATTAGGTATATGAGCATGGAAGATCATATTTTTAAAGGTTGGAGTGTTTACCATAAGATTTTGCACATGTGGGACTACTGTATGGACAATTTCTTGAGTTTCATTGTTTAATGGTATAGTATGGCTATGCATGGATCGGCATAGGAGATAAAGTTTATGATTTTTGTAGATTAGTATTTCTTGGTTATTTTTCATATTCAAAACTTGTGCTAAATTCATCAGGTTCACAAGTTATAACATGTTCTTGCCGACCGGCTTGAGAACTACCTTCATAGGGTTGTTTTTAGAAAAATGGCTCTAATTCAATCACCCATGGTGGAAAATGCATGAAGCCTGGTGGAGTGATAGGTTAGACAATGTAAATAGTTTTTTTTTTTTGATTTAAATTTTTATGATTGGTTTCTAGGCCATGGAGTGATGGCCTAGGTTGACTGCTACGAGTATGTGAGCCTGGACAATTTGTGGAAGTTGGTACAAAGCACACAAATGATCAAAATGAGCCAAAAAAATAACATTCTTCAAAGCCCTAGTATGGTACCTTGAGTGTAAAAGTGGAATGGAAGGTTGGTTTGAGGTTTGAAGATTTCTAAAATCTTTTTAGTGCTAACTAGTCTAGAGGCCTACAAATTAGGCTAGAAACTAGGGCTTAAGATTGAATAGGGTTATGGGTGTTGTGAAGCTCTTTAAATTTGGAATCTTTGAGTGCTAGGGGGTATATTTCATATTCCTAAGGAATTACATGGGGTTTTTTGGAATAATTTTAAGTGTTGGTGTAAAATAGGGTTACTAGACCTAGAAGCTATTAGACCTAATTAGCCCTATGTAGAGAAAGGGAGTTTTCTTTGGGTTTTATTATGACCAAAAGTATTGAATAAGGTCAAGAAGGTTATGGATGGTATCTAGAACACTAGTATAATCCAAGGGAGTAAAAGAACACAATCTTAAGTGAGGGTTAGGGTTCTAGAGGGAGAGAAGGGCTAGTAGGACTAGTGCCAAAGTGGAAGATCAAGTCTACACTAGACTGACTACACCTAGGAGACAAGTTAGGGGGAAAAGTCTTGGAGGCTTGCATTGATGGAAATGACAAGAAACAAGAATAATTAGATGAGTAAAGATTAGAATATTTAATTAGGTATTTATTTGTTCGAACCTTAGGCCCTCTGCATCATGTAGTCACCTTAAGGGTTAACCAATAGTATTCTTGCTCCTAACCCATGGAAGGTATATAATCCATCAAAACATAGCTTCCATGATGGTTGATCTTCTATCATGCAGAGTCTAGAAACTCCATAGCTAGAGGATAAGCATCAATTAATGGTGCATCAACCAAGTGATCTTCTATAGCTTGTCCCTTGATTGGCTTTTTATCGACATAATGGATGCAAAATTCACTAAGGAGAATGACCCATTTTTCTAGGTGACATATGAGTGGTGTGTGATATCATATATTTAAAAGGGTCAATCTTGGAGATGAGTTTCACATTATGACCCAACATGTAATGATAGAGCTTTTGAGTGGAAAAAGCCACAACTAAATAAGCTTTTTCAATAGGAGAGTAATTAATCTCATAGCCAACTAGAGTACGACTGATGTAATAGATAATATATTTTCCTTTGTCATCAAGTTGTGCTAGAAGTGCACCCAACACTATTGTAGGATCTGTTATGTATAGTAATAATGATCACCCGACAACTGGTAACTGGTAGAACTAAGATAGGTGGATTGGTTAAGTATTTCTTCTTCTATTCAAAGCTATGATAACATATAAGATCCCATCTAAAATTTCAATATTTCTTGAGTAGATGTGTGGATGAATGACATTTATCTACTAGCTATGAGATGAATTGCGTTACTAGTTGTAACTTACATTGGAGAGTATGAAGCTGTCACAATTTCTTGGGAGGAGGCATATCTATTATGGATTTGACTTTCTGGGGGTCAATCTCAATGCCATGCCATGATACAATAAACCCTATGTGTTTACCAAATGTGATGCCAAAAATTCTCTTCTTGGGCTTAAGGATGAGGCAATACTTTGCTAACTAATCAAACACTTCTTTAAGGCGAGTCAAGTGATCCATGGCATTAACAAATTTGACAAGGATGATACATAATATTCAAGACTATTGTGGATGAGGTCATGGAATATGACCATCATAGCTTGCTAATAGGTTGCTCCTGCATTCTTTAACCCAAAAGGCATTATGTTGTAGCAGAAGGTTCCCTAAGGGGTAGTGAATGCTATGTTATGTTGATCCTCTTCTTCTATCTATATTTAATTATACCCTGAGAATCCATCCATGAGTTATAATAGTTTGTGGCCAATTATGAGATCCACAATAATATCAATATTTGGCAAAGGGAAACCATCTTTTGGAGAAGCATTGTTGAGGTCTTTGAAATCTATGCAGATTTTGATATCACTAGAGGGTTTTGTGACCGGTACCATATTGGAGATCCAATAAGAATAATCAATTGTATGGATGATATTTTCTTCTAACATTTTTTCTAATTCCTCTTTTACGAATAGAGTGACCTTGAGATGCATCTTTCAGAGTTTCTACTTGACTAGTTTGACGTTTGGATCTATTGCCAAATGATGTACCACTAATTTATGATCTAGTCCTGGCATGTCCTGATAAGACCATGCAAATCAACAAATGTTTTCCTTGATTACCTCAATGAGAAGATCTTCTTGATTTGATGGTAAGGATGCTACAATGTATGTAATCTTGGGTGTCTATGAGATTGATATTGACTAACCTAGTGTCCTTGATCATGATCGATGATATTGTAGGCCTATGATCTTGTGGGGGAATGATGAAATCTCCATCTTCAAGCACCTCAGAGAGGTTTTCACCATTAGATACATCCTTCTTTATTTTATTTTTTGAATTATCTGGTAGAATTCCAGAAGAGCTTTCACCAGGGGATACCTTTTTCTTTTTCTTTTTTGATTTTTATGTTCTTTACTTTCATCACTTTTACAATTGAAGATTTCATTCTTGCCAAAGTATCCATTTGGGTCCAATTTATAGACATAAGATGATTGTGGCTTTGGTTTCTTGTGTGGTGTCTCGGCCCTAATGAATCTTAGGAGTGTGTACTCTATAGAAAAATCATCAACATGGATACACTTGGTTGGTCCCAATCAATGAGTTCAGGATAAGTGAGGGGAAGGTCTACAAGGTTGATGGATAGTTCACATAGCACATAATCTCCTAAGATTACTTTGTCAAGGAAATTTTTGTCATAGGTTTTCTTTTCAACTTTTTCATGGATGTCTTGGACTTCTACAAGGTTGCATTGGATGTTCAAGAAGGCATGTCTATTCTTAGTAGTGCTCCTAGTCATGCAGAGTCCATAGCCTAGGTCTTTCTTCTTACCTTATTTGTATGCTTCTATTGGTTTTCTAATGCTTGACTCCTCTTTTCCTAGGCCACCTCCTTGATAATCCCATTGTTTGGTAGCAAGTTGGTGTGAGCATGGATATTTCTATTTGAAGTAATCAAGGAGCCATTTATCTTTTGGAGGTGGTTCTTTATATAACCATGTACTAATGTTAGGGGTTATTTCCTCCCCATTGAGGATCCAGTTGGCCATAAATATGGTGGGCTTGAGTTGTTTGAGTTGAGGAGTTGTGTCATTCTTTGGTCCTTGATAGGTTGGGTGCCCTTGAGTTTGTGGGTCAAGAGGTAAAGCACCAACAAAAAATGCATATGAGAGACTATATTCACCACAACTTTGGTGGTTGATACTAATAGTGGAGAGTGTGGAGGCTAAGATGGTGTCAGGATCCTAGTAGGTTTTGGACAAACTAGTGATGGTGGTACCAATCTCAATTCTAGGGTAATAATTACAGTAGGATTCTTCTACCACATTGCAATATGCAAAGGGTTTTGGATTGGCATGGATGGTTATCTCAGTAACATGATGTTAAAATTTGACACACTGATGATAAGTGGATCGAACAACCTTCATAGTGTGAATCCATGGTCAACCAAGGAGGATATTGAAGGTAGGTTAAGATCAACCACATAGAAAATAGTGTTGATAATAGGCTAATTTTGATATGTAATTGTTGTCATTAATGGCATGTACATGTTGAAAGGAAACCTTGCAAATAAAGATACTTAGTGTTTGGTTATCAAAAAATTATCTAAGTATAGAATTTGGTTTATAGCAATATATTATTTTGTTTATAACATGTTGTAGACATCATATTATGGCAAGCAGAGTTACATGGAGATAGCATACATGTTGGTGATGATGTGTATAACCTCAAAAGTTTGTACGGATTGTACAAAACAAAGTTAATCATGTTTTGATGAAGCAGGACAGTGGAATTGAAGGAAATAATTGTTTTGGTTGCAAAACAACTACTTGTCCAATTAGGGTCCACATCCTAAATGTTTAATCTAACTTGGAAAAGTGAATTATGGTCTTAGCCAACCCAATAGTATTTTATGTAAAGGCATGGTATTTATGAAAAGGACTTCTTGCAATAAGAAGTGTGTAATCTTGATGTATCATGAGAGAAAACTTGCGAGTGAACTTTTTTGAAAGTGATATATGCAAAGTTTTGTATGAAATATCTAGTGATCCGAGATGAAGTTGAAGATCAGAGATTAGACAAGGAAGAAAAATAACACTAGATTACTTGTTTGAGTTGTGAGCTTTTCTTGTAGTTGAAATTGCACGTTTGGGCAGTAGGCTAATCTTGTCTACATTATACAACTCCTAAAAGGGTTGGAATCTCCTAATAGGAATTCAAAGTCTTGTAATAGGGACCATTATACTAAATTTTCTCATTGAATCCTAATAGGGTTCATTCTTTAACAAGGAACATATATATATATATATATATATATATATATATATATATATATCAGTATATTATCTAGTGGGTATTTTCCTCATCGAGGTTTTCCCTTGGCCACAGTTTCCCTAGTTAAAAAAATATGGTGTCATGAGTTATCTTTATGGATTGTTAATATTTTTTTTTAGCATTACTTTATTGCTTTTTTATGCATGGTGTAAAGTAAGTAATAATATCTAGTTGGCAACTAAAGTTTGTAGATTGTTGATTGATCCCCCCTCTCAGTAATCCCTATTTCTAACAATTGGTATCAAAGTGCAGTTACTTTGAAGAGGTTTAAAAACTTAAGTAAGATCCCTATGAATATGAAATAGTTGATGAAGAACCTCAAAGAAGCTCTTGAACAAATTAATCTCCTTACTAAAGAAAGAGATAAGCTAGAGGATAGATATGAAGACTCCAAAGTATACATTGGTCAGTTGAAGGAAAAGATTGAACATTTTAAATCCAAGCTTAAATCTATTGAATCTAGAACTACTGATGATGACTATTCAAAGTTGAAGATAGAGTGCAAAATCTTGAAGCATGAATCAAAGATTACGAATTTGAAGTTGACTTTGAGTAATGATCCTAGCAAAATTGGATTTGATTTGTAGACCAAAAATGTAGATCTGAGAGCAAGTTTGACAAAGAAAACATCTAAGTTTGAAACATTGAAAGAAGATCATGAAGATCTCCATAAGTACAATACTATTGTGAAAGGTGATTTGACACAATGCAAACAACAACCTGATAAGCTCTATTCTAGTAGAGAAAAACTTGATGATTCTATGTCTATACAAAGACCTTCTTATGATAAGCCTGGTCTTGGTTATCTAATTAACATGTCTAGAAAGAAACTCGAGATTAGATCAGATCTAAAAGAAAAAGACAAATTTGATGATAAGATTGAATCTAGTCAATCTTTTGAGAAACCTAAAGAAGTTGAACAAATCAAGGAAGTCAAAATCTTGAATGAACCAAAGAAAGTGGAGACTCCCAAGGGAACCAAGTATGAATTTAGAGGTAAGTGCTTTTTATGTAATGAAATAGGTCATATGAAAAGGGATTGTACTAATAATCCATTTAATCATGTTAAGGACTTTTATTGTCACAATTGTCATGGTATGGGTCATAATGCAATTGATTATAGGAAACCTAAGTATGATAAATAGTAGAATGTCTAGAAATACTAACCCTATAGATAGAAGATGATCCAATGAGAGGACATCGAAAGAAAGAAGATCTTATGATGACATAAGATAGATCCTGTGTTATAAGTGTAACAACTTAGGACACACTACTCAAAATTGTCATGTACGTGATGATCAACAAAAACCTAGAAGTAGAGCACCTATATGTTAGTTAAGCAATAACTTTAGACACACCAAGGTATTGTAGAATGGATAGAAACTTTGGAGATAGAAGGAATAATGGAAGAAACTTCAAGAATAGAAGGAATGATGGAAGAAACTTTGGAAATGACAGAAGGAACACATAAAGGAACTCTAGAACTATAGAAGCAATGAAGAACAAAGAAACATTATAAGTGAACTTCAAGAAGAACTTAATAAAGCATTTGTGAAAGGAACAAATATCTCAAAATAAAAGTTAAGTGATGAGATAGAAATATCAAAGTCAGTTGTTGAGTTTGATTCAATTAAGTTGAATTAAGCTTGTTCACAACATCAGAATTTGAGAATAGTTGGAAAAAGATGTATCCAGTTGTGTTTAGATGGTACCTAAGCTTGATTGTAATTTGGAGCTTATCTAAACAAGTTATGATGAAATTTTGAGTTACTGGTATTATAATAAGAATTGATTTTGTAACAAAAGATGAAAAGTACATTTTTGTAGAAAATTTCATGATGCAAAGTTTTGAGGATGATTTTCATGCTGGAAGGAGGTTGTAGGAAACATCGAGTGACATCTAAAGATCAAATAGATTAGTTTGTGCAATTATTTGATTGCAGAATGCAAATAGTAGCTTTTTCATGTTTATGAAACATGCAATTAATGCAATTTCAAATTGATGCATAAATGGAGTACATAATTGATTTTACTTCATTGCAAACACATTCAAAGCAAAGTGTATTCTAAAGCAAGTTTTTAGAGAGATAATTTTGAAGTAAACCCTATTTTTGGAAAGAGGTATTCTATGATTTTTCCACAATATTTGATTGGTAAAGGATATTATAGATAATAATTATAGACATGTCAGTTGTTTATAGTGTTGAGAATAAGGATAGACCTGAGTTTAAGGTAGTTTTCATAAAACCTAGTGATGGAAACCCTAATTCTACATTGTCTATCACCCCAAACAATGTAGTCTATTTGGAAGATATAGAAAACTATTTGAATTGAAAGTTTGAATCTATTAGAAATGAATATATGAATAAGGATACGGAAATAGTCTTTAACCATGACATGATAGTGAAAACTAGATTTAAGCATTTGAGTGAATTGGACTTGTTTAAATATCATTTTTACCATGAACTAGATACATATGAATGTACACAAATTATACTAAGTAGAATACATGATGGAAAGTTATGGATGCAAGATAATGTAGTAGACATTTTTTCCAATCTTATACATGAGGTAACTGGTGTTAGCAAACAAGGCAGTGTCCCCATAGGAGAGAAACTAGTTAAGAAGAAAGTAGAAAGCCATACTAAGGAAATTTATAATGGAAAGGCTATGGTAATTAGCTCCATCAAACAAGATGATGTGAGATTTCTTAACAACATAAAAGCTTATTCAGTCTGTGCAAGTTCTAAGATAGATGAACTTTCAATAGGATTTATTTATGTAGCTTACAATATTTGTGTTGAGAAAGAATAGGTGAATTTGAGTAAAATTCTAAGAATGCAACTCTTGGAGAACCTTGAGAAGATTAAGAGGACAAAGAATTGTGTATTTAGGTTCCAACATTGATTAATCACATATTCTTTCATGTACTGAAGAGATTTACTTACTTGTTAGTAACATATATCATGAGTAGTGATAGATGCACTACGGAGAAGATATCAGAGCTATGTAGAAGACACCCTGCAGACAAGATATTGGATAGTGGTAATATGATTATGAGAACATTCCAAAATGAGATGAAATAGAGATTTAGGATCTCACCTGCTATTGTGGATAGGTTCAAGGAGGACATATGTATTTTAGTTTATACTAATTATACATACATTCAAGTAGTAGAACCTCAGGAAATATTTTTGAACCCATTTAGCTATGAGTTAAGTGATGATATTGCAATTGGCTAGATAGATTTATTATTGAATTCTAAGAAAGATAAGGCAAAAGATAGATTTGGTACATTTGATGAGATCATATAGCATGCTCATCAAGCAACCTTGGAAAAGGCATCTCACAAGAAGGTTGGGGCAATTATAAAGAAAACATTATCTGAGGCTGAAATGATAGAGAGTGAATTTGAGGCAGTGAGACAAACATTGAAACAAGGTGTATTGAATATTTGACCCTTGTCAGTTTCAGTTGCAGAGACAACTTCAGGATAGAGTATACCCTATGTAGTAGTATTTGATGTTTAGCCCAGTGAACATAAGAGGAAATTAGAAAGATTAGCTGATGCAATGCCAAAAAAGGTAAAGATAGTCAAACAAATGGCTTTAGAACTTGGAAAGAAGCAGAAGGCATTGTTGACAATTGAATCCAGTAGCAATGAGGAAATTAAGGAATAAGAAATCAAACAAGATAAAAAGATGACTCCACCTAAACAAGTAGTAGGAAAAACTTGACAACCATGGAAGCTGAAGATTGAGAAGATTAACATAGCAATTTCCAATGAAGGAACATTTGTTCAGATGAACAAACTTTATGATCTTTATAATAACTTTGAGACAGATCAAATTGATAAATCCACTATAAGAAATATCATTAAAAATGATCTAGTATGAAGGATATCAAGGGAGTAGTAAACCATAAAGTCTATGAGAGACTTATAGAGAAGAAGAGTCTAGCAAGGGAAGAGGACCTTCAACTTTGGAAGTCTATGCTAAAAATAATCTGCAAGATTGATGATGAAGATGAGATTAAGAGATTGATTAATAACCTCACCCCATACTTGCAAAATAAGTTAAGGCCATTCTTATTCATGGTTGGTGAGAAGGATAAGTTGAGGAAAGAGATAGTAGTAGCTATCAACAAGATGCCAGAATCACAGACAACAACTCCTCCAGCCCCTAGAACTGTGGAAGTATCAGTAAGTAGTGATACCATGAAGATTGATTGAACCAAATTTACTCTGAACATTGATGATACAAATCCATTTGATGGCTCTGAACTAAATATACTTGATATTGAGGATGTTGAAGATAAATTGAAGCAAATTGAGGAAGAAAAGAGGCATATAGAAATTGAAAAGCAAAAGATAGAGGAAGCCAAGCAATAATTTCTTGAGAATGAAAGGAAAAGAAAGGAAGAAGAAGATAATAAAAGAAAAATAGAGGAAGAAAGGAAAAGATCAGAAGAGAAGAAGGGAAGAGAAGAAAAGGAAAGGAAAGAAGAGCAAGAGAGGAAAGCCAAGGAAGCAACAAAGAAATAGAGGGAGGATGAAACTAAACCATCTAGTTCATCTACTCCCCTCTCTCTTGCCAATCTATCTACCAATAATGATGATGAAATAGATATGATCTCATCCTTGACCAAGTTAATTGAGAAAAATAGGAAAGTAAAGAGTTTACAAAGAACACTGATGGAAGTGACAGACAAACTACATAGTACATTAACAGTTCAACACTTAGAACCAAATCCCAAATAGAGAGCACATGCAATGCTTAAGTCTTTTGACGAAGAATTTACAAATTTGCTGAATGTTGCAGAGGAAAAAGCTCAAATTTCCCATGATGCTAACTTTTTTAGCACCATCTACCAGAATATTGAGAACGACTTAGTCAATCTTGATACTTGCATAAAAGAACTTTGAAAGTGTTAGCAAGAAGGGAAATTCCTGTATGTTAAGTGTACCTTATCATACAAACTGACTAAGGATTTGGACAATCAGTTAGAGGAAAAATTGAATGAACTTGTGGCTTTAACCTGCCAACTCATGCACTCATCTAGTAAAGTTGATGATATTGAGATCAAGTTGCCAGTATCCACAACAAGATCAAGAAACTGGAACTTCAAAAAGAGCAGATATTAAGGAGAACACATAATTTCAAAGAATCCATTGCTCTAAAGTTATCATTTGTTGAGAAGTAGCTAGAAGAATGTGTCAAGACCAAGGACACATATACTCACTTTTTGTATTTAGATATTAATGCAGGTGAGATTGTATCATATGCATTATGTGCAATTCTCACATCAACATAGTTAACAAAAGAGACATGGACAAAATATATGGACAATTTGAAGGCTATTTTTGATAATTGTATGAAGATTATTTTAGCATAAAGGCAAGGACAATAGTTTTGATAGTTTTGGACATAATCTTGACATTTTTTGACCTTTGTCATTGATGTCAAAGGGGGAGTAATAGAAGAGAAAATTGTATACATGATATTTTTGGGAGAAATAGTTATTTAGTATAAAGTATATTGTAAGGGGGAGTATATATGTAAAGTTATAAAGTTTTAATGTTTATTTTGATAGTTAAGTTTTTGTCACTTAGCCAATTTTCCCTATTTTGTTGCCATCAATGCCAAAGGGGGAGATTTTTGACAATTGGCTAATTGTGATATGTAATTTTTGTCATTAATGGAAACACATGATGTACATGTTGATAGGAAACCTTAGAAATAAAGATAATTAGTGTTTGGTTATTAGAAAATTGTCTAAGTATAGAATTTGGTTTACAATAGTGTATTATTTTGTTTATAACATGTTGCAGACATCATATTATGGCAAGTGGAATTACATGGGGATACTATACATGTTGGTGATGATGTGTATAACATAAGGAAGCTTGTACGGACTGTATAGAATAGAGTTAATCATGTTTTGATGAAGTAGGAAAATGGAATTGAAGGAAATAATTGTTTTGGTTGCAAAACAACTACTTGTCCAATTAGGGCTGCCATCCTAGATGTTTACTCTAACTTGGAAAAGTGAATTGTGGTCTTCGCCAACCGAACAATATTTTATGTAAAGACATGGTATTTATGCAAAGGGCTTCTTGTGATAAGAAGTGTGTAATCTTGATGTATCACGAGAGAAAACTTGCGAGCAAACTTTTGTGAAAGTGATATATGTAAAGTTTTGTATGAACTATCTAGTGATTTGAGATCAAGCTGAAGATTAGAGATTACACAAGGAAGGCAAATAATAGCAGATTAATTGTTTGAGTAGTGAGCTCTTCTTGTAGTTGAAATTGCATGTTTGGAAAGTGGGTTCATCTTGCATACATTACACTACAACTCCTAATAGGGTTGGAATCTCCTAACAAGAATTCAAAGTCTCCTAATAGGGACGGTTATATTGAATTTTCTCATTGACTCCTAACAAGGTCCATCCTCTAACAAGGAACATATATAACAATATATTATCTAGTGGGTATCATCCCCACCGGGGTTTTCCCTTGGCTAGGGTTTCCCTAGTTAACAAAGTATGGTGTCATGAGTTATCTTTGTGAATTGGTTCAACATTACTTTAGTGCTTTGTTAGGAATGGTGTAAAGTAAATAATAATATCCAGTTGGCAACTAAAGTTTGTAGATTATTGATTCACCCCCCAAGTAATCCCTATTTCTAACAAATAGTTTCCTGAGTAGTAAGCCCAACTCTAATAGGTAGCAAGATCGTTCATTCAGTGGTTCACTCCAAGTTGTCATAGGCTTTGACGGTGATGACTTCATTTATGATGTTTGCCTTAGTTTACCTTGATTGTTTGATGAATTTCAATGTACATAATTTTAAGGCCGATCTGTTATCTATCATGACCCTCTTGATGATGAAGTTAGAAACCATGGTGGCTATATGGAGTGGAAGGATTTGATTTGATTCAACTATTGGGATATTAGAAGGTTTGAAGAATAATGCAAATGGGGTAGAGAGATGGCCTACCAAATCTCAAAATTATGTAGCATTGATATAATTAGGGATGCTAGATTCATGAAGTGAACTATCAAGAATTTTTTTTATAAAGAGAACTTGTATGGAGTAAATCCAAGAAGGAGATTTGGGCTAGCATATTCCCAAGATGTTCTAAAATATTGTATTTCATTGTTGAAGGAGCGAGTGTAGGTGCAGGTGGCCCTACAATATTGAGTCAAGTTCTTTGTGTAGTAAGTGTACATTAATTATTAGGGCCTCTGATATTTATTACATTAATAGAGGATTCTATGTGGGATAGATAGCCAATAGAGCTACCATACTCTAGCTATACCGAAGTGTAATCCTAGGATTTGCCATGATCAAGTTACTTTTCTTGGTTTGGGTATTGTTTGTTTGGTTGGTATTGTTGGTATTGATGTTTTGTATAGGTGCCTTGCCTACATTTTGTGGTTGTGTGGTGGGAATTTATTTTGATAGAGAATTAGTCCTACATTTGGAGAGGCTTGTTCTCTAACCATGATTTCTTTACGATTGATTAGATCTTGCATAGAGCCTTTGAGTTACATGCATTTGAGGATGAGATACACTTTCAAACAATAATTTTTTTAGAACTTAGTCTCTCTATACCAATATGCTTTAGATTGATTTAGGTCTAGTGGTTGTGTTTGTGGGAAGTGGATGAGATTATCTTTGGCCAATTTGTCAAAATTGATGTCTAGTGGTTCCCCCAAGGGAGTGTATGTTGGAAATGATTGAAAAGATCATGAGGAAAGTTGTTGGAATGATATATGGAAATGGTAAAGAATGTTCTCAATCATTGTTTTATCATTGATGTCAAACTTTCTACGTGTAGGAATGACAATTGCTTTAGTGATTCAAATACTATCAATTAGTTGATTGATAAGGAGGAGGCAATCAATAAGATGTAACTAGTACACCTAGAGAAAGGTTGAATTTATGATGTTGTAATGAAGTACAAGGATCAGCTAAGCCATTGATGAAAAAGTGTATTTGATGACATACTATAAGACACAGAGAATGTGCACACTTAAACATATCAAAGATGTAAGGTTTTAGCTAAAACATCTGTAAAGGCTAATTAAAGTTCATTAGAGAGAAGGAGCCGAGCAAGCTAGTAAGTGCCGAGTAGATTCCTAGTTGAAGCCGAGTAAACTTCAAGTGCCGAGTGATATTAAGTGCCGAGAAAATACAAGTGCTGAGTGATATCAAGTGGCAAGAAAATACAAATGCCGAGTAGATATAAGTGCTGAGTAACACAGAGGTGTTGAGCACCAGTAAAATCAATAATGTCGAGTTGCTGCATTATTTTGAAAATTGAAGATTTGCCAGATCTAAGCCGACAAGGTTGTTATCTAGAAGTTTATGAATTAAATGAAAGATAAGAATGATGAGTTGGTGGCACAGAACACCATGCAAAATGTTTTTAAGGATACAACTAACAAATTTTCTAGATGAGAACAAGATATGAGGTAGATACATTGTATCCTACCTAATCCATTTTGAAACCCTAAAATTGGAGAAGGAGAATTGAGCGGCAAAGGCAAAATCAGATTTCTATTTAAGGAGTCATAAGTTCATGAAGAAAAGAGAGAGAGAGGCGATCAAGCATGAAAGCATAAAATACTGAAGGAGGTGCTAACGAGGAAAGAGAGCATAGTTACTTTGTTTCAATAAGAAGACCCTAGATATGGATGCATTGGCATGATGAGTAAGAAGACTCAAGGAGATGAAGCTTGATAAGAAGACAAGCAATCAGAGCTGAAGTGATTGAAACCAAGCATAAGGATTGAACTGAAAGTGTGATCTAAAATCTGCAAAGTATGTTGTAAGTTATATCAGATCAAAAGGCCATTATCGTTACTTTCTAGCAATTGTAACAGTTAGTTTAAATGCTATGGATTTAGGTTGGTTTGATAGCCATGAGATAAATCCTTTAACAAGGTGACATTCCAAGTGAATGTTCTAAAGTCCTTTAACCAGGCCCATTCCTAATAGTTTGGTGAAATCTTCTAACAAGGTCACATTTAACAGTGTGTTGTAAGCCTTTAATAGGGTAGGCTTTTAATAGGGCATCACTTTAGAAGAGCGAGAATCAAGTAGCATGTTACTGGTGGTTTTTCCCAAATTGAGTTTCCACATAAATCATTATGTCATGTGTTGATCTTGCATGTTTTATCTTTGCATGTTGATTTACTATAACTTGTTAATATGGTTGATTTAAGTTTGAATGGATGAAAAGTGTATAGATTCATTAAAAGTAGTGAAAAAGTATTATTAGGGCATTTGGACCTTGGATAACTGATTCACCCCCCCTCTCAATTATTCTAAAATAATTCTAACAATTGGTATCAGAGCGAGACTGCTGATTCAGTTTAAAGGGACTATAAGCAGAAAAGATCAAAATGCCTAAGAGAGAAGTTCCCAAGCTCAACAAAGACAACTTTGTTGCATGACAAACCTTGATGAAGCTACATCTTGGATCCATACGAGATTATGCCCAAAATTCAATTGTCACTGAACATGTAGATCCAATAGGTACTCTTACTGCAGAAGACATGAAAAACAAGCAGGAACATAATCAGACAATGCTGGAAATTGCCTCTGCACTCAACTATGCTAAATTTGATGATATCAAAGGATGTGATACTACATTCAAAATGTGGAAAGCCCTATTAGACATCTATGGAGGAGATCATAATGTACAAAGAGCAAAAAGAGAAAGTCTCAGAGGAAAGTTTGATGATATGAAAATGGAGAAAAATGAGAATGCTGTTCAGTATGGTGCAAGAATAAAAGAAGTGGTAAGTGCAATAAGATGCTTAAGTGGTCAACTAGATGAAGATACTATTAATAGTAAATTCTTAAGAACCTTGCTCCCTATCTATGCTATTAGAGTATCAGCAATACAAGAGCTAAGATGTATACCAGGAAACAATCTAAGTTTTGAAAGTATAATAGGTAGACTCACTACATTTGAGTTATCTAATTTTGACAACTACAGACCAGAGAATGCTGAATCTGCCTTTAAGGCCAAGTTATTACTAAAAGATGCTGAACAGGTGAAATCAAAGAAATGAAGGAAAATGAAGTATGTATCGAGTGACAGTAGCACTGATGAGGAAGATGTGGAACAATTGGAAGCATTTCTTGCTAGAAGATTTCACAAAGGTAAAGGAAAATTCAAAGGTAAGATGCCTATCATTTGTTTCAATTGCAATGAAGTAGGTCATATTGCTGCTAGGTGTACACAGAAAAAGGATTACAAGGAAGGGAACAAAAAAAAATTCAGAAGAGATGATGACAAGAGAGATTACAAAGAAAAAGGTAAGAAGTGTTATATTGTTGAAGAAAATTCTGATGACAATGATGATGAAGTTGTTTATGTAGCCATGAAGGATCAATCTGATGAAGAAGAGCCCACAACACTGGTAACATGTATGAACAAGAATGACAGGAGGATCATAGACAGTGGATGCTCACATCACATGATAGGAGACAAAAGTAAGTTTGTTAACTTTACTCAGTATGATGGAAATAGTGTTAGATTTGGTAATGATGCTCCATGTCAAATCAAAGAAAAAGGTTCCATTAAGCTCATAGAAAAAATTTCATGTGATAATGCATACTATGTTGAAGGATTAAACTACAATTTTCTGAGTGTCACACAGTTAGGCAATATAGGATGCAAAGTAGAATTTGGAAAAAAAACTACAAAAATCTATGATACTGATGGTAAATTGATAGGAAAAGGAGATCAAACATAGAGTAATCTATTTTACCTGATATGGATGATGTTTCTTGTTTTATTGCAAAATTTGATGATGAATGGTTGTGGCATAGAAGATTATGTCATGTCAACTTTGACAATCTGGTCAACATTAGTAAAATGAAGAAAGTCAGAGGTTTATCAAAATTGAAGAAGCCTGATAATATCATGTGCAAACAATGTCAGCTAGAAAAGATGACAAAGTCAAGTTTCAAGAGCAAAAACTATACATCTAAAGAGATACTTGAGTTAGTTCATATTGACTTATGTGGTCCAATGGAAGTACAAAGCTATAGAGGAGATAAATACATAATGTTGCTTGTTGATGACTATTCTAGGATGATGACTGTTATGTTCTTAAAACAAAAATCTGATGCTTTTCAAATGTTTAAGTGGTATGTGGCTAGAGTTGAAAAGGAAATAGGAAAAAGCTTGAAATGCCTAAGATCAGACAGAGGTGGTGAATTCACATCAAATGAATTCGAGATATTTTGTAATGATAAAGGAATCAAAAGACAAACGATAGCTCCTAGAACTCCCCCAGAGAATGGAATTGCTGAAAGAAGAAATAGATCTGTGATTGATTGTGCTAGAACATTAATGATGGAAAAGATTGTTGCTCTAAAATACTAGAGAGAAGCTGTAAGTGTAGCTGTTCATACACTGAACCGAGTACAAGTCAAGAAAGGTACAAATACAACACCTTTTGAATTATGGTATGGTCACTCACCCAATGTAAAAAATTTCAAAGTGTTTGGTTGCAAATGCTTTATCCTTAAAGATGCTAGAAATGGAAAATTTGATGCAAAAAATGATGAAGGCATATTTCTTGGTTACTCCACTAGAAGTAAGGCATATAAGTGTTTCAATACTAACACTAACAAAATTGTGGAAAGTGCAAATGTAAATTTTGATGAGCACATAGAAGTTCAAGCTAAAGAACCAAAGAGATTGAATGAATATAGAATCTTTGTGTATCTTAATGAAGGAATGACTATTGATGAGGATGATGTCAATCAAATTGAAAATCAACAACAAATTTTAGTCTCAGCCGAGTCCCAACCAATGAATGCCGAGTTGCATTCAGAAGTCGAGTTGCAGAATGAAGAAAATGCACAATCTAATTCTGAAGATAGTACACATGATGAAGAACAAATTGACAATGAAGTGCATAGTGATCCTGAATTTGAAAGATCAAACATGGAAACAAGGACAGAGCCAAGATTATCGAAATATGTAAAATGACATCACCCTGCTGAACAGATAATGGGTGACAAAGATGCAAGACCAATGACAAGGAATAGACTAAGACATGAATCATGTTTGATCAGAAAATCTAAACCTAAGACAGTATATGGTGCATTACAAGATGATGACTAGTACAAAGCTATGGAAGAAGAAATTGATCAAATAAAGAAGAACAAAACCTAGAGTTTGGTTCCCAGACCAGTTGACAAGAATGTGATTGGCACCAAGTGGGTATTCGGAAACAAGCTAGATGAGAATGGTGAGATTACCAGAAATAAAGCTAGACTAGTATGCAAGGGTTATGCTCAAGAAGAAGGAATAGACTATGGGGAAACATTTGCCCCTATTGCTAGAATGGAAGGAGTAAGAACTTTACTTGCATATGCTGCCTATAAAGATTTTAAAGTGTATCAAATGGATGTAAAATCTACTTTTTAAAATGGCATACTAGAAGAAGAAGTCTACATTGAACAACCAGAAGGATCTGTTGATGAAAACAATAGGGATATGGTTTGTAAGCTACATAAAGCACTGTATGGTTTGAAACAAGCACCTAGAGCATGGTATGAGAGACTTGACAAGTATCTAATAAAAATAGGATTTGAAAGAACTAATGTTAACAAAAATATGTACATCAAAGTAGAAGAAGGTAAAGACATTATTGATCTGAAATATTTGTGGATGCCATAGTGTTTGGTGGAAAAGAAGTGCTTTGCAAAGGCTTTGCTGACAAAATGAAACATGAATTTGAGATGTCTATGTTTGGAAAAATCAAATTCTTTGTTGGATTGCAAGTACATCAACTCAAACATGGTATATTTGTGACACAATCAAAGTACATCAAAGATATTCTTAAAACATTTGGATTGGAGGAGTCCAAACCGGTCAGCACACTAATGGCAACAGGGAATAAGCTGTCCAAAAATGATGAATCAATTGAAGTTAATCAAACAATGTACAGATCCATGATTGGAAAACTACAATATGTTGTACATAGTAGACCAGGCATAGCATTAGTAGTTGGAATAGTGGCTAGATTCTCTGCTAATCCTAAAGAAAATTATCTCATAGCAGTAAAAATAATAATGAGATATCTTAAAGGAACTAATAACTTTGGTCTATACTACAAAAAGAATGGAAAATTTGAGCTCAATGCATATACATATGCAGATTGGGGAGGCAACATTGATGATAGAAAAAGCACAAGTGGAGGTGCATTATTTCTAGGCAAAAGGCTAGTTACCTGGACTAGCAAGAAACAAACATGTACATCCCAGTCCACTGCAGAGTTAGAATATGTGGCAGCTGCAGTCAATTGCACAAACATTGTGTGACTCACACATCTATTGAAAGGAATGAAAGAAGAGGTAAAAAAACCTATGATATTGTATTGTGATAACAAAAGTGCTATAAACATATCCAAAAATCCAGTAATGCATGCAAAAACCAAGCACATCGCAATCAAGTATCATTATGTTAGATAATTTTTAGAAGACAAACAAGTGAAGTTGGAATACATCCACACAAAGGAACAAACTACAGATATCTTCACCAAACCATTGCCAAAGGATGCTTATGAATATCTTAGAGGCAAGTTGGAGGTAATACCCCTAACTCAAGAAGTTTAAAGCAACAAGGAAGCTTCCTTGCATCACTAGCAATGAATCATTGAAATATCAAAAGAATGATGCAGAGGATAACAACAGGAGCAGAAACTCCAAATCAGCCACAAGCATGGTGATAGAGGGAGAAAAAAACAAGAAGCCAAAGCTCATATTTTGCATGATAAAGATGCTACATCTTTGGAATTTATGTCAAAGAGGGAGAAATGTGCAGAAACTTGATCAATACAAAGCAAGAGGGAGATATATGAGATCAACTAGTAAAGATGCAGCAACAAATAAAAGTAGCAGATAATGTATACAATCTTGGTGGTAACTAAGTTGATTAATTGATTAGTTTGGTTTTCCATCAATGCCAAAGAGGGAGATTGTTGGAAATGATTGAAAAGATCATGAGGAAAGTTGTTGGAATGATATATGAAAATGGTAAAGAATGTTCTCAATCATTGTTTTGTCATTGATGTCAAACTTGCTGCTTGCAGGAATGACAATTGCTTTAGTGATCCAAACACTATCAATTAGTTGATTGACAAGGAGGAGGCAATCAACAAGATGTAACTAGTACACCTAGAGAAAGGTTGAAGTTATGATGTTGTAATAAAGTACAAGGATCAGCTAAGCCATTGATGAAAAAGTGTATTTGATGACATACTATAAGACATAGAGAATGGGCACACTAAAACATATCAAAGATGTAAGGTTTTAGCTAAGACATCTGTAAAGCCTAATTAAAGTTCATTAGAGAGAAGGAGTTGAGCAAGCTAGTAAGTGCCAAGCAGATTCCTAGTTGAAGCTGAGTAAACTTCAAGTGCCGAGTGATATCAAGTGCCAAGCAAATACAAGTGCCGAGTGATATCAAGTGTCGAGCAAATACAAGTGCCGAGTGATATCAAGTGTCGAACAAATACAAGTGCTGAGTGATATCAAGTGCTAAGAAAATACAAATGCCAAGCAGATATAAGTGTTGAGTAACACAGAGGTGCCGAGCACCAATAAAATCAATAATGCCGAGTTGCTGCATTATTTTGAAAATTGAAGATTCGCCAGATCTAAGCTGACAACGTTGTTATCTAGAAGTTTTTGAATTAAATAGAAGATAAGAATGATGAGCTGGTGGCATAAAACACCATGTAAAATTTTTTTAAGGATACAACTGATGAAGTTTCTAGATGAGAACAAGATATGAGGTAGATACATTGTATCCTACCTAATCCATTTTGAAACCCTAAAATTGGAGAAGGAGAATTGAGCGACAAAGGCAAAATCAGATTTCTATTTAAGGAGTCATAAGTTCATGAAGAAAAGAGAGAGAGAGGTGGTCAAGCATGAAAGCATAAAATGCTGAAGGAGGTGCTAAGGAGGAAAGAGAGCATAGTTACTCTATTTCAATAAGAAAACCCCAGATATGGATGCATTGGCATGATGAGTAAGAAAACTCAAGGTGATGAAGCTTGATAAGAAGACAAGCAATCAGAGTTGAAGTGATTGAAGCCAAGCATAAGGATTGAACTGAAAGTGTGATCTAAAATTTGGAAAGTATGTTGTAAGTTATATCAGATCAAAAGGCCATTATCGTTACTTTCTAGCAATTGTAACAGTTAGTTTAAATCCTATGGACTTAGGTTGGTTTGATAGCCATGAGATAAATCCTTTAACAGGGTGACATTCCAAGTGAATGTTCTAAAGTCCTTTAACCAGGCCCATTCCTAATAGTTTGGTGAAATCCTCTAAGAAGGTCACATTTAATAGTGTGTTGTAAGCCTTTAACAGGGTAGGTTTTTAACAGGCCATCACTTTAGAAGAGTGAGAATCAAGTAGCATGTTACTGGTGGTTTTTCCCAAATTGGGTTTCCACGTAAATCATTGTGTCATGTGTTTGTTAGATTATGGTGACTGATCAGGAAAGTACTGTACATACTTCAAAATTTTTTTTTGGGCAGTAGCCGACATGGTAACCGACATATTATGGCCAACATATGGCCGACATGTTATAACCCTAAACCAGTTTAATACTTGTATAAAAGGGCTTAGGGTTGGGTATTTTTCATAATGTTGTGATACAAAATTGGTTCTTGCAGTGGTATTGAGCTGTAAGGGATTACGGATTGTAATCAGGTTGTAATCACTGGATTGTAATAAGACCGGACTTGCTGTTTGGTGGACATAGCCTAGGGATTGGGTGAACCACGTTAAATCTTGGTGCCTTGTGTTCATTTCTGTGTGTTCTATTATTTTATGTTATTGGTTATATTTGCATGTAGTTTTTATTTCTGTCAGTGGTTTATCCTAACAGTGTTGATCTTGCATGTTTTATCTTTGCATGTTGATTTACTGTAACTTGCCAATATGGTTGATTTAAGTTTGAATGGATGAAAAGTGTATGGATTCATTAAAAGTAGTGAAAAATTATTATTAGGGCATTTGGACCTTGGATAACTGATTCACTCCCCCCTCTTAGTTATTATAAAAGAATTCTAATAGTGTATACTTGGGGTTGTCTTGGGACTTACAATTTTGGTCCAACTATGATACTGAGAGAATCAGTTTGATTTGTTGGTCCCTAATAAGTGGGTGTTGGTGTGTTATGCTTATATTAAGGTTGTGGAGGTTGTTAATATGTTTGTTGATAGCACATGTTTGGTTGATATGATGGTTGTTGTTTTTGGGGTATTGGTTGGTAAGGAGTGTTTGATGTGTTAGGCATTGTACCAACTACTTGGACATGTTAGGTGTTAGTGGCACCATCTATGAAATCATTCTTGTTTTTGTTCTAGTACCATGGTTTGTCATTAGAGTGTCCTCAATCTTGGTTATTTTCTTTATGAAGCTTTATGATTCCATTTTTAATAAGCCCTCGCTTAAGGCCCATGCCTTTCTCTTTGATCTATTTATATGTTTGTAGGGAGTTCATGAAAATGTAATGAAAGAGTCTAGCATGTGCATTGTCAATAATCATTTTGACAAGGTGGTACTCTGGTATTTCGCAAGAAATTTGTGTTGTGAGAGTTTTCCACCTTTGCAAGTAATCAATAAGAATTTCACCTTCTTTTTGTTTGGTTTGGACTAAGTCAACCACAAATGGATCAATTTTAACAAGATGGGCATATTGTGCCATAAAGGCTTTTGAAAGATCAACAAAGATGTTAATTGTGCCCTAAGATATATTCAATAAAAGCATTCAAGAGTGGGACCTCCTAGACTTTTAGGAAAGAGGCACATGAGCAATACATCATTGTAGGCTACTTCTTGGTAATGCATGTAAAATTATTTGACATTCATGATTGGATCTCCCTTCCCCCTAAATTTATCAAATTTGGGGATCTCAAAGTTCTTGGGGAAGGGTGTCATTGTGATCGCTCTATTGAATGGGTATGGAAAAACATCCTCAAATTTAAAGGTATTGGATTCAGTTCCATCTTTGAGTTCTTTTAGAGAATTCTTCATTTCTTCCCACTCAGGTTTGCCAGGTGTTATTACTAGTTCCTTGAATCTCAGTGCCACAGTGCAAGGTATGTATTGGATGGAGTAGGTGAATATGGATAGTTTTGATGGGTGTACTATTGTGAGTGGAATGTGGATTGAAATTCTTCTTGGATGGGATTTACCAGTTGTTGGGGTGGTGGCTGTATGTATTGCTACATTTGCTGGGTAAATTTTTGATAATATGGTTGTTGCAAGGGTAGATAGGTTTGGAATCACTATCTAGATGGATTATTTTTCATGGGTTCTTGTGCATACTATGGTTGTGGTGGTTGTTGCTAGAGGGGTGGTGGTGGATATGTTGGTTCTATGGTTTGGGATTGTACATTTTGCCTAATGTATGTTTTTTGTTCTCCTGCTTGAGAGGGAAATTAGATGTTGGGGGGTGCCAAATAGTTGATGTAGGGAATTGTCCCTATTGTTGGTTGTTGTTGCTATGAGATTTTTTGGCTAATCCCTAGGGGTAGCATATAAAAGTAATTGGTGATTGGTGATAATAGATTGATTGGTGGTGGTAATGGTCAATTCACTTGGAAAATTGGCATGAATGAATTACTAAATTGGGAAGCTTGTAGTCAGCCCCTGTGATTGTCCAAAACTCCAGGGACCAAATGGGAATGAAGTGGTGGTGTTTGGCATAGATGAAAATGGACTAGGGGTGATGAAAGGTGGGTTGGTAGGCCCTTTTGGTGGCATCCCTATAGTAATTTGTGATGTTGATTAGGCACTTTACTAAAATGTACTAGGTGAACTACTAGTGTGTATGGATAAGGTGGATGCAACAATTTGGGAGGTGGAAGGTCCTATAATGTTGAATGGAATGGATGTGACTCATGAAGTGGCAAAAGATACAATGACGGAAGTGGTTGTAGTTGTGGGTTATGTAATAGTAGGTTGCTGAGGTATTGTGTGGACCAACGACTATGTGATGGTGGGTTGGTTACTTTATGGGATATGAGCACCAAGTTGGGTGGATGTTATATATGGATCCATGATTTTTGGTTGTACTATTTGATGTCCTCTTTCTGGTATGAAAATAGGGGTCATTAGGATTAGATGGACCAATGGGTGGTGGTAGTATGCCAAATAATAGATGGGCAAGATCTGATATGCCCAAAGGTGGTGGTCTCCCAAAGCCCAATGCACCAAAATTATCTCTCTAAAATTTTTCCATGATGGTTTCTTTATTTTTGTCTATGATAGCATTGATAGGGGTTACATGTCTAGGTTGATTCATAAAGGTATTTATGGCTGCTAGTGAGAGACCTAGATCTTCTAGATTTTGAGATGGTGGGTCGTGTGTGATCATGGATACCATTAGGTATGGCTGTATGCTAGCCAAGCCACCACTTAGATTAGGGTCCATGTCATTTTTCTTTCTTTTGTTCTTGTCAAAATGTGTGGTAGGTGGCATAAAATGATAATACTCCTAAGGATGAAATGCAAGATGGTGTGGCAATGGGTGCAAATATGCAAAGGGGTGTTTTCTAAGCTTTCTAAGGATGTGACAACTATAATGCAAGGATTTTATAGGATATAGAGATGTATGATAGATGCAAAGGATGATGATGGAGGATTTTACTTCTAATGATTTTATATCTAGGGGACCTAAAGGATTAGTGATGTAATTTCAAAGTAGATGAGATCTTTCCCTATGTATAATATCAAGATGTGAAGTTATGTCAACTTTAGGATAGATGAATGACCCTTTGGAAGATGAGTGATGATCAAATGTGGAGTTCAAAATTTAGCTCAAGGTGATGATGTGAACAAGTGACAGAGATAGACTACCCTAGACAATTCTTAGTCAAAGGGATAATTGTGATAGGATGATGGATACAGGATGTAGGATATACAAATCTAACAAAGTCATACCAAATATTAAAGGATGATGAGGATGATGGAGGATTTTGATGTATGATTTTTGATTTGGATGGGGATGATGGAGGATTTTGATGTATGATTTTTGATTTGGATGGAGATGAATTTCTAAAGCATGGCCTAAGGATAATGAATCTATAAAATGGCTAAGGAAGATATTAACCTATATGATAACCCTAAGTGAAAAATCTATGATATTATAAGTTCAAAGTGTGCATGGAAGAAGATGGACCTAATCAAAGTGGGTGTAGCTTGTGTAGTTGATGAGGCTTTGATTGAATCCACATCTTAAGGTTATGTTTTGAATCTTTTGGTCTAACTTAGTTTGTAGGGTAACCTCAATACCTTCTATCTCAATTCTATCTAGCAAGTCTTGGATCTGGGGTTTGCTTCTTGTGTTCTTCTTCTATCTCATTATATATTGCTGGTTGCTTATGTTTGACCTTTTTAAACTTGGGTTTTGATTGGTTTGACATGAGGTTTCTACTAGGTTTATCTCAAATTTGGTTTAAGGTAGTGACTATGCTAAGTATGCCTTTTGATTAGGTTAGAAAAATATGAATTTTTGTATAGAAAATGAGTCTAAGTAGACAAAAAATGGTTTTATCAAGGGATGATATGATGACTTTAGTTAAAAGTAAGAGGTGAAATGAAACAAAATAGACTCAAGGTTGTTGCGAATAGACTTTCTAACAACCTTCTAGAAAATGATAGTAAGATTCACTGATAATAGATAGGATAAGTGAGAAAACAATCTTTTAAAGGACAAAGAAACTTCAAAAGAGACAAGAAAATGATCTCTTTAGCAAAAGGATTTTGATAAAACAAAGTGTGCATGTTTTGACAAATGTTTTTCACGAGGTTATTTCACAATGAAAATAATTTAAGCACACTTTATCCCTAAGGTCAAATTGGCTTCAATATATCATTCCATGGTCCACAACTTGATGTCTCCTAATTCTAGTACAATATATCCCTCTAATGAAGGAGGTGAGTCAATACAAGAGTTAATCGACAAATGATACACATCAAAGAAACATCAAGGCATGAAATATAGATGTCTCGCTTCTATAGGGACAATGACTCTTGGGGATGAAATCCAAGTAGCCTTATGCCTTAACCAGGGAAGCATGATGGCGAATAATCTTGAGGGACGTTGTTTCCCTTGCATCAAAAATAAAATACCGAGGATAAAAGGGTAGCTACTAATTTGGTTTGTAATAAGATCTGTAGAGTTAGGTCAAATGGTTCTTACATGCACAATTAACTTAAGAATCTATTCTGACCATGCTGCAATAGTGGCAAAGTTTTGTTGGATACAATTAGCCAATTGTGCGTTGTCTTTGATGTTACACAAATGTCATACAATCATCTGTTAGCTCTTACTGAGCTTTCAAGGTTAGCAAAGAAGATTTACAATGTCTACCGAGCATTCTAAGACTTTACCTTGTGCAAATAGTTGTTACCAAGATTTTAAGATTGGCAAAAGAAATTTAGTGTCTATCGAGATTACTTAGTCATCAAAGGAAAATGTGGTAGAAAAATAGTTCTTACCGAGCTCTCATGGTTAGTGAAGGAAAAGAGTTCTTACCGAGCTCTCATGGTCAGCGAAGGAAATTTAGTTCTTACCATGTTCACTCGATAGCCAAAGGATTTCACAAAATTTGTAGTGTTAACCGAGTTGAGATGGTTAACTCAAGAAATTATTTCTAAAGCAGTGTTTACCAAGAAGAGTTAGCGAAAAAAGGAATTTTTTAATTTATGATTTAATTCTTAATTGTTTTAAGTATTATTTCCAGTCAACTATGGTAATGATTATAGGTGATTGTAACTTGTAATTGAGTTGACTTGATAATCTGAATGGTATATATGAGAGGTCAAGTTACAAATTTTAAGTGTGATGAATTTGATGTGAGATGAATGTGAAGGTGGATTGATTATTGTGAGTGAATTTTGAAGGATGATCAAAGATCATTAAGGAGCAACAAAGCTATATTTGATCAAGGAGGATCTAATGGTACAGAATAGAGATCTATAATCAGAAAATTTAGTTGGATCTTATTCAGGTCATTTCATTGTTACTTTCTAACCATTGTAGCAATGATTCCAAAATCTCTTAACAGAGTTAGTTTAACAAGCATTTTGTAAATCCTCTAACAAGGTGGACAGTTCAGCTTAATTTTTCTATAGACCTCTAACAAGGCCACTCCTAATAGGGTGAATAAATCTTGTAACTAGCTCACACCTAATAGTGTGTTTTGTAAACCTTTAACAAGGTTGGCTCCTAACAGGGCTCACTTCAGAAGAGTGAAATTTGGTAGCTAGTTACTTGGTGGTTTTTCTCATATTGGATTTCCATGTTAAATCTGGTGTCTCTTGTGTTCATGTTATTTACTTTTGCATGCATGTTAATAATTGTGAATGGTTAAAAAAGTTAATCTACTGAGTTACAACATTTTTTCTATGTGGCTACCAAGTAATAACAGTAACTAGTTATTTAAGACATCTAAGGGATTTGGATTTGTTTTTATGGTAACTCATTCACCCCCCCTCTCAGTTACTCCATCTATAATTCCAACAATTGGTATCAAAGATTTTGATGCTTTCAGGAAAAGATTTCAAGGATCTAAGCTAAAGATCAGGATGTCTTACAAAAGGAAAATTCAAAGACTTAATAGGGACAACTTCTCAACATGATAGGGACTGATGAGACTTCATCTAGCTTCTATTGGTGATACAGGGCTGAAGTACCTTGATGCAAAATATGTAGAACCTATTGGCACATTATCTATCAATGATATTGCTGAAAAGAAGACTCACAACAACATGATGATATATATTGCATTTTCCCTAAGTTATGAAGAATTAGATGATGTCAAGGATTGCAAAACTACTTTTGAAATGTGGAACAAGATTAAAGATATCTATGGAGGTGATGATAATGTGAGAAGAGCCAAAGCAGAAAGTTTGAGAGGTCAATTTGATCAAATGAGGATGAGAGAAGATGAAAACATTGCAAAATATGTTGAAAGAGTTAAAGCAAGTGTTAGTGCAATCAAAGCTTATGGAGGAGATATCAAGGAGAAAATAGTTATAAGTAAAGTTCTTAGAACTCTACTTCCCATTTATGTAATAAGAGTTTTAACAATTCAAGAAAGAAGATGTGAAGCAAATTATAAGATAAATTTAGAGGCCATAGTTGGAAGATTGAATGCATTTGAGCTAGATAACTATGATAATGATGTTCTAGCTGCCAAGAACATTGAATCAGCATTTGAAGCCAAGCTTTCACTCAAGGAGAAAGGTAAGAAGATAAAGGATTCTTAGTCAAATAGTGAAGAAGAATTATAACAGAGTTTAGACATTGATCTTGAGGTGGTTGAAGCTCTGCTAGCAAGGAAATATTCAATAGGCAAAGGAAAATACAAAGGTAAGGTTCCTCTTATCTATTTTTCTTGTGAAGAAATTGGACATATTGCTGATAGGTGCCTGAATGAGTAGAACAAGGATGAGAATAAAGGTCACAAGTGCAATGGTGAGAAAGACTTCAAATCATTCAAGGACAAAGATAAGAAAACATGTTTCATGGCTAAGGATTCTAATGATTCTGATGATAGAGAAGAAGATGAAATTGTTTACATTGCTGTGAAGGATGAGTCTGATAATGATGAGGAAATGACACTTATTTCTCATGTGAGAAAAAATGATACATGGATTATAGATAGTGGTCGTTCTCATCACAGGGTAAAAGCATAGATCTGTGTCACCGTTTGTGATACCAAAACATGTTTTGGTGAAATCTCATTTCTCTATCAAAACTCAATTTTTTAAAAGACTAAAAATACCCTTTTATAGATCTCAGATTCAATATCATCATTATATAAATTTTTGAGTGTTTTGATTAGTTGTAATATGTTATAATCTCAAAGTATTATAAGTCGATATTTCAACATTTCAGAAGATTCTCCCTCAAAAAAGGAAAAAAAATAGTAAATCATATCAAAAAAATTAAAAAATTATATTTATCTCTAGAGGAGAGAATCCTCTTCATGAATATGTAATTTTTTTTCAAGAAGGTATAGATTTGATAGGAAAGTTTTGACGGGAGGAAAAAATTGTTGGATTGTGATAAGGTCGAACTTGAGTACTTATAACAAAGAAAATATACATCAAAAATAATTATTTCTTTTTTTGTGCACTAGCTATACATGTCATCTATAAGATATTTTCAAATCAGAACAAAAAAATATGATTTGCATATACTTGTTTGATGGGAACTACACCCTATATTTTTTACAGTTAAAAAAGGGACTTCAAAATAAAATAAAATGAATAAATTCTTACTCAAAAAAATTATAAAAATTATAGGCATAAAATCATCCAATTCTACAAATTTCATTAGTTTACATCATCTTCATATTTTAAACACAAATAATATTTTTTTTGTCACTAATGTTGAACTGTCACATTCTGATATCACATTTCTTTATAAAAGTTGACACATGTTTGTGCTTTTACCCCACATGACTGGTGATAAAACTAAGTTTGAACATTTTGAAGACTATGATGGTGGTAGTGTGAGGTTTGGTAATAATGAACCTTGTTGCATAAAAGGAAGAGGAAGAATCTCACAAACCAAAGAACTTGTATGTGATAATGCATATTGGGTAGAAGGACTTAAACACAATCTGTTGAGTGTGGCACAACTACTCAATAATGGATTCAAACTGAAATTCATGCATGGAAAAGCAAGATTGTTGGATGGCAAAGGAAAGCTGATTGGATCAAGAACTCAAACAAGAGGTAATTTGTTTTATCTTGAACTTGGTGAATGTTCAAGCTTTATTGCTCAAGTTGAAGAAAGTTGGTTATGGCATAGGAGGTTATGTCATGTGAAATTTGATAACTTGGTAAAAATAAGTAAATTCAAGAAAGTAAGAGGCATTCTTAACTTGTTTTATCTTGAATTTGGTGAATGTTCATGCTTTATTGCTCAAGTTGAAGAAAGTTAGTTATGGCATAGGAGGTTATGTCATGTGAACTTTGATAACTTGGTAAAAATAAGTAAATTTAGGAAAGTAAGAGGCATTCCTAACATAAAGAAACCTGAGGTTGGTTTGTGCGAGAATTGTCAAATTGGCAAGATGGGAAAGACTAGCTTTAGAAGTAAGAACTATTAGTCTAAAGAAGTTTTAGAAATTGTGCATACTGATATGTGGGGACCTATTGGAATTGAAAGCTATACTGGTGAATTTTTTTTCATTCCTTTTGTTCATAATTACTCAAGAATGATGACTATCATGTCCTAAGGGAGAAATTAGAAGCATTTGAGAAGTTCAAATGGTATTTGGCTAGAGTAGAGAAGGAAATAGGCAAAAGACTGAAATGCTTGAGGTTAGATAGAGGTGGTGAATTCATTTCACATGAGTTCAATAACTTTTGTATTGGAATCAAAAGGTAGGTTTTAGCACCTAGAACTCCCGAGCAGAATGGAATAGTTGAAAGGAGGAAAAAATCAATCATAGGCTATGCAAGAACCTTAATGATTGAAAAGAGCATTGCTATCAAATATTAGAAGGAAGCTATCAACACTGTAGTTCATACCTTGAACTGAGTATAGGTGAAGAAGGACTCATTCAAAACCCTCTATGAGTTATGGTATGGCTATAAATCTAATATAATTTACCTAAAAGTATTTGGAAGCAAATGTTTCATTTTGAAAGAATCTAGAAAAGTTAAATTTGATGTGAAGGGTGATGAAGGAATATTTTTTGGATATTCTTGCAAGAGTAAATCATATAAATGTTTGAATTTTTCTACTCACAAAGTCATAGAAAGTGCACATGTGAAAGTTGATGAGTTTGCAGAAAGAACTGAAGAAGAAAGCAAAAGGGAATCAGAAGACTACAAGAGATTTTTTTTTATTAAACCTGATATAGTGCCAGGTACACCCATCAATTAGGAATCTTCTACTCCCCAGTCTTTAGTAATCAAGTTACAAGAAGTTCAAATTGAGCTACAAAAACTTGAGTCACATTCTGATGCTAACAAGCCAATGCCTACCGAGTTTGAAGGACCTGAGTAGTAGACAAAATAGTCAAAACTTGAATCTAAAGTACAAGAGGATGTAAATGCAAAGCATTCAAAAGGCAAGGAACCTATATTAGCTAAGTATGTCAGGAGGCATCATGCACCAGATTAGATCATTGGAGATAAACATGAAGGAACTATGACAAGAAGTAAGTTGAAAGGTACTTATTTACTTGCTAATTTTGAACCTAGAAGTGTCAAAGATGCATTAGAAAATAAAAGTTGGATTGAGGCTATGAATGAAGAGATAGAGAAAATAGAGAAAAATAAAACATGGACTCTTGTACCTAGGTCTAAAGACAAAAATGTGATTGGAACTAAGTGGGTATTGAGAAACAAGTTAAATGAAGATGGTAAGGTGTCAAGAAACAAAGCTAGACTGGTATGCAAAGGATACTCTCAAGAAGAAGGAATAGACTATGGAGAAACTTTTGCTCTTTTTTCAAGATTGGAAGGTGTCAGGACCTTACTTGTACATACTGCATATAAAGGATTCAAAGTTTATCAGACGGATGTCAAGTCAACATTTCTCAATGGTATACTGGATGAAGAGGTTTACATTGAACAATTTAAAAGTTTTGTTGATCCAAATAAGAAGGACATGGTCTACAAATTACATAAAGGATTGTATGGTCTGAAGCAAGCCCCTAGAGCTTGGTATGAGAGATTTCATAACTATCTTATTCATATTGGTTTTCGAAGAACTAATGATAACATTAGCTTGTATATCAAGGAAGGACTAGATAATAAGATTGTTTTGGTAGAAATATTTGTAGATGATACTTTTTTAATAGGAAATGATGATCAATGTAAAGAATTCTTAGAGAAAATGAACAATAAATTTGAAATATCAATGTTTGGTGAGATCAAATTCTTTCTTGGTCTTCAAATTCAGCAGAATAAGAATGACATCTACATCACTCAATCAAAATACATCAATGAGATACTGAAATTTTTTGGTATGGAAGACTACAAACTAGTTGGGACTCCTATGTGTATTGGATTGAAACTTACCAAGGATGATGAATCAAAGGAAGGGGATCAAACATTGTATAGATCTATGATTGGAAAGTTGCAGTATGTAGTGCATACAAGACTTGATATTGCCCTTGCAGTTGGTATTATAGCAAGATTTTTAGAAAAACCAAAAGAAAATCACATGATGGCAATCAAAAGGATCATGAGATATTTGAAAGGAACTGAAGATTATGGATTATGGTATATACTTGGAGGAAATTTGGTTTTAAAAGTGTTTCCTGATGTAGATTGGGTAGGAAATGTTGATGATAGAAAGAGTACAAGTGGAGGAACTTTCTTTCTTGGAAAGAGGTTAGTTTTTTGGACAAGTAAAAAGAAAAATTGTACATCCCAGTTCACAGTAGAGGCAAAATATGTTGCAGCAATAGTAAACTATTCTAATATTGTTTGGTTTAAACAATTATTGGAAGGCATGAAGGTAGAGATTAAAGAACTAGTTGTCATGTTTGTGATAATACAAGTGCAATTAACATTTCAAAGAATCCAGTGACGCATGCCAAAACCAAGAATATTGCTATTAAGTATCACTTTGTCAGAGAATTGGTGTAGGATAAGGAGATCAAATTGGAATATGTCCATACAAAGGAACAAATTGCTAACATATTTACAAAGCCTTTACCTAAGGATGTATTCTTGTATCTAAGAGGTAAGTTAGGGGTCATTCCCCTATCTAAAGCTCACTAAAATACAATTTTAGTGATGCATCAATGAGAATAGAATTAAAGATCTATCAGTTGATGCAACAAAGTAATGAAGACATTGCATATGAATCAGTACTTAAGGTACATTGAAATTCATTTGAGTTGTGTTGTCCTTGGCATGTGTTGTCAAAGAGGGAAAGTTTACTGTCATACCTTTCTAAAATTTGCAAAGAGGGTTTATGCAAGAGGGAGAGATTACTATGAAAGAGAGAGAGTTTTCCTATAGATAATTGAAGTTTGAGGTGTAAAATTCTAGAGGGAGAAAACCATATACTAGAGAAAGTCTTGTTCTCAAATTTCATTATGCTATGACATGTTGTGTTGCCATCAATGCCAAAGAAGGAGATTGTTGGATACAATTATCCAATTGTGTGTTGTCTTTGATGTTACAAAAATGTCATACAAGTCATTTGTTAGCTCTTACCGACCTTTCAAGGTTAGCAAACAAGATTTACAGTGTCTATCAAGCATTCTCAGACTTTACCTTGTGCAGATAGTTGTTACTAAGCTTTCAAGGTTAATAGAAGAAATTCAGTGTCTACCAAGCTTACTCAGTCATTAAAGGAAAATGTGGTAGAAAATGGTTCTTACCAAGCTCTCATGGTCAGTGAAGGAAAATAGTTCTTACCAAGCTCTCATGGTCAGTAAAGGAAATTTAGTTCTTACCATGTTCACTTGGCAGCCAAAGGATTTTGTAGAATTTGTAGTGTTAATCGAGTTGAGATGGTTAACTCAAGAAATTATTTCTTAAGTAGTGTTTACTGAGTAGAGTTGGCCAACAAAGGAATTTGTTAATTTATGATTTAATGTTTAATTGTTTTAAGTGTTATTTCCATCCACTATGGTAATGATTATAGGAGATTGTAACTTGTAATTGAGCTGACTTGATAATCTAAATGGTATATATGAGAGGTCAAGTTGCAAATTTTAAGTATGATGAATTTGATGTGATATGAATGTGAAGGTGAACTAATTATTGTGAGAGTGAATTTTGAAGGATGATTAGAGATCATTAAGGATCGGGAAAGCTATATTTGATCAAGGAGGATCTAATGGTGCAAAATAGAGATTTGTAATCAGCAAATTCAATTGCATCTTATTCAAGTCATTTCATTGTTAATTTCTAACCATTGCAGCAATGATTCCAAAATCTCTTAATAGAGTTGGTTTAATAGCCATTTTGTAAATCCTCTAACAAGGTGGAAAGTTCAACTAAATTGTTCCATAGACCTCTAACAAGGCCACTCCTAATAGGGTGAATAAATCCTCTAACTAGGTCACACCTAATAGTGTGTTTTTTAAACCTTTAACAGGGTTGGCTCCTAATAGGGCTCACTTCAGAAGAGTGAAAATTGGTAGCTAGTTACTTGGTGGTTTTTCCCATATTGGGTTTTCATGTTAAATCTAGTGTCTCTTGTGTTCTTGTTATTTACTTTTGCATGTATGTTAATAATTATGAATGGTTAAACAAGTTAATCTACCAAGTTACAACATTTTTTCTATGTGGCTACCGAGTAATAGCAGTAACTAGTTATTTAAGACATCTAAGGGATTTGGATTTGTTTTTATGGTAACTCATTCACCCCCCTTCTCAGTTACTCCATTTATAATTCCAACAAGTTTTTGCACCTCAGGCTACCGTAGAAAACACATTGCCTAAACTTATCTAGATGGAGAAAAAAGATTTCCTTCTCATTTATACACCACCCATAGGGGTTTACCAGTTTGAGCTTCTATCCAAGGGGGAGACACTTCCTAAAGGATGATGAACTTGCAAGAATCACTCCTAGGTTATTGTGAATAATCTTGCTAACAACTTTTGGTACACATGTTGCATAGTTTAATGGTTCTAGTTTACAAGAACTAAAAGATAGCTCAAAGATGTGTTGAAAAAAAAATCTTAAAACACACAAGACACATGATTTAATTTCCCTTTGAAGATTTTAGGTTTTCTAACTATGACTTGTAGACACTCATGTTTATTATGTAAGGTTCTTTCCAACTTGACACCAATGGTCAACAAAATAAATCGATTCAAGAAAATAAATCATGCGGGAAAGCTTTGAAAATGATGGGAATAAGAGCATTTTTACTTGTATGAGCACTGAAGACTTTGTGATTTTGTTTTAAGCCCCAAATTGAAGTGTTTGGAATATTTGTTTTAAACCCAAAATGAAATGTGTTTTTTTTTTGTCCCTTTAAGCATTCAAGAATTATTTGATAAGGAGATTGTGCGTTTTAGTCCCAAATTTGAAGTGTGAAGCGTAACATTAGTTCAATGGCCTTTTACCATTACAGATTTGATGAGGTGTATTTTAAGCCCAAAACTATAGTGTGATTTAGTGAGATGATGATTAGAGAATGCAAGTTAATTCCCCAAAAAAATGACTTAATTCCTTTAATGAACAACCTCCAGACAACAGTTAGTGAAAATATCAACTTCTCAAGCTCCTCCAGTTGCAAAAAAGGTAAAATCCATAGTTAGATCATTTGGAATTTTTAGTCCTATAAATGAACTATAGAAAACATCAAATGTGCTATAGGATTATGTAAATGCACAAAAAAAACTTGCACAAGCACTACAAAATACTTCACTAGGCACTACAAGAAATTTTAATCAAATGTGCTACTCTATCAGGAAAAAATGCTAAAGCAGAGAGAAAAAAATACTACTTCATTAGTCAAATGCACTAAAATAACTATCAAATGTGCTAAAAAAATGAAAAATGCATTAATGCAATGATTAGGTCATCTATTTTAGACAGAAGATGAAAATTTACACACTCATTAGATCCATAGAATCTATCAAATGCACCATAGGATTTAACACATGCACTATAAGAATAATCAAATGCACTATTGAAATTGGAAAATGTGCTATTATAGCTTTTAAATGTGTTATTTTATTTGGTAAATATACTATAAAAGTAAGCATATGCACTATGTAGGTGTTTACCAGGCGCTACAAAAATATGTAAATGCATTAAAAAGTCATAGATGCATTATAGTAAGTAGTATATGTGCTAAAATGGTAAAAAAGGAAATTCTCTTGGACTATTTGAAGGGTTTTAAAGAGGTTTTTGAAATTTGTGACACATGCATCCATCTTATAAGCATGTTTCCAAGTCTACACCAACAACAAAAACACCTGCAAAGCACTACAAACTATTAAAGATTAGATTGTTAGCTTGCAATAAAAAAAGGACAAATTGGATAAATGAATGACCCATTTGTGGAGTCTCATTGGGCATGCCAAAATGTAGAGCCATGAGTGTTAGCATCCAAAGAACATTAACAAATATTGTAACATTCACAAACCAAAACAATGCTCACATATATTTTAGACAAAGAAGGTACAAAAGAGAGTGCAAATTGAAGGAAGAGTACCTAACAAGCCTTCTTGATTGTGTAGATGTGTCCAATGATGGAGATGTATTCTCAAATGTGCTCCAATCCTTTAATGGATGAAAATAGTGTATGGGGTGAGTGTCTATTCCTTCATGGTAAGGGCATTATCGACTGATTTATTCTCCACAGGGGCATTATAAGTTTGCATAATAGTTGATTATAAATTGTGAAGGGAGAGGGATTCATTTATAGGCCAAGGATGTGAGGATGGAGGGCCAAGATGCAAGGATGGATGGGGGATGAGGGAAGGCTAGGATATAAGGAAAGGAAAGCACATGGATTGTGCTTCTTCAAATCCATAGCCTTGTGAGAAGTGTCACAAGGGGATTGTATGTGAGGGGAAAGTCAAAATGGATGGTCAAAGGGAGTTCTGAGGGAGAAGGAGGGTGGAAGAGGGATGTCAGAGGATTTAAAGAGCCTTCAATACATGTAAGAGCCTTTAAGTCATTTGGATAGTAAAGTAAGAGGGATGGAATGGGAGTTTGACTTTGGTTTGGCTTAAGACTTCTTAACTCTTGGTTAAAATTGTGCACATGTTTAGGGAAAAGTTTAGGCTTAGCTTCAGATGGAATTAGGATGCAAGTGACATGTTAGAGGGATGCAAGCAGGGTAGCACTTAAGAAATAGGTTAATTAGTTGGATAAGCAAGGTTAGCATGGGTTAATGGGTTGGGTTTAGCTAATGATAGGGATTTAGGAATAGTTAGAGGTTGTGGATTGATTTATGAAATAATTTATTTAATAAAAGGAGATCTTAGGATGGATATCATGGATTTATTTAATTTAATAGGAGAATAGAGATTTAATTGATAATTAAATTTTTGATTGTCATTTAAATTTATCAATTGGACTATATTTAATTAAATGAATTAATTAACTAGGGGATGACATTGAATCAATTAAATATTAAATACTTAATCAATGATGTCTTAGGAGATGAATAAATAGGATTACTTAAATAATGTAATCAAATTTAGGTGTCTACTGTTACAAGGAAATATTTGACAAGTTGTAAACCCATTCACCCTTACTCTCTTTTAGGTTAATTTACTCAAAGGGGGGAAGCATTATAAAATGGGGAGGATGGTCCCTTCATACCCTTTATCCTTGATGACAAAAAGGGGGAGAAGTATTGAGAAATGAAAGAAAAAGAAAGAATATTGACAAGGAGAGAGACAATAAAAATGACCAAAAAATGGGGGAGAATAATAAAAAAAGGTGGAGAGTCATGTAAAGGAAAATAAGAGAAGTACTCTTAATAGGAGAAGAGTATTGAGAGAGAGAAGATGAAACAATGAGAGCATATAGAAAGGGGGAGACATAATAAATGAACAAAAAAGAAAGGGGGAGATTTTCATGTAGAAAGAGAATTGTAAAGATACAAAATAAGGAGGAAAATAAAGTCTAAGGCCATATATAGGAAAAAAAGGAGAATCAGAAATGAAGAGACATAAAATATCAATTCATACAAAGATGCAAGTCTTGTTAACCTACTAGTTATTCTTAAGAAAGAGGTTTTTCTATCAATGCTGAAGGGGGAGATTGTTGGACTTAACTAGTCACAATGACATGATTTATCTACAAAGTGGTGATGACCAAATTATTACATCATGAGGAATAAAGCATTGAGTAAGCATTGAAGTGTTGTCATTTATTAGAAATCGATCAACAAGAAAATCAAAGTGTTGCAAGGCAGTGCAACCATTAGTAGACTGGTATACTAGTCACAATAAGAGATAGGATGAAGACAAGCCTACACTTGATTGATATGCATAGAATTTAGAGGGTCACAACTAGGTCACCACTGGTGTGACAAGACTATAAGAGATTTTGATAGTGACTACAATCACTTATATATTTAAAAATTTTAATTGATGATTCGAGTGGGATAATTTTTAGGGTTTTGAAACTTAGATTGAATGAGTGGATTTAAGGACACTCAAAATTCATTGTGAATGTTGTTGTTGTTATTTTTGTTGGTAACTTATGATAAGAGATATATGGGAGATAGGCATGAACAAAAAGAACATAGAACAAAAAAAAACCAGTGCTCAAGTATGCAAAAGCGGCAGTGAACATAAATCATCCACTGAGAAAAACCAAAACAATGAAAGGAGATCAAAGTATCTTCGTTGAGTACCAAAATGGATCTACAAGGCAAGTTGTGTCTCATTTTTAGATATTATATTTAGTTTTATTTCTTATTTTTGGAACTATTGAAAGCCTCCAACATGAAATACTTGTAACAAGTCTTAGAAATCACCTAACAAGGTATCTCTTAGAAAGGGATCAAAATCCTCTAACAAGGTATCTCTTAGAAAGGGATCAAAATCCTCTAACAAGGTAGCCTTAACATGTTGTAAGCCTAATAGATTAGGTTCATTACTAATAGGACAAGTTCTTAGAATAAACACATGTAAGCCTTTAATAGGGCACCCTTTTACTTGCAAGGAAAGGCTAGTGGGTATATTACTTCCACTATGGTTTCACCCTCAAATTGTGGGTTTTCACATAACAATACAAGTGTCATTGATGTATACTTCTCTATATGATCTTGTATGGTTTTAATGCATTGCATTTTTTATTGTTTTGATTATAAAAGAATCAATATCAAGGATTGTGAACAAGGTTGCTATTGAAACTAGTAGAATAATTTGCACAGATTCACCCCTCCTCTCAGTACCGGTTGGGAATGACAAGGAATTGATAGTTTCTATCACCATAATTCCTTTAGTTTTTTGTAGATTTATTTATATGTGTTTTAGTTGCATTCATACACATTTGACATGTTATCTTCATCTCTTGAAAAAATGGAAACTATACCTTTCATCAATCTATTACCTCAGATTCACATGAGCATAAGTTAATTTGGCTACCAAACCATACCAATTATTTTTAATATTGGAACTACAATTCATGTCTAAAACTCTAAAGGAAGCTTGGATTGGTCAAGATCCTTTTGTTTCTTATCTTTGAAGATTTTGTTACTTGGAATATTTGCATTTTATAGTTCAAAAGCAAAAAATATTGGATGTTAAATACTTTGTATCCTTGTGGGATATCCTACTACAATTTTAGGCTATAGACTCTATAATCTTGACACAAAGCATCATATTGTTAGCTGAGATGTGATTTTATATGAAGGGTAGGTATGGAAGTCGAATGATATCATGCAAGAACACCCATCTACAATCATCAACATGGAAGATAATAATACTCCTCCTCCCCCCACAAGCTCAATTAGAAATATGAAACTATTTGTTAACTTATGTTATAGAGGATTGAAATAACACCAAATTAAGAAAATATTTATGTTGAACACTTATTAGGAATATTTTATAATTTTTTACTTGTATATGCTAGAAACTAGAGGTCACATAAAGGAAATTTATCTTTTATTTTATTATTAACCAAATTTCCAAGAATCAATTATGACAACTAGATCATCTTTAAAGGGGGCTTTTTTTTTCGAGGGGGTAGTTCTAGAAGAAAGGTGATTTTATTCTCAAAATAAAGATAGTTCTTTCAATTTTAGTTTTTTTAAGAGATAACAATGACTCTTAAGGAGGAAAGTTGATCTTTGCTTTAGGGATAAAGTCGATGAAGTAGGAGATCGTGAAATTGTTTGTTCATTTGTATATCTTTTTGGTTGTTTTTGATTAGATAAACAGGTTTTACAGGGATGCTGAAACCCAAAAGTTAGAACATAAAAGGCTAATAATAAGTGTGAAAGCCTAGCCAAAAAAGTATAAGTTCAAAGGCTGAAAATAAGCATAAAGCCCAGCCAAAAAGTAGAGTTCTGAGAAAAGACCAGGAAAAAAAGAAAAGAAAAACCACGACCTAAAGCCAAAACAAAAAACCAAAAGATAATGAGAAACAAAAGAACAGGCGAGAGTTATTCCTCGTTCTTTCACTCTAGCTCTTACATAACCTGAGCAACCTCGAAGGCCAGTTGATTCTCCTCCGCTTATATCTTTTTAGTTGTTACTTTCTTATATTACTTGCAATATTTTCTTTGTTGATATCACATGTTATAGAAGATCATGGGTGTGCTTAATTTGTGAACCTTGAGTCATAAGTAATAATATATTTTAAAGAAAGTTTCTATTATTTCTCCTATCACTTCTTGAGGGTATTGGTGAGTAGACTTCATGTCACTTTTTCTTTTCATGTATATTTGTTTATCATAGTTACAACATGCCTATGCTTAGAGGTTAGTTTTACTTATCTATGTTTTTGGTCAATTACATATCCAAAAGTCAAACCTATCATATAAGGGAATCATACTAGTGAATTTGAGGAAATTTATATGTTTAGTAGATATCTCTTTAAGTGTTATCTCTCTTTGTCTTTCATCTTGACTTTGAGGAGTTAATTAATTTTTTTTCTTTAACGACAATCTAAATTGTTAGTACTTAACAATTAATAATGCTAATGTAATTTTTATTAGGAAAGCCATTCTCGTTAAGGAGAGATAGACTCATATGTGAATGTTCTATTCAATATGAATTATTAAATTTTAGTCATATATAATGAACAATATTGTACACATTAAAAATATTCTTATTACAATAATATATTTAAAAGGTTTAAGAAAATAGAATAATGATGAAGAAATATTTAATTAAAGGATAAATGTTGAAAATAAAATATGCTTTTGATAATATATAGCTTGGTGGGACCAAGAGTCCCTGCCTAATAGATTTTTTGCGGTAATTGATTGGGGAGGAATATTTGCTTGATTAACTAATTTTTTAACCATTAAAGATTTTTTTATTGCAGAAATTTTATAGCTTTGATAATATTATATTTTACACAAATACACACATCATTCATAAATAAGATAGGTGACAGTTTCTTTTTATTCACAATATATATAATTGAGAGGTTAAAAATATTAATAATTGTGATGCTAAATTTAGAATTATTTACATTTACTTATTTCATAAGTTTAGTTGGAAACTAACTTTTTTATAAGTTTTTAAAATAATTTTTTTTCGTTAGGGGTAATTACACAACATTGTAATCACTCAAAAATGGTCTAGTAAACTATGAGGCCCCTTTCTGCATTTTAAATTTCTAAATGCTAGATTAAATCTCTTTAATCTATCATCTTAGATGAAATCCTAATTTAACTCAAAATATTTTATATTTGACCACCTTATCCTAAGTTCCTATTTAATTGAAAGAATTGTGTCCTATTTTAATTAAATAAAGTCCCTTTATTCCTATGTGAGCACATGAAAATGATTATTCCTATTTTTAAAAATAAAAATGAAAAACATTTTTTGTCTACACATGGAGGGCACACTTTTCAAGGTGGGTGGAATCTTCTTTCTTCTCCACACATCTTTTGCCTCTTGAACACTACCGTTGATTTTGCCTCTTGTTGATTCTTGTGCACAAATTCAACCTGAGATTTGTCCCTTGTAGATTTTGCCTTTTATTCCCTACCGTCCATTTCTCTTTAAAAGGAGTCTCTCTCCTCATTCTCTTAGGATATAATGCTTTCACTCTATTGTTATTCTATCATTTTTTTTACTCACTCTCTTGAGAACATTTGCACTCACTTGTTTTACTTGCATTTTTAGCTTAGTTTTCCTTTATGCACTAGCTTAGCTCACATAGTCTAGTTAGGGGTTTTTTTAAAACTCTTTGTTAGTTTGGATCTTACATCTCATTTATCTTAACTTACATTGCATCGCATACTTGACCCTTGGATATTAGAACTCTTGCCTCTACTCCTTTTAATATTCCATTATATGGTGCACCTTGCAAGGTTTGCCTAGTTAGGTTCATTTTAGAGCCACCGCACTATCACACACTTTTGCACGTCATAGATAGGAAGATATAGGCCACCTCTTGATATTTTTTTTTCATAGGTATTCTTGAGAATAATGGTCTATAGAAGTGTGTTCACCTTTTGAGCATACATTGTTTTTGGTGCTCATCGTCATGTTGAACCTTGTAGTTTAGCTCCATTTTTATTATTTTAATTGGATTTTTTACTTTTAGGTTTTGAATTTTATTTTGCAACCAAATATATCGTATGAAATTTTTTTTACTATAGTACAACACTCCATTCTACTATAGTACAATACTCTTCTAGTTCTGTCTACTCCATCATTCTACCTTAAACTATCATTCTACTTCTTATAAGTATCATACGAACCTATCTTCTATCCTACTATCACTTGGCTTATTGTACTATTTTACCTAGTTTCTAAACTTACATGGCTTAGTTTCACACTTGTTCTTAACTGTTCTAAGGTGTCCATACTTGTTCATTCTAGCTCCCTAGTTTGAAATCTATATGTTTGGAGCTATTTAGTTTGTGAAAGATCACCTTAGATTCTTGGTTACTTACTTGATTTGGAGATTTGTTCACTTTCCATTTTAATTATCTATCTACTTAGCTACTCACTTATCTCTTGACTTGAGTTGCTAGTGTCGTAAATTACTTGGAAACTTTTCTTGATAAGTCACTTTGATACTCTATCATTATCTCTTTGACAAGTGAAGACTTTACTTTTATAAGTTTGGATTCCAAGTCATCTTGCATTAGCTCATTAGCTGAATACTATCTCTTTCACACCAATTACAACTAGGTGTAAGATTGGTCAAGGAAGCCATCCTCCTATTAGCTTTAAAGAACTTCTTAGAAAGTAAAGTCCACCAAGATAACCGAGAGGGGGGTGGGGTGAATCAATTATCATATCAATATAACTTTTATCAACCTTAATAAACCTTAAGCACATGAACAATATAATTATCAACCATTAAAATATATACATACACAATAACATAAGATATGTTAACTAGGGAAACCCTTGATTAGAGGGAAAACCCCGGTGGGGATGGTATCCACAATATGATGTACTAATATTAAAGTTCCTTGTAAGAGGATGGACTCTATTAGGAGCCAATGAAATTCATTTAGTACACAATAGTCCCTATTCAAAGAATTTGAATCCCTATTAGGAGATTCTGACCTTATTAAGAGTTGTAAAAGGTAGATGGACCCACTGTCCAAATAGCTTCAAGGAAAAGACCATCAAACTCACTATCCAACTAGCCTCTATATTATTGCTTGAAAAATAATAAAAATGAAATAACTTTAACTCCTTCTCTATCCTCTTGACTAGACCAAACCTCTTTTGATCTCAATACTAGATCACCAACTTTGCATCAAATAATCCCTTGGATTTCTTACTCACATTTATCAAATTGACATATCACTTGCAAAATTCATAAATCTACATCTCTTTCACACTTATTGCCACAAGGAAAATAACCTTCCTTTATGTCATATCCACAAAATAACTATTTGAGTCTACCTTGAGGATTTCTCAATTAATTATAATAGGACCTCATTAAGATATTATAAAGTATTACATCTTTTCATAATTACAAAATAATGTTGCCTCATAGTAAATACAACTTCTCACACGTGTGATGTTTGACCTCATGCACATGCTAACATCATCATTAGGCTATCCACTATCACTATCTAACTTTTTTCATCATGATTCCATCCCTATTAACATATACAATCCAAACATTAGAAACCACTTCTTAAGTACTTTGTCTATACACCATCCCATTTAATCCTTAAATAACTCTTGTATGTCTTTGACTCATTCCATGTATACTTGTCCACTTTATCAGGACACAATGTATAACACATCCTCAACTACACTTGACCTTATCATCAATACACAATCCGTACAACCTCATTTTATGTCTGCTACTCTACCAATATTTACACAAAAAATACTATCTTAACATCAATGACAAACATAGTAATGAATGCAACATGTCAATCATGTTAACAAATTCTCCAATATGTATGATACTCCCCAAAGGAATACCATCAACATTCATGCTAAAAATCTCCATCTTTGGCATTAATGGAAAAATAGAAGATAAATATCTAAGTTCCAAGAGTACCAAAACTAACTTTGCTACTGTTGTTTCTCTTTTCTTTCAAAATCCTCTTCATCAATCAAATCTAAAACTCACAGGAACTAATCTCCATCTGTTCTTTCTCATTCATACATGGATGTCATGAATTTTTTACACTTCTCCCTCATTGATACAACTCAATGTTTCTTCCCATTGACATCAACCTATCCATCTCTTCCCCATAACCGTAGATTTTTTTCATGTACAACTCTCTCCCATTGACATCAATGAAAAAGGATTCATTACGTCAATCATCTTCTCAAAGTATTCATCCATCTCCAGTGTCCAATGAAAATGTTTCATACCATCTATTAAGAGTCCTTAATGAATCTACTCATCATAGATACTCTCCTATATAGGAAGCATCAACATTTAGTCTAGATGAATAATAGTGCTCTATACCACTAGATTTATGCACCTTTTGCATCATCTACTCAAAAGTAGGGAGGGCCATAACCTAAAGCATACCTCAAAAATACTCAAATATATCCTTAGGAAAAGGCTTTATAAAAATATTTACAATATTCTCTTTTTTGTTCACATACTCTAATCTGATTTCTTTCGCTATAAATTTCTCTCTTAGAGAATGATACTTAATAGATATATTCTTAGTCTTACAATGTAACAAATGATTCTTAGAAATACTTACTATACTTGTGTTGTCATAATGTATGATAGTAGGTTCTAAAAACTCTATCGCAATGTCCTTCAACATCTTCTTCATCCACATGACTTGATTACAAATATTTGCTATTGCTACATACTATGCTTCTAATGTACTCTGTGAGATACTGTCTTGTTTCTTTCTTAGCCAAGAAACCAATCTTCTTCCAAGAAAAAATGCTCCACTACTTTTACTCTTTCTGTAATCCATATTGCCTACACAATCCACATTAGTATATGCACACAATGTAAAGTCACTTGATCTATCATACCATAGTCCAAAATTAGGTTTTCCCTTCAAGTATTTGAATATTCTCTTTATTGCTGCATAATGTGATTCTGTAGGATCTTCTTGAAATCTTGCAACTATACCAACTATAATTTCTATATCTAATTTGGTGTGAGTCAGATATTGCAAACCTCCAATCATGGATCTATACTTCTACTCAATTGCTTGTGTTTCATCTTTTCTAGATAACTTGTGAGCATTTATCATAGGTGTTCCAACATGCTTACAACTTTCCAAACCAAATATTTTCAACAATTCTTTCAAATACTTGGTCCGTGATAGGAAAATACCATCACTATTCTAAACAATCTGTAATTCTAAGAAATATTTCATCTCACCAATCATACTCATCTCAAATTCATTTTTCATTTCATCAACAAATTTGTCACTTGATTTATCATTACCTCCAAAGATTATATCATCCAAAAATATCATAATAACAAAAAAGCATTCTTAATTTCTTTCAAATATAAGTTATTATTTGTAGTACCTTTAGAAAAACCTAATTTTTCCAAGTACTTGTCCAACCTCTTACACTAGGTTTTAGGTGCTTGACAGTCCATACAATGCTTTCTTTAATATGCATACCATGTCTCCTTCTACCACCAAAGGAAATCCTTTAGGCTGCTCAATGTAAACTTCTTCAAGTTCTCCATTTAAAAATATTGACTTCACATCCATATAATATACTTTGAACTTCTTACTTGCTGAATAAGCCAAGAACATTTTTACTTCTTCAATTATGACAATAGGAGAAAAATGTTTCTTCATAGTCTATACATTCTTTTTGTGAATATCCCTTACATTCCAACTTTTCTTTATTTCTACAACCTCACCTTGTTCATTCATCTTGTTTCTGAAAACCCATTTAGTTCCTATAACATTTTTATCTTTAGGTCTAGGAACCAATTCCCATGTCTCATTCTTCACAATTTGATCTAGTTCTTCCTTCATTTCTTAAATCCAATGATCATCCTTGCATGTGTCATCTGCACTCTTTGGTTCAACTTGAGGAATCAATTGCAATTCTTTATGTACTCTATTTTTTTTCATAACTCCTTTTTCTTTGCTTTCAATAATTTGATTAGCTGGGTGATTTTTTTGTCAAATCTTTGTTAGGTTTAGGTGTTACTAACTCAAATCTTACTTCTTCACTAGGTTTAGATCTTGGTTCTTCTCTCTTTTCAACAAATTGAACATCATTCTACAAATCATTGTTAGTCTCAAAGAAAGTTTCAAAATTTTCTATAATAGGCTTATGATTAGCTTCTTCTTTATTAGAATTGTAATGCATCATTCTTTCTTTGACTCCAAAGTTTTCATCCACTTTTACATTTGTGCATTCAACAATAGTCTTAGTTCTTTGATTAAAACATCTATAAGATTTTCTCTTCAATGAATAACCAAGGTGTTGAGATAATGGGTGTTGCACACATTGCATAATATTGTTATTTTATTATTTTATTATGTAATGTTGTGCCTAGATGGACGTGCAACATGTAAAGATTCCCATGAAATATTCTTGATGAGTTGTATTGTAACATTGTGATAATATTTTATGTAATTATTTAATATTGGGGAAAAGAATTAAATGCCCAATATTAAATGTGGGGTCAATGGGTTAGGTAGCACATGGTTTTAGCACACGGTTTATGTAATACCACTTGGTAGTTTTGTGGGACTTGCTACTATATAAGCAGCCACAAGGGTAGTTGTTGTAGAGAGAGAGATAGAGTGACAAGGAGAAGACAAAAGGCAAGAGTCGAGCGGGACAAGGCTTGACAGGTTAGCCAAGGGAGCATTTGTGAAGGTTGAAAGTATGACATGGGATGTGTGGATTCATGCATGTTCACATAGTTTGCTCAATTGTGGCTATGGCCATGAAGGCTTCCATGGTTGTATGGCAATAGTATTTTTGCTGAATAATACATGGTGATGGATGCTTTTGGAGGCTGGGTTTTTCCCTCAATCAGGGTTTCCCAGGGTATATCTTGTGTCACATTTTGTGGGTATGTTGTCTATTCTCTTGCATGTGGATTTTAATATCGTATTTATTTCAGATCTATTATGGGTTATGTGGAAATAGTTATATTCTTTGTTGCCAAGTTTCCTTACACAAGGAACATGCCTTCATTGCTTCTTGCATCAAACTTATCAATATAATTGTCTCTCTTTATGTAACACTTACTTTCCAAAAATATGAAATACTTCATTGAGGGTGCATGTCCAAACCATAATTCATAGAGAGTCTTTTTTGTACCTTTTTTGATATGTACTCTATTCATTGTGCATACTTTTGTATTGATTTCTTCTCTCAAAATTGTCTTTTATACATCATTCTCAAACATTATTCATCTCGTTGCTTCTATTACATACCTATTTATTCTTTCAACAATTCCATTCTACTCAGATGTCTTAGATTCTAATAGTTGTGTCTTGAGGCCATTTACTTCACAAAAGGTGTTAAACTCATTTGAGGTAAATTATTCTCCTTTATCTGATCTTAAACATCTAATATTCATTCCGGATTCATTCTCAATTCTATTATTAAAGAGCTTAAACTTCTTAAATGCCTCAAAATATTCTTTAAGGAATGCTACCCATATGATCCTAGTAAAGTCATCAAAAAAAATCATGAAATACCTTTCACCATACAATCCTCTTGTCCTAGTAGGACCACTCAACTTTGTAAGAACAATCTCCAATTTTGTTGTTGTAGAGAAATTCTTTCTAGGAAAGGAACTTTTCTTCTAATTAACCATAACACATTGTTTACACACAACATTATTAGGCTTCACAATTTTAGGTTAATCTCTAACAACAAATGTAGTACTAGCCTTCACAATATTATCAAAGTTTACATAAAAAAACATTCTATGCCACAACCAACTTGTTGGTTCCTAATTTAAAAGTTTTAAAAATAACCAAGATTAGTACATCCATTATAGAAATTTGGTAGCCTTAGATGTATTGATATCCATTATAGGAATTTGCTAGCCTTAGATGTATTGGCCTGGTTTCTTGGTTAATTTTAAATCTGTTAAATCAGGAGTCAACAATCTGAAATTGACAAGTACATCCATTATAGGAATTTGCTAGCCTTAGATGTATTGACCTAGTTTCTTGGTTATTTTTAAATTTGTTAAATCAGGAGCCAACAATCTGAAATTGACATGTGTCCCACTGAAATTGTCTTCAATTCTATATATCTTTCTTCTCTACTCTTTGTAGAGGTTCCAATTTTTATTATGACTAGTGAGACCACAAGGTTGGCTTCAGTTCTAGAGTTGTGATACCATTCTCAGTATTCCTCTATTATGAACAACATTAGTTGTATTTATTTTGAAGCATTTTTATATTACACAGTCATCCTTTATGTATTTTATGAATTTTGACATATAGATGATGTATTGTTTTCAATGAGATTAATACAAGAGCTTCATTTCTCTTAGTCTCATTCTAATTCTCATCTCCTTACTTTGTATTCTACAATGTTTTATGTTTAAGAACTAAGAGCTTAAACTCAATTGCAATCCCTTAAGGTTGTATGTCTAGATAAATTTTCTATTGGAACCAACATCCAAGTAAATGCTTGTTTACATTGACAGGGTTGCAGGTTTCACCAGGAGGATATTACCATAAGTATGAGAGTTTTATGAAGATAAATGTCTATTTGCAAGTTAAATAGATAGATAAAATTTCTAGATATATGAGTATACTTTAGGTGTCCATGTGTGTGTTAAGGTTTAGTTGATACCCAATGGCTAAGGGAGTAGTCAACTTAGAGATTGCATATTCTCTATTGTTGCATACTTGGGCTATGTTGAAATCCAAATCTTTAATTGAATATCTTTTCTGTTTAAGGAATTAAAAGAGTTTTCCATCACTTGGTTTATTAGGTTCATGTGCTCTGTTATTAGCTATTTCATGACCATGAATGCTTGCATAAACACAGAAAATTAAGGGGTTTTATCTATTATCTAGATTTAGTTATATGCCTTATACTGGTACCATATAAAGAATCTGAGGTCCACCCACCTAGGTCTTGTAGAGCTTGAAGAGGAATTATGCCTTATAATTGGCCCAGGATCAATAGTCAAGTACATCCATTATAGGAATTTGCTAGCCTTAGATGTATTGGTTTGGTTTGTTGGTTATTTTTAAATCTATTAAATTAGGAGCCAACACAACTGTTATCCACCTTTGCAACTAAACATGTCATCTTTGTAGGTTTCAAATGACAAACATTACCTTTGGATCTTGTACAAATTCCAATTAACCTACCATCCTTATCCTTGATAATACATGTATTTTCTGTGAATTGTAACTGTTATCCCTTATCAACCAACTATCCAACACTTAATAGGTTATGCTTTAATCCATCAAAAAAATAGACATCATCTGTGTTAGTCTTTCCATCAAGAGTAATAAATCCTATTCCCTTTATATGACAAGCTACATTGTTACCAACTCTTAAAACCCCTCCATCATGACTACTGAACTTAACAAATTTATTTATCTATCCAGTCATATGATGTGAATAATCACTATCTATGATCCAATCAACTTTCTTTTCAACCTATGAAACTAGGGCTTTCTCTTCTCTAACTTCCTCTTTTATAGCTAAAAATCCTAACTCATCATCACTTTCACTCTAAATATTTTCATTAGATTCATCATCTTCATTTACATACAACTAATCTCTAGGCCTTCTATATTTGAAATTCTTCTTATACCCTTTCTCTCTTTTGGGACACTTAGAAGCATAATAACCAAATTCATTGCAAGTCCAACATTTAAAGATTCTCTTACCATTTGGTTCTCTCCTTACAAGAAGGGCCATTACTTCTTCAATTCTCCTGTTCTCCCACTACTACACTTGGACCCAAATTACAATGGTAGGACACCGTGATTGTGATGCTCAACCATCACCTAAGTGACAGTACCAAGAAATGGTTCTTGTGAGATGGGCATCACACTTTCAACATCATACATTACGATGGAAAGCTCTTTCTTTGTAATTGTGATGCATAAAATGTCACAATTTGGTAGATGGTAATGCCCATAGGTCATTGTCACATTGTCGTAATTGTGACAAGTGGGCATCACAATTATGGTGATGGAGCTTTCTATTATGCCATTGTCATTGTGATGCCTGCACTCTATGACTAACATGCATTTGTCAAAATGTCATCACAAGTGCCACAATGTGTGATAGCCATGCCACGTATGCAATGAAAATCCATCAGATTATCTCATTATGAATGTGATGGGTGTCTGACAACATCATTTTTGGTCCAATGACATTCTATCAGTGGGAAGTTGCAATTGTGATGACCTACTAAAATACTAAAAAAAATTGTTTGATAGGAATGAAGATGGGAAATTGCAATATACTTTGATGTACTTAATTCTCTTCTAGCTCTTTGAATCTGGAAAATTACAATATACGTGAGATTATGGTTGTGACAACACTAACCATACATATATGGTTTGATAAAATATGTTGGATAAGCACAATAAGCACTATTTAGATCCTTAAGGTCACTTACAAAATATGGAATCCCAATCTTAAATGTCATGATTTATATTTGTTGAAGAGAAATATTCATTGTAGAAGGGCATTGCAATGATCTAGAGCATGAGACATTGCAATGATCTGAAGCAAGTACAAGTCATGATCAATATGATTTAAAGCTATTTAAGGTTTCTGTGTGGTAGATGCAATCAACATTTGTATTACATTTAGTTGCCCTTCTAGTGGTGTGTGTTTTAGATAAACCATAAAATAACAAGAATGAAAAAAGGGGACACTACAAATCTTTCTTGTTTATAAATGTCACAAACTTCTAAACCAATCTCCATATCGACTATATTTTAACTATGCTAACTATAAAATCATTTAGTAGTTGTGTTGCCAAATTATTTACATCATATATTACCACTCATATGGTGTAGGAGCACCCTGACCATCTCCCATGGAATTTTAAGCCATAAATAGCATGTTTTTGAGTCATGTTAGATTAGGGTAATAGTCATTTCATTTCATGTTATTAAGTGTTCAATTAAGGTCATGTTGACCAAGTTCATGTTTTAAGCAATGTGGGTCAAAGAGAGTCAAAATATGGGAAATGTCATGTAAGGAAATAGATAGAGTTTTAAAAAAGTCATAATAATATGTTGGACCTATTTAGGGTGCCTAGAAAACATGTGAAAGCATAAAATGAAAATATGTGCAAAAAAGTGTAAAATTGTCAAAAAAAAAGTTGCTGTCAGCAATTTTTGCAAAATGACAAGTTTTGTGGAAGATGGAAAGTCATCCATCTTGGACCACCTCTTAGAGGAGGTGAAAGGTCTTGTTGTGATATAAGAGAATATAATCTCATGTGGAGCCATAGAAAAGAAGAGAAGTGGAGTGGAAAAGTGCAGATTATGATGTATAACTTTGTATAATACAAGTCTGTTTTGTTTTGTGAAAATCAACATATACTGATATTTGAGTTACAATCTTAGTATATTCTCCTTAATTTATCTTGAGGTGTTGGTGATTATTAAGTTCTTTTTATATGGAAAGGAATTTCTAAGAATCATTACTGATGTTAAAATTGTATATAGGATCATTGAGTTATTATCAAATATCATTACTCCCTGTTTTAGAATAGCAAACCCATACTTTGTCAGAATGAAACACCACTTTGGCTACATGTTATCACTGAATAGAGTTAGAGGAAGATGTTAAGAATATTATTAGTTGTCTTAATAGCCATCTCATGGGTTTGGAACATAATCACTATCCTTTTTGAAGAGTTGGTCAAAAATCAACAAGTTACATGATGTTGTAAGAAAAATGTAGATAATCCACAATTAAAACATGGCAGAAGTTTGTAGATGATCAACACAAATTTTTGGAAGATTGATTACATTCATATAATTTTGAGGAACCTTTTTGAAGAGTAGAATGAGAAAAGTATTGGAATTTGAAGGTTAGTTACCATATTCATTAGTGAAAATCTCATCAATTCAAGGGTTTGAAGGTTTGGGTATCTCTTCAATGACTAGGAGCTCAACAATTAGAAGTTGGAGAGGTCTTAGTAAGGTAATTATGAAGTCAAGTTCATTTTTTATTTCTCTTTGAGAGTTTAGTGAGTTTGGAGTTAGAAGGTATGTTTTAGGCCTATTTGTCTAGACTTGGGCCTGCAAGTTATATGCTTTATTGAACGGTTGGGAGTCTTTGTTTTTTTGGAATTTAGTCAAGCTTAGTATTGGGTATCTTAATCCCCCATTGGTTTTGGTAACCCAAATTTATTATACTATGAGAGTCACATTCTCCCTTTGCCTCTACTTAGTTTAAGTTCCACATACACCTAACTTTATCAGAATTCAAAACATATATTGGCCTATATTATGAGCTCTCATATGAAATTTTCTAAGAGAATGCCATCAACACCACTTCCAAATGAAAGGCCACAATTGAATTTGTGAAAATGCAGAAGGCAGAGCCACCAGAGCACATTCATAAGATCATCAGAGACCATGGAGACATGTTTTCCAAAAAATAACATCATGATAAGTGTGTTTATCTTGGGGAACTTTTATTTGTGCCATGCAACATACACACATGAGGAATTGCAATGATCTAAAGCAAGTAAAAGTCATGCTTCATTTGGAATATACACTACATGATAATATATTAGTCCTAGAATTGTAGTAGAATAAATACAAGAATAATCTCTATAAATATTTTTGAAGGGCCTCTTTACTATAATGTAAAGAGGGAAATCTTCACAGTTCATATTTGTTTCTTCTTTGAAGTAAATGCATATTTCTATGTAATGAGGACTCTAGTACAAGAGGGGCTCTACTTAGATTAAAAGCACATATATTATGTGTAGCTTGTCAACTTTGAACCATTAAATTTTTTTAAATATCGAGGTGAGAGGCCCCATACCATTAATATCTCCATGAAAAAAATGATGAGAAGGATGGATTGTGATGGCCACCACAAATCTTGTTTACAATTGGGCCACAAATAGGGAGAAGAAAAAGTGTCATACTTTGTGACATATGGACACAAAATAGAAATATTATACTTACAATACTCCAATTCAAATACTGTAATCACTAGGTTTATCTAGAAGAGGTAAAAAAATAATGAAATTTTTATTTACAAAAATTATTGCATTATGCTTGCATTAATGTCAATTACTGATTAAACTATTGTTAAACATGAATTATAAAAAGTGTAGTTGATTGTCTTGGTTGCAGTTTGGTATTCACTTTTACTGTTGCTTGCAATCTTTCAAATGAACTTAGATAGCTCCATGAAGATGAATGCTTAAACTCATTGGGATTTGTAGAAGGTGTAAAGTTAATTAGAGAATTATTGATGCCAAACTATACCAAAGAAGAAGTTGTGATCTTTTATGAGTTGAGTGATTTAGCTTCAGAGAATCACAAACTCCCATGAGAGTGGAAATGCTTATTGAATGAGCATAAATTTTCATGGTACGTCATATTTCGAACAGGGAACATATACAACTTGCCAACATGGAAGGAGGAACTGATTGGAAGCGTGAAATGAACCATCTAATTAAGGTAACATGAATAATAACTACAATTTTGTTTAATGTAACACATAATTGGCCCAAGTACATGAGTAACCTCATTTTATAAGAGAATGATGATGGAAGGAAAAGACATGGCTGTGACCCTCTACTAAGCGATATTGTCACTAAATGTAGAAACATCAAATCATTGCAATGCCTCATGCTTCATATCATTGCAATGCCCTTCTACAATGGATAGTTCTCTTCAACAAATACAAACAATGATATTTAAGATCAGGATTCCATATTTTGCAAGTGCCCTTGAAGGATTTGAATATTACTTATTGTGCTTATCCAACATATTCCAAAAAACTATATATAGTGTCCTCACAACCACAATCTCACATATATTGTAATTGCCCATAACTGAAGAGCTAGAAGAAAACTATGTACATCAAAGTATATTGTAGTTTCCCAATCTAATTCTAAAATTAAAAAGAAAACAAATATTGCCCTTCTTGTAATTACATGTAAATAAATCAGAACTAGAAGAAAAATAAGTATATCAAAGTAATGATTGAATAAACTAACTTTTCCTATTACTTTCAGGCCAAAAAATGAATGCATTTATATTACAATTTGTTTGCTACTTGTTGATCTTGATTTTAGTGCTTGGGTGAAGGAATTATTTTTTTAAACTCATCTCTCTTCCATTCTAATAAAAAAATAATTATTTACACAATTAAATTCAAAAATTGTTAAAAATCGTAACACATTTTCAAACCAATTGAAACAACAACAAATGCAGATGACAAAAAAATAGAGTTTAAGAAGAAATACAAAGAAGACCCATTAAAAGCTTAAAGAGATAATAAAATGGGAAGCCTAGCAACAAATAGGAAAAAGTACCTCATGCCAAAAAAACCCTAAGATATCATGATATACTTGTTTCAGTGCAAGGATGTCTTGTAATCAAATTGAGGGGTTTAAATTAAGGAGAAGGCGATGAATGTACATTCGTGCATATGATTAGTTGAATATACTAGAATTCTCTCTTTATAATTTATTATATATATATATATAAAATGTTTGAATATAGTAATAATCACATTCATTAAATTTTTACATCTATATGAATCTTGTAATAACTATTAGGTAAAAAAAAGTGAATAATCATTTTGTTTGGAATTAAAAAATAATTTATCTACATTTCTATCAATTTCCTTATTTTAATTGTTGTCCCTTACCATCATCCCTATCTTAAAAACTTGGGGGATAAAAGGAAATATTGGATGAAGGTTTGTGTGAGATGAAAGATGTTATTTTTTTTACAATGGAAACAACACAAGGAGTTATTTCTTGTTATTGTAAACATATTACTCCACAAAATACAAATCCTTTTTCTAATAAATAATTTCACCCTACGCCAAAAGGATGCATTCAAGATGAGAGAAAATAGACAATTGGGTAGAAACAAAGAAATAATGATGTGAAAACACTAGAAGTAAATTGGAAAATATAATGGTGAACAATCAATAGAAAACTAAAAATAACCCCCAGTGAGAATGTAAATACAAGATGAAGAATCCAATGATCTATTTATATTATAAGTTAATGGAAGTTGGACCAGATGATAAGTTTATCAGTAACATTTCTCTGATAACACTTCTCCTTATGTCATACAACATAATATAAAGGTTTTGACCAACAATGAAAACACATAAAAATCATACCATCGAGGGTATAGGATTTTTTCCTAGTGACAGAGATGTCCAGTGAGTATTTTCAATTGTAACTTACAGAGAGAGGTGGTCCTGAATCTGCAAATTAGGCCTAATCTTGCTCAATATAGGTGAAGGGAGTTAGGAGAAAAAACCAAATTCTCATTCTTTGATACTATTTCATATCCTGAAAAGAGTTTCTAAATAGGAAATTTAATTTTGGGGTCATTTAGGATTGTAGGAGAAAAAATTAAGGCTTGATGAATAATTAAAACTCTAATATTACATGGGATCTTTAACATTGTATCAGAGCCTAGTTAAGACAAAGATCATATTTGTTCAAAGAGATACATCTTCTATGTTGGCAGGTTCTGTGGAGTTTGAAATAATGTCTATTGATGTTTGTTGATACAAGCTCGACTATCTGAAGAGTTTTATGCTCTTTCTTGAGACAATGACTATACTTTAGGATCCTCTGCTTCCTCCCTATAATATTATTCAACATATCACCACACTCAAAAGAAATAATGAGAATAGTTTATGAATAAATGTATACTTTAGAATGATCTAATGCCATTTGTTTCCACTATTCAAATTCTTCTTCATGTCTCCCAATTTACAAAAAAAGTTATCAAATGCAATTAAACATGATTGCAGATAAATAGAAACAATAGAATACCTTAGAGAGGAATAATTTGAGGTAATCCCATAGTAATCCATTCTTTTGAATACTTCATACACTGAAACTAAATTTTTGATGCAAGGAGGGCAAGAAGAAGTAGGGCCAAAGGAAAACCCAACAATCCAAACCAACCTTGTAGAGTCAAAATAATAGAAGAAAACACACAAAGAGAAAAACACCACAGAGAGAGAATGAAACACTTTTATTTATTCATCAAATAATCAACATACATGCCTCGCTGTAAGGCCTTCTAGGTTATAGCTAGATACAAAATACATTCAAGATCCAAGATCTAGCTTCAAATTCACACTTCCAAACACATATGCAAAAAATTGCTGTCTTCTCAAATCTCTAAATCTATACTAACTCTAAGACTAAACACCCTATTTATTCTTCCCAAAATGACTTACAAAAAATTCTAGAACATTAAAAAATAGAAAGGTTGACCCAAAAATGGTCTACACACATCCCAAGGCAAGATATTATCATAAAAGTCATGATCAAAATTAATCATACAAGTTAGCTCTCATTAAGAACCAAAACACAAAAAACTCATCCAAAATGTTGACTCTCAACATCAATAGGAACACTCAACAAATGCAAGAATTCTTGGCAAATTTTGGGTAACTTGACACCCATTGGAAAATTTAGCACACATTATGGAACTCAGCACACACTATGGAACTCGACACACAATGTAGTGTGAGATGGGATAACACGCTAAATTGAATGTTAACATGACATGGGATAATTTCAACTTGTCTTATACTACAAAATTACTAGCACTCAAAAATTGCTGCAACTTGGCAATGATTGCAACTTGGAAATAACTGGTAGAATGAACACAAATGAGTAGGATAACATGTTAACCTAGGATGCTCCTACATCATAAAACTAGGGTAGAAAGAAATGATTCTCTTGAATCATGCAAGTGTCACAACCTAAGCTAAATCCAACTCAAATTGAGAAATTCATGTAGCATCTTATATTGGTTTGTTCTTCCACTTCACCAAATATTCATAGTAGTCTTTTCCTCTTGTGCTTTTACCAACTCTCTGATCCAATATCTATTCAACCTCTTCAATATGCTTCTTAGGATAATCATCAGGTACAAGAACTTCATCATCTAACTCATGATACTTATATAGATCAACAACATTGAATATAGGAGATATATCCATGTCATTAGGTAACTCAATTTCATAAGCATTTCCATTGTCAACCTTCTTCAAGATCTTACGAGGTCCAAACTTACTATATGTTCCAATAGGAAATCTTCCTTTCTTCAAATGAACCATCAACTCATCACCAAATTCAAAAATATGATGTCTTCTAGACTTATCAACATTTTCCTTGTACTTCTGATTACTTTGTTTCAATTTTAGCTTCACTTCCTTATGTAAAGACTCCATAAAATAAACAAATTCTTCTCTAACAACACTTCTCTTCTCTTCACTAGCAATATCCCTTAAATCTAGTACTCCTCTAGGATTCATTCTGGTAATAATCTCAAAAGCTATCTGTTGAGATAATGGATGTTGCACACATTGCATAATATTGTTATATTTTATTATTTTATTTTATCATATAATGTTCCACCTAGATGGACGTGCAGCATGTAAAGATTCCCATAAAATATTCTTGATGAGTTGTATTGTAACATTGTGATAATATTTTATTTAATTATTTAATATTGGAGAAAAGAATTAAATGCCCAATATTAAATGTGGGGTCAGTGGGTTAGGTAGCACATGGTTTTAGCACATGGTTTATTTAATACCACTTGGTGGTTTTGTGGGACTTGATACTATATAAGTAGCCACAAGGGTAGTTGTTGTAGACAAGAGTAAGAGTGAGAAAGGCAAGAGTCGAGTGGGACAAGGCTTGACAGGTTAGCCAAGGGAGCATTTGTGAAGGTTGGAAGCATGGTATGAGATGTGTGGATTCATGCTTGTTCACATAGTTTGCTTGGTTGTGGCTATGGCCATGAAGGCTTCCATGGTTGTATGGAAATGGTATATTTTTGGCTAAATAATACATGGTGATGGATGTTTTTGGAGGCTAGGTTTTTTCCTCAATGAGAGTTTTCCAGGGTATATCTTGTGTCACAATTTTGTGGGTATGTTGTCTATTCTCTTACATGTAGATTTTTAATTTCATGTTTATTTTAGATCTATTATGGGTTATGTGGAAACAATTATATTCTTTATTGCCAAGTTTCCTTACAAGTGGTATCAGAGCTATGGTTTTATTGTTTGTAACCATAGATTGAATCCATGGGAATGCATGAGAGGATAAAAGAAAGGGCAAGATATATGAATGATTTATTGCAGATCTAAGGGTTTTGGATTTTCTGTTATGATGAGATGTTAAAATATTTGGGCATGTGAAATTGTTGGACAAAAGGATTTTTTTGATGTTTCATTTAAATGAGGGTTTTAGGGGTAGCTTGCAAAAATGACCTCCTGGGTAAAAAAGACCTCACCATTGGATCTGGGTTGACATTTTCATAAATTTTGATATACAATATGCCCTAGTTTGGCCATGTTCAGAGGAAATGAAAGAGTTTTTTGATTTCAACCCATGATGGCCATCAAATTTAATCCCGTCAAAATTTTTATCATAGAAAAAATAAAAAATAAAAATCGTAGTGAAAATGGTAAAAAGACTGTCTTGGTAAAACGACCATAACTTTCTCTTAGAATATCGAATTTTAGAGTTCTTATAGGCATTGGAAAGCTAATTTAGAGTACTAAAACTTGGTGTAGGTTTGGTTCTATGATTTTCAAATTTTGGTAGGTTTTAAGAGCCCTAAAGTTAGATGTTATTTATTTTTAAGCACAGATTAGGACATAACTTTGGCATACAGAGTTAAATTTTGGACTTCGAGTAGTCAACAAAAAGCTCTTAGAGAACTCTACACATTGGTTTAGATTTGGTGTAGGTTTGGCATGGTTTATTTGGTGATATATTGATCTGAATAGTTTATAGATATTTTTTGACTATGGTAACATTGTGAGTTTATGGCATTGAATATTTAAGATTTGATGTCATTGTATACTCAGTTCATATTTCAAATTAGTCTCATGATGATATGGTTATTAGTGTTTGGTTTGGATATGTGTGAGGACTTGTTGGATCTACAAGTTGTGCAATATTGTAAGCGGTCTATACTTACAGGTTGCATTTATGGCTTGGTTATGGGTTGTTTTTGCCCATTGATCTTTCATTATTGATGCATATTCAGATTGGTGGCTTGGATTTGGGTTGTCTATGCCCTAAGTCATATGATTTGTTAATTTTTTCTTCATGTAGAAGGGATGAGATGTTGTTACCAGGTACAATCATGGTGGAGGATTGTAAATTGACTATTTTATGCTGACAAGTTAGACACATTGAGAGCTAGATGCTTGGTTCATGGGTGTGATCATGGTACCATAGTTTTGGCATGAAATGATTGGATATATAGGTACATCCTTGATGATCACTAGTTTGGTTTTTTGATTCAGTTATGGTGTTATATCCTCTTGGTTGAGGATCATGGTTATTTGGTTTCCTTTGAGGAGCTCATGATGTGCACTTTTGAGTTCTTTTATGGTTTGATGTCTTGGTTGATTCTCATGGTTAGAGGATTGCTTTTCATCATGATTTCATGGATAGCTTGGATACATAGTTTGGTGGGAGCTTGTGACAATGATGAGGTGATAGTGCAGGATTAGTTCCTAGTTTGGTTTGGATCTTCATGTAGGAGATGGATTTTATGATGCCATAGGTGAATTGCTACCACACTTGAGTGAGAGTTATTGGCATTGATATATTTATTGAGTGTTTGCAGATGTTGGAGGTTTGTCTTAGATCCTTTTGCTACAGAAGCATTTTTAAGATTTGCATGGTGCACTTGTTATCTTCATGGTGTGTGAATATGGTTAGATCTTGAGGACTCATGGAGTTCTTGGTTATCTTCATGGTGTGTGGAGATGGTTCTTTATGGTATGTGGAGATGGTTTTTCTTCATGGTGTATGGAGATGGTTGCATCTTGAGGACTCACAAGGTTCTTGGTAAAGGTACAGTTCATACTTTTATTTGGCATGTTATCCTTGGTATGAGGATGGTTTCATTATTATGTCATGGTATACTCTTGATACACATTTAAAGTTGTGACATGTTATGGTATGTTCATGTGGAGCATGTTATCTCTTTGGTTGAGATGGTTAGATCATGTTCTCATGTTTATGTTCTTGAGGCCATGGTTGGAACTTTGACATTGATCTTAGTTTAGTTTCTTGGTATTGAGTACACTGATCATAAGCTGGATACTTCATGATATTTCTATGTTGCATTTGGAGTTGGCATGGATTGATTGGTTACATGTGCTCATGGATACTTAGAGATGGTGGTGATGCTGATTTCTCTTGGATTAGAGAAGTATTTGTTGGGATGGTTGATGGTTTCAACAGGAAGTCTAAGGGGCAGTCACCTGATATGGACTTGAGAGGAGATTGTTCTTAGATGAGTCTTGGTTGGAGACTTGGGTATCTTGATAAGCATTCTCATTCCCCACTCTTGGTCTACTCGGCGGTTTGCTACTTGAGAGGTATATCCCATTGTTTCTCTCAGTTGCATTATATTTATGCTTGTCTTTCATGGATATGGATCTTGAGCTATGGTTCATGAGTTAGTTCTGGAGGGTTCATTTGAGAGATGGTTTAGCATTGGTTATCTCCATGTGCATATGTTATTATGTTGGTTGAGTTTGGGAGATGGTTTTATATTGGGCATTTTCCTTGGATTAGGAATGGATTTTCCTTGGTTTAAGAATGGTTTATGAGTTTGATCTTCTTGTGAGAGGCTTGCATCCATGATATGTTATATGGTATGGTTTGGCTGTTATTGTGGCTTCTTTTTGGAGTTTTATGGAGATCATACTTGCACAGTTTACATCTAGAGGTGTGTGTAGAAGGACATGATACAGGTTATAATTTGCATTGTTCCTCCAGTCTTGGTTATCTTCCTAGATGTTCGATTTCACTTACATTGGATTTGAGATTGGTTAGAGATTGTGATCACTAGTTTGTGCTCATGTATGCCATGTGAGAGATGACATGGTTATTCCTTTATCTCTTTCCTCTGTTGGTTGTGGAGAATTTGGGAGACTATTGGAGACTTGTTACAAGAGTTGTTCTTGTAGGATATCAGTTTATGTATCGCAAATGTCCTTGATACTACATGGATTCACTTCTTTGAGATGTGTTGAGTGGATTGGTTATAGATTTGACATTATCTTTTGTAGTGGGAGCTTCTTGGTATATATGTGGCATGTATTTCTCTTGAGGCTTGTAATTGTAGGTTGCAGATTGGATATGTTGGTGATATGAGATTCACTTGTTATACCTTTGAGGTATGGATAGTTGGATGGGTTTGGAACTTGCTATGGGTGCTCTTTCAACTATGGATATTTTGACAACTATGGATACATGTGATTACCTTTTGATCAAGTTTTTTTTTGTGCTTGGAATTTCAATTGGTATAGGATTTTATTATCTTCTAATGTGATAGGTTGGGTGGCTTTCTCTTTGGATGGCTTCTATGTATGTCTAGTGGCAGTGGCATAATAGGAGGTGAGATCATTCATGTTTGAGATGCTGGATACTTTGATTTTGTTGTGGGTACCAGGATGAAGCACTTGGTGTAGTTTGATCCGTGGTGGTGGATGTGCTGGGAGGGATTGTTCCCTTGTTCATTTATGTGGCTATGGATTGACCCTATGCAATGTATACAACAAGTGAGAGATTTTTGAGATAATAGATGTTGCACACATTGCATAATATTTTTATATTTTATTATTTTATTTTATCATATATTGTTCCACCTAGATGGACGTGCAACATGTAAAGATTTTCATAGAATATTCTTGATGAGTTGTATTGTAACATTGTGATAATATTTCATGTAACTATTTAATATTGGGGAAAAGAATTAAATGCCCAATATTAAATGTGGGGTCATTAGGTTAGGTAGCACATGGTTTTAACACATGGTTTATGTAATACCACTTGGTAGTTTTGTGGGACTTGATACTATATAAGCAACCACAAGGGTAGTTGTTGTAGACAAGAGTAAGAGTGAGAAAAGAAAGAGTCGAGTGGGACAAGGCTTGAAAGTTTAGCCAAGGGAGAATTTGTGAAGGTTGGAAGCATGGCATGGGATGTGTGGATTCATGCTTGTTCACATAGTTTGCTCGGTTTTGGCTATGGCCATGAAGGCTTCCATGGTTGTATGGAAATGGTATATTTTTTGCTGAATAATACATGGTGATGGATGCTTTTGGAGGCTGGGTTTTTCCCTCAATGAGGGATTCCTAGGGTATATCTTGTGTCACAATTTTGTGGGTATGTTGTCTATTCTCTTGTATGTGGATTTTTAATTCCGTGTTTATTTTAGATCTATTATGGGTTATGTGGAAATGGTTATATTCTTTATTGCCAAGTTTCCTTAAACTGTCTTCCCTATACTCATATTCATAGAATTATTAAATGCAAACTCAACTTGTGCCAATACCATCTCCCAATTATGTTGTTCATCTCCAAATAGGCATCTCAAAAAATTACCCAATCTTCTATTCACAACCTCTGTCTATCCATCAGTCTGTGAATGAAATGTAGAATTAAATTTCAACTCAGTACCCATCTTCTTCCACAAAGTCCTCTAAAAATAACCAACAAACTTACTATCTCTTTCAAAAATAATACTTCTTTGTAATCCATGCAATCTAACAATCTCTTTGAAGAAAAGTTCAGCAATATGCTCAACATTTGATGTCTTCTGACATGGTATAAAATGAGCCATTTTAGAAAATCTATTTGCAACAACAAATATAGAATCATACCCCTTTTTAATTTTAGGAAATCTAAGAACAAAATCCATACTAATGTTACTCCAAGGTTTCTCAAGAGTAAAAATAGGTGTATACAATCTAGTATTCTAAATTACTCCTTTTGCAACTTGACAAACTCCATAACTCTTTACAAATTTCTGAACATCCTTATACATATGTGGCCAATAATACTTCTCCTTCAACAAACTCAATGTCTTATCAATTCCAAAATGTCTGGCCAATCCACCACTATGATTTTCTTTAATCAGATTCAATGTCATAGAACTTCCACTATAAACAAATTGTAATTAATAAGAACTTTTCCTCCATGTATGATTTGATCACACATACAAATACACAATTTTCCTTGTGCACCTCAAATATGTAACTGGGTTGCTTCTTCATTGACGCAGGTCATGTATAATTTATAAAACCTACAATATTCCTTGATGCTTTTGGTCTTCTATCAATGTATATAGCTATTATTTTACTTTTTTCAGTAAAATTTTGCTGTATATAATTTTCTGCAAGTGCATACCTACACATAATTTTTTTATATCTAACAATTTGCATCCAACTACTATAATCATAGCAAGGTTTGACATACTCCATCAATTCAAAAACTTTGTTGTAAGAGATCTTTATGCCATCCATGGAAAATAGGCCCAAACTATGTAATGAGGATGGTGATATGCAACATATCCTCTCTCCAACATAATAATCAATGTTTATTGGAGGAAGTTCATTGGGGACCCATTGTTTTTGTATATGTAAGGGAACATCAAAGTCACCTTTACTCTCATCATAATAAGAACATAACCCCCCTTGAGAAAGGAAACATTTCATGTGCTTATTGAATTTCTTTTTGATATTTTGACCTCAAGTCAATCTCCTTGATTTTGACATACTAAATGTCTCACTTTCTTCTTCCATTCCTACATTTTCCTCACTCGAGGAAGACAAATATGACAAATACCTATTTATTGGTACCTAGACTCCACAAAATAAGAGAGATAGGAGGCAATGAGAGAGACATTTTACAAATGGTAAAAGACATTAATCTCTATGGGGTGTACTAACTTATACCTGATGATCCATGAGACTCTGTGGGATGCTTGTGAAAGGGCTTCATGTTTCTACAATAGTAAATCAATTGTCTTATGTTAGCTAAAAAATTCATGATAAATATACTCAAAATTACATCAAATATTAGCATCAAATATAAATTATAAATAGTAAAAGGTTATAATCCTCCTCCTCCTCCTCCTCATCGTTATTAGTAGAAGCATCATCATTGTGATCAGTAACAACATCATTTGCATCAAGAGCATCATCTGCTTAATGTTTATATTTGCACATATAGTTTTGAAAGAAGAATTTGGTGTAACTAATGTGTATATCTACAAAATATAAGACATGTTGTACTTAATGTTTATATTTACACATGTGGTTTTGAAATAAAAAATTTTGTTTTTTATACCTCTTCATTTTACAAGAAAATACACTTGAAGAACTGTTAGCTCAGAAGCAAGAACATGGTGTTGATATTAGATCTACCTTGCTAGCTCCTAATGGGTTGGGCTATTATTATTTATCCCCATCACATTCACTTTGATAGCCATGTTAGGGAGGTGATCTCACCTAGTTCATCCTCATGACTTTGAAGTCCTTAATTACGATCTTGGGTGCTCAAATTAATGTCCAAGACATTTGCACCTTAGGACCCTATTTGATCATCATTTGAAAGGGCCTCAATGTCGACCACAAAATGTCTCTCAATATGTTTAGAGGTTTAGAGGTAATGTCACTCAACTCTTCACTAAAGTTATTCTTCAAAATCCTTGGCTTCCATTGTGGGGCCAATGTATGGAGCCTTTATATCCAACCATTCATTATAAGTTGGGGAATGCACTTCATGCTTTGCATGCAAGTGATGCATCTGCATATGCAGTATTATCACCTTGAAAAATTGCATTTGATCTTGCTAGCTAGGAACAACTAATTGTTTAAATTATTTTCACTTGAAAAATTATTTCTCCATCTTCAACCAACCTAAATCCTTGCTTCTCCTAGTTGTCCTATTTCTCTATTATTATATATTGTAGAATAGATTTTCAATTTCTTTCTCCATGTTTTTATGATGCACAGAAAATCTCATATCATCTTAGGATAACATTAAGGAAAGTGGTTACAAATATATGAATAAAAAACTGAAAAAGGAGTTCAATTAAATAAATAATTTGTGTGTTCAATGCTATTTAATGAAATGAATATTCACCCTCTTCTATTAGTGCCAAAATAGGTTGTTGTTTGTCCTCTTTTCTTGTTTCTTCTTCTACCAAAGTCACTCTTCTATCTTTGCCTTCATTCCACTTGTGACACCTAAAGGACTAGTGACCTACTTCATTGCAAGTAAAACATATCCCTATGAAGATTCCACTTCCTATTCCTTGACTCCTTCCACCTCTATACCCACCTCTTGTATCAAATGAGTAAGTCTTGTCCTTATCTTTATCATGTTGATTCAAAAAGTTAGTATTTCCTCTTCCTCCTCTTCCTCTTATTGAAGATCCACCTCTATAGCTTCCTTGTCTCTCTTGTCTCCTTTTGATATTTTCCTCAACCTTGATGGCTAGCTTATATAATTCCTCAATAGACCTAGGGGTAGCAAGACTAAGTTCATCTTGTATGTTGAACCTCAATCCCCTCATGTAACTTGTAATTTTCTCATCCATATCCTCATCATAACTTACTCTTATATCAAGTTTATGGAACTCTTCAGTATATCTTTGCACCTCCATGTATTTTTTTTTTAGACTTTGCATCTTCTTATAAAACTAAACTATATAATCATTAGGAAAAAAATTTCCTTCATCCTATCCATCATGGTGTACCAAGAAGTAATCTTGTGTTTACCATTCTTCCATATTTCCACTTGCATACAATCCCACCATAGCAATTCATGTCCCTTCAACTTGGGATTTTCTATCTTCAACTTCCAATTCTCTTCCACATCTTCACATTTGAAGAAATTTTCCATGGTGCTAAACCAATCTATTAGTTCCTCATCATCCATCTTTCCTCCATATGTAGGTAAATCAGCTCTTTCACCACTCTTGATGACTTTAGCAAACTTAACCATCTTTAGTTCATCAAGATCAAACTCTTCTTCCTCTTAGAGTTCCTCTTCTTCTTCTTCATCAACAACTTCTTCATCTTTTCTAATGCTCTTGTCTCTTTTCTCCAAGGCCAATATACTCTCCATCATGATCTTTATCTCCTTGCCCTTCTCAACTTTCTCCTTCTTCTCTTGCTCAAGGGCTGCCTTAATCATTTTTTTATTAGGAAATTGTTCTTTCACAATCCTTTCCAACTCCATTTTGGTCATTCTAGTAGGAAAATATCCATCCTCTCCTTCATCCATGGTTCCTGATCAACTTGGTACAAGAATAAACTTAGGGCTACTCCTTAAAGGATAATTCAACTTCAAGGGCTTATCTAAGGATTCAAGAAACCAAACCTCTCAAGACCAATATAAAACCTCCATAAGACCTTTCCCTAGCTCTGATACCACTTGATGCAGAGGAAAGGGTGATGGACCTTTTACACAAGTTAAGTTATTCAAATTTGGCTTAGAAATCCACACTTTCCCCAAAGGTGCACAATGGCTTTATAAGACTCCACACAACCAAGACTCTTCAAAATGAAAAGTAATGATAGATTTGAAGTATTTCATGTATATATAGATGGATTAAGGTGGTTTTAAAGTTCCTAGAATTATCTTCCACTCACAATAGAAAAAAAAAATCTCTAAACTAGCCTAAAGAGGCCTAAAAATCAACATTTCAGCCTTCCCCCCCCCCAACACAAAATTTTTCCAAAGGATGGAACAAATGAATGGTATATTTGGATGCCCTTTTGGCCCTACCACAACATACTAAAAGATTATTATGGATTCCTTTGGACCATGTGTGACTGTCCTCACTATGTGACCCCAAAATGTACCAAAATAGGGTGATTTAACAAAGCAACACCTATATACTTGTACCCCCAAGATTCCAAGATTTCATCAATGTCTCAATATGTTCCAAAAACCCTAATACTTAGATACTTGTACCCCCAATATTCCATGATTTCATCAATGTTTCAATATATTCCCAACACCTATATACTTGTACCCCAAGATTCTAAGATTTCATCAATGTCTCAATATGTTCCCAACACCTAGATACTTGTACCCCCAAGATTCCAAGATTTCATCAATGTCTCAATATGTTCCCAACACCTAGATACTTGTACCCCCAAGATTCCAAGATTTCATCAATGTCTCAATATGTTCCAAGAGGATTTAAACCCAAACTCCTTGGATCATCAACAAACCCAAAATGATGCCTTTAAACCCTTGATTTGAGGGTTTATCCAATTATTTATCATCCAATTGTGTATATTGAGTGATGAATAGTTTGTGGCAGCAATGGGTGAGTCAACCGACAGGCTCTTTTTAGGACTAGATCGTGCCTCGGGAGGACTAGCTAATCTGACTTTGAAGAAAATCCTACAATTATTACCACCATGGGCTTGAATAAATAAAGTCTAGATGGTCTACCTATATTTGAGTACAATGTAAAGAGTTTCAATCAAGGACAAGATTGTGTGGTCTGTCTCTCTAAAGTCCAAGAGAATGAGAAATGTAGAATTTTGTCAAACTATAATCACAACTTCCATATAGAATATATTGGTATGTGGTTTTACTCTCACTCTAGTTGTTCTCTTCATAGAACCATAGTGCAACCATATTCATCTTCAAAGGTTAAAACAAAGGAGGAGGCATCAATTTCCCTAAGTAATATTGGAAGAACAAATGGCAGTGTTTATACCCATTTGATGAGAGGTCAGATGAGTTCTACTACCATGCACTATAAGAACCCACCAGATATTGTTTTGTGGGTAAGAGAGAATGAGTTGGGTCAAGGACTACCCACTAGAAGACCATGACCACAAATTTCTTTTCTTAGCCCTATCTTTTGAATAGGGGTTTCTCTATTTCTCTATTTTTCCAAGCTCTTTTGAACATTTTGACAAGTTTTCCCTAAAAATATCCATTAATGGAGGTTTTCAAAACCACATTAGAAAAATGAGGATCTTGAGGTAAGTCACTTAGCATAGGTTGATTGAGTTTTATTAACTTATTATTTGGATTTGTGAATATATATGTGTATATGAGCAATGTTAGTATGCTAATAGAAACCAAATTTAAATAAAGCTTCTACAAACTAAACAAAATTCATAAACATCAAGATAGACTAAGATGATCTCTCAATTAAGAATATGAGCCATTAATGGCTATCTCAATGAGAATCTCTCTTGTTGAGTGGCTTTGTCTAAATAGATAGGATGTATGCTCAAGCTTATGCTTCAAAAAGGGCTTCAAATGGAGTTGAAATTTGGGTGTGAGTGTATGGTTTTGATGTAAAATGGCTTCTTAAAATGGCATTATCACTTTACTTCATGGATTGTGTTAAAATGGCTTGGGAGAGGATTCCTTAAATAGGCAAAGGGCTTGAGGGATCAAGGGTTAGGATGCAAGGATGGGAAAAAGCTTATGGAAGGCTCAGATTGCATGAGAGGAGAGCACATGGATTGTGCTTCCTTATAGCCAATTAGGTAGTGACACATGTCATAGGGCTAGAGGATGGAGGAAAGGGGAAGGATGAGTCAACAAAGGAGGCTCAAGGAATAAAATCTTCATAAAGACCCTCATAATGGCTTGTAAGAGCAATGAAAGGGCTTGGAAGAGTCATTTATGGCCTAGTGGGCTTCATAAAGTTTTATGGTTGGGATATTTTGAGGGAGATGAGAGAAATTTCAACTTGGGCTTGATTAGGAAAGTTTTAAGCTTTCTTAGGATTGTGCAAATTATTAGAGGATGGATTAGGATGGTTTAGGATTAGCTTAGGGATAGGCAAGTGGATGGCATTTAATGAGGGTGGGTGAAGGAGGAGATATTTGTTAACTTTGGCTTGGGTTAGTAAGTCTTAACCCATGTTTAGAGAATGTGACAAGGTTAGGAGGGGATTAGGATTAGGTTTAAAGACTTTCTAGAGGAGTCTAGAACTTCTTAGAATGAGGATAAATTAGATTTTTAGGAAATAAATAAAGTTTTATTTATTTCAAGGGTTTGGGTTGAGGAGATATTTATTAATTTTTTTTTAATAAACATGAGGATTAATATTTAATCTTAATTAAATATTTTGAGTTGGGATTAGGGGTAGGAAATGATGGGATTAGCCTTTAATCAAAATTAAAGAAGGATTAGAAGATTTTGGAAGAGGTTAGTGGTCTTAAGGAAAAAATTTTTCTAATTTTTTTTTTGGTTTTTTGGTCAATTTATTAATTAAATAATTAATAAATAAGGAAATAATGTTTAAATAAGATTTAAACATTTTTGGGAGGGATTTCTTAATTAAATATTTTTAAATAAGATAAAAGGATTTGACATAAAAACAAATAAATTAATTAAATAATAAACGATGATGTCATTAGAAATTTTTTCAGAAAATAAAAATACTTTATTTTCTAAAGGATTTAGGTGTCTACATTTTTCCCCTCTTTGATGTGATGTCGCAAGTGGCATGGCATCAAAGATAAGAAAATAAGATGCCCAAGGCTAGAGCAGAAGAGGAGAGAATGGATTGTGAGATGCCCCCTCAAGAAGGCGGCGGGGAGAGAAAGTGAGGCTCGATGACTTCTTGGAAAGTACAAGAATTTGAGATGAGCAAGAAGACTCAGATTGGCTTAAGATAAGAGGTTTAGTTAGCTCAAACTCTCACTACAGGAGAATGATAAAGGGAGAATCAAAGGTACAAGAGGAAGCAAGCTTAAGATCTTAGGGATTGCAGAGGATGAAGGAGCGGAGTGCTATAAAAAGGAACCTAGGATAGGGAGATGGATGATGGGATGATAAAGCTGATGCAACAAGATTTCAAAGAGTCAGATTGGTGGAAGATGGGTTTTGGAGATCCCTAGGACTAGGATTGTGGAGCTCAAAAGATGAGGCTTGGTGGATTGATTGGATTGGTGGATCTCTAAGACTAGGATTGTGGATCCCTAAAGCTAAAAGTGCAGATTGATTCAAAGAGATACTGATGCATAAGATGGGGTAGGAGAGACAGATGTTGGATATGGATGGGGGATAATGGAGATGAAGGGAAACCATTGAAGCTTTTTTGAGCAGGGGGATACTTCAAAGATAAGTACGACCATGTAGTTGAGCACTAGATTTGCTATAGGACTGTTGGTTAATTGCCAAGGTTACCAAGAACATCAAGGCCTTTTCACCAACTGTCCAGAGGACTAACGAACTGACTTAAAATAAACACACAAGGATTTCCCCAGCATCACACATGAATCCTAGAGGAAGCAGTGTGGAACCAATACTGGGTAACCCATAAGAAAAAAAGAAAAACAAACAAAAGACCTGATCAAGACCTTACACTCAGATTGCCCCATTCGCAGTATACCATGATATAGAAGATCGTGGCAACCTTGAGGAAGAAATAAGGAGATTGCTTGGAAAAGATACTTCAAGACCCAAAAGGGAAGATTCCAAATCAAAAGAAAGAGAAAATCCAAAAGAGAACCATTTGCCAACGAGATGGGTAGGATGAGGTACTAACAGACCAAGATCAGACATGTGGAAAGCTATATCCTACAAGGATCTATTGGAGAGCACCTAAGCTAATGGATTTTGGATGAGTGATGTGTTTGGAAAGCTAAACTAAGAAGGATAACACTTTGGTTATAGGAGAGCTAGCTAAAGGATGGATTGGAATAGCTAACCAAGGGTTGTGTGATGTGTGCAAGATGTTGATCAAGGAGGAACTAACACAAAAGCTGGATAGATACAATGGTACTAAGCTAAAGATGATGTACAAGCTGAAGGACCAAGATATGTTACAAATGTACAAGGTTGTTCATGTTTTGGTTTTTGTGAGATGGAAATGTTTGTGAAGGGTGGGTTGTCTACAATAGTTGATAGGCAGATGGTTTGCGAAAAGCTTAAGGAAAATGGGGCTCTTTGTGTGCATGTGATAGGATACAAGCTAGGAGACAAGATTTGGCATATAATACAAGCTGAAATATGGTACAAGCTTTGGACAAGATTTGGATATATAAGCTATGATACAATGGATGATATAAGATTTACAAGCTGGGGTACAAGCTGAGGTACAAGATTTAAAAGCTGTATAGGAGGTATTTACAAGCTTCATTAGATGTTGGATATTTGGTTGGAACACCAAAGGAACAAGAAGGTGTTTTATGGGATGGTGAGTGGATGGATGAGGGATAAGATAGTGATAGATAATGTATTAGTCTTAGTACACAAGGCACCTGAATTACCAAGTTTTCACCAAGGTACCTATCCAAGGTGCTTGAATTGCCAAGTTTTCACCATTGGATGCTTATTTCTCTTTACTATTTTTTTTTTGTATTTTCAAAAGCTGGGTATACCAAGGATCTTCAAAAATATAACTTCTTGAGATGAATGATGTTAGTAGGATCGTTCAAGAGTTCTCCTTTTGATGTAGATAGCGGATAGGCTCTGGAGCCAAAGGAGGTAGTGACAACATAAGGACCAAGCCATGTAGGTTCAAACTTACCGTTCTTTTCTCAATTTTCTTGGACTTTCATGTTTTCTTTAAGGACCATGTCACTCGGCTGAAAGTTTTGTGGAAATACCTTCTTGTTGAAATTCATTTTGAGATGAGTTTGGTAGACTGTGAGATCATCATAGGCTTGTTGTCGCTTCTTGTCTAAGAGATCTAGCTGGGTGAGTCTGGCTACTCTGTATTCTTCAACTGATATTTTCCCTTGCAAAGATATGTGCAAGGAGGGAAGTTTAACCTCTATAGGTAGTACCGCTTTGACACCATAGACTAGGGAGTATGGAGTTGTGCCTGTGGATGTACGAAAGGAAGTTCGATAAGCCCATAGGGTAGGATTAATCTATAGGTGCCAATCACAGCCAGAATCATTGACAACTTTTGTTATGATTTTGAGGAGGGTTTTATTAGTTGCCTCTACCTGGCTGTTACCTTGTGGGAAATATGGGCTAGAAAAGTGATGATGGATGTGGAGGGAAGTACACAATTCTTCCATGTTGAGATTTTCAAAGTTACCTTCATGGTCGGTGAAGATGGTGGATGGGATGCCGAAGTGGCAAACAATGTGGTACAATATGAACTTGGAGACCTGAACCCCTGTAGCTAAGACTAGGGGGATTGCTTCCACCCACTTAGTGAAATAGTCTGTAGCTGTTATTATCCATTTATGTCCATCAGATGAGAGAGGTGTGATAGTTCCAACTAGATCAAGTCCCCAATAAGCAAAAGGCCAAGGTGGTGCAATAGGCTGTAGATCTTGTGCTAGAGCATGCACAAGATTTGTGTGCTGTTGACATGGGAGACACTTTATGACAAAGTCATAGGAGTCTTCTTCAATGGTAGGCCAATAGTAGCCTACTCTAAGGATTTTTCATGCAAGGACAATACCACTCGTGTGGGCACCGCAAAGTCTAGAGTGTACTTCTTTTAACACCATTGCAGCCTCATTTTCATCTAAACATCGAGAGAGAGTATCATGATAACCCCAATGATATAGGGTACTGGCTATGATAATATAGCGGGATGATTTTCAGATGAGGTTTTGACATTGGGTACATGTGAGGTGAGGGGAGATGATACCATCTTTAAGCTAAGCATGAATCACATGGTACCAAGGGGATTGGAGACCAACCAAGATACAAACATGGTTTGAGTCATCATTCACATAGGTAGGTGTGAGGAGCTGCTTGACTAAAAACTCATACTGCATAACCACTTGGAGAATTTCCAAGAGTGAGCCGATAGTAGCCATAGCGTCTGCTACTTTGTTTTACATTTGAGGCACTTGTGTAAACTGAAGCTTTGTAAAATGTTGCGTAAGCTGATCAACTAGCTCTTTGTAGGATAATAGGTTTTCATCTTTGGTTTGATATTCATTTAGGGCTTCCTTGATGATGAGCTGAGAATCGCCAAAGATTTGTAACTCAGTGATGTTCCATTCTGAAGCTATCTTTAATCCTGTTATGAGAGCCTCATATTTAGCTATATTGTTGGTGCTAGGGAATTGTAGCTTGAAGGCTTTTGGAATGTAACCTCCTTGAGGTGTGACCAACAATATTCTTGCCCGTGATCCATGAGATGTATATGAGCCATCAAAATAAACTTTCCATGGGGGCTGTACTTCAATTAGATAGATATGCTCATCTAGAAATTATGTGATCAAAGGATATGTATCTACTAGAGGTGCATCAGCTAGGTGATCTGCTATAGCTTGCCCTTTGATTGCCTTTTTGTCCACATACTAGATGTCAAATTTGCTAAGGAGCATAACCCATTTGGCCAAGCGGCCTGTAAGTGCTATTCTAGAGAGCATATACTTGAGAGGGTCGATCTTGGAGACTAGTTGGATGGTATGACTTAGCATGTAGTGGCGAAGCTTTTGAGTTGAGAAAAAAATTGCCAAACAAGCTTTTTCCATAGGAGTATAATTGAGTTCATAACCAACTAGGGTTCTACTGATGTAGTAGATGGCTCTTTCTTTACCATAGTCATCAAGCTGTGCTAGAAGTGCCCCTAGAGCAGTAGGCATTGCTGATATGTACAAGATCAAGGGATGACCAAGAACTGGTGGAACCAAGATAGGGGGATTGATGAGATACTACTTGAGATGATCGAAGCTGCATTGACATAAAGGATCCCACTTGAAGTTTTCATCCTTCTTTAGTAAATGTGCAAATGGTATACACTTATCTACAAGTTGGGAGATGAAGCGTCGAATGGATTGAAGCTTTCCCTGAAGAGTGCGAAGCTGTCGCAGTGTCTGGGGAGGAGGCATGTCTAAGATAGCCTTGACCTTATTGGGGTCGATCTCTATACCTCGTTTAGAAACTATAAAGGCTACAACCTTGCCAGATGTGACCCCAAAGACACATTTCTTGGGATTTAGCATGAGATGATATTTGGCTAACCTATCAAAGACTTTCTCTAGGTCAACAAGATGATCCATGAAGGTGTGAGATTTCACCAAGATATCATCCACATAATCCTCCAAAATGCTATGGATAAGATCATGGAAAATGGATGTCATAGGTCTTTGGTAGGTAGCCCCAACATTCTTTAGGCCAAAAGGCATCACGTTGTAGCAAAAGGTTCCCCAAGGGGTAGTGAATGTTGTCTTATGCTGATCCTCTTCTGTAATATTGATTTGATTATACCCAAAAAATCCATCCATGAGGGACAAAATTTCATGTCCACCTATAAGGTCTACAATCATATCTATGTTGGGTAACGGAAAATCATCTTTTGGACAAGCTTTGTTAAGATCTCTGAAATCAGTGCAGCTTTTGATGTCACTAGAAGGCTTAGTGACATGGACCATGTTGGAGATCCACTCTGAGTAGTCGATAGGTCAGATAACCTTAGCAGCTAACATTCTTTCTAATTCAACTTTGAGCAGTAATGCCACCTTGGGGTGCATTTTTCTAAGCTTTTGTCTGATAGGCTTGATCTTTGGATCAACTGTAAGATGATGAACTACAAGCTTTGGATCAAGTCCTGGCATGTCCTGATATGACCATGCAAATCAGCCAATGTTCTCTCTTAAGACCTCAAAGAGGAGGTCAGCTTCTTATGATAGGGATGCAACAATGTGAACAAGTCTGGGGATCTCTAAAGAACCGATGTTGACTTCTCTAGTATCCTCAATTAGAATAGAAGACACTGGTCGATTATCTTGAGGAGGCAATGCTAAATCCTCATGTTTTGCTTGTGACTCTAGATTTTCTTGCTAAGGGGTTCTCTTTACTGCCTTAGCTAGTCCTAGATTCACCTTAGTTCTAGTTTTGGGTGTATCAAAACTATGTTGAGGATTTTCTCTAAAATACCCCTTGGGATCTAGCTTATAGATATAGGCAAAATCTGGCTTTGTTTACTTGTGAGGAGTTTTGGATCCCATGAATCTCAGAAGTGCTTCCTTTGATGTGAACTCGTCAATGTGTATGACGCTTGGTTGGTCCCAATCTATGAGTTGTGGATGAGCGAGTGGTAGGTCAATGAAATGGATGGATAGTTCTTTGAGAACAGAGTCTCCAAGGTATATTTGGTTTGGGATATTTTTGTAGGCTCTATTTTCAACTTCCTCAGGAATGTCTTTGATTTTGACAAGGTCACAGTGAATTTTTGAAAAAGCGTGACTGTTCTCATTGGTGCCCCCAGTTGTGGGTATGCCAAAGCCAAGACTTGACTTCAATTCCCACTTGTGTGCTTCGATGGGGCACTGCATGCCTCTTTCCTCTAGTCCTAGACCACCACCTTGATAGTTCCATTTGTCAATGATGAGCTTATGTTCTTGGGGATACTTCTAGCTGAAGTGATCAAGGCGTGCTTGATTTCTTGGAGGTGCATCCTTATGTAACCAATTGTTGACATCTAGAGTGAGCTCCTCATAAAGAGGGACTTTTGAGGATATAAAGGTTATTGGACCAAACTATTTGTATCAAGGAGGTGGAATCTCCTTAGCTTTGTGATATGTCAGTCGTCCATGGGCATGTGGATCAAGTGGGAGTGCGTCGACAACAAATGCATCTGACAAACTATACTCTCCACAGCCTTTGTTATTGATCTTTATGGTAGATAGGGTGGAGGCGAGGATGGTTTTTGGGTCATTACAAGTGTGGGATGAGCTAGCAATGGCTGTACCAATATCAGTGCCAGGGAAATGGTTTGTATATGAAGCTTCAACCGCATTGCAGTAAGAAAAGAGTTCTAGATTGGCATGGATGGTTACCTTAGTACCTTGATGCAAAAATTTGATGCACTGATGGTAAGTGGATGGAATTTCTTTCATGGCATGAATCCATGGGCGACCAAGGAGGATGTTAAATGGTAGATTTAGATCAATAACATGGCAGAGTGTTTCTTTGATGACTGGCCCAACCTTGATTGGCATCAAAATAGTTCCTTCTATGGTTCTTTCCAAGTTGTCATAAGCTTTGATGGTGATAACCTCACTGATGATATCTGCCTCAGTATACCCAGCTTGTTTTATGAATTTTTGGGTGCAAATATTCAAGGTTGATCCATTATCTATCATTACAATTTTTATGATGAAGTTGGATACCATGATGACTATGTGAAGTAGAAGGGTGTGATCTAGCTCGACCACGGGTATGTCGGTGGGTGTGAATGATAGGGAACATGAGGAGGATAGGTGTCCAACGAGATTACAAAAATTAGTAGCATTGATATCTAAAGGGACATTAGATTCTATGAGAGCACTATCAAGGATGTTTTTGTATAGAGGACTAGTGTGGAGAAGGTCTAAAATGGAGATTTGGGCTGGCATGTTCCCGAGGTGTTCCAAGATATTGTACTAACTTTTTGATGGAGCTGATGGTGATGGTGAAACTAGTGGGCCTACGATGTTAAATTACACTCTTTGAGTGGTGACTGCACACTCATTGTTTGGTCCTTGGATATTGATAACATTGACACAAGGCTCTTTCTCGGATATATAACCTATGAGGCTACCATAGTCTATATAGGATGAAGTGTGGTCATTGTTCTTCTCATGCTATTGGTTTGGATGGCAGTTGTTGGTGTTGTTTTTGTTGGTTTGGATAGGCACTTTTCTAGGACTTTGGTTGTTGTGAGGAGGAAAAGCATTTTGATAAATCTGTAAGCTTGCATTGGGAGAGGTTTGGGCACCAATAGTCATTTCTTTCTGATCAATGAGGTCCTGCACATAATCTTTCAGTTTCATGCATCTGAGGGTGGTGTGACCTTTTACCCTATGAAATTTGTAGTACTCATTGTCTTTGTACCATGCAACTTTGGATTGGCCTGGGTCAATTTGCTAGGTAGGAGGAAATTTGATGAGGTTTTCCTTAGTCAATTTCTCAAAAATGACATCCAATGGCTCACCAAGGGGTGTATAATTTCTAGGTGCAGGTTGGAACTTGGGCTTTGGTCCTGCAACTACATTGATGACATTAGCTTGATTGTTAGACCCTTGAAAGTTGGGTCTTGGATTTTGGCCTTGATAGCTTTGGTGATTCTGGTGTTGGTCGTTGATAACTTGTTGATTGTTTGGTTGATAAGGTGGGTTGGACTAATTTTGGGAAGGACCAACAATATTCACATGTCTGGTGTCAGTGACACCATCTATTGCAATGTGCTTGTTTTTGTTCCAATACCTAGAATTGCCATTGGAATGTGATTGATTTTGGTTGGCTTCCTTGTAAATCTTTACCACACCATCTTTAATGAGTCCTTGCTCAAGGATCATTCCTTTTTCTTTGATATCTTTGTAGGTCTGCAAACAGTTCATGGTCATGTGGTGAGCCAAGTTGGGATGGGCATTATCAATAAACATTTTCACCAAATGGCATTCTGGCAAGGTACAAGATATGCAGGTGGTAAGGGTTTTCCATCTTTGCAGATATTCGGGAAGGCTTTCTCCACCTTTTTTCTTAGTGTGGACAAGATCAACTACTAAGAGCTCTATTTCAACAAGATGGGCATTTTGGGCTACAAATGCCTCAAACAATTCAAAAAAGTTTTAAATTGTGCCATATGAGATTCTATAGAACCATTCAAGAGCTGGTCTAGCCAAGCTTTTGGGAAAGAGATGCAAGAGGAAGACGTCACCATATGCCACTTCTTGGCAGTGCATATAAAATTCTTTGATATGTGTGACAGGGTCTCCTTTTCCTCTGAATTTGTCAAACTTGGGTATCTCAAAGTGTTTGGGAAATGGAGTCATGGTAATGGCTCTATCAAATGGATAAGGAGACACAGTCTCAAAATTGAATGTCTTTAGATCATTCCCTTCTTGGATGGCTTTTAGAGCTATCTTCATTTCTTCCCATTCTGAATTGATGGATGATGGCTAGGGTGCCCCCAATGTAGGAGCACTTTGAGGTTGGTATGTGCTAGATGGGGCTACTAAGTAGGGATGGCTTTGGGCGACTTGCTGATAGGGATTGTACATTGCTTGGGCAACTAAATGGTGGATGATGGGTTGCTGAGGTGGAGGTGGCACATATTGCTATATGTGTTGTGAGGCTTGCTGCTGATATTGGATTTGAGGTTGGGATTGAGGAACATAAGCTAGCTATGGGATAAATGGATTGCTTTGTGGAGGTAAGGTATAAGATGGTTGTGAAGCTTGGGGAGAGGATCGAGGAGCTTGTGGAACATGACTTTGGATTTGATGAGTTTGACCAATATATGTGGGCTATGCACCCATTTGGGAAGGTATTTGTAAATAATTGGTGGCTGGCAGGGGTGGTGGATTACCTCCTAGAAGTGGCATAGAAAAATAGTTGGTAATAGGAGGTAATGGATTAGTTGGTGGTGGAGTTGGTGGGAATTGAAATCTTGGGAATGGAGCTGATGGGGTTTGATAGCTTGGTGGCTGGATTTGAAAGCTTGGTAGAGTAGTGGCAGGAGCTTGGGTCACTTGAGAGCTTGGCAGAACATTATTCGTAGCCTGTGGGGTTTGATAGCTTTGTGGAGTGAGGATGGTAGCTTGTGGATTTGTGGCTAATGGCACTGACCTCCAAGGACCTGGTGGAAATGATGGAATTATGTTCTGAGCTGAGGTAAACAAGCTGGGGGTGATGAAAGGTTGATTACTTGGCCCCATGGGTGGCATCCCTGTTGTATATTGCTGAGGTTGGCGAAAGATGCTAGCACTGATTTGGGAGATGGGTGGATTTGGAAGGCCCGGTTGGAGAGCAGCAATAACAATAGTGAAGGGAGTTAATGGTGAGGTGTTTTGGGCAAAGATAGTTTGGAGTGGTGAGGTATGAATCGAGGGTGGAGTGGTGGTGGCTAGATTGGCTTGCAAAATGGAGATTTCAACTTGGGTGGAGGATGGTATGTTTGGGTCTGTTGGATCAAAAGGATTGGCTCGAGGCTCTTCTTTTGGCACATATTGAGGATAATATGAATCATAAGAGCCTATGGGTGGTGGCAGCTACCCAAACAATGGGTGAGATGGATCTGATAAGGGAGGAGGTCTTCCAAAGTTGAAGGCTCCTATATTTTCCCTTTGAAAGTTAGCCATGATTGTTTCTTTTTTCTTGTCTATAATGGCGTTCACCAATACTACATTTTCTAGTTGGTTCATGAAAGCTTCAATGTCAGTAGGTGATGGTATAGTGTTCTCTGGGCTGAAGGATGGTTGAGTGCTCAAGGGGAGCGATGTTGTTTGATCCAAATGATAGGGCTCCATTTTTTCCTTCTTCTTCTTGGCTAAGTGAGTAACGGGTGGCATGAAAATGTTCCTAGGGATGAGATGCAACAATGCTAATGGATGCAAAGGGTGAAGGCTTTTCTATGCAAATAATTTCCTAGGTTGAGGCAAAGCTATATGACAAACCTAAGGAGGATTGGGTTGGGGATTCTAACTTCAAAGATGTGTCACCAAATCATGAAAGGTCTGCTTTCCTATGTGGAAGCTTGGTGGTGATTGTATCAACTTAAGGATAGACTAATGATCCTTTAGGAAGAACACGAGATTGACCACTTGTGGATCCCAACCTTTAGCTCAAGGTGATAAGGGATGACAAGTGACAAAGCTAGATTACCCTAGACAAAGCTCTATCAAAGGGATAACCTTGGTGAGTCTGGTGAATTTGCAAGATGGTAGGAATGGTAGACTTTTGGCAAGGTGACAAAAATTTTGAAGGCTTGGATGTGGAGTTTAGGCTTTTAGGATGCTAGCTAGGTTTGAGGGGATTGGTTTGGTTCTAAGGCAAAGATCTAAATGAGATGGGTGAGCTAAAATTCTTAAGGGGATGACTAAGGGTGGCTAGCTTACCTACAAGGATGACTCTAAAGTGGAGCTTATGCAACAAGATGTGGAGGAACAAGGCGGCCTAATCATAGAAATCATGCCTAGTTGGTAAGGCATAAGTAGGGTTAACTCCTAGATGCTTGCTAAATTTGATGGTGCGATCTAACCAGGCATCTTGAAGGGCTTCGTTGATAGCTTTGTCTTCTACTTTGTGGAGTTTGGAAATTCGAGGGCTTGGTGTTACTTCCTTTTTCTTAGCTGCAATTTCTTGGTATGCCTGAGATGGCTTGAGTTTGGCTTTGTGAAACTTCTATTTGGGTTTGGGTTGTTTTGACATAAATTCTTGAATTTTATTGGCTTAGAGAGATTTTAGTTTTTTTGCTTCAACTCGTTCAACTTCTGGAACAAGCAGTGACTATGCTAAGTATGCCCTAAGCTAGGATTGACCAATTTTGGCAAACATTCATTCAACAAGTAAAAAATCAAACAATAGATAAGAACAACCAGATAGAAGTTTTTGATTCTCAGAATGTGATACTTGCACCAAGGAGTGTGTATGTTTTACAAATGTTTCAATTAGTCACTTCAAACACATTAACACCCTAAATGGTTGTCTGCAAGGCTAACAGTTGGTTTAGCTAAGGAGTCCTTGATATACCCAAGGTATGTGAGGCCCAAATCTGTAGATGAAAACAAAAAGATGTCACACAGCTGAGAGGAGCAGTAACCCACTTCTCCTCTTTCACTTCTCAAGGGTATAAAGTTCCTTGAGGCTTAGCCCGAGTGACAAAATCTTGATCCCAAGAGAGGTGTCTTTGGATTCACCTCCCGATCTTTATACTCCACCAAAACGCTGGAGTTGAGGTCATCCCAAGGGGTGATGAAATCCCTAAGCAGGCCTCCTAAAATTTAAACAAGATTTTGGATCCTAATCTTATGCACCCAAGATGGCCTCAAAAGACGACAAGGGGAGAGAAGACTTGGATGATCTTGGGCTAAAAGACATAATTCTTTTCCAACTGATGCTTAAGTTTTTCTGATCTAGACCTTGCAAACACACATGTTTAAGATGCAAATGTTCAATTCCAACTTGAAGCATTAACAAAAAAAAAATTCATCAAAGAATGAATACACCAAGAAGATTTAGGGTCAACAAAAGTAAACTCGCGTGCCCGGAGGCCCTCCACGTCAAGTATCGATTGATTTTTCTTTCAGGCATTCAAGATTGAGTGTGAGTTTGTTTTAAGCCAAAAAGAAAGATGTGTGTAAAGCTCAATTTCAAGCGCACGCTCGAAGGCCCTCCACATCAAGATTTGTTCAATTTTTATGCCCAAATGAAGTATTAGTGAGACTAATGTTCATTCAAAAAATGTTCTAACTTAGAAAAACCAATAAAAACTCAAATGAGTGGAGTTTGATTTTTGTGGAGCACTTAACACCTTCTTAGGTAGACCCATCCCCATATATGGCGATGATATTGCAACCAATGGTTAGAATGATGGGTGATTAAAGAGGGTGAGTCCAACAACAAATTCACTCAAAGTGTCTTTATTTATTTTCATAACTTAGAATGTTTCTAAAATGTAGATTCTTTTTATGCCCCAAAAGATGAAGTGTGAGATATTGTAATGATTAATTGACCTTTTGCATTCAAGATTGGATTTTTTGTTTTAATTATGCATTCATAAAAAAAACAAACTTTATTTTAATCCATGGCACTCAAGAGTGATTTTAGCAACATGCATTCAAAGACAAGTGATTAAACATTCAAGTTTTTTCCTTTGAGCATTCAAGATTGAGATTTTGCATGTTGTTTTAAGAACTTTGAAGTGCTTTTTTTTAACCTTAGATCATTCAAGATTGTTTTGGACTCAAAAGTGAAAATGAGTCTTTGGACTTTGGTTTTCATTCAAGATTTTTTGTTCTAGTTTGCATGTTTTAAGCCCAAAAATGATATTCCTAGATTGTTTTGATGCATGAAAAACCTAAGAAACATTCAAGATTTTGCAACAAGACATTTGTTTGGAACAAATAACAAAGCTTTTAGGACAACTTTGGCAACCATTTAGGACTCTTAGTTTTCATGAGATTTTTAAAAGAACTTTAAAATATTTGCAAATGAGGTTCATTTTATCCTTGATTGATGCTTTGAGTTTGATTTAGATTTTAGTGTGCACTTAGTGTTGATTTTGAACCTTTTGAAATCGAAACTTGAAGTTCTTTTTAAATTCTCAAAAATGAAGTGTTCCTAACTTTGCATGAATGCATCTAAAACCTTGATGTTGAAAGGATGAAAATGATTTCACTTGTTAAAAGATTTTTTTTTTTTTTTTGCAAATTTTTTAGTTTTTAATGGATTTAAGTATGATTTGGGGGTTCATTTTAAGCACTAAAAAGAAGTGTGTATGATTTTGCTTCCTTAAAAAAAAATGGCCAAGATCTCCCACAAGAAGAAGAAGTAGAAGTAGATGGAATAAGAAGAATATAGACAAGAAGAGGAAGAAGAATTCCAAGTGCTTTGCCCACCTATAAGCTTGAAAAATCTGCAAATACTATGAGATAGACTATGAGTTCCATTGTCTTCTTCATGCTCATGTGGACCTACAAAACCAATTTATACAATCCTACCAATCACAAAAACAAGCAAAATTAGCCAAAATTAGCGAATGACATACAAAACTTGACTAAAAAAGCTAATGAAGATGACCCATGCGGGGTCCCACCGGATGTGCCAAAATGTATATAAGCAATGTCAGTATGCTAATAGAAACCAAATTTAAATAAAGCTTCTACAAACTAAAAAAAATTCATAAACTTCAAGATAGACTAAGATTAGCTCTCAATTGAGAATATGAGCCATTAATGGGCTCTCTCAATGAGAAGCTCTCTTGTTGAGTGGCTTTGTCTAAATAGATAGGATGTATGCTCAAACTTATGCTTCAAAAAGGGCTTCAAATGGAGTTGGAATTTGGGTGTGAGTGTATGGTTTTGAAGTAAAATGGCTTCTTAAAATGGCAGTGTAACTTTACTTCATGGATTGTGTTAAAATGGCTTGGGAGAGGATTCCTTAAATAGGCAAAGAGCTTGAGGGATCAAGGTTTAGGATGCAAGGATGGGAAAAAGCTTATGGAAGGCTCAGATTGCATGAGAGGAGAGCACATGGATTGTGCTTCCTTACAGCCAATTAGGGAGTGAAACATGTCACAAGGTGAGAGGATGGAGGAAAGGGGAAGGATGGGTCAACAAAGGAGGCTCAAGGGATAAAATATTCATAAAGACCCTCATAATGGCTTGTAAGAGCAATGAAAGGGCTTGGAAGAGTCATTTATGGCCTAGTGGATTTCATAAAGTTTTATGGTTGGGATATTTTGAGGGAGATGAGAGGAATTTTGACTTGGGCTTGATTAGGAAGGTTTTAAGCTTGCTTAGGATTGTGCAAATGATTAGAGGATGGATTAGGATGGTTTAGGATTAGCTTAGGGATAGGCAAGTGGATGGCATTTAATGAGAGTGGGTGAAGGAGGAGATATTTGTTAACTTTGGCTTGGGTTAGTAAGTCTTAACCCATGTTTAGGGAATGTGACAAGGTTATGAGGGGATTAGGATTAGGATTAGGTTTCTAGAAGAGTCTAGACTTTGAATGAGGATAAAGACTTTCTAGAATAGTCTAGAACTTTCTAGAATGAGGATGAAGACTTTCTAGAAGAGTCTAGAACTTCTTAGGTTGAGGATAAATTAGATTTTTAGGAATTAAATAAAGTTTTATTTATTTCAAGGGTTTGGGTTGAGGAGATATTTATTAAAACTTTTTAATAAACATGAGGATTAATATTTAATCTTAATTAAATATTTTGAGTTGGGATTAGGGGTAGGAAATGATGGGATTTGCCTTTAATCAAAATTAAAGAAGGATTAGAAGATTTTGGAAGAGGTTAGTGGTCTTAAGGAAATTGGCCAAGTTTTGGGCAAAAAATAATTTTTTTATTTATTTTGGGTTTTTTGGTCAATTTATTAATTAAATAATTAATAAATAAGGAAATAATGTTTAAATAAGATTTAAACATTTTTGGGAGGGATTCCTCAATTAAATATTTTTAATTAAGATAAAGGGATTTAATGGCATAAAAATTAATTAATTAAATAAATAATTAATTAATTAATAAATGATGATGTCATCAAAATTTTTTTCAGAAAATAAAAATACTTTATTTTCTAAAGGATTTAGGTGTCTACAATATGTAGCTGGATCATTTTTTGTAAAGTTGAATTTTCATTTTATTGTACCTAATCTAATGAAAATTCTACAAGAATTTGTAATCAACCCAGCTAATCAACAACTACACCAATTTCACTAGGTTGTGGCTTGTTTCTTTCTAAAAATAGCTACTATGATATGATTTGTAAAATTTCTTGTGAACTCTGCCCATTTTTCATGTTATGCATTATTTTTGTGTAGGATCTTGAGGTAAGTCAGTTAGCATGGGTTGAGTGAGTTTTATTATTTTATTATTTGGATTCTGGAATATGTATGTAGCTAGATCATTTTTTGTAAAGCTAATTGTTTGTATTATTGTACCTAATCTAATGACAGTTCTATAGGAATTTGTAATCAACCCAGCTAATCAACAACTAGAAAAATTTAATTGGGTTATGGCTTGTTTCTTTCTAAAATATTTGCTATGATATGTTTTTGTAAAATTTCTTGCAAACTCTACCCATTATTCATGGTATGCATTATTTTTGTGCAAGATCTTGATTCAAGTCACTTAGCATGGGTTGAGTGAATTTTATCATTTTATTATTTGGATTCTGGAATATGTATGCAACTGGATCATATATGTAATAAGCTCCTTGAAAATGATCTCTTTGAATATATAATGAGATACATGTTTACAAGGAAATATAAAGACATACATGTTTACAAGGAAAAGAAAAGAAATTTACATATGTACCTCTTCTTACCCTTGAAGTAAATCGTAGAGCAAGGGTACATAGATCACAAGGGCATGATATGACAATGAAATCATAGAGCATGGGCATGACATGACAATCAAATCGTACAACAAGGGCACAAGAATGAAATTTAGAGATCACGAGGGCATGACAACCAAATGTGCTGATCACAAGGGCCATGACAACGTTCACAACTCTCCAGCCTCAAAATTCAGAGCTCTCCACCTCTTTCGCACACAACTCTACAAAATCAAAACAAATGGAAAATTATTCTCCTATTTTATTTTATTTTGTTTTATGACTGTGGGTATCACAATTATGATGCTAACATTGGTATTGTGACACCATTAGGGACAATTGCAAAAATAAAACCATAAATTACACCACCATTGCAATTTGACCCCAAATGTTGTAGTGTCCTCAAATCTAAATCTACTATTACTGGCATAGTCTACATTAGTGCTTGCACTTCTTCACAGGAAAGGGAGAATACTTAATGCACCAAAAGTAGTTTCCACTCTAGGAAAGTCTCCAATACACTTCAATCTTACTTTTGCTACTTTCAATCTTCTAAGAAGAGTCTCCTAGTAAACTTCTTAGTGCAAGGTATCACTTGCTCAATCATTTGTGTTTTCTTCTTGGATGGTGGTGTCAAGACTTTCAATATCTTCCAAATAATCTCATCTTTATCTTTAGATCCATTACATGATTTAATTCCTATAATAATTTCAGATATTCTACCAATATAGCTTCTTACAGAATCATCTTCCATCATCTTAGCATCTTGAAACAAACATATCCAATTCTATAATCTTACTCTCTTAGCATGCTTATCACCTTCAAAAGTAGATTCCAAGGCTATCCAAATTTCATGAGATAATCTTAAGGATTTTACCTAACTATAGTCATTTTTAGGAAGATCCAACAATAATGCTTCTCTTGCAAGAATATTACACATAAATAGATCTATTTCTACTTCACTGCATTCTTCAAGTTTATTTTCTTCAGCTACTATCTTTCCATTCTTTATTATTAGCCAATATCCTAGACCCATGTATAGTAGATGTATCTTCATGTTGTCTTTCCACTCGTCATAGTTAAATTCATAAAACTTAGGACTTTCTTTTTTCAAATGACCTACCATTGATCTCCTTAAGTTATAAATTTTTTCCTTCAAGGACCTAATGCTCTAATACCAATTGTTTGAAAATAAATTCCACTAAGATAAATAAGTGGGGGGGTGAATCAATTATTACATCAATATATTTTTTATCAACCTTAATGTGAACAATATAATCATCAAATATAAGAAGATATACATACACAATAACACAATATATGTTAACTAGGGAAACCCTTAATCAGAGAGAAAATCCTCGTGGGGTGTTAATCTCATATTGGTTTTGACATATGAGTGACAATATACTTAAGTCATTTACTTAGTTCATGCCAAACAAGTAATACATGTTGAGCATAAGTTGTCAGATAGTATATGCCAAGTGAGAGATATACAATATATGCTAAGTAAGTAGTAAGTTGCGAGTCACTCAAGTGTTGAGAAGATAGTAAGTGCTAAGTCATTTAGATGTTGATTCATTTAGAGGCTCAGTTATAGCATTGAAGTTGCAGTTGATGTCGAGCATCAAGGATTTCAAGTGTTGAGTAATACAATTTTGACATAGTTGTTTGTAATGACATAAACTACTATGTAATACATTTTTGAGCCAACTTAAGGATTGTTTTGTGATCTTAGATGATAAGGACAAATCTTTATTGGGAATTGCTATGCATTACATGCAATCAATTGGAAAAAGGGAAGGTTTAAGTGACAATATGGGTGAATCACTATCATTGATTCATACCTAACCCTAAGTCACCCAGGTCTTCTTAAGGAGGAAAATCCCTAAAAAATTTATGTGCAAGGAGCAAAGAGAGAAGTTTGCATGCAAAAATAGAGCATTCATGGTGACTAAGAACTTGTGATTTGAGATACATTGCAGAATCAGTTAGAGGAGAAAAAAGGAAAGGAATTAGAAGACAATAGAGATACATCTGATCAATGAGGATAAAGTACACATAAGGAAAGAGGTAATATGTTATCTAGTAGTATAGTGCTAACCATATGATCATTGTTGAGACATTCTAATAGGTGAATAAGTTAAATCTCTTAACAAGGTGGTCTTAATAGGCTATTGTAAATCCTTTAATAGGGTGCTTACTTCATTGTAAGTTAAAGTCTTTGTAAAAGACACACTTCTAACATGGTGTTGAAATCTTTTAACAGGGTAAGATCTAACAATTTTGTAAGCCTATAATAGGGCAGAACTTTCATAGGGTAGATCATGTTTCATGGTCAAACATTATAACCTTCATTAGATACACTTTATTACTATAGTAGTGGAGATTTGTGGGTGTCATCCCCACCCTAGTTTTACCTTCTCTTTGAAAGGTTTGTGGGTAACCAAATATCTTATGTCATACATGTGTTGAATGTTTATTTACTTTCATACTATGGATTTATATGCCTAATTTGGTATTTCAATTTATATGTATAGATTGTGAGATGGATGTGTGGTGAATGATTTTGAGGTTGAAGTTTTAAGTGCTGATTCATCCCCCCTCTCAGAATTTACTTTTCCCATTGTATTTCCAACAATTGGTAGCAGAGCCTAGTTATTTGGAAAAGGAAAGATTTACAACTTTGAGGAAAGATCTTGAAGATGGAAGTCTACAAGTTGGGAAAGACTATTGTGAACTAGATAATTGAAATACAACTTGCCCTACATTAGCTGAATGAAGAAGGAGATGAGTTAAAGCAATCATTGAAGAGAAGGAAAGAGATAGCTATTGAAGAGAATGACACACATTACTAAGAGATTGACACTACTGATTTTTTTGCAGATGGAAATACAAGTGAATTCTATGCAGTAATTGTAGATATGATGGGAAAGAATGGAGCCATAACTAAGGTTAGAAATCTCAAGATAGAACAAGAAGTCCTATCAATATTGCTATGTGAGGTGACCGAGTAGAAAAAGAAAGCTAAAGAGGACAAAGTCATGATTGAAGATAAAAAAAGGATACTAAAAAATAAACTAGAAGAAAAGACATCAAATCTGAATAAGATTGCTCACATAAAATTGGAAACATTGAATCAAATGATGATTACAAATCATGAATTGAATGGAAAAAAATATTGAGATCACAAAATTGAAGTTGCAAAATGAACAACTAGGAAATGATCTAAAAGAGAAAAAGAGTTTGCTGAAAGTTTCAACAAACCTAGTGAAGCCATCAAGTATTTTGAGCAATTGATGATATCTCCTATATCCAACAGTGATACTTTTGGATTGGGTTATACTAGTATTGAAGAAGGAGAATAAGATAAAAGTGGTGAACAAAGGAATGCCAATCATAAGAACTCAAAACCTACTTTTCATAATTGTGATAAGATAGGTCATACTATCAATGTTTGTAGGAACAAAAATGCAAATTAGAATACTAAAAGTTCATGGGTGACTACCAAAAATGAAACAAACAAGGACATCAGGCACATGAATGTAGAACCAAGACCAAAGCACACAAAGATTTGAAGGTTACTGCTATAACTTTCAAAAGTATGGACATAAAGCATATGAATGCAGATCCAAGCCCAAATGGTCATCAAACAAGAAGACAAAGGTAAAGAAAAATGGAAACTCTATTAATTGGGATTATAATACTAGGTATAGTTGTCACTATTATCAAGAGAATGGACATGTTGCTAAAGATTGCATTAGAAAACCTTTCAGAAGTGACTAAAAAAATGGTTAAGTCAAACTACATGTTTTAGCTATTTGAAGACTGGTCACATAAGTAGGAATTATCAAACAAGGTCGAAGGAACCTAGTAGTGAATTCAACAAAGGCAAAGGAAAGGAAAATGTTGATAATGTTAGAGATGAGATGAACAAGACATGGAAGAGAAAAGAATATTGCAACACATCAAGTTCAGATAAAATCAATTTACCCAATGGGTCAAGTGATCATGCCACCTCCAATTAAAAAATCAAAAGGTATATATGGGACTGATATTTAAAAGATATACTATACATTAGTTCCAAGGATGTAGTGATGAAAAGATTATATTTTTATGGAGAAATATGCAAAGTGTTGTTTAGAATATGGAAGAAATCTTTAATTTTTTTCAGTTTTCATGTTACTGCCAAGCATGAAAAGTTTCATTGTGGTTGCCAAGTGAAATATAGTTGATGCCAAGATATTGTAAGTGATAGAGTTGAACGAGCTTGTAGTGGTTGTTGAGCATAAAGGAAACTTCATACAAGTTGAGTGAGTTCAAATTTCTATTCAAGTTGAGCTTACAACTGTGTAAGAACTGAGCATTAAATGTAAAGTTTTAAGGTCTATATGATCAATTTTTGACTTATTTGACATCATCCAAAATTGGAGAGAGCATGAATTCAATAGTGGCTTGACACGATCACAACTTTAATGAAATTATATGAAACAAAGGCACAGGATTCTAGTGTCACTAGTTGAGAAACATTTTAATGATATTTTCTTTCTATTTGATACTAATTTCATATATGTACAGGTTGCAGTTCCAAGGGTAATATGGTGAAGACCTCTAGGATATGAGATCAATGTGGATAATGCATTTGCAAAAAATCCAACTTTTCTTGTAGAAGAAGTAGATAATAAGGCTACTTCCTTTGGTAATTATGATGTTTCAAAATCAAATATAACTATGGACTTGAAAACAACAACAATATTAGAAGAAGACTATAAAGATGATGAAGAAGAAGATGTTCCTACTCAAGGCACCATTGGCCCTAACTCAAGGTCAAGGAGAAGATCAAGGTGAAGAGGAAGTTGATCTTGAAGAAGGTGTTGAGGAAGAAGAAGCCAGTGAAGCACCTATATCCACAAAGAAGAAGAAGAGGAAAGCTAAAGCTCAAATAGTCATCAAACCAAAGAAGGTTGTAAAACCTAAGCCTGTAGTTCTAGCTACTAGAACCAACATAAGAGCTACTCTAAGAAAGCTCAAGAAGTGGCAAAGCCAAAAGAAATAAAGGCCATAAAAGCTATACAAGTTGATGAGTCTATGAAGAGACAAAGAAGAATGTTTCTCTAGAAAAATTAGATAAGGAAAGGACAAAATCTAATGATAATAGCCAATTTAAAGAGGTAAGTCAATATCCTTCTTCTAATTTAGATAATCTATGTGAAAATATAAAGAATAATGCAGATTTGAGTGGATTTTCACATATTGAATTTGATAAGCTTGGGAAGTTAGATATGGATAAGGTAGAAGAGTTAGTATATTCCATGATGGAAAAATTTAAGATGACTCCAATTGAGATTTCCAACCCACTACCAAAGGACTTATATGATAGAGTTGATGAGTCTAAGAAAGCTCAAGAAGTGGCAAAGCCAAAAGAAATAAAGGCCATAAAAGCTATACAAGTTGACGAGTCTATGAAGAGACAAAGAAGAATGTTTCTCTAGAAAAATTAGATAAGGAAAGGACAAAATCTAATGATATTATCCAATTCAAAGTGGTAAGTCATAGTCCTTCTTCTAATTTAGATAATCTATGTGAAAATATAAAGAATAATGCAGATTTGAGTGGATTTTCACATATTGAATTTGATAAGCTTGGGAAGTTAGATATGGATAAGGTAGAAGAGTTAGTATATGCCATGATGGAAAAATTTAAGATGACTCCAATTGAGATTTCCAACCCACTACCAAAGGACTTATATGATAGAGTTGAGAAAAGATGGAAATATAGTCTCACAATAGAGAGAAACATAAGAGAAACTACACTTACAAGAGTGATGCCATATTTAGATAAATCTGAGATGACAAAGGCCATTAAGAATTATGAAAGATCTAAGGTGCCAAGGCTTTAATATTATGTAGAATAAAATTGAAGATGTTGTTTAGAAGAGTACCCAATTATGGAAGGTAATCTATGGGCTGACAACACCAAAGGCAATTGAGAAGACACCTATTGTACTAGGTGATGAAAAAGATGAACAAGAAGTAACTGCAGTTACTATAGTTGATACTAAGAAATTTGCACATGTGGAAGGCACTGAGACAAATTTAGACACCCAAGGAACAACTAAAGATGAGAAGAAAATAGAACAAAGTATACCAAATACACAAATGTTGAGTGCTAGTCCACAAAATGTGACACAAGTAGACACTGAAATTATACATATCAAGGATGTTTCTGACAATGTGCCTTAAAGGAGGACATGTAGGAAATATTGCTAGACACCACCACCAAGGTACAACTATGTAGTCATCCTATATTAGTGAGTGTAGATGAACTCAAGAAGGAAAAGAAGACATTTGCAGAGGTGAAAACACAAGAAATATCAAAAACCCCTCAATTTACTGTGATACAACCTACATCACCCCTTATAGTGTATTAAAGAAAAGATCCATCCATGACTAACATCAACAAATTTGTGCACACCATGTCTATAATAGAAATTCCTATAGTTGAATAGGTTGAAACACATGTTCAAGGTGCAATTGAAGTTGAAAGGAAAGAAGATAAGAGGACTGAAGAGTCAGACTTGACCACAAAGCCTAAGGAGTAATTAGCAATACAAATTCTAGTTACTTTGCCAACAACTACTATTCCTCCAAGTCAAGCACTTCATAGGTCAAGTGTAGAAGCCACACCACTACAATCATCATGGACTAGTCCTAGTACATCCAAGGTAGATGAGGTTACATCATTTGGTGATGTAAACTTGGATGAAGTGACGATTTTACCAAAGTTTGACCTTGCAACAATCACTATTGAAGAAATGGGCATACTACAAGATGCAATTGCAAAGAAAAAGCATCAAGAACTACTCATAAGGGAGCTTAGGAAGAATCAAGCATTGCAAGACATTAAGGATATCTTTCTTGATGTATTTAGCCTACCAACGCCTAAAGAAGACAAGCCTATAATGGAGTAGTGGGTAAACATTGTAGAAAAGGTCAATGATGCAAACCTAGATTCAAATGTAAAATTACTTGAATGGTCTAATAGAAAATTTCAAGGAAAGGTCAATGAAAATATATCAAGTGCTATTGTACTTAGTCAGGTTGAATTAGCAACAGAGATTGAGAGTATAAAGAAAGTCTTAGAGAATATTTTCTCACTTTCCACCAAGTTGTGTGATACAACTCTATTGACAAGAAGTGTAGTGCCATATTGACAAATTCGAGGTAGATATGAAGAAAATAGGTATAGCTCTACCACATTCTCCATCTACTTAATGTCTTTAGGGATAATGAAAATGTCAATCCCTTTGCAAACAATGGAAAAAATTCCTGCTAGAGCTCTAAGGTCTCATCTCAATGGTTTTGAATCTGCACCTAGATTTTCCCATCATGAGCATGCTTCACATAGGTCTCAAGATTGAAGTGAAGTAGGCAATGATTTTACAAATGAATAACTATTGAAATTTCAGCAAGATGATTAATTTTAAAAACCTATGCTCAAAAAATTGGAAAAAAATGGATATCAATACTTCATGCACTTGGATTCTAGTGGATTGAAATTGCCACACAACTTTGACATTCAAATATGGATTAAAAAGAAAGATTCAACTCCTTTTGAAATCTCTATGAAAGAGATACAAGATTTGAAACTTGAGATGTTAAATTTGAAGAAAGAAAAGGTAAAACCTAAAACCTCCTTGGATATGGAAGCTATATGTGCATTATTGTTTGATAAAAGTATCTACATGATGCCTTTCCCTAGAGACATTGAGATCCCCAAGTATGAAAAATATGACGGAAATGGGGATCCACATGACCACATAAGGCAATTCTATGCTCTTAGGATGGAATTTATGCATGATGACACTTATCTCATGAGACTTTTACTAAGGAGTTGAAATGATCAAGCCATGGAATGGTTTACTAATATCACACCTTCACTCATCTTTTGATGAAATTGTTCAAAGGTTTATTCAATGTAATTCCTACAACATTAAATATCCTATCACGATGCTTGAATTGTGCAAATTCAAACAAAATACTTGTGAACCCTTTGTTACCTTCTTACAAAGGTGGAGAAAATTAAACTCAAGGCATCTTTGACAATTTCCTTAGAATGAGAAAATTGACATTTTTGTCAATAATCTTATACTAGAATTACACCATGACCTTAGGCAGCAAGTGCTCCTCACCTTTAATGACATGATTAAGAGTGCATTTTTCATAGATGATGTTACCATCAATAAAGGAGAGATAAATTTAAATAAAGACAAGTCTAATAATGGAAATGGAAAAGACAAAATAAAACCTTTGAAAAAGAACACATACATTGTCAATGATGGGGCGGTTGATGTGCCTAAAACTAAGGAAGCTATCTTCAACTTGGTTAGTGTTGTTTGAGAAACTAAAAAAAAAGAAGCTTCCAAAACTAATGATGTGATCCTTAAAACTTTTCTTGCCAATAAGATCATAAATTTACCATAAAAATCTAGACCTTATGAACCTGAGGTAAAATCTAAGTCATGGAACAGTGATCCCTACTATGGATACTATATAAATAAAGGTCATAAAAATGGAAATTGCATTGAGTTAAAATATAAAATCCAAGATCTCATTAATTATTGGTTAGTTGATTTTGGAACCCATAAAGACTCATGTGATGAGGATACTTCCAGTGATGGTCCCCTTGTAGCCTCTAGGGCTTCCGACACTTATGCATCTCCTAAAACATCAAAGATTTCCAACATGCCTCCATAAAAAAAGATACTAATTCATTTAATACTAACAATGCATACCCTCAAGGGCTACCTCTAAAATAAACTCAAGCTAATCTACATTTGGATTCAAACCTTTTGAATGCTACTAAGACTAAATAACTTAAAACTTCATGCTCTACTATGCCTATAATTCCTACTCTAAGAAATCCTCAATTACCTCTTCAAGATCCTATCATGAAAACCCAACATTCTCCCCTATCCTTAGAAGTGGTTCCATGTCAAGAAGACTGCCAAAAATATGAAGAAAAGAGTATAAAGAAAGATCAAGATCAAGATAAATCCATCTTCTTACATCCTTCTCAAGACATTATCCCTCCATCTCAAGGACAACCTATTCCTCTATGTCCTACCTTCTATCCATCCCCCAAGAAAGATCAAGATATGAATTCCACTAATTCTACTAATCTTATTAGAAATCAAGAGAAAATTTCTCTTCATATGCTCTCTAAAGACACTTCTCAAGATCAAATTATCCCCTCATTCTAAAATGTCCCTTTTCTGATTTTTTATGATATTTCCAACCTCTAATCAGATTTTTAAGATCAAACAACTAATATCACAAAGATCCACCAAATTTCTCAAGAAACCCCAAATCGGGTATGCCAGAAATTGTGCCAAAAGCTTCATAGCTTCACCTGTTATTAATAAATCTGAAAGTGGACATTTTTACAGAAATTTCATCAGAATAATATCCTAAAAAATGACATTTCTAGATCCATATAGCCTTTACACAAAAGTTCTCAAATGTAGGACAAAAACTATGCTCATCGGGCTCCCGAAATTAACACAAAAATGCCTGGAAACACCACAAAAACACTAATAATCTATCTCAAAATTTTAATCACATCCCAATACATATATTCAGCTCTATTTTAGCACCTTAAAGTCTGAAATACAGCAGAAACCCAAACTGATATGAAATACTCAACTAAAAACACCAAACTCATACAAAAAACACACCCGAAAACCCACAAATCTGCACTGTTCAGCACAAAGGCAAACTTTGTATGAGCATGCACATGGAATGGCTTCAAACTCCCATCCTTAGCCTTCTTGGAAACCTGAAAAATCCTGTTCTTGGGTCTCCTTGGAAACCTGCAAACTCCCGTTCTTGGGTCTCCTTCTCCACAAGTTTGGCAGCCTCTGAAGAATAACAAAGAATGAGCAAAAATCAAGTTATGGAATCAGCCCAAAATGCCTCCAAACCCCTTAAAAGAGGCCATAAACGTAACTCACATCCAAGAGAGGTTAATGAAACATATTTTAATAATAATTTTCATTTATTAGTCCAACGGTTTCCAAAGATTAACCCCCTTTTTCCAAAACTTCACTTTCTTGGACCTGCCTGCCTTAGCAAAGATTATTATTTTTTATTTATTTGAAAAGGGGAAATGACAAGTCCTCCCCTCCCAAAAATTTCTTGTCCTCAAGCAATGGCTGAACAATAAACCAATCAATCCACTTGGATCCCAAATGTAGTCATGAACTATACTACTACCAATTAACACAGGCTCCGGCAATATCCTCTGCAATATGACCAAGAAGAATCCATAATCAAACTGACAATTATAGCTCAACCAAACTCCAAAATCACCACTACCACAGTCAAAAACCCATGAGACACAAACTCTTAGAACATCAGAACCCAAGTAAAGTGGACAAATCAAACTACCAACACAGTAAATACCATCAAAGCATCCCACTGGCCTATACGGAATGTACAATCCAACTCTGCAACAATGGTGAATGCTCTCGAATGAAGCTATACCAAGTATGGAGAATCCGCACACTGTACAACTCCTACAGTCAACACAACTCTGCAAATCATCGGACACTATCTCATAACCATAACTCCCATGCACTACTGATGGTGAAAAGACATTACAAGATAAAGAGTAAGAAATGGAATCCAAACCAAATTTTCCTGCCATCAACTCCTCAAAACAAGGATCAAATGCTAACTGATGTACATACCCTACAATATAATTTTGATTAAAAAAACCAACCTCAGCCAATAGCTCACCATGAACAAGTGATACAACCCACTGTGACTGATCACTAGCTAAGTCAAGAGATGTCATAGCCAAAGGACTACTAGAATCAATAACAACACCCACTGAAGCATCACTCCCAAACTCCTACTCTAAGTCACATATTATCAAGCTATCAACTGTAGAACCTATCACCATGTCATGCCCATCACAACTCTCATCTTGAGGCATCAAACTATCCCATAACTGATGATAAGCACTAGGAACCAAAGTACATCTCTGTATCATCATCTCATCAACATGGTCATCAAAGGTAAATTGATGAGCGTACCTCATAGTGTAATACTGATAGAATTTGAAAATCTCAATCAGTGGCTCAGACTGTAATCTAGATGAAACTAACTGCAATTGATCATTAACCATGTTGGAACTGACTACTACCTCCGAAGATATCACCAAGGGAGTAGTATTACTAGCAGGAACCATGCCAACTACGAACTGACCAACATCACACATGATCTTTGATACATCTCTAGTCTCCATGCCATCAATAATAGAGGCCACCACCATGTCAGGCATACAAAAATCTGCTACAACACCCAACTCAACTGAACCTAACTCTAGTGGGAATGAACCTGATATGCCAATGTTAGTATCAAGGATGGATGCATCCCCATCTCCACTGTCTCTGACAATCTCAGCCATGGACATCCTCAGATCACCAAACACCACAGCTTGTGACTGTATAGAATCAGGTAAAGACTGTAGTCACTCTAACTCCATGGTCACCTTAGCCAAATGAAACTGTGACTCCTTGAAAGCCAACTGTGTACTCTCAAGAATCTCAGAAGTCACCTCAAGCTGCTTAGTAAGCTCACTCCCCTCATCTTCCTTGGCCAAAAATGCATCATATGCTGTACTACCCCACTCCATAAGTTAATCTCTGTCGGCTACCAACTACATATAATTCTGTCTCAAAATCTGAATAGCCTCCCATAAAGAGTGGATCTCTGTCAAGGAAAGATAACTGCCTTCCTGCTCATCACTAGTAGGAGAACCCCATCCATAAACTGCTAACAACTGACGAGTAGCATCGAAATGCTGGCAAGTGATAGCAATGTCTCAGTCACTAACTCTCAACTGATTAGACACATGATGACACTAGCTTGACTGTCTCCTACAAACCTCCTCTGATGCACTGTCCAAAGGAGTATCCTCAAAGTCACTAGTCTCTAGAGTATTACAATCCATACCCTGTGAATCAAATCTAAAGCTCATATCAACATATGGAGTATCAAAAACATTAGCACTACTGTACAACTCCTCTGTACCCAAGGAAACTAAGTCTTCAAAACTGCCCACTACATCCTCCTGGATGTCATCAATGCCAATATGATCCTGGGACTCATCTGTACACACTGCGAAATATGAAATATCATCAACACATTCCAGCAAGTATGGTCAATTGGATATATGAACAAAGCCCAACACCGGTGTATAAAAACTAATACCAACATCGGATAATCTCCTGGCACAAGAAAAGACAACACCATGCAATCTACTAATCAAATCCATGATAGCACCCAAACAATCATTGCTACCAAAAAGTGTTAAAGATTTACAGTCAACTGAACCCCAAATGCCAATATAACAATCTCGAGTCCATATCTGTAAACTAGAATCAGCTAGCAACTCAAGAAAAATCCTCACTTGAGTAATATGACCAATACCAACTAACTCCACATACCTATCATGATGAGATAATGTAGTCACAATACTGTCTTCACTCACCTTCAGCTGGCGGGATAAATCATGTGAAGTACTACTAGCCTCAACCTCATGTGACAAAGCATCTAACTATGCCTGGTACTCTCTCTCAGAAAAGTCATGAATGCTCAATGTCTGCTCATCTCCACTAGGTATCTCACCATCATGCACAACAACATCCTCATAATCATCATCCTTGAGGTCAAATCTATCTATCACTCTTTGACTAAAATCATCAAATGTAGTTACTTGATCATGACCTTGAGTAGTCATTCCATGATACCACCAATCATAGGCTGTATCTTCCAAGTCTAGACTTGCAATTTGAACAACATCACTCTCCTTCATGGGGTTAAGTGTGAAGAAGGTCTATAATTTTTGTAGCCATGCTCTAGCTGAAATTTTATTTGTTCCATCAAAAGTAGGTGCTATAAACTTGCTTATTTTATTTTTGAGCTCTCTTCCACTTATGTCATGCTCCCTTCTGTACTCTTTCTTGGGCATCAAAGTGTTCATCATATCCACATATTCTCTAAAAGGAACCAAACTACGAAAGTCATCATCTAAGCCATTATAAGTAGCTCTTAATGTAATCAAGTTACCTGTAACCTCTTCCATAGGATTAATGGCTGGATTTGGTACTGGTGGCTCATTTGTAGGCAAGAAAATAGTTTTGGTTGATTTAGATGGTGTGGATTTCAGATTTCTTGGCTCCTCTGAAGTGCTCCCTTTCTCATTAATAGATGCAACTCCTTGTAGTTTTTCTGTCAATATTCACAAAGCCTCTCTAGTTTCTGCCAAACTATCCACTATTTGCTTCTGAGTATTTTGGATGTCTTGGAAGAATTTCTTTGCCATCTCATTTGGATCAGCCATACTTTTCCCTTCCTTGGATTTTGTACTTTTACTTTCAATTGGAGGTTTGATCAAAATTTCTTTATTCTTTTCTCGCTGCAAATATCTTTTTTCTCCTTCACTTAGTTGCATGCAACCATAAATTTTGACATGCAGCTGATTAGAAGCAACATGCAACCACCAAATTCACCAAGAACTAACATGCAAATGATTAGAAGTAGAATGCAACCATAAATTTTGACATGCAAGATTTGGGTAGTTATCAAAATTGACATGCAAGATCTGGGTAGTTGTCAAAACTGACATGCAAACTTCTACAACCACCAAATTCACTAAGAACTAACATGAAAATGATTAGAAGTAGAATGCAACCATAAATTTTGACATGAAGCTGATTAGAAGCAACATGCAACCATAAATTATGACATGCAAGATTTGGGTAGTTGTCAAAATTGACATGCAAGATCTGGGTAGTTGTCAAAACTGACATGAAAATTTTTACAAACCCTCAGGCTGGCAAGATCATGGCTCTGATACCACTGAAATGTCCCTTTTTTGATTTTTTATGATATTTCAAACCTCTAATCATATTTTCAAGATCAAACAACTAATATCACAAAGATCCACCAAATTTCTCAAGAAACCCCAAATCGGGTATGCCAGAAATTGTGCCAAAAGCTTCATAGCTTCACCTGTTATTAATAAATCTGAAAGTGGAAATTTTTACAGAAATTTCAGTAGCATAAAAGCTTACAAAATGACATTTCTAGATCCATATAGCCTTTACACAATAGTTCTCAAATGTAGGACAAAAACTATGCTCATCGGGCTCCCGAAATTAACACAAAAATGCCCGGAAACACCACAAAAATACTAATAATCTATCTCAGAAGTTTAATCACATACCAATACATATATTCAGCTCTATTTTAACACCTTAAAGTCTGAAATACAGCAGAAACCCAAACTGATATGAAATACTCAACTGAAAACACCAAACTCATACAAAAAACACACCCAAAAACCCACAAATCTGCACTGTTTAGCACAAAGGCAAACTCTGTATGAGCATGCACATGGAATGGCTTCAAACTCACATCCTTAGCCTTTTTGGAAACCTGCAAAATCCTATTCTTGGGTCTCCCTGGAAACCTACTAACTTTCGTTCTTGGGTCTTCTTCTCCACAGGTTTGGCAGCCTCTGAAGAATAACAAAGAATGAGCAAAAATCAAGTTCTGGAATCAGCCCAAAATGCCTCCAAACCCTTTAAAAGAGGGCATAACCGTAACTCACATCCAAGAGAGGTTAATGAAACATATTTTAATAATAATTTTCATTTATTAGTCCAACGGTTTCCAAAGATTAACCCCCTTTTTCCGAAACTTCACTTTCTTGGGCCTGCCTGCCTTAGCAAAGATTATTATTTTTTAATTATTTGAAAAGGGGAAATGACACATTCCCTTTTGGTACTTCTTTGAATTTACTTCATACATCCCCCATTCATCCTAATCCTTTGCATAAGAATAAATACCTTCAAGCTTTAGTTGATCCTATAAAAAAAACAATCCTATAAAATATACTCATTAGTTCTATTAACTACCTTGGCCATGTTTCCCACTCTAAAGATGTTGATATCTCTATCCTTGGTCCTTATTTATTAAAGCTAAAACCTTTAAAACTTCCATCTATATTGTGACCTTATGTTCCTCCATCTCCCATGCCTTCCACTCCTATCTCATTAATCTATTTATACCATCATACCTCTAGATGAAAAAAGACAGTTATCCTTGACAAATTTCTATCCACTCGTGACCCATCCATCTAAACTCTCCATATCAACCATATTCATACACAAATTCCATGTCTTTTTGGAAGAAATTTGGATGTACAATATAAGAAGAAACACAAGAATCCATTTAAAAATGAAGATCACCATGTAATATCTAATACACATGTGAATATAAAGATAAAATAAATCTTCAAGAGACCACAAAGGTCCACAAACCAAAGAGTTAAATCAAAGAAAATATGGGTTCCTATATCCATCATCAAAGAAAAGAATTCCAAAGCATCCAAAGGAATAGAAAAATCAAAATCTATATGGAATCCCAAGTCTCTTTTGAAATCCTTGAATGAATCTTGAAAATAAGTCAAAGACAAAGTTCAAGCTTCCAAAGACTCCCACTCCATCTTCTTTGAAACCTCTTCCTCAAAAGTTTCCAAAGCCTTCCAGTTCATCTTCTTCCAAAAGTTTCCTACCATATCATGTATCAAAACCTCAAGAAATTTCATCCATGATTCCTCCATCATTCTATCACCCTTCAAGGTGTGTGTCAATGTTGATCTTGTCCACTTTCTCACCTACCCTTATACAATCCTTTTTATCCTACATTTACTTACTATCCATCCTCATATCCATCTAAAGCCTAAAATCTTGTACTCCATATACCCTTATTTTATCTATCATCTCCCTTTCCATCATCCTATCAACATATTTTTTCATAACTTTATATGGTCTTGTCTTATCATGACTTATCCTTCCAATAGGAGAACTATCCAAATTGAAAAGGCTTGAATTATTTCTAAAACTCCAAATAGAAAAATGAAAAAAGAAAAAGAAAAAGAAAAATGGAAAAAAGTGCCTTGGTTGAACATAGTAAACATGATCCTTGGTAACAAATGTAAAGATAAATAAATTTATCCCATGGTGAAAACCACTTCTTGTGGCACCTTGGATAAGTAACATGATGAAAACCTATAAAACAAACATCATGCATTGTCCTCCATCAACCATCCATTCTATCTTTCCTATTTGATTTTGACAATGTTGAGCTATCCATAAGCATTAGATATCTTATCTATTGCTTACCCTATCATGATCCTTCTTATCCCAAATCATCCACTCCAAGCCTCCATAATGACCTTTACCACTCTATCGTATCCATTTAACCCCTTGGTCTTGATCAAAAGGAGTAAAATGTGGTTCTTAGAAGCCTCTTGACATGTCCACTCTTTTGGAATATACACTTTCATGACATATATTCATTTATCCTTTATGATATCATACTTATTTTCTTCCATTTATTATTCAAAATATGCTTTGTGTGGTTATTTTTACCCTTTCTTTAGCTTGGTTAATTCTTGAGGAGATGGTCCTTGAGGATCACATCCTATTTAATTCTCATTCCCTATCCATCTTATCCACAAGATTCCTAGTCCATCCTTCCCTACACCTTGTTAGACATTCAAATAAAACAATGTGATCTTTCTTGAGAACTAGAAATCTCTAAATCTATTGGAAATCGCAATTTGAACAATTTTTATGTTTTCATTGATGTCAAACCTATTGGAGAGACATTTAATAAAAATGTGTAGTGTTATATCATTTGATTGACCAAGAGGATTTGAAAAGAGGAGATAACAAGGTGAGCTAGTTAAGTTGTTGAGAAGTTAAGTATCATGAAATTATAATGGTACTTAATAATTAGTCATTGACAAGATAATGTGTTGTTTAATCATTACATGAAGTAAAGAAGACAAGTAAAGTGATGTATGAGTGAGATGATAAGAAGTTGAGTAAAACTCTAAGCTTGACTAAGTACTAGTGTTGGTAGATCAATGAAGGAGATGAAACATAAGATTACATAAGTTAAGAAGAAGCTGAACAAATAGTATAATCCGAGTGATAGTTATGGGTGAGAAAGTCAATGAAGGAAATGTTAGTATTGACCAAGCATTAGTATCAACCAAGAAAGATATTGAATGCTGAGAAAGATAGAATTGTGTATATTAAGCTACACAGTAATGATCGAGCATAAGAACTTAGTGATTTCAGAGTGATAGTAAAAGTTATTGTTTGTAAAAGAATCAAGTTTGAGGTTGACATATTTGAGTCTTTGGATTAATAAAAATGTGTGGATGATAAGGATTGATGAGCTAACATATTTAATGCATGATGAGAGTTTGTTATGCAATCAAAGGCAATGATTTGAAGAGAAGCTTCTAGAAGTATCAAGAAAGGAGTAGGAGAACAAGATGATTTAAGGATTCAATGAATATGACCTTACCCTAATATATATGGTGATTTTTAGGTGGAAAATATCAAAATTACCTATTTAAGGAGGCATACAAGATATTTTCTAAGGTTGGTTCATTGTTGATTGGCAATCTTAAGGAGAACTTGTGAAGAACATAGTATAAGAGGAGAAGTGAAGAGTTTAGTGAAGTGTAATAGCTTGAAGGGATTCCAAGAATATTAGTAATGGATATATTAATGAAGTCTAGTCAATAAACTAGCTGATGAGCTAATAGAGATCTTAATATGCAAAGTGAATTGTGTTTTACAGATCAAACCTACTATTACAATCTAACCATTGTGGCAGTCAAAATCTTTTAATCAAGATCGACCTAAAAATAATTTTGTAAATTATTTAATCAAGGTGACATTCTAATGGAATGATCCAAAGTCCTCTAACAAGGCCACTCCTAACAGGGTGATTAAATTCTTTAACAAAGTCACACCAAATAGTGTGTGTTGTAACCTTTAACAAGGTTAGCTCTTAATCAAGCTCACTTAAGAAGAGTGAAAAAGTGGTAGCATGTTACTTGGTGGCTTTTTTCAGATTAGGTTTCCACATTAAATCCTAGTTTAAAAGTGTCATTTACTTGTTTGCATGTTATGTTGTGCATGCTATTTTTATAGTTGTTTATTTTATTGTTAGTCAACACATATATATATTGAATAGAGAGTAAAAGAATGTTAAGTTGCTAATGATATTCTATATGGACTAGACTATTTAATGAATTAGATTAAGTTTTCAAAAGTTGAATTGGTACTTTTGGACTCGGGCATAATGGATTTACATAGAACCCCCCCACCACCCCTCAGTTATTCTAATCATTCTAAGAATTAATATTAGAGATATGGCACTTGTAAGGAAATTTTGAAGGGAATTATAGCTAAAGATCAAGATGTACAACAGAGAGATACCCAAGATGAACAAGGAGAACTTCCCAAAATGGAAATTCTTGATGAGATCATACTTATCTGGTATTGGATATTCTACATCATACTACTTGGATAATGAATACATTGATTTATCTAGACCTATGAATGTTGAATAATGGAAAGAGAAGTAGGAGCACAACCAAATGATGATTGAACTAATAGTAGCCCTAAGTTATACTAAATTTGATGATGTAAAGGAATGCACTACTACAAAGAAAATTTGGGATAAGCTAGCACAAATACATGGACGAGACAAGAATATATTGAGGGATAAGAAAGAAAGGTTGAGAGGAAAGTTTGATGATATGAGAATGAAAGAAGGTGAGGCTATTACTATTAGAGGAGATGGATGTGACATATCTAATGAGACTATGGTAAGTAAAGTATTTTAAACTTTACTTCCCATCTATAAAATTAGAGTATTTGAAATTAAAGAACTAGGATGTATACTTGGTAATGATCTGACCCTGGATAGTCTAGTTGGTAGACTCACTAGATTTGAAGTGTCAAATTTTAATAATTATCCACTTGCTAGTATTAAATATGCTTTTAAGGCTCAACTAACCCTTGATGGATCTAGAAGAAAGAAGAAGAGTAAACATGTGGAAAGTGACAGTAAATTAGATTATGACCTTGATGAGATTGAAGCATTATTGGCTAGAAGGCTACCAAGAGGAAAATACAAATACAAAGGTAAACTCCCTATAATATGTTTTACATGTAATAGAATTTGTCATATTGCTACAAGGTGTCCTAAAATAGAAGGGAAGGATGAAAGGAAAGACTTCAAGTACTAAGGAGGGAGAGACAATAGAGATACTTAAGGTAATAAAGACTACAAAGAGAAAGGTAAGAAATCTTTCTACATTTCCAAAGAAGGCAGTTCAAATAATGATTTCAATGATCATGATGAAGAAGTTTTTTATGTTGCAATGAAAGATGATTCTAATGAAGATGAGAAAACTAAATTTATTTCACGTGTGAGTAAGAATGATAAATGGATAATTGATATTGGTTGTTTACATCATATGACTGGTGATACATGTAAGTTTGAGAAGCTAGAACATTATAATGGGCATAGTGTTAAATTTGGAAATGATGCATCATGCTATGTGAAAGGTAAAGGATTAATTATACTAAATGATAATATCATATGTGATAATGCATATTGGGTTGATGGACTAAAGTAAAAATTATTTAGTGTGGAACAATTGAATAATGTAGGCTACCAAGTTGAATTTCAAAAGTAGGAAAATATCTATGATGCTACTAGTGAGCTGATTGGATGTGGAGAGAAAACAAGAGGTAACTTGTTCTATCTAGACCTATATGGATATACATATATTTATTTGCACAAGTTAAGGATGTTTGGTTATGGAATAAGAGGCTATGTCATGTGAAATTTGATAAATTAGTAAGCATTAGTAAGATGAAAAGAGTTAGATGGTTACCAAGATTAAGAAAACATGATAAGGTGATGTACAAACAATGTCAAGTGGGTAAAATGAAAAAGTCTAGTTTCAAGAGCCAGACCTATTATTTTGATGATATTATGGAATTAGTTCATATTGTGTGGTCCTATTGGAGTGCAAAGCTATTATGGTGAAAAATATTTCATTCTATTTATTGATGAGTTTTCTAGAATGATGACTGTGATATTTATTTAAAAAGAATCTAATTCATTTCAAATGTTTAAGTGGTATTTGGATAGAGTTGAAAAGGAAACATGAAAGATCCTGAAGTACTTGAGATCATATAAAGAAGGTGAATTCATACTAGATGAGTTTAACATATTCTAGAATGACAAAGGAATCAAGAGACAAATGAGTGCACCTACCACTTCACCACAAAATGGTATAGCAAAGAGAAGGAATAGATCAATAATGGATTGTGCAAGAACACTGATGATAGAGAAGCATGTTTCAAAAAAGTACTAGAGAGAAGCTTTAGGTACTGCAGTATATACTCTAAACTGAGTTCAATTAAAGAAAGGCACAAACAAAATACCTTTTGAACATTGGTATGGCTATGCACCTCATGAGAATTATTTCAAAGTTTTTGAAAGCAAGTGTTACATATTGAAAGATGTAAGAAAAGGAAGTCTTGATGCAAAAAGTGATGAAGGCATATTTCTAAGATATTCGACTAAAAGTAAGGCTTACAAGTGTTTGGATTCTAATACTAACACAATTGTGAAAAGTGCACATGTTGGAATTAATAAATTTGTAGAAAAGAACAAAGAAGAATGCAAGAAAGAACCTGAAGACTATAATTTTTTTTGTGTATGTTTATGAAGGTGAACCTAGAACTTCACTTGAACCATGGAAAGAGGTTGCTAAGCATCTATAGCTAGACACCATTAAGGTTCAATAGAGGAGTTCTATTGAGCATCAGGCTATAGGAGCTGATTTACAAATAGAGACTACCAACCATTAGATAGATTGAGCTGAGTTCCAACCATAAATACTCGAAGAAGAAGAGAAAGTAAAACCAAGAAAACCATAACAAGAAGAAATAAGACCTGAACCTATCTTAGAAAAGTATGTGAGAAGACATCATACTTTAGATCAATACATTTGAGATAAATATTCAGGAATCATGACAAGAAGAAGATTGAATAATGATACATGCTTATTATGTGAGTTTGAGCCCAAATCAGTTAAAGAATATTTGTGGATAGGAGAAATGAATGAAGAGATTGAGAAAATAGAGAATACCAAGACATGGACATTGATACCAAGGCCAAAGGATATAAATGTGATTGGAACTAAGTTTTTTTTCATAAACAAGTTGAATGAGAAAGTTTAAGTCACAAGGAACAAGGAAAGACTAGTTTCTAAGGGATATGAACAAGAAGGAGTTGATTATGGTGAGAGTTTTCCCTAGTTACAAGGTTGGAAGGAGTGGTAAATTTCCTTTCATATGCTTCTTACAAAGGATTCAAAGTGTATCAAATGGATGTCAAATATGCACTTCTAATGTAATCTTGGAGGAAGAAGTCTACATTGAACAACTTGAAGGATTTGTTGATCCTAGAAAGAGAACCATGGTATGTAAGTTACACAAAGAATTATATAGTTTGAAGCAAGCCCTAGAGAATGGTATGGAAGGTTATAAAATTATTTGGTGTAAATTCATTTTGTGAGAATAAATGACAATAACAATAACAATCTGTACTTGAAAAGTGAATATGAAAGTAAGATATTGCTAGCTGAAATATTTGTTGATGATATCATATTTGGAGGAAAAGATTCAATGTGTAAGTCATTTTCCAATGAAATGAAGAAGGAATATGAGATGCCAATCTTTGTAGAGATCAAGTTCTTTTTTTCTTTACAAGTCTATCAAATTAAAGGTGGCATATACATCACACAATCCAAGTATGTCAAAGAGATATTAAAGACTTTGGGAATGGAAGACTCAAGACTAGTTGAACACCTTTGATTACTCATCATAAAATGTCAAAGAATGATGATTCTATTGAGGTGAATCAAACATTATATAGGTCAATGATTGAAAAATTGAAAAATGTTGTAGATAATAGACTTGATATTGCATTAGTAGTTAGAATTGTTGCTAGATTTTCTACTAATCCTAGAGAGAATCATATGATGGTAGTGGAAAAGATAATGAGATATTTGAAAGGAACATAAGACTATGGATTATGGTACAAGAAGAATGAAAAGTTTGAGTTAAAGGTTTAAATTGATGTAGATTGGGATAGAAAGTTGATGATAGAAAGAATACAAGTGGAGGATCTTTATTTCTAGAAAATAGATTGATTTCATGGACAAGCAGGAAGTAGAATTGTATTTCTAAATCTACAACAGAAGTTGAGTATGTTGATATAGTAGTCAATGGTTCCAATACTTTCTAGATCAAGCAATTGTTGAAAGGTTTTAAGGAAGAAATTAATGAACATGATGTGATATATTGTGATAACACAAGTGCTATAAACATATCAAAGAACCTTGTGATGCACACAGAGAATAAACATATTTAGATCAAGTATTATTACTTGAGAAAGTTAGTGTAAGATAAATAAGTGAGATTGGAATATATGAATACAAAAGAATAGATAGCTACATATTCACAAAGGCACTACCTAAGGATTCTTTAAAGTATCTAAGAGGTAATTCAGGGTTCATTCACTATTGCATCAATTGTTATAATTAAAATATCTTAAAAATTGATGCAAGAGGTGACACTTTAGGATCTGCGTAAAGATTGTGAAAAGATGGACTAAAGCATGGAGAAGATGAGACTGGAAGGAGTTAAGGTTAAAAAAAAGTGGAAGTGATATTTATATATCATCCACACAATGACATGAATTTTTTATGTATACTTGAACAAAGAGAAGAGATGTATGTGAGTGGTTGATGTCTTTGGCATTGTTGTCAAAGAGAGAGAAGAAAGATTATTGTAGTTCTCATGAGTTGAGGGAGAAGATGTTAACATGAGAAGAAGTTATTAGAAAATAGCCTGGAGTAGTATATCACTAGAGAAGTCTAATAGTGAAGATGGCGGTTATATGAAAAAGTTGTATAATGATACTACTACAATTGATGACAAAGGGAACATCTAGAGCTTGCATAGATGAGAATCAGATTGCAATAAAGAAAGAGTGAACAAAAACATAGAGGGAGATCACAATATAAGTTCAAAAGAAGAAAATAATTAATTTTGGATTGCATGGTAACTAGAGGTGTTTCCATCAATGCCAAAGATGGAGATTTTTGGAAATCACAATTGGAACAATTGTTATGTTGTCATTGATGTCAAACCTATTGGAGAGAAATTTACTAACAATGTAGAGTAATATATCATTTGATTGATGAATAGTATCTAAAAAGAGGAGATAGCAAGGTGAGCTAGTCAAGTTGTTGAAAAGTTAAGTATCATGGAATTACATTGGGCACTTGATAAAAAAGTCATTGACAAGATAATGTGTTGTTTAATCATTACATGAAGTAAAGAAGACAAATAAAATGATGTATGAGTGAGTTGACAAGAAGTTGAGTAAAACTCTAAGCTTGATTGAGTATCAGTGTTGGTCAGTCAATGACGGATTTGAAAAAGAAGATTAAGGAACTTAAGAAGAAACTAAACAAATAGTATAAGTTGAGTGATAGTTTTGGCTGAGAAAGTCAATGAAGGAAATGTTTGTATTGATCAAGTGTCAGTATCAACTGAGCAAGATGGTGAATGTTGAGCAAGACATAACCGTGTATGCCAAGATACATAATAATGACTAAGTAGAAGAACTTAATGATTTTCGAGTGACAAAAAAGTTATAGTTTGTAAAAGGATCATGTTTGAGGTCAACATAGTTGAATTTTTGGATTAGTCAAAACATGTAGATGACAAGGATTGACGAGTTGACATATTTAATACATGATGAGAGCTTTTTTGTGATCAAAGACAAGGATTTGAAGATACATTTCTAGAAATATCAAGAAATTATTTGGAGAAAAAGATGGTGGAAGAATTCAATGAATTTGACCTAACCCTAAGATCTACAGTAACATTGAAACAACAAAAGATCAAAATTACCTATTTAAAGAGGCATAAGAGATGTTTTCTAAGGTTGGTTTGTTGTTGATTGATGATCTTGAGGAGAACTTGTGAAGAAAATAGTAGCAAAGGGTAAGTGAAGAGATTAGTGAAGTGTGATTTCTTGAGGGAATGCCAAGTAGATCAGTAATAAAGATGTTAATGAAGTCCAACCAATGAACTAGAGAATGAGTGAATGGAGGTTTGAATTTGTAAAGTGAGTTGTATTTTATAGATCAAACCTACTATTACAATCTAACCATTATGGTAGTCAAAATATTTTAATAAAGGTTGAGCTAACAATCATTTTATAAATCCTTTAATCAAGGTGAAATTCTCATGGAATGATCCAAAGTCCTCTAACAAGGTCACTCCTAACAGGGTGATTAAATCATTTAATAGGGTCACACTTAATAGTGTGTTTTGTAACCCTTAACAAAGTTGGATCTTAACCAAGCTCACTTCAGAAGAGTGAAAAAAGTAGTAGCATGTTACTTGGTAGTTTTTTCGAAATTGAGTTTCCAAGTTAAATCTTGGTGTCAAAGTGTCATTTACTTGTGTGAATATTATATTATGCATGTTATTTTTATATTTGTTTATTTTACTGTTAGTCAACACATTTATACTGAACAGAGAGTTAAAGAATGTTAAGTTTTTGATGATATGCTATATGGCCCAAGTTGTTTAATGAATTGGATTAAGTTGTCAAAATTTGAATTGGTACATCTAGACCTGAGGATAATTGATTCACCCCACCCCCCTTAGTTACTCTAATCATTCTAACAAAAAAAATTTAGAAAACCCAAAACAATGAATATATGGCTCAAAAAAATCCTAAAAACTACAAAAAATCCTTAAAAAATGACCATATTAGTGAAAATATTGAAATTACCACTTTGATGTATCACCAAACAAATAAAACATCTAAAAATGATAGAAGATTATAAAAATTCCTAAAAGAAAACAAAAAACAAAAAAACAAAAAAATAAAAAAAATCCTGCCAAGTGGTGAAATCCTAGAAATAAATGCTACAAGTTTGAGACTCTTGTACTTATTTCTATCAACATGTCACTTTTTGATTTGAACTAACCCTTCTCATATATCTTTTTCCTTGCATAGTTTTGATTTAATCCTTGTCTAAGTCTAGGGGGCATGAACTGTATAGCTTTTTGGGTCTCTTGGTTACGTTAGTTCTTTGTTGGAAACTCACCTTTTTTTTTTCCAACACTTACCTTGGCATTGATTGTTTCTCAACACTCATTGGATATCTTACCTTGAATTGATACTTTTTCTATAGTCTAGGATGATGCAAAATTTGTCACTTTGAAATATGAATCCTAGGAAGACAACAACTTGATTTTACACAAACACTAAGATAAAATGACTGAGACTGGCTTGACTTATTTTCTTTGTGTATTGTATATGCTAATTCCTTTGTTGAGTATTTTTTCCTTAGTCTGTTCATTGTATTTTCTCCCACAAGAAATTCTTATGGTCATCTTGACATTTTGTGTCTCAATGCGAGCATGATCTTGCTACATTAAACCTAGGGAATCTAATTGCACTGTCATATTGACATTTATGTCTTTGATGCATAGGTTGGGTTCCTACACTTCTATTTGATATAGATCATATTCATATTCTCATAGTTAACACTAGTTATAATTGTATGATCTTCGAATTTCCCTAATAAGGCTCGATTATAAAAAAAGATCCTCTTATATAACCTTTGCAATTGCATTTTGCATACTAGCTTGCATTCTTTGGTTTCATTCTAGCTTAGTTTGCATTTGAGTGTTGAGAGAGTCTCCTTCATCTTTTCATGTATGTGTTGGTCAACTATATTTTTCTTCTTGATTCTTCTTGATCGCGCCTTCATTTTCTTTGACCTTTTAATCTCATCATATTTTCTCTTTTCATGAAACAAAAGGGGTTGATCTCACCATCATATCTAATCTATCCAAGTGCTAAGTTTTTAAATCATGAGTCCATATCATGCATAGAGATAAAAAACACATTAGAGACATCAAAATCTATGACAAACTACAACATATCAACATGAGAATCCAATGAAAATGAACATGAGCATACTAATCAACAATCAGATGGATATTTAAAACACATGTGCTGAAATATAAAGATATATTCATCATCTAAGCATGAAAAGAGATAGGTATACAACAATGCTAAATTTGAATCCAATATCTCATATTTATATGGTGAAATATCAAGTATCAAGACAACATGAGTAAAAAATCTAGATATCAATGTTTCGATGATGTATCCAAATGACAAGGAGCCCTATATAGAATCTATGACTATATTCCTTCCTCCTCTATTTGATGAGGTTATGGAGGAAGAACCTAGATCCTTCCTCCCTCTAACTCCTCTTCACATTGTGAGTAGTCTAGGATTTCCTATCCCATGATAAATATGGCTCTATATAATGCATAGTAATATGATTCCTGGGTACCATGTTATAAAGCCTCTTGTCTCACTATGTCCCTCTCTCACCTATAATCCATACTACAAGCTCTCTCATATATGAGCTACTAGTTCTACACATTGATAGTATTATGCACCTAGTGCAACTCTTCCTATGTTTCCTATAGTTGTGCCTCTAGCTACACTTTTATGCCCTCATCCACCCATGGCCTATGCTATGGTTTTCTTTTCTTTGGTTGATGCTAGCCCCCATCCATCTCATTGTCTAATCAAGGCCTCCTTACTAGTCTCTCCTCTTCCTCTAGCTCATCCTTTTCCATCACCCTTGATAGCCATTTTCTTCAAGGTTGAGTGATAGGCTAACTGCTAGAAAGGGCATCACCCTTGGACCCACTAGTTCTACCTTATCTCATGTCTCCTCTCCTTCCATCTCCTCCACCATATCCTTCATGACCACTGCCCACCTATACCGAATATGGGGTAGTGAACCTAGGGAATATATGCTCCCTCATATGCCTCATATAGTTAGGAGACACACCACATCTATTACTCCTAGAATTAGATCTCATGCGATTTAGTGTAGTTAGTGGTTCTCTTATAGATATGTTATCAAAAACCATCTATAAACCTCCTCATCTCTATACCTTACATATGCAGTCATCCCCATACTGACCCATTGTGTCCTACCAAACTGTCACCATATCCTACCAATGAAAAATCTCTCCACTATCCTAGGGTGCCTCTCCAATAGTGACCTATTGTAGAACATGTAGGATAGCTCATTTTTAGCCTCCACCCACTCATCAAATCTAGCATATGGTGTCTAGTAAAATGAAGCCAAACAATCCAATACCTGCTAATAGAAATGTGTCTCTCTAATATGTGGTTGTGTCACAAACCATGATTACCTATATATGCATGGTCTCCCCCTCTATCTCAAATGGACATTGGGGTGCATAATAGAAATGTGCTCCCATGGCCACACTTGTGCTAGAATAGATCTTCTTTCCTATCTCTTCACCTTCCTATAGACTATATTTTGTAGCTCACAATACATGTCATCCAAGAGAGAGTGTCCCCATGTCAATTGTTGTAGTCTATCTATCAAGTCCATGACCCATCTCTACCATCCACATGTAAACCCCTCCTATCTCCTATCTATAGCCACAAAATATCCAATCAAAGAGCTCAAAATTCATGCCACCAAATTCTGATCCCCAAAGTTCTCTATGATATAATCCCATAGAATGTACCTATCAAGCATCGTGTCATATAGAAAGACTACCTACAATGTGGCTCAACCATCCTTAGAAAAATAATCAAATTATATCTACAACATAAGGCTTTTGCATCATAATAGATATCAATAAGACTATGTATACTGACAAATGGAACTTCTCAATGATACTCACTAGCTCTCTAATGCATGGGAAACAAAGGATCGTATACATATACTTGAGTGTGATCATCTCCTCACTCGTCAGGAGATGGAAAATATTATTCTCACCATGTCATCTCTCAGCTAACACTATTAACAAATCATGGTTTTCCCATATATGGCACAACTATAGTAACTCTTCAAATCCAATAGCTCCTAGCATGGCCCTCTCTATGACATCCAACCAAGGGAAAAGCCTCAATCCAACTACCTCAAAATGCTCTTAGAGATTGATTTTAGAATGAAACCTACATCACACACACATGCAACATTATTAGTATGTGTAAATGAGAATCAAAATAAAACTAAAGATATTAATCATTAACTACAAAAGCCAACAACTACGTCGTAATGATGCTAAGTGACTCAATTCCTAAAAATAATTCTTTTTTGACTAAATAAGTGTTGTAGGATACCTCACGTAACACTAATACATTACTTATTTTTGATACAATATTTTTCCCTCTCTTGTACAGCTAATGGGTATTCCTAAAATGATAAACTATGTACATCCATGATGACATTGTGCTAATACTAGAAGTATCATGCAAGGGACTACACAAGTATGGTATGATAATCTAGCAGTTAGTTTTTGTCTTTGACTACTAAAAACATGAATAAAAATTCTCAAAAATGATAAAAACAAGCTTGGATGTTAGTTACTTACCAAACATCATATCACCAAAGCCAATTATGCAACTTGTTTAGCTTGACTCAATGTTTCTTGATCATGACCCTCATCTCTAGCATTTTTATGGTCTTAGTATGCTCCAGACTCCAGAACACAAATGTGACAAATGATTTGAAAATGCTCCTTGGGCCTCTTATATGCTCTTTTGACCTATTTTTGACTTAATTTTTGATCTCCTTGGATTTCTGTAAAAAATGCACTCTTACTTGATTTTGGCCTCTTAGATCTTTTTTTGGGATTGAAATCAAAATCTAGGTTCATCTTCATGTTCAAAATTGTATTTTAGAAATTTTCCTTGTTCTATGCAGTTGATTGATCATTCTAAGGCTAATCTCTTGGTATTTTTTGAGGCCTTCATTATTACTTAATTTCTTCATCATTTCTACTCTCTTTACCTCCTTTTTCATTTCATTTCATCTTTCTTCTTGATTTGACCTAATTCTCACACTTTATCTTTCTAGTTAAACTTAGGTAAACCAAGGCATATTACCAATGCTTGGAGGTTAATCTTTGATATTAATCTCTTCTATCATCATATACTTTATCTTATCTCTATTTGATCATATCTATCTCATTTTTGCATATCCTCCACTTCATTTTGATTTCAATCGCGAGGGGATAGGAACATTATATCTACAATTCTATAGACTAATTTTGACAACACCTATCTACTTTGGACTTGTTAGTGCTCACATCATTGTAATGGGTCATGATCTATCTCAAATTGACCTATCTATTTATCCTTCTCTTTATCTATGTTGATGTATTGGTTCTCATCTTATCATTATGGAGTCTAATTCATCTTGACTTGACTATCTACCTTGGACATATTAGTGCTCATCTTATTGTTATGGGTTCTAATTTATCCTATCTTTGGCTTCTATCTATTAGAATAAATAATTATTATTTACCCTTTTACTTAAGTTTACTTAGGTTAATGCATTTATTTAATAGTTTTAGTTTAGGAGTTGTTGACAACATAGGAGTTTGTTCTTATCTAAGTCATACTTATCTATTCCACCTTTTGTGGATGTATGCTTAGTTGTCATACTTATCTCTTAGCACCTTCTAGCTTGTTCTAGAAGTCTCCTAGAGACTTTTATATTTGGGCTCTCCTATTGTAATTTCATATCTCTTTTGCATCTCATATTGTATAGCAATTCATTTTTCAATATCTTCTCTCTTAGTCTGTATAGTTTCTCCAAGCTCCACCCTTCCTTCTTTGGTTTCCCTTCAATAGGTTATTTTCATGCAGGTGATCTTGGCAGGTTGTGAAGTTGGCTTTCATCAACTTCTGCATGGTGTCAAAGCCTCCCTGTTGCTTCCTAGTTGAAGAATTTTTGAAGTCATGATTCAGAGACACAAACCCTATTTTGTTTATGATTTTTTTTTTCAATCAAGAGGAAGAGCATTTTTTCAGAGCACTTTGGGCCTAAAAAAATGCTACCATTGAGTTCAGAAGGCCTGTCACAGTTAGAATCAATATAAAATTTTTCCATTTTGGCGAAAGTTGATCTGGGAGGTAATTTTTTTTAATTTGGAGGCCGTACAGATGATTTTTTAGCATTTATTGCAAAAAAATTAGAATTTTGTAGGGCTACCTAGTAGCCATCACCACACCACCATGACCCCACCACCATGCAATTGACACTCAGCTTAGGTGTCACTACCGTTGGTAGTGTATTCATGGTGTGGCCTAAACTCAGTTGCTGCCTCGTGGCCACCACTGCTTGGTCGGTCCACTGCCCTTCCTAGTGGTGCCACCTTAGTCTAGATCTTGGCTACCACTTTTGCCAGTTTCACCAACACATCACCCCTATGGCCACCGCCCACCTATGGACACTTGACATTGCCCATAAGTGCCACATTGGCACCTGCCATGTGGCCCATGCCATGTCACCTTTTTGCAATAGACCTACCACGTGGTAGTCTTTTTTTGCCATGATGGTTGTCAAGCCATCAAATTTAATTTAATGAAATGTTGATGTCAAGATGATGTTAGCACTGCATCAGCACTCCTGCATCCTCTCCAGGTCCCTTTTTGACCTACTCACAATTTTTTGGCCATAACTTGAGCATACAAAGGTATTTTTTTTATCTGAAAGAAGCATCAAAAACTTGGTTCTGAGACAGAGGCATTGGTGTAGGTATTTTATGATTTTGATACAATTTTGTTGGTTGATTTTGCAGTCAAATTTAGATATTCTATTTTTCACTCTGATGAGCTTATCTTGTTCATCTCATCTTTGTTTTTTGAAAATGTTATATTTTTGGAAACTTAGTTCTGTCATCTTTTCAAAAATGTTGTCATTCCTTCATATTCTATCCCATGCTCTTTCTATCATCTTTTTGGCATTTTTGCTCTATGGTGGATATCTTGGGTGTTCCAGGTCCAAGGATCATTTTCATGGTATGTGATCTTTTTTTTTGGGCTATACTATCTTTTGTATCATCTTTCTTACCTTTTTAATCATTATTGATATCATTTGTAAGCATCTTTATGCAAACACACAGAGTTAAAGTGCCACTCTTGCATGTTGGGATCATGAACATTATTTTGAGATAGTTGTACTCACACTATTTTATAAAGTGCCATGGGGGGGTTAGTTGTTGCTATTTTAGTTCCTTCTTCCTTTGTAAAGTGAATGTCCCTTCCACAACATTAGCCCCATGATGTGTTAGTGACACATGCCTTTATAGGTGTTTGTACCTCTTCCTCTCTCTTACTATTCTTGGTTCTTTCTGCAAAAGATTTTGGCTCACTTTTTTGGTTGCCTATCATCTTACCCTATCTGCATTAAGGGGGGGTTATTTTGTTGTTCCTAATGCTTCTTCAGTTTGATGGTTTGATAATGTGAGCTATGTATTTAGTATTTAATCCTATATACTAGGAGATTACAATGGCTAGCTACGTATGTATTTCAGTGAGATGGATCATCTACCATATAGACATTCTCAGTTCATGCCTTCAATTTCCATGGTAGATCTTCAAATCAATAGTTTCTCTCTAACAGAGTTTGTGGCATCTTCATGCTTTAGTGATGCTCTTCATGATCTTCTCTTTGTTCCTATTTTCTAAGACATTCCTCTAGTTGGAGGCTTCTTCAGTCCTTCACTAGGTTTTCTCTTACCTCTTTTTGGGGGAGGGTTTTTCCCATGAGGTTTTCCCTCTTTCCCCATTTTCAGAGGTTGCATTTCTTTACATTGTACATGGGTACCTAACATGGCCTAGTTACTGGAACCCATTCTACATTTCATCTTAGCTTTTGTAAGCTTAAGTGCATTCCCTTAAGTTGCACTTAAGGGGGGGTGTTAGAGTAAATAATTATTATTTACCCTTTTACTTAAGTTTTCTTAGGCTAATGCATTTATTTAATAGTTTTAGTTTAGGGGTTGTTGAAAAAATGGGAGTTTGTTCATATCTAAGTCATACTTATCTCCTCAACTTGTTTGAGGATATTCCACCTTTTGTGGACATATGCTTAGTTATCATACTTATCTCCTAGCACCTTTTAGCTTGTTCTAGAAGTCTCTTAGAGACCTTTATATTCAGGATCTCCTATTGTAATTTCATATCTCTTTTGCATCTCATATTTTATAGCAATTCATTTTTCAATATCTTCTCTCTCAGTATGTTTAGTTTCTCCAAGCTCCATCCTTCCTTCTTTGGTTTCCTTTCAATAGGTTATTTGCATGCAGGAGATCTTGGCGAGCTATGAGGTTGACTTTCATGAACTTCTACACTATCTTGAAATCATTATTCTTTGATGTAATGTGTTCCTAGATTGATCATACATTAGTTAAAGAGGTGTTAGGATTAATGAGACATAAATAATACTTACATGCAAATATAACCAATATCAAAAAATAACAAATTGTATAAAAAAGAACACAAGACACAAAGATTTAACATGGTTCACTCAATCCCTAGGCTACATCCAACAAACAACAAGTCTAATATTATTATTATCCAATTATTAAAACCTAATTAAAATCTATTATCCCTTATTTCTCAATACTAACACAAGAAGCTACAATCTCATAATACATAATAAAATTGCTAACCCTAAACCTTTTATACAAGATTTTGCCGCTTACAAAATAAGGACATAAATAAGCTGACCGATAGAAAAATATAACTCTTGATGCCTTTTATAATATTAAATTAATTTTTTTGTTTGGAGGCACTTCCCCTTGACCTTTCCCTATATCGTGCCAAGGGCTGCTAACCTTAGGACCTTGCAAGGGGCACTACCTCTTGACCCCTAGAGCTTGGGGGCACTTCCCCCAAACCCTTGTAGAAAAATTCAGAGGGAAATTGCACAAAATAAAGTGGGAAAAAAATTAATCTTCAAGTTTGATTAGGCTCCACATCACAATAATAGGGGCAAATGTAATCACCCAAAAATGGCCTAGTAAATTGTGAGGCTCCTTTCTACATTTTTAAATTCCTAAATGCTAGACTAAATCTTTTTTATCTATCATCTTTGATCAAATATTGATTTAACTTGAAATACTTTATATTTGACCACCTTATCCTAAGTTCCTATTTAATTAAAATAATCATGTCCCCTTTTAATTAAAGAAATTCCCCAAATTCCTTTATTTTTATGTGTACAAATGGAAAATATTATTCCTATTTTAAAAATAAAAAGAAAATTATTTTTGTCTACACATGGAGGGCACACTTTTTAAGGTGGGTGGAATATTTTTCTCCTTCATACATCTTTTTCCTCTTAAACACTACTGTTGATTATGCCTCTTAGAGATTATTCTATACAAAGTCAACATGAGACTAATTCTCCACTATAGATGTTGCTTCTTATTCCCTATAGTCTATTTCTCTTTTTAAAAAAGACTCTCTCCTCACTCTCTCAGGATCACATTCTTGCACTCTATTGTTGTGTTATTGTTTTGTTTACTCACTCTCTTGAGAACATTTGCACTCACTTATTTTACTTGCATTTTTATCTTAGTTTTCCTTTATGGACGAGCTTAGCTCATAGAGTCTAATTAGAGGTTTTATAACTCTTTGTTATTGTAAGAAAACTTTCAATAAAGGAAATAACCATTTCCACATAACCCATAATAGATTTGAAATAAATATAATTGAAATCCACATGCAAGAGAATAGAAGACATACCCAAAAAAAATGTGACACAAGATATACCCTAGGAAACCTTCACTGAGGGAAGAACTCAACCTCCAAAAGCATCCATCACCATGTATTATTTAGCAAAAATACCATTGCAATACAACCATGGAAGCCTTCAAAGCCATAGACACTACCAAGGAATCCATGTGAACAAGCATAAATCCACACATTCCATGCCATGCTTCCAACCTTCATAAATACTCCCTTGGCTAACTTATCAAGCCTTGTCCTGCTCGACTCTTTCCTTTTTGCTTTCTTCTTTCTCTACACCAAAAACTACCCTTGTGGCTACTAATATAGTAGCAAGTCCCACAATACTACCAAGTGATATTACATAAACCATGTGCTAAAACCATGTGCTACCTAACACTTGACCCCACATTTAATATTAGAATTTTAATTCTTTTCCCCAATATCAAATAATTACATAAAATATTATCACAATGTTACAATACAACTCATCAAATATATCCCATGGGAATCTTTACATGTTGCACATCCATCTAGGTGCAATATTATAGAATAAAATAAAATAATACAATATAACAATATTATGCAATGTGTGCAACACTCATTATCTCAACAATATCCCACTTGTTGTATATATTGCATAGGGTCAATCTATAGTCACATAAATGAACAAGGGACCAATCTCTCCTAGCACATCCACCATCATGGATCAAAGTACATGAAGTACTCCATCCTAGTACCCACAACAAAATCAAAGTATCCAGCATCTTAGACATGAATGATCTCACCTCCTCTTATGCCACTTCCACTTAACATACATAGAAGCCATCCAAAGAGAAAGCCACCCAACCTGTTGCTTTAGAAGATTATAAAATCCTATACCAATTGAAATTCCAAGAATAAAAAACCTGATCCAAAGGTAATCACATGTATTCAAAGTTTTCAAAATATCCATAGCTGAAATAGCACCCATATCAAGTGCCAAAACCATCCAACTATCCATACCTCCAAAGGTATACCAAGTGAATGTCACATCATCAACATATCCAATCTATAACCTGCAATCACAAGCCTCAAGAGCAATACCTACCACATATATACCAAGAATCTCTCACTGTAAAAGATAATGTCAAATCTATATTCAATCCACTCACAACATCTCAAAGAAGTGAATCCATGTAGTCTCAAGGACATCCACAACACATAAACTAATAATCTGGAAGAACAACTCTCATAAGAAATCTCCAACAATCTCCCAAGCTCTCCAAACCCAACAAAGAAAAGAGATAAATAAATAACCATGTCATATCTCACATGATATACATGAGCACATACTAGTGATCAAAATCTCTAACGAATCTCAACCAATGTAAGTAAAATCGAAAATCCAAGAAGATAACCAAGACCAAAGAGAAACTATGCAAATCACAACCTGTATCATGTCATTCTACACATATCTCTAGATGTAAAATGTGCAAGTATGAACTCCTCCATAAAACCTCAACCAATATGCCTCAACAACACCCAAACCATACGATATAACTAATCATGGATGTAAGCCTCTCATAAGAAGATCAAACTCATAAACCATTCCTAATCCAAGGAATATGCCTAATATAAAACTATCTCCCAAACTCAACCAGCATAACAACATATGAAAATGGAGATAACTAATGCTAAACCATCTCTCAAAGGAACCCTCTAGAACTAACTCATGTACCATAGCTCAAGGTCCATATCCATGAAAGATAAGCATAAATATAATGCACTGGAGAGAAACAATGGGCTATACCTCTCAAGTAACAAACTTCTAAGTAGACCAAGAGTGGAGAATGAGAATGCTTATCAAGATATCCAAGTCTCCAAGAAATACTCATCTAAGAACAATCTCCTCTCAAGTTCATATCAGGTGAATGTCCCTTAGACTTCCTGTTGAAACCATCAACTATCCCAAAAACACATCTCTAATCCAAAAGAAATCAACATCACCACCATCTCTAAGTATCCATGAGCACCTATAACCAATCAATCCATGCCAAGTCCAAATGCAACATAACAATATCATAAAGTATCCAACTTATGATCAATGTACTCAATACTAAGAAACTAAACCAAGATTAATGTCAAAGTTCCAACCATGTTCTCAGGAACATAAACATGACAACATGATCTAACCATCTCAACCAAAGAGATAACATGCTTCATATGAACATAACATGTCACAACTCCAAATGCATATCAAGAGTATACTGTGACATAATAATAAAAATCATCCTCACACCAAGGATAACATGCCAAATGAAAGCATAAACCACACCTTTACCAAGAACCCTGTAGTCCTTAAGATGCAACCATCTCCACACACCATGAAAAAAAACCATCTCCACATACCATGAAGAACCATCTCCACACATCATGAATATAACCAAGAACCCCATGAGTCCTCAAGATCTAACCATTTTCACACACCATGAAGATAACAAGTGCACCATTCAATTTTTAAAGATGCTTCTGTAGTAATAGGACCTAAGACAAACCTCCAACATCTACAAACACTCAATAAAATCAATGACAAAAACTCCCACTCAACCATAGTATCAATTCACCTATGGAATCATAAAATCCATCTCCTACATGAAGATCCTCTAGGTCTACACATACACAACCAAAGTATCAGTACCAAGTGAAACCAAGATCTCCAAACCAAGAAGATACAAACCAAACTAGGAACTAATCCTACATTGTCACCTCATCACTGTCACAATTTCCCACTAAACCATGTATCCAAGTTACCCATGACATCATGATGAAAAAAACCATCCTCTAACCATCAACCAAGGCATCAAACCATCAAAGAAATCGAAGTGCACATCATGAGCTCCTCAAAAGAAACCAAATAAACATGATCCTCAAACAAGAAGGTATACAACCATAACCAAATCAAGAATCCAAACCATTGAACATCAAGGACATACCTAGATGCCCAATCATGTCATACAAAAAATCCATGACACCATGATCACATCCATCAACCAAGCAACTGATTCTCAATATGTCCAACCTGTAAGCGTAAAATAGTCAACCACAATCATCCACCATGACTATACTTGGTAAAAACATCTCATCCCTTATAAAAGAAGAAAAAATCAACAAATCATGTGACTTAGGGAATGGACAACCAAAAAACCAAGCCACCAATCTGAATATGCATCAATAATGAAAGATCAATAAGCAAAGACAACCCAAATCCAAGCCATAAATGCAACTTGTAAGCATAGACCACTTACAACATTGCAAAACTTGTAGACCCAACAAGTCAACATACATATCCAAACCAAACACTAATAACCATATCATCATGACACCAATTTGAAATATAAACTAAGTATACAATGAGATCAAATCTTAAATCTCCAAAATATACAATGTCATAAACTCATAATGTTACCAGAGTTAATATATATCATAAACTATTCAAATTAATATATCACCAAATAAACAATGTCCAACCTACACCAGATCTAAACCAATATTCAAAGCTCTTCAAGAGCTTTCCATTGACTACTTGAAGTCCAAAATCCAACTCCATATGCCCAAGTTATACCCTAATCTGTGCTCAAAACAAATAACATCTAATTTTGGGCTCTTAAACCCTGACAAAATGTCAAAATCATAGAGCCAAACCCACACCATGTTGTATTGCTCTAAATTAAATCTCTAACCCCTATAGAGAAAGTTATGGTCATTTTACCAAAATAGTCTTTTAACCATTTTCATCGTGAATATTTTTTTTTTGGTAACAAAAATTCCAATGGGATTAAATTTGACAGCCATCACAGGTTGAAACAAAAAAACTCTTTCATTTCCTCTGAACATGGCCAAACTAGGGCATATTATATATCAAAATTTATGGAAACATCAACTTAAATCCAATGGTGAAGTTTTTTTTTACCCAGGAGATCATTACTGTAAGCTCCCCCTAAAACCCTCATTTAAATAAAACATCCAAAAAATCCTTGTGACAACAATTTTACATGCCCAAAATCTACCAATATCTCATCATAATAGCAAACTCAAAACCCTCAGATTTGTAATAAATAACTCACATATCTTGCACTTTCTTTTATCCTCTCAGGCATTCCCATAAATTCAATCTAGGATTAAACAATAAAACCATAGCTATGATACCACTTGTAAGGAAACTTGCAATAAAGAAAATATCCATTTCCACATAATCCATAATAGATCTAAAATAAATATGTAATTGAAATCCACATGCAAGAGAATAGACAACATACCCACAAAAAATGTGACACAAGATATACCTTGGGAAACCCTCATTGAGGGAAAAACCTAACCTCCAAAAGAACCCATCACCATATATTATTTAGCAAAAATACTATTGCAATACAACCATGGAAGCCTTTAAAGCCATAACCACTACCAAGAAATCCATGTGAACAAGCATAAATCCACACATCCCATGCCATGCTACCAACCTTCACAAATGCTCCCTTGGCTAACCTATCAAGCCTTGTCTTGCTTGACTCTTTCCTTTTTTCCTTCTTCTTTCTCTACACCAACAACTACCCTTGTGGTTGCTTATATAGTAGCAAGTCTTGCAAAACCACCAAGTGGTATTACATAAACCATGTGCTACCTAACCCCTTGACCCCACATTAATATTGGAACTTTAATTCTTTTCCCCAATATTAAATAATTACATGAAATATTATCACAATGTTACAATACAACTCATCAAGTATATCTCATGGGAATCTTTACATGTTGCAGGTCCATCTAGGTGCAACATTACATTATAAAATAATATAATATAATATAAAAATATTATGAAATGTGTACAACACCCATTATCTCAACAATTATTTTAGATCTTGCATCATGTTTAGCTTAACTTACATTGCATTACATAGTTGAATCTTGGATATTGGCACTCTTGCCTTCATTCCTTTGAATCTTTCATTCTATGGTGCACCTTGCATTAAGGGTTTCCTAACTAGGTTAATTTTAGATCCACCACACTATCATTGCACTCTTGCGTGTCATAGATAGGAGGCTATATACCACCTCTTGAGATGTTCTTCATGATGGGTATTCTTGAGAATGATGATCTATAGAAGTGTGTTAACCTTTTGAGAATACATGTATGGTATCTTTAGATTAATAATTTTTTGTAGATAATTATTTGTGTTATAAAATTGAATCAATTTATCGTTCAAAACAATGAGTTGGTATCCTAACATAATCTCAAGTGCTCTTACCAGACACATTTAATTATGTCATTTTCTAACATGAGTAGAATATTCTAATTAAATAGATGTCTTCTCATCAGTAAATAGATTGATAAGTAGAAGTTTATTTAATCATTGATATAGTTCTTAATCTTAAATAAGGTATCATTATAAATATCCCACTATATACATATATCTCCATTTATATATAGTTATATGTATATAAGTAGATATACATATCTTGATACTTACACACACACAAAACAAAAAGAATGAATATACAGAATCTAAGTAGTAGTACTATTCAACAAGAGGTCTATGACTTAACTATCTTAACTATCATAGACTCAAAATAGAATCAAACTAGAAAATTACTAGAAAATAAGGAGGGTTCACTAATAAAAAAAAATCCTTACCAAATTAGAATTGGAGAGGTACCACATTTGTGAACTTCAATGACCATATATTTTCATGTTTCTTCTCAATAAAAGAATCACAACATACATGATGGATCTCAATATACACATAGAAGTACATTTCAAGTTGTCAGTCTCATGAAAAACCACTACACATTTAATAGGAAGATTTGAAGTCTAATGCTGACACGATCTTAATAATAGATCAAAGAGAACTGAAAAGTTTAAATCTTCCATTAAGATTTTGGTTGAAAGGTTTTAATTTTCCATTAATATTTGGATTCCAATATGATATATGCGGTCTTCATAAACTTTATGCAAAAGATAGTCATCCACAAAGCTCATAATTCTTATAATTCTTTCCTTTACTTCAAGATATTTATCTTCAATTCAAGTGAATTCTTAGGAAATTATAAATATGATAGTTCATCTATATGGGTATGATTTTACACTTAAGTCATCAACCATGTTGTAGGTATTATACCTTCCAGACACTTATTTAATATTCCTCAAATGCATGCCAAAATAAATGTCTTCCAGGAACTAGTACTACCCCACTCTCTATCCTTTCTTCACAAAAGACTCTACAATTGTACCTATTTGCTAAAATATCTAAAAACATTTATTTCCATTGCCCCAATGAAAATTTGAAGAAGACACTCCAAAAATGTAAAACAATGTAACTTATTCCAAACAAAATGATGTCAACTACTTTCATAAGAATTAAATTACATGGTGCATCGTTTACTAACAAAAAATAAAAAATCTATAAATACATGACACACTTTTGAACATAATTTTACGTAAATCAAATACAATGCTACAATTTTGTCATCATTTCATGATCGATGTTTCATTACATTCACAAATTTTATGGCCCTACAAATTCATATATCATAAATATAAAAAAACCCACTTAACATCTACTACATTTTATATACTTTAAATTCATATCAACCCATCATTCATAAACATGATCAGTCCACCTAATATTTATTACATTAATAAATGATCAACCTAGAAGCATACATTCCATTTAGTAATTGTCTATCATTTAGTGCATTGAAATGTACAACATCTTTACACAAATTTTCATGAAATACTACTCATCCTATTTATTAATTAGTTGATAGGCTATTATAGGTGGGCATTTCAGACCAAACTTGTTTGTCCTAAAAAATAGACATCATTAGTTGTATTCCCTATTGAAAATTTCTCATCAAGAAATCAATAATAATCCCATATAAACATTCAACACCGACCACATTCATTAGATCTCTAGATCTTTATATATCTCAAAAGATCATGATCCATGAGATATTTTTTTTAGGAATCTTTAGAATTCTCCCATCAAGGAGAAAATGATAGGAAGAATGATACATCTAAGGGATTCTAGAGGGAGAAATATTTATAAACCATTTGAGCGAGTCCAAATTGGGCTTGTACAAAAGGGGGTAAAATGTTGGGTCACAAGCCAAAAACCATCCAACAGTGCCATTTTGGGCACAATTTATGATTAGGACCTCACTAGTTGGAAGAAATACTAACATATCACCCATAATTTTGTCAAAGATATTTTTTTCCATGATCTAGCATGGGTTTGAATCTATAAGATTTATCCACCCACATGTAGAAGATGGAGAGAGAAATGTCCCATTCCTAGTCTAAAAAAAGGCTTTGGGTTTGAATCCCTTTGCTACCATCCCCCATAGATCATAATTTTCACTTGTTTTAATCCCCTACTACCATCTAGGAGAAGCATGATAGATGATCCCATGGTAGGATTATTTTGTGAGTACCCGATTGAAATTGATGGGTATTAGCATAGAACAATGACATTTTTGTAATTGAACACCACATACCACCTATTTGCAAAAATGTAGGGTGACCCATCTCAAAGAAAATGAGAAAATTAGGTATAGCTTGTTCTCACTAGGATCACTTTTTTTTTTCCTTAAAAAGGGGATCTCAAATGAGGACTCTGAATTAGGCATTTTTAATCCCTTATGTAGTTTCATGAGTGATTGTACCTTCTTTATAGTGTGGTGGTTGTCCCAAGGCTTGGATTCCATCTAACATTCTAACCAACTCCATCCCAATGAGGTTCATCTAGATCAATTTTGATTATCTCCTCCTCTATTGACTCACCATGATTTTACTCAGTTGCCTTAGAAATTTCATCGTACAATTTTAAAACTTACCACTAAAGCATTTTTCTAGTGCAAAAAATTTTTGGACAACAATTCAGTATCTCAGATGCATTAGAAGAAAAATGAGGATCTCCAAAATAGTCCTCTTAAGTCTGCAACATCCTGTTGGAAATATATATGATAGACTAGGTTACTAAGAGGGGAGGGGTGAATCAGTAACTAATAAAACTTAATCTTTATTTACCAATTAATCATTCATGTGAGTTCTGATCATGCATAAGAAACTAAAAGCAATAAAATAATCATAACACTTTGACACACAATATGGTGACCTAGAAACCTTCCAAATAGAAAGTAAAACTAGGGTGGAGATGATACCCAAAAGCTTTAGTACTACAGTATAAAGTTGACCTATTAAGGCTTAAAATGATCTCTTCTAATAATCTACCCTATTAGGAGCAATAAGGATTTCCAGGTCCATCTTGCAAAAGGATTTACAAACATACAATGAAGTATGCACTTGGTAAAGAGATTTACAAAAGACTATTAAGTCTACCTTGTGAAAGGATTTAACTAATCTAGCTATTAGGATGAAACTATGATCTATAACTTGGTTTGATGAATGAGATTCCTTTGAGTGTAATGATCACCTTCCTATGGTAGATAAATCTTTGTTGCTCCTTATACTGATGTAGCCTTGCATTTTGCACTTCTACTTTTCTCTACTAGTTACATTCCATACATTCATCTTATTGGATGTGATATAATACATTATGTATATGCCAATCCAATTTACAAATCAACACAATCAACTATAATACGAGTTTACACAAAAATACACAAAGTCAGCTCAATTATAGGAACTTGAGTTCTCAAGACTACCTCAATGAGGTTCTAACACTTGGCATCTACTGTCAATGCTCAACATCATCATGCATTCAGTAGACATAGAAGTTCAGTCCATATTGATCACTTCCAAGTAGTTTGAACTTGGTTTGCACTAGTGACTCGATGGATACTATGAAACTTGACATATAAACTAAATCACTTGATTCACACTATATAGCTCAATCAATGCTATCACAATGAGATTGGTATAAAATGAATCACTTGGTTAACACCGAGTGGCTCAGTCAACACTAGATTCACATCATTGTAATTGCAAACTTGGTAAGACCTACACCACTCAGTTTGCATTGAGGAACTTGGTAAACATTAAGAGACTCAATTTATACTGCTAAAACTACTTAGTGCAAACTAAATACTATTCCTTGAACTTAGTAGCAACTGCAGAGCTCAGGAAAAGCCTAAAATGCTTGGTTAACATTGTTAACTATACAATAAGCTTAGTATATACTATCTATCTAAATAAGTGTGTGTGACTAATAAAAAACATGACTGTAATGTCAAAAATCTTCCCCTTTGGCATTAGTGACAAAAAAACTTATCAATCAAAACTGAATACTCAAAAAGTTCAAAACACTTTTTATTCTTTACCTTGTGTCTTCAACTTGGTAGCATACTTTGTTTTTGAGATTTTTCAAAAATGCTTTTGTAAGAGATGTATCTCTGAGTATATGTACATATATAATATGATAATGATCCCCCATATATATATATAATATACTTTATATCTTTTCACATCTTCTCATCTTCACATATGATATATACATTTTCTCCCCCTTTATGTATACTAAATCTTATATTATATCTTCTCCCCTTTACAATATATATCTTCTTCGCCTTTTTGACATTAATTCCAAAGATGTATGCTATATACTATATAGCAATGCCAAAATGTGACAAGAAATATGAATGTATCTTTAGAATCAATGTCATTGTCTTGTCCCAATTTTCTTGCAACACCTTGCATGTGTGCAATGCAACTTGAACTTCTATTGAAAGTTCTTGTTGGAAATGATTGAAAGGATCATCAATGAAGAATAATGGAACTAGTAAAGAATGTTTTCAATCATTGTTTTGTCATTGATGTCAAACTTGCTACTTGTAGGAATGATAATTGCTTAAGTGATTCAAGTACTATTAATTGGTTTATTGACAAGGAGGAGACAATCAATAAGATGTAACTAGAGCACCTAGAGAAAGGTTGAAGTTATGATGTTCAAAAGAAGTATAAGGATCAGCAAAGTCATTGATGAAATAGTGTATTGATGACATACTCTAAGAAACAGAGAATGGACACACTAAGACACATCAAAGATGTAAGGTTTAACTAAGTCATTTGTAAAGCCTAACTAAGTTCATTAGAAAGAGCCGAGCAAGCTAGTTAGAGCCGAGTAGATTCTTAGTTGAAGCCGAGCAAGTTTAACTTCAGTGTGTGCTGAGCAAACCTTCAGGTGCCGAGTAACATAGGAATGTTTAGGTACTGAGTAACACAAGAATGTTCAGGTGCCAAGTAACTTAGGAAACGTCTTCAAGTACCGAGCAAAGCTAAAATGCTATAGGTGCCAAGCACTAGTAAAACAATAGTAGGAGCCAACTAACACAGAAGGTGCCGAGCATCAGTAAACCAATGATGCCGAGTTGCTATATTATTTGTTAAGTCAAAGTTTTGCTAGATCTGTAATGATGAGTTTGTTACATTGAATTTTGTGAATTAGTTGGATGATAAGGATGATGAGTAGATGTCACAAAATTCCATGTAAACCATGCAAACCAATTCAAGGTGAATGCTAATGGATTTATCATGATGTTTCTAGAAGAAGCAATTTGGAGGGAAAGCAATACCATTTTCTCTAGATCAAATTAAGATTTGAGTGGGAAATGAAGAACATAACTTCTTTATAAGGAGTTACAGGTCAGAGATCAAGAGTGAGTGAAAGAGGGAGTTGATTAGAAGAGTGGTCGTGCAAAGGAGCCAAGAGAAGGCTAGTGTGAAGTGTCAAGAAGAGGACACAGTGAGGAGTAAGAATAGAGCATCAAGACTCTAAGTTGATCAAGTAACCATAGAGTGCATTGGCATAACGAGTGGAAGAACTCAAGGAGATAGATCTTGAAGGGTGAACAAACTGTTAGCACTACAAGGGAGAAAAGACAAGCAAAGAAAGGAACTAAAGAGTGATATGAAATCTGCAAAGTTCAAGTTGCAATCTTTATCAGGTCAAAACCCTTCTAATAATTTCTTACCATTGTATTAGATATTGAAATCCTACATTACTAGGTTAGCTTAATAGCTGGGTGGATAAGCCTTAGGAAAAGGATAGAAGATCCCCAGGAGAAGGATAAAGAGATCCTCAAGAGAAGGATAAAGATATCCTTAGGAGAAGGATAGGAGATCCTTAGGAGGAGGATAGGAGATCCTTAGAGAGGGATAAAGGATTCTTTTGAGAAGGTGACTGTAAATTCCATGGACTTGGGTGAGCCTAACAGCTCCATGTAAATCTTTTAATAGGATGACATTCTAAGTTGAATGTTCTTAAGTCCTCTAATAGGGCACACTCCTAACAGGGTGTAGAAATCCTTTAACAGGGTCACATCTGACAATGTGTAAAGCCTTTAACAAGTTAGGCCTTTAACAGGGAAAACCATTAGAAGTGGTTGAAATCGATTGTGCAGTTATTTTGTGGGTGTCATCCCCACTCTAGTTTTACCTTCTTATTCCTAGAGGGTTTCTGGGTTACCAAAATCCTTTGTGTTATGTGGTGATGCATGATTACTTTTCATGATTATTTAATGATTAATTGCATGCATGATAAGAAAGTAAAAAGGATAGTACTTTTTATTCACCTTTGTTTTATTAGAAAGTTTTATTGGACATTTTAGGACCTAGAATAACTGATTCACCCCCCCTCTCAGTTATTCTAAAGAATTCTAACAATTGGTAATAGAGCTCACTACTGATTTGTTTCAAGGTACTAGCAGCAAGAAGATCAAGATGTCCAAGAGAGAAGTTCCCAAGCTAAATAATGACAACTTTTTTGCATGGAAAAGTCTAATGAAGCTACACTTCAGATCAATAGGTAACTATGCATAGACCTCAATCACAATTGATCATGTAGACCCTGCAGGACCCCTCACTGCAGATGACATGAGCAAGAAGGAGCACAATCAAGCGATGTTAGATATTGCTTTAGCACTAAGCTATACTGAGTATGATGACATCAAAGAATGTGGTACTACACATCAAATGTGAGAAACATTATCAAGAATCTATGGAGGTGATGATAATGCCAAGAGAGCCAAAAGAGAGAGCCTAAGAGGAAAGTTTGATGACATGAAAATGGAAGAAGGATAGAATGCTGCTCAATATGGTGCAAGGATGAAGGAAGTGGTGAGTGCCATAAGAAGCCTAGGAGGATAGTTAGTAGAAGAAATAGTATGTAGCAAATACTTAAGAACTTTTCTTCCCATCTATGCTATAAGAGTATCAGCCATCCAAGAGCTAAGGTGTGTACCAGGCAACACATTGTCATTTGAAGGAATATTTGGAAGACTCACTACATTTGAGCTATCCAACTTTGACAACTACAAGCCAAAAAAATTTGAATTTGTATTCAAAGCCAAGATGACAATAAAAGACAATGAGGAGGTACAAACAAAGAAAAAAAGTGGAAAAGGAAAGTATGTATCTAGTGATAGTAGCACTTATGAAGATGAGGTAGATCAATTGGAGGCATTACTAGCAAGAAGATTTCATAGAGGAAGAGGAAAATTCAAAGGTAAGTTGCCAATTATTTGTTTCAACTATAATAAAGTTGGTCACATTGTAGCCAGATGCACACAAAAAAAAAGTTAAAAGGATGGAGGCAACTTCAAGAACAAAAAGGAGGACAACAAGGACCACAGAGGTAAAAGTAAAAGATGCTACATTGTTGAAGAAGACTCTGACGAGAATGATGATGAAGTAGTCTATGTGGCTATGAAAGTTGAATCAGATGAAGATGAAGCAACTGCCCTGGTAACCTACATGAACAAGAATAACAAATGGATCATAGATAGCAGATGCTCTCATCACATGACTGGAGATAAAAGTAAGTTCATTTCCTTTACTCAATATGAAGGAAATAGTGTTAGATTTGGTAACAATGCACCATGCCAGATCAAAGGGAAAGGTAGTATCAAGCTTACTGAAAAGATAACATGTGATAATGCATACTATGTTGAAGGCTTGAATTATAACTTGTTAAGTGTCTCATAGTTGGGCAACATATGATGCAAGGTTGAATTTGAAAATAGAGTTGCTAAGATCTATGATTTCCAAGGAAGTCTATTAGGAAAAGGTGATCAGACTAGGAGTAATTTGTTCTACCTAGACATGGAAGATGCTTCTTGTCTCATTGTTCAAACTAATGATGTATGGTTATGGCACAAGAAGCTATGTCATGTAAATTTTGACAATTTGATAAGAATCAACAAAATGAAGAAAGTTAGAGGTCTACCAAAGTTAAAAAAGCCTGATAACACCATGTGCAAACAATGCCAACTAGGGAAGATGACCAAGTCAACTTTCAAAAGCAAAACTTATACTTCTAATGAAGTATTAGAGCTAGTTCATACTGACTTGTGTGGTCCTATTGAAGTGCAAAGCTACAAAGGTGACATATACATAATGCTATTTGTAGATGACTATTCAAGGATGATGACAGTCATGTTCCTGAAACAAAAATTAGATGCATTCCAAATGTTCAAATGGTACTTGGCCAGAGTTCAGAAAGAGACTAGGAAGAGCCTAAAATGTCTCAAATATGATAGAGGAGGTGAATTCACATCAAGAGAATTTGAAGAATTTTGTAATGAAAGAAGAATCAAAAGGCAGACATCAACACCTAGGACTCCACCTCAGAATGGTATAGCAGAAAGAAGGAATAGATCAGTTATTGACTATGCCAAGACCTTAATGATGGAGAAAAATGTTCCACTCAAGTACTGGAGAGAAGCTGTAAGTACTGCAGTTTACACACTCAATCGATTTCAAGTCAAGAAAGGTACAAATGCAACACCTTTTGAATTATGGTATGGGCATTCTCCTAATGTAAAACATTTCAAAATATTTGGATGCAAATGCTATATATATAAAGAGTCTAGATATGGAAAGTTTGATGCAAAGAGTGAGGAAGGCACATTTCTTGGTTATTCTACTAGAAGCAAAGCTTATAAGTGCTTGAATATTAATACTAACAAAGTAGTAGAAAGCACAAATGTGAAATTTGATGAGCTTGCAAAAGTTCAAAGTGTTGAGAACACCAAGAAAGCAGAAGAATACAAGACCTTTGTATAATTTTATGAAGTTATACCTAATAATGGTGAAGTTGCAACTCAGAATGATAATCAACAAAAAAATCTAGCATCTACCGAATCACAGACAGTGAATGCCAAGAAGCAGACACATTCAAAAGCCGAGTTGCAAAATACAGAGAATGTTCATTCAGATTCTGAGAATAGCCAAGAAGAAGAAAATGAACAAATACTTGATGAAAATATGCACGAGGATTCAGATTCTGAAAGAGACAACAAGAAAACAAGGAAAGAACTAGTATTGGCAAAGTATGTGAAAAGACATCATCCTGTAGATCAAATTATTGGAAATAAAGAGGTAGGACCAATGACAAGGAATAGACTCAGAAGTGAGACATGTCTGCTCAGCAAAATGGAACCAAGAATAGTAATTGAAGTCATAAAAGATGATGACTGGTACAATGCTATGAAAGAAGAAATATAACAAATTGAAAAGAACAAGACATGGACCTTAGTCTAAAGAACAACTAACAAGAACATAATTGGAACCAAGTGGGTGTTTAGAAAAAAGTTAGATGAAAATGGTGAAATCACAAGAAACAAGGCAAGGTTAGTCTGTAAAGGGTATGCACAAGAAGAAGGACTAGACTATGGAGAAACATTTTCTCGAGTTTCTAGAATGGAAGGAGTAAGGACCTTACTAGCATATGCAGCCTTCAAAGGATTTAAAGTCTATAAAATGGATGTTAAGTCTACATTTTTGAATGGTATACTTGAAGAAGGAGTCTACATAGAGCAACCAGAAGGTTTTGTTGATGAAAAGAACAAAAACAAGATATGCAAATTACACAAGGCTCTATATGGATTAAAGCAAGCCCCTAGAGCTTGGTATGAGAGACTTCACAAGTATCTAGTGCAAATAGGATTTGAAAGAATAGATGATAACAATAACATGTACATCAAATCAGAAGAAGGTAAGGATGTCCTTGTATCTAAAATCTTTGTGGATGATATAGTTTTGTGAGGAAAGGAAGCACTTTGCAAAAGTTTTGCTGACAAAATGAAACATGAGTTTCAAATGTCTATGTTTGGAAAAATCAAGTTCTTTGTTGGATTGCAAGTACATCAACTAAAACATGGTATATTCATGACACAATCAAAGTACATCAAAGAGATACTTAGGATGTTTGGATTGGAAGACTCCAAACTAGTCAGCACACCAATGGAAATAGGACATAAGCTATCCAAAAATGATGAATTAGCTAAAGTCAATCAAATAATGTACAGGTCCATGATTAGAAAACTACAATATGTTTTACATAGTAGACCAGACATAGCACTAGTAGTTGGAATAGTGGCTTGATTCTCTGCTAATCCTAGAGAAAATCATCTCATGGTAGTAAAAAGGATAATGAGGTATCTCAAAGGAACTGATGATTTTGATCTATACTACAAAAAGAATGAGAAGTTTGAGCTCAATGCATACACAGACATAGATTGGGGAGGCAACATTGATGACAAGAAAAAGCACAAGTGGAGGAGCATTATTCTTAGGAAGAAGGCTAGTTACTTGGACTAGCAAGAAACAAACATGTACATCTCAGTCCACTACAGAAGTAGAATATGTGGCAGTAGTAGTCACTTGTACAAACATTGTATGGCTTAAACATCTATTGAAAGGAATGAAAGAAGAGGTAACCAAATCTGTGATACTATATTGTGATAATACAAGTGCTATAAACATATCCAAGAATCTAGTAATGCATGCCGAAACCAAGCATATTGCAATCAAGTATCACTATGTAAGAGAATTGGTGGAAGAAAAACAGTGAAGACAGAGTACATTCTCACAAAGGAACAAATGACAGATATCTTCACCGAACCATTTCCCAAGGATACTTATGAATATCTTAGAGGCAAGTTGGGAGTAATGCCCCTAACTCAAGTAGTTTAAAGGAAAAAAGAAGCTGCCCTACATCAACAGGAGTAGATCATTGAAATATCAATAGAATGATGCAAAGGATCACAACAGGAACATAAATTTCAGATTAGTCACAAGCATGGTGACAGAGGGAGAAAACATGAAGATGCAAAGCTTATATTTTGCATGTTGAAGATGCTATATCTTTGGCATTTATGTCAAAGAGGGAGATTTATGTAAACTGATCAATGAAAGGTAAAGATATGGAGATGTATGAAAACAGATCAATGAAAGGAAGATATGTAATGAAAACTGAGATATGGAGATGTATGAGATCAGTAGTAAGGATGCAATAGTCAAAAGGAAGATATGTAATGACAACAAGTTTTCTGTTTGATATCTAATTTTGGTGGTAACTAAGTTCATCAACTCAATCAATTGATCAGTTTGGTTTGCCATCAATGCCAAAGAGGGAGATTGTTGGAAATGATTGAAAGGATCATCAATGAAGAATAATGGAACTAGTAAAGAATGTTTTCAATCATTGTTTTTTCATTGATGTCAAAATTGCTACTTGCAGGAATGACAATTACTTAAGTGATCCAAGTACTATCAATTGGTTGATTGAGAAGGAGGATACAATCAATAAGATGTAACTAGAGCACCTAGAGAAAGGTTGAAGTTATGATATTCAAAAGAAGTATAAGGATCAGCTAAGCCATTGATGAAATAGTGTATTGATGACATACTCTAAGACACAGAGAATGGACACACTAAGACACATCAAAGATGTAAGGTTTAACTAAGTCATTTGTAAAGCCTAACTAAGTTCATTAGAAAGAGCCAAGCAAACTAGTTAGAGCCGAGAAGATTCTTAGCTGAAGCTGACCAAGTTCAACTTCAATGTGTGCTGAACAAACCTTTAGGTTCTGAGTAACACAGGAATGTTTAGGTGCCGAGTAACATAGGAATGTTCAGGTGCCGAGTACCTCAGGAAAAGTCTTCAAGGGCTGAGCAAAGAAGAAATGCTATAGGTGCTGAGCACTAGTAAAACAATAATAGGAGCCAACTAACACAAAAGGTGTTGAGCATCAGTAAACCAATGATGTTGAGTTGATGCATTATTTTTTAAGTCAAAGATTCGCTAGATCTGTAACGATAAGTTTGTTACATTGAATTTTGTGAATTAGTTGGATGATAAGGATGATGAGTAGATGTCACAGAATTCTATGTAAACCATGCAAACCAATTCAAGGCAAATGCTAATGGATTTATCATGAAGTTTCTAGAAGAAGCAATTTGGAGGGAGAGCAATATCATTTTCTCTAGATCAAATTAAGATTTGAGTGAGAAATGAAGAAAAAAACTTCTTTATAAGGAGTTATAGGTTAGAGATCAAGAATGAGTGAAAGAGGGAGTTGATCAGAAGAGTGGTCATGAAAAAGAGCCAAGAGAAGGCCAGTGTGAAGTGTTAAGAATAGGACACAGTGAGGAGTAAGAACAAAGCATCAAGACTCTGAGTTGATCAAGTGACCATAGAGTGCATTGGCATAACGAGTGGAAGAACTCAAGGAGACATATCTTGAAGGGTGAACAAACTATCAGCACTTCAAGGGAGAAAAGCCAAGCAAAGAAAGGAACTAAAGAGTGGTCTGAAATCTGCAAAGTTCAAGTTGCAATATTTATTAGGTCAAAACCCTTCTAATACTTTCTTACCATTGTATTAGATATTCAAATCCTACATTGCTAGGTTAGCTTAATAGCTAGGTGGATAAGCCTCAAGAAAAGGATAGAAGATCCCCAGGAGAAGGATAAAGAGATCCTAAAGAGAAGGATAAAGAGATCCTTAGGATAAGGATAGGAGATCCACAGGAGAAGGATAAAGAGATCCTCAAGAGAAGGATAAAGAGATCATTAGGAGAAGGATAGGAGATCCTTTGGAGGAGGATAGGAGATCCTTAGAGAGGGATAAAAGATTCTTTTGAGAAGGTGACTGTATATCCCATGGACTTGGGTGAGCCTAACAGTTCCATGTAAATACTTTAACATGGTGACATTCTAAGTTGAATGTTCTTAAGTCCTCTAACAGGGTACACTCCTAATAGGGTGTAAAAATCCTTTAATAGGGTCGCATTTGACAGTGTGTAAAGCCTTTAATAGGGTAGGCCTTTAATAGGGCAAACCATCAGAAGTGATTGAAATCAATTGCGTAGTTATTTTGAGGGTGTCATCCCCATTCTAGTTTTACCTTCTTATTCCTAGAGGATTTTTGGGTTACCAAAATCCTTTGTGTTATGTGGTGATGCATGATTACTTTTCATGATTGTTTAATGATTCATTGCATGCATGATAAGAAAGCAAAAAGGATAGTACTTCTAATTCACCTCTATTTTATTAGAAAGTTTTATTAGATATTGTTGGACCTTGAATAACTGATTCACCCCCCGCACCACCCCCCCTCCCCCTCTTAGTTATTCTAAAGAATTCTAACAAGTTTTATCATGTGGTCTGCAATTGAGAAGTTGTTATCATGTGGTCTGCATCCATTTTTGGGAGAATCATGCCCTGTGTATCTACTAGTGTAGCTCTTATTCTAGCTTCTTCTCTTAGCAATTATGCCTGCATATCAGTTAAGAATATGATCTTTGTGGAGTGGGTAGAGCTGTAACTCAAGTCAAGTTGCAATTGTTGTGCACTTTCCTTCAAATCTTCATCAATTTTAGAAAGGTTTTCTTTAATTTCTTTAGTTAAAATTGAAGTATTATAGAGTTTACCAAATAATGAAGTCACATTGTTGCAAGAGGTCTCCAATGAGCCTAGAATAGTAGATAGATCTACTTGATGAATTTCAATCTTTTGAGCAATAAGCTCGAAAACCTTATTCTCAAATTTCTTCTCTGCTCTCTACAAAAATTTCTCCTGTCCATTCAAATCTTCATTGAATTTCTAGACTACCTTTTCTAACTGAGCTGAAATTTGTTGAGAAGTGTCAACCTCTGTGCTGAGTGCCTCTGCTAGAATATTCCTTGCATCTTCAAGCACTTGAAATTCCTTATTTCTTTCATCTCTAACCCTCTGTTGCTTAGCTTTCTTCTAAATAAGTTCTCCAAATATATGCATTTGATTGGGATTAAGATTGGAGATATCACAATTTAGAATGACAATCTCCTCATCAAGATTAATTTCTTCTTCCTTCTCTTTGCCTTTGCTCAAAAATTTTGTACTCAGTTGAGGCTTGGTCTTAACTATCCTTGCACTTATTAATTGCATGTTGGGAATGGAAACAATAGTAGAAATAGTAGGACTAGTAGAACAAGTAGATACTACACTTATTGAAGAAATACCTTGTGTAACCAAAACTAATGGAGGAGGAAGTGTTGATTTCTCAGTAGATGAAGTGCTTGTCACTTCTATCAATGAAATACTGATCTGAGTAGGTGCAAAAATTTATTGAGTGCTTGTACTAGAAATGTTTGAGACAATCAATTCTGTAGTAGCTTTCTTTGAGCTTGATGTTTTGAATGTTTTGCTCAGAAAATGAGGAAGTGAGGCTATGACCAATGCTGCAATTTTCTCTGGGTTGATTTCCTCAATGTTCTGAACTTTAGGTAGATCTTCCTAAATAGCTTCCTATCCTTGTTCCTATTCCTCATCATCTATATTATCATAATGTGTTACCTCTTCATCATTATTTTCCTCTTCCTTGTCATGTTCACCATCATCTTCATCCTGACATGCACGACAAAATCACTCTGTTTGTGAAGATTGAAAATGTTCTTCCATGTGAAGGTGGCATTCCTTACCACATGTTCAATGTCATTCATCAATATAAGACAAGTGTTGAATCTCAAGGTAAGTTTTTCTTTATTCTTCTTGATGGATTGTTTCACCTCTTTGTCATTCAAGCTTGGCATTAGTTTCCTTAGGGTTTCCTCATAAATATCTTTAGTAGTTTTCATAATATGCTCCCATCTTGTCTTGATTTTATCCATTAATTCACTTGGAATCTGTTGAGCAAGCTAGTCTAGAGAATACTTCTATTTACCCATTTTTGACATTATCATGTCTTCTACTTGCTTTTGCTCCTCTATAGTTCTTATCTCATACCTTAGTGAATTGAAATTTGTTGTGTTAGCTCCTGAATCTATTTCTTTCAACCTTTCCTAAAAGGTGGGTGGAGGCAATTTAAAGATCACATCTCCTCCTTCTTTATCAAGTTTCTTCCTGGATGACCTCCTTGTGAACACTATAATAGATGGTTTTGTAGGTTTGGTTATAATAACCTTACCTTTATTCTTTACTGACTCTTCTTCCTCTAACTCCTCTTTATATTTTTCTTTAGCATCCTCAATGTCATCACCTTTACCTTCAGTCAACAGAAGAGTGGAGCTAGTTTTTAATTTTTCCATCCTCTTCTTCCCTTTGTTGACTGCCTGAGGGAGTTTTATTTCAAGTTCTATTATTTTCTTTAGTTCATCATAGGTGAAAAAGTATGCATCTTTTAGGTCAATAGGCTTATTAATCAGTGCTTTAATAATGTCCTTGATTTCATCTACGTTAACCTCATAACCTAGAGGCTTGACCCAAACAACTTTTGGTCTTACTACTTGTATATATATTTTATCACTATCAACCATGAAACAAGTATCATCTTTGTAATCATCAACAAGTTTCTTGGGTATCCTGAATCTATTATTCATCTTTTCCTTAAATGCATCAAAGTAGTTATCCATAATACTCACATATTTTTCTCCCATTTCAACTATATATTCATTGATTTGATAAAGAACATGCACATCCTTCCTCCATACAACTGTACCTTTATATGGGAAAAAATTTTGCACATAGAAAAATAGACAAGTTAAGAGTGAATTGAATGTACAAGTATTTTTCTTTGAAGTTCTTATACTCTCCGTATTTTTGTTAAACTAATTCAGCATCAACTTAGTAAAGTCAAGTGACATATCATTCTTGACCACTTTGTATGCGAGATCCACTATTTTCCATGATACATTGCTGAGTCTACTCGAGCTGTATATTGTGTGGATGATGACATGTATCCTAAACTTCAATTTCATATCCATGAAACAACTAATCTTCATTCCCTTTCCATCCCACACAGCAAGGTTTTTCTTTTCTAGTTCAAGCTAATTTAGGGTTTAAGTCATTTTTGCTTTTGCTAACATAGGAAGACCAGTGATCCTATGTATCACCTTCTTTGATATCATAGTGGGTTGTTCCTACCATAGCTGACCATTATGCACATGACTAAGGATAAATATTATCCATTTGATTTGAAAGTGTTGTGGCATGTTTGGAATGTGAGTCAAAACCCTTCACTTCAAGGTGTTGATGCTCTCATTTTAATACACCATTTACACACAATTATCTCAATGATTCATCCATTTCTAGTGTTCCAATATCTTGAATAGCACAACAAAAATGTGAATGAATATCATTAATGAATAGTACCTTTGATGGAATTTTAGATTGAGTTCTGCTCAGATCTAGGGTTGCTACGGCAACTAGACTTAGCTTGAAATTTGGTGCCTTTCATTCCACGCCTCAAACCAACATATTAGATCCTTTCTTTGATTTGCTGCTAGTGGATACCATTTTCTCAGTAGGGTTTTCAAAGACATAGAAATATTCAACAATAATTTACTCATATCACTTGGATGCTTGGAAATTTCATTGCACAAATAGCTCTGAAAAATTCATAGAGACAAATGACTTCAATTTCACCCTTTTATCAAATTTTGCCTTCCAATCACCATAAATGCCTGGTATGATTGTTCGCTCAAATGACATAATATCTTCCACTTAACTTGTGTTAAGTTCTCAATAGAGCCATCCATGAATTGATATTCATACAATAATTTTAGTAGCTCACGACCTTGCTCAGTAGGGTCTTGCAACCTGACCTTGCTTGGTAAGGTCTGCAACCCAACCTCACTCGATAATGACTGGCATCTTCCTGAATGCTCAGTGATCCCTTTGCATCTTGAATGCCAATATGGATCTTTTATTCTACTAACTAGAACTAATGTGAGATGTCTTCTTCAAAATCCTAGTTCCAGTTCTCCTTGCGAGAGATCAAGTGGAAATGCTCGAGTCACCCAATTCTTGAGTGATATGTTCATCATTGCTTGGACTTGCATTCTCAGAAGATTTTGGAATCCATTGCTGTCTCATTTTATTTTTGATGTTATTAGCCTTTGATTTCTTTTCATCTTCAATTCTTTTGGTATTCATATAGTTCTTGGCAAGATAACCAAGTTATGTACAAATGAAACATCTTCTGGTAGTGTCTCTTGTCCTCATGTGATGTTTTACACAATTCATTCCAATATGTCCAAATTCTCCACAGTAATGACATTTGCACCAAGTGTTATAGTCCCAACCAAATATAGCTTTTACAATTTGTTTTCCTAGGTTCAGTATCTTAGTTTTGCATTTTAAGGATTTGTGCCCATGCTTCTTACATTTGTGAAATTTTCCTTCAAACTTGGGTTTCTCTTTGCATTCATTAGCTCTATGACCACGCTGATTGAAATTGTAACATTTTCCATTAAATTTAGCTTTCCCATTGCTCCAACATTTTTTAGATGTATGACCTATCTTAGCATAGTAACTGCAAGTAGGTCTTTGATTCTTTTGAGCTCCTTGATTGGATGATTCACCTTCTTCTATATATCCAATTCCTACTTTTCCTTTTTGTATGTATTGGATTTTTTTTTTTTTTTGATCCATGTCTACTTGGGATTTCATCATCCTCTCATTGATTTTCCTTTCAGTGTTCAGATCATTTTGCAATCTTAGATTCATGACTTCATCATTTACATCGGTGAGCTGATCAATAAAGTCTATTTGCTAAAGGGAAGGTGTTTAATTTCATTGCTCTTTCCTTCTATCTCTTCTCTTATCTTGTTTTTCTCTTCCATGACTTCACACAATCTTACTGGTTGAATTTCTTGTTCTCTTTTCAACTTTCTTACTTCTTCTTGAAGTGTACCATTCTTTTCTAATAGTTCTTTGATTGCTTCATCTAAATTGCTTTTTGAATGAATGTCTTCATTTCTTTATTCAATTTAGAGATGATCATTCATTTGTACTACAAGATCTTTTCTTCTTTTCAAGGATTGAGAGAGTTTCTCCTTTTCTTTCTTGAGTTGTCCAATTAATCATTCATTTGAATTCTGATAATGCATAAGAAATTGAAAGCAATAAAACATTCATAACACTTTGACACACAATATGGTGACCCATAAACCTTCCAAATAGAAATTAAAATTGGGGTGGGGATGATACCCACAAGCTTTAGTAGTACAATATAAAGTTTTCTTGTTAAGGCTTACAATGATTACTTTTGATGATCTACCCTACTAGGAGCAATAAAGATTGCTAGGTCCACCTTGCAAAAGGATTTACAAACATATAATGAAGTATGCACTCAATAAAGAGATTTACAAAAGACTGTTAGGTCTACCTTGTGAAAGGATTTAACTAATCCACCTATTAGGATGAAATAGTCGCTGATCTCTAAGCTACAACTTGGTTTGCTAAATGAGATTCCTTTGAGTGTAATGATCACCTTCCTGTGATAGATAAATCTTTGCCACTCCTTATACAGATGTAGCCTTGTATTTTGCATTTCTTCTCTTCGCTATTTGTTACATACCATACATTCATCTTATTGGATGAGATATAATACATTACATATATACCAATCCAATTTACAAATCAACATAGTTAGCTACAATACAAGTTTACACAAAACTACACAAAGTTGACTCAACTGTAGGAACTCGGGTTCTAAAGACTAGCTCGATGAGGTTTTGATGCTTGGCATCTACTGTCAATGCTCAACATCATCATGCATTTGGTAGATGTAGAAGCTCAGTCCATAGTAATCACTTCCAAGTAGTCTGAACTTGATCTGCACTGGTGACTCGGTGAATACTATGAAACTCAACATATAAACTGAATCACTTGATTTACACTCCATAGCTTGATCAATGTTATCACAACAAGCTCAGTATAGTGGCCTGATCAACACTAGATTCAAATCAATGTAACTATGAACTTGGTAAGCACTAGACAACTCAATTTGCACTAAGGAACTCAGTAAACACAAAGAGACTTGGTTTACATTACTGATCACCATCATTGTAGAAACTACTCAATGCAAATTGAATATTGTTCCTTGAACTCGGTAGCAATTGTAGAGCTTAGTAAAACCTAGAATGCTTGGTTAACACTATTAACTATAAAATAAGATTAGTATATACTATATGTCTAAATAAGTGTGTGCCTCTAATAAGAAACATGACTATAACGTCAACACAACCATCCATAATTTGCTATGCATTTTCTTGTCTAAGATACAAAATTCTTCTCTAACACAAATACCTAAGTTCTTTATTGAAATGCTACCAAATGAACATGGTATACACCTTAAAGTCTCCTAAAACTCTTCCTTAAAAATTAGATTGAATACATAATTTTCACTCAACATTCTCCTCGAGTTCCACTAATTCTTCAACTCAAAGCATTTGAAAAAAAACACTCTCGACTCCTTGACTTCAACCTCTATATTAAAAAATGTTGCAAATGTAAATATAAAGTGAATGGAAGGAAAACCATTGTCAATGGAGAAAGTGGAGCTAGATACTACTATAGAGCACGTTGACTCACATAGACAACAAAAATTTACTCAAATACAAAATTGATGCATACAATCATCCCAACACAATTAAATAATTACAGTAAATAGATAGAGGGAACATTCATGTAGAAAAAAATGGACACCTTAAGGAACATTTTTAGTTAAACAATAAAAAAACAAAAAAATAGTAACCTTATATATTTATAGATAAAAGGAATAAAACTATATGAACAAAAGAGATGCACAACACACCCATCATCTCTCCTTTGCATCTTCAAACTATCAACCTTCAACTTAATTACCCTTTATTTGCTAACAATAAAATTCACTTCTAACATGGTTCTATCTATTTTTGGTATCCACATTGTTGAGCCACCTAAATCTATTTCTTAACATTTTTCTATAATTGGGGGATTGGTTTGATTGCACCTCCTATAAATCAAAGGAGTTATTTTGTGTCAAAATGATTGAGTTTATCATTGAATCTTACCCATAAAAATCCATCTTAATAATATTAATCTATGATCTATTTTGTTAGTTAGTTAGCCATGGATAACTACTAGACTAAAAGTTGAGCTTTGCAAAATTCCCAAACAACTTGATGGCTACAGACTATTAAATAAAAGATGAGCCCAAATTTTTTTTTTTCATTTTTTTTCTTACAACATTTTATACCCATTTTTCATTTCAAAAAACATGCCAATGTTGGAAAGAAAGATTTTAATTCCTCATCGCTAATTCGATATCCTATATGGAGGGAGATAGAAAAGTAGAAAATCATTGAATTGATTACCAAACATCTAAGCCTCAACACTATTGATTATAAATTCTGCACGTCCATATGTATAGGAAAAACCAAACTTTACTGACTAGAACTAGGTTAAATACATTAGTTTTCATTGTTTTATCTTTGTTTCTATCTTTTTGATCCTTTGATTTCAACTTTTAAGGGTTGGTATTTTGATGCATTGATAAAGTCTAATTTCTTGCTACACTAGAAGTGTTTTTAAGGCTAAAGGATCTTATCTTGAATTTCAAAAGTATCAATGTTACTGATATCAAATTAATAAAAGGAGTATTGTTTTATGTGTTTCTTTCTTTTCAATTTCATTCTTCCTATTAATTTCCAAATACTGAATGACAAAATTTTCTTTAGAATAAAGCTATTCATTAAGAGGAATGGGATAACATTGTATTATCTAAGGATGCAATTCAAGCCATATTTCATAACAAAATAGAAGCTGCTATTCAATAAGAGAGGAAACTAGCATATGCAAGTATGCATGAAACTACCTAGAGTTGAGTAAGGCCCATACATAGAATCATAAATTGTTTTTTCTCTCTCTCATCTCATTACCAAAATAATTTTGAGATAAGTCTAAAACAAATTTGCAAAGATAGGCCATACTGAGCACCTAGATCTAATATTATTTACAAAATTACAAGTGTTATTGAAAGCTCCAATCTTTAGCCACAACTTAGATAGGTAAATCCAAGGATGGTCAATGCTAATCCATGTAATCAAACTCAATTGTTTTTATTTATGTTGGAAATCTAATTGAAAAGATCATTGTTGAGAAGAATGAAGTTGGTTGATAAAGATTTTTTTTCAATCATTGTTTTATCATTGATGTCAAACCTACTCTTTGTAGGAATGACAACTGCTTATAAGATCCAAGTACTATCACTTGATCGATGAAGAGGATTTAATCAACAAGATGTAACAAGAGCACCTAAGGGAAAGGTTGAGTTATGATTTTGTAATGAAGTACAAGGATCGGTTAAGAAAATGGTGAAATGATGCATCAATAGTATACTAGAAGATAAAAATGTTGGCCACACTTAGAAACACTAGAAGTATAAGTTGTAACAAGGTTGACTGCAAAGCTTAACTAAGTTCATTAGTGAGTGTTGAACAAGCTCGTTCAAGTTGAGCAAATTTTTAGTTGGAGCCAAGAAAATACAAAATCTAGTGTGTGCCGAGTGAAGTTCAAGTGCTGAGTGATCTAGAAGGAGCTAAGAGAATAGAAAACTTAGTGGATGTTGAGTGAATCCATAGTAGGTGTTGAGCATCAGTAAAATGTAGTTGATGTCGAGTAACACAATATGTGTTGAGCACTAAAATTTCAATAGTGCTGAGCTGTTGTATTATTTTAAAAGTCAAAGATTTGCCAGATTTGAGTCGATAAAGTTGTTGCCTAGAATTTTGTGAACTAGTTGGAGTATAACGATGATGAGCTGGTGCCACAAAATTCTATGTAAACTATTTTTGATTGAATTCAAGAGGATTCTTCATGATGTTTCTAGAAGAAACAAGATGTGGGTTAGATTCAGTGAATCCTACCTAATCCATCTGAACTAAAATTAAAGGAGGGAATAATCAAGCTGGAAAAGTACCTCCAGACTTCTATTTAAGAATCCACGAACCAAGAAGCAAGAGTTGTTGGTGTGGCAAATTGTGAAGAGGTTGAAGGGTGTCAAGGAGAAGACATCTAGGAGAAGGAAGAATAGAGCACATAGACTCTGCTTTGATAACTGGTTAGAGAGAGATGATTGCACTGGTACTTTGAGCATGAAGACTCAAGGAGACAAAGCTTGAGAGGAGGACAAGCTGTTAGAGCTGTAGAGACTAAAAGTCAGGCAAAGTATTATGAGTTGAAGAGTGATCTAAAATCTGCAAGATAAATTGTGATTTGTAATTAGTTCAAAACCCCTTATTGTTACTCTCTAGAAAGTGTATCAGTTAGGGAAAAAATACTATGGACTTAGGTTGGTTTAATAGCCATTTGTAAATCCTTTAATAGGGTGTCATTCCAAGTGAATGTACTAAAGTCCTCTAACCAAGTCCACTTCTAACAGGGTGGATAAATCCTTTAACTAGGTCACATTTAATAGTGTGTTGTAGCCTTTAATAGGGTAGGCCTTTCACAGGGCATCACTTCAAAAGAGTGAGAATTGAGTAGCATGTTATAGGTGGTTTTTCCCAAATTGGGTTTCCACATAAATCACTGTGTTATGTGTTGATTCTTCATGTTTATGCTTGCATGTTGATTTATAGTAACTTGCTAAGTAGGAAAGTTTAAAGCTTGGATGAATAAATAGTTTGATGGGCACATTTTATTTGATGAAAAGTTTGAATTGGATATTTGGATCCTAAATAACTTATTCACCCCCACACTCAGTTATTCTAAAGTATGTCTAACAATGTAATGAAATAAATTGCACAAGGGAAGCATGCAATAATACTATGCTTCAAATGCTTGAGAATAATAATCCAATTTACCAAGATAAACCTCCAAAAGTCTACAAAATATAGTGTGATGTTGATAAACTAATTGCAAGCTCCTCTAGTACTCTACAAAGTCCTTTGATGCTAACTAGACTAGCTAACAAACATACATATAACATATGGGACAACTTAATTATCTAAATAAAACTACAATAATGATCACATAACTTAATTAAGTGTTAGTCACAAGTTAACTATCATAAACCTATACACAGTAAAGGATTAAGAGTATAACATGCAACCTTCCAATTCATAAACAATTTAATATGTAAGGGGTCTAAAATGTTCTTTCATTTGTGATGACACCTATATATATAGAATAATTCAAGATTGAAATACTTGAACGCTAAGGTATTCATAGATAATTTAAGAATCGATAAAGTACTAATACAATCAAGAATATTGATGGATAAAATAGACCTAAATTGTATAATCATATCTATAAACAAAGACATTAGTTTAACTGATAGGATTTGGTTGTGAAAAAAGACTACCTAGTGTATCTAGAGCTGTAATTTACATGGTTTGAATCATGTTATCTGATGCAGGAGGATCTTGGGTGTAAGAGAAATCTTGCATCACCCAAAAATATTTTCTTTTTAGTCTTTTCTATTTTAATAAGGACTAGTAGAAAGGGTGGTTACTATTTATGGGAACTTGCTATTTTTAGTATGTAATACGAGCTTAGAATGTTCTTGTTTTCTACATGAAGGTTCATTTTAGAGTTATAAGCCTACCATAAAAATTTCATTGCTCCAGCTTAAGTATTAGAGAAGTTATTGTATATTTTCAATGGAAATATTTGCAGAAAAATCTTCAAGCTCACTGTTGGAGGCCTTAGAGTACCCAGATGATGTCCAAAAACTTGATGGAAGGGCACTTGCACCATTCTAAGCCTGTAGATCATGAGCTGGCATTTCCAAAAAGTTGTTATAATAGCAAATCGGAGCAATGGTTCATAAGTTACGGCTTTTCAAAGTTGGGCTACCTGAAATATCTAAAATAATTGTCAAAGATGTATTTGTCCGACTCTATATGTATTGTTAGGGTCTATTGGCCCTAGGTATTAAGTTTCAATGTCTAGAACCTTCACGGGCGGCATAAAATTGTCTATTTAAGAAAGGTCTGAACATTGTCTAGGACAACTTTGGGTTGTAGTTCGTAGCTTAGTCTTGTAGATTCCTATAATGAAGGTGCTCATGTGGGTTAGCATATTATACTTGTGAATTTTGTAATTCCACATTTGTAGCCCAAATAAGAAGTCCATATTTTGCTCTTGCATTTGCTATTGTTTCTTTGTTTCTGTTATGAGTTTATGGTTTTAAGGGGAGCACCCTTCATCATTATCTATCTATATGCATACATGATCTACATAAATGAATAAACCAATAGTGTTACCTGTAGACTAAATCCATTTTTTTTCCTATTTTCATACAATATCTTGTAATGTACAATATATTTTTAAGAGGGAGAAATACTTATATATATATATATATATATACACATACATACATACATACATACATACATACATACATATGTATGTATGTATATATATATGTATATATACATATATACACACACACACATATGTACATATATGTATATATAGATACATATATATACTTACATACATATATATATATATATGTAAATATATATACATGTATATATATATATATATGTGTATACATATATATACATACATATATATGTATACATAGATATATATACATGTATATATGTATATATGTATGCATGTATATATAGATGTATATATACATATATATATACATATATACATGTATAGATGTACATATATACATGTGTAGATGTATATATTGATGTATCTTTACATGTATATATATATATACACACACATATATATATATATAGGTATATATATACATATATATATACTTGTATATATATGTGTGTGTATATATATATGCACACACATATATATACAGGTATATATATATACAGGTATATATATATATATGTATATATATATACCTGTATATATATGTGTATATATACACATGTATATATATACACACCTATATATATACAAGTATATATATGTATATATACATGTGTATATATACACATATATATGTGTGTGTGTGTGTATATATATATATGTGTGTGTGTGTGTGTGTGTGTGTATATATATATGGAGATGCTTATTATGATTAGCTTGTGAATATTAAATCTATATAACCATTCTATTATTATTTAAATTTTGTATCTCAAACATCTTCTACATAAGAGTGGCTATTGTTTGGTATGGTTGTCATAGTCAATGGAGGGCTTTGTGGTCATCCTATAGTCAATGGAGGGTTTTGAGCTTGTGCATTGAAGAATTTATACTAGGGATTGATTGTGTTGTTTGTGTAGTAAGTGGTCTTTCAATTCTATGTAGTTTTATGGGATTATGTGAAGCATTTGATATTAAAATTGAAAAATAAAAATAAAAAAATAAAATTACAAACCTTAATTTAATAAAAAAATAGAAACATAAGATTTTTGAGAAGAAGAATCCACCGAAAGCATTTTTTTTGGGTTCATCGAGATAATGCAAAAATAAATCAAAGACATGGTGCCATCTAGAGTTAGACCAACTAAAGTTCCATCTATGATTTATCCAATTAATAATGGAGTCACTATCTTTTAACATTTAATATATATTCTTAGCAGAAGTATCAAAAAACAATTTTTGTCTTTCCATTTTAACATAATTAAAAACTTGTTAGAGTTAATAAATTTTCTTGGAAAATAAAGACCACTACTAGCTTTAGAAATGAGAGTAAATTTCTTCTTCTAAGAAGTAGGAAGCATGAATCTATCCTTTAATGTTTCTCAACTACTAGTTTGGTTATCAATTAGAAGGTCTCTAATAATCTTGATACCTTTGCCTCACCAGGCTCTAGCTAAGCAATACTAGGTTAGGTCTAAAGGTTTATTGTTAAGATAAATACCCCACCAAATAGATATTTCATAAACAACAAAAGAAGGGAGACCACTCACAACATCCATGGAACAGAATATTTTTTTCACCTAACCCCATGCCTTCCACAAAGAGTGTAAAACTTTTGAGCCAAATTTTTTTATTCAAATCTTCCAAGTAAGATGCTGTAGAGATGTAAAACATTCTAGTGTTTGTATTTTATTATTTATGATTTGTGTAATTCTATCCAAAAGTTTCCAAGGTTCATCACCTTTAAGAAAATTGATGAACCATTTGGAAGTAAGAGTCACTCCATAGACCTTTAATTCTCTAATTCCCAAATCTCCCATGCTCCTTGGAGTGAAACACAAATTCCAATTGACACAATGCCTCTTATTATGACCCAAGCCATCCAACCATAGGAAATCTATGAGGATTTTCTCAAGATTATTATTTTGATAGTTGGAAAATAGCCAAGATGAGGCATAATAAATAACATGAGAGATAATAACTTACTGAAAATCTTGCACTGGACCATCCAAGGATAAGAGATGAGTTTTCCATTTGATGTGCTTATGCTCAATCTTGGAATATACTCATTACCACATACCCTTAAAATATGGATAAATTGGAAAAGAAATCCCAAGATATCTTACAATGTTGTGAGAACTATTCCATGACAAAACTCTATGATATACCCAATTAGGAGGGGAATTAGTCCATCCAAAAAATTTAGACTTACGGGGAGCAATCTTGGAACTAAATTCTAGGCAAAAACAATAATTTTTTAAACCATATTATCAAAATTTGTAGTCAAGATCAACAAACAAGGCATTGTCATCAGAAAATTAGGTATTTATCAGAAATTTCCTAATTAGGGAGAGAGATTCCTTTGTTAGGGTTCCCAATTCAGTGGCTTTAGGAATGGCATCTACATCAATAATACAGAGAGAAGGTGCAATAGGGAAACCTTGTCTTGTGGATCTTTGAAGAGGAATAGGTTTTGAGAGTTCACCATTAACATCAATGACCATGGAGGAGTCTTTAAAGAGGATAAAGATAAATTTGTAGAAGAAAGGTGGGAAACCAAAATCCTCGAGCATTGTGAAAAAAAAGGCCATACAATTTTGTCATATGCCTTTTCAAATTCAAGAAGAATAATGTCAACATCTTGTCCAAAGGATTTTTCCTAGTCCATTGCTTCCCAACTTGTAATGATATTTTCTAATATATATCTTCCTTTGATAAAGCTAGCTTGAGTGACATAGATGATCTTATTCAAAATACTTGAGATTGATCTAGTGAGGACCTTAGCAATGATCTTATAAGAAAGATTAAGGAGAGTAATAGGCCTCTATTTTTTCACCAAGAGAATCACTATCAAAGACATACTCTTATAGGAAAATCATCTCCTTACAAATTCAATAAATTTTTTGTTTATAAAATTCAACAAGATTTCCATCAAGACCTAGAGACTTCTTGTTAGCCTTACAACTTATTGTTCCTTCAATTTCTTTAATTTTAATGGGATTACTTAGAATTTTAGCTTCTTCTACATAAACCTTTTAGGGATGAGCTTGATACATTTAGCAAGGGCATGTTGATTATCCTTCTTATGTTCAAAAGTAAATAAATTCTTATAAAACTTGAAAAATGTATATAGTGGGAGATAATTTCCACAATAAGTCAAATTGTGATGTTGCTATTAGGATTTAATTATGTAGTTTTTGAATCAAACTCATTGACCCCTATTTAAGCGCACTCAAGATGGAGTAGTACTAGGTTGGGTTACCACCTGGAAGGTCTTGCTGCTTCAACTCTATGGGCATCACCTAAATCCAATGAGTGCTAAGTGTTCCATTTATTATCATGAGATATGGAACTATGTTGAATCACTACTCATGAAATAGGGGTCAATGAGTTTGACTCAAAAACTACATAGTTAAGTGTTGATAGCAATATCACAATTTGATTTGACATGGAAATTAACTCCTACTTATCAATAGCTTAAGGGTCTTTCTAATAAATGGTTCATAATGCACAACATTTGGTGAAGGTTTTGCAAATGGGGTTGCAAGAAGAGTTGGTTTAACCATGGAGGAAACTTTGTAGTTAAGTGTGCTCAAGCTGGAGTAGTACTGGGATGGGTGACCTCCCAAAAGGTCCTGAAGCTTTACCTCTATGAGCATCACCTAGATCCAATGAGTGCTAGGTGTTCCATTTATTCTCATGAGAGATAGATTTGAGTTGAATCACTACTCATGAAATAGGGGTCAATGAGTTTGACTCAAAAACTACACAGTTAAATCTTGATAGCAATATTACATATGTATACAAAATCACAACATTATCATTGATTTTCCCTCCCGAGTAAGAATTCCATCAATATGCTCTCTTTTCTATTTGGATCTAACAATATTTAAAGATACTTAGTACCTCTTTCCCCCTCTTTTGTCCAATTCACTTTGCTTCTAATTTTTTGGATATCATTTCAATATGGAGAGCCAATATGAATTGCCAAATAGTAGTATTAACAATTTATTCTTGAACATTAAAAAAAATACACATCAAAGGAATAAAGGAAGTTAAAGAATTGTATTGAAATTCTAACATGCATATGTGGACAAGAAGTAAGTGAATACCGCACACTAGCAACATATCACAAATTTAGGACTGAGATTATTGTAGATCATGATATTGGTGCACAAGAGACATGCCATATGCTTCAAAAGTTACCACTAGTTATTTGTAGTCACTCTTATATAACATTGTATGTTGGATGCAAAGTTTTCCATTAGATTAATAAAATTATAGGTTATAATACATTATTAGTGAGTTATTTATAGTCCTATATACAACAAATCATTGAGATGGAACTAATACCATTAATTGAATCTGCTAGATTGTTTTCATTTTTAGCTACTCATAAAGGGTGGAAGTGGAATGCTGGAAAACTTAAGGCAATTGTCAATGTTTTCTCCTATTTCTATAGTATTCTTGATGAGGAGTCTGAAACATTTGAAATATTTTGTTGGAGTAAGATTCTTTTATACAAGAATTATCGTACCATCTCTATGGATATTGGTCTCACTAAAGATGACATTGTTGCAAATTAGAAACAAATGAAATTACATAACTAGGTACCATGTTTGACATGTGCGTCACTTGGTCGATATACTAGAGGTTGACAATGAAGAGGATTTAGATGATACAAATGAAGTGGATGTGACAAATACAAATCAAATGAATGAATGGGAGTTATGTTTAGAACTTGCTAGCAGTGAGAACCTGAATGCCTTTTCAATGGTTGGTCAACATGACTTTGATAATATCAACAAGTGAAATGAGTGTTCTATACCCCAACATTTATAAAATAATGCAAAACATTTCATAAGTAAAAACAAGACTTCCCAAAGAGACAACCCCTCCATATTACAAGAGCATACTCCACTATATCTATTGTCTCCCAATTAAATAAGACCTAGCTCTTGCCACTATTTAAGAGCATTATAATGACATTTCCTCCAAAGAACCCCTCCACATGATCATACAAGAACAATGGGCACCTGAAAATCTTACTTGATAAATTGTAACAAACATGCACTTTGGGTTTCAACATCTAAAAATAATAATCCTTTTCTTAATGTTAACAACAAACCGTTGGATTTAAATGGACCTTGTAAATAAATCACTTGGGGATGTAGCACATATTCTATACACACTTGGTTTTAAACCCCCAAAACTACCTCTATATGTGGTTCTCCGATTTGATAATTACAATAGCCCACTTTGGGACCTGGATGATGCAAAAAGTTTACCAATAACACCTATAACTTTGAGTAATCATAGACAAATACCATTACCAATGTCATGGCCACTCACCCTACATAAATCCCAAGGATTGATGCTTCAAAAAATAACAATTGATATTAGTAAAATAGAGTGATAAGGTTTAACTTTTACATCCATATTGAGAGTTCAATTTCTCGTCAACCTTCATATAGCGACATAATTATGCTTTGATCAATTGTCAATAATGGAAAACAATTCATATATACAATTATTAGAAAAAAGGAAGAGTCTCAATTGCAAGAACTCTAACTATAGTGTGGAAAATATCAAATATTCCCTTAATAAATGACTTTGATGTATTTACTTCATCGATTATTTAATTGGCTACATTTATACATTTAAATATCCTCTTTCCCTAATATATAAATTTGTTATGTTATAGGAGCAGTGAGAAAATACCCATTGTGACAATGCTATGCAGTTTACTAATTTATGCATATTTGCATATACCTAATGTCTACTAAGAATATTTTTGTTTACCATATTTGTATTGTATTATGCCTAAACAAGGCTCTTTCAATTTAAAATTAATTATAAAGAATTCCATGGAGTTAATGAATAAAGTCTGAATATTGTGATTTTTTCATTATTTGATAAATCTCTAGCTAAAAGCTTCTACTAGTTATCTTCGAAAATAGTAACTATCTTTGATTTTTATTTTCCTCTTATACATTCTTATATGAATGTAACTATCTTGGATTTAATTGTTAACTATTTCAAATTAACAATATTTAATTCAATTTTCTCTAATTAGATTCTTTTCATATTGTACTAATTAGCTGACGAAAATATTGATAAACAATCATCTTATATAGACATGCACCTTTGGCCACTATCAAGGTACTCCTTATTCCTTCACACGCAAGTGCCAGTAAATAATACTCAAAAAATAGAATATTATAATCCGGATAGAGAAAGTTCTGGTCTTATTTCAAGAAAATCAAACTGAAAACAATCAAAATACATAATAATAACATTACAACAAGGGAAAAGCTGGAACTTCTATTTGGCCAGGACTTGTAAGGAATTTTTATTTGGCCAGGACTTGTAAGAATTCTGTTTCCTTGATATTGCGACAGATTTTATTATTGAGCAAAGCACAAGGAAAAGAAAGAAGAGGCAAAACTTTTCTATCTTTTCATGCTCTGGACCACTTTCTGCCAGGCAGGTCGAGCAGAGATTTTTTCCCACCATGCATTCACATGTGGCCTGCTGTTTATCATCTCTCCCTTTCCTGCAACGTGCATTAAATAGTGAAGACATGGCAGATGATGAACATCTGCCAAGCTGAAGAAATCCCCTGCCAAGTAGTTGTGTTTAGCCAGCCTCTCTTCATACACATCCAACACACTGCTCAGCTTCTCCATGTTTGTCTTCACTATCTCCTCATCTGCCTTTCCTCCTTTCATTGGTACTATCACAAGCTGCATCACAATTGCACTGCAGGATGTATTGAATTGGTGGGCCTCCACCTCACACCACACATCCACCATGGCTTCTTCTGCCAATGTACTTCCCAACAGCTCACTGCCCTTACCTTGTTGCCTCTTGCTCACATATCTTGTGATTGCTCTCGACTCTGCAACATGACAATGTATGAATCAGTAATATGGAACTCTATTGAAGTTTTATATATTGTGAGATTGACTTCTTCTCTTGAAACTGAAGTTTCATTTGATGAAGATGGTTAGGCTTAAATAGTATATTCTAAGTTCCTACTGTGGCTCACGTTTAAGCAAATTAGAAAGGAAGACGTTCAAATCCAAAGGACTGCTTTCACATAAAATGGTTTTTGACTTATTATAGTGCTTCATATAAAATTACATATTCTCTTAGTAAAACCTATCAATATGTCTGATCTAATATGAAGTTTTTCTGTGGGTTGTAGTAATCATAGAAAGTAAGATTCTACTGACTGGGTTTGAATAATGCATCTAAATTTTCAATTATTTAGGTAGGCCATTTAAGAACCCATTTGAGATAGATACATTATCTAATGGCTGATTGTAATCTCAAATGTACCACTTAAAACAAGTTAGAACAAACATAAAAATCGATAATCCATCACATAAATATGACGAGTTCAACAACATATGCTTCACTTTCATTTGTTTAGGTAGTATGCTGGAGCGCCTGTTGAATTAGACACTCTTTCTGAGGAAAATATCAACTCAGATGCACATAATGCTAACATGCATACAACATGTGTGATTTAAAATTAATTTCTTATGTGGGCCATAGCGAACATAAAAAATAGTTACTCTGTTCAAATATTACATTATTTTAGTGAAATATTAAGAGCTCACTATATATAGATATGTGTTCTAATGGTTGATGGTGATTTCTAATTCACCACTAAGTGTAATCAAACATAGATATCAATATTCCATCAAATATAAATACTGAGTTGATAAGTACACTGTCACTTTCGAGAGTTGTGAATAGTTAGCTGATGGTTATAGTTGAAACAGACACTACATCTGACAACTGCTTATGATCTCAAAAGGGCCATTCAAAAAAGTTAAAACAAAAGACATTAGGACCCCATCAAACAGCAAATCACCGTACTTAAATCAACAATATCAATATACTATCAAATATAAAAGATGATATGAGTATTACATATTAAACTTCGCATGCTTTGGGTAATTTGTTGAAGGCCATAGTTGAGGGAGACACTCCTAACAAACTGATTATGATCTCAATTGGGTTATTCAAAACAGTTAAAACAAACATAGACATCACGACCCCATCAAATTACAAACAATTTAACTTAAACAAACAATGCACTCAAAACTTTGACTTGTTCAGATATTTCATCTAATTCATCTGAAATCACACTACATAGAATAAGATCTATTTTTATATAATTTACACCAAGCCAACTTATAATGTCAACTCAAATACACATAATGCCAACATCCATACCAAATAATGTCAGATCTCCGTCCTGAAACACAGGTATCTGTCCAAAAGGCTGCATGGATGAGAACCAAAAATACATCAGTCATTAAAACCAAAATCATCACAGAGAGAAGTGAATCCATACCGTTATCCTACAAGATTCATGGGATAAGCACCACAGAGATAGCATGTAAACATAACAAGGCGAAGAACAAACTTACATGGAGTTCCAGATGAGGTTTCTGCTTGTGGGCGCCTGCCATGAGATTAACAGGGATGAATTCATACTCGAGCTCCTTTTCATGGCAGCAAGCCATCACTCTGGTTGTGCAAGTGGAGAAAGGAAGACCATGGATCTTCACCATCTTGAAATTGTATTGAAGAATACAGAAAGTTCTCCCACTAACCTATATAGATAAATTTTTGGTCGAGAATGTTACACGTTCCATAGGATAATTCCACATATTTTACTCTACATGGTAACATTGAGGAACGTCATAATTGTTTAGAGGAAAATAAATCAACATAAAGAATAGACAGATGAGCACGTGCAGTCTAGACATTTTTACTGGTAGATGAGAAGTCAATGCTCACTGAAGGCAGGGAAAACCATCTTCAATTCAAGGTTCAATGATTTGCCTTCTTTATGGAGGTCACCCACTTTTGGTTTAGAGCATTTGCTTTTCTTAATGTGCACTCTTTTACCTAGTGCACCCTATTGTAGTTTATACATTGGATTTTAAATTATTCTTGATGTAAAACTAATTTGGTTGTTAGTTGTAGATGAGAAGTCAATGCTCACTGAAGGCAGGGAAAACCATCTTCAATTCAAGACTCAATGATTTGCCTTCTTTATGGAGGTCACCCACTTTTGGTTTAGAGCATTTGCTTTTCTTAATTTGCACTCTTTTACCTAGTGCACCCTATTGTAGTTTATACATTAGATTTTAAATTATTCTTGATGTAAAACTAATTCGGTTGTACAATATGATCATTTTATCTTTATTTAGAGGATTACAACAATATGGGGTAGCATTTATCTAAGTAAGTCGTTTAGGTAAGCAATTGTGTTTGGTGTGATATGTTCATTAACATCATCTAATTTTCAAATCTAATTTAGATATGCTTTTCAAGATTTCTACCTTTATAGATTATTTTTTTATCACATTTCATATAGCATCTAAAACAAAGGTCATCATTTAACTAAATAATCATGTGTTGAAGGTTTCGTCCGTCAAAGTCACCCAAGTGTCAAACCTAGTTTGAACATGCCTTTGAGAATTACAACCTTGATGGATGTTTTCTTTTATCACATATCACATACTATCATCCTAATTAATTGTGATCATCCTATTAAACTACTATTGTTTTTGTATTATTAGCTAATTGCTCTTCCTTTACTGCAAATTCAAGGCTTACAATTTAATATAAATATTTTATGAGTGCATCAAAGTCACCCCAAGTGTCAAACTTAGTTCAACCATGCATTTTTTATATTTTATCTGACAACTTGTAATTTTAGTTTCTTGGTGCATTATATATTTGTAATTTTTTACCCTAACACATAAATGATCTTAAAATTAATTATGGAAGCCTTATTTCTATTTATATTATATAAATGAAATGATTATTTATTTTACTAAAATTGAGCAAGGGAAGGCTAAAATATTTTCTTTTCATAATAAATAGATGAATATGCCAAAAACATGTCATAACACATATCTTTAAATCATCTTCCAAAAGTATCCACACTTAATATATTATCACATGAACAAAGATTACATTACACTTTTTTAATTAGAAGAAAATAATTAAATTTACAATACAATAAATGATGTAGAACCAATAGAAAATGCAATGCTCACAAAGAGGCAATATAAACAAAAAATGTTTGTGTTGTAGTCACATGTTACAAATAATAATAAGCCCAACAAGATTATGCCCAAACACACTATTGATCATTTGAACAAAGAGTGGAATACATCTGAGAAATCAACATAAAAGTCTATCTATACTCACAAAATTAGCATCTTCCATTTTTCAAAATGAAATTTATTTCAATAGGCAAAGCTTGACCAATGATTGTACATGTAGGCGCAAGTGAAGAAAATGAAGTTTGAGTCACAACGAAGCTCCAAAATATGTAGCTAGTAGGTCTCAAAACCAACATAAAGACCACAATCTCTAAAAAGACTAACATTTTTATGTGCCCTACCTCCATCACCAATAAGTTTTGCGTCAAAAATATTGAACTACATTTGAGAATTCTGCCAAAGTGATAAGAAGATAGGATTTAATTGGAGTGAATTCCTCAAAAGGGTGAGATGGGGGAGAGGTTCACTATAATAAACATCACCTCTATTTGTACACTATCAAAGGTGTGGTTAAAGATCACAAAAGATAATGAAAATTATAAATATTTCTATGAAAATGTGTCTAAAGGTGTGAGGGATAGTCTTGAGGCATGGGGAGAGGCCAAGAAGTATTTAATTCCAAGATCGAGCATGTGGGAAAAGGGCATTAAATATTGGAAAAGAAAAAAACTTTACAAACATTGGGCATGTAGACAAAACCAAAAATCATGTCTTATAGCCTCTTTTCTAATATTGCAAAACTAAAAGGGGGAGCTTTGGCAATGAAGGATAACTAATGTCCAATGATGACTTTAACATGAAGAATTTTCCTAGTAGTAAGTTGGGCTTGGGGCTTGGATTTGGATTTTGAAATCTAATCACTAAGCATATTCCACTTTCAATACTTGATACTAGAGCTACACTTGTAATTAAGGAAGATAGATATAGGAAAGGTTGGCAAAAAATTGGCTACAAATAGCTTTAAGTGGGAAAGCACAAAAATTGTAATTGTTTGGCCATTTCTAGGAAATAAGAAAGTTTTCATGGCAAGGGGCAGATAGTAGAGAGAATAATTTAGTTGCAAGTAGTCCTTGGATTTAAATAGAAAGAGGCTTGTCTAAAGGGGACAACTCAAATTGAGACCTAAGATCAGCCCATGTTTTCCAATTAAAACCATTGGGTCCCAGAAGTCTTGAAAAACTTGAATGCCTTTGTTAAAAAGAAATTTACATTGGAGATGTTTTTTAACATCTTGAAGGGCATTGTTAATTTCAATGAGGGGGTTCCACAAAATGGAGGAGGAAGAAAAGCTTTATCCATTAATCAAATATTGGTCAAACCAAGATAAGTTTTTTGAAGCAATTTGCAAGCTTTCCAAATGGAGTTAACAAAAGTTGAACCACTGCAATTTGAATTATGGGGAAAGTAAAAGATTATCATTCGAAATCACTAATGTCCATGAATATCTTACTGTAGCAATTTTCATATGACATAAAGTTAGAAGTTTCCATAGGGAACCAATATCAAAGGCTCTAATAATCCATTTAATTGTGAGACAAAAACCTTGGATGTATAGGTCAATGATGCCAAATCCCCCTATATCCTTTGGTTGAATGCAATAGATCTATGAACTGACTGGCATGCATTTTTATTCCTCCACTTATCCCATAAAAAGATTCTAATTAGTTGATTTAGTTGGTTGTAACAAGATTTAGATGATAGCTTACAAGAAGTAATATACACATGACTAGAAATTAGGATCTTATTAGAAACTTGAATTCTACCAGCCATAGAAAAACCTATTGCTCCAATTCATAAGCTTATTTCTAATTTTATTTAGAACCATTTCCACATTTATTTGAGGGAAACTCTAATACTGAAAGGTATCCCAAAGTATCTTGTAATTACACCATATTTTATCTCTCTCCATTCACATAGAATCTAAGGTAGTCGAGGATGGGGTTGTGTCATGATGAACTCTATTTTTTGCATGGTTATTGTAAGATTTTTTGCAAATTCTACTACTAAATTGGATTAAGATAATACCTGCTCTATTGTTGGAAGATGATGCTTTTGTTTATTTAGACTTCAAGTAAATTTTTAATAGCATAAATACTATTATGAAAATATTATTGATCTGCAAGGATTTGAATAAGGCAGTAATGTAGAGGAGCAGACTTTTTTTTTTTTTTTTTGTGCTCTCTATCCTCAAACTTACCCTATATTTATAAAGAAACCAAAAGACATGTCCTTTCAAAGGACATGTCTCATCTAGGTCAGCCTACACAATTATCCAAGATCGATGTCCTTTAGGAGATGATTTAAATAGTTAACAAACAATGCAAACTAAACATAAATACTACTACTAAATGAGACATAGACAAGGTAATAAACTAAGGGTAATAAATAAACAAATCTTCCAAGAGGATGTTCATGCTTCATCTGATCATGTACGATCAGATATTCAAACCATTATGTTGTCAAAGCTATACATAATTAACACTCCCTCTTAACTTGATAATCATACTGAGAGATAACATATCTAGCAAAATCAATTAAGATGAATGAGCATTTATTGATAACCTATATTTATCTTAATCTTCTAAGCATGTGGTCTCATAGAACATATGATACTAAGTCATATTACCATCTTGTGATATGACTTGTCACTTATACTATTGATGATAGTATTGCATGTAATGCAACACAGAATAAAATCTGAAGAATGATTAAAATTCTTCATTTATCCAAGTTGTGACTCAAAGGTATTGGCAATCCTATATCATGCAACATGATCCTGAGTTAAGATCTACTAGAACACAGGATAAAATTCGAATAATAAATTCTTTCTTTATCCAAGTTGTGACTCATAGGCATAGAAATGCCTACATCGCAAATGATCTTGAACTCATCTAGATCTGACAGTATTTCTCTACTGCTCAACACATTATCTAAGAGATTTTCATCTCTCATAATGTCTTTTATACAAGTTTTCATCATCTTAGAGATTGTCACCTCTTAGATAATGAATACACATGGTGAAGCCCATAATAGTCAATAGCCTGACAATAAATATTATTTATTAATAATTTAAAGAGTACAAATGTTTTATAATTCAACCATACCAAGTCTTTTCCTGAAGTGATCTATTTTCACTCAAGAGAGAGGTTTGGTAAGAATATCTATTGTCGGATATGCAGTACAAATGTATTCTAATTTTACAATATTCCTATCTACTGTATCTCTAACATAATGGTAAGGAATTTCAATATGCTTGGACCTATCATGCAAAACTAGATTCATAAAAAGCTTGATGGAACTTTGATTATCACAATGAATAATAGTAGGATTCATGGGTTGAATAAATATTCCCACAAGTAACTTTCTAAACCAAACTGCTTCCCAGAGGCCATTGCAACTACAATGTATTAAGCTTCTATGGAACTCTATGCTATTGATGACTTCTTTTTGCATATCCATGATATCATTGCTGATCCTAAACTGAAACAACATCCTGAAGTAATTTTTTTATCATTAACACTTCCACCCCAATCTAAGTCTGTGAATCCATGTAAATCCAAGTCAACTTTCTCATATTTGAGCCTAAGGTTAAGATTGCCTTGTAAGTATCTCATAATGTGTTTAATTGCAACTAGGTGAATCTCCTTTAGCTCACACATAAGCTAACCTAAGGCATTAACAACATAGAAAATATTAGGTCTTATATTTATCAAGTACATAAGAGACCCAATCATCTTTTTTTAAAGAGTTGAATCTATGGAGGGTGCTTTTGTATCTGCTTCCTTATGTTTGTGTAGATTAGTCTCCATTGGAGAAGACATAGGCATGTAGTTTCACACTGAAAATATCTTCAAGATGTCTAATGTATACTTCTCTTTATTAAGTATGATGTTGTCATGATTCTACCCTACTTCCAGCCCTAGTAAGTAATGAAGGAGTTCTAAATCTTTCATCTCAAATTCTCTGATTAGATCTTTCTTGCATTGATATATAAGATGATCATCACCTATTATTAGTAAATCATCAACATTGTCATGTCCCCTAATTTGAGTAATATAAGTAAATTATTATGAATAAATAAATATATTATTTCTTAATGTTATAATATATTAAAAGAAATATTGATATATTATTAATGGTATAATATATTATTAAAGAATAAATAATAATATATTATTGATATAATAATAAAATGTTACTAAGGTAATAAGGTAATATTAAGGGTCAAATCATTATTAATAAATCAAATAATAATAATACCTTATAGAGTCAATATAAGACTATATAAATATATTATAATTATAATTATAATAATTATATTGATGAAGTTAAATAGATAATAATAATAACTTATAAAATTTAATAAGTTAAACCAATATTACCACTTATTTATTATAACATGAAGTATATTTTAATTAAAGATAATGATAATATAATTATGATATATATAATAATCAAAAGTGTCTTTTCCAAAGTACAACAAATATTAAATATGAGCATTTAAAATATTAAATATAAGAATATATTGTATGAAAGGATTAAAATATAGTATATATTCATGGTTGTAAAGAGAATTGATGCTTAGTATTAGTGACTATCAACTAATGTGTAAACCCTATTTCAAAGAGACTTTGGCATTGATAAATGGACGCTTATGCATGAAGGATTATGCTTTTTATTTATGGCTAAAGCATAATAAAATTACATAAATCAATAAATATAATTTATAATTATGATTACAAATATTAAATATATATATCATTGATTATCTTATATCAAGTAGATATAATATTATATCAATTGATAAAAACATTAAAATATAATTAAATGATATAATATGAATATATATAAGATGATAACAATATATAATAATATCATTTTCTATTAAATATAATTATCTATATCAATTACAGAGTTCTTAAGAATTATCTTATTAAATGGAAAAATCTTCCCATAGAAGATGAATCTGGGAGAATGAATTGGTTCTCCAATACCTAAATCTTAGATTGCTTGTGGGGAAACAATTTGGAGGGGAGACTGCAATGAACCCATCATACTGATATCATTATCACAAAATATCAATCAACATAGAAATTAGATAATAAATGGGTTCTCAATATAAGAAACATAAACAACCAGCAAGCATTAAGTAGAACACTCATGTATGAAAGTTAGACCTCATCAATATCTGAGAGAGGCAGATATTATAAGCTTCTGATTGCTTTGGTTCAATTATTGCTGCATAGTAAGGATCAATCAAGAATGGTTATGCAACAACCTAAGAATACTGATTAATACAAGTGATAACAAATAACAATTAATCATGGAAGGCATTGATTATACAAATAAACAACGATTTACATATTGAACTAATTAGTTTATTGAAGAGACGAACATCTATGATTTGGAAGAGATATGTCCCTTAGACATTCAAGACATGCAACCTCTTTGATATGGCAAGATATATAATGGATATCAAATTCATTCTTTCAATCATCAATTATTTCTTATTCCCCTTTACATCCTTAATGGTTTAAAAATTTGAGCAATTGCCATTGGCATAAACTGGCTGGATATATATCAAGTTCAAAATCAAGAAGAACACCATTGTTGTAATTTTACAAAGACAAAGTAGAAACATCACCTCATCACTATAAACAATATCAATTATATTTGCATATCCATCAAGATAAATTAGGAGCAACAAATCACCCATTTCTATAAGCAATTGGAAAATATTGTAAAAAGAATATAAATAAAAGGAAAGTCGTAAATAAAGGATGGACCCCAAAAAAGGGTTCATTACAAACATACAGTATCAAGATTACCATATCATCTTTATCCCTTTTGTAATATAGATTTGGATCAGCTTCATTCTTGGAGAATCCTAAGCTGGTGAGATACTTATAAATTCTTTCATATCATGCCCTTAGAGCTTGTTTAAGCCTATAGAGAGAGATTTCTTGAGCCTACAAACAAAAACCTTAGGATTATGAGTTTCAAATCCTTCAGGTTGCTCCAAATATACCTCTTCTATAATCTTTCCATCTAGAAATGTTGTTTTTACATCCATCTGATGTACTTTCCATCCCTTTTATACCACAATAGCTAGGACTACTCTTACAGAGGTGTATCTAGCAATAGGAGCAAAGGTTTCTACATAATCAATTCCCTCTTTCTAAGAGAATCCCTTGGGTACAAATCTAGATTTATATTTTTTAATGCTACTGTCAGCAGCATGCTTGATTTTAAATATCCACTTAGAAGAAATAATGGATTTTCCTTTAGGTCTTGGAACAATTTCCCAGACATCATTCTTAATAATGGATTGGTATTCTTCTATCATAGCATCCTTCCAAGATGTATGTTTAATAGCATCTGAAACATTGGTTGGTTTTGATTTAGATAAATCACTCATGTTTGTAGCACAACTAGAAAAACTTTTGGGTGTTTTTATTTCTCTGAAGGTTACAATTGGTTCAATGACGTCTTGTGCTTCCTTTACTATCTTAATGACCCAAAGTGGTCTTTTCTTTGGATTTTAAGTTTCCTCAATAGTAAGATTTTGAATTTCATCTTTAATTTCTTCAATATTCTCCCTTTGAAACTTAGATTCAATATTTTCTTTAGAACTAGGTAAGGGAGAGGGATCTTGTTGAAATCTGATTAAAAAGATCATTATTGAAGAAGGGAGATTGTTGATAAAGAATGTTTTCAATCATTGTTTTGTCACTGATGTCAAACTTGCAATTTGTTGGAATGACAATTGCTTATAAGATCCAAGGTACTATCACTTAGTTGATTGATGAAGAGGATTTAATCAATAAGATGTAACAAAAGCACCTAAGGGAAAGGTTGAGTTATGGTTTTGTAATGAAGTACAAGGATCAGTTAAGACAATGGTAAAAAATGATGTATTGATAATACACTTGAAGATACAGAGATTGGCCATACTTGGAAACTCTAGAAGAATAAGTTATAACAAAACTATTTGCAAAGCTTGACTAAATTCATTAGTGGGTACCGAGCAAGTTAGTTCATGCTGAGCAGATTATTAATAAGTATCAAGCAAATGCAAAATCTAGTGAGTGACGAGTGAAATAGAAGGTGCCAAGCAAGTTCAGGTCTCAAGCTAGACAAAATATAATAGATGCCAAGCATCAGTAAAACTTAGTTGATGCCAAGTGAATCCACAGTAGGTGTCGAGTAACATAGTAAGTGTTGAGCATCAAAAAGTCAATAGTGCCAAGCTGCTACATTATTTGAAATGTCAAAGATTTTCCAAATTTGAGCCAACAAGTTTGTTACCTTGAATTTTGTGAACCAGATGGAAGATAAAGATGTTGAGCTGATGGCACAAAATTCTAGGTTAATCATTTTAAAGAAAATACAGGTGGATTCTACAAGATTTTTCTAGAAGAAACAAGATAAGGGGAAGATACATCATATCTTACTTAATCCATTTGAACCAAAAATAAGAGTGGGAAGATTAGAGTGGGAAAATTATTCCAAACTCCTATTTAAGGAGTTACAAGTCAAGAAGCAAAGAGGGAGAAGAGAGAGTGTGTGGTGTTAAGGAGAAGGCATCGAGAGGGAAGAATAGAGTATAGAGACTCTGCTTCGATAGGTTTCCACAAAGGTGATTACATTGGCACAATGAGCATGAAGACTCAAGGAGACAAAGCTTAAAAGGAGGACAAGATGTCAAAGTTGTAGTGACTAAAAGCCAAACAAATTGTGAATTGAATTGAGATCCGAAATTTGCAAGTTATGTCATGAGTTGTATCAGATCAAAAGCCCTTATTGTTATTCTCTAGCAATTGTATGAGTTAGGGAAAAATCCTATGAAGATAGGTTGGTTTAACAACCATTTTGTAAATCCTTTAATAGGGTGACATTCCAAGTGAATGTTCTAAAGTCCATTAACCAGACTCACTTCTAACAGGGTGGTTGAAATCTCTTAATCAGATCACGTTTGACAATGTGTTTTGTAGCCTTTAATAGGGTAGGCCTTTCACAGGGCATCACTTTAGAAGAGTGAGAAAGGAGTCCCAAATTGGGTTTCCATGTTAATAATTCTATTATGTGTTGATCTTTTATGTCTTATTCTTGCATGTTGATTTATCAGTAACTTGCTAAGAAGAATGTTTAACTTGGATGCATGGTTAGTTTAATGGACTCACTATACTTAGTGAAAAAGCTTTATTAGGAAATTTGGACCTTGAATAATTGATTCACCCCATCCCCCCTCTAAGTTATTCTAAAGAATTTCTAATAGATCTTCTAAACTTAGAGCTCTTTTGAATGCTAAATCTTCTTCAAATATTACATCCCTACTAAATTCAATATTTTTTTGACCAGGTATGAAAATCTTATATGCTTTAGATGTTTCACTATACCCAAAAAAAATCTTTTTCTCTTGGAGGGTTCTAACTTAGTTCTCTTTTCTTTTGGAACATGTATACGTACAGGGCACCCAAAAATCCTAAGATGACTTATATTAGGTTTAACCTTAGTAAAGACTTCTTTAGGAGTTTTATCTCTAAGGTAGGAGTGAGGACTTTTGTTTCGTATATATAAAATAGTACAAGAGCTTTATGCCCAAAGATAATATTCTAAATTTTGATCAAATATCATGGCTCTTGTTGCTTCTATAATTGTTCTATTCTTCCTTTCTACTAGACCATTTTTTTGTGGCTTATAAGGAATAGTATATATTCCCTCTTAATTCCTATTTCTTTACAAAACTCTTTAAACAAATCTAAAGTATATTCCTCTCCATTATTAGTCCTAAGAGTTTTAATTTTGTGTTCTGATAAGTTTTTAGTTAAGGTTTTGAATTCTTTAAATCTCTTAAGGATTTCTTATAATTCTTTACACTTTAAGAAGTAAATCCAAGTTTTCCTAGAGAAGTCATCTATAAAAATTATATAGTAGCAGAATCCTCCAAGAGAAGGAAAACAATAGGTCCACATAAGTCTGAGTGGATTAATTCCAAAACATTGTTAGTTTCTTTAGTACTATCATGAAATGGACTTTTGGTGTTCTTACCTAGAGTGCATCATTTTCATATGCTTGAGTGATCTTTATTCAACTTAGGTAAACCAATTACCATCTTCTTCCCAGTCAATAAGATTTTGAAATTTAGATGTCCTAATCCTTTGTGCCATATTTTGTTTATGTCATCAAATTCATAAATTAAGGCTTGAATAGGTTGACAAATTTATGTATTTAATTCATACAAGTATCCCTTTCTTTGACCAATCAACTTTAATTTCTTAAATAAAGAGTTCTTAGGCTAGGTCATTACTTTACCATCCATGAATGCAACATTATGTCTATCATCTTCAAGTGTTGTAACCGATATTAGATTCTTTTTTATTCCTGGTACATAGAGTACTCCTTTGAGATGTAGAGAACTACCTAACTTTAATTTCAAGGTGCAATTCCTAATTCCTTTGAATAAATGAGTAGAATTATCATAGATGGTAACTTCACCATTAAATTCTTCAAATATATAGAGTCCAGTGCTTCTTTGTATCCTATAATGTGTTGAGATGATCCACTATCAATTACCAATGCTTTGCTTGATACTTCATTTGATAGTGTAGAATACAATACACGACTCTTAGGATCATAGTTATCTTCTTTCCTAGTAATGTTTGTATAGTATAATTGCTCCTTTATATTCTCAAAATAATTAGATCTATAGTGTCCAAAATTTTTGCATTTTTGCATTTTATTTTGGATAGATCTTTCTTAGGTTTGTCATTTCTTTGATTACCCTTTTTCTTCTTGAAGTGCTTCTTCTTACCTTTATAGGAATTTGTATTGAGAACATGAAGTTCTTTATCTTCAATTTTCAATCTTCTTGCTTTCTTGAGTTTCCTAGATTCTTCTTGCAAACAATCTCCTTTAAGTCTATTAAAGTCTAGAAGATTGCCCCTAGCACTTGTAAGGAAACTCAATTGCAGAAACAACTTCCTACACTAATCCCTTAAGGAAAGTATTGTGCAAATTCCTGTTAAATCCTTACAATTTTAGGTTTGACATTATATAAATAATAATATTGTAGTCAACCATGAATATAGAAAAAAATAGAGAAATAAAATACATAAATACAAAGATATGTCGATGGGGAAAAACCTTTCGGTAAAACAACCCCACCCGTCCAAAACTTGTATAATGTATTATCTTCAACACAAAAGGTTACAAAACACTTGTAATACAAGTTCTTTCAGGACACGAAAGACCAATTCAGTAGCAACCAACAATACACTTTTCACTTTCTCCTAAATTTGCAACCCTAAAAATGTTTATATCATGTGCTTTCCATTTTAGGGAAACTTCTAAAGAACATCTGTATTAGGGTTTTACCATTCTTCAAAAAAGTAGGAATCCAAAAAAAAAATTGAGGTGATGCCCCAAACCCTGCATGCTAGATGGAGACATGAGTGCATAGTACTTAATGATCAATTGCCACATGTCTTCACATCTTCACCCATCATCAGATCTTCCAGAGATAGCTCTTATGCATCATAGGAATCTGTCATAACCATTTCAACCATGATCTCCTTACACACAATTCAAGATGCTGACACATACAAGCAGAGTGACACATCAACATGACAACTAGAGATGTACACTCACACTTAATTACATTATTTGCAAATATTAAGAATAGGAATTATCCAAGGTTGAGACACCTTATTCCTAATAACACCTGCTCCTTGTGATATAGTTTCCCATGAATCAAGAAACCCATCTATAGCCATAAGTGTTAGTTCCTTATCTTCAATTATGGTTCCTATACTTGTAAGTTTGTCTCTTAGACTATCCACCCTTAGAAAGTAAGAGTTCATAGATTCTCCCTTCTTTATCTTTATATGATTTAGTTTCATTTTTAGTGCAAGGGTTCTAGTCTCATTGTTAACCTCATATGCGTTTAATAATGCATTCATCATATGAAATGTTGTTTGATGTTTCATTAGCATAGGTACTATTTCATTCTTTACTCCATCTAATATGATCTGCATGGCTTTCTTGTTTCCTTTACTCCAGATAGTTTTATTAGGTTCAATAGTAGGTTGCTTGGATGCTAAATCAACAAATTGTTTCATATCATTGTCTTCAAGAATCATCATAATTTTAAAATTCTAAGCAAAGAAGTGTTCTTTCCCATCAAACATGTCCTCGAATCTGATTGTGCTTGCCGTTGAGGATAAAAGGATGTTGCTAGATATGAAAGTCTGATTGTCAATTTGCAGAGCCTAGGTTCAACTACCAGAGCTTTGATACCAGGTAAGATTTTCTACAAATTCTGCTACTAAATCAGATTGAGATAATATCTTCTCTATTGATAGAAGATGGTGTTTTTCTTTATTTAGACTTGAAGAGAATTTTCAATAGTGTAAATACTATTCTAAAAATATTATTGATCTGCAAAGATTCAAATAAGGCAGTAATATAGAGGAGCATACTTTAATTTTTTTGTGTGCTCTCTATCCTCAAACTTACCATATATTTATAAAGAAACCAAAAGACATGTCCTTTCAAAGGACATGTCTTATCTAGGTTGGTACATACAATTATCCAAGATCAACATCCTTTAGGAGATGATTTAAATAGTTAACAAATAATGACAACTAAACATAAATAATACTCCTAAATGAGATGTTGATAAGGTAATAAACTAAGGGTTGTGAATAAGAAAATCTCCCAAGAGGATGTTCATGCTTTATTTGATCATGTACAATTAGATATTCATACCAATAGGTTGTCAAAGTTATATTATAGCCTAAAATTGAACAAAGAAGGTCCAAGGTTTGGAGTATATTAACAACTTATTCTGCTGAATTTTGGATGAAAAACATGTTGTCATTAAAAAATGGGAATTAAGGGTACTTTCATTTTTGGGAAGTGAAATACCATGAATAAGTATGTTATTGTGTGCATGCTGAAAAAGATAGCCAAGTGCATCAACAATAAGAACATGTAGGAGTGGAGCTAGTGAGAAACATTGGCAAATGAATTTAGGAAAGAAAAATGGAAGGGATAGAGCACCATTTATAACCACTCTAGTATTCACATTTATGAATAATATTTTAATATGCATACAAATTTTGGGACCAAATCAAAGCCAATATATAATTTTAAGAATAAACGGCTAACAAATACAATCATATGCTTTATAAAGTCCATGTTCATAATAAGAGAATCTTGAGTAGATTGTTGGTCTTAGTCAACCATCTTCCAAGCAAGGACAATATTGTCTAGAAAAAACCTTCCTCCTAGAAATCTGATTTGTTATAGGCTAAAAAATTTCATGGGATACATGATCAATCCTCCTTTCTAGAGCTTTAGAAATAATTTTCTAAGAGGTGTTAAGGAGAGTTATGGGTCTCCATTTGATTAAGAACATTTTAATCTTTACCCTTAGAAGCAATTTTAATCATTCTTGGATTATAGCGTTTCCCAAAGATAAAGCTTCAAATCCTTCTTGATATATTTTATAGAAATAATCATGAATGTGGGCCCAAAGGGTTCTCTAGAATTTTACTAGATGTTTGTCAATTCCTAGACTCTTTTTTGAGGCCATCCAAATGAGTGTCTCTCTAGATTCCATTATTGAAAGTGGATGATTAAGACATTTGCTACATTCAACATATATTTTTATATGAATGCAACCAACAAAACCTTCTTCAGGTATAGGTAGAAAGATGCCATCTTTAGCAACATAAGTAAAAGGATTCTTAAAGTACTCATCAAAGGTATGCATGATATCATATTGACTAGTTCGTGAGTTATCATCAACACCTTTGATATGAGGAGTATTTTCAATCTTATTCTTATGTTTAAGCTATTGAACTAAAAAATTGGAACCCTAGTTTTCATCTTTAATACACTAAAGTCAAGCTCAAATATGAGCCCCTCTACCTCTTTACATAGCTATATTACACAATATATCCTTAGTGAACCGCATTACTACAAGCAGACATCATGAGTACATTGTAGGCCAAAAGTGAGTCCCCATATTAAATTATACTTTGAGGGATTTTTCAAGTATGTATTATTACTCTAAAATTCTCTTATCATAGTCTTGAAGGAAGGTTGTGCATTTAGCAATCATTTTTCCCACCATCTGATGGGTATGTGCAGGATCATGGTCAACCAAACTATGGCCTTAAGTGGTAGTGAAAAATTAGCAAATCAGGGTTATGTCAACTTGACACATAATTTTAAAGTGGTTCTGGACTTTATATCAAAAATTCGTAAGAAAATAATCCGTAGGAAATTCAATATAGTTTCTAAACTATTAGGCCTTATCTGGAGAAAAAAATATTTGATTGGTCAAAAGTTTGGATTTTAATGCAGTACTACAAAAATTTCAGAGCAAAAATAAAAAGTAGGTGTATTCTGACTAGCTTAATCAAAATCAAATGATAATATTTTTAAATATAATTATAGATATAAAAAGTAGACTCATGCCTGGGTGTGACGCATATTTTTGGATATTTTTATTCCAAATAAATAGTTAAATATGAATTTTCTACTAAAAATTTTTCAAAATAAAAAAACTCATGTGTATGACCATCTTAACAAATTGAAAACTTTACCAATTATTTTTTTTCCTTATACTAGGTGAAGCATAGAATGTGATGCAACTTTTGGATTTAAAAAATGTTATACCGTTTGAAAGTTATAGCTATTTTTCAATCAGTATGTCAATTAGCACTTTATAATCATCTTCATTGAAAATTAACTAATAAATACTTATCGAACTCAGAATTTGACAGATATTATATTGATGGAATCTTGAGAGTGTTATAAAAAGACCCTTTTCATTTCATTCAATTTCGATGAAAATAACATTGTCAAATGGCTACTCGAAGTCTTAGTGTTAGTGAAACCCTTCTCAAACACATTTTTTGGGATGACCAAATAGGTTTGGTAAATACCAAGCCTAATTGGATACCCAATTTCACCCAAATTAGATACCCAATATGAAATTAGGTATTTGATTTCTCTGAATTTTCCAATTGGGAGGGAAACTAGCCACATTGGAAATTTTGGAGGGAAATTTTATAGGAAACTTTTAGAGGGAAATTTTAGAGGGAAGTGTGGACATTATTATTATTATTATTGCATATGATTATGATTATTATTATTAACTATTATTATTATATATGATTATAATTATTATTATATATACTAATATGTATGATTATTATGATGATTATTATTAAATATAATATAGTTACAAATATTATTATTATTATAACTAAATATAATATAGTAATATATATGATAAATATTATTATTATTAAATATATAATCTAATAATATATTATTATTATATTAAAATATATAACATTATATTATTATTAAATATAATATTGTCATGAAATGCGTCGAGAGGGGTCATAGATTAACCTATGATCCCTCTCAACAGATTAGAACCAACCAAATGGGTTCCTAGGGGTCCTAGGGCCCCTAGGGACATATGTTGTCATGAAATGCATTGAGAGGGGTCATAGGTTAACCTATGACTCCTCTCGATGCATTCAAACAAACCAAATATTTTCGTAAGGGCCCTAGGGCCCCTAGGGACATATGTTGTCATAAAATGCATTTATAGGGGTCATAGATTAACCTATGACCCCTCTTGATGCATTGGAACCAACCAAATGTGCCCCTATGGGTCCTATGGCCCCTAGGGACATATGTTGTCATGAAATGCGTTGACCTATGACTCCTCTGGATGCATTAGAACCAACCAAATGTATCCCTAGGGGTCTTAGGGCCCCTAGGGACATATGTTGTCATGAAATGCATCAAGAGTGGTCATAGGTTAACCCATGACCCATCTCGACGCATTAGAACCAACAAAATGTGTCCCTAGGGCCCATAGGGACATACGTTGTCATGAAATGTGTCGATAGGGGTCATAGGTTAACCTATGACCCCTCTTGATGCATTGGAACCAACCAAATGTGGACCCCCAGGGACATACATTTTCATGAAATACATCGAGAGGGGTCATAGGTTAACTTATGACCCCTCTTGATTCATTCAAACCAACCAAATGTGTCCGTAGGGGCCCTAGGGCCCTTAGGGACTTATGTTGTCATGAAATGCATCAAGATAGTTCATAGATTAACCTATGACCCCTCTCGATGTATTAGAAGCAACCAAATGCATCCCTAGGGCCCCTAGGGACATTCGTTGTCATGAAATATGTCGAGAGGGGTCATAGGGTCATAGGTTAACCTATGACCTCTCTTGATGCATTAGAACCAACCAGTTGCATCCCTAGGGGTCCTAGGGCCCCTAGGGACATATGTTGTCACAAATGGGTCGAAAAAAGTCAAAGTGGATTTTGAAATGCTTTTAGACATTCTCAAACTCTATTTTTTTCACATCGCCACTTTTTGGCACACCATGATCCTACACATACCATGATCCAACTATTCCTAGTTTATTTTGGCTCAAATTTTCAAATCACTAGGAGGATATCAATGCAATCTTAACTCTTGAAATGCATAAAATTTCACCTAAAAGGGAAATAATTGTAAATGATGGTAGAGTTTGAAAAAAAAACAAGTTTTTTTATATTAGAAGCTGGTCAAAGAAGTGGTAGAGAATTGTAAAGTGCCAAGTAACCCCTCTTGGGAAAGAAGATTGGGGTAGTTAGATCATATTTAAAAGTGGTCCTTTTGGTTCAATATTCTTGAGGAACCTTCACAAGAATTGTTCCAAATATGCCAATGAGGCATTTGGAGGTAAGGAGTAGGTCAAGAACACCAAGGAAGTTTCAAGTCAAGATCCAAGCTTTACACTCAATATTTGTCAGTCGGGTTAGGAGGTCACAACTTTGATTAGTAAGTTTCTATGCCATATTAAATTATCCTCCCAAGAGTCATTAAATGTTAGGAAGGAAGGATCACATCTAATTCTAAATGATAATTCTATCAACAAGAGATTAGGAGCTTAAATAGAGAAAAAAACCACAAGCATATCATTAATAAAAATAATAGTCCAAACACAATGGTACTTCCTAGGATCAAATTAAAATGCAAGAATGTGTTTGATAATCCATGAAGAAAGTCCCAAAACCATGCTACCAATACCATATGTATGAGCAGTATGTAAAAAATAGGTCTTATGAAAAATAGAGGCAAGGGTGGTATCTAAATGAATTTCACCAACTTTCACTTCTTGGAGCATAATAACATCAATATGATTTTTTAGAATATTTTGTTTGACATGATATTCATGTGCAAGGGGGGTTAGTCCCCACATCTTTCAATTCTTCACTTTGTATGTTATCGGATGAAATCTGGGACTATTTCTTCATCTGCTTGCAAAACACTAAATTGGTTGACTAAGAGAGTGTCATGAATAACCACCACGGGATCTGGTCCAAGGGGGATGTTTGTGGACACATGATCCATGGGCCTACAAATAGAAAATTGAGAATTATTTTTCATCGAGCTAGTTGGAAAAGATGGATATTTATCTTTCTTTATGGGCCTAAAAATAGTATATTGAGATGAGTTTATTATTGGGTTGCTTGGCTTAGATTGAAAATTATCAACAAGAGATGGAGAGTTACACTCAAAGAATAAAGTGTTTTTGCAAAATAGAGATTCTTGTTTTCATTTTGAGGCTCTATAAAATGATATTAGCACTATTTCTTTATAGGAAAAACTTCCAAATTTTATTGGTGAAGGAGTGGGAGAGGTAGAATAGGGAGATGAAGTAAGCAAGTTGGTAATTGGAGGGGCAATGTGTTGGGGAGTACAAGAGGGAAATGTATAGGAAGGTGTAAGAGTATCATGAGAGTTTTTAAGAGTTGAATAAGAAATAGAATGAGAGATTTCTTTAGATGGTTGAGAGGGTTTAGTTTTATGAAAGGGGAAATTGCATATAAGGTTCCCTTCTCTTCGACAATCAAAAAATGTATTTGGTTTATTGAGATAGAATATGTGTTTTTCTAACTCAATGCTTGGTCTAGTTGACTTAATTATGTTTGGAAGAGGTAAGGTTAAAATCATCTTAATACAAGCCCTTGTATGCAAGCATTGCGAGCATTTACTTGCCCATTTATCAAAATATTTTTTACACTAAAAGTGTACCAAGTTATTATATAATACCTTGAAGAAAGGGGTGAAAACAATGTTGAGAAGTGGAAAAACACCCAAATGAGGTATAATATCTTCTAGATGGAATTTTAAGTTCTAAACTTGCATATAAAAAAATTGTCCACATATAATGTTGGGTCCATATGGAAGCACAACTCAAACATGGTAACGATCAACGAATGTTAAATCTATGTAGCCTCTACCTAGACCCCTAAAAGATTTTATTACCAAACCTATAAATTCATACTTAATCCTTTCCCATTTGAAAAAATCCTATTATAAAGGAATGCAAAAATACTATTATGAAGGAGTGCCACGTAGAAAAAATAGAATAATTACTTTTTATTTACACTTAGAAAATACTTCTATTACATCATCAAGAAAGGTAAACGAAACCACTTTACCTTTTGGTATTCTACAACACCTAGGTTTGATGCTAGTGAAACTATAATGTTGAAGTGACATCCTAAGCTATCATTTTCTTATTATAAGGTTGCATTTGAGGTTGAAAGTAATGGGTTCCCTTTCGTTGATGAAGAACTTACATTTTCCATGTTAGGTACTAAACTGGGTGTGGGGGTTAAGAAATTTGTTCCCTTGGCTTTTTCTATATCATCATCGCCTTTCTCACTTCTCTTTTTATTCATATTTCATGACTTTATTTTAAGTGACCAGTGGGCTATAACAATTACCAAATGGGCTAAGAATTATCTTGAAAAGATTCTGGTGCTAATGATCATAAACTAGTCTACAAGCAGTTTGGGTTATGGTTCAAAAAATTTTGTTCATTATTTTTCACACTCCTTATTCTTCCTTAATGTAGTTAATTCATACTATTTGTTACATCTATAATTTGCATAAACTCTTAGTTATTGTGCAGATCTCATTGTAATTGATCTCACCATAATTTATGTTTTGTGGTGATTTTAGCAATGATTCTGTGCATGTTATTTTGCATGTTTTCTTTAGGGTGGTTTAGTTTCTATGAAATCATGTTTAATGCTTATTGTAATTCAATCAATTTTATGGAATGCAAGATTCAATTTTTTTATTATGGAATGAGAATCTGTGTTTATTCTCATCTTTGATTTATTTATGAATTCTTGCAAAGATGTATGTATTATTTGCCTAGCTAGATCTATATAGCCATTGTTGCAAAATTTTACATGGTGTTAGAGCCTAGTTTTTAGGCAAGAGAGTATTTTTTTTTATAATGATTGAAGATTAGAGCTTTCAAGAATGGAATTTTCAACATTTATCTTTCTTATACCATTCACTTATTTCAAATGAAAGCCACCAATGTTGCTTAGTCCCATAGGCAGAGGCTTGCATCGAAATGTCATGTCATCAAAGGTTGGACCCAATTCTACATCAGACATAGGTCAAAATCATGCTCTCTTCACATGGATCTTGTCATTCTTTTCTCTCTAGTGACACACTCCTTTTGTGTATCTATCATGCCTCTTGGTACAAATTCTTTCTTGGTTCCATAGTTAATCAAATTTATAGATGATTGACACTTGCGTTTTCATCAACATTTTATTCTAGCATGGTTGAGTAGTGTCACTAGGGTCACTTATAAAGACTCATGTTTCATCTAAATCCTTAAATGATAGATGTTTTGCCTATGTTTTCCATCTATACTTTGAGGGAGCTATGTAGGTTATTGTCAATTGTATCTTTGATTTGATTGATATGTGTTTTACCTATGTTTTTCATCTGTTCATTGTCTGAGTAGTGTGATTGGGGGCACTCATGTGGATTGATCCTAATCTTCATCTTGGTTTTGAAGGAGGTTCTTCATTCAACACTATAGTGGTTATGAATTGATAGATATCCACAATATTTTTCATGTCATAGAAGAATTTCTCTCTGTAGATTTTAAGGGGGGTTTGTAGATTTTCCCTTTTATCTCCTTTCTTTCATTAGCTTCTATTCTCCTTAGTTAGAATTAAGGGGTGGGGGATTAGAGTTAGTTAACTCTATGTAATGCCCTGCCAAGAGATCCAAAGAATTTTACTAAATTTGCCAAACAATTTTTTTTTTAAACATGAAAGATAAAACCATTCATAACATTTGCAGAAGCAATAGCAACAATTCAAATGAAAATAAACATAACATATATACATAACAGGCTACATTCTTTAAAGATCCTTTAATGTTGTATCACATCTAAATTAACTATTCATCTAACATCTCATCCGTATGAAATAAAAATGATACATCCAATGTACTTAAACAATATACAAGTGTCCTTTTGTAATTATATTTTAGTTTTGCTCAATCATCCACTGTACATATCACAGGGTATGAAAAGCTTAAAAGAATAAATATCGAAGTAAATAAAGTACATCATCATCATCTAATATTAATCCATGATGCAATAACATAAATGAAACCACATATCATACATGATACATCATCACAAAAGATATAAACATCCATCACAAAAGATAACCATATATCACAAACATAAATAACTAAGTGCACGGTTCCTCCCAACTATAAATAGCATCATTAGACCATCGTGGATCCTAGCCATCCCTCTGTGCGTTACATTCCAAAGCACCGAAGAGATCATCGGTATTAACATAGTAGGAATGCCACTCCTAAAACATCCTACTAACATGCAAAATAAAACATAATAAATCATCAACTAACATATGCAAAGTAAAGAAAATCATCAATCTAAGAAACATACCAGTAAATACATCCATCATAAGGTATATTATCTATCATAATGCTACAAGAACATAATGAAGAATAAATACCAACCAAGGATACTCTAGCCACGGTGTCTCGGACGGATCTTAAATGATAAGAGTGAAAATACACTACCACCCGACCGCGTGGAACCTAAGTGGTCCACTCCCACCGTGTTGAGGAGATAATCTCAAGTCCCACATAGGATATCAATTCACGAAGCACAAATCTCTATAAGTTCAAAAATCCTAAAAGTATACTAACTCAAAGGTTTCATCACACAAAACTAACATCTAATTCCCAGAGGCACACAAAGACATGTAGGAAACCTACTCTGCAAGCAGAAAAGTGTCATCGCATTTATCACGTACAAGCTACCCTGGTAGTTACCTAAACTCCATGGATCCATACTGATCTCATGCGGCCACTACTATCCTCTCATACTGACAAGGCATACTACGGAATGCACGGTCACAACCATGCATTCTCACTACTCCCATCCTAGCCTGTACAAGCGCTCAAGGCATGGGCAAGAACCAAAACAATTATCTTTTTAGGTTCATTTAATCTCTATTTAGTGTGTAAATGTTATCACTTATTAACCAAACTTACAATGAGTTACCCTGGCAGCCACTTAGGGCCCCAGTCCCCATTGCAAGCCACTTCCCGACACTACAAGTAGATTACCTACCCTAAGCTCATGGAATCATAAATCTCAAAATCATAAAAAATAATCCATAATAAAATCATCAAATATGCATAAAAGCATCAAATATCCATAATAAGAATCATCAAATCTTCAAGATAAGAATCATCAAATCTCCATGAGCATCTAAAAAAGCATCCATAGAAAATCATGACCACAATAGTTCTCTATTGGAAATTGAAGGCATCACTGATAATTATAAGTATCAATTAGTTCTCAATAACCAAAATATATCTCAAGATAAATGGTTCTCAACAAGCAACCAAGAATATCTCAAAATCATACTGATTGAAGACTCCAAAATGGTTGAGTCAAACATGTCACAACATGACATCATCAAGAAATAAATCCACATTTCAGTCCCATCATGGCGACTAGAAAGTAATCCAAGGATAACTGATCGATGACTCAAAAATGATTAGCTCAAGCATCTCAGATATATATACATCTCAACTTCACACATGAAGGCTGAAGAACAAATACAAACATTTCATAGAGCATACGATCACATAACCATGGTTGGGCTTATAAAGATCGAGACCAAATAAGATCAACATGCCATCATATCTCATAACCCCCGAGCCTCTGGTAACATCTTAAGACTGGTCAACACTAGTCAACTCAAAACCCAAAACAAGAAGCATATAGAATACACGATGCAAACACATGTTTTGGTTTTCTAAATTCACATAGTTGAATAATGCGTAGGGGTTTTTAGTTTTCTGTTTGCAAGTATACTTTCAAGTGTATAAAGTTATCATCATTTGACCTACAAGTCAACCCAATTGTTCCCTGATAGCATTACCTTTCCATTATTAAGAATTACATTCTAAGAATAATTTAAGGATAAATATTCACTAAACTGATAATCATTGACCTTAATTAAATTGTCCTTTATATTTAACCATGATACATATTCTAATTGATTAACCTCTCAACTTTTTTTAAGATCATTATTCGTTATATTATAAGAGGACCAATTATCATTCTTCAAATAAAATATTATAACTTTATTAAAATGATCAATTACATCAATCAATTAACATAGGTCCATATTCTAATAGTCCTCAATTAAATATTACTAAGTCTTCACCATCAAATATCTAAGGTCATCATTCAAGTCATAAGAATAAGACCTATTAACTTGATATCAATATTTCTACAATCTTATTAAAAGAATTATATCAATTAAATCTTCATTACTTAACTTAATTGTTAATTAAATCTAATTAACTCTCATTGATTGATTTAATTAATAATTACATAATCATAGCAACGTTCCAATTAATATCAGTTGACTAATAACTAACTATAATTCTGTATGATAACTATAATTCAACACTCAAAAGATCATATTAATAATTTAATAATAATTATTGAAAATCTTAAATGACCATATTCCTCATCTTTCAAAGAATACCAACATTCCCTTAACAAATTTGTATTATCATTAATCTTTTCAAATAAGACTCTATCGCACAACTTAATTATTAATATCATAGTTATAATATCAACTCAATGAATATCAATTGATTAAAAAATCAATTATAATCCAACTCCAAAATTTATTATCTTTTACCAAACTTCAATCAATAAATAATCTCCACTAAATTAACTCTAATCAAATTTGTTGATATTTATTTAAACCATTATTTATTAATAGTTTACTAGTCCTTAAAAATATTAATAAATAATAAACTCCTCAAACTATACATACTCAATCTATAGAATCCTTCCATAAACTCATTAGTTAATATTTGGCTAACTCTTAACTCCATTAAGGTATTCAAACATATTAACCAATAACATAATAATTCAGTCTTAATCCAATATCATTTAGAGTTTCTAAATTTAAATCAACATAATATAAATTATCATCTTACAATTATTTAATCAATATTAAAATCAACCATTAGACTCCATTTTCTAATTGTTTTAATAATATTTTGTCTATATAAACGTTGTTTGAAAAGAGATCCCTATCACAAACCAATAAGACTCATTGTAGATTTTAACATGAATAATCTCCAAATTCTTAACATTATCATCTTCATTAAACAACTCTAAAATTGTTTAATATATATTAAATAGTATTCAATATACATTATAAAAAGTCCACTATATAAACTATATTTAAATCTCTTTTCTTTTAATTTTCTCTCATTCATTTACTTAGATTGACTAGTAATTAATTACACTTCTTCTACTATTAATTAATCTTAATTAAATTTGATTTAATTAGATTAGATAATAAATCATATAAAACTAATACATATTAATAAGATTCTAATAAGGGAAGATTTCAATAATATCTTTAATTCATTCCATGCTTTGATATATTATTTTTGTGAAGTTAAGCATAAAGAACTCTTGGTTATTGGAAATGGAGAAATATCTGTTCTTGACTAAAACAATCTCAGTACGACGGCCATATCTCCCTAATGAACTGTTGGATTGGGCTGAAATTTAAATATGTTGGAGAGGGCCAAGTTGCGCCAATTCTGACTAGAGTGATCGAATAAATTTGATCACAATAAAAAGTTATGAATGACTGAGTTCGGGTCTATCCAAGGGGCAGCAACAGGGCAATTTGTGATGAATTAAAAAATTTCTCTTAAAAGGTAATTGTTTTCTAAATTTATCCAATAATTTCACTAATGGATTTGGCCATAAATCTTAAAACCATTTTCAAATCTATTTCAATTTGATTCTTAATTCGAACCCAAACCCGTTTAGATCTAATTTCTTTAAATCCATGCATATAAAATTCTCAAATAAATTTAATTGCCCAAATTGAAAATGCATACAATAAAAATGTGAAATTCCTCAGAAGACATATGGAAGACACGAAGAAGACAGGAATGCATGATGCAGCAATAACATAAGAAAAATCACAAGAATCTACCCGGATTCTGATGCTAATTTGCTCTTTTTCAGAAAACTCGCAGAGCAAGCTCCCTTCTTCAGAGTTCTTGAATTCTCCAATGCTCCAATTGCTTTCCACCCCCTCTCTAAGCTTCTATGAATGCCTGAATATAAAGAGCTCTCAAGAAACCTTTGGATTGCTTCTTGAAACCGCTGAAAGGTGTCACCTACTAAGCATGAGTCTTTTCCAATTCTTTTTTGATGAGTCATAGAATTGTAGACACCTTGTGCTTAATTGATGCACTAACCCCCGTGTTGTTGACACATGTTAATTCTCATGCAAGCTTATAACTCCAATTTACTTTTTAAATAATCTCTATTTAAATTTTATAACTTTCATTTTAATTTTTATAACTTTTATTATTATTATTTTATTTATTACTTTATTATTATTTTATAATTATTATTAATTTTAATTTCTAGTTTTCTTTTATTTAATTCCTTTTTCCCAATAATTCACATTTAATTAATTACAATCAAAATATCAAAGATCATGATATTTTATTAATTTTCTCAAATAAATAATTTATTAATTAAATCTATTTATTAAGACTTAATTAATGAAAAATTCACCATAGATCTCCAAGATAAAATATGAAAACCCATCATAGAACAAATCATACAAAATAAATCTAAAGGGTTAAAAATCACGAAATATGTCATCCGACACATTCGGTGGGTATTCAACTCAGATACTTATCCTAATTTTTCAATTATGACAAATGGCTCAAAGGGTTGGGATTTGGACTTGAGAATTTATCTCCCCTCTCTTATCATTGAGATAATATGATAGGGTACGCTCATCCTGGCAATTCAGAGAAGTCGATACCTGGTACCTGTAACCTACATAAAAACCATGCATGTACAAACACAATATATACTAAACTAACCAAACAATGGTAGGAAGTGGTGCATCGTGTAGATCTCGACTAGCAGGTGACTACGACTCCCTTTCTTAACCACATCAGACACGCCATACAAAAGAAAATATGCAAGGCAAACACACACACCATACACATGCAAGTATGGGGTAAGTATCCATAAGAAAGCAGATATGATAATAAATCATCTTGCTAATCATCATTAATAATTGAAAACAATGTAATAATCATCATCAATAATTGTGAACACTAAAAATAATCATCATACATACATGAAATGTAGAGTCTAAGTAATCTCATCACATAATAAACTGAATCCATAGCACAATATCTGATAATCTCAAAAGAATGCTGCTAACCAACAACATAAAACTAGTTCTAAAAGAGTTCAGCAACGATAACAAAATGTGAACCAGGGGCAGGCACTACACTCTAACTGTTCATTACATCCTTAATTTATGGAAACTCTTAGTTATTGTACAAATCTCACCGTAATTGATCTCACCATAATTTTTGTTTACTAGTAATTTTAACGACGATTCTATGCATGTTATTTTGCATATTTTCTTTAGGGTAGTTTAGTTTCTATAAAAGCACATTTAATACTTATTGTGATTCAATCAATTTTTTGGAATGTAAGATTCATTTTTTTTAATCATGGAATGAGAATCTGTGTTTATTCTCAGCTCTGTTTCATTTCTAAATTCTTGTAAAGATGCATGTATTATTTGTTGAACTAGATCTATGCAGCATTGCTACACAATTTTACATGGAGGGATCTCATTGGGGATATAGTTGTTATGCTAACACCCCCCACATAATGGACCTGGATACAACCATTTATCATGTGGGATTTGCACCCACTACATACCATGTTGGTGATTAATTCAAACTCTAGTGCACTTTCATGCACCATTGACCACTCAAGTCCTTCCATGCACCATCACTTATGGTTTAGTTTTCCTAAGTATTTTTTGTCGAAACTAAGATTGTTAACCCAACTAACCAAGCCATATTCATGATATGTGATCCTTGATTCCTATAGTTTACTTTAGTTATTTTTGCTTCATGAAAGGATTGTTACCTTAACTTACTCTTAGTCGATGGAGTAAAATTTTGTATTTATGCATGATGTATATTGATTGAATCAATCAATGAATAATAGAAATTAGTTCATTTTTCTAAATCTCTTTTTTTTCTCTATTTTATTTATGCAACTTTTTCTTCTTTCTTTCAGCAAAGATCTTCAATATATTTCACAATATATGTGATATTCTACATGGTATCAAAGTACAAGTCATCATTGCGAGTCCCTCAAGCCCTTTGACCCTTTGCCCATGTAGGCTTCAATTTTCAACATGGTATGTAGCGGGGGCAACTCCTACATGATAAATGGTTGTATCCGACTCCATTGTCTATGTGTGTGGGGAGGTGTTGGTGTAGCAATTATATCCCCAATGAGATCCCTCTACACCATCAGTATGTGCTTTTGGTGTGATGGAAAATTCTACACATAACACTTGCAAAATCCATGAATACCTCTAAAACATTGAGCTACCTACAAGCATTCTTATGAGTAAGAAAACAAGCATCAAGTTAGCATACATCTCAATCTATGTTTCCCTTCCTGATATACACAACTAATAAGATACACTTAATAAACCTTAACCAATAAACTAAAGATTACAATATTTGACCTCAACAACTACTGATGTGCTTGTATTTTATAGCAATAAACTTGCATGTGACCATAAAATGCTATGATGTAAACCATGTGGATAATACCTTGATATATTAGAAAAACATGTCCCCTTCATTTTATTGCCAATATTAGTATTCTATTTTTTGGTAAAAATTATAGTACTAAATATTTTTTAAATGTGGAAACCCATATTGAATATTATCTCAATCTTATGAGCAACATATAAAGTGACCCCAAGATTCGTGATCCTTATGTTGTCCCTAGATCTGTTGGGTGCAACACACATAATACTAGCATTTACATCATAATATCATAAAAGGTAAACAATGCACCTTTTCATATCACATCTATTAAAAACAATCATTTCAAATATGGGAATAAGCTTAGTTAGTGTAATGGCAACAATTTCATTACCCTACAAATTTTCCTTTTTTGGACCCGTCTAGGTACTAATTTTGATGACTAGCATAAAACCAATCTAATTCTTGTTAGTCTTAGAAAATAACTCGAACCTTAATTAATTTTGACATTATATATCTTAAGACCACATGGTTTATATTTTATGCATCCATTACTCTTTGTCAATTCCATTAATCTAAAAAAGAACTTGATTTAAATTTCTCATATGTGGATTTGACCATTAAATATGCAAACTAAAATTCTAGAATGGGATCAATTCAATCACGTTCTAGTTTTTTGTTACTTGCAAAATTAAGCAAGAAATATTGAAACTATATGTTAGAGGATTGTATAAATGAGAGAACCTAATTCATGATCATTTAGAAGATATCTAGAAGGTATCTACAACTTATATAGAATAACTCGAGTGATTTAGAAAATGTATTAAAGTGACATTATGCATTAATCATTGGCATAATAAATTATTTCATCAACCCATCAATGTATGACTTAACATTTATACATGACTAACTAGGGTTATTACATGATCTCTTGGTATGTTTTCAAGATCTTGTCAAAAATATTGAATTAGATCCAAGAGTTGACCAAAGGAGAATGCTTTCCATTAGAAAATAGGTTCAAATATTATTTAGCTAAACATAAATATAAGGATAATTCATAGGAAAATTGAATTGCATGGAAAATATTAATTTCATGCATAAAGTTAATTAGTTAAGAATATCATGAATCTAAAATTTAGGCATAAAAGTTAGTAGTTTATAAGTTTGATGCAAGAGCATCCAGAGGTATAAGGGCAATCCTGTGTCAACAAAAAAAATGTACTTAGACTTAGTTTTTGTTTCATGTGTTTTCATTTTTGGATACCCATTTGGGTCAAATAAAGGTTCCAACTCTCACAGTTCCACTATCAGTGTTCTAGGATAGAGTATTTGAACACCTTGGGATATGTGTAAATGCTTGAAAAATAGGAGTATGTAATTGAGCTATCATTTTAGTGAACTAGAAAGTGTAAATTGGTCAAAAGATTGTAATTGTAATTTAGAGCATTCCAGAAAAATAATAAAGTCGAAAGGCCCCACGGTTTGAAAGTTATTGCAATTTTTTGGTTTCTGAAGACCTCCTAAGAATGCTTCAAAGTCAGGTTAGGGGCATTAAATGACCTCAAATAGGGCCAAAAAATGGGGGACAAGCAATGCTTGTCCATAGGGCTATAGAGCACTTCGAGAGCTTTTCGAAAATGTAAATGGTTTGTCAATCAGAGCTACGGTTCAAAAGTTATGCCTCCCGAAAGTTCAATTACCATTTCTAGATTCTTTTAATTTTGTACCAACTTCTAATGCAACTTCTAGAGCCTTCTATTTGGTCAGTGGATGCCAACTAGCACTTTCTATAATGCATTCCTAATCCTTAACCCTCCGGAGTCTATTTAAGAACATTTCTGGCATTGTAAAAGGCAGTTCGGAGTGGAGTTTGAGAGGCTGTACTAAAAGGAGACATTATCTCCAAATTTATACTATTGTAATCCCTTAGGGCATGTTTTGAATTCTATTTCCTCTGTACTAAATGTATTAGCATATTCTCACAATTAATAAAATTACCCCTTTCATGTTGTGTCCATTTGGTGCTTGGGTTGTGTCTCCATCAAGTGGTATCAGAGCTAGTTTTCCTGAGTGTATAGACAAAGCACCGACTGTGAGGCAGTTTGCAACAAGACTGTGTGGTTGTGGGTTTGAGTTAAGAAGATGCCTCCATGAAGAGAGGGTGGTGGAAGGGCCAGAGCTATTAATCTTGAGGAGGTTAGAGCCCTCCAAAGGTAGGTTCAAGCATTGCAGGAGGAGCTCCGTAGAGGAACAAATATTACTGTAGGCGTCGAAAGTGAGGATGACAATGAAGAAGAAAAAATTCGACCAGAAGGGAAATTTCAAAGGGAAGTTCTGAATCAGGCAGAGGGAAGGATTTTTAGGGCCATTACTAAGTTTGGGAAAAGACCTACAATTGATGTGGGTGTATTTTCAGGAAATTTGAAACCAGATGAGTTGATTGATTGGATCAATGAACTGGAAGAGTACTTTGAGTATGAGGATATCAGGGATCCAGATAGGGTTAAGTTTGCAAAAGCCAAACTAAAAGGCCATGCCAAAATTTGGTGGCAAGAGGTTCAATTGAAACGAAATAGAAGAGGAAAGGATAATATCACAAGGTGGGATCGTATGGTGGACAAATTGAAGAAGCAATTCATTCCTGTTGACTACGAGCTTGATTTTTTTAAGAAGATGCATGGGTTAAAGCAAGCTAGAAAATCAGTCCAAGAATATACAGAGGAGTTTTACTGACTCTTGATTAAAGTAAGGCATGTAGAAGAAAATAAGGAGAAGGTTTCTCGTTATATCAGTGGGTTGCGACCTAGCATCCAAGAGGAATTAAGTTTGGTAAGAATGACTAGCATTGAAGAGGCATACCAATTTTCCCTACAGGTTGAAGAGAAGCTAAATAAAAAGTTTGAAGGGAGATAAAGAGGGCGCAGTCAAGGAGGAAGGGGTAGTGGTAGGTCATCTGGAGGCCAAAATGAAACCCAAAAGAAAAATGAAGATGTGGGTACTAGTAGGAACCAGAGGAACGAGGGTTTCAATCGCTCCCATGATCAAGACTTTGGAAATTAGAGAGGAAGAGGTAGAAGATGTGGACAAGGAAGAGGAGGCATCCATGGTACCTATTTTCATTGCAATGAAGAAGGTCATCGTGCCTTTGAATGCCCTCAACGACAAGGAAGGATAGATAGGAGAGCTGAGGGTCAAGCTAGGGTTGCTCATGTGGAAGAGGATGCACAATCATCACATTTAGAGGATGCAGAAAGAGGGGAGACTTTAGTAAATGAAAGGGTCCTACTAAGTGATGAGATTGAACTAGGACAAAGGAGGAGTTTATTCCGTACCAGATGCAAGTGTGAGGATAAATTTTGTAATGTGATCATTGATGGTGGTAGCACTGATAACTTAGTGTCAGAGGAGATGGTCTCTAAGCTGAAGCTCAAGAGGGAGAAACACCCCCAGCCCCATCGGATTGCTTGGGTGAAAGATGATCATAAGGTCCTAGTAAGTGAACAATGTTTAGTGAAATTCAAAATTGGGAGTTACCATGGTAAAGTTCTCTGTGATGTTATTCCAATGGATGTTTTCCATTTATTGTTGGGAAGATCATGGCAGTTTGATAGGCATGTAGTACATGATGGTCATGCAAACACATACTCTCTAACAAATGATGGAGTTCGCCACAAACTAAAGCCCATGAAAAAGGAAGGAAAAAAGGTATGTAGCAGTGCTAGGATTTGTCTTGTTGATGGAAGGAAGTTTTTAGATGGCATGAAACATCAGCGTATGTGCTATGCTTTGATTCCTAGGAAAGATAAAGAAGGTAGTAGTGAAATACCACTTGAAGTTTCAGCTTTACTAAGTGAGTTTGGAGATATCATCTCTGATAATGTTCTAGAGGGATTACCACCAGTAAGGCAAATCAGTCATTAGATAGATTTAAGCCCAGGAGCTAGTTTGCCTAACAAGGCTGCTCATAGGATGACTCCTACTGAAACTAAGGAGCTAAATAGACAGGTTCAAGAGCTATTGAGAAAGGGTTTGATTTGGGAGAGCCTGAGTCCATGTGGAGTACCTGCAGTATTGACACCAAATAAGGATGGAGAATGGAGGATGTGTATAGGCTCTCGAGCTATAAATAGGATAACCATCGAGTATCGATTTCCTTTGCCAAGAATGGATGATCTTATGTACTATTTAAGTGGAGCTTAGTACTTCACAAAGATAGATCTCAAAAGTGGCTATAACCAGATATGGATTCGAGAAGGAGATGAGTGGAAAACAGCCTTCAAGACCAAGGAGGGTCTGTATGAGTGGTTAGTCATGCCCTTTGGATTGACGAACACCCTAAGCACCTTCATGCGACTTATGAATGAGGTACTTAAGAAGTTCTTGGAAAAATTTGTTATTGTCTATTTGGATGATATTTTAATTTTCAGCAAGACTTTGGAAGAACATTTATTGCATATTCGTAGTGTCCTTGAAAAGTTAAGGGAAGAGAAACTGTTAATTAATCTGAAGAAGTGTATCTTTGCAAAAAGGGAGTTAGTCTACTTAGGGTTTGTTATATCACCTGAAGGTTTCAAAATGGATCCAGAGAAGGTAAAAGCCATCTTGGAATGGCCTAATCCAAGGTCTGCTAATAAGGTAAGATCATTTCATGGTCTAATTAGTTTTTACAGGAAGTTCATTAAGAATTTCAGTGGCATATGTGTACCCCTGACTGACACAATAAGAGGGGATAGAAAATGGATTGCAGCAGCTGCGAGAAGTTTTGAATTGCTAAAGAAGGTGACAGAACAACCTATGTTGGCACTTCTAAATTTTAGAAAGGTGTTCTAGGTGGATTGTGATGCAAGTGGCAATGCTATTGGGGCTATATTAAGCCAAGAAGGTAAGCCTATTGCATATTTTAGTGAAAAATTGAATGATACAAAAAGGAAGTATTTTGTTTATGATCAAGAGTTCTATGCAATAGTTCAGGCCTTAAAGAAATGGAGGCATTATTTATTGCCAAAGGAATTTGTTTTGTATACTGATCATTGGGCATTACAATACCTAAATAGCCAAGGTAAATTGAATCAGAGGCATATGAAGTGGGTAGAGTTCTTGCAGAGCTATACATTTGTGTTGAAGCATAGAAGTGGAAAATCTAACAGGGTTGAAGATGCACTAAGTAGGAGACAGTTGTTGGTTACAGTAATGCAGGTTGAAGTAGTTGGGTTTGATGAACTCAAGAATCTGTACCCTAAGGATCTTGATTTTGCTGAAGCATGGAAAGCTTGTAAAGAGCATGTTGCTGTAGACAGAACTAAGTGGTTAGACTATTTGATTCAAGATGGTATGTTATTCAAGGGCAGTCAATAATGCATTCCAAGGAGTTCCATGAGGGAAAATTTGATTAAGGAGAAACACAGTGGAGGGATGGCAAGACATTTTGGTCAAGATAAGACCATTGTCATTCTCAAAGAACATTATTGTTGGCCTCAAATGTCACAGGATGTGAAGAAGTTTGTATAGAATTGCCAAATTTGTCAAGTTTCCAAGGGATTTAGTCACAATACTGGACTACATCAGCCATTGCCTGTTCCATCAAAGCCATGGGAGGACATAAGTATGGATTTTGTTCTTGGATTGCCAAGGACACAAAGGGTTAATGACTCAGTATTTGTGGTGGTTGATAGGTTCTCCAAAATGGCACATTTCATTCCATACCACAAAACTCATGATGCTATCCATATTGCAGACTTGTTTTTCAGAGAGGTGGTACGACTACATGGTCTCCCAAGGAGTATAGTTTCTAATAGATATACTAAATTTGTAGGGTATTTCTGGAGAACATTGTGGAAGAAGTTGAGAACAGGCTTGAAATTCAGTTCCACACATCACCCGCAGACTGACAGCCAAACAGAAGTGGTAAATAGAAGTCTGGACAATTTGCTGAGATGTTTAGTTGGGGATAAACCCAAGGGGTGGGATTTGATTCTACCACAAGTAGAGTTTGCTTACAATAACTCTATAAATAGGAGTACTGGTAGATCATCATTCCAAATTGTATATGGAAGTAGTCTAAGGACTACACCAGAATTGATGAAGATAGAGAAAGGGGAGAGGACAAGTGCTAAAGCTAAAGAATTTGTTGAACATATCAAGCTTCTACATGAGGAAGTCCAGGCACACATTACCAAGATGAACCAACAGTATAAATTTAGGGCTGATCAAAGGAGAAGACATAAGGAATTTCAAGTAGGGGATCTAGTCATGGTACACTTAAGAAAAGAATGATTTCCAGCTGGTACTTACAACAAGCTGAAGATGAAGAAATTTGGCCCCTACAAAATTCTGAAGAAACATGACTCGGGAAATGCATATGAGGTGGAGTTGCTAGATGGAATTCACATTTCTCCTATTTTCAACATTGCAAACTTAACAGAGTATCATGATGATGGTGTAGATGAGGAGTTGATGTTAGAACCATGTCCAATTCCTACTTCTAAGAAGGAGGAGACAGAAGACATTCTAGATCATCGTGTGGGCAGGAGTACCAGAAATAGGCAATATGAAGAGTATCTGGTCAAGTGGAAGGGACGGTCAATAGAGGAATCAACTTGGATATTAGCAGCTGAGGTTTCCCATTTGGGATTTCCTCTACTATTTATAAAGTGATAGGGTCACTTTTCAATCTACCCTGGGTGTCTGATGCAGGAGCATCCAGAGGTATAAGGGCAATCCTATGTCAACCAAAAAAATGTACTTAGACTTAGTTTCTATTTCATGTGTTTTCATTTCTGGATACCCATTTGGGTCAAATAAAGGTTCCAACTCTCACAGTTCCACTATCAATGTTTTAGGATAGAGTATTTGAACACCTTGGGATATGTGTAAATGCTAAAAAATAGGAGTATGTAATTGAGCCATCATTTTGGTGAACTAGAAGGTGTAAATTGGTCATAATATTTTAATTGTAATTTAGAGCATTTCAGAAAAAGAATTAGGTCGAAAGGCCCACAGTTTGAAAGTTATTGCAATTTTTCCAGTTTTTGGAGATCTCCTAAGAATGCTTCAAAGTTAGGTTAGGGGCATTAAATGACCTTGAATAGGGTCCAAAAATGGGGGATGAGTGATGCTGGTCCATAGGGCTATAGAGCGCTTCGAGAGCTTTCCAAAAATGTAAACAGTTCGTCAATCGGACTACGGTTCAAAAGTTATGCCTCCCGAAAGTTCGGTTACTATTTTTGGATTCTTCTAATTTTGTGTTGACTTCTAATGCGACTTCTAGAGCCTTCTATTTGGTCAGTGGATGCCAACTAGCACTTTCTAGAATGCATTCCTAATCCTTAATGCTCCGGAGTCTATTTAAGAACATTTTTGGCATTGTAAAAGACAATTTGGAGTGGAGTTTGAGAGGAGGTACTAAAAGGAGAAATTATCTCCAGATTTATACTGTTGTAAGTCCTTAGGGCATGTTTTGAAGTCTATTTCCTCTATACTGAATGTATTAGCATATTCTCACAATTAATAAAATTTCCCCTTTCCTGTTGTGTCCATTCGGTGCTTGGGTTGTGTCTCCATCAAAGTTGGTGTCTAATAAGTTAGACATTTTGACACATAGATACATAAAAGGTTGTCATACACATAATTAAATCAACATCAACCTTATAGAGAGTAACATTTATTTATCTAAGTGTCAATCTATAGCATATTATGCTAAGTGTCTAGCTTAATTGGAAAAATATTTTTATGGTAAGCATGAGTTCACGTGGTCTAGTGTCCCTTGGCCCATGTTGTACTAAAAGACATGTCACACCAACACTACCACTCATATTAGTTTTTAATTGGCATGTGAATCTTATATATTTGGGTAGATTCAATCTAGTAATGTTTTAGCCTTATATTCACATTCACCTTGAAAATGATATATTTAAACCTATAGTAGATGAATGACAAATACCTTTGAGACCTTGCTAGTGGAAGGGACCCTCTTTTGATAAAGCCTCTATCTTATTTAATTATTTTAAAAATATCATTAACATATGGAAAGGGTCGTGCAATAACCCTAACATAAGATTGTGTTTTATGTCATTTTGATGTTGTTTATTTTTATAAAGATTATGCAATGTAAAGAGTTCTAGAATATATAATCTTGTAGTTGCATGGTTTTTCTGTCCAATTCATAGATATCTTTTAAATTAGGTTACATCCTTCATAATGACCTAACATACATTCTAAATACTTTGAATACATTATTGTTCAAATTAGCAAGTAATCAAAAAGTTGGAAAGAGCTCCATTTGGTCCCATAATTTTAAGTTTCAAACACTGAAGATCAAATATACCCAAAACAAAATTTGAGTCAAATCATTTCCAAAATAATTTAATTAATCAAGAGTGATGTATCATAAATATAGTCTCATATGATTCACACTATCAAAATTAAACAAAGCTTGAGTTATTTATTAAAATTTCCATAGAAATATTGTACTTTAACATTAAAATTATTATAGGAAATTCAATGCATATACCAAAATAGTTTATTATTTTATTTTTATTAAATACAAAAGTAGAAAGAAAATGACATGGGTATACATGTTTTCATCATTGCGATGAGATAATGTCTCCTTTAGGGGAAAATACTCAATAGATGAGCTCACTCTATGATGCTGCAAAATAATCTTTATACTCTTTTTAACTTAGCCATTACTTGTAATTGCTATATACATATATTAATTGTATGAATAAGAAGCATTCAATTGTACAAGTACATAAATGAGTCAATCATATGACCATACATAAGCTAATTGATATCATATGTCTTGATATGAACATGAATTGATATAAACTTTTCATTTTTATACTTTTAACTAATATAATTAAGATAATTTTTTTGTAAGTACATTATTCATACTCAAAATCCACAAAAATGTTATTTCTTTCAGATGAAATATTTATAGAATTTGAAATAAATGAGATTAGAATGCATAATTATGCAAATCCTCTTCCCTACTAGATAAATAAATTTAAGAAAAGCAATCAACTAATGTACTGGTAAATTGTGATGCGTGGAATTCTCCAACCAAGGCTAGAATGACTGGTTGGTTGATAATGGATAGTCAAAAGAGTTGTGGAAATGCTGGTCCAGCAATAACTCTCTATCAATTATGTCAAAAGAAACCAACCTAACAAAGGACGAATCTATTCTTTAGAAAAGCAATAAATCTGCGTTCAACATTATTTAGATTGTGCAGATTCAACACACAGAAAGCAGAGCCATTAAATGTTAATGGGCTCTTTTGAGTTGGCCTTCAGAGTACCATTAATGTGATGCAATGGTTTCAATTTATTTTATTCCATTTATTTGAAGAGATTTGAATACTTGTTTGAAGAGATTTGAATGCGTTTCAGATTAGAAAGAATTGCTTAATCTCATGTAATGCTTTATCAATATATTTTAAGGATAGAAATCTTGGAAACATATGAAAAAGTGAGGTATGGTTTGTTAGGAAAAAGGAAAACCAAAAAGACATGTTTATAATTACGTTTCAGATGGGTAAATAAAGAGAACCAAAAAGTTGAGGTAGTTATTTATAGGACATTATATTAACAATATTTAATTCAAAATTATAAGCATTTTTGTCAAATTAGTAATATATATATATATATATATATATATTTTTTAACAATTAGTAATATTTAAATTAATTTTCAACATAGACTTTGAAAAATGTGATTATTCTATTTTGTGTAGTTTTATGTTAGTTATATTAGTGATGTTATTTTCAATAGAATTGTATTTTTGTTATCACAATAATGTTGGAATTCTTTAGAATAACTGAGAGGGGCTTGAATTAGTTATCTAAGGTCCAGATATATAAATAAAATTTTTCATAGCTTAGTGAACCCATATACATAAAACCTTATTATGCATGCATCCATTAGATCATACAATGCTTTAAACTTTATAGGTTACTGTCCTAGGCCAAAACATCTTTGCAAAAATGCAAATATGAAACATAATAGATTCAATAACACATTTGGCATAAAGATTTTACGTGGAAACCTAATTTGGGAAAAACCACTAGTAACATGCTACTAATTCTCACTCTTCTAAAGTGATGCCCTATAAAAGGCCAAACCTATTAAAGGTTACAATACACACTATTAAATTTGACCTCGTTAGAGGATTTCAATCACCCTATTAGGAGTGAGCCTTGTTAGAAGATTTTAGATCATTCACTTGGAATGTCACCAGATTAAAAGATTTACAAATGACTATTAGGTCAACCTTAATCCAAAGGATTTACCCTAGATTGATACAATGATTAGAAAGTAATAGTAAGACTTGATCTGATAACAAATTACAACTCACTTGTAGATTATAGATCTCTATTTCAATTCTCAATTCAGCTTGGCTTTCACACACTTCAGCTTTGATAGCTTATTCACCCTTCAAGCATTCATACTCTTAAGCCTTCCTAATTTGTACGCCATTAGTAGGCTCTTCTGTTTGGCCACTGAATGAAGCAATACCCTAGACTCCTTGCCTTCCTTAGGTTTTCACACATGACTATCTTTGCTTCTGACTAACTCTCTCTATAAGTAGAGATTTAAGATCTTTTTTAATTTCACCTCAATTGTCCATTTTAGGGTTAGGTAGGATTAGGTAGGATATAATGGATCTACCCACTTTTCTACTTGGTTCTGTTAGAAACTTCTTCTTCAATCTTTCTTCAATTTGTCACAAAATGGTTTACCTTGAATTCTATGCCACTAGCTCATTATAGTTATCTTCCACATGCTTCACACAATTTAAGATAATAAAATAGTTGACTCTAATTCATCAAATCTACAATTTAACATGAATAGTGGCACTTGACATCAATATGTTGTCAGTCAACTTCCATATTGTTCTTCCACTCATCTTCCACTAGTTAAGTTGGTAAACACAAAAGTTAACTGATGCTCAACACCAACTAAACTTTACTCAACTTACACTATGTTCACTCGGCATACACTAAATCTTTACTTTGCTTAGCTTTAACTAATTTTTTGCTTGGCTTGCACCAACTTTTCTCTACACCTACTATGCAGTCGATCAAGATTAAGATACTCAATTCTTCTTACTTGTTGTTCTAGAATTAATTAGTCCATCCAACCTTTTTAGCCTTAAGTAAATAATCAATGCACTAAATCATCACTATCTTAATTGATCCTTGTACTCATTTTTCATACAATAACTCAACCTTTCCTGTAGGTGCTCTTGTTACCACATTTGATCAAAACCTTTTCATCCATCAAACAAATGATAGTACTCAAATCAACTAACCAGTTGTCTTATCAGTAAGTAGTAGGTTTGACATCAGTGAAAAAACTAAGATTGAAACATATTCTCATACTTGTATCAATCTTTTCTCAATAATCTCCCTTTTGGCATTGATGGAAAACCAATACCAACAACAATACCAATTTTTTTTTTTTTCTTGTATTGAAATCTTTCCCTCTATCAACAACTTTCATCTTTTGTATAGGTTACAAAATTTTGTTTTGATCAACTATTTATGTCTGCTTTGTTCTTATATCTCCCTCAATACTTTCTCCCTCTTACTAGGTACATGTATTTCTTTTAGTCATTTTTTCATCTTTAGTAAACATTAGATATACTATCTCCCTTTGAGTAGATATTTCATATTTCTTTTTCCTTCTAAATTATTTCTCCCTTTACTATTTCTCACTCTTTGACAACAATGCCAAAGACTTGTCATCTCAACATGTAGATGTCACCTTACTTGTAATTGATCTTCTAATTTAGTTTCTTCATTAATTTTTTAGTTCCTAAAGTAATATCTACTACATCAAGTTGTAAGATACAACATTCAACTTGGTTGATGTAGGACACTACTCATGTTTCTTAAGTAGCTTTGGATAGGGTTATCACCCCCAATTTACCTCTAAGATACTCATGAGCATCCTTAGATAAAGCTTTTGTGAAGATACCAGTTATCTTCTCTTTTGTATTCACATATTCCATCTTCACTTCTTTGTCTTGAACTATCTCTCTCAAGTAATGATACTTGATTGGAATGTGCTTAGTCTTTGTATGCATTATAGGGTTCTTTGATATATTTATAACACTTGTATTATCACTATAAAGTATTAGAGGTTCAATTATTTCTTTTTTCATACCTTTGAGTAGTTGTTTGATCCATATAATATTTGTACAATTTACTATAGCAACCACATAGTTAGCTTCTAGGTGACTAGCCTCTTTCCTAAGAAAAATTCTCCTCCACTAGTGTTATTTCTGTCATCAATGTTTCTAGCCCAATCAACACCAGTGTAGGCTCTCAAGTCAAACATTTTTTTTTTTTTTAGTATATACCATAGACTTTTTTTCCTTTTAGATATCTCATAATTCTTTTAACAACCATCAAATGATTCTCCTTAAGATTAACAAAGAATTTTGCAACAATCCCAAGAGATAATGCAATGTTAAGTCTACTAGGTACTACATATTGCAATTTGCTAATCATAGACCTAAAAAATATTTGATTCACATCAGTTGAATCATTCTTTAACAACTGTGTCCTATCACCATAGGTGTGTTAACTAGTTTTGAATCTTCCAATCCAAAATTTTTCAATATTTCCTTCACATACTTAGACTGAGTGATGTATATATCATATTTCATCTGATATACTTACAAACCAACAAAGAACTTGATCTCTCCAAACATAGACATCTCAAATTCTTTCTTCATTTCATTTGCAAATGCCTTACATAATCCATCTTGACCTCCAAATATGATATTATCAACAAAAAATTCAGCTAGTAAAATACCTTTACCTCTTTTTGTCTTTATAAACTGTTGTTATCATTAGTCTTGTCAAATCCAATTTTCACAAGATAATTATGAATCCTTTCATACCATGTTGTTGGGGCTTTCTTTAAACCATATAAAGCTTTATATAGTCTACATACCATGTTTTCCTTGTTAGCATCAACAAATCTTTCTGGTTGTTCTATATAGATCTATTCTTCCAATATGTCATTCAGAAATGTAGATTTCATATCCATTTGATAAACTTTGAAACCTTTCTATACAAAATAAGAAAATAGAGTTCTTACTCCTTCCAATCTTGCAATAGGGGAAAATGTTTCTCCATAATCAATTTCTTCTTCTTATGCATACCCCTTGCAAACTAATCTTGTCTTATTCCTTGTGACTTCACCATTTTCATCTAACTTATTTTTGTACACCAAAGTGGTTTCAATCACATTCTTATCATCTGATCTAGGAAGTAGAGTCGATTTCTTGTTCTTCTCAATCTATTCAATCTCTTCTTTCATGGATTTACTCCAGTCCACATTTTCTAAGGCATCTTTCACTAACTTAGGTTAATGCATGCTTAGCAAACATGTATCACTTTTTAGGTTTTCCCTTATCATTGGTGTAGCATCTCTATCTCCAATAATTTTTTCGACAAGATGATATTTTTTTTACATACTTTGACAATCTTGGTTCTTCTCTACTTTCCTCATTAAGTTTGTCAACTTCTGAATCACTATGTACTTCTTTATCAGGCAATTCAACATCTCTTTCATGTATACTAATCTCAAAATCAGAATGTGTCTTAGCTTTACTCTGCAACTCGGCACCTAAATGCAACTCAACATTCATTTTATGTGACTTGATAGTCACTAAAACTTAATGTTGATTTGTAACTTGGTTTACAACATCTTCATCAATAGGCATACCTTCATAAAAGTATACAAAATATTTGTATTCCTTTGGTTCCTTCATATGTTTTACCTTATGTACCTTTGTATATTCATCAAACTTCACATTTGCACTTTCCACAACTTTGTTAGTTTTAGTATTTAAACATTTATAACCTTTACTTCTTGTGGAATAGCCAAGGAATATAACTTCTTCACTTTAGCATCTAATTTACCATTCCTAAAATCTTTAAGAATATAACATTTGCTTCTAAATACCTTAAAATATTTTACATTGAGTGAGTATATTGGAAATCTAGTTGAAAAGTTCATTGTTTTTGAAGATCAAAGAGGGAGATTGTTGTAAAAGAATGTTTTCAATCATTGTTTTGTCATTGATGTCAAACTTTCTATTTGTAGGAATGATATTTTCTTATAAGATCCAAGTACTATCACTTAGTTGATTGATGAAGAGGATTTGATCAACAAGATGTAACAAGAGCACCTAAGGGAAAGGTTGAGTTATGATGTTGTAATGAAGTGCAAGGATCAATTAAGACGATGATCAAGTAATGTATTAATGACATACTCAAAGATACACAGGTTGGTCACACTTAGAAACATTGGAGGAAGAAGTTCTAACAAGGTTGATTGCAAAGCTTAAACTAAAATCATAAGTGGGTGTCGAGCAAGTTAGTTCAAGCTGAGAAAATTTTTAGTAGAAGCTGAGTAACAGACATTTCTAGTGTGTGCAGAGTCATCTTCATGTGTGTAATGACCTGCCAAGGGATCCAAAAAAATTAACCTAATGTTTCACTAAGTTACTAAACATTCTTTTTTTCTTTTTTTTTTTAAAGTAAGAAAGTATAACATACACATCAAACACATAGTAGCGGAAGCAATAACATGTAATCATCAACAAACATACATCACAAGTTACACCTTAAGGATCCCAAGACGTTGAGTCACATTTAAATTTAATTAATTCTAAGTCTAACAACTACCACATACATATGAAAGAATAATCAGAAAGTCCAATGTCCATAATATACATTTGTTTCGAATGCCTCTTGGCAAATTAATTTGGAATGCTCAATCATCCACTGTACATGTCACAGGGTATGAAAGGCTTAAAAGAATATACATATGTAAAGATAAAGATACATCATCCTCAAATCCATGATACAAAGTACAATAAAATAAATGAAATCATCCACCATACATGATACATCAATACATCCATAATGATAAAACATCCATGAACAGAATGAAGGTAAATGCCAACTAAGAAAACTCCAGTCACGGTGACCCCGGAACGGATCTCAATGGTAAGAGTAAAAAAGCACTACCACCCGATGGCGTGGAACCTAAATGGTCCACTCCACCATGCTGAGGAGATAGTCTCAAGTCCCAAATAGGATATCAAAACCTATAATCATAAATACTCTCTAAGTCCAGGAAATCCTATAAGTATGCTAACTCAAAGGTTCCTAAAAAGATCGACATCTACACCCAGAGGCACCACAAAGACACGTAGGAAATCTACTATGCAAGCGAGAAAGTTTCATCGCAAAAGTCACGTTGGAAGTTACCCAAGCAATCCCTTAGGAATCCCGGGTCCCCTGTGATCCTGCGACCACTAGTATCCTCTTGTACTGACGAGGCATACTATGGAATGCAAGGTCGTAACCAAGCATTCTCTCTACCCCATCCTAGTCTGTACTAGCACTCAAGGCATGGGAGAGAACATACAGTTATCTTATTAGATTCATTTAAGTCAGTATTTAGATGAGATGTTTCCACTTATTAAAACAACTTACAATGAGTTACCCTAGCAGCCACTTAGGGCCCCAGCCCCCATCACAAGCCACTTCTCGACACTACACATAGATAACCTACCCTAGGCTCATGAAATCAAAAATCACAAATATCATCTCAGCCCTATACAAGCGACTGGAAAACATCAAATGATAATAATAATGATCATAACAGTTCTCTAGCAGCAACTGAAGGCTTCAATAATAAGTCACAATATCCAATGGTTCTCTAACGAGAAACCAACAAGTATCCCAATAATAAATCACAATACTAATCGAAGACTCCAAAATGGTCAAGTCAAAACATGTCACAATGTGACATCACCAAGAACAATTCACTTAAAAACACCTCAGCTTCACACAAGGAAATTGGAAAGCAATAACAACCAGTAAAGACATCCATAATAGAGCATAGCATCACATTACCAAGGTCAGGTATAAAGACCGAGAACAACTCACCATAGCATCACATTCACAACCCCGAGCCTCTGGTAACAATCTAAACTGGTCAATACTAGAACAACCCCAAAACACAGAGAACACATAGAAAACATCAAAGTCTCACAGATTGGATTTGAAAGTATATTATTGAGTTAAAAGTAGAGGATTCAGTTTATAGATTAACGTATGTTTTAAACAGGTAGAACCTATAGTTCACCTTTACAAATTATCCCGTTCCTATCTCCAAATGAATCGCATAATTATCCCTAATTGATTTCAAGTCAATATCCTAAAACAATCTAAGGGTAATAATTAAATTATTAATAATACTTGTTGATCTTTAATTATAATAATCTATGCTTTCATTAAAATCAGTATTATAATTTTAAGCTTGTTTTAAACAAATTCTCGATTTAATTAATCTTAATTAAATCAAACTTTTAATAAAATAAATTAATAATACAAAAAAGAACCATATTACATTTATTAATAATTTATTTATTTATAAAATTATTAATAAATAATAATATAATTTAAAATTTAATATAGTTTAATTTAAATAATAATCATATTAATTAAAACAATTTTTAAATCATTTAAAAAAAAAATCAAATAACATAAAGTAAATCGCAATTTACTTTTTTTTAAAAGAAAGGCGTGTTTAAAGGCCCGCCGTCCTGCCTTACCCTGCGGCCGCAGGTGTTACTGCTGCCGTAGATAGCAATACCACCTTCTGCGACAACGTGGTTGTGGGGCGTGGGAAGTGGTGGCCCCGCCCCACTCCAATATATATTATTATATTTTTTTTTTAAAAAAAATTCATCTTCTTTTTAATATAAAAAAAATTATGTTTTATTTTAAATTAGTTTTGTTTAATTTTGTTAAAACAATTTCTTCTAAAGGAAATATATATATATATTTCTTTTAATTTTGATTCCCACAGTATTGTATTCTAGTAAAAGAAATTATAACAACCATATTTTTTTTTTTCTTTTAAATCTAGAACTTTCATTTTTTTAAATTCAAACCCTTACCAAATTAAATCTTAATTTCTTAAATCTAGAAAACAAGGGTTCTAATAACTCTTCTATTCTCCATGGATACAGAAATGATTGATAAGAAATTAATAATTCACAATATTGAAAAGTTAAAACTTTCAACATAGAGAATTCGAATTTACAAACCCCAGACACGAAGAAGACAGGAAAGGATAATTGTATATTTAATCAATGATAAAAAACACAAGACCCTACCTGATCCTGATGCTATTATGCAATCCCCAGGAACTGTAAGAGAATTCACTCCTCTTCAATAACCTTCTTCCAAAAATCTTTCTTGGTATTAGCCTTCCGAAATTCGCTTCCAAAATTTGTCTCCCAAAAATTCCCGTCCAAATTTGTGTCTGCCCAAAAATGAACCCCCAAAGTTGTGATAAGAAGTTTTCTCCTCAAATTGAGGCACTAATTGTGTGTTCACCTGAGAAGACTCTTTGCACAACTGAGTTAACTCAAAATTAACCTTTATTATCTTTTCTTTTATTTTGCATTCATCTTTTCATGCACATTAAGTTGAATTATTAAATAACTTTATTTAATATTCCACTTGACTTCTATTTTAAATTAATTTATTACTTTAATCTCATGTGCACTTTATGAAATTAAAATAACATTATTATTTTCTATTATTTTTATCTTTTAATTAATTTCTCATATTTAAACTCATGCTTAGATCATGCGATCTAGAATCTTTAATAATTTAATATCTTTCAACTTTTAATTTATTTTAGAAACTTAATTGATAACATATTTAATTAATTTAAATAACAATAATATTTAGCATTTATTTAAAAATGAACTCTAAATATATTATTATTAAATTAAATAAATATTATCATGTTCTAAATTTATCTTTGAACTTTTATCTGCAAATTTAATTCTTTTAATTAATTAATTTCTCAATTAATTAAATATTAAAGATATCATATTAATTCTACATTAATTAAATCATTAATTAATCTTTTTAATTAGACTTAATTAATAGAAAACACATCAAGGACTCATATAACAACATACGAAAACCCATCATAGAAAAATACATACTAAATCAAACAAAAAGGGTTATAATCACGAAATAACATCATTTGATGTATTCGGAGGGTACTTAACTCAGATACTTGCCCTAATTATCAATTAGGACAATTGGCTAAAGGGTTTAGGAATTGGACTTAAGAGTTTATCTCCCCTCTCTTACCATTGAGACAATGCGATAGGGTACGCTCATCCTGGCAATTCAGGGAAGTCGATACCCGGTACCTACAACCTGCATAAAATCCACGCATGTACAAACACAATATTCTAAGCTAAAAAGACAATGGCAAGAAGTGGTGCATCGTGTAGATCCTGACTAGCAGGTGACTACGACTTCCTTCCTTAACCACATCAGAAACACCATACATAAATAAAATAAACACGCACACCATACACATGCAGTATGGGGTAAGTATCCATAAGAAGACACGTGTGATAATAAACCATCTAACTAATCATCATTAAAAACTGAAAACATTGAATAATCATCATACATACCTAAAATATAGAGTACCAAGTAATCTCATCATATAATAAACTAAGTGTAAAACAATATCTGATAATCTTAAGATAATGCTACTAATTATCAAACATAAAACTTGGCCTAAAAGAGTTTGGCAATGATATCAGGAATGTAACTAGAAAAAAAAGTAGACTAGGGGCAGGCACTACAATGTGCCATGTAAAGATCAGGTGCCAAGTGATCTTCAGGTGTCAAGCATCAAGAAAAATAGAGTTGATGCCGAGTAACATAGTATGTGTCAAGCACCAGTATTTCAATAGTGTCAAGCTGCTGCATTATTTTAAATAATGAAGATTCACCAAATTGAAGCTGACATAGTGGTTACATTGAATTTTGTGAATGAGTTGGAGGATAATGATGATGAGTTTTTGGCACAAAATCCTATGTAAATTGGGCAAATTTTAAAGGATTATTCAATAAGTTTCTATAGGAAATAGAATCTGGGTTAGATGTAATGGATCCTACCTAATCCATGCAAATTGAAATTGAAAAATGAAAGAATCAAGAGGAAAAATGCTACTCCAAGACTTCTATTTAAGAATTCATAGACCAAGAAGCAGAGAGCTGTTGATATTGTTGTTGTTGAAGTGCCAAAATCTATAAAGTAGTTAGAAGGGTGTCAAGGAGGAGACATCTAGGAGAAGGAAGAGCAAAGAGACTCTACTTCTAGGAGTGGTCATGAAGAGATGATTGCACTGGTACATTGAGTGTGGAGACTCAAGAGGACTAAACTTGAAATGAGGGCAAGCTATCAAGAGTTGTAGAGATTGAAGGCCAAACAAGGGTATGAGCTAACAAGTGATCTAAAATCTACCAGATAAGTTGTATGTTGTAGTTAGGTCAAGATTTTCTAATACTCTCTAGCAATTGTATTACATCTAAAAATCCTATGGACTTAGGTTGGCCTAACAACCATTTGTAAATCCTTTAACAAGGTGACATTCTAAGTGAATGTTCTAAAGTCCTTTAACCAGGTCCACTTCTAATAGGGTGGTTAAATCCTCTAACAAGGTCACATTTAACAGTGTGTTGTAAGCCTTTAACAGGGTAGGCCTTTCACAAGGCATCACTTTAGAAGCATGAGAATTGAGTAGCATGTTATTGGTGGTTTTTCTTAAATTGAGTTTCCATGTAAATCACTGTGTTATGTGTTGATTTCTTATGTGTTAATGCTTGCATGTTGATTTACAGTAACTTGCTGATTAGATAAGTCAAAGCTTGGATGAATGAATGGTTGAATGGGTTCACTGCACTTAGTGAAAAGTTTGAATAGGATATTTGGACCTTGAATAACTAATTCACCCACCTCTTAGTTATTCTAAAGCAATTCTAATAGAGTATCCATAGGTCATAATTTAAAGGGTGTTGAATGAGTACCTTTTTTGACTTGTACATGGTTCAAGGTATAAACATTTGTACTTACATCCTCTCTTGAGTATTTCAAAGCAACATTCTTCTCCATCATGAGTGTCCTAGCATAGTCCATTACAGATCTATTCTTCCTTTCACCAATTTTATTTTGTGGAGGGGTTCTAGGTACAGATGTCTGTCTTTTGATTCCTCTATCATTGTAGAACATCTCAAAATCATTTTATGTAAATTCTCCACCTCTATTAGATCTCAGACATTTCACGCTTTTTCCTAGCTCCTTTTCAACTTTTGCTAATTATCACTTAAACATTTGAAAAGCATCATATTTTTGTTTCAAAAACAAAACTCTCAACATCTTAGAATAATCATCAACAAATAGGATAATGTACTTGTCACCCTTGTAGCTTTGCACATTAATTGGTACACACAAGTCAATATGAACAATCTCAAGAAATTATTTTGAGGTGTGAGTTTTACTTTTAAAATTAGATTTTGTCATTTTATCTAACTGAAATTGTTTGTAAATTATATTATTTAGTTTTTTCAATTTAGGTAAACCTCCAACTCTCCTAATGTTACTAAGACTAACCAAGTTATCAAAATTAACATGACATAACCTCTTGTGCCACAATCACACATCATCAAACTCTACAACAAGACAAACAACATCATTCATATCAAGATAAGATAGATTACCTCTAGTTTGATCACCTTTCTCAATTAGTTTCCCACAAGTATCATAGATCTTAGCTATCTTGTTTTCAAACTCTACCTTGCAACCTAAAATATTCAATTGTGACATACTCAACAAATTATAGTTAAGTCCTTCAACATAATAAGTATTGTCACATAAAATATTTTCTATGAGTTTGATAGATCCTTTTCCTTTTATCAGAAATGGTGCATCATTACCAAACCTTACACTATTTCTATCATAATAATTTAGGGTAATGAACTTACTTTTATCTCCAGTCATGTGATGTAAACAACCACTATCAATGATCCATTTTTCACTCTTGTTCACATAAGCTATCGATGTAGTTGCCTCATCCTCATTAGATTCATCCTTCATTGCAATAGACACCACTTCATCACCATGATCATTAGATCCATCTTTGGTTTCCTCTTTTGTAAGGTAGCAAGATTTTTTGCCTTTGTCTTTGTAATCTTTTTCGACCTCATCTCTTCTACTTCTATATTTGTCACCACTTCTATTGTTCTTGTTCTTTGGACATCTAGCAGCAATATGACTAACCTAATTGCAATTAAAACATATGATAAGTAACTTATCTTTGAATTTGTCTTTGCCTCTATGAAATCTCTTTGCTAGTAGTGCTTCAAGCTATTTTGAATCTTGCTCATCTATGTCACTATCACTAGAAATACATTTGACATTTTTCTTCTTCTCTTTAGGTTCCTTTAATGATACCTTAGCTTTGAAATAATATTCAACATTATCAAGTTTGAAATTATCAAAATTAGAGAACTTAAAGGCAATGATCCTACCTACCAAAAATTCAAGAGTCATATTAGAACTTGGTGTACATCTTAATTCTTCTATGGAAGAAAATCTAATAGCATAGATGGACAACAATGTTCTTAGTACCTTTCTTAATATAGTATCACCATCTTCTTACCAATAGCTCCTCTTATAGCATTAACAACATTTTTTTTTATTCTAGAGCAATATTGAACAACATTCTCACCTTCTTCCATTCTTGTATCATCAAACTTACCTCTCAGACTTTTAGATTTGGCTCTCAAAATATTTGTGTCTCCTCCATAAATGGTGTGAAGAGCATCCCACATATTCTTTGCACTATCACAACCCTTGATGTTATCAAACTCAGATTAACTTAGGGAAGAGGAAATCTCCAACATTGCCTGATTATGTTCTTTCTTTTTTTCTAGACCATCAGTAGTTAGGGATCCAACAAGATTGACATGCTCAATGATAATGGTAGATTGTGCATGGTATCCAAGACCTCCTAGGTGTAGTTTCATTAGACTTTTCCATGTAGGGAAGTTGTCCTTGTTAAGCTTGGGTACCTCTCTTTTTGAGATCTTGATTTTTTGCTTCTAATACCTTCAAGCTAGCCCTGTTAAGAAGATGGATCTAATACCAATCATTGGAGACATATAAATAAAACTTTACATAGCTTAGTGAACACATATCCATAAATCCTTACTATGCATGAATCCATTAGATCATACAATGCTTTAAACTTTGCAAGTTATTGTACTAGGTCAAAACATCTTTGTAGAAATGTAAACATGAAATATAATAGATTCAATAACACATTTGACACAAGGATTTTATGTGGAAATCCAATTTAGGAAAAACCACTAGTAACATGCTACTAATTCTCACTCTTCTAAAGTGATTCCTTGTGAAAGGCCAACCCTATTAAAGGTTACAATATGCACTATTAAATGTGACCTAGTTAGAGGATTTCAATCACCTTGTTAGGAGTGAGCCTTGTTAGAGGAATTTAGATCATTTACTTGGAATGTCACCTATTTAAAGGATTTAAAAATGACTATTAGGTCAAGCTTAATTCAAAAGATTTACCCTAGACTGATACAATGATCAGAAAGCAATAGCAAGGCTTGATCTGATAATAAATTACAACTCACTGGAAGATTATAGATCCTTGTTTTAGTCCTCCATTCTGCTTGGCTTTCACACACTTTAGCTTTGGTAGCTTGTTTACCCTTCAAGTATTCATAATCTTAAGCTTTCTTGCTTTGCATGCCATTAGCAATATCTTTTGTTTGACCACTATATAAAGCAATACCCTAGACTCCTTGCCTTCCTTAGCTTCTCGCACATGACAACCTTTTCTTTTGACCAACTCCCTCTATAAATAGAGAATTAAGATTTTTTGTCATTTCACCTCAATCATCCATTTTAGGGTTAGGTAGGATACAATGAATCTACCCACTTCTCTTTGGTTCCTCCAGAAATTTCTTCTTCAATCTTCCTTGAATTTTCCACAAAATAGTTTACCTTGAATTATGTGCCACCAACTCATCAAAGTTATCTTCCACATGCTTCACACAATTCATGAAAACAAAATAGTCAGCTTAGATTCATCAAATCTATGATTTAACATAAATATTGGCACTCATCATCAATATACTATCACTAAGCTTCCATATTGTTCTTCCACTTGTCTTTCACTAGTTAACTCAACAAACACTTACCAATGCTTGAAACTAACTAAAATTTACCTAACTTACACTAAGTTCATTCAACATACACTAAAATTTTACTTTTCTTGGCTCCAATTGATTTTCTTCTCGGCTTACTAACTTTTTTCAACACCTACTATGCACTCAGTCAAGCTTGGTAGACTCAATTCTTCTTACTTGTTCTTCTAGACTTAATTAGTGTATCCAACCTTTGGAGCCTTAAGTAGATAATCAATACACTATATCATCACTTTTTTATTAGATCTTTGTACTTATTTTTCATACCATAACTTAACCTTCCTCTAGGTGCTCTTTTTATCAAATTTGATCAAAACCTCTTCATCAATCAAACAAATGATAGTACTCAAATCAACTAAGTAGTTGTCTTACTAGCAATTAGCAGGTTTGATATTAGCAAAAAAATAATGATTGAAACACATTCTCATACTTGTATCAATCTTTTCTCGACAAATAAAATTATGTTATTTTATCTTTATATAATTTCATAAATCTTTTAAGATTATAAGTAACATAATCTTACTAACTTTCACACTTAAATTAATGGTATGATATAATTTTATTTTAAAATATTTTAAAAGTAAAAAATCTAATATGTTTATGTAGAAGTTATAAACACATAGTATTTGGTTATATTCATCTTCATTCATTGACCATAATTTTTATTTATTGTTAGAAACACCTTTTTTACTTTTATTCAAATTAGTATCAATTTTTAAATTAGTAATTTCTTCTGTTCAAGTCAAAACCACCCTTATAGTTTTAATTATCTTAATTATAAAGTTAGGAATGACTTGGTCTTAAAGTGATTTAGCATGATGTTATAGTTACAACAATGTGCATACTAAATTTTTAAAATTGTGTGCCTATGACTTGCATAAAACATTATCAATCTTAAGTCATTTACTCATCACTATCATCATATCATCATTATTCCTTTAAGACATTGTAATTATTATCATGTACTTATACTATATCACATCTCTACTCAATAATTCCTTGCATCATTATCTTAAAATTTATAAGAAACATGTTGTGCATAGTCAAATGCTTATACATCTCTTACATATATGATATGTCTTCCAAGTTATACAAAATTGTTGAGTCTATTACAAGTTTAGATTGCAACCATGAAAATATAAAACAATTTCACTAGCATACAAAAAATAAAAAATTTTGTCAACACCACTATTGTGGATTCAAAATGCATGCCCCATTTGACCTAGAAATGGGGACCCCCTACTATATATTTTAGGCTCACTAAAACCCTGGTCTAGGATTTGAGTCTTTTTTAGGGTTTTATCTATTGTTTTTGGTTAGATCTAGGTCCCAATTCAAAAACCCAAATTCTAAGAATCATCATTCTGGTGGTTAAGTCATTTTTTGCAAAAAATGACACACCAGTGCACTTGACCAGGTGTCCTTGTGTGCTAAAGCACTTAAAAAAGCATCACCACTTGGTGATGTACAATAATCCAGCTACATAGCACCAAGTGGTGCACTAGGTCCTCAAGTCTATAAAACCTAGGACCCCCACCCTTCTTACTTAGCATTTGTTCTCCCTCCTCCAAGCATCTCAAACTGCACCTACACATCTGACCAAGTGTGGTACTGCACCTTTATCCTCACTCTTCCTATACTCCTACACAAACACACATTAACAATAAACATAAGACACCAATAAAGGTGCATAGCTACACACTTTTTTCTCAACCCAAAAACCATAAAAACAAGTTAAGAAAAGTTTAACGATGCAACAATTAAGGTGCACAATAGCATGCCTAATTAGGCCCACTGCTACACATCCTTACATGAAAAACACATTTTTCTTCATGCTAAGTCTTTATTTGGGTGCGCATCAACACACCTTATGAGTTGTGTTGCTAAAAACCCTATGTATTAAAGCTTTACAAAGGTAAATGCACACCAAGCACACCTCATAGGTGCACTAGGCATGCATTTTTTTGTATTCCAAGGTCATAAAATTAGGTTTCTAGGTCTTTTTTCATCGGTAGGGTTTTTTGGTTTTGTTCATGTTTGTGTTAGGGTTTGAGTTTATTGGTTTTTCTTCAACTCTGAACTAATAGACATCATTTTTGTATAGATTGAATGGCTTCTTCATCATCCTCCCTTGCAATAAAGATGGTCTTAGAGCCTATAGTACTCAAGTTTCAAGGTGTTCTAAACAAGTCATGCTTTCAAGATCACTATTTAGAGATCCGGGACACTGAACTAGGTCACATAGATTTGGGCTCATTCCTAGAATTGTACAATAAACCCACAAAAAGGTCTCTAATGATATCCACATTGATCTAGTTAGGACTTGTTAGTATAGAATTGCACCCAGTATCAATACAATCTTTAGAACTGATCATGACATTAGCAAAAAATTATGTTCTTGAAGAGTCATGAAGAGCATAACTAGAGAGATCATCCTAGGTCTCTGACCTAATAACATAGAGAAGGTGTTCCATCTTTCGATGGTGGATCAATTCATCCGATTGACTTATCACCAAGCTAAGAGATGGTATAGGGAACATATTGATGAAGCTTTTGAAATCTTCCAGTCCTCATACCTTATTGAGAAGACTCCTCTAGGGTAGAAAGTAGGCAAAGTGAATATGACACAAGGCTACATGAAAGAAGATATTAGATATTCTATCATACTCTTGAGTAGAGTCATGGGTTTTCCCACTGAACATTTGGATGGTGCATTTTATTGAGATGATCAAAATAGTAGAGATGCCACTTGATTGGTCTTCCATTCTTAGTGAGAACTTGGGTGAGCATCTAGTCACGGTTAAGAATAATCGAAAGTCTTATATGACATCATATTTGGTATAATTGTTAGTTGCAAGAGTGATGGATTATCCAAGGATTTATAAAAGGGGCAGTATGCAAGATGCAAACACATGGCCATATATAGTATATCCTTAGCTAGTAAAGAAGAAGCTTCAAGAGCATAACAAGAAATACAGGATCATAAATGATGCTTTTATATTTGCAATAATCTAATTTATTGAAGGGGATTATGCGAAGAGGATGTCAGAAGAGGCAACTAAAAAGATATCAAAAGTTGGAGCCTATTACATCCAATACTGAACATTCACATATTTGAGGGTAGTGGGTATGACAATCAATCCTAAGAAGCTCTCTAGGTACCGAAGTGATAGACTTATACTATTAGAGAATGCTTGACAAATCTTGATTGCATATGACAGAGTTAGAAAACAACATAAAATAACCTAGGTGTGGCCCATTACTATAGGATCATTTAGTGTGGATTGGAGACATGATATTCCATCTTATGAGTTTGAGTGGGATCAATCCCCAATAGCCACCAGCTAAACAAGGCCAAGAAGTAGAAATAGAAGTACAAGAGGTGTCTCTACCTCAATAAGATGTACAAGCCTCCCCTTCCACTCCTAAGAGATGAAAGATTAAGACTCCGGTCAAGAAAAGACAAAAGGTCATTAGGGGAGTTATTCCCTTCCCATTATTCCAGGAAGTTATCCTAGAAGAAGGAGAAGAAAAAGAGGATGAAGAGGATAATCTTTCTTTAAACTGGAGGACTTGTCTTGCTAGAGCTGTAGAAGAGAAGTGGAGAAGAAGCTCCACAATCACATTGCCATCCATTCTTGAGAAGCCTATTTAGTCTACAACCTCTATAGATGAACTACAATAGATTGATGAAAAGGATGTGGAGGGAATTAATATTAGATTTTGATTTCATGTCGGTCGACACTAAATTGGTGGGGAATAAAATAAGAGATACTCCAACCAATCAACCTCAATAGGAGGATTGAACTCAGTTTCCACTTGAGGCACAAGGGCCCAAAGTAGCTCCACCATCACTAGTACAAGTCACATTTTGTGTAGATAAAGGTTCAATTGCTCCTCTTCCTCCAAAAAATGAAGAAGAAAAAGTTCAAGCAGAATAGGAGGAAGAGCCACAACAAGTATACACCAATAAAGTGTTGGAAGAAGGAAAAATAAGTGAGTATCCTCAACAAACTTCTCAAGACACAAAGATGAGAACTATGTACTCCCCAAATATAGAGATTCCCAATATGGATCTCTCACAAAAGGAGAAAACTTCAGACAAAAGTGATAAGGGGAAGAGTATAGCTAAGGAAACTCCTTTGTCTTCAAAAGGAAAATCCCTGATAGAGAATGTTCTAAGATGGCTAAGAAAAGAGGTGATAAGAAACAAGAGTCAACAATTTACTATAAAAGAAGAGGATAGGATGGAATTGATTGAAGTTCTAAAGAAACTTGAGTCACCACCAAAGGATGCATGGGTATTGACCTTCATCATGAGTGATTAGAATGAGAACTTATTTTCTCATGTGGCTATCCCTCCTCCAAATGTAAATGTTGAAGAATTGACTACAAGAGATTATTAGATTAGGGAGGTCATGCATAGGAAACATACATTGGATATAGCTAAGTTGATGGTGACAATGTGAATGAAAGAGGTGTTTAAACACATAGAATAGGATGGGGTAGAATTGATAACACTTCAAAGATAGAATAAAATCCTAAAGGGATATCTAAGAGAACTTGTTTTCCCTTTAGATCCAGAGCATCTCGAGGAAACTTTAAACACAACATTGGAGAGAAGATATAAGGAATCAATATAGTTAGAACCATATTTGAGAGCTTACCAGCAATGAAGAGAAAGTTTTTAAGAGAAAGGTATACAGATTATACAAGGAAACTTAAAGTTGTTATACATTATGTAGGATAATACAGATAGGTTAGTGGCCATTTTGAATCAAGATTTTGGCTTGATGGATGAAGCACATACTTGGGGAAAAGACTTGCAAGCATTACACTCAATCAAAGGACAACGGTATCATATGTTGATGGAGGTATATACAACTAAGAAGTTAGATAAAATTGATGATTGGATAGAGAAAATTATGGATGACAATAAATTAATGGGAACATTACATGTAGAGATTCACAAGCTCAAGGATCAAACCCAAGAGCAAATTTTGGAGGCTGAGAAACATTATAGTGATGCATGTTTAGACATTTTTTGAGTATGATGCAAGGGATAAATTAATAAAGGTAGATGTAGTAGTTGAGAAATTCTAAAAAACTTTTGAGGAAGCGACTAATGATGATGATATCAAGCAAGCATTTAGAATGGAAGAAGCCTTATTAGAGCTAGATGTAAAACTCAAAGATTTTGTAGAGACTCATATTGAGGTGCGAAACTATAGGTAGAAAGTGAAAGAAAAATATGAATCCTTTGATTTTCCATATGAAGATCAAGTCACTAAGATCATTGAGAAATTCAAGGGCAAATACATAGACATAGCTATAGTATAAAGGGGAACAAAACCCATAAGCTAAAATTTCAATTTTGCATTTTTTGGAACCTACTTTTGAGCTACTCAAGTGTGCCACATGCATAGGTGCACTACATGTGCTTTTTCAGAGGTTTTCTAGAACTTTTGAGAATTCAAAGGTGCACCAACAGTTAACTGCCAATTCTAAATTTAGAGCTTTCCATGCATCAAAAATGCATTTTGACAATAGTTCAACTCCTATAGACACCTAGTGAAGATGGAGCTCCTATTTTTGGCACTTCCAGACACTTCCACATCATATCATGGCTTTCTTCTTCTTATTTTCTCATGTTTTCTTTGTTTTAAGACATATAAAGGCTCACGCATCCAATTAATAATATAATTTGGATGAAGTCCTACTAAGCACTAGTTAGAGAATTAGTTTCTACATAAATAGATTTTTTATATTAATTTAGAAGCATATGATTGCATAAAGATATCTCTCACTCTCAATGCAAATTGAGGAGAAGATTTCTTATAAATTCAGGAATGTAATATGTATTCAAGGCTATGATTATTTTGATGCAATAAAATATGTTTTTTTGTGCTCACATTTGGAGTGTAGTGGTTTTTTCCTAAGTGTGTTATATTTTGTGAATGTATGTTCATGAAGTGTAATTGAGCCAATAGTTTTATTGTGTTATTTCTAGTTGTGCAATCTTTTAATTTTGGTGTTTGCTATGGGTCTACAAATTCTGCTGATGTACCTAGTGTTGGAGATATTCAATATATGACAGGTTACTAAGAGGGGAGGGGTGAATTAGTAACCTTAAAACTTTTTATTAATTTACCACACATCCATCTATGCTACTGCATGCATTAGTTCTAAAACATAAAACAATCATTACATAAGAGAACACAATATTTTGGTGACCCAGAAACCTTCCAAATAGAAAGTAAAACTGGGGTGGGGATGATACCCACAAAACTTCAATATTGCAGTATAAAGTTGGTGTGTTAGGGATTACATTGACCACTTCTGGTGATCTACCCTGTTAGGAGTACAAAGGATTGCTAGGTCCACCTTGTTAGAGGATTTGCAAACATACAATGAAGTATGCACTCTATTAGGAGATTTGTATAAAGACTGTTAAGTCTACCTTGTTAAAGGATTTAGAAAACTTATTCAATTGTTAGGATAAAGTAGTGAATCTTCTTGCAATTGATTACTGATAAGATCCTTTATGCACTGATCACCTCATGTGATGGATATAACTTTTCAATCTCTGAATTGACCTTGTTGTGTTCCTTGAACTATTGCTGATAATCTTTCTCATATACTTCACATTACTTTGCTATTCCTTTTTTATTCATTTCATCATGTTTGATATCTTACAATACATCTTACATATATACCTTTCAAATTTACAAAATCACAAGGTCTGCCAAAATACAAGTAAACAAATACATTACAGAGTCGGCCCAATATTAAATAACTCAGGTTCATTGAACTGACTCGATGACCTTCTGATACACAGTGTCCACTACATTAGTCAGCATCATCATGCACTCAATAGAAGTGAAGGCTCAATTCATACTAATCACTCGATGCATTTCTAAACTCAGTAACCATTGGTGACTCGGTAGATGTAGTGTCACTCGGTAGATACTACACACTGAGTTTACCTTGCTTTACTCGGTAAACACTGAATCTTTCATCGCTCGGTTTGCACTAAATCTTCATGACACAAATTTACTGCTCGGTAGACACTATGAAGCATGGTAGATACTAAGAAGCTCGGTAGGCACTGCTAGACTTCACATTGTCTGTATTTTCTCGGTAGCCACTGTCTGCTTGGTGTAAATTGCTGAACTGCTAAGCTTACAAGGTAACCACTGGATGCTCGGTAAGCATTCAGAATTGAGTAAGTTTTGTCACTAATGACAAAAATAATTTTAATGCCAACAATCTCCCACTTTGGTATTAGTCAAAAAAACACTTATGAACCAAAACTTACGTTAACTGACATTCTGATTTACTCTACTATTTACATATCTTACATATCTCCCCCATACATATCGCATGCATAGATTTTATCTGTACAATGTCTCTCTTACTCCTTTTGCTTTCTTTTCATGTACAACTCATACTCCCAATGCCAACAATCTTATCTCCCCCTTTTTGACAATAATGCCAAAGAATGTATATACAATAAATTTAAATAGAGACACCAAAATGTGAGAGAAATTCAGAGTGTACCTTGAGAATAAGAGACAATTTCTTATCCCAATTATCTTGCAAAATTTTGCTGGTGGAGAGAGCCACTTGAAATTCTATAGAAAGTTCAATCATATGATCAGCTATTGAAAAATTGCTGTCATGAATCCATGTTTTTGAATAGGAAATATGTCTTTGCATTTGGTCCATGACTGGAAGAATCATATTCTAAATATCAATCAATGTAGACCTTATTCTGGCTTCTTCTCTAGTAACTCTACCTGCATTTCAGACAAAAATTTCACCTTCATGTGATGAGATGAGCTTGAACTATGGTCAAGCTGCAACTTTTGAGTACTATCCTTCATTTCCACATCTATCTTATTTAATTTTTCTTTGACCTCTTTGGTGTACTCGGTAACATCACAGAGCTTGCCAAAAAGTGATGTTACATTTGTAAATGCTTGCTCAAGGTTGCTCAAAATTGAAGATAATTCAACTTGCTTTATTGCAATGTGCTGAGAAATTTTCTCAAGCATCTTACTATCAAGTTTCTTTTCTTCCTTTTCAATGAGTTTCTCTTGCCCAGAGGTGTCCTCATTGAACTTATTTATAGTCTCTTCTAATTGCAACAAAATGTGTTGAGATTGATAAACATCAACACCAATGGCTTTAGTAATTAAGTTTTTAGCATTTTCAATTATAGTATATTCTTTGTCCCTTTCTTCTATGAGTTTCTTCTGCCTTGCCTTCTACTCTAAAAGCTAACTAACCATTCTCATTTCATTGGCTAAGGTAGTGTCCAAATCTATCTTGGGAATAATGATTTCTTTATCCAAGTCTATGTCTCATCAATTTTCTTCCTAGTAAGAAAAAGTTTTAGAGGAGTCTTAGGTTTTACTTATGTGCTGACTTCCTTGGATTTAGAAATAGAGACAATAGTTGACATAGATGGACTAGCAGAAAAAACTTGAATTGGACCAACTGGGGGAAAACTAAGAGAAGTACCAACTGTGCCCAAAATTGGTGTGCTTCCCAAAAATTATGTATAGACTAGAATATTTACAATTGGAGTTCTAACAGTGGTAGACAAAATTGTAGAAAGAGCTATAGAACTTACTATACATGGAACAGAGGAGGTTGACATAGCTGATGATGCTGTGACTAATTGCTCGGGTGCTAATGAAGAAAGCTATAGCTTGGTAGATGAAGTAATTGTTACTTCCATAGAGGATGCTCAGAGCTGTGGGGTAGCAAGAGTAGATGATGTTTTTGATGTAGATGAAGTCAATCCTGCTGAAGTTATCTCCAACCTTGATGATGTTGCTGTCTTAGGTGGAGAGTGAGGAAGGGAAGCAACAACTTGTGTTGCAATCTTCATTGGGTCTTCTTCTTCATCCTCTTCCTCCTTGTCTTCCTCTTTAGCTTCTTCCCCTTTCTCTTGATCATCAGACCTTAGGGCCTGATCATCTCCAGTATCAATAGTAGCACTTGGAGTGTTGTTATCTTCTTCATCACTATTGGCACTATCATCATCCTTGATCACAACTAGATCATTACTGGGCTTTTGCATATGATAGATGTTCTTCCACATGTTTGTTGCATCTCTTACAACATGCTCAATATCCTTAATTAGAATCAAACATGTGTGAAATATAATCATCATTTTATCTTCATTGTTCTTCATGGCTACCTTTATTTCTGCCTCAATAAGATTTGGTAAAAGATTCTTCAAGGATTATTCATATATGTCCTTTGTTGTTTGAGTGGTTGACTCCCACCTAGATGCAATCTTACCAACAATTCTTTTGAGATTTGAGGGGCAATTTGGTTTAAGGAATAGTTCCATTTTCCCATCTTGGTAAGTACCAGTTCCTCAATCTGCATCTTCACTGCATCACTTCTAGTTTCAAATTTTAAAGCTTTGAAATTTTTGATGCCAACTCCCTCTTCCATCTGTTTCAATCTTTCTTGGAAGGTAAGTTGGGGCTTGTTAAATACTATTTCATCCTTATTCTTACCTTTGCCTCTTCTTGTAAAAATAGTTGTGGAGGCCTTTGGGGGTTTTGTGATGATGACCCTTCCTTTCTTTTTGGTTGGATCTACCTCCTTCTCTAATTCTTCCTCTTTATTTTTTGGTTCCTACTCCTCTTCTTCATCCTCACCTTTTCCCTCAGCAATCATTAAAGGCTCAATAGCAGTTTTCATCTTGGAAACCTTTCTTTTACCTTTGCTGATTGCTTGGGGAAGTTTAATCTCTAATTCTATTCTGGCTTTTGCCTCGTCATAGGTACCAAAAATTGGTTGCTTTGGATCTACTGGCTTATTTACCAATGCTTCAATGATATCCCTAGTTTCATCAATGTTTACCTCATAAGGTAGAGGTTTCACCCATGCAACTTGGGGCCTAACTGTCTGAATGTATACTCTGTCATAGTCTACCATGAAACACACATTGTCTTTGTAGTCCTCAACAAGTTTAGGAGGAATCCTAAACCTATTTTTCATCTTTTCCTTGAAGTCTTCAAAATGGTTATCCATTATACTATCAAAATTTACACCCATTTCTGCTATAAACTCATTTATCTGATATAGAATAGGAACATCCTTTCTCCACACGACAGAACCTTTAGAGGCAAAGAATTTTTGTACATAAAAGAATAAACATGTTAACAAAGAACTGAATTTATAGGGGTTATTCTTGGATGATCTGATGCTATCCATGTTCTTATTCAGTTGCCTAAGCAACAGCTCGGACAAGTCATATTCCAAGTTCTTCTTCACAACCTTAAATGCTAGGTCTATAGCCTCACATGGAACACTGTTCAAATGACTAGAGCTATAAATCTTGTGAGAAATCACATGAATTCCATATCTCAACTCTACATTGGTAACGGTGCTAACCTTTAATCCTCTATCGTCCCACTCAGCTAGGGTTTTCTTCTGTAATTAATCCCAACCTAGGGTTTTGGTGGATTTGGCTTTGTTGAGAATGGGAAGTCCAGTAATCTTGTGAATCATCTTCTTGGTGATTAATATGGGTTGCTCCAACCATAACTGACCATTGTGAACATGGTTGAGAATATACCTAATCCATTTTATTTGAAAGCTTCTTGGTAGATGAGATATGTGGGTCAACCCTTTTGTTTTCAAATGTTTATGCTTGGGTTTTAGGGAGCCATCAACACACATTTCTTCTAATGCACTATCAATTTATAGGGTTCCTATTTCTTGAATTGAACATTTGAAATGAGTTTGGATATCGTTGATCAGAAGTGCCTTTGGTGGAATTTGTGACTATGCGCCATTAGAGTTGAGTGTGTTTGCTACTATAGGAACCAACTTGAAGTATGGTGCTTTCCATTCTACACCCTTGACCAACATTTTTGATCCATTTTAACCTTGTTGGTGCTTGTGCTTGTAGAAGCCATTATTGCTCAGTAAGTGATGAAAATCTTTGAACAAATTCCTTAACTGCAAATTCACTCAAAATTGCTTGAAGTTGCTTGAATGCACTTGTAAATCTTTTTGCTCTAAGGATACGATGAAAAATGAAGTTGAATTTCACCTATTTTGATGAAAAGTTTTCCATTAATGCTAGGTACCATATTGTTGTAATGCATGATAGACTATCATCCACTAACCTAACTCGATAAAAGTATTAACTTAGTAGACCAATAAAATTCTTTTACTCTCGACCTCGCTCGGTAAGGTCTTTAACCACTTTCCTTGATAGAATCTGATGCACTCGATGAAAGATAACCTTTCTGTAATCCTAGTGTATCTAGAATACTGATTGGATCATTTACATTCCTCACATTTCTTGGAATTGCTTATGATTTCCTTACTGAGTACAACATTTTTAGGAATTTAGTTTGAGGGGATGGAGTCACCCACTTCTTGAGTGACTTTACTTCCATGATTTGAGCTTGTATCTTTAGTGGATTTAGGAATCCATTGCTGCCTCATTTGTTTCCTTATGTTGTCAGCCCTTACTTTCTTTTCATTTTCAATTTTACCTATATTCATGCAGTTTTTAGTTATATGACTGAGTTCAGTGCATGTGTAACACCTTATAGTAGTGTCCTTATTCCTTAGGTAATTCCTTGCACAATTTATACCAATGTGTCCATATTCTCCACAATAATGACACCTACACTAGGTATTGTAGTCCCATTCAAATATTGCCTTTACAAGTTGTTCAGTTGGATTCAATGTTTTGGATCTGCATTGAGATGCTTTGTGACCATGCTTTTTACATTTGTGACAATTACCTTCGAATTTTGGTTTTTGCTTGCATTCATTGGCTTTGTGACCATGTTGATTACAGTTATAGCACTTTCCATTGAATTTCCCTTTTCCATTGCTCCAGCATTTGTTTGATGTATGACCAATTTTTCCACAATGATTGCATGAGGGTTTTATATTCCATCTTGCACCTTGCTTGGAAGATTCATCTTGTTCTTCATTGTATCCAAGTCTTGCTTTATCTTTTTGCTTATGAAGATTCTGCTCATTTTGCTAAATCAGTTGATTCATGTCTTCTTGTGACTTCATCATTCTTTCATTGATTTTTTTTTCAGTATTTAGGTCACTCTTTATTTTTTCAACAATTTACTTTTCACATCTCAGTTCTCTCTATATTCTTTCATTAATTTCCCTTTCACAGTTGAGATCACTTCTTATTCTTTCATTCTGTGCTTTGAGAATCCTAATTTCTTCATTTTCTCTAGAGATTTGATCAATGAGGTCTTCATGCTGATTGGATTGATTATTTCTTGCCTCCAAGTCTTCATTTACCTTGTTTCTTTGTTCTGAAATTTCACATAGCTTGATTGATTGGATTTCTTGTTCTCTTTTAAGTTTTATTACTTCTTCCTGCAGAGAGCCATTCTTTGCTAGGAGTTCCTTGATTGCCTCATTAGCTTCATTTGAGCTACTTGATGGTAAAAGGTCTTCAATCTTTTCTTCAACTTACTGATCGTCATTCATTTGTCTTGCAAGTTCCTTCCTTCTTTTTAGGGATTGGGAAAGATGCTCCTTTGCTTCTTTGAGTTGAGCCATGACCGTCTCTAGATCTAGATTTTCATTCTCAATTGCCTTGTCAAGTCTAAATATCTCCATTTTTCTTTTAGATCTTTGCTCAAGCTACCAAACTTTTATCCTGAGAACCACAAAGCTCTGATACCAATTGTTGGAGATATTCAAGATATGGTAGGTTACTAAGAGGGGAGGGGTGAATTAGTAATCTTAACACTTTTTATTAATTTACCACACATCCATCTATGCTACTGCATGCATTAGTTTTTAATCATAAAATAATCATTACACAAGAGAACACAATATTTTGGTGACCCAAAAACCTTCCAAATAGAAAGTAAAGTTGGGGTGGGGATGATACCCACAAAAAAAAATTTACACCTTACTTGAATTATTCAAATCAAAAAGAGCCTCATGAAAATTCACATTTATCTTCAACTGAGATGATTCTAGTAGGTTGCAAGATCACCCAGAACCTTGGAGTTGATCCTCATATTAGCTTTTCAAGAGAGGAGTTCAAAATGATTCCTTCTGTTAAGTAGCATGTAAAATGATAGCGCAATAGAAGTGGTGCTAGAAGGAGGGCCCCTTAATATTCAAAATAGAAGAAAATTTTTGCAAACTTCAAAATTTTGCATTTTTTACAAGTTCAAAATTTTTTCTAAGCTTCCGAGCTACGCAGGTGCACTAGTTTCCAAGGTATGCCTCATTTTGTGAGAAAGTGTACTTTTGTAGAGGTGTGCTTTTTTCAAAATTGATACAAACTAGAAGAACTCAATTCAAAATCCTCATTTTAGTGAGCTTTAAGATCTTCATCAAGTGCACATGAATTCCTTGAACTTACCTATTTCCATAAACCTTGCAGTGATAAAGGACTACCTCAAATTCCACCACTTCCATTCAACATTTTATCATCTTCTATACTTCCACCTCCACAACAACCACTCATTAGTCCACCAAATCCTTCAATGGCCTTTTTTACAAATGTTATAGAATCACCAATCAAGTTGATAGGTGTACTCAATGATCTTTCTAAAATCCTAAAAAGTTTTGCCCAAGGTTCATCTATGGAGAGGCACAAACTATTGAAGGTCACATCAAGGTATTCAAGGAAATTTGCAACTGAAAGTAGACTGCTAATGATAATGTGTTTCTTCACTTATTTCCCTACTCTTTGGGGGAAGTTTCCTTTAATTGGTATTTTAATTTTCTACTTGGATGCATTAGAGACTGAGGTACTTTTGAAAGATTATTCTTGGAATAATTCAATACTTTCATCAACCAAGCTATGATACATCAACAATTCATATCAATCAAAAAGGACCCAATTGAGATGGTTTCATGCTTCAACCATCACTTTCATATGGCATACTACAAGCTAGAAATGCCATATAGTATACCCATTCAAGATATTATTCAAATTTATCTGAATTCTATGGACCATGTTACTTCCATTTTTCTAAGAAGACTTCCTACAATAAATATCGACACATTGGACAAAGTCTTCATAGAAGTGATTATCTTCACTAAGAAAGCCAATCCTAATGGAGGAAGATTGATGCTTCCAACTCAAGTTATTTCAATAGTGCTAACATATCCTATCATAGCACTTGTGATGCCTAGCCAATTCATACCTATGAATCCAGTTCCATTATAGTAGGCACCCGCTCCATAAAACCCTGCTCTAACATATCAAGGATATGAACCTCCAAAAGCTACTTTCTTTGAGCAAAGGAAAATAACTTCCACTAAGGTAGACAATAGTTTTACCTCTAATTTTGTTCAAATAAAGTAGACCATGTCATAGATGAACAATGAGCTTACTCACCTAAGGTTGTCGCAAGGACAGAAGAACAACTTCTAAAGAAACAATTTGAGTCCTTACAACAACAACAATTACAATTAGAACTACAATAGGAATTTTTCTAGAAACAAAAATGCAAGAAACAGTAATGGAGGAAACAATTTCAATCCTCTTGATAGTAATGGTGGCTTCCAAAGGAAAAAATGATAATGGAACACTCATCCAAATGGATGCCTCATCCAAATGGAAGCATAGTATGTGGATATTAATCAATATGACAATGATCAAAACACATCTAACAATGATGGCTCATACTATAATGGAAATCAAGACATGAATTAGAATTCAAAAGCAAATGACAATGTTCCTCCTATACAATTTAATGCTAGCTACTAGAAAGTTAGGATTCTACATAGAACACATAGGTGGAACAATCAACTAATGAAGAATTCTCTTTTCCATTCAGTCAAGAACTAGATTTTTAGCTTGAAAAGATGTTTTCCTTTTACAATGATAATTGAAATACTTACAATCTGTAAAGTAGAAAAGAACCTATAATGGATGTGATTCCTCTAGCATTACAACCAACTCCAAGTCCAAGAGTGAGTAATAATTTGGTACCAATCAGACCCCTGTATGGAGGACAACAAAATTAGAATCAATGAAATGTGCCAATAATCTTTAAAAATCCTACTTAGTCTACTGAAAAGTATAGTGTGGTGGAAGATTTGAAATGAATAAAGGTCAACATTTCTATGTTTGACATATTGCAAAACTGTCCTCATCAACAATAGGCACTGATGAAGATCTTGATCATATAAAGGTACCCCATAATATGAGACTATTCCTCAAAAGACAGTATCTCAACAAGTCAATGCTTTAGAGGCAATGCCAACTATGTTTAAAGACAAGGTTGAGGTACCCCTATTTCTTCTTAGCCTCAGGATATATGGGAAGAATCTTCATAATTGCCTAATTAATTTAGGAGCCTTTTGTAATGTTATGCCACTATCGATAGCACAAAGGTTGGGAGTCACTCCTCAACCTTCTAATCACATAGTATTACAATTGGATAAAATAGAGGTGAAAGTCATTAGTGTGTTGAAAGATTTTCAGATACAATTGATAGTTGATCCCTAGATTCAACACATTATCGATATACATGTGGTTGATAGTCTTGAATCATACAGACTACTACTAAGTAGAGAATGGATGAAATTCCTAAGAGGATGGTCTTCTATGGATTTTACTCAGTTGTGGTTACTAGGGAAAGGGTTGAATAACAAAATCAAGATAGATGTAGAGCCAAAGTGAAAAACTATGGTTACAAAATATAATACACCTAATGAGGTTGCATTCATAGAATCAAATTTGGGCTCTTACAAAGTGATGGTGTTTGATACAAATTCAACTAAGACATTAGGTGATCAAAATGAAAGACCAAAGATTTCCATCCGAAAGTAAGAGATTGTAATGCAGTTCATAGACAACATGGTGGCTAATTTGTAGTGTTTAGGGGAAGAAGTTGATCCCATTATTTTACTTCTCCTAGGATTTTGCTGATTACATAAAATTAGCCATTTATAGTTCAAATGTTCATTGTGCCAAGAAGTAGTCGCTAAGGTATTAACACAAATAATGGAAGTGAAGAATAGAAACATTCCAAAAGATGAACCCTAAAATCAAAGTCCTATAAATATATTTGAATCTATGGAAAAGGTTGAAGAGGGAATTGAAGATATAAATGCATCATACAATGATACATCTTCACACGGTGGAGGTTTGTCTTCTCCTACACCTAGAATGATCAAAGTTCAAAGAAGAAGATGGTACGTGGAAGGTCAAGGATGGACTTTAGTAGCCATCCATCCTAAACCCAAAGTAAATAAAATTACACAATTGATAGAGTAAATTTAGGAAAACAAGGAAAACATACAATTTTAGTATCAAGGAGTAACAATGGAAAATCATCAAGTCTAGCCCATGAAAGACTATAGTGGATTCCAAAGAAACAATCCTTTTAGGCCCAAGTAAAAGAAAAGCTAAGGATGAATAAGCATAAGGTTAGAAAGCCCAAAGAAGATTTGATCTAGACACTTTTCTTTTGATAGCTCCAAATACAAATTAGGAGCCATCATAGGCATTGAGTTGATCAACCCAAAAGGTAAGTCTTTCTATGCAACATAATGATTATAGTTTAAATTTACTAATAATGTTGTAGAGTATGAAACATTGATCCGATGAATTGTTTATGCATTGGAGAAAGGAATCACAACTTTCATAGTTGAAGGAGATTCTCAGTTGGTTATAAGACAAGTGAAATCATTATACTCCTACAATGATAAGAGGTTGCTTACTTAGAGGAAAAGAATATGTGATCTAATGGATGATTTTGAATCTTAGAATATTAAGTCTATTCCAAGAAGGAAATCATGGTAGTAGATGATCTTGTTATTTTAGCTAGCACATTAAAACCAATCAAAAGAATGAAATTGAAAAGTTTTTTTAGTTTAATTGGTTGTTTTCTCATCTATCTCGAATAATATTACAAAATTCCAACTGTTTCAGGACGATCAACATATACTCAAATTTATCATGTGCAATGGCTAATTTAAAGGGCAAAAAATTGATGACACTCCAATTGAAAAATCTAAGGATAATGAATTTGAAGGTGAAGATGGGATCTTGAACTTAAAAACTAACACTATTCCTAAGGGAATGGTTGAGTTGGAATGCATTTTTGATCATGATGAATAAACACTTAACAAAAGAATAGTCAAAGAAAATAGGATCAAGGGATGTGACTCATATAACTTGGGTACTGATGATTATTCTAGAATGGTAAGGATCAGAAAGGTGTGTAATCCAATGGAAAGGGAAGATATGCTCAAATTACTTACTGAGTATAAGGATTTCATTGCTTGGAGCTATGAAGAGCTAAAGGCATATGATCCTAAGATTATTATGCATGATATTATGTTGCATTTGGACTCCATACCTTTCCATCAAAGGCAAAGACATGTTAATTCTATCATTGAACTGCTGATAATGAAGGAAGTTAAGAAGTTACTTGATGCCAAGATCATCTTCTCCATTTTCCATTCTACGTGAGTGGCTAATTTGGTTCCTATGTGGAAAATACTAGAGAGATTCATCTTTGCATGGATTTTCATAACTTGAACCTCGCATCTCAAAAGGACAACTACTCTTTACCTTCACTAGATGAGGTTTTACAAATTGTAAATGGTTCAAAGATGATGTATTTCTTGGATGGATATTTGGGATATAATCAAGTAATAGTTGATGAAGAGGATAGGGTAAAGACAACCTTCACGACTAAATGGGGAACTTTTTCTTATAGAAGAATGCCTTTTGGGTTGATTAATGCAAGGGCTACATTTCAATGACCATGGATGAAGCTTTTAAAGGATTGATAAAAAAGTGTATAGTCATCTACATGGATGAATTAACTATCTTTTCAAAGGATTGAAGCACTCACATTGCTGATTTAAGACAACTATTCAATAGATGTCATAAATACGACATATCTATCAATCCCAAGAAATGTTCATTTGGGGTTGCTAAAGGAAAGCTCCTAGGTCATATCATCTTTGAAGTTGGAATCTCCATTGATCCTAATAGAATTGAAACCATCCTGAATTTATCCCCTCCTCATAGTAAAAAAGAATCAAAGTCTTTCTTTGGGAAGATAAATTTTGTGCAAAAATTCATAAGTAGATTTGTAGAGATAGTTTGTCCCCTTATATTTACTCAAAAAGGGGGGAAAAAAAAGAATGGGTTCTAAAGATTAAGAAATCATTTGAGGATATCAAAGTGGCCATTTCTATGGCCCTAGTACTGGTGAGTCTAGACTATGGACTACTCTTCAAAATATATTATTTTTCTTCAAAACATTCATGTGCTAGGATTTTTACATAGAAGAAGGAAAAAGAAGATGAAAGGCCCATTGCCTTTACGAGTTTCCCTCTAAACAATGCTGAGTTAAACTATTCTAACCTTGAAAAATAGTCTTTTTCTTTAATCAAAGAGGTAAAGAAGTTCTGCCATTATATATTGAGGAGCAAGGTTTATGCCATTGTGCTTGATCCAACGGTTAAGACATTGTTGATGCAAAGTGAAATTGGTGAAAGATGAGGGAAATGGATGGAAATCCTTCAAGAATTTAATTTAGAGATTCAAACCATGAAGTTAGTAAGAGGCCAAGAATTTTCAAAAATGATAACAAATAATCAAATTGAAGATGAAAAGAAATTTTGGTGTGATGGAGAAACAAATGTGGAAGATCAAAAAAGGATTATAGTATCTCAAGTTGATATTGACCAAAGTATAATAATAGATTTCGGTACTAGGATATTTTTTACTATCTTTTATAAAATCAGTACCCCAATTGGATGAATAGTTCATATCATAGGGAACTTAAAATGAAGTGTGAATCCTACATGCTGCATGATAGAAAAATATACAAAAGGAACTAAGAAGGGATTTATATGAAATTATTAGGAGGCAAGGAAGTAATAGAGGTTTTGGAACAATTTAACAATAAGTATGGTATAAGGCATGGTTCGACAAAAGAAATTGCTCATATGATTTTAAGATTAGGTTATTTCTAGTCCACAATATTCAAAGATACTTTTGAGCATGTACATACTTGTCATATTTGTCAGACTAATGCTAACAAAGAAAGACATCCTACAATGCCATTACAACCTATGTTCGAGATGCACCCCTTTGCAAAGTGGGGGCTAGATTTTATTGGTCTAGTGAACCCACTATCATCAACTAGGAACACTTTTATTCTCATAGCTAGTGATTAATATAAATGTTGGACATAAGTAGAGACATTCAAAAATTGCATGACTAAGGTGGTTACAAACTTCTTGGAAGAACACATTCTAACTAGATTGAGAATGCCATTCTCCCTAGTGTGCGATAATGCATCAACTTTTGCATTAGTATTCCTAACTCAATGAACATTGGAAAATTAGGTTATTATCAAATTCTCTTAAAATTATTATCCACAAGGAAATGGTGTAGCTGAATCTATGAACAAAAACTTGATCATGATAATAAGACATCTGTTGAAGGAGAATCCTAAAGATTGTCATCCACAACTCAAATATGCTCTATGGATAGATCGAGTAAGGGTCAAGAATGCTTTGGGGACATCTCCATATTTGCTAGTCTATGGACAAGAGACAATATTCCTACTTAACCTAAGAATTCCTATTTTGAAATTCATGAGTGGGTATGCTAAAGATGCTGACAAAGTACAAATCAAGTTTATGAATCTTTTAGAGATAGATGAAAAGTGGACAGCTATTTTGGAGCATGTGGAAAAACATCAAGCTATCATCAAGAGGTGGTTCAAAAAGAGGGCCACAATAAAGTCTTTCAAAATATTTGACCTTGTTCTACTCTGGTACAAGGAAAAAGAAAAGTCATGCAGCCACACTAAGTTTCAACGCTTGTGGATGGGTCCTTATCAGACTGTGGAAATTTTGGGAGAAAACACTTTTAGGCTAAGTTCCTTATAAGGGAATTATTTTCATTTTCGATCAATGGGAAATTTTTGAAGCACTACTTTGAAGCCTAAAAAAAAAATTCATTTCTCTAAGTGTGTTTATTTTCAAAGTTGCGTCAGTCCGAGGGGTAGGTGTAGTATAGATTTTTTTATCTTAACATATATCACTAAAAATTCTTTTGGTTCTAAATTTTGGAAAGAGGTATTTCTTTTTCAAAACATTATTATGATTTTGATTCTTATACCAACTAAGGAATGGATGTTACTTGCAGTAATAGGGGAATTTTAGTCTTGAATTTAGAATTGCAAATGAACAAGTTCTCAACACTTTGCAAATTTAAAGATCAATTATCTTAGGTGTTGTCAAACTAAGGTGGAAGGTAGCAAGGGACAGTCCAAATCCCACTAGTTCAAATAGAAGGATCTTCTCGAAGAAATTGCTTAGATCATTGCTTGGTGTGAGAGTTTCTAAAAAGTTCTTAAAAGAGGAATGCAAGGGATGTTTACAAAAGATCGAATCCAAGAAATGACACCAATGTCTTGGCCAAAAAATCTAAGCATGGTTAGGATATAGAAAGAAAATAAAAAAGAAAGAAAGGTGTTAAGAATTAAGGATTCTACAAAGTCTAAGAAAAGTAATCTCATTATAGGGATATGCACTCTAAACAAGCTATCTAGTATCCAAACCATTGCTTCATTGAAGAATAAAATGGTGACATTATGAGCTATGTGAAGCAAGTATTCAAAAGGTTACCCTAAACTTCAAATGAAAAATGATAACCCACTAAGAGCCCTCAAAATTGATTCTCTCATCTGGTCAGACAGTGGATTGATAAACAACTTTCACGAAGATTCTCAATGAATGGATCAAAAGGGGTGGAAGATTGCTTCCAAGTTGCTAGAAATTTTTGATAGACTGCATTCTAAGATGTCAAAGGAATTAAATACACTAAACACACAATAAATTTGGAGATTTGAGATTCTGAGGTTTTGACTATAAAGGGACTTGAAGTACGCTTGGAGTATTTAGGATTTAGTTGGTGTTGGACACGTGTCAAAGGAATGTTTGCTAATGAAGAAATGCCTTTGTCATTTCTTCCTCTTTTTTAGGATTATTTTTTGTGGTTTAATAATGCATGCCCCATTTCACCTAGAAATGGGACCCCCTAATTTATATTTTTAGCTTTTAGGAACCTTAGTATGGGGTTTGAGTCTTTTTCAAAGTTTTATCTATTGTTTTTAGTCAAATTTGGGTCCCAGTTTGAAAACCTAAATTCTAAGAATCATCATTTTGCTACCTAAATCATTTTTTTACAAAAAATGGCACATCATTACACCTGACCAAGTGTCCTAGTGTGCCAAAGCACTCAGAAAAGTATCACAACTTGGTGATGTGTAGTTGCATAGAACCAAGTTGTGTGTTGGGTCCTTGGGTCTATAAAACTTGGGACCCCCCACCCTTCTCACTTAGCATTTCTTCTTACTCCTTCGATCATCTTCAAGTGCACCTACACAACTGACCAAGTTTAGTACTGCACCTTCATTCCCACTCCTCTTGTACTTCTACACTAACACACTTTAGCAAAAAACATATGACACCAATAAAGGTGCATAACTGTACATCAATCCAAAAACCTTAAAAACTTAAAAAGTTAAGAAAACTTTAATGATGCAACAATTAAGGTGTGCAACAATGCACCTAATTAGGTGTGTTGTTGCACATCCTTACATGAAAAATACCTTTTTCTTCATGCTAAGTCTCTATTTGGGCACGCATTAGTGCACCTCATGAGGTGCACTACTGCGCACCCTATGTATTAAAGCTTTACAAAGGTATATGCACAATAGGCGCACCTCACAAGTGTGCCAAGTGCACATTTATTTTTCCTTCCAAGGTTGTAAAATTAGGTTTCTAGGTGTTTTTTGTCAATAGGGTTTTTGGGCTTTGTTCATGTCTATGTTAGGGTTTGAGTTTATTAATTGACATCATTTTTATGTAGATTCAATGGCTTCTTCATTGTCTTCCCTTGTAGAAAAGATGGTCCCAAAGCTCGTATTATTCAAGTTTCAAGGTGTTCTAACCAAGTCACACTTTCAAGATGACTATTACGAGATCTGAGACATCGAACTAGGTCATACAGATTTGGGTGCATTCCTAGAATTATGTAATAAACCCATAGAAAGGTCTCTAATGATATCCACATTGATCTGATTAGGCCTTGTTAGTGCAACATCACTGTTGGAAATATTCAGAAAAGCTAGGTTACTTAGAGGAGAGGGGTGAACCAATACCCCTACAAAAATTTTAACCTCTATTATCTAATTAGCATTTAATCCTTTTCATATAATATGATCTAATTTCATGCATAAGAAACTAAAAATATGAAAGTATTCATAACACTTGACACATAGATTTAGTGGACTAGAAACCTTCCAAATAGAAAGTAAAACTAAGTTGGGGATGATAGCCACAAGCTTTAGTATTGTAGTATAAAGTTGGCTTGTTAAGGCTTACATTGATCACTTCTGATGATCTACCCTATTAGGAGCAATAAGGACCTCTAGGTCCACCTTCTGAAAGGATTTACAAACATACAATGAAGTATGCACTTAGTAAAGAGATTTACAAAAGACTGTTAGGTCTACCTTGTTGAAGGATTTGAATGATCCACCTATTAGGATGAAATAGTAGCTAATCTTTGATTTGCAACTTGGTTTGCTAAATGAGATTCCTTTATGTACTAATCACCTTATTGTGATAGATATGTCTTTACTGCTCCTTATACTACTGTAGCCTTTGTAATTCAATCTTTTCTACTCTTCTCTAATTATATTCGATTACATTGCATTCACATTCACACACTTGGATATGATACAATTTATTATATATATACCAATCCAATTATACAATTATAAAGTTGGCCATAATACAAGTTTACACAAATATTACAAAGTTGGCCCAAATGAAGATACTCGGGTTCTAAAGACTAACTCAGTGAGGTTTTGATACTCAACATCCACTATTTATGCTCAACATCATCATGCACTCGGTAGACATAGAAGCTTGGTCTATACTGATCACTTCCAAATAGTCTTAAACTCGATCCGCACTGGTGACATAGTGAATAATGTGAAACTTGGTATATAAATTGAATCACTTGGTTCACACTACGTAAATCAATCAATGCTTCTATTACGAGCTCAGCATAAACTGAATCACTTGGTTAACATAGAGTAGCTCAATTAACACTAGATTCACATCACATCAATTGCAAACTCAATCAGCACTGCACTACTTAGTTTACACCGATAAACTCGGCATACACTAAGATGCTCAATTTACTTTGCTGAACTTCACACTAACTAAAACTACTTAGCACACACTGAGATTTGTCCAAAGGACTTGGTAGCAACTGTAGGACTCGGTGGTAACTAAAATGCTTGGAAACCACTATTAACTATACAATAAGAACAATAGATACTTACAGTTTGATTAAGTGTATGTCACTAATAACAAACTTGATTGATATATCAACAATTTTCCCCTTTGGCATTAGTGACAAAAACACTTATCAACCAAAACTGAATTTAAAAAAAGAGTTTCGTAAATACTTATCCATCACCTTGTAATACTAGCTCGGTAGAGTATACTATTTTTGAGACTTTCAAAATTTGATTTTGTAAGATATATATCTATACATGGTAAGGTTCTTTCGTATAGTATACTATACATCTTCTTGCTATATACAACATATACTTACTATACATATCTTTCTCCCCATTTTTTTTTTACAACTTATTACATTTTCTCCCCCATAAATTTTTACATCTTTGTCCATCTTTTTCCTCCTATGCATCTTTCTCATATCTTCTTATTCATAGTATATACTCCCCCTATAAATATATCTTTGTCCCCCTTTTTTGACATTAATGCCAAAGATTTATTCTATTTATTTACATGTTAATGCCAAAATGAGATAAAAATTCTAAATGTACCTTGAGTATGATAGCCAAATTTTTATCCCAATTGTCTTGCAGGACCTTACATGTGTGAAGTGCAATCTGCACTTCTACTAAAAACCCTATCACATGGTCTCCTATGGAGAAGTTGTTGTCATGGATGAGAGTTTTAGAATGTGCAATGTGTTTCTGCAATGCATCCATGTTGGGAAGAATCATATGTTGTATATCTTCCAATGTAGATTTGATCCTTGCTTCTTATCTAAGCAATTCTACTTGCATATCTATCAAAAACCTTATCTTCTTGAAGTGTGCAGAACTTAAACTAGGGTCAAGTTGCATCTGTTGAGCACTAGCCCTGAGATCTTCATCTATTTTGAATAATTTATCCTTTATTTCCTTGATAAAATTAAAAACATCACATAACTTACCAAAAAGTGATGATACATTTGTACAAGATGTTTCTAGAGGACCCAAAATTGTAGAGAGTTCTGATTGATAAATTGCAATTCGTTGAGCAATGTACTCTAATAGTTTATTATCAAACTTCATTTCTTCCTTCTGCACTAGCTTATTGTACCCATCAGTATCTTCATTGAACTTTTGAATTGCCTCTACTAGCTAATACAAAATTGGCTGTAAAGAATCAACCTCAATGCCTATGGTCTCTGCCAAAATGTTCTTGGCATCCTCAATAATTTTAATTTCCTTATCTCTTTCCTCTCTTAATCTCTCCTGTTTGGCTTTCTTTTGGAGGAGTTCAAAAAATGTCTACATTTGGTCTGGAGCGAGCTTGCAGATGTCCCAATTAGGGATTGCAAATTCCTCATCTAGGTCTATTTATTCCTCCATCTCTTTTCCTTTACCCAAAAATTTGCACGTGGTTGAGCCTTGGTCTCAACTGTCCTTGCATTTATTGCTTGTGTGCCTAGAATAGAAATAATTGTAGACATAGTAGGACTAGCTATCAAAATTGATACTGCACTTATTGAAGGAATGCTAACAGAAATACCTAAAGAATCCAAAATTGATGTGGCAACCATAGATGTGTCAAAAAGTATTGTGCTCAAAATTGATGTATTCAAAATTGATGTAGCCAACTTGGTAGAAGACGGAAGAGTCTATAGCTTGGTAGATGAAGTAGAAATTACTTTAGTCAATGATGTGCTAAGCTGAATCGAAGCAAAAAGTGATTGGATGTTTTGGTTGTCACTAGGGGTCATAATCAATCTTGTTGGTGATGTCTTTATACTTGATGTTGTCACTAGTTTTCTTGGAGAGTGAGGAAGTGAGGCAATGACTATTGTAGCTATCTTAGTTGGATCAGTTTCCTCATCATCTTCTATTGCTTCCTCGATAGCCTCTTGCTTTTGTTCCTCTTCATCTTCTACATTATCAAAATATATTGGCTCTTCATCATTTCCTTCTTCATCCTTTTCCTTATCCTTTTCATCATCATCACCATTTACATTCTTAGGGAAATCATTAATTTTATGGAGAAGATAGACATTTTTCCAAGTGTTTTTTGCATTCCTTACAACATGAGAACTAGACAAGTATAGAACTTCAAAGTCAATTTTTCTTCATTTTTGTTTAGTGAATCTTTTACCTCTATATCTGATATGCTTGGTATAAGTTGCCTCAGAGTTTTTCCATAGATGTCTTTGATAGTTTGCATGGAAAATTCCCATCTTGGCTTTATTTTCTCCATCAAAATATTAGGAATTTGAGAAGCAAGTTGATCAGGTGACTACTTCCATTTACCCATTTTATCAATTATCGCCAGCTCTTCTATTTACTTCTGCTCCTTAGTTGTTTTGATTTGATACTTTAATGCCTTAAAGTTTGCTATACCAACTTTAGCTTCCAGATCTTTCAATCTTTCTTGGAAAGTGGGTGGAGGTTTTTTGAATATAATGTCTCCTCCTTCCTTGTCAGCTTTCTTCCTGGAGGATCTTCTTGTAAATATTGTAGTGGATGGCTTTGGTGGCTTGTTGATAATTACCTTTCCCTTCTTCTTTAATTGTTCTTCTTCCTTAGTTTCTTCCTCATCCTCTACTTCCTCATCCTCACCTTTTCCTTTGGTCAACAAAAGGGTAAAACTTATTCCCAGTTTAGCAATTCTTTTCTTTCCTTTGTTAACCACCTAAGGGGGCTTTATTTCTAGTTATATCCTAGCTTTATCTTCAACATATGTATGATTTTATGTAGCCTTAGGTTGGTTCATTAACAAGTTCCTCAATGATATCTTTTGTTTCATCAATATTAACCTCATATCCAAGAGGTTTTACCCATGCTATTCTAGGCCTAACTACCTGAATGTATACTTTGTCACTATCCACCAGGAAACATATATCATCCTTATAATCTTCAACTAACTTCTTGGGAATCTTTAACCTATTGTTCATCTTTTGCTTGAATTCATCAAAATAGTTCTCCATAATACTATTATAATTCTCACCCATCTTAGCAATATACTCATTAATCTGATAAAGCATAGGCACATCTTTTCTCTAAACAACAGTGCCTTTTGAAGCAACGAATTTTTTAACATAAAAGAATAGACATGTTAATAGGGAGCCAAACTTACATGGATCATTCTTTGATGTCCTAATGCTCTCCATATTCTTGTTGAACTATTTCAATAGTAGCTTGACAAGATTGAAAGATAGATTGTTCTTCACTACCTTGTATGCAAGGTCAAATGCTTCACATAATACACTATTTAACCTGCTTGAGCTATTAGTCTTGTGTGCAATAATATGGATTCCAAATTTCAACTCCATGTTAGTGACACTACTAATCTTCATTCCTTGATTTGCAAACCCATTCTGCTAGGGTTTTCTTTTCTAGTTCAGGTTGACCTAAAGCTTTGGTCATTTTGGCTTTGGCTAACATTAGGAGACTAGTGATTCAATGAATCATCTCCTTTGTGATCAATACTAGTTGCTCCAACCACAACTGCCTATTATGTACCCAACTAAAGATAAACCTAATCCATTTTACTTGGAATTCATGGGGCATGTGAGGGATGTGAGTTAACCCTTTAGTTTCTAGGTGTTGATTCTTGGGTTTCAAAACTTCATTTGCACATAGTTTATCTAGGGTATCATCCATTTCTAAAGTGCCAATCTCTTAAATAACACATTCAAAATGAGTGCAAATATCATTGATTAACAATACCTTTGGAGGGATTTGAGACCATGCTCCATTCAAATCTAGCCTTCCATTTCACTCCACAAACCAACATATTTGATCCTTGCTTTTCCTTGCTTTTTCTAGATGCCATCTTCACTTAGTAGGGTTTAAGAGAATTTGAAATCTTTCATTGATAATTCAATAAAATCACTTGGATGCTCTGAAGATCACACTTTGCAATAGCTCTCAAGAATTTAATGGTAAAAATGACTTCAATTCCATTCCTTTTACCAAATTTTGTCATAAATGCTCAATACAAAAGGTAGATCAATTGATATCATGTTGATAGTCTATCATCCACTTCTTTGCATTAAACACTCAGTGAAGTCTTCATGACTTGATAACCATATGCATCTTCATTACTTTTGATCTCGCTTGATAAAGTCTATGACCCAACCTTACTCAGTAAAGAAGGTAACTCGGTAGACACTAGTACCCTTTTACGTGGTGATCCCTTTGCATCTTAAATATAGATTTGGATCATTTTGTTCTTTCAATTTGGAACTATTTTAAATGTTTTCTTTGGTAGCATAGTCCCAGTTTCTCCTTTGAGAACTTAAGTAGAAATGATGGAGTCACCTAATTCTTGAGTGACTTGATCACCATTTCTTGGACTTGTATTCTTGGTAAAATTTGGAACCCATTGTTGTCTCATTTGTTTTTAGATGTTATCAGCTTTTGCCTTCTTCTCATCTTCAATTCTACTAGTATTCATGCAGTTCTTAGCAAGATGACCAAGTTCTGTACAAATGAAACATCTTTTAGTAGTATCTCTTTCCTCAAATGATGCTTTACACAATTCATTCCAATATGTGCAAATTATCCATAATAATGGCATCTGCACCAAGTGTTGTAGTCCCAACCAAATATGGCTTTCACAATCTACTCTGCTAGATTCAATATCTTGGTTTTTCATTCTAATGACTTGTGTCCATGTTTCTTACATTTGTAAAATTTTCCTTCAAACCTTGGTTTCTCTTTGCATTCATTAGCCTTATGACCATGTCGATTATAATTGTATAATTTTCCATTGAATTATTCTTCTCCATTGCTACAACATTTGTTTGATGTATAACCTATCTTACCATAGTGAATACAAGTAGGTCTTTGATTATTTTGCACTCCTTTCTTGGAGGATTCTATTTCTTTTGTATATCTAATTCTTTCTTTTTCTTTTTGTCTATAGAATTTTTGCTCATTCAATTGATTTATGTCTACTTGAGATTTCATCATTCTTGCATTTGCATTGGAGAGCTGATCAATAAGGTCTGCTTGCTAAAGGGATTGATGTTGGATTTCATTGCTCTATCCTTCTATCTCTTCTGCTCCATAACTTCACATAGCCTTACAAACTAAATTTCTTGTTGTCTTCTTAGTTTTCTTACTTCTTCTTGCAAGGAACCATTCTTTTCTAGGAGTTATTTGATTGCTTCATTGGCTTCATCTTGATTACTTGAATGAAGATCTTCAATTCTTTCTTCAATGTAGAGATGATCATTCATTTGAACTACAAGTTCTTTTCTTATTTTTAGGGATTGAGAGAGTTTCTCTTTTTCTTTCTTGAGTTGGGCAATAGCTATTTCCAAATCTAACTTTTCATTGTCAATAGCTTTGTCAAGTCTAAATATCTCCATGGCTTTGATCTTTGCTCAAGCTATTAAACTTTCTTCTGAGAAACACAATGCTCTAATACCAATTGTTGGAAATATTCATAAAGGTGAGGTTACTAAGAGGGGAGGGGTGAATCGGTAACCCTAAAAAACTTTTAACTTCAATTATCTAATTAGAATTTAATCCTTTTCATATAACCTAATCTAATTGCATGCATACGAAACTAAAAATATGAAAGAATTCATAATACTTGACACATAGATTTGGTGACCCAAAAACCTTCCAAATAGAAAGTAAAACTGGGGTGGGGATGATACCCACAAGCTTTAGTACTGCAATATAAAGTTGGCCTATTAAGGCTTACATTGATCACTTCTGATGATCTACCTTGTTAGGAACAATAATGATTGCAAGGTCCACCTTGTGAAATTTTTTACAAACATACAATAAAGTATGCACTCGATAAAGAGATTTACAAAAGACTATTAGGTCTACCTTGTTAAAGGATTTGACTAATCCACCCATTAGGATGAAGTAGTAGCTGATCTTTGATCTACAACTTGGTTTGCTTAATGAGATTCCTTTATGTACTAATCACCTTGCTGTGATAGATATGTCTTTGCTGCTCCTTATACTACTATAGCCTTTGTAATTTACTCTTTTCTACTCTTCTTTGATTATATTCATTTACATTGCATTCACATTCATGCACTTTGTTATGATACAATTTATTACATATATACCAATCCAATTATACAATTACAAAGTCGACCACAATACAATTTTACACAAAATATTACAAAGTCGGCCCAAATGAAGATACTCTGGTTCTAAAGATTGACTCAGTGAGGTTCTAATACTCAACATCCACTATCAATAATCGGCATTGTCATGCACTCAGTAGACATAGAAGCTCAACCCATATTGATCACTTCCAAGTAGTCTTGAACTTGGTTTGCACTTTAGTGAATACTATGAAACTTGCCATATAAACTAAATCACTTGGTTCACACTATGTGACTCAGGTAATGCTTCTATTACGAGCTTGGTATAAATTGAATCACTTGGTTAACACAGAGTAGCTCAATTAACATTGGATTCACATCACATCAACTGCGAACTTGGTAAGCACTGCATTGCTCAATTTACACTAGTAAAATTGGCATACATTGAGATGCTCATTTTACTCTGTTGAACTTCACACTAACTCAAACTGCTCAACATGCACTGAGATTTGTCTAAAGGACTCGGTAGCAATTGTAGGACTTGGTGGTAACTAAAATGCTTGAGAAAATCTGTTAACTATATAATAAGCTCAATAGATACTTACAATCTTATTAAGTGTATGTTACTAATAACAAACTTGATTGATATGTTAACACATCACACCCAGTATCAGTGCAATCTTCAAAATTGATCATGACATTAGTGGAGAATTATGTTCCTAAGGAAAGGTTCATGAAGAGCATAACTTGAGAGATCATCCTAGATCTCTGACCTAATAACTATTGGAATACTTTAGAATAACTAAGAGGGGGGGTGAATTAGTTATCCAAGGTCCAAATGTATAAATATAAATTTTTGACAACTTAATGAACCCATAAAACATTTATACTCATGCATGCATACATAAGATTATGAAATCACTTAAAACCTATAGGTTACTATCAAATTAACTTGTAGAAATGTAAAGCATGAAACATAATAGACTCATCAACACATTTGACACAATGATTTAAGTGGAAACCCAATTTGGGAAAAACCACCAGTAACATGTTACTCTTTTCACTCTTCTAAAGTGATGCCCAGTGAAAGGAAAACCCTATTAAAGGTTAAAATACACAGTGTTAAATGTGACCCTATTAAAGGATTTCAATTACCTTGTTAGGAGTGAACCTTGTTAGAGGACTTTAGACCATTCACCTAGAATGTCACCTGGTTAAAGGATTTACAAATGACTATTGGGTCAACCTTTATCCAAAGGATTTACCCTAGATTGATACATTTTTTAGACAGTAACAATAAGGCTTTGATCTAATACAACTTACAACTTAATTTGCATGTTACAGATCACTATTTAGTCATCAATTCTACTTGGGCTTCATACTTTGCAGCTTTGATAGCTTGTTCACCCTTCAAGCATTCATCTCCTTAAGCCTTCTTGCTTAACATGCCATTGTAGACACTTCTCTTAGGTCACTTGATGAACAAAAACCCTTGGCTACTTGTCTCCCTTAGGTTCTCATACATGAAAACCTTGCTTCATGATCAACCATCCCTCTAAATAGGAAATCAAGATATTTTTTTGCTCATTCTCCATCGTTCAATTTAGGGTTTGGGTGGATTACGTAGGATACAATGTATCTACCCCATATCTCATATCTCTTCTAGAAACTTCTCCTAGAATCCACTTTAAATTTTTCTAAATAATGGTTTACCTTGAATTCTATGCTACTAGCTCATCAACCTTTTCTTCCACTTGGTTCACACAATCCAAGAAAACAAACTTGTCAACTTAGATTCATCGAATCCATGGTCTTTTAAATAATGTAGCAACTCGACATTATCAAGCTTCTGATGCTCATCACATACTACATTTCTCAACATCCATCATGAAATTACTCGGCATGAACTAAAATTTATTAGTGCTCAACATTAACTAAAGTTTACTCAACATTCACTATTCTACTCAACATATACTAGAATAAGCATTTACTTGTCTCCAACTAATTTTTTGCAAAGCTTTCTCTGTCTTTTCTTGACACCTACTATCCATTCAGTCAAGCTTGGCAGAAAAACTTTGTGTAACTTGTTCTTCTAAACTTTCTTAGTATAACGAGCCTTTGTAACCTTAATTAGATTACCAATACATCATGTTATCACTAGCTTTACTGATTCTTGTACTTCATTACATAATCATAACTCAACCTTTCCTCTAGGTTCTATTGTTACATATTTTGATCAAATCCTCTTTGTCAATCAAATAAGTGATAGTACTTGAATCTTATAAGTAGTTATTTTACTAGCGAATAGTGGGTTTGACATTAGTGACAAAACAATAATTGAAACACATAGTCTTCTTCAACAATCTCCCTCTTCAATCTAGTTTCAACAATCCCTCTCAATAATGATTTTTTCAATCTATTTTCAATAATCTCCCTCCTTGGCATTGATGGCAAACCAAACTGATCAACCAAATCAACCAAATGGTAAACACCTTTGTTCAACCAAATTGACTAGGTTAAAATATTAAGACAATACCAAAAAGAAAATAATTCCTTGTATTGAAATCTCTCCCTCTATCAACAATTTCCATCTTTTGATTAGGTTACAAAATTCTTTCTTGTAGCTCCCTCTTACTATATCTTCCTCTAACTAGGTAAATATTTGGATTTCTCTTTCTATGCTCTCCTAATCAACAACTATCTCCTTCAAAAATTATCTCCCTCTAAGGATCAATAAACTCTTCCTCTTTGACAACAATTTCTTGATATAATATTTCTTGATAAGTAAAAGTCTCCCTCAACATTTATACTAGCTTGATCAATGGATTTACTGCCTCTTTTACAACAATGCCAAAGACTTGTCATCTTTAACATGATAGATATAAGGCTTCTTCCAAAAATTTCCGCACTACATATGCTCACATACTAGTTAAGATTGATGTTTCCAATGGACTTCCAAACATGATTTATGTGGCTTCTTCTTTAGGGTCATGGGATATCCTTCTTGACTATGAGGGTATCCCCTTCCACTATAGGAAGTGCCACAAGACTAGTCAAATGGCTTTTGGCTGCTTCGCAGGTAAATCTTGGCCAAAGCTACCCCCTTCTTGGTGGAAAGGGCCCTCTGAAGATCACTACATGGTCCACAAGGTCTCCTCTTCACAAGGGGAAGATGACTCTCTTCAAGATATTTTGGTGGAGGTCTCTTCTACTATTCCTAGTTCTTCAGCTACGGTTCCTCCTTTGGCACTTATGGTGGCAACAAATCAATCTTTGGTTTCTATTGTCCCATCTTCTGGTGCTTTGTTGGAGGATCCTCCTTCAGATCCTTCTGTGGTTGCAGCTAATCTATCTTTTGGTTCCCTAGGGGTAGCCACCTCTTTGGCTCCTTCTCAAGTAGGTTTTCCTTCTCCTTTTCTTCTTGTAATTTCCTCTGCGATAGTTCTTCGCCTGACTTCTGGGGTTCCAGGGTCTATTTGTGGCCTTGTTGTTTCACAATGCCAATTGGCTATTGGTTCGGTGGGGGTTGGAAGGACCTCTGTTAATGGTAATTTGGTCATGCCCTCCTCTTTAGTTTCATTTGGGGTGGCCCTTCCTCTATCTTCTTCTCTGGATGCAATTATTCTTGTTGTGACCTCTTCCTTGGTCTCAAGGATTTCTTGCGGTTCTGGTGTTGCTGATTTACATTGGTAGAAGGCGACGAGTTTGGTGGAGGATGGATGGACCATAGTAAAATGAAAAAAGATGAAACCATCCTCTGCCTCTTTTGATATGGCATTACAGTCTCATAAGAAGGGATCTAAAGGCAATGCATTACTGTTTTTGGTCTATTTTCCTTTTTTTGCCCCCTGACTTTTGGCCTGTTTATCTTTGCAGTACACCATGGTTGGGGATTTCTTTCCCTATATTCTTTGGGTTTTAGGAGCCTAGGAAAAACTTGTGTTGGTGGCTGTCATGATGCCACTTTGGTCACCTTTTGTTTGGTGATCTGATGTACTAGCCTTTTGTTTGGCTTTTGTCCTTTGGCTGGGCTTTAATTGCGTATTTTCAGCCTTTTGTCTTGTTTCAACTTGAGTTTCAGGATCCTTGTACACCCTATTTATCTAATAAAAAACATGATAGATATAAAATTTTTAGTTTCTTTAGTTTTCTCCCTTTGTCACCTTACTTGTGACTGATTTGAAGTTTCATCTCTTTGATTACTTTAGGGAACTCCTAAAGTAAGATCATCTACATCAGTGTGTAACATATGAACATCATCTTGTTTGATGAAGGGCACTCCTCTTGTTAGTTAGATAGCCTTTGATAGGGGTATCACCCCTAGTTTACCTATTAGATACTCATGAGCATCCTTAGGTAATGATTTTGTGAAGATATTAGCAATTTATTCCTTTGTGTTGACATATTCCATCTTCACCTCTTTATCTTGAACTAACTCTCTCAAGTGATGATACTTGATTGCAATGCACTTTTTCTTTGTGTGCATCACTAGATTCTTTGATATATTGATAGCACTAGTATTATCAAAATAAAGTATCACTAGTTCTATGATCTCTTCCTTCATACCTTCAAGTAGCTATTTGATCCATACAATGTTTTTGCAATTTACAGTAGCAACAACATATTCAGCCTCAATAGTAGATTGTGAAGTGCAATTTTGTTTCTTGCTAGTCCATATAACTAGTCTCTTTCCTAAGAAAATTACTCCTCCATAGGTGCTCTTTCTATCATCAATATTTCTAGCCTTTTGGGACTCAAAATTGCATGCTCATTTTGAGTGACAAGTTGAAGAAATTTTTAAATCTAGCTCCTATGAATGCTTTTCATGCATATGTAACCAACTTTCATTTCAAGGCCTAGGTGGTTTTTCAGTTGTCTAACACCCTTCATTTGGCATATGCATGTGTTTTTTATTGTTATTTTGTCATCCCAATTGATTTGGTGAAGTCTTGTTTTGAGCTAGTGTCATATTTCAAAATTATAACTAAGTGTCAAATAGTGACAAGAGGCCTAGTTTGAATTCAAATATCTTATACTTGGTAATGTTTCATGACTCACCACTTTTGGATTGTTTAGTATGTAGAGTTGGAGAATTTCCTAACTACTGTGATACCATTTCTTCTCAATATTTTTCCTTTGTTATGAACAAAATTAGTTGTATTTTCTTCTTAAGCATTTTATGCTATACAATCATTCATTTTGTATTTTATGAGTTTTGACATACAGATGATGTATTGGTTTTAGTGGGATTAATACAAGAGCTTCACTTTTCTTAGTTTCATTCTGATTCTCATCTCCTTCCCCTATCATCTACAATGTTTTGTGTTTAAGAATGAAGAGCTTAAACTCAATTGTAATCCTTTAAGGTTGTATGTCTAGATAAATTTACTATTGGAACAAAGGGCCAAGTAAATGCTTATTTACATTGACAAGGTTGCAGTTTTCACCAGGAGGATTTTACAATAAGTGTGAGAGTTTTTATGATGATAAATGTCTATTTGCAAGTTAGATAGATAGATCAGATGTTTGGATATATGAGTATACTTCAAGTGTCCATGTGTATATTAAAGTTTAGTTGATGCCCAATGGATAAGGGACTGGCTAGCTTAGAGGTTGCATGTTCTTTGTTGTTTCATACTTGGGTTATGTTGAGATCAAATATTTAATCAAATATCAATTTACCTTTTTATGTATTAAAGAACTATAAGTGTTGGTCATTGCTTATTTGTTGCTACTTTTTGGTTGTAATTAGCTACTATGATTAGAAATTTTATCAGCAAATCATAGAAGAATATTGACCATTTCTAGTATGGGAGATAGTCTTGGAAAGAAGAATATCAAGTTAATAAGATCAATCCCTAAGGTTTGCCCACCTTAGCTCTGCAGAGCCGAAAGTGAAGTAAGTCCTAATGACTTTTTTAATGTTGGCCTAGAACCAAGATTTAGCCTTGCTAAATATAGAATTTAGCTAATCCTTAGGCTTGTCCCTCTCTTTGTTTACTAGTATTAGGTTTAAATCCACTTGATATGTTCCTTACCAAAAAGAACTAAAAAAAATGGTGACTGTATTGGGGAGTATTGCAATCTGAAGGCTGATTCAATACAATTATGAGAAAGACATGTGCAAAGTTTTTACCAGCTGCAAGGTCATGCTAAAGTTTCATGCCTCCCAATGATTTTTTTTATCTAGAAAAATGGTAATTTTGAAGGTTGAACAAAGATTGTATTGTCACTAGTGATTCTATCATCTATCAGTTTAGCTAGGAAGTGTTTTCAAAGTGATTTAGTGTTTAGAGTTAGGAATGAACAAGCATGGTTTGTTCTTTTTTTTCAAGATTGTAAATCTATAAGAGTGGTTTGATGATCTTTATTTTTTCTACCATTGAAAGTCTAGTTCAAATTTTGTCAAGTGACAAATCTTGTTTTATTTTTCATGTTTGTGAGTGGTGACTTTGTTTCTATACCAATGTATCCTAGTTGATTTCATGATTAAAAGTTGAGTACTTTTAATTGTATGGAAAGATCTGAAGCTCTTGATAATTTCTTGGAAAAGAAGTGTTTCTTGATTAAAGTTCGGTGTTGTTGCATTTGTTGTTATAGAAAATTTGAATGTTTGAAAGTAAATCATAGTTGTGATTTGTTGGTCCTCTTTAAGGAGGTGGTAGTTCTACAAAGTTTTGATTAGTGTGTGAAAGAATATCAGTTCACAATTGTGCCAAAATTAGCAGAGAAAATTTTTAGCTTTAGTACTAAAGGTATTTTACTTTTCATGAGTTTCTTTTTCATGAAAGTTGAATGTTTAAAATTAGTACCTATATTCAATGATTTTCAGCACTAGAGAAAGAGGTAAAGTTTTTATTTTTAAAATGGAATCAGACATCAGGTCTAAGGTTAGCCTACAAATTTTTGAAATTTTTGAAATTGTGGCTAGTAATATTGTTACGTTGAATAAGAAAATCCAGAATATGATTGTTAGTATAGTCAAAGGGGAAATGGGAAGTAGAGTTTGAATATTGAACAAGTTTATGTAAAGTTTAAATTAGTAATCTGTATGATGCCTTTTCATTCTAGACCAGGGGAATCTTCCCTTCCTAGTGTTTTCCTTGATATTATAGTGCTTGATTTAGTTAATTGGCCAACACCCATAAGGTTACAAGAGCTTTTGCAAACTGAGAAATTCATTAAGGAGATGGAAAGTGATAATGATATTGTTCATATTATGTCTCCTAATGATGATAAAAACATGTGCTAAAAGTCAAGTTAATGATGAATATAATGAATCCATAAATAATGATAATTTGTCTTCTGAATGTGAAGAGATGGATCCAAGTTTTAGTGAATTAGAGGATTGTAACTAGCATAAAGAAGATGGATATGAAATTTAAAATGAGTCTTATGATAGTGAATATGAGTTTGAAGAAATTTATAACAGCAATACAGGTAATCATTCTTCTTATGATAATGAATTTAGTGATGATGCTTATGTTTCAGATTTTGCTACTAATGTTGCTGCTACTATGAGTTCTTCATGTCATCCGAATAGTAATCATAGCCAAGAGAAGATTTATGAGGAAGTATTCTTGAGTCTTGATAAGATTTTAGATTTGTTGGCTCATGATTTTTAGAAATATGTGAGTACTTCTAAGGATGTTCATATTTTTCCTCATAATGTTTCTTCATTTAGTCAAGTCACTTCCCCAATGTTTGATGTGGAAAAAGATACAAAAGTTGAATTATCTTTATCAAACTTTGAAGATGCATATGACAGTGATGATTTGTTAGATGTAGGGGATGTCATTCAAGGGATGTTTGCTACTATCTTAGTTCTTTCTCATGTTGGTGATTACACTAAAATATGTTTTGATATTTTGGATGAAGAGGAATATAGTGAAAGCTATATTGTTGCTTTTGAGTTTCCTTTTTGTGCTAACAAATCATGTACTGATCATTTTGATGATTTTAAGGTTTACACTAATAGTTGGTCAGATGAAGACAATGATTGTGATCAACATGTTTTGGATCAGCATTTTCAAAACAATTTTTTAGATTTGGTGATTGACAAGTTGTTTCAATGTGGAGAATCTTCAGCAAGTGGTAAATTTGATTTGATAAGCAATATGACTGCAAGTAAGCAACACTTAGATTTTACATTCTCTTCATATCTGGATGCATAAGGTGAGTTACAAATTCATTCAAGCAACTCGTTGGATGAAATAGAATACCAAAATTTTGTGTTTTTAGTTGAAGGTGCCCATGAGTTAGTTAGTGATGATCAATTTTAGTTGATCACACTGATTCATATTTTTATTATGAGAAAGATGAAGAAAGTATGTCTAGTTTGAATATGCACTATGAAAGTGATGATGATAGTTTTTCTTTTCTTAACAAAGTGATTGAAGTGTTGATGTGTTGGGTGAAACAAAGGAGAATGAGAGTTTTAGTTTACCTCAAGAAGATGTTAATGAGAATCGGGTATATGATAGAGGTAAGAAGCTTTGAAACATTTCCAGTGGCTCAGGGGCATCATTTTTACATAGTAGGAGTAGATTTATTGCTTTTAATCAAGTTGTTTGGAGAAATTTTTGTTAAAGTGGTCTTCTTCCTCTAGAGATCTAAATCTTTGCCATGTCCACAAGGCATGCATCCCCAGACAGAGCCACTATTGGGACTCACAATTGAATGCTCCTTTTGAGTCACAAGTTGAAGAAATTTTGAAATCTTACTCCAATGAATGCTTTTCATGCATATGTAACTAGCTATCATTTCAAGGCCTAGGTGGAATTTCATTAGTCTAAAACCCTTCATTTGATGTATGAATGTGTTTTGTATTGATATTTTGTCATCCCAATTGATTCTATGAAGTCTTGTTTTGAGCTAGTGTCATGTTTCACAATTTTCTCTAAGATTCAAACAATGATAGGAGGCCTAGTTTGAATTTGAATATCTCATATTCGGTAATGTTTCATGACTTTCTACTCTTGGATTATTTAGTATGCATATCAATGAACCTATGTTCTAGATTTGGAGAATTTCCTGACTGTTGTGATACCATTTCTTCTCAGTATTTTTCCTTTGTTATGAACAACATTAGTTATATTTTCTTCTATAGCATTTGACAATATACAATATTTCATTTTGTATTTTCTAAGTTTTGACATATAGATCATGTATTTGTTTCAATAAGATTAATACAAGAGCTTCATTTTTCTTAGTTTCATTCTGGTTCTCATCTCCATCCCTTGTCATCTACAATGTTTTGTGTTTAAGAATGAAGAGCTTAAACTCAATTACAATCCCTTAAGGTTGTATGTCTGAATAAATTTGCTATTGGAACAAAGGGCCAAGTAAATGCTTGTTTAAAATAACAAGGTTGCAATTTTCACTAGGAGGATTTTACAATAAGTATGAGAGTTTTTATGAAAATAGATGTCTATTTGCAGGTCAAATAGATAGATCAAATGTCTAGATATATGAGTATACTTTAGGTGTCCATGCATATATTAAAGTTTAGTTGATGCCTAATGGATAAGGGACTAGTCAGCTTCGAGGTTGCATGTTCTCTACTATTGCATACCTGGGTTATGTTGAGATCAAATCTTTAATCGAATATCAATTTACCTTTTTATGTATTGAAGAACTATAAGTGTTGGTCATTACTTATTCATTGTTACATTTTGGTTTTAGTTAGCTACTATGATAAAAAAAATTATCAACAAATCATAGAAGAATATTGACCATTTCTACTATAGGGGATAGTCTTTCAAAGAAGAATATCAGGTTAATAAGATCAATCCCTAAGGTTTTCCCACCTTGGCCTTGTAGGGCCTAAAGTGAAGTGATTCCTAATGACTCTATTAATATTGACTTAGAACCAAGATTTAACCTTTTTGAATATAGGATTTAGCTAATCCTTAGGCTTGTCCCTATCTTTGTTTCCTAGTATCAGGTTTAAATCCACTTGATATGTTCCTTACTAGAAAAAAACTCCAAAACCACCCAATCTACATTAGTGTAGGTCTTAATTCAAAAATTTCATTGTTCTTATAGTATAGACCAAACTCTTTTGTTCCTTTTAGATATCTCAATATTCTCTCCATAGCCATTAAATGATTCTCCCTAAGATTAGCAGAGAATCTTGCAACTATCCCTATAGATAATGCAATATTAGGTCTACTATGTACTACATATTGCAATTTTCCAATTGTAAAACTATACAATGTTTGATTTAGCTCAGTTGAATCATCATTCTTTGACAACTTATGTCCTATCACCATAGGTGTACTTACTAGTTTGGAATCCTCCAATCCAAAAGTTTTGAATATTTCCTGGACATATTTTGACTAAGTGATGCATATACCATATTTCATTTGATATACTTGCAAACCCATAAAAAAATTGATCTCTCCAAATATAGAATTTCAAATTCTTGCTTTATTTGATTTGTAAAATCCTTACATAAAGTATCTTGACCTCCAAATATGATATCATCGACAAAGATTTCAGATAACAAAATACTGTTGCCTTCTTTTATCTTCATGTACAAATTACTATTATCATTAGTCCTTTCAAATCCAATCTTCACAAGATAATTATGAAATCTCTCATACCATGCTCTTGGTGCTTGTTTCAAACCATATAGAGCCTTGTGTAGTCTACATACTATGTTCTTATTGTTAACATCAACAAAACCTTTTGGTTATTCTATGTAAACTTCTTCCTCTAATATACCATTCCGAAATGTAGATTTAACATCTATTTGATAGACTTTGAAACTTTTGTATGTAGAAAAAGAAAGTAAAGTTCTTACTCCTTCTAATCTAGCAAAAAGGGGAAAATGTCTCTCCATAGTCAATTCCTTTATCTTGTGCATATCCCTTGCAAACTAGTCTTGCTTTCTTCTTTGTGACTTTACCATTTTCATCTATCTTGTTTCTAAATATCCACTTGGCACCAATCACATTTTTTTCTTCTAGTCTAGGAACTAGACTCCATGTTTTGTTCTTCTCTATTTTTTCAATCTCTTCTTCCATTGCTTTACTCTAGTCATCATCTTCAAAGGAATCTCTCACTATTTTGGGTACCTTCATGCTCAACAAACATGTATCACTTCTTAATCTATTTCTTTTTATTGGTTTAGCATCTTTATCTCCAATGATTTGAGAAGTAGGATGATGTCTTTTGACATACTTAGACAATCATCGTTCAACTCTTGTTTCTTTATTTTGTCTTTCAACTTCAAAACTATTATGTATATCTTTATCAGGTAGCTCAACATCTCTTTCATGTTTACTAATATTAGAATTAGAAAGTCCGTCCACTTCATCTTGTAACTCAACATCTGAATGTATCTTGGTTCCTAAATGCAACTCAACATTCATAGGTTGTGACTCGATAGTCACTGAAACTTGTTGTTGATTTGTAGCTTGATTTGCAACATCTTCCTTAGTAGGCATACCTTCATAAAAGTATACAAATGATTTCTATACTTCTAGTCCATTTATAGGTTCAACCTCATAAACTTTTGTATATTCATCAAATCTCACATTTGTACTTTCCACAATTTTGTTAGTGTTAGTATTTAAACATTATAAGCATTACTTCTTGTGGAGTATCCTTGGAATATACCTTCTTCACTTTTTGCATCAATTTTATCATTCCTAACATATTTAAGAATGTAACATTTATTTCCAAATACCTTAAAATATTTTACATTGGGTAAGTATCCATACCATAGTTCGAAAGGTATTGAATGAGTACCTTTCTTGTTTTGCACACGGTTCAAGTATAGACAGTTCTACTTACAACTTCTCTCTAGTATTTCAAAGCAACATTCTTCTCCATCATGAGTGTTCTAGCACAGTCCATTATAGATTTGTTCCTCCTTTTAGCTATTCCATTTTGTGGAGGTGTTCTAGGGGCAGATGTCTGTCTTTTGATTCCTTTGTCATTACAAAACATCTCAAAATCATTTGATGTGAATTCTCCTCCTTTGTCAAATCTCAAACACTTAAGACTTTTACCTGTTTCCTTTCAACTCTTTCCAAGTACCACTTAAACATTTGGAAAGCATCATATTTCTATTTTAGAAACATAATTGTCATCATCCTAGAATACTCATCAACAAATAACATAATATACTTATCTCCTTTGTAGCTTTGCACATCAATTGGTCCACAAAAGTCAGTATGAACAATCTCTGGTATTCATTTAGAGGTATAAATTTTACTCTTAAAACTTTATTTTCTCATTTTTCCTAACTAACATTGTTTACACATTACATTATTAGGCTTCTTCAACTTAGGAAAACCTCTAAGTTTCTTCATGTTGCTGATACTAACCAAGTTATCAAAATTAACATGACATAACCTCTATGCCATAGCCATACATCATCAAATTTTACAACAAGACAAGTAGCATCCTCTATATTAAGATAGAATAAATTACTTCTAGTTTGATCACCCTTTCTAATCAGTTTTCCATTTGTTTATATCTTAGCAATCTTGTTTTCAATCTCAACCTTACATCCCAAATTATTCAGTTGTGACACACTCAACAAATTATAATAAAGTCCTTAACATAGTAAGCATTGTCACATAAAATCTTATCTCTGAGTTTGATAGAACCTTTTTCTTTAATCAAATATGGTGCATCATTACCAAATCTTACACTATTTCCATCACAACAATTCAGAGTAATGAACTTACTTTTGTCTCCAATAATATGATGTGAACATCCATTGTCATTGATCCATCTATCATTCTTGTTCACAGAAGTCACAAGTGTAGTTTCCTCATCTTCATCAGATTCATCCTTCATTGCAACATACACCACCTCATCACCATGTTCATCAGATTCATCCTTTGTTTCCTCTTTAGCAATGTAGCAAGACTTCTTTCCTTTGTCTTTGTAATCTTTGTTGTCTCCATCTCTTCTACCCTTGTACTTTTCACCACCTCTATAGTTCTTCTCTAAACATCTAGTAGCAATATGACCAACCTCATTACAATTGAAACAAATGATGGGTAACTTATGTTTGAACTTACCTTTATCTTTGTGGAATCTTCTTGCTAGTAGTGCTTCAAGTTGTTTGACATCCTTCTAATCTGTATCACTGTCATTAGACACACTTCTTCTTCTTTTCTTCTTCTTCTCATCAGGTTCCTTTAATGATACCTTAGATTTGAAAGTAGATTCAATCTTTTCAAGTTTGTAATTATCAAAGTTAGATAGCTCAAAAGCAATGATTCTAGCTACCAGACATTCAAGTGATAGCTTATTCCCTAGAATACATCTTAATTCTTGAATTGTAGAAACTCTAATAGCATATATAGGCAATAATGTACTTAAAAATTTTCTTAGTACAATATCATCATCTATATTACCAATAGCTCCTCCTATTGCATTAGAAACTTCTTTTATCTTTTCAACATACTAAGCTATATTCTCACCTTCTTCTATTTTCATACCATCAAACTTGCATTTAAGACTTTCAACTTTGGCTCTTATAACATTTGCATCTCCTCCATAGATAGTGGTTAGGGCATCCCACATTTTCTTTTCATTGTCAAGACCTTTGATATCATCAAATTTGGCATAACTTAGGGCAGAGGCAATCTCTAGCATTGTCTAGTTGTGTTCTTTCATCTTCTTAATATCCTCAGTAGTTGGAGCACCAACAGGATCAACATGCTCCACAAAATTGGTATATTGTGCATGATCTCCAAGTCCTCCAAGGTGTATCTTCATCAAACTTTTCCACCTAGAAAAGTTATCTCTATTGAGCTTGGGTACTTCTCTTTTTGATATCTTGATCTTTGTGCTTCTAGTACCTTTAGAATTATCCTCTTAACTTGTTGGCTTTGATACCAATTGTTGGAATACTTTATGATAACTGAGGGGTCAGGGAGGGAGAGGCAGGGTGGGGGGTGTGAATCAATTATCCAAGGTCTAGATGTATAAATATAACTTTTCACAATTTAGTGAACCCATAAAATATTTATACTCATGCATGCATCCATAATATTATGCAATCACTTAAAACTTGTAGGTTACTATCAAATCAACTTGCAAAAATGTAAAGCGTGAAACATAATAGATTTATCAAGACATTTGACACAATGATTTATGTGGAAACCCGATTTGGGAAAAACCATCAATAACATGCTACTATTTTCACTCTTCCAAAGTGATGCTATGTGAAAGGGCAACCCTATTAAAGGTTACAATACACAATGCTAAATGTGCCCTATTAAGGGATTTCAATCACCCTGTTAGGAGTGAGCCCTGTTAGAGAACTTTAGACCATTCACTTGGAATGTAACATGGTTAAAGGATTTACAAATGACTATTAGGTCAACCTTAATCCAAAGAATTTACCCTAGGCTGATACAAGTGTTAGAGAGTAATAGTAAGGCTTTGATTTGATATAACTTACAACTTTAATTGCAGGTTACAGATCACTATTTCATCCTCAATTCTACTTGGCCTTCATACTTTGCAACTCTAATAGCTTGTTCACCCTTGAAGCATTCATCTCCTTAAGCCTTCTTACTTAACATGCCATTGTAGACTCTTCTCTTAGGTCACTTGATGAAGAAAAACCTTTGACTCCTTGTTGTTGGAATTAAAGATAGAGTAACTAAGAGGGGGGGTCAATCAGTTACTCACAAAAATTAATTCACAAATCCCTTAGATGTCTTAAAGATCTAGTTTCTGGTTGTACTTAGTAAACAAATGCTATAACTCAGTAAATTAAACTATTACTTTCTTTTCAAGCATCCATGTATGTAACTGAAAATAAAGTGAGCACAAGAGACACCAGATTTAACGTGGAAACCCAATATGGGAAAAACCACCAAGTAACTAGTCACCAATTTTTCACTCTTCTGAAGTGAGCCCTATTAGGAGCCAACCTTGTTAAAGGTTACAATACATACTGTTAGGTGTGACCCTTTTAGAGGATTTAATCACCTTGTTAGAAGTGACCTTGCTAGAGGTCTTTAGAACAAGTCAACTGAACTATCACCTTGTTAGAGGATTTACAAAATGGTTGTTAAACCAACTCTATTAAGAGATTTGAAATCATATTACAATGGTTAGAAAGCAATAATGAATTGACCTGAACAAGATGCAACTGAATTTTCTAGTTATAGGTCTCTGTTCAGTATCATTAGATCCTCCTTGATCAAATATGGCTCTGGTGCTGCTCAATGATCTCTGATAATCCTTCAAATTCACTTCCACAATAATTAGTCATCATATCTTATTAATTCCACTCTTCTTACTTGATTTTTAAGAATTTGCAACTTGACCTCTTACTTATACCATTCAGATTGTCAAGTTGGCCTATTTACATGTTATATTTACCAATAAACCATACATTAGTCAGCTACAAATATAACTCTAAAAAAATACATATTATTTCATAAAATAGTGAAATCCTTTACTGGCCGACCCTTGCTCGGTAAATACTACTTCCAAAAATTTCCTGAGTTAACCTTCTTGACTCAATTAACATTGCAATATCCTTAAAATCCTTTGGCTTCTGAGTTTACTTGGTAAGAACTAAATCCCTTGGTAATAATTGCTTCTTCCAAATTACTTTTGATGACCAAGTGAGCTCAGTAAGAAATGTTTTTTCCAAATTACCTTTGATGACTGAGTGAACTCGATAAGAACTGTTTCTTCCAAATTACCTTTGATGAATGAGTGAACTCAGTAAGAACTATTTCTTCCATATTTTCTTTGATTACTGAGTGAGCTTGGTAAGAACTAAAATTCTTTGATTACCTTGAAAGCTTGGTAAACATTTTTGTTTGCCTTGCTGACCTTCTGAGCTCGGTAGACACTATCTTTTGCCTTGCTAACCTTCTAAGCTCGGTAGACACTATCCTTTGCCTCGCTAACCTTCTGGGCTCAGTAGATACTATGCTTTGCCTTGCTAACCTTCTGAGCTTGGTAGACACTATCTGATGACTGATATGACATTTGTGTGACATCAAAGACAATACACAATTGAACAATTTTATCCAACAATCTTCCTCTTTGGCATTGATGGCAACACAACATGTCATAACAGAATCAAATTTGAAAACAAGTCTTTAAATTGCAAAATACTCCCTCTTTCATAATAATCTCTCCCTTTTACACAAATTCTTATTATTTGCAAATTTCAAAAAGGATTTGATAGTATATTCTCCCTCTTTGACAACACATGCCAAAGATAACTCAAAACAACTAAATAACATTGTTCCTGATGTACTTATTCATATGCAATGTCTTCATTGGTTTGCTGCATCAACTGATAGATCTTCAATTCTGTTCCTATTGATGCATCACTAAAACTATATTTTAGTGAGCTTTAGATAGGGGAATGACCCCTAACTTACCTCTTAGATACAAGAATTCATCCTTAGGTAAAGGCTTTGTGAATATGTTGGCAATTTATTCCTTTGTATGAACATATTCCAATCTTATTTCCTTTTCTTGCACCAATTTTCTAACAAAGTGATATTTTATGGCAATATACTTGTTTTTTGAATGCATCACTGGATTCTTGGAGATGTTAATTGCACTTGTGTTATCATAAAACATAACAACTGGTTCTATGATTTCTTGCTTCATACCTTGCAATAATTGTTTAAACCACACAATGTTTCAGCAATTTACTACTACTACAACATATTCAGTCTCTACTGTGGATTGAGATGTACAATTCTATTTTTTTCTTGTCCAAGAAACCAACCTTTTTCTGAGAAAGAAAGCTCCTCTACTTGTTCTCTTTCTGTCATCAATATTTCTTTCCCAATCTGCATCAGTGAACACCTTTAAATCTAGTTTTCCTCCAAGTTTATACCATAATCCATATTCTTTAGTTCCTTTTAAGTATCTCATGATCCTTTTTATTGCCATCATGTGATTTTCTTTTTGTTTTGCTAAGAACCTTGCTACAATCCCTACTACAAGGGAAATGTCTGGTCTTGTGTGCACTACATATTATAACTTTTCAATCATAGATCTATACAATGTCTGATCCACTTTCTTTGATTCATCATCTTAGGTGAGTTTTAATCTAGTACACATAGGAGTCCCAATTGGTTTGCAATCTTCCATACCAAACTTTTTTAGTATCTCCTCGATGTATTTAGATTGAGTGATGTAAATGCCATTCTTATTCTTCTGAATTTGAAGACCAAAAAATAATTTTATCTCACCAAATATTGACATTTCAAATTCCTTGTTCATTTGTTCTAAAAATTCTTTGCAAAGATCATCATTTCCTATGAACAAAGCATCATCTACAAATATTTCTGCCAAAACAATCTTATTATTTGGTCCTTCCTTTATGTACAAACTGTTGTTGTCATTAGTTCTTTGAAAACCAATTTAAATAATATAGTTATGCAACCTTTTGTACCATACTCTAGGGGCTTGCTTTAGACCATATAATGCTTTATGCAATTTGCAGACCATGTCCTTCGTGTCTGGATCAACAAAACCTATGATCTGATTTGGTGCATGATTCTTTCTGACATACTTGGCTAACACAGGATCCTTTCCTTTTGAATGAGTTGCATTGTTATCCTTCTATGTCTCAACTTTTGGTTCTAATTCTGGTTGCTTGGGCTCGATAGATGTTAACTTGGTAGCTTCTGTTTGCAACTCAAGTTCTTGCAGCTCGGGAGAGATTAGCTCAATTTGAACTTCCTATGACTCAGTAACTGAAGATTTTGGAGTTGAGGATTCTTGAATAATAGGTATACTTGGCATTGTATCAGGTTCAATGTAAACAAATCTTTTGTAGTCTTTAGGTTCCTTTTTGCTTTCTTCTTCTGTTCTTTCTGCAAACTCATCAACTTCCACATGTGCACTTTGTATAACTTTGTGAGTAGATAAGTTCAAACATCTATATGCTTTGCTTTTGCAAGAGTATCCAAAAAATATTCCTTCATCACTTTTTACATCAAATTTACCTTTTCTAGATTCTTTCAAAATATAACATTTTCTTCCAAATACTTTTAGATAACTTACATTGGGTTTGTAGCCATACCACAACTCATAAGGTGTTTTGAATGAGTCCTTTTTCAATTGTACTAGGTTCAAGGTATGAACTACAATGTTGATAGCTTCCTTCTAGTATTTGATAGTAATGTCTTTCTCAATCATTAAGGCTCTTGCACAATCCATTATAGATCTATTCCTTCTTTCTGCTATTCCATTTTGTTCAGGAGTTCTAGGTGCTGAAACCTATCTTTTCATTCCCCTTTCAATGCAAAAGTTATTAAACTCATGTGAAATGAATTCACCACCTCTGTATGACCTTAAGCATTTCATTCTTTTGCATGTTTCCTTTTCTACTCTGGCCAAATACTATTTGAACTTTTTTAATGCTTTTGATTTCTCTCTAAGGTATATGACAGTCATCATTCTTGAATAATCATCAACAAACAGAATGAAGAATTTTTCACTAGTATAACTTTCAATGCCAATAGGTCCACACAAATTAGTATGCACAATTTCTAGAACTTCTTCAGTCTGATAGTTCTTGCTTTTAAAACTAGTCTTTCCCATTTTACCAATTTGACAATTCTTGCATAGATCAACCTCAGGTTTCTTTATGTTAGGAATACCTCTTACTTTCCTAAATTTACTAATTTTTATTAAGTTGTCAAAGTTTACATGACACAACCTCCTATTCCATAACCAACTTTCTTCAATTTGAGAAATGAAACATGAACATTCACCAAGTTCAAGATAAAATAAGTTACCTTTTGTTTGAGTGCCTGATCCAATCAGCTTTCCTTTGCCATCCAACAATCTTGCTTTTCCATGCATAAATTCTACTTTGAATCTATTATTGAGTAGCTATGCCACACTCAATAAATTATTCTTTAGTCCTTCTACCCAATATGCATTATCACATACAAGTTCCTTGGTTAGTGATATTCTTCCTTTTCCTCTTATACAACAAGGTTCATTGTTACCAAATCTTACACTACCACATAGTCTTCAAAATATTCAAACTTAGTTTTATCACCAGTCATGTGATGAGAACAACCACTATCTATGATCCATGTATCATTTTTGATCATATGAGAAATGAGTGTCATTTCTTCATCATTATCAGACTCATCTTTTATAACAATGTAGACAATTTCATCTTCTTCTTCATCATCAGAATCATTAGAATCTTTTGCCATAAAACATGTTTTCTTACCTTTATCCTTGAATGATTTGAAGTATTTCTTGCCATTGTACTTGTGACTTTTCTTCTCATCTTTGTTTTTCTTATTTGGGCACCTAGCAGCAATATTTCCAATTTCTTCACAAGAGAAACAGATTAGAGGAACCTTACCTTTGTATTTCCCTTTGCCTCTTGAATATTTTCTTGCTAGTAGAGATTCAACCACCTCAAGATCACTATCTGAATTTTGTTGTGATTCTTCATCACTATCTGATTGTAGATCCTTCATCTTTTTTCCTTTTTCTTTGAGTGAAAGCTTGGCTTCAAATGCTGATTCAATGTTCTTGGTAGTTGAAACATAATTGTCATAGTTGTCTAGCTCAAATGCAGTCAATCTTCCAACTATGGCCTCTAAATTTATTTTATGATTTGCCTCACATCTTCTTTCCTGAATTGCAGAGACTTTGATTGCATAAATAGGAAGTAGAGTTCTAAGAACTTTACTTATAATTTTCTCCTCACTGATATCTCCTCCAGATGCTTTGATTGCACTAACACATGCTTTAACTCTTTCAACATACTTTACAATGTTTTCATCCTCTCTCATCCTCATTTGATTAAATTTCTCTCTCAAACTTTCTACTTTGGCTCTTCTTACATTATCATCTCCTCCATAAATTTCTTTCAGCTTGTTCCACATTTCAAAGGCAGATTTGCATTCCTTGATGTCATCAAATTCTTCATAACTTAGAGCAGATGCTATATCTATCATCATTTTATTGTGAGTCTTCTTTTCAGTAGTATCGTTGACAGATAATGTACCAGAAGGTTATTTATATTTTTCATCAAGGTACTTCAGCCTTGTAACACCAATAGAAGCCAGATGAAGCTTCATGAATCCTTTCCATGTTGAGAAGTTGTCCCTGTTAAGTCTTGGAATTTCCCTTTTGTAAGACATCCTGATCTTTAGCTTAGATCCTTGAAATCTTTTCCTGTAAGCACCAAAAGCTCTGATACCAATTGTTGGAATTAAAGATAGGGGGGGTGAATCAGTTACTCACAAAAATTAATTCACAAATCTCTTAGATGTCTTAAAGATCTAGTTACTACTTGTACTCAGTAAATAAATGTTGTAACTTGGTAAATTAAACTATTACTTTCTTTTCAAGCAATCATGTATATAAATGAAAATAAAGTGAACACAAGAGACACTAGATTTAACGTGGAAACCCAATATGGGAAAAACCACTAAGTAACTAGTCACCAATTTTTTACTCTTTTGAAGTGAGCCCTGTTAGGAGCCAACCCTATTAAAGGTTACAATACACACTATTAGGTGTGACCCTGTTAGAGGATTTAATCACCCTATTAGGAGTGGTCTTGCTAGAGGTCTTTAGAACAATTCAACTAAACTATCACCTTGTTAGAGGATTTACAAAATGGTTGTTAAACCAACTCTATTAAGAGATTTGAAATCAATGCTACAATGGTTAGAAAGCAACAATGAATTGACCTAAACAAGATGCAACTAAATTTGCTAGTTACAGGTCTCTATTCAACATCATTAGATCCTCCTTGATCAAATATAAGCCTACTGCTCCTCAATGATATATGATCATCCTTCAAATTTTCTTCCATAATAATCAGTCATCATATCTTATTAATTCCACTCTTCTTACTTACTTTTTAATTATTTTCAACTTGACCTCTTACTTATACCATTTAGATTGTCAAGTTAGCCCATTTACATGTTATATTTACCAATAAACCATACATCAATTGGCTACAGATATAACCCTAAAGAAATAAATGTTATTTCATAAAATAGTGAAATTCTTTATTGGTCAACCCTTGCTCGATAAATACTGCTTCCAAAAATTTCCTGAGTTAACCTTCTTGACTCGGTTAACATTGTAATATCCTTAAAATTCTTTGGTTGCCAAGTTTACTTAGTAAGAACTGTTTCTTCCAAATTACCTTTGATGACTGAGTGAACTCGGTAAGAACTGTTTCTTCCAAATTACCTTTAATGACCAAGTGAACTCGGTAAGAACTATTTCTTCCATATTTTCTATGATTACTGAGTGAGCTCGATAAGAACTAAAATTCTTTGATTACCTTGAAAGCTCGGTAAACATTGTCCTTTTCCTTTTTGACCTTCTGATCTCGGTAGACACTATCCTTTGGCTCGTTGACCTTTTGGGCTCGGTAGACACTATCATTTGTCTTGCTAACCTTTTGAGCTTGGTAGACACTATCTGATGACTGATATAACATTTGTGTGACATCAAAGATAACACACAATTGAACAATTGTATCCAACACTTGTCTCCCTTAGGTTCTCACACATGAAAACCTTGCTTCATGACCAACCATTCCTATAAATAGAAAATTAAGATATTTTTCAGCTCATTCTCCATTTTCCAATTTATGGTTTGGATGGATTAGGTAGGATACAATGTATCTATTAGAATTACAAGTGAAAAGAGTAAACTTATGTTGGGGGGTGAATCAGTAGTTTAAACTTGGACCCATAAAACTTTCACTATTCATTCATCATATGAATTCAATATGTAAACTAAAATAATATGTAAAGCATATACATCTAAATAATGTAAAAATGTAAGAAATCACACACATAACACTAGATACAATTACCGAGAAACCCTCCAAGTGAGAAGGTAAAACTGGGGTGGGGATGACACCCAAAAATATTCACTATTGTAGTAATAAAGTGTATCCAATAAAGGTTACAATGTTTTGACCATGAATTAAGGTCTACCATGTGAAAGGTCTGCCCTATTAAAGGTTTACAAAGACTGTTAGGTCTCACCTTGTTAGAGAATTTCAACACCCTATTAGAAGTGTGCCTTATTAGAGGACTTCAACTTACAACTAAGTAAGCACCCTATTAAAGGAATTCGTACAACCTGTTAGGACTACTCTATTAAGAGATTTAATTGAAATCACTTGTAAAAATGTCTCAGCATAGATCCTGCAGTTGGCACTTGCTTTCTTGATGATAGATCACCTCTACATAGTGTCCTTTTGATCATTCACAATTACATATCTCAATGTTATCCTTCTCTCTATCCTCTTTTCTTCTCTGACTAATTTTGTAATTCACTCTTACTTCTAAGTCACCTTGAATGCTCTAAAAATTATCTTGTTCACTCCTCCAATTTGATTACTCATCCATAAATAGTTTAGGACTTCATCCTCCTTAAGAATACTTAGGTGTCTTAGGGTTAGGTATGAATCTATGACTAAGATTCATCCATATTTCCACTTAAACCTTCCCATTTTCTTGTTGGCTACATGTAACTACATAGGGAATCCAAATATATATTCTTCATTATTTCCAAAATATCGTAATATATCCTTAAGTCAGCTCAAAAATGGTTTACATAGTTATTTGTGCTATTACAAACAAATATGTCAAAACTATGTCACTCAGCATATGAAGTCTCTAATGCTCGGCATGCATTATTCTACACATTGTGACTTGTTATCTCCATTACTCAGCATCAACTATTTACTCAGCTCTTGAATCACTCAACATAGTCTATATGCTCTGTACCTAAGTGACTCGGCACATGAGTGATCCAGAACTCATTGCAACTCGACATGGTGTAATGTTTATATGTTGTGCTTGGCATGTATTACTAGTTCGGCATGAACTAAGAAAATGGCTTAAGTATGTTGACACTCACTTGTCAAAACCAATCTAAGATAAAAAAATCTCCCCCTTTGACATGAGTATCAAAAACACTTCAATATACATAATCAACTTCAATCTTCTCGAGCATAACATATCCATGACTCAGCTTATACAAAACTTCAAAACTTCAAAAAATTTACAATAACCTATATACCTCAAAATTGATAACTCCCCTTGAGTTAATTTGTCTATTTTGTATCCAAAATTTGTGCTCCTCTTTGACTTCAATGCATTGTATACACTTTTATCTAATATGCTCTATCTTAGCTGATATCTGTATCTGTTTGTTACTTTCTCTCCAAAAATGAATATCACCTCAATGATATAAATCTACTACTATGCTCCCCCTTTGTTATTTCTCTCCCTTTTGCTCATATCCCCCCAAATATGTTTCTTAAATATGTTTCTCATATTATATCTCCCTCTTATATCTTTAAAATCTCCAATCCCCCCTTTATTATATCTGCCCCTTTTTGACACTTAAGTCAAATGGTTTATACACCTATGGTGTATTTGTCCAAAAAGGATTTATGGACATCCATTATGATCTTGAGGGAAACATCCCTATTGTCAAATGCAACATCCAATGACTTGATTTGGATTGCAAGCTTGGTAGCAAGGTGCACTAGACCATCTTGAGTAGAAAGATTGAGGTCTTTCTTTAGTAAAGTCTTGGCATAGCCTAGCTCCTTATGCATTATCCCCACACTAGGGGTAAGGGTAGCCTAGATACTTGTTACTTTGGCTCTAATATTAACCTCATCTACTATTAAGACAACTAATTGACTCTATTTTTAAAGAAATGTTCTGAAATGCTTCTCACTCTGAGCTGGATTTGATGGTAGTCTTGCACCTAATGCAAATATTTGACTTTCTAGACTCAAAATATGAATTTAGATCTTTTGGGTGAAGAGTGTAGGATTGCATAGTTTTGTGTATAGTGATAATATATTCTCAAGTACCTTCTTCACATCCTCAACCTTTGTAGCCAAAGAAAATTGTTGTAGTGTTATCTCACTGGATATTTTCTCATTTACCTTTCCTTGAAACTTCTTCTTAGACCATTCTAAAAGTTTTTCATTTGTATCAAGGTCTTCATTTGTGACCTTTCCCACTATATCAATCAATTTTTCTATAAGTGGCTTGGTCTCTTTAGGAGTTGGTACGCTAAATGCATCTAAAAAGATGTCCTTAATATCTTGGGGTGCTTACTTCTACCTATGTTCTCTTGAGTTGGCCTAGTGGTGGAGAACTTGTACTCTTGAAAGAGAGGTCACAAGTTCAAATCCCATTGGGGGGTAGGGTATGTACGCCTCATTTGTAGCACCAAGTGCCTCTCGAAAAAGAGTATGAGGTAGTCCCATATCACTGTCACCATATGTAAACCCAAAAACTATGGCATAATGTCGTGGACTATAAAACCCACTTACTTACTTACTTACTTACTCCTAAGCATTTCTTGATGTTTTTTCCTCTCCAAGGCTTGTTGTAAAATGCCTATTTGCTCTAGTGTCATAGTCATATTTTGGAATCATAATTTCTTCATCAAGGTTTATATCTCCATAGTGAATTACCTTATCAAATTTTGATGAGCTAGGGCTTGGCACTGACATTTTTAATGGAATGGCTTATGTGCTTGGCTTCTAAAGAGCTTGTGTAGAAGGAATGCCAGATGTTGGTAAGGTTACCAATGCTTAGATGGCTTCCTATTCCTTCACCTTAGGTGTTAACTTATTCTCTTCATGTTTTTCCTAATCTATCAATATGACTGAAATAGCAACTCGTTCCTATGCTTTAGGTACAATTGAATCTATCTATCTTGTTTCCTATTGTCCTATAATATCTTTCTCTTCTACTTGCTTCTTTTCAATAGTATCAACTTTAACAATTGTATCAGCCTTAATAGATGTATCTATTGTTTGAACCAAAGGTTTTACATTAGTAATTGAATGGATGATAGAAGGTGGTTCTTGTGGATTCACCTTTTCCCTTGTGACCTCAGTTACTACCTTTTACAATTATTCTACACTAACCAGAACTAGTTTTTCACAGAGTTTAGCTTGGAGTGTAGATTGGTCTAAAATCTTCTTCAAGTCTTCTATAGTAAGTGGGTTGATGTTTTGAGATGAAGCATCATAAACATAATTTACAGTTATACTCTTAGTTGTTACACTTGTGTCATGAGGAGGACTAACATTAAGTATTTGTGTGTCATGCACACTCTGTTCATCTTGTTGTTGCTCAACTGTTGTCTTGTCACCATCTTGCTTTTCTGTCTCTCCCTTAACTATATTGTCTTTATCATCATATTTCTTATCATCATTTTCCTTGCCATCATCATTATCATCATCCTTATCATCTTGTTTACCCTCTGAAGGGTCAGCTTCTCCTTGTTTTACAATGGTCAACCCATAGATAAGTTTCCATATTTGAGTTAATTTCTTGACCACATCTTCAATGTTATTTTAAAGAATGTTGAAGGCTCTATATTTAGGTGTAAACCTAACTACATATCTCTTGATAGCCTTATAAATTTGTCCCTTTTTCAACTCTGGCATCACTTCAACTAATGTTGTTTCCCTGATCTATTTTTCCAAATTTAGATAATAATGCCATTTTTGCTCAACAATATCATATATAGATTTTGGTATTGAGTTGGAAAATTTTAGTGGAGTTTTCTTAAAATTTGACATCATGGCATATAATGCATCTTCCACTTGTTTTTTATTTTCTTTTCCAAGTTTATCAAAATCAATATATTTCAAACTAGATAGATTTGCAATATTTTCAAATAAATTTTCAAGATCAAATAGAGGATTATGACTTACCACTTTAAATTGGTTATTTTCATCTGATTTTGTCCTATCTTCATCAGAATCTAGCTATGCCACATATTTTCTTCTCTATCTTTTCTACTCTTTGCCATCTTGCTTTTTTATCTTTGTCTTTTCCTTAGTCTTCTAAGTTGTAGCACATGTGCTAACTCTAGTGGTAGGGGTAGTGGGTTTGGCTGGGCTAGGTTTGACAATCTTCTTTGCCCTTGCCACTAACTGTGCCTTAGCCTTCATCTTTTTTGGCTCAAAAATAGTAGGTGGTTCCTCAGTTTCTTCTCTCTCAGCACCTTCAGTATCATCCTCTGCCTTGACTTCTCCCATGCCTTGGTTCAATGTAAGAGGTGCTTAAGTTTTTGTTTCTTCTTCCTCTTCATCCTCTTCTTCTTCTTCCTCTTCCTCCTTGGCACCTTCTCCAAATTTGATCTTTAGTTTCTTCACTATCTTTTCTTTCTTCTTAATAGCTGATGTAGTTTTCAACTCCATGGTAATCTTTGACTTTACCATCTCATAGTTGCCAATTATCTTTTCACTTTTATCCATTTTCTTTGCTAGTAGTTGTGATGGCTACTAAGGCTTCATCAATATTAATTTCATACCCAAGTGGCCTTAGCCATCTTACCCTTGGTATGATAGCTTGCACAAAAGTGTAATCAACATTAACAAGAAAACATATGTCATTATAGTGTTGCTCAATCAAAGAAATTGGTATCCTCATTCTTTCCTTCATTAATTTCTTAAAATATTCAAAATAACTTGTTATCAAGGTTTCAAAATTTTCTCCCATCTGCTCAATGAACTTATTGATCTACACTATAATTGACTTATTTGTTTTCTACCCTACAATACCAAAAGAGGGAAATGTATTCTATACATAAAAGAATAAACAAGCTAGTATTGAATTAAATGTGCATTGTCCACAATTATTTTTTTTGATAGCTCCAAGATTCTCCATCAATTGTTGTAATTGTTGTTAGAGTAAATAATTAATTAATTATTAATTATTTATTCTATTCACTTAATCTTACTTAGGTTAATGCATTTATTTAATATTTAGTATTTAATGCATGTAGTGATGAGTTGTTGACAACACGAGAGTTTGTTCCCTTCTAGCATGTTCCACCTTTTTGTGGATGCTTGGTTGTCAACCTTATCTTCTACCTCCTTCCAGCTTGTTCTACAAGCTTCCTTAAGACCTTTATAAGTGGTCTCTCTCTCATTGTAAATTCATTCATTCACATAGCAATTTCATTTTCCTATTGTGAATTATTTTCTCTTGCATTGTTTTCTTCAATCTCTTGCTCTTTTGGTTTCTCTTCAGCAAGCTATTTGCATGTAGGTGATCTTGGTGCCTACAGAGTTGGATTTCATCAACTCCTACATGGTATTAGAGCCTCCCTGCTACTTGTTGTTCGAAAGATTTTTTTGAAGCCACGATTTAAAGACACAAACCCTAGTTTGTTTGTGATTTTTTCTTGAGTTGGGAGGAAGAGCATTTTTTTTAGTATTTGGAAAAAAAGGAGAAAGAGGATTTGACATAATAGATCTAATATTTTTTGGGCTTTTTTCTTTATTTTTTGGAGGTACGACGGTGGCGATTCAAAAAAAATAACTACAGTGGTGATTTTCAAACAACGATATCTCCCTCATACGGACTCATTTTTTTGAGCAATTTTTTTGTTTTGGGGTAGGATTTCATGATCTACACATTGGTGCAAGTGGTTTGAGATCTCTGTTCCTATTTTTTTTGCAACTCGCAATTCTCAATTTTTGCCACTTCAAATGCTTAGTACAGGCTCATCTGGACACATAATCAGGTTCTATTTTTTTTGAAAGTGTATATTTTTTTGTCTACTTTCCAGATCTACAATTAAATTATAGGTTTTGTGGACAAAAATATTACTTTCAGAAATAGGCCCTAAATTGGCTATTATAATTGCACTAAGTAAAGAGTGCCCAATTTATACATTGTGGGGGGGAGCATTTTCTTTTTTGTAATTTAATTCAAAATAAGACCCTTCTACTTTTATTTTCTTCTTTCTCTCAATGATGGATCCATTTGTGACCTGTCTCACACCACACAACTATTACACCTAAAGGGCACAAATGGCATGGCTTCTCATGTCAAGGGGTTTATGGTCATGTCTAGACAAGAATCAACCTATTCTTACACGAGCTTTTGAGGTTCTTCAGTATAGGAACAAAATGGATGAGGCCATGGGATTGATTGCATTGAACATTTCAGACAATCTACTATTTCACTTGGATGGTTTGACTACTCCACGAGCTTATTGGTTCAAATTTTAGACTTTTTTTGGCCAAGTGAATGAGTTCCAAGCACTTTAGCTAGATGCAGAGTTGAATTCTTTGACACCTGATAGCTTTCCCACCATTGAGGACTTCTTGATGAAGTTCAAATCTCTACGTACACTTTTACAGGGATGTGGAAAAACCAAGACAGATGATGAGTGTATCTTTTTTATACTCTTAAAGTTGAGGGGACAGTATCAAATCTTCTCTTCCACTTTCTACTCCACTATGGATGCCTTGGGTGATAGACATAGGATGCCATCATTTGAGATATTTTGTGATCAGTTAACCCTTGAATAGTCCAAGATCACTCAAATGGATTCACTTTCAGGTTCACAGTCATAGGCATTCCTTACACATGAGTAGAAGTCGAAGCAAATATCAGATCCCTCTTCTACTAGTTCATCATCTTCTAAGAAGAAGGAGAAAAAGAAGACTGGGACTCCTACCTATTCCTATTTTGGGAAAGGATCTCATGATGAGGCACATTATTTTCAGAAGAGATTTGATGGCTATGAGAAACAAATCGCGGATTTGCAAGCTCTTCTTCAGAAGAACATTGTCTCTTCTCCATCCTCTTCTACCTCACAGGGGTTTGCCTTTTAGTCTTCTGGCACATATTTTCCATCTACATTGGATCTTGGAAAGGGTCATGCATTATAGGCTACCATTACATCTCCTTCATAGGTTCCTTGGATACTGGATTTAGGTGCTTCTCACCATATGACATCTTCTCAAGGTGTCTTCTCTACTCTTGAGGCTTCTCCTATTCCTCATATTCTCATGGGGAATAACATTGCACTACTAGTCTACGAGAAAGGTTTAGTTCACATCTAGGATGGTATATTCAATGATGTATTGTATGTTCCATATTTGTCTACCAACCTTCTCTCGATTTCTCAGATTACACGCAGTGGATCAGGGAAGACAGTTGAGTTCACTACTGATTCAGTCTTCATTCAAGATCGTGCTACAAGAGATCTTATTTCTATAGGGGCAGTTGATCCTTCCACTCTCCTCTACACCTTCTCGCACTTTGGTCCACCATCTCCATTGTTGGAGCACACTACTTCTCTTTTGTAGGAGCATCATGTGGTGCAGTCAAGATACTTGAACCTTTTTATTGTTCCTGAGATCCCTATTTTGGCTGCTACACCATATCCAGTTGAAAGCTTTTCTCCTTTGTAGGATTTTTCTTCTGCTCTACCTAATCCTCTAGCTTCATTCATTGAGACTCTAGGTACACTTGTTGTAGATACCACAATGGACATTCATGACAGTGTCATCACACCTGCCTTGTGGATTCCCTTTCCAGTTCCTCATACATTCTCCTCTAGGCATCAACTAGGCTTTCCAATTTTGCCTCTCATTCAAGGATTCCCTTGTTATGTACCCTTGTTTCTTCCACATTGGAGTTGCATTGGTTCAATCATTTCTACAAGAGCTCCATCATTCTAGGGGGGCTATGGTGTCTATTCTCATGGGGGGGCTGGTTGTACTTATGGTTTTGAGAGAGTCTCTTGAAACATTTATGGTGGAAATTGTCCTTGGGGGGTCTTGTTGAGGCCTTTCTTCCCTCCTTCCTTCCTTCCTTTATTTTTTAGCATGTTTGTACTTACCTCTTTTTGGGGGAAGGTTTTTTCCATGTGGTTTTCTCTCTTTCCCCATTTATAGAGGTTGCATCATCTTGCATTGTACATGGGTACCTAACATGGCCTTCTTGACAGGACCCATTTTGCATTTTCATCTTATTTTTGTGAGCTTAAGGCATTCCCCTAAGTTTCACTTAAGGGGGGGTGTTAGAGTAAATTATTAATTATTAATTATTTATTCTACTTACTTAAGCTTACTTAGGTTAACGCATTTATTTAATATTTAGTATTTAATGCATGTAGTGATGAGCTGTTGACAACATGGGAGTTTGTTCCCTTCTAGCATGTTCCACTTTTTTGTGGATGTTTGGTTGTCCACCTTATCTTCTACCTCCTTCCAGCTTGTTCTACAAGCTTCCTTGAGACCTTTATAAGCGGCCTCTCTCTCATTATAAATTCATCCATTCACATAGAAATTTTATTCTCCTATTGTGAAATATTTTCTCTTGCATTGTTTGCTTCAAGCTCTTGCTCTTTCAGTTTCTCTTCAGCAAGCTATTTGCATGTAGGTGATCTTGGCACCTGCGGAGTTGGATTTCATCAACTCCTACAATTGTAGCTCTACCAGATCATATGTATGATCTTTCTTTACAATCTTGTAGCCAACATCCATAGCTATATAGGGTACACTATACACTCTACTAGATTGATAGAATTTATGTGAGATTACCATTACAAAAAATTTGATAATGGTTCAACAATAGTATCTATTGTCATGCCTCTCTTATTCCATTTTGCTCTGGTGTTTTTCTCAATTACTTCCTTGGAATCACTTTTGAGTTTCTTTGGCTAATCTAGGGTTGGGTAACCAGTAATCCTATGAATTATTCTTTTGGTAATCTTGATAGGTCCTCCCTCTAGCCATAAAGAACCATCAAGAATTTGGCTTAGAACAATTCATATCTACTCAGTTTTAAACACATTAGGAAAATCTAGGGCTCATGTTAAACCCTTTTTCTCAAAAAAATTGTATTCCTCTTTCAAAACACCATTTTCACAAAATCTATTATATGCATCCCTTGTCTCCATTTCTGCTATACTTCCTATCTTACAATTGTAGCATTTCCTCACATCTTGCACCATAATTATGTTTAGTAGGATCATTGAAAATGCAATAGAAGGATCTTATTTATAAGCAATATCAGGAATGGCTTTAAATATGGGTTTGTTAACTTCATTACTAACAAGATGAATATTCAAAACCTCCTTCCCTTCAACATTTTTTGAACTAGACACCATTTTTTCAAACTAGGGTTTATGTAAAATTTAACTACGTAGCTTGGCTTGTGATAAATACCTTGTGAGATTTGATAAACTGGTGTGAGATCATTGCTAAAATCTCTACAAACACTTTGAATAGGTATCTAAATCACCTTCTTCTCTATTTTCTCTTACTTGAATTTAAAATGATGAATAATGAGCAAAAATTGATCATATACCCTTCAAAAACCTTGCATTTAATGCTGAGTGCTTACATAGCTATAAGGTCAACATCAACTAGTTTCAGGATCACTTAGAATCCATTGATATTTCCATCACTTAGTAGCTACTATGAGTTTGGCATCAGCTAATATTCCACTCAAAACACATAGGAAACATTTCATGCTTGGCAACAACATGGAAAACTTAAAGATTTAACTTGAATTTTCAACATCTTGCATCTTTATTCATGCTAATGTAGTCTTTTTAGTATGGTCTCCTCATACCTCTTGATTACCTAGTTTAATGAGGTGTCATCACTTGACCCATTGGGTGAAGTGATCCCTTCTACATTTGATGTGCTACAATCATCCTTCTTTTTCTATGTCTTTTTCATCTCATCTCTAATGTGTTCAACATCTACCTTGCCTTTTCCTTTATCAAACTCACAACTTGGTGCCTTTGACCTAGCTAGACAATGCTTATTGATGTGACCAGTCTTCAAATAGCTAAAACATGTGGTTTGACTCAACCACCTTTTGTAGTTACCATTGAAGTGTGTCCTAATACAATTCTCAGAAACATGTCCATATTCTTGACAATAATGATAGTTATATCTTGTATTATGATCCAAATTATAAAAGTTCCCATTATTCCTTACCTTTGTTGGCTTGTTTGATGACCACATAGATTTGGATCTACATTCAAAAGCTCTATTCCCATACTTTTGATAGTTGTAGAAATATCTTTCAAATCTTTGTTTATGCATGGTTTTGGTTCTCCATTCATGTGCCTGATGGTATTTCTTGTTACACTTATGACAATGAGTCATGTTCTTAGGCTTGAAATTTTGATTTGTATTCTTGCTCCTACATATATTAGTAGTATGTCCTTTCTTACCACAATTATGACAAGTAGGTTTGGAGTTCTTACCTTTAATGTTCCTTTCTTAAGAAACTTTGCATAATTCTCCTTCTTTAGTGCTTGTGTAGGCTAGTCCTAGTGTATCATTGTTAGATCTAGGGGATCTCAATAATTTTTCAAAGTATTTGATGGCTTCATTTGGCTTGTTGAAACTTTCAACAAATTCCTTTTCTCTTTTCAAGTTACTCTGCAATTGTTCATTCTACTACTTCAATGTAGTTATCTCAATGTCCTTGACATTTAGTTCATAGTTGGCATTCATCATTTAAATTAGAGTAACCAATTACATGTTAGAAATCTTGGTTAGTTCTATTGACCTTTCTTCTAGTCTATTAGCAAAACCTCTTTTGTCTTCTTCAATCATGGCTTTTTCTTCCATGGCTTTCTTCTTCTATTCAACCACTTCACATACTAGCATGGCTTGTGATTCTTGTTCTAACTTGAGATTTTTGATTTCCTAAGCTTGGATTCTATTCTTTTCCATTAGATTTGCAACAACTACATCAAATTCATTTGAGTCTCCATCTACAAATATCTTAGTAGTGTCTATCTCTTTGTATTGTGTGTCATTCTCTGCAATAGAAATTTATTTCCTTCTCTTCAAGGATATCTTTAGTTCCTCTCTTGCCTCATTTAGTTGATGTAATATAAGATGTATTTCAATCTCCTAGTTCTCAATAGTCTTTCCCAATTTGTAGACTTCCATTTCAAGATATTTTGTCAAAGTTGCAAAGCTTCTCTTTCAGAGAACTAGTCTATGATACCAATTGTTGGAATTACAAGTGAAAAGAGTGAACTTATTTGGGGGGGTTGAGGGATGAATTAGTAGTTTAAAATTTCACCATAAAACTTCCATCATTCATTCATCATATGCATTCAATATGTAAACTGAAATAACATGTAAAGCATATGCTTCTAAATCATGTAAACATGTAAGCAATCACACATTTAACACCAGATATGATTACTCGAAAACTCTCCAAGTGAGAAGGTAAAATTGGGGTGGGGATGACACCCATAAATCTTCACTACTATAGTAATAAAATGTATCAAATGAAGGTTACAATATTTTGACCATGAATCATGGTCTACCCTATGAAAGGTTTTCCTTGTTAAAGACTTACAAAGATTGTATAGGTCTCACCTTGTTAGAGGATTTCAACACTTTGTTAGAAGTGTGCTTTATTAGAGGACTTCAACTTACAACTAAGTAAGTACCCTATTAAAGGATTTCATATATCCTGTTAGGACTACTTTATTAAGAGATTTAACTAAAATCACTTGTTAAAATGTCTCAACATAGATCTTGAGATTGGCACTTTCTTGCCTGATGACATATCACCTCTATACAATGTTCTTTTGATCCATCACAATTGGATGTCTAAATGTTGTATCCTTCTCTCTATCCTCTATTCTTCTCTAACTAATTCTACAATTCACTCTTACTTCTAAGTCACCTTGAATGCTTTACAAACTATTGTGTTTGCTCCTCCAATTCGATTACTCACCCATAAAGAGTTTAGGGCTTTGTCCTCCTTAAGAAGATTTAGGTGGCTTAGGGTTAGGTATGAATCTATAGCTAAGATTCATCCATATTGCCAATTAAAGCTTTCCATTTTTTGATTGGCTACATATAATTGCATAGGGAATCCAAATATAGATTCACCCTTATCTCCAAAAGATTGTAATCTATCCTTGAGTTGACTCAAAAATGGTTTACATAGTTTTTCTCAACACTCATTAAAACTCAGCATCGTCTAATGTTTATAGGTTGTGCTTGACATGTATTACTAGTTTGACATGAACTAAGAAAATGGCTTAACTATGTTGACAATCACTTGAAAAACCAATCTGAGATCAACAGTATCTAACCCATATCTCATATCTCTTCTAAAAAATTCTCCTAGAATCCAATTTAAATTTTCCTTAAAAATGGTTTACCTTGAATTTTGTGCCACCGGCTCATCAACCTTGTCTTCCACCTAGTTCACACAATCTAAGAAAACAAACTTGTCACCTTAGATTTATCAAATCCATGATCTTTTAAATAATGTAGTAGCTCGACATTATCAAGCTTCTGATGCTTGTCACATACTACGTTGCTTGACATCCATTGTGAGATTACTCAGCACAAACTAAATTTTACTAGTGCTCAACATCAACTAAATTTTACTTTACATTCATTGTTCTACTCAACATATACTAGAATAGGAGTTTACTTGGCTCCAACCAAATTTTTGCTCAACTTGCTCTATCTTTGCTTGACACCTACTATCCACTCGATCATGCTTGGAAGATAAAATTTGTGTAACTTGTTCTTCTAAACTTTCTTATTGTGACTAGCCTTTGTAACCTTAAATAGATTACCAATACATCATGTCATCATTGTCTTAATTGATTCTTGTACTTCATTACATAATTGTAACTCAACCTTTTCTCTAAGTGCCATTGTTACATCTTTTGATCAAATCCTCTTCATCAATCAAATAAGTGATAGTACTTGAATCTTATAAGTAGTTGTCTTACCAACAAATAATAGGTTTGACATCACTGACAAAAAAATGATTGAAACACATATTCTTCTTCAAAAATCTCCCTCTTTCAATCTAGTTTCAAATATCTCTCTCAACAATGATCTTTTCAATCTATTTTCAACAATAACATAGAGAAGGTGTTCCATCTTCTGAGGGCAGATCAATTCATCAAATTGACTTATCACCAAGATGAGAGATGGTATAGGGAACATATTGATGACGCTTCTAAAATCATCTAGTCCTCATACCTTATTTAGAAGACTCCTCTAGGGAAGAAAGCAAGCAAAGTGGATATGATACGAGGCTATATGAAAGAAGATATTGGATATTCTATCATATTCTTGAGTAGATCCATGGGTTTACCCACTTTTGGAAACTTGAACATTTGGATGGTGCATTTTATTTAGGTAATCAAAACAATGGAGATGCCACTTGATTGGTCTTCCATTCTTAGAGAGAACTTGGGTGAGTAGCTAGTCACAGTTAAGAATAATTGAAAGTTTTATATGACATCATATTTGGTATACTTGTTAGCTACAAGAGCGCCAGATTATCTAGGGATTTATAAAAGGGGTAGTATGCAAGATGAAAACACGTGGCCATATATGGTATATCCTCAACTAGTAAAGAAGAAGCTTCAAGAGCATAGCAAGTAATACAAGATTGTAAATGATGCTTTTATATTCACAATAATCTAATTCATTGAAGGGGATTATGTGAAGAGGATATTAGAAGTTAAAGCCTACTACATCCAATACTAAACATTCACATATTTGAGGGTAGTGGGTATGATGATCAATCCTAAGAAGCTCCCTAGGTACCCAAGTGATAGACTTATATTGTTGGAGATTTCTCGATAACTCTTGACTATATATGTTAGAGTCAAAAAAAAACATAAAATAACTTGGGTGTGGCCCATTGATATAGGACCATTTAGTGTGGATCAAAGACATGATATTCCATCTTTTGAGTTTGAGTAGGATCAATATCCTTTGGATGAATATAATTCTCTATGACCCTATTTTGATAAAATTGGGAGGATACAATATTTGGTTGGCAAGACATTCCAACATGAAGTTACAATTGAGGACCATTAGATCGTAGTGGATGACTACGATATCTGAAGATTAAGATTCCTTTGAAGATAGTGCAACAATATACTAAAGATTTCCTTGATCCATTGTTCAATAGGGAAAAAATTGGTGATAGATCTATCATGAATTTTGAGGTTGATAAAGAAATAAAACTTAGACATTAATCATAGGGCCAAGCACATTATCAAACTAACAAAGATTAGATTAAAATGTCTTTCAAGTTGGATCCAATTCCTCAAGTTGTAGTTTTCCATGCTCAAGCCTGCCCAACAAAAGGTTAAGGAGCTAAGGTCATAGTACCCACATTTACAACTCAGTACCCAATAAGGCCAAAAATAGTACATGAACTTGATAGACAAGTTGGGTTTTATAGGGCTAAAAAAGGTAAAGGTAAAGGTAAGAGGAAGAAAACTTCTCCTCAACAAGCTGAGCTAGAAGAGGATGCAATTCAAGAACCTCCATAGATAGGAGAAGAAAATGTACAAGGATTGGAGAATGTGGAAGCCACACAAGCCCAAGACAATCCCCAAGTGTCGCTAGCTGAACAAGGCCAAGGAGAAGTAGAAATAGAAGTATAAGAGGTGTCTCCAACTCAACAAGAGGTATAAGCCTCCCCTTCTACTCCTAGGAGAAGAAAGATTAAGATTTCAGTCAAGAGGAGACAAAAGGTCATTAAGAGAGTTATTCCCTTTCCATTAGTCCAAGAATTTATCCTTGAAAAAGGAGAAAAGAAGAGGATGACGAGGATGAAGAGTATAATCTTCCTTTTTACCAAAGGACTCATCATTCTAGAGCCACAAAATCAAAATGGAGAAGAAGCTCCAAAATCACACTATCATCCATTCTTGAGTAGTCCATTTAGTCTACAGTCTATGAAGATGCACTGCAATAATGGATTGATGAATGAGATGCGGAGGGGACTGATGTCTTCAAGATGTAATATTTTGATTTCATTCCAGTAGGCACTAAATTGGTGGGGGAAAAAATAAGAGATACTCCAACCAATCAACCTCAATAGGAGGATTGGAGTCAGTTTTCACTTGAGCCACAAGGGCCTGAAGTAGCTCCACCATCACCAATGCAAGTTTCATTTTGTGTAGAAAAAGTTTTGGTTACTCCTTTGCCTCCAAAAAATGAAGAAGAACAAGTTCAAGAAGAACAAGAGGAAGAGCCACAAGAATTATACACCAATGAAGTGTCAAAAGAAGGACAAATAAATGAGTATCCTCAAAAAACTTCTCAAGACATAGAGGTGAGAACTGTGGACTCCATGGATAAAGAGACTCTTAGTATGGATCTCTCATAGAAGGAGAAGACTCCAAAGAGAAGTGATAAGGGGAAGAGTATAGCTGAGCAAACTCCTTCACCTTCAAAAGGAAAATCCTTGATAAAGCATGTTCCAAGATGGCTAAGAAAAGAGGTGATAAGAAACAAGAGGCAACAATTCACTATAGAAGAAGAGGATAGGATGGAATTGATTAAAGTTCTAAAGAAACTTGAGTCACCACCAAAGGATGCACGAGCATTAGTCTTCATCATGAGTGATCAGAACCAAGACTTATTTTCTCACATGGCTATCCCTCCTCTGAATGTAGATGTTGAAGAAATTACTCAAAGAGATTATCAAATCAGGAAGGTCATGCTTGGGAAACCTACATTAGATACAACTAAGTTGAAAGAGGTGTTTAAACACTTAGAACAAGATGGGGTAGAATTGATAAAACTTCAGAGACAAAATGAAATCCTAAAGTGATATCTAAGAAAATTTGTTTGTCCCTTAGATCCCAAGCATCCCAAGGAAACTTTAAATGCAACATTAGAGAAAAGGGATAAGGAATCAGTATAGTTAGATCCATTTTTGAGAGCTTGTTAGCAATAGAGAGAAAGTTTTGGAGCGAAAGGTGTATAGATTATACAAGGAAACCTGAAGTTGTTACACATTATGTAGGATAATGCGAATAGGTTAGTAATCATTTTGAATCAAGATTTTGGTTTGATGGATGAAGTACATTCCTAGGGAAAAGACTTGCAAGCATTATATTCAATCAAAGGACAAAGGTATCGTATGTTGATGGAGGTATATATAGCTGAGGTGTTAGATAAAATTGATGATTGGATAGAGAAAATTGTGGATGGTAATAAAGTAATGGAAACATTACATGGAAAGATTCACAAGCTCAAGGATCAAACCCAAGAGAAAATTTTGGAGGCTAAGAAACATTATAGTAATGCATGTTTAGACTTTTTTGAGGATGATAAAAGGGATAAATTAATAAAGGTAGAGGTAGTTTTTGTTGGGTAAAACTAGGGTTCAACTTTATGGTATATGATCGAATCAACAATACCCTAAAAATGTCAATTTGGGATTCATAAACTCATGAGAGATATAATGACTGTTTGCACAAGGGGCAAAGATAATAAATCAAGAGATTTATGAATGCAATTACTACTTGCTAATAAATTGAACTATCCAAATTACCACACATCTAAGATTAATTTTACAAATGGATTCTAATCTAAAAGTTCACACCTCTAAACAATTAATCACAAATACTATTCCTCTAAACAATTAATCACAATGTCTTTATGAATACTATTACAATTTTTTGTCTAATTAAAAGTTGGTTTAATTAAGAGTTGAAATCTACTTGGGTTGCGACAGGAGGTTTAGTGGCAATAGGAGGTTGTTTACAACAAGCAAGCTCTAATACAAAGTGCGATAGGAAGTTTGATAAGTGGGGACAAAGAGTATTATGAATAGTGATAGGAAGTGGTTTAATAGATGGATGAATGCAGTAGGAAGAATGCAATAGACATTATTCTATGATAGACTTATGCAAGTGGAAAAATAATGATATATAGCAAACAATTACTTCATAAGAATGTTGCAACCATTTACTTTATTAGACAATTGAATTCTCAATCAACAAGCACTATACAAATTTAATTAACAAACATATATACAATAAACTCTTTATAAATGCATATGGTTGATTCAATCTATAAAGAACACATAAAATCAATTGAAATACTTACAAAACAAACTAAGATAATCTCACCAAGTTTCCCAAGAGGGGGCCCTACTCTGGTTTGCAAGGTGAGAGATATTTTAAAGTTGACTACTACAGAAACTCCATGCTTTTAATACCACAAACTTTTGAGATAATATAAATAGGGTCTTTCATATATCATATCATATCACGTCTTTTGTTTAACATTTGCTTATATAGACTGAAAATGTGTAACCAAATTAATAACTAAGCTAGAATTGCTAATGGCCTATTCCCTAAATATAGATAATAATTTGTTTTGGTTGTTGGCAACACATAACAATTTACAAAACAACCTAGCTAAGATAGCATATGGCCAAAAATTGATCTGTTTAGCCATTCAGAACTATCTACCCAAAATAATATAAAAAAACTATAGCTTCCAAACTGCTCCTTCAACTAGACGGCTAGCTCCATATCATGCATCCTTAGTCCGTGTAGCAACACCAGTTAAAATTTATCATTTTCTTGTAATTAATAGCTTTTAAGGAACTATTCTTCCCTCTTTTCAAAAGTACTAAATATTCTACTTTCCTATTAATAATTTAGCAAAAAGGGAATTTCATACGAAAGAAGTGGGAAATGTAGGAGGTAAAAGATTAATAAAAATAGAGCATTATCAAGATTCATCAATAGTTGAGCAATTTTGGAAAAATTTCGAGGAAGTTTCTAATGATGATGATATCAAGCAAGCATTTAGAATGGAAGAATCCCTATTAGAGCTTGATGTAAAACTCAAAGATTTTGCAGAGACTCATATCGAGGTGGGTAACTATAGATAGAAAGTGAAAGACAAATATGAAGTCTTAGATTTTATAGATGTAGCTCAAGTCATTGAGAAAATTAAGAAATTCAAGGGTAGATACCTAGACATAGCTTTGGTATAAAGGGGAACAAAACCCAAAAGCCAGAATTTCAATTTTGACACTTAATGAAATTTTGCATTTTTTGGAACCTACTTCCTAGGTACGTAGGTGCAACAGGTGCACTTTCTCAAAGGTTTGTCAAAATTTTTGAGAATATAGTGGTGCACCAATAGTTAACTACTATTTCTAAATTTAAAGCTTTCTGTGCATTGAAAATGCATTTTGACAGCAATTTAACTCCTACAGATGCCTAGTAAACATGGAGCTCCTATTTTTGGCACTTCTAGACACTTCTACATCATCTCATGGCTTTCTTCTTCTTTTTTTCTCATGTTTTCTTTTTTTAAAGACATGTAAAGGCTCATGCATCCAATTAATAATATAAATATGGATGGAGTCCTACTAAGCACCAATTAGAGAGTTAGTTTGTACATAAGTAGATTTGTTTTATTAATTTGGAAACATATTGGAAACAACATGTCTATGAGTTAAGTTTTCAAAAAGATCGATAGGTAACCAATGAAAATAGGAGTAGCACTTCCTTAATTCCATTGATGCAATCGTCAATGGGGAATTTAGTAATTGTAAGATGTTTTACTTTTCATTAGATCACAAGGCCACAAAATGTGTGCTCATGCAAGACAAAAAAAACTATGTAGGAACAATATGATGATCTCTTCTCGAACTAGGTATGTCAGTGGAATTTGTAGACCCGTAGTAAACACTAGAATTAAAAGATGGCACAACTAGAAATAATGCAATAAAACTATTGGCTCAATTACACTTCATGAACATACATTCACAACATATAACACACTTAGGCAAAAATCACTACACTCCAAATGCAAGCACCAAAAGCATATATTTTTGCATCAAAATAAGAATGGCCTTGTACTAAGTACCAATTAGAGAGTTAGTTTGTACATAAATAGATTTTTTTTATTAATTTAGAAGCATATGATTACGTAAAGATATCTTTCACTCTTAACACAAATTGAGGAGAATATTTCTTATAAATTTAGGAATGTAATATGTAGCCAAAATTTCAATTTTGACACTTAATGAAATTTTGCATTTTTTGGAACCTACGTCCTAGGTACGTAGGTGCAACAGGTGCGCTTTCTCAAAGGTTTGCCAGAAGTTTTTAGAATTTAGTGTTGCGCTGATAGTTAATTGCTAGTTCTAAATTTAGAGCTTTCCATGCATTGAAAATGCATTTTGACAGTAGTTTAACTCCTATAGATGCCTAGTAAACATGGAGCTCCTATTTTTGGCACTTCTAGACACTTCTACATCATCTCATGGCTTTATTCTTTTTATTTTCTCATGTTTTCTTTGTTTTAAGACATGTAAAGGCTCATGCATCCAATTAATAATATAAATATGGATGGAGTCCTACTAAGCACTACTTAGAGAGTTAGTTTGTACACAAATAGATTTTTTTATTAATTTAGAAGCATATGATTGCATAAAGATATCTCTCACTCTCAACACAAATTGAGGAGATTATTTCTTATAAATTTAGAAATGTAATATGTATTCAAGGCCATTCTTATTTTGATGCAAAAATATATGCTTTTGGTGCTCGCATTTGGAGTGTAGTGATTCTTTCCTAAGTGTGTTATATTTTGTGAATGTATGTTCATGAAGTGTAATTGAGCCAATAGTTTTATTGCATTGTTTCTAGTTGTGCCATCTTTTAATTCTAGTGTTTACTATGGGTCTACAAATTCCACTAACATACCTAGTTTGAGAAGAGATCATCATATTGTTCCTGCATAGTTTTTTTGTCTCACATGAGCACACGTTCCGTGGCCTTGTGATCTGATGAAAAGTGAAACATCTTACGATTGCTGAATTCTCCGTCAACAATTGCATCAATGGAATTAAGCAAGTGCTACTCCTATTTTCATTGGTTACCTATTGATCTTTTTGAAAACTTAACTCGTAGACATGTTGTTTCCATAGTTTATGTTTGTTAGGATTTACCTTTCATGTTATTTTCTTAAACTCCTTGTTACCCTATCTTTGTTATTTTCTTTTACAAACATTTGGTTAGTTTAGGAATTCATATAGTTGCATTGTTAGATTACATTCACTAAAAATAGAAAAATAAAAATAAAAAATCTTTTTGTGTGTGTTTTATTCTTTTGAAACAACAAGCCAATTCTACATCTTATCTGAATTATTCAAACCAGCTTGGCTCCTTTATTTCACCTAAAAACATATATTAAATAAATTTATTCACTCAAATTTTTATATCCTTTGTAATTAATGATACTTTCTTCTCAACTATTTTGGCTTGGTCCATATTTATTTGACAAATTCTGAGTAGTGGATTTAAATAGATAGATAGAGAAATTCAAAGAGAAATAGAGGAGATAGAATATAGATAGGGATAGAGGGAGGAGTATTTATGTATGTGAGTAAGAAAGATATAAAGGTGGGCTAGGGAGATTTTGTGACATAGAAGGAATGTTTTGTGAGTGGAATATAGAAATATAGAATTTGGGAAATCAAAGACCATTTCCAATGATAATGACATGAGCTATGACTATATACAAATCCAAAGGGCCCATGCTACAAAAAAACCAATGGATATTGGTGTAGTCGAGAGGCAAGGTCTAACTTTCACAACTATATCTAGAGTGAAATTATTAGATGAGCTCTATATTTGAGCCTCTTTCACCAATGAGAGATACTCCAAAATGCAAAGGGATCCATATAAAACTATAGAAAAAGAAGAAGAAGCTCACCTAAATCATATTGCACTCCAAACAAAATGTAAATATTCTGACTGCATAAAGCAATAAAAATAAAAATGTTCTATCAAATATATCACTAGAACTAAAAAACTTAAGTATAACCATAAATTTGGTAGTAATTATTTATGAACATCATCAAAATTATATAATACTATCATCTTAACCCTTGCACCCTTCAAAGGTGTAAGCACTAGTTAATATTTATCCTTCATCATAGAGAGCCTTGATGTGGCAATTCATATTTGGATTTAAGTGATGAATATTTGACCACTTTGAATCCTTAAAGGAAGTGACTTGGGAAAAGGGTGGAATCTTGAGTACGGGGAAGATACCAATGTAATAATTTTATAAATGATATTTTTATTAGAGGGTCATGAACTCTACATAGAGGTACTTAAAGGCTTTCTAATAGAGATTGTGGAAATCACACAAATATTAAATTGAACAAATATTTGCAAGTTGAAATCCCTGGACTAAAAATATCTTTCCTCCAAATATATGGAAATAGATAGAGTGAGATTATTCAAATTGATGAAGGGTACCCCCTTTACTATCCAAACACACACAACACAATAGGGAAATAAATTGATAATTGTAAAAACCAAATAATTGCAGTAGAAAAAATACTCATTTCCTAATATGTTCAATGAAATCATATTATAATATTGAGAAAATAATGCAATACAACCACATATACATTTTCATTATGATAAACTACAAGCCAAAGCCATCATATGCAACATCAGAACTACCTTTGGTAATCACTATTTTATCTTCTTTATATTAGGAAGTTTAACTACTTTAGAAAGTTATGGAAATTTGTAAACCCTCATTTTGAGGTCAATCATCCTTATTTTATTTTTACCTACATTGAAATATGTCAAGAATATGCCCCCAAAAAGGTTTCAAAAGTCACAAGAGTGTTTACAAGATTTAATTATTTCCTCCCAAAGTAACAAAACTTCCAAAGGCCATATCTTGTGAAGTGTGGACCTAATTGGCTATTATCACCATTTTTTAAGACCTCTTGAAGCACTCTACAAGCTCAAAAATTGCAAGGTGCCAATTTTTGACCCCTTTAATAACCTATAAGACCTTTAAAACTAAGCTCATTTTTCTTACACCACACTACCAAACTAGAAAATTCAATATCTTCAAACCAAACTTGTTCTTGTCATAGAACTTTGTTGATGGACTTATATATCTAAAATGAACATCCAAAGGAAGCAATTAGATCAATTTATGCTCAAATAAACTACCTAAAAAAAATAGTAAACTTTCCAAAAATAGTAACTCTACTCAAATGTATCCCTTATTAAAAAACTAAATAATATTTTTGGGTCTTGCAAGATTGCTCTTACACCTTGGATGCTCCTGCAATAAACACTTAGGGTAATTTAAAAGTGGCCTCATCACATCTCACATGTGCAGAGGAAACTAATACAATTAATCTCATACTTTGGTAGCCACTATGAATCTTCAGCAAATATTTTGTTTTATTTGACTAGATACTCTTCAAATTTCTTGTTTCTTATGCTTCTGCCAACATGACTATCCAAGATGTCTTTTATCTTCTCTATAGTTGAAGTAGGTAATAGAATTTTCCACTATGCTTATGTTATCTCATCCTCAATATATATGCTTCATGCCACTCTGTCAAATCTGAAATATTAAACACAGGTAAAATTTATTGAATTTACTTGGCAATTGTACTTCATAATAATTTCTCAAATCATGTTCCTTCAAGATTTTGCATGGTTCAAACCTCTTCATCTTCAACTTATTATATGTTCCTATGAGAAATCTCCCTTTTCTTAAATGAATCATAACTTTATTTTCAATATGAAATTCCTTGTCTCCTTTTTCTTTTATCTACCTTAGCTTTGTGCTAAATATTTATTTTATTAATATTTCTTCTCTCCTCTTTGTGCAAATTATTCAAGTGCTCTAAAAATTCTTTACCTTCAACACTACTCTTTTCTCCTTTGTCCAATTTTCTCAATTTAGAAGCATTTCTAGGACTCCTTCCGTATACAATTTGGAATGATAATTTACCAATTATCTTATTGATAGAATTATTGTATGCAAACTATGTTGGTGGTAAAAATTAAATCCCATCCCTTCAATTTATCCCATACTAATAATCTCAATAAATTTTTCAAACTCTTAGTCACTACCTTCTCTTTTATCTTAGTTTATAGATGGTGTGTTTAGATGAACTTCAAAAATGTCTTTTCTATTTCCCACAATTTCCTTTAAAAGTACTGAAGAAACTTAATGTCTCAATCTAAAATTATGCTTTTGGGCATATAGTCTCACCACTTCCTTGATTTTTTTTACAAACATGAACAACATTATTAGTCTTTCTATAAGGAATGAAATGTGTCATATTCAAGAACCTATCTACCACCACAAAAATGGGATCATGCCCTCTTTGAATCCTTGGTAAACCAAGAATAAATTCCATACTTATTTTCACCTTTTTCCTCTCTAGTACATGTAATTACTACTAACATTAAATTCCCTTTTTCCCCTTTCTCCATCTCACATATTCTACAACTTTTCGCAAACTTCTTAATATTGTGTTTCAATTGTGGCCAATCATAATGGTCACTAACTAGAGAAATGGTTTTATCTAGACTAAAATGTTAGCCAATCCTTCGCTATGCTTCTCTTTGATTATTTTCTTTCTCAGGTATCTCTTTGGAATGCATAATTGGATACCTCTAAAAATATACCATCATGGATTATAAAATCCAACCATTTGGTTTTTTTCTAGAGTTACAATTAATGTGCAATCTCTAAAAGCTTCATCAAAATTAGGACCCTCGAGATACAAAATCTTGAGTTCCTTGAACCCTATGAATTTGATATACATCTTTTTAAATAAAATTCCCTTCTTCTTAGGCCTTATTCAACCCTATTATACTTCCCACTCCTATGCTTCACAAAAAAAGTGTTACACTGCAAAAACTCAACCCATTTCTAATGTCTTTTCTTGGATATTCAAATATTGTAAAGCTTGACGATCACTAAATAACACAAAATCCTAAGAAAAATATAATGTCTCCACTTCCTCAATGCCTCAACTTTATCATAAAACTCCTAAGAAAAAATAAACATAATATTTTCTTTGGGCATCATTCAACTTCTCACTAAAATAAATAATGGGTTTACCTTCTTCACTCCAAACAAATCCACTAGTGTTTCCACTAGCATCACAATCTACTTGAAAATCCTTATCAAAATATGAAAGTTCCAAAATAATGTTTTCTATAAATTTTCTTCTAAATAAATCAAAATTGTATGTTGTTCTTATAGTCCACTTAAACTCTTTTCTATCCACTCTCATTGTTTTTGTTAACGGTCCACATATACTACTAAATTTTTGATATAATTTATTTAAAAGCTAACCAACCACTAAAAGATCTTACCTTATTAGTACTCCTTGGAGTAGGTCATTCATGGATCTAATGTTCTCTTTCTCTAGGTCTATTTTAAATCCATCTACTAAGATGACAAATACAAGGTATACTAACTCTTTATTCATAAACTATACTTCTTTGAATTAAAAACCAACCATTATTTTCTTAACTTCTAAAGGACCCTAGGAATATGCATTATATTCTCTTCTAGTGTCTTATTGAAGATCAAAATAGCATCCAAGTAAGCAATAAAAAATACACTCAAAAATTATTTCAACACCTCATTTATGAGCTACATGAATGTGCTTTGTGCATTAGTTAGTCGTGAGGGCATGACAAGCCACTTATACAAGCCCTCCATTGTCTTCAAGATTGTTTTCCATTCATCTCATTCTCTAATCCATTTTTGGTGATATGCACTCTTTAAATCTATCTTTGTGAAGTAAAGAGATCTAAATATGCAATGTCATCCATCATTGGCAATGAAAGCTTACAATTGATAGTGATCTTATTGATAACTTGAAAATATGTGCATGTCCTCTATTCTCCATTTTTATTTGGTGCTAGCATTATTGGTACAATAAAAGGAATTAAACTCTCTCAACTCAATACCTTTTACAATTATTTTTTTACTTATATGTTTAGCTCTCCACTCTTTGCTAGATTCATTCTACGGGCTTCCTTATTCAACAAACTAACTCTAGGAATAAAATCCATTTGATGTGTAATCCTTTTTATCGATGACCATTGATCGGGTACATTATCAAATACAATATCTTGAAACTCATCCAAACAATCTATAAATTTTATAGGCACATCTTCTACTTCCTCTTTATCAAATTTAAATTAAAGAAAAACACATATGTTCATGTTTCATGCCTTATAGAAAATTATTTCCATTAACTAAACATATTATTACATTACTACATACCTTTTATTTTATTTTCTTCAATGGCTTTAGCTTGTGTCAGACTCCATCCTTTGTCAAAGAATAATCATATGCATACTCATCATGTGTTGTACAATGATAAAATTGACATGGTGTTACTAGAAGTAGATAACAAACATCCATAGTCATAATATTAGACAATATCTCATCATGATACTTTCTAAATTTTAAGTTTAGTAGATGTTATTCATTGACCAAAGCCTTGTGGTCTTTTTGCAACCAAGAAATGTTGTAGGTATTCACATTATTCCTTCTCTCTAACTTTAATTTATTAACCATTTCCTTTGAAAAAAGGTTATTAATACTGCTGCTATCAATAATGATGTTGAATACTTTACCATTAAACTTACATCTTGTGTAAAACAAATTCTTCCTTTACTCAGGTTCTCTCTCATCATTTAGAATGATTATTATGGTAACAAGTACCTAACCTCATTTAGTAGTTTAAAAATTTTCCTTCTTCATACCTTCATCCACATGTGCAACTCATACATTTTCATCTAGTCTTATATTCATTCTCTCTTGATATTGGGGAATCACATAATCTATATGTCCTTCACACTACAAAAATGCCCCATGAAAAACTTCCTCTTCTTGGTCCTTTCCCTCTTCCTCTTCCTCTATGATCTCCATTATTTTGATCATGAGAATTATAGGAATGAATTACCCTCTATTCTACTAGAGTTGTCATTATTCTTCTGATCTTTATTTAGACCTCCACAATATCTTTTACTAACCTCTTCTAGTTTTTTTGTCTCAAAATTATTGATTACTTTTAATTATACCTTCAAAGAAAATCAATATGCATTTTCAATGGTAGAAATTATTATCATTATCATCTCTTCTTAAATATGAAACCTCTACCTATATATGTAATAGGAAACCTTTACCTTTTTGGATTCATAATGACCCGTTCAGATAAGGATTTGATAGAACTCTTTTATTTATTCCTTGAAAAATCTTCCTACTTGCTTCAACCATTCCATTTTCTTTGGTAAATCAAGCTCATGGTCAACAAGAGTGAATTTTACCTTTAATTTTTCCACCACTCAATCTCATAATGTTATCTCCTCATTCCCTCTCCTATTCTCCCTAAATAAACCTTTTTTCACCTAATTTTATCTTGACCTTTCAATTTGGCCTATGTGAAACTGACCCTCTTCAAATATTCTACTTATTCATATTTAAAGTACTCTTCCATATCTTTGATCTAGTTGATAAACTCTTTTGGATTAAATTTTTTAGAAAATGAGGCAAATTCAACTTTTGTTCTCTTTTCAATCTTAGGAATGCCCCTCAACCACCTAGCTTTATTAGGATCTGTAGCCATTTCTTGCCCTTCTTCAAACTTTCCTTCTTCAAATTGATTCTCACTTTCATCTCTTTCCTTAATATTTTTCATCTATATAGATCCTATTTTAGTTCTTTCACTAGCCCCTAGCAAGCTCTAAAACCCTTTTCTACTGCACCCACAACTCTTCCACCACGGTTCCTTTGTGGAGACATTTTATGCATTTATCTTTCAGATATACAACCAAAGTCCTAGTATAGATTTCCTCATACTCAATTATTTGTCTACACATAAGAAATTTTACTTAGTTACTACTTGAAGGGTACTCCCCTTACTAACCCAAACACCAAAAAAAAAAAAAATTACAAGATTCAAACAATTGCAAGAACACAAATACTTACTTCCTATTATCTTCATTGAATGGCATTACAATATTTAGAAAATAATAGGCTACAACCACATGGGTATTTTCATTTCAACAATGTGTGAGCTAGATCCATCATATGCACCATCAGAAATGTCCTCGATAACCCCTATTTGTCTTCTTTATACTAGAAAAATTAATTGCTTTGTAAAGTTTTGGAAATTGTAACACTCCATTTTGAGGTTGATCATGCTTATATTAATTTTTCCTAAATTCAAATATGTCAATAATATAAGCTCATACAGGTTTTGAAACTCGTATGAGTGTTTGAAAAGATTTTTTTTTTCTCCCAAAGTAGTGCAAATTTTGGAGGTCATATCTTGTGTGCCATGCACCTAGTATGCTATTATAACCACTTACAAGAAGCCTCCTAAAACACTCTACAACCCTACGGTTGTGAAGTGCCACTACACTAGCACATTTGACCCCATGTTTAGACCAAAATTTTTTACCATCTATTAAAATGTTTTAGATTGGTCAGAATATGCAAGGAAAAATATCCTTTTTTAAAAATCCATGCCTGTGTTGGTCAAAATTTTGACCAACATGGGCTTCATATTGTTTTGAAAATGAAAAAGGTTGATGCCCTATTTCATTGTTATGTACACTCATTGCGGTCCATTGTCATCAAATTGTCCCTCTAAATTTCTACTTCAACTTGATAATCACAGTCCACTTTTTCCTTATCCAAACTATGTCATGTAGGAGATGGAAAGGTCTCGCTTAGTCACATAATCACACATACATCACACTTTGCACAAGGGCTACACAAATTTGCACAATCATCTTTGGTCTATCAAATACTTAATCTCCCACTTGACCCTCAAACCTCTAAGTGTGGTGAGAATTGGTAGAAATAGTGTAGATCTAACTCATTTGCACCACTTTATGGCATTGAAAAAACTCTATAAAACCTATGGCATGCGTTGAGGTCTTCTTCCAAGAGGTCTTGTTCCAATTTGGGACATCAAATCAACATCCAAAGAGTAGTGTAGAATTTCTTTGCCTATGGCTAGCTAAATGAGAGGCTTTATGCTTTGCACGCTCTTGTTCCCAAAACCACCAAGGCAATATTCCAAATTAGGGTTTTCTTTTCTTTTTTATTTTCTTTTTCTTCTATTTCTTGAAGATTCTATGTGAAGTTCTCCATTTGTTTGTTCTAAAAGGGGGTTTTATTTTTTCTTGTGTATATGGACAAGACATCGATTGTTGGAAATGCCATTAGCTATGTACAAGACTTGCAAAAGCAAGTGAAGGACATTAAAGCGAAGATCTACAATTTGACCGTGCACTACACAAAAGTTCTCAAGGTTTGAGTTTTATATGATAGTCGGGATGCCTTAATTGTAGTAGCTATTGTGATGCTTCTGGCTCTCTCTCTCTCTCTCTCTCTCTCTCTCTCTCTCTCTCTCTCTCTCTCTCTCTCTCTCTCTCTCTCTCTCTCTCTCTCTCTCTCTCTCTCTCTCTCTCTCTCTCTCTCTCTCTCTCTCTCTCTCTCTCTCTCTAGTGGTTCAAGCTTAAAATATTTCCTAAAAACATTAAAATAGAATGTTCCAGCTTTAGTGGTTCTAGACTCTAGTGTTTTTGTTATTGGTTCCTCTATTTTTCTATAGGTAAAATATACCATATCTATATTGATGCTTTTGAGGGTGGCTAGCTGACAGTATTGACTATTCTTGGCTTCAAGCATATCATATGTGGGTAAACCTTATTTTCGTTTCTTCAAAATTTTAATATGCTTCATGAAAAGTAGGTCTTTTAGTTTATTTGTGTTTTTCTCCACCTTCATAAGATTTATTGTTTATGGTAGGTTTATCATTATTGGATGGTTACTTGTGACAAGAACATTTGTTTTTAGCAATGTGTTTATTGCACTTAACAAGTAAGTTCCCATTTGTTGAATGTGAGTTTATTATAAATGTTGTGATTATTAATCTATATCTACTTTTCCTTTGAGTTTGTTTGGTTGAAACTAGGATTTTGAAATTTTTTGGTGAAAAGAGATTTAGATTTAAAAGGGCTTAGTGTTATTTCTTTAAAGATTAGGATCTTAAAATGTTTTTACTAGAGATAAAAGCCGAGGCTTGATTACAAGGTTATTCAATTATCTACAGAAGTAACAAATAGCCTAATTAGCTAGAGTCACTTTTTGTATCTATGAGGCTTTAAAATGACTAGAGCATGGATATTTGGACCTTTCCTAAGGTGGTGTATAGCCATTGGATTATACTTGTTTATATTGATTTTCTTCCTTCATAGCTATCTTCATATGAAGATTATTACAGACAGAATAGTATCGTATTCTTTCTCTAGGTCTTCACTTCAAGCGTTATACTTTATTGGATAGTATTATACCTCAACCTTAGTCTTACACCTCAATCCTAGTGTTTTCTATAAATCTAAAAGGATGAAGCTCAAAAACTTGATTTAGGTCCTAGGGTACAACAGACATTTCCAAATTTGCAGTAGATTTTTTTGAGATGTCTCAATATTTGAAAGTTGAAACATCTCCTTCCATATTCCCTAAATATTTTTTCCTATTTAATTCTCCTAATCAACATTCTCTTCATTTAAGGATTCATATTGATCTTGATTTGATTCAGCCATATAAGAGACAATAAAATAATGATGGAACTAAGTCTTTTTAGAGATTGGATTTCTACATTCATTCATACCTTTTTCTTTTGTAATAAACCTTGCTCCACTCACTTTTATTAGGTAATGAAATGGTTATCAGATGTTGGTAGATGCTTCTGTTCTTATGCTTTAGGAGATAAATTGTTTTTTAGATATAGAGGAAGTGTTATGCTTCACTAGGTGATCACTGATAACACTCATTCCACCAAGCTTCTACGATGCTGGAGATATGATTTTCCTTACATAGACTCAAACAAAAATTAGTGCAAGCCTCATTATGTATCTTAGAGGCAAGATCTAATCCAAAGAAAACTTACAAAGTTTTAACTATTACAATAACAAATTTCTATTTCAAAATATATGCTTCGATTGGTCTTAAAGCCAATTTAATCTTGAAGGTTTCAAAAATTTATTGACATCATAATATGTACTTCAATTGTTCTTAAAACCAATTTAACCTTGAATATTTGAAAAACTTATTAATCTTTAACATACCCATGGAGGATTTCTGCATAAGATAATATATGAACATTGAAATAGACCATTACCTATCTTGATACATGTTGAAGACACCACTACCATGAATCAAGTCATAAGTTCTAGGATATGTTGAAAAGGCCTCACACCTGCAATCCAAAAGCATGTCTTTGTCATACCATCCAAGTAGGCTTAATAGCATACTCTTGTTGAGTCCAAGTACCAAAACCATGTTATCTCATGTCATACAATTTATGTTAATATTTTGGATAGCACTTGGGAAGTAATTTTTCATGGTAGGGGTTTGTGGAAAGTCATAACTTGAAGATATGTGAAGGTTACATCTAGGTTTAACTTTGAAGAAAAACTGGCCAAGCAATTGTTAGGGACTTCTTACGTTAAACAACAAAATATCTTCAATTTGGGAGTTGTTCATTAAGTTCCCATTTCACCTTAACTCTAATCATGAGGCATAGCAAGGTTAGATGCTATATCAAATTTTAGAAAATAGTCACAATATTATTGGGTAACTCTGGATTTGACTGCATTGTCTATTTTTTATTAACACTTTGGATTACATTCTATGATCAATCACTTCTATATTCATATGAATCATAGAGTATGATTTGAAATGTTAATAAAAAATTTTTAATTCCATCAAATCCAAAAACCATCCAACAATTTATCATAGACTATAGAAACTTCATGCATGCAGGGCAAAATGTTTCCTAATTGTGGGTCCAATAATGTACCATAGACTATAGAAACTTCATGCATGCAGGGCACAATGTTGCCTAATTGTGGGTCCAATATTAGATTTGAGAATATGCCTAAAAATATTTTGCTTACCAATTGTGATAACTACCAATCAATCCATGTTTGTAGATGGCACCTAGAGTATTTATTTTTGCATGGGATGGAACCACATTCATGACCCATAAGTGATGATTTACCAAGGTAGCAACAAAGCCTCCTAAATCAGAGTTCATTTCCATGATGTTTCTATATCCTCCTTGCCCCAGATGGCCATTGAACATTTTGTAGTATGAAACTCTCTCATTCCATAGTTTGTTATCTTCACCAAAAATTTTAGCTATAATTCTAAGGAGACTACCACTGCTTATCCTTAGAGGGACAGTTGTAAGATGTTTTGGCTATTTTTCTAAGGCCCCCCCCTACAACATCATGGATATCATTCACCTCTGGAAGTGGTGTTATGCAAGTTTCTATCTTCTTATACCTTACATTCAGCAAGAATTTAAATTTTCAATAGCAAAAACATATCAAACAAAGCTAAGCTAAAGATGATCCAATAGATTGACATATATTCCTAATTTACACTAAAAGATGTTGAGGAGATGCTCTGATACCAAATTCTTATAATGTTTCATTCTAGAAGACTTATATTGCTATAAAATAAAAATGGGTAAAATTACATACCAAGTAGCATCAGAGTCATCAGCTTCACATATTTGGGAAGGTTTGTAAACACGTCTACTTTTAACACAATAAATATGGTTTGTGGGCTTTTTCCATATAGTGAGGTCACCTTTTGAACAACCTTCTTCCAACATAGATGCTTTGCAAGATCGTCAATTGCATCTTGCTCTACTTTCAAGTCCTCTAGAGTTCTTTCCCAACCCTTGTGATATTTTTGCTAATTTATAAGAGGACTAGATAAAATCCAATACCCATTAGGCCTCAACACTGTGTCCACTTCTAGTAAGTAAATTCCATATGGTGGGAAAAAGCATAGGTTATCTTAGAAAAAATAAATCCATCCATTACTAAACCTCTACTGAAGAAATAGGTTGGATTTAGATAATTACTATAGTCTTTCCATGGAATAAGACAATGAGAGCAGTGAGCCATATCAAATGATATTGTTGGATATGAGATCCTTTTAGAAGCAATGATACTCCCCAAGTGATATACTAAAAGCTTCAAAGATGCAAGTGAAAAGGTGCACAAGTGGATTATTTTAATTTGAAGGTCTGATAGGATTTGAGAACAGCCACAAGCCACATGATAGTTTATTTTAATAAATACACTCTAGAGTTGACCAAAGGTTTCACCACACCACTAGTGGATAATGGATTTTTGACCAAGGTTGTGAGGTGAAAAGAGGTTATCTAAGGGAAAAAGATTCTTAGAGTGCTATTAGCTGCTTAAGTGTTTATTCCCATGATAGAAATCATGTCAAGTCAAAGACTGGTGTTTACAATCAAGTTTCATAAAGGTAGAAGATGAACATCTCCAAGGAGTTGCAATGCTTGAGAGAACATTAGTCCATATGCTTAAGTGGTGGTAACATGTGTTGCAAGCAATTAGAATTGATCTCTCTTTATGTTTGTTGGCTCTATTGTGGCATTCCATACATCACTATATGGTCTTTGGTGACAATTTATGTTTTACTGTACTTTCTTACCAATAAATATAGGTAGTATGGGTGTTTTTATGTTCTATAGATTGGGACTATGGCCTTTTTGGATGTAATCTAGTTCTTGCTAATGTATAAAGATTATATGGTGTTTGGTATATTCTTCCTATTGGTGGGTAAAGCCCCTTAAATAGGTCCCCACTAATACATGATTTTTTTTCCATTTCATTAAGGTATAGTAATCATGCTAATCACTACCTCTCCACTAGATTCTTATAGTTTTTTTAAAACTAAAACATAATTAACAAAATAATCCAACTTTACTATATAAATTGCACAAAAACACATTTTCCACCAATCATGGGATTGTCAATAAGAAAGATCTATTAAAGTTAGTCATGTACCTGTGCTTGGGTCTAGTGACACAAAAATGGGTTGCATTAATAAAGGTGATGTCGAGATGACAAGAGAAAAATAAAATTGTGTTTTTTGGAGCCTTAAAGTGGAGACAGATGACTTAATACAAGCATTAGGTATTTGGGTAGAATAACATTGAGTAAGCTATATACTATGGTAAGAATGAAGGTTGATACTAGCTAATGAATTATAGAGAATAGGATAAAGAGGAGACAAATGAATAGTTTAAAATCAAACAAGTCATCGGGGATGTTAGATAAGTCTTGACCTATTTTTAAAACATTTCATGTTTTCACCTTAGAACAATTTCTTAAAAAAAGAGGAATCTAACACCAATAATCCTTTGTTGGTTTCTTTCTAATTTTAGTTTTAGGTTGGGTGTAATTTATGAAGCATTCCTCAAGATGTTACCCTAAGGTTTTCCTAGAGTTTTTTTTGTATAAGGTGATGTGTAGGGAATAGTGAGGTGACTAGAAAATGTGCTACCCCATGAATTCCAGGCTCCAAAAAAATTGTTTTGTACTATAATTTCTAAGATTTCATTCTTATCACTCTGGAATCTCTAATATGATACAGCTCCAAAAAGTCTCAATCACCAGATGAGATAGGTCATTCTATTTATAGCAAGAAGTGTCAAGGAATTAAAGATCGTAGATACAGAAAACAATAAGAAAATTTATATATTCAAATAGATAAGTCATAGACTTGATATATATCTCTAATATTATTATTTAAGTAAAATAATATTATTCTCAGACTTGATATTGATAACAATATAATACTTGAATATTATAAATCTTCACTTGCTGCTAATAATATGTAATCCTTGATGAAGTATAGATTGATATATTGCATAGGATATTGATGCTATGCTGGAGTATTTAGATTTCCATTGTTATTGATCTTTTCCTCTCAACAACATCATTATATATATGTGTGTGTATGTGTGTGTGTGTGTGTGTGTGTGTGTGTGTGTGTGTGTGTGTGTGTGTGTGTGTGTGTGTGTGTGTGGTTTTCCCACATAGGAGCATGACTTCTACATGGCTAAAGCCACATAGGGTCATGACCCTACATGGTTAGCCCAAGACATAATTAGCATTAGTTAATTGTCGTTGATAGTCATATATCAATAATACGAAAAACACTATATATATATATATATATATATATCATCAAATACATATGATAAGTATTGCTGTCAATGTAGACACCTAAATTTGATTACACTATTTTGGTAATCCTATTTAGCTATCTCTAAAGGCATCATTAATTAAATTCCTATTTAAAATAACCTTTGCCATTCCCTAGCTGATTAATCTTATTAAATCATCTATAGTCCTAGTTGATAAATCAAATAACCCACTATTTATCAATTAATCCTATTCTCCTATCTAATTCCAAAACCCTCATTTATTAAATAAGTCTATTTAATAAATAAAGCCCTCAAATCTAATAGCCCCTAACCTATCCTTAATCCTTCATTTAGCCTAATCCACCCCATCCACCCATACTAACCAAGCTTACCCACTAACTCACCCACCCTCATCAATCCCATCCACTTGCACATCTCTAACATCCCTAATCTAATCCTAACCCAAGCCTAATCCATCCCCTAATCATTTGCACAATCCTAAATGAGCTTAAGACTTTCCTAATCCAAACCAAAGTCTCCCCTCAAAATATCCCAACCACCAAGCCATGAATGCTCCCACAAAGCCATAAATGACTCTTACAAACCCATTTATTGCTCTTATAAGCCATTATGAGGGTCTTTATGAGCTTTGAGCCTCCTTTGTTGACCCCTCAACCCCTCTTTCTCTAACCAATGACCCTGTGACATGTGTCACTCCCTGATTGGCTATAAAGAAGCACAATCCATGTGCTCTCCTCTCATTCAATCTGAGCCCTCCATAAACTTTTTCCTTTCCTTCCATCCTAGCCATTGATCCCTTAAGCCCTTTTCCTATTTAAGGAATCCCCTCCCAAGCCATTTTAGTCCCAATCCATCAAGTAAAGTCATAATGCCATTTTGAGAATAGGTTTTACATCTACATCCATTATTCACACCCAAAATCAAAGAATCTCCATTGAAGCAAATTTGAGCACCAATCTTGAGCATACATCCCTAAAACACAAGCCTTAATTGGACATAGTGAATAAAAAAAGAGCCATTCCTATTGGGAGAGTCTTTCAATGGCTCATCTTCCCAATTAGGAACCCTCTTTTGTCTATCTTGAAGTTTATGTTTGTTATTAGTTTGTAGAAGCTTTATTTAAATTTGGTTTCTCCTAACATGCTAACAACTCACGTATACATTTTGGCATGCTCAGTGGCACCCCACATTTGGGTCAATCTAATCATGTTTTTGGGTGTTTTTATGATAAACTAACCAAATTAACCTTGTTTTCTTGTGTATTTTCGTGATAAGTTTGCTGATCTTGTTGCAGGTACGCAGGTCATCCTTTGAAAATCATGCTCCTCACCATCTCATCATTTTTTTATTTTTGAAGACTTCAAAACCATCTTGTTTAGTGATCTCGCGACCCTAGGAACGTGATCTCGTGACACAAGAATGTGACCATTACCAAGAGAGAACATGAAACCATGACCGCGAGTTCGCAGCTCATCCTCATCTAGTTGATGCCACATGTTACAAAGCTGTCCTGCATCCCCATCAAAAAAAATTTCACGAGAACGCTATAATAACCTGTGGGATCACATATATTTTCTTGTGGGAATGCTACCTTCAGCCGATCAAATTTTTAATCACATTCCTATCGCTGACCTCTCAAACTCGTAGAAGAATTCCCCTGCGGGATCGCTCTGTGTCATTTATCTCGTGGCCTGTCTTTCTGTAATTTTTCACCAATTTTTTGTACTCACAAGATCGCTACCTAAACCTATGGGGTCACTGTCTAAACTCATGAGAATGTTGTTCTACTTGTGGGAATGCTACCTAAACCCGCGAGAATGTTATTCTACCTGCGGTTTAGCTATCTCACTACTTCTCCCTGCATTCTCGCACGTGGGATTGCCTTCTTACCAAACTCACAGGATTGCCAAAAAAACTTAAAAATCAAAAAATTGGTTCTATAGGATATGGACTATTCTAAGAATTTTTACGCATATCAAAAATAACAAAATAGTTTAAAAAAATTTCCCCATAGTTAAGCTTTGATTTTGAGATTTTTGGGTGACTAATCAAATGGATTTTTTGTAGCATTGCAAGTTGAAGTGACAAACCTAATCATGTTTTTACAAGTTTCTCTTAAAATGCACTTGCATGTTTAAACACATCTCTCATTGAATGAATGTCATTTAATCAATCTTCAATCAAATTTTTATTGGCATGCATGCTTAAAACAACAAAACACAATCTTGAATGCAAAGGATCAATTAATCATTGCTATACCTCACATTTCAAATTTGTGCATAAAACACTTTAACTCAATCTTGAATGCCTAAACATCAATGAACATTACAAATTAGCACACTTCAACTTTGAGTTTTAAAAATAATTCACTCAATCTTGAATTCTTAAAAATCAATGAACATTGCATGATTCAACGACGCTCGAATTTACTTATGTTGACGATCTCTCAATTTCCATTATGTTAACAATGCTCTCAAGTTGGAATTGAACATCTATATCTTAATCACTTATGTTTTCAATAGATCAGACAATCTAAGAATCAGTTGGTGAAAGAACTCTGCTTTTTAGCCCAAGGTCATTTGAATCTTCTCTCCCCTTGTCACCTTTGCAGGCCATCTTGGGTGCATAAGACTAGGATCCAAAACCTTGTTTTTAGTTTTAGGGGGTCTGCTTGAGGATTTCATCACCCCTTGGGATGACCTCAACTCCAGCATTCTAGTGGAGTATAAAGATCGGGAGGTGAATCAAAAGACACCTCTCTTGGAAGCATAATCTTGACACTCTTGGCTAAGCCCCAAAGAACTTTATACCTTTGGGAAGTAAAGGTGGAGATTTGGGCTACCGTCTCCTCTCAGCTGAGTGGCATTATTTTCTTTCATCTACATATTTGGGCCTCACGTACCTTACATATATCAAGGACACCCCTAGCTAAGCTTGTATATCCTACCAAAAACCTTATAGGGCTATTGGTGTCTTTGACGTGCTTGCATGTTCAACATCCTCCCCATGTTTCAGAAAAAAATCAAATTATTTTGCTAAAGAGATCACTTGTCTATCCTTTGAAACGGTTGTTAGCAAGTCCATTCGCAACAACCCAACCATTGGTCGATCATTCAACCCAAATGAAGGGCATATTTAGCATAGTCACTGCCTCATCCAAGATTCATTTAAGCTTCCAAGCCTTCCTCTAGTACCATCATTCCTAAGGTCTTCCATAGAGTCTTTCTCTTCTCTCCATGTCTTAACTAGTAGCATCCTTCATCCCCAACACATCATGTCACAATCCTATTATGATGAGTTTGGTCATCCCACCTTTTCTCCCACTCAATCCTATTCCAATGATGATGATGATCTTGTCGACTATGACGGATATTTTGAAAGCCTTAGAGATATTCCTCCAAACATCCTCCAAAATTCAATCATTCTTCCAAACTGCTCCATCATTCCTCCATGCATACCCACTAGTACTCCTTACCATGCCTTTGACAAGGGAAATCCATTACTATCATCATCCTTACCTCCTCCTTATATTGTGCCCACATTTTCCTACATCAGTCATATCTCCATCTTCCTCTACCTTCATCTCCCAACCTCCACATTCTAGAACAATTCTAGTAGCTACATCCCTAGTCCAAATCCACCATCCCAATATCTTCCAAACCCCTTCCCAAATCCTCCAACCAATCCTAGTCATACAACACATCACCTCAATCCCCTTACTCCTCCTAGTCCAACACACTCATCTCCAAGGAATTTTACAAGGAAGCCCAAAGCAACTCCCTCTCCCACACCCATCACTCCTCTTATATCATCCTATCACTACCATCCCTATCTCATCCACCCCACTTATCAAACCCCTTCCATCTCCTACCTCCCATCCATCGAATCCCTCCAAATCTCATCCACATCTCCTCCTCCTAGCATTACCCAAATCCCATGTAACACACCTACTAAGTCCATTCCCCATCAACCCATCCCCATTGAAGAAACTCCTACCCATCCATCTACCTCACTTAAAAACACCATCCATACTTCTCCTATCATACCATCCACTCCCATCCGTTCATGTCAAAATCTTGTCCAAAAGCATGTTGAAATATCCCATGACATAAAAGAAGAACCTATCATCCCACTTATTCCCCTACATGATCCACTTTTACCATCCCCTCCATATTTGAATCCTACCATCTTACCTACTATGTCTCAAGATCCATTCCCATCACTCCATCCAACTCAAGATCCTATCCTTCCATCCTCTCTACTTTATGCTCATATAAATCCCATAATCCATGATGATAGATCCATAGAAGAAATACTATCATATCTAAAGCTTTGACTCCTTCAGCTAGTAATGGACTCACATCTTGTGTTCTAAATAATGAACATCATATTAAAGGAAGCACAATCCATGTGCTCTCCTCTCATTCAATCTAAGCCCTCCTTAACCATTTCCCCATCCTTGCATCTTAGCCCTCCATCCCTCAAGCCTCTTGCCTATAAATTGAACCTCGTCCCTTCACAAAAGGGATCCACCTTCCATGAAAAGTTATAATGCTATTTTGAGAGCTCAAAAACTACCAAAATACCATTATAATGAAAAAATCACTCCATGACTCCATTTTTGCAACCTTATCTCTCTCACCCCTGTAGAACAAGATTTAGTGTGCAAAGAACATTAACAATAAGAGAAAAATTCACAAACTAAAACTAAATTCACATATAAGTTTAGACAAAGAAAGCAAACTAAGGAATGCAAACCTAAGAGAGGAAACACCCCATGCTTCCTTGATTTGGTAGATGTGTCCTTTGATGTGGATGTATGCTCAATATGCTTGCTCAATTACTTCAATGGTGGAGATGGGTAATGGAAAATTGGTAGCCTTGTAAGCTCTCAATTTGGCATTATAAGGGTATGGTTGATGGCTTTGTTTCTCAAACTAGCATTATGACTTCACTAAAAATATTGTGATGAAATGGCTTGGGAGGGGATTCAATTTATAGGCCAAGGGGTAGAGGGATGGATGTCTTAGATGCAAGGAGAGATGAAAGCTTAAGGAGGGCTAGGATGCACTCAAAGGAGAGCACATGGATTGTGCTTGTTTAGCACCAATGAGAAGGTGACACTTGTCACAAAGAGGATGAGTGTGAGAGGATAGGATAAGGGGTTGGTTAAAGGATTGATGAGGGAGGTTGAGTATGTAAGAGGTATTTAAGAGTCATGAGTGGGAGAGTTGTAAGAGTCATGAGTGGGCTTGTAAGAGCATTTAAGGGTTTGTGGGCTTCATCAAGTTTTTGGTTGGGATATTTTGAGGGGAGACTTTGGTTTGGTTTAGGAAAGTCTTAAACTTGTTTAGGGACTGTGACAAAATTAGGGGGTGGATTAGGCTTGGGCTTAGAATTAGATTAGGGATGTTAGAGATGTGCAAGTGGATGGCATTAATGAGGTTGGGTGAGTTAGAGGCTAAGCTTGGTTAGTATGGGTGGATGGGGTGGATTAGGCTAAATGGAGGATTAGGGATAAGTTAGGAGCTTTTAGATTTGAGGGATTTATTTATCAAATAAATTTATTTAATAAATGGGGTTTTTGGAATTAGATAGGAGAATAGGATTTAATTGATAAATGATAGGTTATTTGATTTATCAATTAGGACTATAGATGATTAATTAAATTAATTAGCTAGGGGATGGCAAAGGATTAATTAAATAAGAATTTAATAAATGATTCCTTTAGAGATGGCTAAATTAGATTACCAAAGTGGTGTAATCAAATTTAGGTGTCTACAACCCCATCCATCTATTTGAAGCTTGAGCTATACTTGTGAGCACACATACCTTAAATCGGGGACAAATCTATTGCATCATTGTGTTATACCATTTGGAGCTTACCATTCTTGGTTTGCCTCCATTTTTGGTGATAACAAATCAGTCCTATCTTAAGTGTTTACTCATTTTAGTATTGTTAATGCTTTCTTTAATAGCTAGTATTCATGTTACACTACTAAACTAGGCGATACAGTCAATACTAATATAAGTATCAGTAGTAATAGTTATTATATGTGAATGATTCAATTCTAATTCTCAATTTCATAACTTGATTATCAGGTAAAGATCATAAGGATTATCAAATCTGTCTTAAACAGATAATAAGGTATATTAATAAATTGTAGTTTTATAATCGATATTTGATAATACCATCTATAATTTTTTGTGTTGATAAATTTATTTACTATAGAATTTTCTACAGTCTTCAATTACAGACTCATTACATATGTTGCATCCTTCCCAAATGATTATCTCATGCTCCAAATGTATCTTCTACCATGGAAATTATGCTTGTATTCCTATCTAAATTCTCAGGCTTCAAATTGATGAAAATAAACAAACCCTGATGTGCCTCAATTCCACATCAATGTTCTTTATCGCTTGATGCTCGATGATAGATGTATCTTAAGTTTTTCCACATTTCATCTTTGCTTTTTTATAGTGCACATATTCAGTATGCTCATTTTAAGTATCTACTTGTGGTGTTGAGACAAATCCATTATTTCCAATAATATCTTAGCATGATGGGAGCCTTCCAACCATTCCATCAAACATGAACTTGATGCCACAAACTACCTGATATTGATAACCCAAATTTGCCACATGGTTCAATGTAAAATATTCCTCAACTATATGGACTTAGCATGCATTAGAATTACAAATTAAAAACCACTCCAAAAAAATTAGACACTTTGCTACTGAACATTTGTTATACTATTGATGACTAGTGTTCCATCTTTAATATTCTTTCACAGATGCATATTGGTAAAGAAGACATTTTATAGTCAACAACTGAAGAACAAGAAGTTGCCCAATATCCCATCCCTCAATAGCATAAGTTGGGAACTATAGGATGCTCTTTCATATTTTGAAAAACAAACACTTATCCCTCATGGCAGTGGAAAATGAAAACCATGGAAAACTTTCAACTATACAAGAAAAATCATGATGTTTGATATATGCCACATAGGTTCAACATTCAGAATTGAAGTCTCTTCATATCTTAGAACAATCCCTTCAATAATTACAAGTAGAGAAATCCTATAGAAACTGGCTTTGATAGTGGATCAATTGTAATAACATTATCAATATATTGATCTACACCTGTAATGTTGATTCTACTTCCTTCATTGATGTATCAGATAGTGCACTGGAATCTTCAATTCTACAAATTTACCCTTTTTTGAGGTTATATTATCAGCCCAATGAAATCTAGTTTGATGTAATTTTGGCTATCTATTTGTAATCATATTTAGGCAATTCTACTACTTGAGACATATTGTTTGTAGACCCCTTTTTTAGTGTAGTAGACATACAATAGTCAGATGATCCAAGAAAAGGGTCTCTATAGCTACAACTTTTATACACAAAAATGCTACAAAGAAAATAGACCAACCAATATGATGCAAACAACACCACATCCTTTGTGTTCCACAAATCCACCTCTGCAATTCTTCCATGTTGCTTACCCTTCATGATCAAGAATGGAGACTAAAATATGCTCTAGCACCCTCTTCCATATTTAGATTGCACTTGGGTTTCAGTCTTGTCTTGGTTTTTTTACTTGATTGACTCGATACTCTTGTGCTATATTATTTTAAATCATATGTGACAGATATATACCCCGTCTTCCACATGGTTCTTTCACAAAAACCTAGTTTGTTATTTGACACATCATTTTCGTTCATAGTAAAACCAATCAATGATTCTACATTTCTTCAAATCTGAAAATAGAGTTTTTACCATTGTTATTGTAAATATTCCATGTCTCTATATGCACATCATTGCTACCTACATAGTTTCTTTGTTGTGGGCAAGACTTGATTCACTTTGTGTTCTGATATTTAGGGCATGTCATCTCAGGTGATGGTATTTCAGTGGATCTTGCAAAGACTCAGGCGATAATAGATTGGCTGACACTGACTAACGTGTCAGAGATTCATAGTTTCATGGGCCTAGCAGGATATTATCGTAGATTTGTCCAGAACTTCTCTAGGATAGCACATCCTATCACTTCTCTTCAGAGGAAAGGAAAGAAGTTTGTGTGGATAGAGAAATGTGAGGAAGTGTTTCAGAAGCTCAAAGAACTTCTGACTAGTGCACCGATTTTAGCAGTACCTGATCTAGAGGGAGATTTCATGGTGTGTACAGATGCTTCTCTTGAAGGGATTGGAGCAGTGTTGATGTAGAATGGACGAGTGATAGAATATGAATCACGCAAGCTCAAGGATCATGAGTTAAATTATCCTACGCATGATCTTGAGTTAGTAGCAGTAGTTCATGCTTTGACAAGATGGAGACATTTCTTGTTGGGGCATAGATTCAAGTTACACAGCGATCATCACAGTCTTCAGTATATTTTTACCCAGCCTAATTTGAATGCTCGCCAAAGACGATGGATGGAGTTTCTATGCGAGTATGATTTTGAGGTTAAGTACATTCAAGGTAAGGAGAATGTGGTGGCAGATGCTTTGAGTCATAGGAGACATGTGGTATCATCTATGACTCTTAGTGTCGATTTGAGGAGTCAGATTCTTCAGGCACTTCCTATGGATTCATGGTATCAGGAAGTGTGTAGAGAGATAGATTCAGGAAGACCCTTGGAAGGAAAGTTTGCAGGTTACGTTCGAGAATTAGATGGTCTTTTGAGACATTTGGGGAGGATTTATGTGCCATTACTGGATGAGCTTCGCACCTTGATTCTAGCAGAAGCCCATCGTACACCATACTCAACACATCCAAGTGTCAAGAAGATGCATGCTGATTTGAGACGTTTGTTCTTTTGTTCTGGGATGAAGCGAGATATTGCTGATTTTGTGGCTAGGTGTCTTGAGTGTCAGAGAGTCAAGGCAGAACATCAGCACCCGACTGGACTTTTGCAGCCAAATCTCATTCCTTCTTGGAAGTGGGATATCATTTCCATGGATTTCATTGTAGGATTACCTATGACCGTTCGTCGTCATGATGCTATCATGGTCATTGTTGATTGGTTGACTAAGGTGGCACATTTTTCACCTATCAGGTCTTCCTATACAGTAGCTTCTGTAGCTAATGTCTTCATGCGTGACATTGTGAGATTACATGGTATTCCTAGAAAGATCATTTCTGACAGGGATCCTGTATTCACATCTGCATTCTGGACATCGTTGCAGCATGAGCTTGGAGCACAGTTAAACTTCAGTTCAACATATCATCTAGAGACTGATGGTAAGACAGAGAGGGTGAATCAATTTTTGGAGGATATGTTACGGATGTATGTGATGGATAGGCAGACATATTGGGAGGACTATCTCTATCTAGTGGAGTTTGCTTACAACAATGGGTATCACAGTTCTATTGGCATGGCAACTTTTCAGGTGTTATATGGTCATCCTTGTCATACACCATTGAGTTGGGACAACCTTGAGGATCGCATTATATTGGGTCCTAAGATGCTTCGTGATATGGAGCAAAAGGTAGTGCGAATCCGTGAGCATTTGACTACGGCAAAGGATAGACAGAAGAAGTATGCTAATGCTCATAGGACTGATAAGCAGTTTGCAGTGGGAGATAAGGTTTTCTTGAGAGTGCGACCACGAAAGAGTTCGATCCGTTACGAAAAGGGTTCTAAGCTAGCACCTCATTTTGTGGGACCATTTGAGATTCTAGAGAGGTTTGGCCCAGTTGCTTACCACATTGCTCTACTGCCTAGCCTAGCTCGCATTCATGATGTTTTCCATGTTTCAGTGCTTAGACAGTATATTCCTGATATTGTGTAATGATCCCATCTTTTCGCTATTGACCAAGTGTGTGTGCATTAGCCTTGTTCTACATGGTCCCGAGGGCTAACGAAGGGTTTAATGGGATCCTAGAGTGTTTTGGCCTAGTCATTTCCAATTTGGGCCAAAACGAAGTTGATTTACTCAGTTTCAGGCATACTTACTATTTTTAGTAAGTTGGCAGGACACAGTGCAAGTCCATTTTGGTGATTGGGTTCGATAATCCTCGGTGAGAGCTTTTCGATGAGCTATCACTCGCATTATTCGGAGTCCGATTGCTAATACATTTTAATGCCTGAAGTTTTATTAAAGTAATGTCTAATTTAATTAGAAAATATTAAAGTGTTACTTTAATATTTATTTTATGGTGATGTGTACCCAAGGGAGACATAAGGGGTATTTTAATATATGTTTTATATATTACACATCTTTTATCCCACATTTTCCATATGAGTTGAGCGGACCCTTGGAAATAGAATAAAAGGAAGCATTTGTGGCTTCATTAGGCAGGTTGATTATGAGAAGAAATTGGTATGTGAGTTGCAGCTCAGTTCTTGGCATTTGAGGACGTCTATCCTCTCTTGTAACATTCTAGACATCATTCCCTTGGGGTTTGGCCTTTGGAATTCTTTGTTTTTGGCTTCATTATCAGGCAGTTTAGTTGCATTTCCGGCTACAGGCAGATTTGGTATTTTGCTCATATCTTCTTCACTACTTGTCTGACGCTTATGCCGCTTTGAGGGAATGGTATTACGAAGGTAGTGGACTGATTGAAGGACAAAGTATTGTAGCAGAAAGTTCGTAAGCATGGGCTGGAGTATTATGACAATATTGCTGAAGTAATTAGTGAGTTGATAAATCTGCCATGTATTTGGTTTTATGAATTCTGAAAATAACATTTTATTAGCAGCAGTTCATTTCCACTTTGCATATTATTGTAGTTCCTTTCTTGTTTATGTTGTATGATACCAATTCCATGCATGAAACACAACAAACAAATAAACGTTTGATTTCCGGAGTTATAAGGGGTTTTAAGAAGTTGAATGCAAACTGTTTGACATAATTCCTTTCAGCAATTTGGTTTAGTTTTTTGGGACATCCAGGGGTGCCCATTACAGTGGTATCAGAGCTATAAGTCCTGCCAGCCTGTGGAGATCATATTGATAGCTAGATAAAGATGTATATTAGTCCAGATCAAGATGTGATGTTCAGACAGTTATTGGGTACATTAGAGAAGGGGCAACATATGCAACAGGAGCAGAATAGGCAAATGGATATGATGTTGCAGCTTATGGCTAGACAGATGGGTATCAAAATTGATGATTTGTATGTTGCTCCAGAGCAGAAGGTAGTCGATTTCTCAGGTGGGATCGAGACACATATAGAGCCAGCCAGCTATGATGTTAGTGATGTGGGCATTACGGCAGAGTCAGTAGAGACATGTGTGCGAAGTCAGCAGACCACCTATGAAGCCTTGTCGGGGGATGATGACGTAGCAATAGTGGAATTAGGAGAATGCGAGGATACTATCATATTAGCAACCACTTCTATGTCACTTGAAGCATCCAATGAGGAGTTTAATGTTATAAATGCAGTGGTCGATGTATTTTCTAATGAAGCCACACATGTTAATGATTATGAGTTTTCATCAACTACAAATTCAATTCATTTTTCTGTTGCAGCAGTTAATGTTGTTCCTATGTCCATATATTTCGATGCGGCAACACCTATTGTTGATACAATTAGCATGAGTACATATGGTTCACCTACAACTACATCTTTTTCAATGCATGATGGTGATAATATGCATTCCATTCCAATATATATTATGTGGATGGATAAAGGTAAGAAGACGTTTCATAGATCTTCTATGGAGTTGCCTTATGGTGACATTCTGACTTCATCAGCACAAGTTTTGAATGCTAGGCTACAGGGGTTGGTCCTGATGATGTGGATTTGCAGTTGGTTTAACTTCCATATGGATATCACACATTACTTCAATTGGGATCCAAGTGGAGGTTGGAGTTCATTATGTTACTTAATTTCTTGAGGACAAGCAATTTCAAGGAGGGCGGATTTGTAATGATCCCATCTTTTCGCTGTTGACCAAGTGTGTGTGCATTAGCCTTGTTCTACATGGTCCCGAGGGCTAACAAAGGGTTTAATGGGATCCTGGAGTGTTTTGGCCTAGTCATTTCCAGTTTGGGCCAAAACGAAGTTGATTTACTCAGTTTCAGGCATACTTACTATTTTTAGTAAGTCGGCAGGACACAGTGCAAGTCCATTTTGGTGATTGGGTTCGATAATCCTCGGTGAGAGCTTTCCGATGAGCTATCACTCGCATTATTTGGAGTCCGATTGCTAATACATTTTAATGCCTGAAGTTTTATTAAAGTAACGTCTAATTTAATTAGAAAATATTAAAGTGTTACTTTAATATTTATTTTATGGTGATGTGTACCCAAGGGAGACATAAGGGGTATTTTAATATATGTTTTATATATTACACATCTTTTATCCCACATTTTCCATATGAGTTGAGCGGACCCTTGGAAAATGAATAAAAGGAAGCATTTGTGGCTTCATTAGGCAGGTTGATTATGAGAAGAAATTGGTATGTGAGTTGCAGCTCAGTTCTTGGCATTTGAGGACGTCTATCCTCTCTTGTAACATTCTAGATGTCATTCCCTTGGGGTTTGGCCTTTGGAATTCTTTGTTTTTGGCTTCATTATCAGGCAGTTTAGTTGCATTTCCGGCTACAGGCAGATTTGGTATTTTGCTCATATCTTCTTCACTACTTGTCCGACGCTTATGCCACTTTGAGGGAATGGTATTACAAAGGTAGTGGACTGATTGAAGGACAAAGTATTGTAGCAGCAAGTTCGTAAGCATGGGCTGGAGTATTATGACAATATTGCTGAAGTAATTAGTGAGTTGATAAATCTGCCATGTATTTGGTTTTATGAATTCTGAAAATAACATTTTATTAGCAGCAGTTCATTTCCACTTTGCATATTATTGTAGTTCCTTTCTTGTTTATGTTGTATGATACCAATTCCATGCATGAAACACAACAAACAAATAAACGTTTGATTTTCAGAGTTATAAGGGGTTTTAAGAAGTTGAATGCAAACTGTTTGACATAATTCCTTTCAGCAATTTGGTTTAGTTTTTTGGGACATCCAGGGGTGCCCATTACAGTGGTATCAGAGCTATTTCTAGGGTAACCATTACATATTGTGCATGTTCTTGATTGGAATGTGTTGCAGGTAGAGGATGGGTAGCTGGCTTTGGAGCCGGTTCGTATTCTGGAGCAGCAAGAGATGACCCTCAGGGGTTGAACCATCGAGCAGGTAAGGGTCCAATGGGACCCTACTAATGATTCTTCAGCTACTTGGGAGGATGCAGCTGGATTACGAGAGTTATATCCCTACTTTTTTGTAGGCTTCCAGGAGTAAACCTAATCCAAGGGGGGGTGGATGTAGTGCCTACCCTCATTCACATCTTTTCTAGACTCATTGTTGCTATTATTATCAGACTTTGATGGACTAGTATTATGATGATGGATTAGTGGTATTGTTTTGACACTATCAGACATTATGTTATGGATTCAGTTGTTATATGATGAGATCATTTAGACTTTACATTTCATGTATGTATGATGATCATTATATTGTTTTTAGTTATTGTTGATGATTAGTTAGATGGTTATTAATTCATGTGTTTTATTATGGATACTTACCCCATACTTGCATGTGTATGGTGTGCGTGTTTTCTTATTGTATGGCGTTTCTGATGTGGTTAAGGAAGGGAGTCGTAGTCACCTGCTTAGTCGGGATCTACACGATGCACCACTTCCTGCCATTGCCTGTTTAGCTTAGCACTATATATATATATATATATATATATATATATATATATATATATATATTGTATGTACATGCATGGTTTTTCTGCAGGTTGCAGGTACCGGGTATCGACTTCCCTGAATTGCCAGGATGAGCGTACCCTATCATACTATCTCAATGATAAGAGAAGGGAGATAAGTTCTCAAGTCCAAATCCCAAACCCTAAAACCATTTGTCCTAGTGAGTTGGGACAAGTATCAGAGTTGAGCACCCACTGAATGTGTCGGATGACATATTTCATGATTTTTAATCCTTTAGACTGGTTTTGTATGAATTGACCTATGATGGGTTTTCATATTTTGTTATGAAGGTCTATGGTGAATTTTCTGTTAATTAAATCTTAACAAATAGATTTAATTAATAAAATTAATTATTTGAGAAGATTAAATATCATGATTTTGATATTTTGATTATAATTAATTCAAGGAGAATTAATTGAGAGAAAAGAATTAAATAAAAAGAAAATTAGAAAATTAAAATAAATAATAATTATAAAATACTAATAAAATTAATAAACAAATAATAATAATAAAAGTTATAAAAATTAAAATAAAAGTTATTAAATTAAAATGGGAGTTATAAATATTTAAAATGGAAATTATTTAAAAATAATTGGAATTATAAACTTGCTTGGAAATTAATGCAGTTCTCCATTTTTCATGTGTCAACAACACGGGGGTTAGTGCATCAATTGAGCACATGGTGTCTACAACCCTAGGGCTTATCAAAAAGGTTGGAAAAAGGCCCATGCTTAGTTGGCGACATCTTCCAGCTGGTTCTAGAAGCATTCTAGGGCTTTCCTGAGAGCTCTTTATACTCGGGCATTCCTTAGAAGCTGGGACATAGCATGGATAGTGTGGATAGCGTGGAGAACAATTGAAGCATTGGAGGATTCAGAAATTCTGAAGAAGGGGAGCTTGCTCAGCGGGTTATCTAAGGAAGAGCGAGTTAGCATCAGAGTCCGGGTAGATTCTTGTGTTTTCACTTATGCTACTTCTGCATCTTGTTTTTTCCCGTCTTCTTCATGTCTTCCATATGTCTTCATTATGCATTTTGGGCAATTAAAATTTATTTGAGGAATCTATATGCTTAGATTTAAAATGACACGGGCTAGGGTTACAATTCATGGACAAACTCATTAGAATTAGTTATTAGAAAATTTTGAAGAAACAATTTTCATAGAGAAACTTTGAAAATGAAAGCTTGTATTCATAAATTATCATTTTTACATATATACTTTGATTCTGTATATTATATATATATATATATATATATATATATATATATATATATATATATATATATATAAAAAGGTATATGTATATATATATATATATATACATATATATATATATATATATACATATATATATATACATATATATATATACATATACCTTTTTATATATATATATATATATATATACATATATATATATATACATATGTATATATATATACATAAATATGTATATATATATACATACATATGTATATATATATATACATACATATGTATATATATATATACATACATATGTATATATATATATATTCATGTGTGATAAAGTCAAATATCATTAATCAAAAATGTTTTGGAAAAAATGTTAAACATTATTTACAAACCAAGACGCACCGCGCGGGCGGAAGCGTTTTTAAAAAAATGTTTAAATGATATAAAAATCCGACGGAGCCGTATCACCCTGCGGGTACGCAGAGGGCCTACCATCGCAGGGACTGCGATGACAGGGGTACTCTGTACCCGCTGTCGGGCAGACCTGCGATAGCAGGTACCTTGTACCGCGCGGCACCAAGATTTGTTTAAGCATTTTGATTTTTTTTTTATAAAACATTTCATGAAATCAGTTGTCAATATTTCGATTTTTATATATATTTTTATTTTTATTATTAAATATGTATGTATTTATATATATATATATATATATATATATATATATATATAAGTATATATGTATATATGTAATTTATAACAAGTAATTATTATATCAATAAAAGATGTGAGTTAATAGAGATTTTTAATAATTAATTTAATTAAACATTAGTTTTAATTAAGATTAATTATTAGCATATACATAATCGAAGTTTTGATTATTGGAAATGTTATTTCTCAAACGAAGTTTTTATAAATAAAATATTATGGGATCAATTAGAAAATTGAATCTAATGGAGGAACTTTTATCTATCAAGTAAATACATGGGTTAGGTAAAACATGAAATTTCTCCACTTGAAATTAAATTTGGGAAAATGTAAACTGAGACATTTGAAATTTAAATTTGAAACTTAGCAAAACCAAAACATGTGTTTACATTGTGTATTCCTTATGCTAATGTTTTGGGTTTTGGGTTGACTAGTGTTGACCAGTTATAGGACGTCTACCAGAGGCTTGGGGGTTATGTGATTGTGATGTCATGATGATGTTTTATTTCTCAATCTTTATAAACCCAACCATGATAATGTGATGGAATGCTCTATGTACTGGTTGTGAATACTGATTGTTATAGTTGAGATTCTTATGTTTGAGACCCTTGACTTAACCATTATTTTGGTCATCGATCAGTTATCCTTGGATATATTCTAGTTGCCATGATGGGACTAATATGTGGATTTATTCTTGATGATGTCATGTTGTGACATGTATGACTCAACCATTTTGGAGTCTTCGATCAGTATGTTTGAGATATTCTTGGTTGTTTGTTGAGAACCAATGGATATGATGATCTATTTTGAGATATATTTTGGTTATTAAGAACCAATGGATACTTTGATTATCAGTGATACTTCAGTTGCCAATAGAGAGCTATTGTAGTCATGATTTTCTATGGATATTGCTCATGGAGATTTGATGCTTTTATGCATATTTGATGATTTTATCATGGATATTTGATGATTCTTATTGTGGATATTTGATGATTTTGTGGACTTTCTTTATGATTATGATACCATGAGCATTAGGGTAGGATATTTGCATGTAGTGTCAGGAAGTGGCTTGCAATGGGGGTCGAGGCCCTAAGAGGCTGCCAGGATAACTCATTGTAAGTTGGATTAATAAGTGATAACATTCACACTTAATACTAATTGGATGAACCTAAAAAGATAAGAGTTTTGGTTCTCGCCCATGCCTTGAGTGCTTGTATAGGCTAGGATGGGAGTAGAGAGAATGCATGGTTGCGACCTTGCATTCCATAGTATGTCTTGTCAGTATGAAAGGATACTAGTGGCCGCATGAGATCTGTATGGACCTGTGGAGTTTAGCTAACTGCCAGGGTAACTTGTACGAGATAAATGCGATGACACTTTCCCGCTTGCATAGTAGGTTCCTACATGTCATTGTGTGCCTCTGGGAAGTAGATGTTTGTTTTGGTGATTGGAACCTTTGAGTTAGTATACTTTTAGGATTCTTGGACTTTAGAGATTTGTGCTATGTGGTTTTGATAGCCTGTTTGGGACTTGGGATTATCTCCTCAGCACGGTGGGAGTGGACCACTTAGGTACCACGCGGTCGGGTGGTAGTGTATTTTCCACTCTTATCATTTGAGATTCATTGAGACATTGTGGTTGATGCGTCCTTCGTGATGGTGGATATGTATCCTTTCATTGATGTTTAACATATGTTAGATGATGTTATCTTATGCTTATATCTGCATTTTAGATTTTTTTCTACATATGATGTTGTATTTATTAGGAGTGACATTCCTACTATGTTAATACCGATGATCTCTTCGGTGATTTGGGATGTTACGCACGGAGGGATGGCTAGGGCCCACGATGGTCTAATGATGATATTAATGGTTGGGAGGAACCATGCACTTAGTTTATTTTGTTGATCTTTATGATGGATGTATATGACTTCTATGATGATGTATCATAAGTATCATGTGATTATCTTTACTTTGATGTATCATGGATTAGAATATGATGATGTACCTTATTCTACATATGTATATTCTTTTAAGCCTTCATACCCTGTGACATGTACAGTGGATGAATGAGCAGATTGGATATGTAATAATTGAACATTGGACTTATCATTATTTATTCATGTGGATGTTCTACTAGATGGATTCATGTAAGTACTCACGTTAAGGGATCTCAAAGAATGTAATCTGTTGTGTATGTTATGTTTACTCTTTAGATGGACATTGCTATTGCTTCCGTTATTGTGCATAAGTTATATGCGGTATTTACTTTCATGGAAAAAAAAAATGTTACCAAACTTAGTGAAATTCTAGGTTAATTCTTTGGATCCCTTGGCAGGGCATTACACAATAACACCTATAGGAAATGTTGAGTTATGAAAAGGAAGCTACAATGGACATTTGATTACATTGACTTTGATAAAGCAAAGTGATTATTTATGTCAAGAAAGTTAAGCCAAGCCGAGTAATAGAGTAAACAACAAAGGAATGTTGAGTGATATTGTTGGAATACTTTAGAATAACTAAGTGGGGGGGTGAATTAGTTATCCAAGATGCAAATATACAAATAAAAAAATTTAGTACTGAAACTTATTCTTCTGCATACATTGATCATTCAATATCTTAAACATATGCATATTGTTATCTTATGTCAAAATAAATTTGCATAAATGTAAACATGCAATACCACAAAATCAATCACACATTTTGACACAAGGATTTTATATGGAAACCCAATTTGGGAAAAACCACTAGTAACATGCTAATAATTTTCACTCTTCTAAGGAGCCAACCATATCAAAGTTTACAATGCACACTATTAAATGTGACCTAGTTAAAGGATTTCAATCACCTTGTTAGGAGTGAGCCTTGTTAGAGGACTTTAGGACATTTCATTACAATGTCACCCTATTAAAGGATTTACTAATGAGTGTTAGCTCAACCTTAGTCCAAAGGATTTATCCAAATTGATACAATTGTTAGAGAGTAACATCAAGACTTGATCTGATAATAATAAAAAGTCATTATAGATCTCACATTCTATCCTCCACTCTACTTGGCATTCATCCTCTTGATCCCTAACAACTTGTTTACCCTTTAAGCCTTCATCACCTTAAACCTTCTTTCTTTGTATGCCAACATCAGACTCTTCTATTCGGCCACCATATGAAGTAACACCCTAGACTTATTGTCTTCTTTAGGTTCTCACACATAACAACATTTCTATGAGGCCTCATCTCGACCCATCATAGCATAGTGATACTTTATTATTTTGATATTCATGACTCGATATGTCAAGACACTATCAGATACACTGAACATATGTTATTATTTCATGTTTTGTGATGTTTTACTTTCAGATATTTAATTTTGTCATTTAATACTTTATGAACATGTATACTAATGAAGTAAGTGAATGCAGAATTAGCAATTTGAGTATGCAATTTTAATGATTAAGTATATGAGTAGAATGAGATTAACAATTGATTTATTTGAAAATGGATGTTTTAATGTATGTGATTTCCCTAATACATTATATACCTATATGCATGTGAATTTCTTGAGCTATTGACGTGTGCAATGGATGTGCATGATGTTTTAGTTGAGCAATCTGACGAAGAAGCGAAACTGAACCCTGTGTACCATTGTGGAAAACCCATTGTTTGTATTTTATTTGTGTCGTGGATTTAATGAATGTATCATTTTGTAATAAGTGAATGTTAATATTTTGTAATAGTGTTTTTATAGTGTCGCTTAACACTCGTCAATTGTTTATGCATTTTAGAATGCTAGTTAGGGTTAATCGAGTAACTTAAAGACCTAAGTCAGACTAAGTTAGTGACCTTTTTGCTAGTCATTTTTTAATCAAGATTAATTACCCCTAATATGGATTAGTGTTTAATCTACATTTTGAAGGTTGTTAGATATTCCTAATTTATCCTAGCATTTGTTAGGTCCCTAATTAATCCCTTAGGCCTAAATTCATGAAATCTAAATACCCAAAGGGTATGGGTATGGGTTGAGGGCATTTTTCACCCCCCTAGCCCCTTTTGTTGACTTTTATGGTCACTCAAAAACTAAATTTTTGTTTTATTGCGAAAATTGATAGTTTTCATCATGAGTTGAATGACTTTAACTCCACCTTGGGGTTAGCCTTAGGTCTAGTTGTGTTAGAAGCCTCTAGAAGGGTAAAAGCACAAACCTGTGTCACCTTTTGTGATATCTTGTACCATTTCGGCCGGAACACTTTTGGTCATAACGGTTTTGGCCATAACAGATCCGGCCGTACACACGTGGCAATTTCACGCACCTACATGGCATGTACCGTTCCGACCGAAACCGGTTCGGCCGAAAGGGTTACGGCCGAAACCCAGAAAGGGAATAAAACTCCGTGCAAACCTCTAGCGGCTATCATTGTTACTGTTGCGGTTTATGAATGTTTGGAGAGCAGATTAAGGGTTTCGACCGTAACTGGTTGGTGGTTTTTCCCTCCCTATTTTTTAATAGTTTTTAAACGTATTTTTTGATTAGTAGATGTTAATTGTACTTAAAATAGTTGTTTTTTACGTATTTTGTGAGTGGAATGCTTTAAATTATTTATTTTTTAATATGTTTAAATTATTTTAATTATTTTAGATTATTTAAGAATGGTATTTAAATTAATTTGTTAGCAAAAATGTAGTTAAACATGAGATAAAAACATAGAAAAACATTAATTAAAAGTGTAGAAAAATATTAGGAAAAACATTAGAGTAAAATATAGAAAAACATTAGTTAAAAGTGTAGAAAAACATTAGGTTAAAATATACAAAAACATTAGGTTAAAATATACGAAAACATTAGGTTAAAATATAAAAAAATATACCTTCTAACATAACCTTATATTAACTACAATCATAACCCATACCACATTCTAACCATAACATAGGCCCTCTACTAACCGAATGAACCACACTTAAATATTGATGATGTTCATTTTAACAACTAGTTATTGTTAGGTAATAATGATTCTTACATTGCCAAATGACACATAATGACCTCATGATACATTTCTAAGTATTTTTATCCATATATATGTTAAGGGGACCTAGGGACTCCTTCTAGGTCATTACGTCTGTTATAGGTTGTAATAGTTATTCATATGTTTACTAGCACATAATAGGTATTGTCAGGTAATAATGAGTCTTACATTACCAAACAACACATTACTTGATCACTTATGTCAACTGCGTTTTTCAATACCTTATCCATACATGTGTGTCTTAAGGGGACATAGGAGTCGTAATAGGTCATACTATTTTTTATAGGTTAGATAATAAATCTTAATATGTATTATTAGGATATAATAGGTCTTATTAGGTAATGATGATTCTTACATTACCATATGACACATAACGACCTCATGATACATTTTTAGGTATTTTTATCCATATATATGTTAAGGGGACCTAGGGACTCCTACTAGGTCATTACGTCTGTTATAGGTTGTAATAGGTATTCATATGTTTACTAGCACATAATAGGTATTGTCAAGTAATAATGAGTCTCACATTACCAAACAACACATTACTTGATCACTTATGTCAACTGCGTTTTTCAATATGTTATCCATACATGTGTGTCTTAAGGGGACATAGGAGTCGTAATAGGTCATACTTTTTTTATAGGTTAGATAATAAATCTTAATATGTATTATTAGTATATAATAGGTCTTATTAGGTAATGATGATTCTTACATTACCATATGACACATAACGAACTCATGATACATTTTTAGGTATTTTTATCCATATATATGTTAAGGGGACCTAGGGAGTCCTACTAGTTCATTACGTCTGTTATAGGTTGTAATAGGTACATTCATATGTTTACAAGCACATAATAGGTATTGTCAGGTAATAATAAGTCTTACATTACCAAACAACACATTACTTGATCACTTATGTCAACTGCGTTTTTCAATACCTTATCCATACATGTGTGTCTTAAGGGGACATAGGAGTCGTAATAGGTCATACTATTTTTTATAGGTTCTAATAAATCTTAATATGTATTATTAGGATATAATAGGTCTTATTAGGTAATGATGATTCTTACATTACCAAATGACACATAACGACCTCATGATACATTTTTAGGTATTTTTATCCATATATATGTTAAGGGGACCTAGGGACTCCTACTAGGTCATTACGTCTGTTATAGGTTGTAATAGGTACATTCATATGTTTACGAGCACATAATAGGTATTGTTAGGTAATAATAAGTCTTACATTACCAAACAACACATTACTTAATCACTTATGTCAACTGCATTTTTCAATACCTTATCCATACATGTGTGTCTTAAGGGGACATAGGAGTCGTAATAGGTCATACTATTTTTTATAGATTCTAATAAATCTTAATATGTATTATTAGGATATAATAGGTCTTATTAGGTAATGATGATTCTTACATTACCAAATGACACATAACGACCTCATGATACATTTTAAGGTATTTTTATCCATATATATGTTAAGGGGACCTAGGGACTCCTACTAGGTCATTACATCTGTTATAGGTTGTAATAGGTATTCATATGTTTACTAGCACATAATAGGTATTCTTAGGTAATGATGAGTCTTACATTACCAAACAACACATTACTTGATCACTTACGTCAACTGCATTTTTCAATACGTTATCCATACATGTGTGTCTTAAAGGGACATAGGAGTCATAATAGGACCTCATGATACATTTCTAGGTATTTTTATCCATATATATGTTAAGGGGACCTAGGGTCTCCTACTAGGTCATTACGTCTATTATAGGTTGTAATAGGTATTCATATGTTTAAACTAGCACATAATAGACTGACCTTACTATCAACCTTAATAAAACTATATCCCATTTACTTTATTAACATTCTTAACTCTAATTCAAACTAGTAAATTAAGTCATGAGTTCTAAATTGTAAATTAAAATTTGCTAACTAAATTCATTTACTTATCTAGTAACAAATTTTTCTATCCCTATGTCCTAACTGTCATCTACACTCTGGGCCATAATCATCAAAGCATTTACATCAAAATTTAGATTTTAGTCAAGAATTATATTTTTTTATTGCATGTATGTACATGTGTGCACTTAGTTATCATTTAATCAAGAAATTTTATTTTATTTTTATTGCATATACATGTACATGTACGAATACTTATTTTTCACATTTGCATGAGCACGTTACAATGTACATTAGATATGGTCTCTAAGATAATTTATTTTAAAATACATATGTATGTTACATGATTGTTCATTTAGCACCATACATTTAATGTTGTGTATTTATATGTACATGTGTTTCAAATTAAATTCAACTTTTAATTATTTTAATTTAAATAGACTTGTATGTTTATATTTGTATATATATTGCATGTGCAGATCTCTAGATATTTATCACTCAGATTGTAGCTTCACATTCATATTCTCATATTTATTTTCATATATACACTATGGCATCCAGTTCTGCGGATCGTGCTCCTACATCCTCAGGGGATGCCAGTGTTCGTGGTGGGGGTCAAAGTGTTGAGTCTAGTACAGCACGTAGAGCGACCTCCACCCATGATAGACAGCAGTTATTTAGAGATACAGTGGCAAGATTATCTCATGCTATGTAGGTTTTGGATAGCTCGCTTTCCTCTTCTACCACCCTCCCTAATAGGTAGAAGGTTATAGCGATGCGAGAGGAGTTATTTCGTATGATTTAGACAGTTGAATCATACAACCCTTTTGATGATATGAGCATTGAGACATTTTATTCTTCTTTATCTCCCAATGTCATTGGCACTGTGAAGTACACACAGATTGATACTGAGGTTTCCACCAGCATGGTGAAAACCATGTTTCCATCTTATGCACATCATCGCAGAGTCAGAGGCTACTCTACGACGAAGTGTACTGATCCACTCGTTGCACCATTGATGTATCCTCATTGGTTGGCTACTCATCATAGATGGCCACAGAAGGATGAGTTCCCCCTATATTTCTGCAAACAATTGTTTGCAGAATTTCATTTACACTATGATGTTGATTATACAGATTATCCACGGCATGTTGGGCAGGGTCAGGGGAGACTTTCTGATAGATTTAGACCCACAGACACTCCTGCGCCCGTTAACAAATGAGAAATGGTGGGTCCAAACCTTTTGGTTATGCCGAGAGGTCCACAGATGGCTACTGCAGGTGAGAGTGTTCCTGATGACACAATTAGGACACAAATTTTTTTGAGCATCGCCACCGTTGCCACATAGTTACATGAGATTTCTTCTGATCGATGTAGTCGATATACGCTATGGTCTCGAGGTACTGCTCCCACAGCTACATCATCTAGCACACCTATTGATGATGATTATGGAGTTGCAAACATACCTTCTCCTGTAGACATTTCTGCAATCTTAGAGGTGGATGCATTGCATCGTTTGGCATCATATTTAGCATCTGATCTTTTAGATGCATATCGAGCATTATCTACACTCTCAGGGATTCCACTTCATGAAATGGGCTCTCAGATTAGACATATTTTGTCACGTACAGTAGTCCTAGAGGATTAACAGAGGCAGGAGGACATTCCTGCACCTTCTACTACTCCTACTGCTACACAGGCCCAGGCTACAGCACCAGCCCCAGCTACTCAGGACCCTACAGCACCCCCCCCATACTTGGGATCTCAGTGGCACCATACAGCCTGGTCTATTTACTTCCATGCTTTCATATCAGGGCCACACTATTGACTTGGATGCTGATACTATTTTTTCATTACATGATTCAGATATCAGTCAGATCGGCAAAGCATTACATAATGCTACGGTAAATATCTCTATATGTTTAGATTTATTTTTATTATAGTAAATAATATGTCTATATGTTTAAATTAATGTATATGTGTGTGTTTGTGTATGTGTTATAGGGTTTGACTGATACTATGTTACGTTTTGTTGATCTGTAGACAGTGTCGACAGATCCTACACGTCGTGAGTCCCATATATATATATATATATATACATGTAGATCTTGATATAATTTGTCTGTACACATAATTAAATGGCTCACTTGTTATCATTTGACACAGGGTTCAGATGCAGCTGATAGACCCTTTTGGGGACAAGGCCCAGGATCAGGAGGGGGGATGTAGCTGATTAGATCATATGTGGCCTTTTATTTTACTACACACATGTTATGTCTAGATACATATTTATATGGACAGTTTGATGTTTTATATGTTATTTCCATATGCATACATTTTATATCCAGACACTTTGATGTCTTATATGTTATTTTCAGATACATGGTTTATATGGACACTTTGATGTTTTATATGTTATTTCTAGATACGTGTTTATATCATGGACACTAAATGATGTTTTATATGTTATTTTGAGATACATGCTTATATGGAGATTTTGATGTTTTATATATGTTATTTCTAGACATTTGATCTACATGATCTATTTTTATACATTTAATATGGGTACATTATATTCTCCAGATATATGCACATGTATGTTATTGATCTTTTAATGTAGACGTCTATTTTATTGATCTTTTGATGTCTTCATCTTTTATGTAACTTATGTATGTGTTATGCACATGTTTCTATATGTTATTCATATTTTCAATATTCAAGTTTACATGTATATGTATAGTTATTCATCTTAATGCCTTAATTTAAGTGTAATTAACTATATAATTTTAATGGTCAATGTACATAACAATATAACATATATTTAATGACATGTCTTAATTAACTATATTTAGTCTAATTATATTTAATGTAGATCATGTATTAACTATATTTAATCTAATTATATGTAATATCTTACTAATTAACTCTATTTAATGACTTAATTAGTTACTCTATTTAATGACATGTCTTAATTAACTATAATTAACTATATTTAACCTAATTAACTATAACTAACTATATTTAATCTAATTATATTTAATGTCTTAATAATTAACTCTATTTAATGACTTAATTAACTCTATTTAATGACATGCACCTTAATTAACTATATTTAACCTTTAAATTAACTATATTTAATCTAATTATATTTAATGTCTTAATAATTAACTCTATTTAATAACTTAATTAACTATATTTAATGGCATACATTCTTAATTAACTATAATTAACAACATTTAATTAATAAAATATAATGTACATGTAATTATATGTAACATAGTTCATCTAACATATACATGTAATCTTAACAGAACGATTATATACAAACATAAAGAATGTATCATATAAGAACATATAAAGATTATATGTACACATACAAATACATACAAATACTAAAAAGGTTGTCTTAAGGGGAGGTTCTAAGAGACTTGGTCTTAAATGAGATATCCATGTCGAATTTAAATAAAAATAACAATACATGTCTAATTTTGCATATGCAAGATAAATGATCCAATGTACAAAAATTTATATAAAACAAATATCCTATCAATATTAAATATGAAAGTATAAGAGCTATACAGGCATAACTCAACTAGAGCTCCACAATAAGTACATAGGTAAACTAGAGCTCCACAAACAATGTATTGTTAGGATCCTCTCTACTTTTTATTATCTCTAAAAGTTTTTCATGTTCTTCAATAGGCAATTTCCACTTTTGATTTCCACGACGTCATTTTCTTTGTACTGCTTCAAATTGTAATTTGGTTGCTATAACATGGTTGCTATAGTGTAAAACCTTTTCTCCAGGCTTGTATTCAATAAATTCAATACCACTACCAATTACCCTTGTTTTTTGATAATATATTCCTTCAATAACAACTGATCCAATTGGATATGACTATTCATCAGCATCTATAGTTCCTTCTAGCAACTTGTGTTTTGCTTTTGTGCATTTGCATTATCTGGTAAGGCTTGAACTGCAAAAATATCTCCTACATGTATATAAAAAGAGAAATATAAATTAATTTTTAAAAAAATATACATGTATATTAATTTATATATATGTATATATGCACACAAACCTGCCACAACTAAATCAGAAATGCGCTCATAATCAACTGAATATACAGGATCATGAATGTCAATGTCAATGTCAACATCTTCAAAAGGAGGCTTTCTAACTATCTCCTTCAAATCCCAATGTGAAACATATCCATTCTCAATATTTTCACATGCACTCACTACATTGTCCTTAATGCAATCATCACAAAAACATGTTTTCTCTCTTACTTTAAGTACTGGAGGTTTATGGTTTCCTATAGTCATCACTTGATGTAAACTTCTAATTTCAGGAATCGTTTGACAATTGTAAGGATTAGATCGATCTATATCTGTTACAAATACAAAAACTAATTGTCATATTTCAAAATAAATATTTAATTAAAAACTCAACTTGATTTGAAAAAGACATTAAAAATAAATATAATTTAGTTCACCTTTCACCTCCCAAAAGTAACGCTTATTGTATTCAGTATCTCGAGTAGCAAAATGAACTTTGCACCATTCAACAATATGATTTGTGCTCTCTATCCTATTCCCTGTATGTACATAAAATATGCATGTATATATAAAATTTAAAATATATGCTATTAGAGTATTAAACATGTACATTTAAAAAATGCATATATTTACCTACAACTTCATGTTGTCGAAGTGCACATTTTATACATGCTCCTGCTCCATCATGCTCCCCTTTTCCGTGTCCACTTTCAAAGAAATTCCATAAAAACCTAACATTGGTTCTAGCGTGTTGCATTGCTAACCAATTAAATGCTTTTGCAGATTTGAATTGTCCTGTGAACATGAAACATGATAAGTATCTACAATTATCCAAGTACATATATTAAATAGAAATAGACATGTCCAAATAAATACAAGTTAAAATAAAGTTAAATAAATGTGTAATTATTTGGTGTATACTAACCTGCACATCCATCAGACCAAATCCAGTGCTCTGAAACATTTATTCCACAATTTCTGAGATCTTCAGAGAACATTGCAAAATAATGAGCCACATAACTCTTTTCATGAACTTTATCATCGCTAATATAGAAATGAACCTCTTTGATGATGATGCGTTCATTTTCATCCAATCTTTCTATCTGATCCACCTCAAATTGTGCATGTCTATAGGTCACTTGCACAAATATTACAACTTGTTCAGAATGATAATATTGGCTTTGGAGCTCTATATGAGGTGCAAATGTATAATTCTCAGAAAAATCTACAATTGAAAGTATACAACCAGGTGGAAAACAATTTTTGAAATCATGAAACTATTTAGCTTGCCACCGTGCACCATGACAATGTTGGATATGTGGATATATCAATGGACGAAACTTGGCCATGAACTCATCATAATGCAATTAACTCTCCTTCAATACAATTTTTCTAGATTCATCCCCTCTATTATTTTGGTATGTCTCATATTCATATCTCATCCATGAAACTGGTGTGGATTCATTAATATTCTCAACTTGCATAATTTGAGAAAATTTGTGTCAATCTGCACAAACTTCACACTGATTTTTGATGCATTGCACTTTGAATTCATCTGAATCTTCTAATTTATCACATAATATGGACCTCACAAATTGTGTTGTACTGCTAGGGATGACCAAATTAGGATCAAGTATTGCCATAACTTTTTTAAATGATTGCAAGTGTAGACCAAATTCAACATGATTTCTACAACAACAAGTTTCTCGCATCTTATTTATGCGTACAAAGGAAGGACGTAAACTCTCAAACATTCTTTGACATATTTTGACATTTGAAAATTCTTGTTTGAATGCTTCAAAAAGTTCACTTTGAGTTATATCTATGAAATGTTTTGGATGTTCAATTTTGTCCCCTGTTTCTTGATCTTTAATTTGTATAGTATCATGCCTGTTGGAAGAAACACGAGAATGTGTGGTCCAAAATTCAATAACTTGTCTTTTTACTTCTTCAGAAATCTTGTCTTTTCGAAGAACTCTACAAATAGTCACCCAGTTATTCTCAATGTTATCATCTAGCATATTTCTCCTCTTGATGTATCTCTGGACAGTTCTTCTAGATATATGTAGTACATCAGAAATTGCACGTACCTGTTTTCTATGTGTCAATTTTCTACTAGATATAGTAGTCATCAATGCTCTACGTGCATTACTCAAATCACCTCCTCGAGTTGCGTTGTCAATTTTGTTATAAGCATTTTGCAAATTTTCAACTATTGTTTTATTAATATTATGAGCATGGCTTTTCCTGTTATCAACACCCAACAACTCTAAGACAGGTCTCATATCTCTTCTCCTAAATAACTTGACAAATAATTGTGCCTGTCCAAATATACTTTTATCCTTGAAATATTCATCCCACATGTTCTGACAATGCTTTTTGATAGTGTTATCATTTATCATATCTTTAGATGAAATTTGGTTAAAAAGTAGTTGTTCATCCAAATCCATCAAATTTTTTATGCTTTCTAATTTGTCTCTATCAATAGAACTGTCAATTTTTTCCTCTTCATTACTTTCATTTTCTTCATGAATCTCATCATGTTCAGGAATTTTAGTAAGTTGGTTTTGAGCATGTTTTGTATGGCCTTTCATTTTGTCATCTCTTTTTCTATCATATTTCCTTGATCTTTTCCTTTTACTACCCATTGAATAATTCAACCTATAGAAAAAAAATTAAAAAATTAGATTTTACTAAATATCAGCTAATGGTTCAATATATAATACATAAAAATAAAAATAATTAGAAGAGAAAAAAAGCACCTTCAAATTATTCGATCTTTTGCAATATTGATTAAATCCACAAAACAGTTGTTGAAAATTGCTTCAAAATTAATTGTTTTTTGCAAATCTTCTTTCAATTTTCGTTGTCCCTGTATATTTAATTATTTAAAAAAGACAAAACAATATTTTTTTATATCAAAAAGTCACACTAACCGCTAGCGGTTTCTCAAGCCGACTAGGGGTTTCGGCCGTAACTGTTCCGGCCGAAACAGTTATGGCCAAAATAGTTCTGGCCGTAACTATCTATGTGGCAGCCAAATAAGCAAAAATAAGAACTTCTATAAACATCTCACTTTGAAGGCCAATTTGACCTACTAAATTGAAGTATTTTTTAAAACTAAAAATATACTTTAGTAATTCTCAAAGTCACGATTATGATTGTATAATTTTTTTAAAGTTTTGATTATGAATAATATGTTATAATTTAAAAATATTACAAGTAGGTATCTTAAGATTCAGGAAGATGTCTATTCAAAAATAAGAAAAAAATAGTAAATCATGTTAATTTTTTTTAATTTTTTTAATGGTGCACTAGAGGAGAGAGTCTTCTTCAAGAATATGTAATTTTTAAAAAAAAATATGTAGATTTGATGGAAAATGTTTGACGGGAGAAAAAAACTGTCTATTTCTGATAACTTTGACTTTGACCAGTTATAACTTCAAAAATATTAGCCGAATTTTAATTTTAATTTTTCGGTGCACCAGGTATACATGTTAACTCTAACATATTCCAAAATTAAACCAAAATATGAAGATTTACATATATTTGTTTGACGGGAAAAAAAACTCTATATTTTTAGTATTTTTAAAAAATTAAAAAATACACTTTAAAAATTCAAAAATAAATAAAATTTTCACTCAATTTTTTTAAAAAAAATTATAGACATAAACTTCATCCAATTTTACACATTTCATTAGTTTACATCAACTTCAAATTCTAAGCACAAATGCCACTTTTATTTCGTTAAAGTTGAAGACTTTAAATTCTGATATCACTTCTCCTTTATAAAAGGTGACACAGGTTTGTGCTTTTACCCAGAACTTTTGGGCAAGTGGGGGAGTTATTGCTTTTAGAGGTGGTTGAGTTTAGGATCTTATTTAGAGGTAATTTTGAGAGGGTTTTGGTTGTTCACCCAACCTCTAGTTTTAAAGAGATTTTCAAAACTGAAGGAGAAGGGGAGGAAAGCAAGCTCATCTCAAATTTGTGGATTTTCTATAACCCAAATTTTGAAGGTAGGATTACTTCACCATGTTATATTTTTATTGCTTATGTATGTTTGTGTGTGTGTTGAGTATGTTGGGAGGGATTTAAAATAGGCTTTCTTAAATGTTTTTCCTTTGTGTTTTGCTTTGAATTTAGAAGGGAATTTTGTATAGGTGTATTGGCATTACTCACCCTCGGATAGGGCAGAAGTGGCCATGTACGAGGAAAGGTCATTACTTAGACTCCAATAGTGTAGAGTCTCTTCTCAGAATGAGAAGAAGGAGAGAGGGTAGGGTGTTATGGACCCCTACCTGTCAGCATAAACCACATATGAATTTTAACATGTATGAATGGAAGAATGAAAGTTCTTGAGTTATGGCCCTCATAGGGCACCTGTTTTGGTGTTGTGTCTGACATCTCTTGTTGGAAAAATCCACCTTTTCCCTAGTTTTGGTTCAATGTCGAACCTGTTGTGAAAACTCGGTATGGGAGTGAATGTCTGAATTTGTCTTCATGTTATGTTTGGTTGTCTCCCGACCAGTTTCTATTCTCTCCATGATATCCATGATGTATTGCAAAAATTGAATTGGATCCCTTGTTAAGGGCCAAGAAGGAAATTCAACTTGTTATAGAAGTTCAGTTATGTTGAGGAGATTTCTCCTCGGGATTGAAATCCTATGTAAAATGTATATTTCTAAATATACAAATAAAAGAAAATAACACACAAAAAAAAACACATATCTTAAAAACAATATCCTAAGGCTTAACTAAATATCCTAAATTTTATCTACCTAACTTTATATCATAACTTCCTTTCTTACCAATAAAACTTTTAAACAAGAGATGCAATGCATCATAGTTCCTGCCTAACGCATAATGGTTGTAGAGGTGTAGATGAGTGAGAATAAGGTTAAATAGTTCTAAATTAACATTGTGAATGCATTAATTTTTGCTTAGAAATGCACTTGTGATCTGATAGGATGACTCATATTTTTTTGTTAAATTCTCATCCTAGAAATGCACCTATGATCTGATAGGATGGCTCATTTTTTTGTTGTTGTTAAATTCTTGTCCTAGAAATGCACTTGTGATCTAATAGGATGGCTCATATTTTGTTGTTAAGTTCTCGTGCTATATTATTATATCTTTGGTCATTTAAGCCCAAGAATAAGAGGCCAAAGTCCCCAATATGGCACTAAATACTTAATATCATGCTACGATCAATACTTGCTTTAGAAAAATTTTCACCTTCTACATTGACAACTTAAAATATATGCAACGAAAAAAGATATCCATACCAATATTTGAATTTAAAAACTTGAAGAAGTGATGAAGCATTTGGAGTATCACATTATATGTTTAAGCATACCATGCATGCTACTAGAGATCCATAAGTAGTTGGAAAAACTCCCCCAACTATGTATTATTGTCGTCTTGATTATCAAATGGAACTCACACTATTTTTAATTATTAGCACTGGACAAGAACTATGATAGAGATATAGATAGAGATAAATAACAGTATAGAACAATAACAACATAAACATATATGTAGAGGAAAAAAGGATACATAATATAGAGGAAGAGCAAGAGAGATAAAATAGTAAGATAGAGTGATACCAACATAAGTTGTGTGTGTGTGTGAGAGAGAGAATTAAATATAATTAGTTTTCTTAATAAAACAAATAGTGAAAATAAAATTATGGTTATAATAAAAAATAAAAATATATTATATTTTAATTAATGAAACTAAGAATTTAATTTTTATATCAAAACTCACATTTCTATAAGAAAAATGAAATCTATTGAAATATAAAAATATTTTATAAGTAAAACTAATTGTTTAATTTTACACAATTAGAGAAGGTTTACTATTTAATGTTTTGTATTTCCAAAATTTTCATAAAATTTAGTAATTTTTAATTATGAAATAATATCTATATAATTTAATATGTATATTTGTAAATAATAAATAGATGTAATACATATAAATTTGATGTTGATGAATAAATATGATGTAATAAATAAGAAATAGAATATAACTATTTGATTTTAATATATAGTTTATAAAAACTTAATAATAATTTATATATCTTTTAGAAATGAATTATTTCTTTTTTGTGGTTATTTCTTTAGTATGCTTTTTTAATATAAAATATAATTATTAATTTAGTATTAAAATATATATTAAAGTTTTAAATATATATTAAAGTTTTAAATATATATTAAACTATATGATAAATTGTTTAAATAAAAAATATTAATAATAATAAATGATATAATTTATAAATCGTAACACTTATCAATTATACATATTAAAAACACTATTATAAAATATAATTAAAAAATATAATCAAATAGTCAAAAATAAACATCAGCATAAAATTATAATAAATATATTTAAAATAAGAAAAATATTTAATAGATTGTGATAATTAATATTGATTAGACATGTTGTGTGAGGTGGAAGATAAAATGATTGAAAAAAAAAAGATCTTATCAACTTGTCACAAATGTAGAAAAGATAAAGTTTTAATAAATGCATTCATTTTGGCATGATGAAGTTGTTAGAAAATATTTGTATTTTTTATTGAAGAAAATTAATTTTCTCCCCCACCAAAAATAGCATGGACCAATAGAATGAATGAAAAATGTGATTTATAAAATAATAAAAAATTATAAAAATATATAAACATTTGAAGTTTAATATAATCTTTTAAATTTTTTCATTTGATTGGTTAGTGTTAATGTCATATTAGCATTAAATGCATAAATATTCATGCCCATGACAGGAACTAAAAACACTTTAACCCTCACCTTTTCAGCGCCTAAAGCCACTACATGCACAAGGAAGGATTAAAGTCAAGTAGCATAATTATTGGGGTAGTTGGCGGCATGTTTGAACAGGGAGGCATGTGTTAAATTAAAATTAAAATAAACTTGTTTCTTTTAACCCCGCCTTTACAATACGTGGGCTGGGTAGAAATTTAAGTATTAGTGTAGTTTTTTAAATTTTTATAAATTTAGTTAAGTTGTATGTTATATTTTAAGATTTAGTTTAAGTTTGATGTAATATTAGCGTTAGTTTCTTTTAAAGTGATAGTTTAAATATTAATTTGGGATTAGTATTTTTTTATTTAGTGTTAGTTTAGTTAGTTAGTTTTTTTTTTTTTTTTTTAAGTTTTCAATTTAAGTTAGTTGAAGGATATTAGATAGTTTAGTTTTAAGAAATGTAATTTTTATGTTTTAAAATTTAGTTAATTAAAATTGTTTTTTTTATATTGGCAATTATTATGTTGTAAAGTTGTAGTGCATTTTATTGTTAAGTAATTTTATTGATTTAAATTAAATTTAGTAGTGAAGCTTATTTGATTAATATATTTTAAATATTAAGTGATCATTTTTTTAAAAAAGAAAATGGAAAGTTGTTATTATTTTTATTAAAGTATTTCTAGAAGTGTTTTTTTTGAGTTAGAATTTATTAGTCTGTAGTGTTTGTTAGATAATGTTATTTTGTTTTGTTATTTAGTTGAATTTAGTTTTATTTAATTTTAGATTTAGGTAATTTTAATTATAGTGCTATTTCAATAATGTTTTATTTTAGAATAAAATTGTAGATTTAAAAATAACTAATTTAAAATAAAGTCTACTTAAAGCTTAATTATTAATTTTGATAGACGTTGATTTTAGTAGTTGGTTACTTTAAATTTAGGAATGTCTTAATTTCTAAATGAATTAGAGTTAAGAAAAAAAAAATTGTGTGTGTTTTTGCCCGTATTTTGGGCATGGCAATTTCTTCTAGCCTACTATCTCCTTATATAGAGAATTTAGGTCTTTTGCTACTTAACCATAATCGTCCATTCTAGGATTAGTTCAAATTCATTGAATCTACCCACTTTTCTATTTTACCCCTTCTAGAAACTTCCTCTACAGTCCTCTTTGAATTCTCCTCTAAATGATTTATCTTGAATTCTATGCCACTAGCTCATCATAGTAATCTTCCACATGCTTCACACAATTCAAGAAATCAAATTTGCTAGCTTAAATTCATTAAATCTTTGATCTAACACATTTTACTAGTACTTGGCAATAACACTCTATTTGCTTGGCAAGCACTATCCTTTGATGCTCAACCAACATGAGGTTGGTTGACATCTACTAAGTCTTTATTGGTGCTCAACACATACTAAATTTCTTCACTCAGCACCAACTATATTTCTCTTGCTCAACACATTGTGAACTTACTGCTCGGCTTCAACTAATTTTTTGCTTGGCCTGCAATAATTTTTGTTGGCTTGCACTATTTTCTCAGTTAGGCTTGATAGACACATTTCTTTACTTACCCTTCTTCTAGTCTTTTCTCAAGTATTCTTTCATTATAGCCTTAAGTAGATAAACAATACACTACATCATCAATGTCTTTTGGTCTTTAATGACATCTTCATGGTGGAACTCCTTACCAGCCAGACTCTCCACTCTCTCGATATTGTCAAAATAGAGCCTAGGGGAATTGTACTCTTCGAGGGGATAATTCTCCCATTCCCACTCAAAAGATAGAATATTTTGCTTCCGTTTGACTTGGTATGGTCCTATGACCAAGGGCCGTGTCCAGCAAGGTCTCCTTTGTCTCTTCACCCTCTCATATGCAAACTCAATCTATCGGGCAATCTCCAATAACACCAGTTTGTCACTTGGATATCTGGGGAGCTTCATGGGGTTGACAGTAGCACCAACTACCCACAAATATGTGAGTGTCTTGAGTTGGATGAAGTAGGCCCCGAGAGCTGTTATATGTGCTATTGCCTCATCAGATAGCCTCTTTGTGTAATCACTTTCTATGAATCAGATGACCATGGAGATGAATGCGTCATTCATGTTTTTGTATTCCTTGCTTTGTGTCAAGAGCTTCTTCCTCACCAGCTGAGGGTAGACAATATAGGGCCAGCATTAGGATCCTGCATACTGCCTCTTTTGTACAAATTGGGGTAGTTTGTTGCCCTTGCTACAAGCAGATATACCATGTAAGAAGTCATATAGAACTTCTTCTTATCTTTAACTACCCCCAATTGCTCACACAAGTTCTCACTCAGGGTGGTGGCCCAGTCTAGTGGCATCCTCACTATCCTGATTGTCTCAATGAAATTGACCATAAAAGCATTGAGGTGGCTAGCTGTGAGTAGACCCATGATTCTGCTCAAAAGGATGATGGAATAACCAATATCTTCCTTCATGTATCCCCTAGTCATGTCCACCTTTCCTATGACCCTACCCAAAGGATTCTTCTCAATGAGATATGATGATTGGATCATTTCAGACACTTCTCTATGGTGCTTCCTGTACCATCTCTCTGCTACTTAATAGGAGAGTCTTATAAATTGATCTACCCTTGGGAGGTGGAAGACCCTCTCAATGTTGTTGGGTTAGAGATCAAGGACCACTTCTCTAGTTACACTCTTAACCACTCTCTCCTTAGGGACAAAGTGTTGTGCGAGTGTCATAATTAACTTTGTTGACTACACTAATACTGGGTGTTAAGCTACACTTACCAATCTGGAATGGATCAAGGCAGATACTAGAGCAGATCTCTCCATAGGTTTGTTACAGATTCTAAGGAACTCTCCCAAGTTAGTATGCCCTAAATCGGTACCTTTGATTTCTGCATGATCGTCCTAAAACCTAGACTTCGACGACACTCCTTGGAATTTGAACATAATGAGCTTTGGTATCATTTTCTCTCTGGACATGGATGCCATTTAACCTGCACGATACAAGAAAAGGTGTTTATTAGTTAAGAATAATAAAAACCTAAAAACAAATGCAAAGAAAAACATTCAATTCAATTACTCTCTAATTAATTAGTAATGAAACATAAAGATGAAAAGGTGTCTTTTTATTATATATATTTCTATCATTATTATTATTTTTATTATTTTTTAAATTTATATATATATATATATATATATATATATATATATATATATATATATATATATATATATATATATATATATATTAGGGTTTTTTAGCTCTTAAAGGCAAGTGTGTGTGTGTGTGCATGAATGCGTGAAGCACACTCGGCAAGTGGCATGGTGCGCACACGTGCATGGGTGTGGGGTGTGGTGCATGCGTGGTGGGTGTGGAGCGCCATGCATAAGCACAATCATGCCGTCATTTTTTTTTTTGCACACATGCAAGCATAGTTGCATAGACATTTTGTGTTTGGCACATGCAGTGGTGCATCACGTGGCCATTTTGTGTTTGGCATGTGTAGTGGCACATCATGCGACCATTTTATTTGGCACATGGAGTAGGGTTTAGGCATGTGGCTATTTTATGTTTGGCATGTGTGCAGTAGCATGTCATGTGGCCATTTTTTTTGGCATGTAGAGTAGGGTTTAGGCATGCGTACACTGCACAGGCATGTACAACATGAATCATGCACATTGCAGAGTAGGGTTTAGTCTCATCTTTGTGTGGAGCACTATTTTTGCAAAGTTGAAAATGAAAACAAATGAAGGTTTTGGAGGTAGAGGTGGGAGTTTTTATAACCCCACCCACCCACAAGGTGCGTGGCGCACCCTGGCACAAGTGTGCAGGTGCACAAAGCAGACCATGCAGGTGGTACATGCCTCGTGCCTTATATGTGGTGTGCGAATGTGTTAAAAAAAAAATTATATCTTTTTAAGGGTTTTTTTAAAGGTTTTTTTTACTCTTTAACATTTCTTCGAGTCTCCAAATTATGATTTTGGGATTCGAAAGAAGTAGGGGGTCCCAATTCCTAGTACGGAATGGAGCATGTGTTGTGGAACCACAATAGTTAATAGATTTGGGATGCCATTTTCTCTAGTGGGCGATAATGGATCAGCTTTTGCATTAGTATTCCTAACTCAATGGACATTGGAAAATTAGGTCATTATCAGGTTCTCTTCAAATTATTATCCACAAGGGAATGGGTTAGCTGAATCTATGAATAAGAACCTGATCATAGTAATAAGATGTTTGTTGAAGGAAAATCCTAAAGATTGGCATACACAACTCAAATATGCATTGTGGATAGATTAAGGGTCAAGAATGCTATGGGGACATCTCTGTATGTGCTTGTCTACGTACAAGAGCTAGTATTTCCACTTAACCTTAGAATTCCTATTTTGAAATTCATGAATGGGTATGTTGAAGATGCTGATAGAGTACAAATTAGATTGATGAATCTTATGGAGATGGATGAAAAATGGGTAGTTGCTTTGGAGCATATGGAAAAAAATCAAGCAGTTGTCAAGAGATGGTTCAATAAGAGGGCCACAATAAAGTCTTTCAGGATATCTAGCCTTGTTCTACTCTAGAACTAGGCAAAAGAAAAATCGGGCAGCTACACAAAGTTTCAACGCTTTTGGATTGGTCCTTATCAGATCATAGAAATTATGGGAGAAAATAATTTTAGGCTAAGTTCCTTACAAGGGGAATTAGTTTTGTTTCCAGTCAATGGAAAATTTATGAAGCATTACGTTGAGGCCTAAGAGTTTTTAAAAAAAAAGAGATTACATTTTTGCAAGTGTGTTTATTTTCGCAAGTGGGTTCCTTTTCAATTGTGTGTTTGCTTTCAGTTGTGTGTTTCCTTTCAATCGTGTTTTTTTTCAAAGTTGTGTTAGTCTAAGGGGTAAGTGCATTCAAGATTTTATCTTGATTTGTCTTACTAACCATTCTTTTGGTTTCAACTTTTTGGAAGAGGTGTTTCTTTGTCAAAACATTTTCTATGATTTTGATTCTTATACCAATAGAGGAATGGGTGTTACTTGTAGTAATAGGATATTTTCAGTCTTGAATTTAGAATTGCATATCAATAAGTTCTCAAAACTTTGCAAATTTAAAGATCGATTATCTCAGATGTTATCAAACCAAGGGTGAAGACAATAAGGGATGATCCAAACCCCACAAGTTCAAATGGAAGGGTCTTCTCGAAGGAATTGCTAAGATCGTTGTTTGGCATGAGAGTTTCTAAAAGGTTCTTAAAAGAGGAACGCAAGGGATGTTCACAAAAGATTGAATCCAAGAAATGACACTGATGTCTTGGCCACATAGTCTAAGCATGGTCGAGATACAAAAAGAAAAGAATGGTGTTAAGAAAGAAGGATTCTACAAAGTCTAAGGAAGGTAGTCCAATTATACTGATATGCTCTCTAAATAAGTCATCCAGTACCAAGACATTGCTTCATCAAAGAATCAAATGGTGACATTATGAACTATGTGGATTAAATATTTAAAAGATTGCCCAGGACTTTAAATGATAAGTGACAACCTACCAAGAGCCCTCAGAACTGATTCTCTCATCGGGTCAGACAAAGGATTGATAAATAACTTTCATGAAGATTCTTGATGAATGGATTGGATGGGATGGAAGATTGTTTCCAAGTTGTTGGAAGCTTTTTATCGACCACATTCTAAGATGTTGAAGGAAATGATTTGATTTGGACACACACTAAACCTAGAGATTCGAGATTCTAAAGTTTTGACTGCAAAGCGACTAGAAATAGGCTTGAAATGTTTATGATTTAGGTTGTGCTTGACACATGTTAGATGAATGTTTGCTGATGAAGAAATGCCTTTGTCATTTCTCTCTTTTTTTAGGTCTATTTTTTGTGGTTCCACAACTCACACCCATTTCTATCAAAAATATGGACCCCCTAATTAGTTTTTTAGCTTTTTAGAACCTTAGTTCAGGGTCTAAGTCCTTTTGAGGTTTTAACTAGTGTCCTAGGTCATGTCCAAGTCCTGACTCAGAAACCTAGTTCTCAAAAAAAAAAGTTTCAGAGAGTTTAGTCATTTTGCAAAGTAAAATGGCACACCAGCATAGTGTGCCAAAATATTTGAGAAAAGGGTACATCACCTTCGGTGATGCATAGATGTGTAGTAGCACAGCTATGCACCTGCACATCACTACAAGCAGGTGGGATCTATAAAACCCCCACCCCCCCTTCTCTCCATACTTTATTTCATTCTATGTTCCCCGAGCTTTTACCATCATATCTATGCACCTAATTAGGTGTGCCTTCCTCCTGTATTCCATCTATAAGCACATAACCACAAACATTTATAACACCAAAAAAAGGTGTGCATCAATGCACCTACCAAATTGCATTGATGCACACCTTTTTTGCACCTAAAAACATAAAAAAACTTAACACCAAGAAAAATAAAAATTAGGGCGTGTAGTGAAGAACATTAGGACATTTTACATGACATCATACTTGGTGTACTTGTTAGTTGCAAAGGTGATGGATTATCTAGGGCTCTATAAAAGGGGTAGCATGTAGGCCATGCATTTATATTGTATATCCTCAACTGGTAAAGAAAGAGGCTTTTAGAGAAAAGCAAAGAATGCTAGATTGTAAATGATGCTTTCATATTTGCAATAATCTGGTTTATAGAAGGGGATTATGTGAAGAGAATATCAGAGGAGGCAGTTGCATAGATATCACTAGTCAAAGCTTATTATATCCAGTTTCAAAGATTTACATGTTTAAGGGTAACAAGTACAACTATTAACCCTAAAAAGCTCCCTAGGTATCCCAGTGACGGACTTATTCTCTTGGAGATCTCCCAAAAAACTTGTATGCATATGAAATAGTTAGGAACCAACACAAAATATGTTAGATGTGGCCTATGACTATAGGAGCTTTCTAGATGGATCAAAGTCAAGATATTCCTTCTTTTGAGTGTGAATGGGATAAATATCCCTTGGATTAGTATAATTCTCCTTAATCATATTTTGACAACATTGAGAGAGTACAACACTTAGCTAGTAAAATAGTTCAGCATGAAGATGCCCTCAAAGATAACTGGAAGAATGTAACAAATGGCTACGATGTCTGCATAAGTGATTATTGTAGGATAACTTTGTATCTGGAAAAGAAGGCTTTGAAGATAAAGATTCTATTAAAGATTCTGCAACAAGACACAGAGGAGTTTCTTGATCCATTGTTCAATAGGGATAAGATTGGTGAACAACCTATCATGAATTTTGAGATTGACAAAGAAGAGAACTCAAACATTAAACATAGGGCAAGGCATGCCATCAAGTTGACAAATGATTGGATCAAGAGTCCTTTCAAACTTGATCCAATCCTTGAGATTGTGATCTTCCATTCTTAAGCCTATCCAGCTAAAGGTAGAGGAGAAAAGGTCGCAATGCCTACATTTATAGCCTCGCCAACAATAAGACCAGAAATGGTGCTCCAACTTGATAGACCAGTTGGCTATTATTGGGATCAAAAGGGTAAAGGTAAGGGTAAAAGGAAGAGGAATTATCCTTAATGAGCCAAAATAGAAGAGGGAGAAATTCAGGCACCTACATAGACTGGAGAATAAAATGTGCAAGGGACAAAAAATGTAGAAGCCACACAACCTCAAGGTGATCCCCAAGTGTCACTTGTTGAAAAAGGTCAAGGGGAAGTAGAAACTGAACTACAATAGGTTTCCCCAACTCAATAAGTAGAGAAAGCCTCGCCCTCTACACCTAAGAAGAGAAAAAAGATTAAGATGCTAATAAAGAGGAGGAAAAGGGTGATCAAGAAAGTAATTGCTTTCCCATCAATCCTTGAACCTACTCTTGAAGAGGTAGAAGAAGAGGATGATGAGGATCAAGAGGATAATTTTCCTTTTAATTGGAGGATTCGGCTTGCCAGATCCATAGAGGAGGAATGCAAAAGAAGCTCCATGATTGCACGGTCATGTATCCCTAATGAACCCACTTAGACTACAACATTAGAAGATGAGATATAATAGTGGATAAATAAGTAGGATGCAAAGAGCACTAATATCTTTTAGATGTCAAATTTTGACTTCATGCCCATGGGTACTAAGTTGGTTGGAGACAAAATTAGGGATACTCAAACCAATCAACCTCAATAGGAGGAGTGGAGTCAGATGCCACCCAAATCACAAGGGCCTGAGGTAGCACCATCATCCCAAGTGTAAGCCATATTTTGTGTTGATAAGGGATCAACTACTCCCCTTTCTTCTAACAATGAAGAAGAACAAGTTCAAATAGAATAGGAGGCAGAGCCATAATGAGTATCCATCGAGGAAGTGTTGGAAGAAGGGCAGATAAGTGAACAACCTTAGAAAACTTCCCAAGACATTAAGGTGAGAACTATGGGCTCCAAAGATACAGAGACTCCCAGTGTGGATCTCTCACAAAAGGAGAGGACTCCAGAAAGAAGATATGAGGGACAAGGCATTGCAGAATAGACTCCTTCATCCTATAAAAGAAAATATCCATTAGAATGTATCTCATGGTGGCTGATAAAAGAGGTAACAAGAAATAAAAAGCAGCAATACACCACAGAGGAGGAAGATAGGATGGAATTGATTGAAATTCTAAGGAAGCCTAATTCACCTCCAAAAGATGTGTAGGCATTAGCCTTCATTATGAGTGATCAGAACCAAGACTTGTTTGCTCATGTGGCTATCCCTCCTCCACATTTGAATGTTGAAGAATTGACTTTGCAAGATTATCAAATCAAGGAGTTTATGCTTAGAAAGCCTACCTTGGATACTGCAAAACTAATAGTTACAATAGGAATGAAAGAAGTACTTAGGAGCTTGGAGCAGGATGGGGTAGAACTAATAACACTTTAGAGGAAAAATGAAATCCTAAAGGGATATCTAAGAAAAGTTGTTGGTCCCTTGGACCCTGAGAATCTAGAGGAGACTTTGAATACAACAATTGAGAGAAGAGACAAGGTTACAACCCAATTGGATTCATTTTTTAGAGCTTGTCAACAATAGAGATAAAGTTTTGAGGAGAAAGGTGTATTGGTTATACAAGGAAATATGAAGCTGTTACACATCATGAAGGATAATGCGGATGGGCTAGTAGCCATTTTGAACCAAGATTTTAGTCTGATGGATGAGGCACATACTTGGGGCAAGGATTTGCAATCATTATAGGAAATTAAAGGCAAAGGTACCAGATGATTATGGATGGATACACAGCTAAGGAATAAGATAAAATAGATAATTGGATAGAGAAGATTACATATGACAATAAAGTAATGGAGATATCACATGTAGAGATTCATAGGCTCAAGGACCAAGCCCAAGAGAAAATTTTTGAAGCTGAGAAACATTATAATGATGCATATCTAGACATTTTCGAGGATGATACATGTGAGAAGCTAGTAGCAATAGAGGAAGTAGTTGAGAAAATTTGAAAGACTTTTGAAGAAGCCTCTAATGATGAAGATATTAGGCAGGCATTCAAAATAGAAGAAGCTTTATTAGAGCTTGATGTAAAACTAAGAGATTTTGTAGGAACTTGTATAGAAGTGGGTAACTATAAGTGGAAAGTGAAAGATAAATATAACACCTTAGATATGCCAAATGTGGCTCAAGTCGCTGAGATAATCGAGAAATTTAAGGGCAGATATCCAAACAGCTCTAGTATAAAGGGGAACAAAACCCAAATACCAAAATTTTAATTTTGGCACTTAGTAAAATTTTGCAACTTTGGAGCCTACTTCCAAGGTGTGCTACTACATAGCTGCGTAGGTGCACTTTTTCAATAATGTGATTAAAGATTATTAAGACCTTAGAGGTGCACTGACAGTAAACTGCTAGTTCTAAAATTAGAGCTTTCCATGCATGAGAAATTCTTTCTGACTATAGTTTAACTCCTATGCAGACCTACTAAAGATGGAGCTTCTATTTTTGCCACTTCCAGTCACTTCTACATCAACTGAAGGCGTTCTCTTTCTTATTTTCTCATTCTTTCTTTGTTGTAAGACATGTAAAGGCTCACACATCTAATTAATTATATAAAATAGATGGAGTCTTACTTAACACCAGTTATATAGATAGTTTGTACATAAATAGATTTGTTTTATTAGTTTAGAAGCATATGATTGCATTAAGATATTTCTCACTCTCAACACAAATTGAGGAGAAGATTTCTTATAAATATGGGAATGTAATTTTTAATCAAGGCCATCATTATTTTGCAATAATATATGCTTTTGGTGCTCACATTTGGAGTGTAGTGATTCTTTCCTAAATGTGTTGTAATTTTGTGGTTGTATGTTGATGGAATGTAATTGAGCTAAAAGTTTATTGCATTATTTTTAGTTGTGTGATCTTTTAATTTTGGTGTTTGCCATGGGTCTACAAATTTTTTTGATGTACTTAGCTCAAGAAGAGATCATCATATTGTTACTGCATAACATTTCATCTCACATGAGTGCACTCTCTATGGCCTTGCAATTTGATGAAAAGTGAAACATCTTATAGTTACTAAATTCCCATTGAAGATTGCATTAGTTGAATCAAGGAAGCATTGCTCCTATTTTTATTGGTTACCCACCGATCTTTTTAAAAGCTTAACTCATAGATTTGTTGTTTCCATAGCTTATGTCCATTAGGATTTACTTTTATATTATTTGTTTAAATTTCTTATCACCTTATCTTCATTATTTGATTTTCTAACCCCTTGGTTATATTAGGAATTCATATAGTTGCATTGTTAGATTGCATTCATCTTAAAAATTGAAAACACAAAAAATATACTCCATTTTGTGTGGTCATTCTTTTGAAGCAGCAAGTAGATCATACATCTTATCCAAATTATTTCAGAATCAGCAAAGGCCTCCTCATAAACATTCACATTTATCTTCAATTGAGCAGATTCCAGTAGGTTGCAAGATCGCTCAGAACCTTGGAGTTGATCCTTGAATTAGCTTTTCAAGAGAGGAGTTTGAAAGAATTCATGCCATTAAGCATTGTGCAAAAGGACAGCTCAACAAGTATCATCTCATTCTCATCCTTAGTCTATACAAGCAATCAATGCATGGATGAGGAAAAAATTCTAACTTATCTTCTTAATTTATCTCAAGGCATGGGGGAGGAAAGTATTTTAATTACTATGTTATCACTTGTTACAAAACTTACAATGAGTTACCTTGATAGCCACTTTGGGTCTCAAAACCCATTTGCAAGTCACTCCCATGGACAAGTACCTAGAATACCTTCCTAAAACTCACAAACCACAATTGTATCTCATACTACAAAAGTAATATTGATCAAATTTAGTTTCTTAATAGGCGAACCAAAAAAAATTGGTTCTCAAAACCCAAGTTCTCATAAATGCTTAATAATGTAAAGCTCATAAAACATAAATTTTAATTCAAATCATAAAGTTGATCATGACATCCAGTCAAATAATCATAAAAGAAATCTCAAAAACCCCTCTAATACACATCCTAACTTGGCCAAATCAACACCCACAAAGGAAAACCATCACAAAAGTAAACATCACAAGACTATAAATAGAATATTATAAAAAATATAGTTTTCAACCACATGATTTAATTCCACCACTTTCACTTGTTTAGTTTGGAACATAAAGATGTGTTTAGAAATAAAGTAAGAAGATATTTGTTAATAGAAATTGTTATGATAATACATTTATTTAAATCAATAATAATTTAAATGTCAAAACTCTTTGTGCATATAAAATATCATGCAACATTATCATGTTTTTAATTTGAATAATCTTAAATCATGAATAATTTAATTAATAACATAAGTGTATATTATTAGATTAAATATTAATACCAATTTCATTTCTAAAATATTATTTTGACTTATACTAAGTCCAATATTAATATTCACTTTTCTTTTAATTCATGATGCAAGTAGAGATAGTTCAAATTGAAATTATAATTTTAATTGACTTATTTACAATTTCTCTCATAATATTAAATATTCATAACTAGAAGATTATATATTGAACTGCACTATAACTTCTCTTAAATATTATAATTTTCTAGTTATGAATATTTAATATTATGAGAGAAATTGTAAATAAGTCAATTAAAATTAAATTTTCAATTTGAGTTATCTCTAGTTGCATCATGATTTAAAGGAAAAGTAAATATTAATTTTGGACTTAGTATAAGTCAAATTAATATTTTAGAAATAAAATTGATATTAATATGTAATCTAATAATAGACACTTATGTTATTAATTAAATCATTCATGATTTAAAATTATTTAAACTAAAAACATGATAATGTTGCATGATATTTGATATGCACAAAGAGTTTTGACATTTAAATACTCATTGATTTAAATAAGTATATTAGCATAAAAATTTATATTAATAGATATTTTCTTACTTAATTTTTAAACACATCCTTCTGACCCAAATTAAACAAAAGAAATTGATAGAATTAAATCATGTGGCTGAAAACTGTGTCTTCTAATATTCTATATATAGTCTTGTGATGTTTATTTTTGTGATGGCTTTTCTTTCTGGGTTGTTTAGTTGGCCAAGTTAGGATGCGCACTAGAGGTATTTTTGAGATTTCTTTTATGATTATTTTACTAGATGTCATGATAAACTTTATGATTTGAATTGAGATTTATGTTTTATGAGCTTCAGGCTATTGAGCATTTGTGAGAACTTGGTTTTGAGAATGAATGTTATTTTTTGATTGCCTATTAAGGAACTAAATTTGATCAATATTACGTTTGTGGTATGAGACACAATTATGATTTGTGAGTTTTAGGAAGGTAGTCTAGGTGCATGTCTATGGGAGTGGCTTGCAATGGGGGTTGGGGCCCAAAGTCGCTGCTAAAGTAACTCACTATAAGTTGTGTAACAAGTGATAACATAGTAATTAAAATACTTTCCTCCTTCATGCCTTGAGATAAATTAAAAAGATAAGTTAGATATTTTTCCTCATCCATGCCTTGAGTGCTTGTATAGATTAAGGATGAAAATGAGATGATACCTTGAGAGCTATGACTAGTCTCCTTGTCTTCATGAGAGGGTATTTTGGTTCCACATAGAGCCACTAGGGCATTGAGGTCCTAAGAGACTACCAAGGTAACCTTAGATTTGGTTCATGTGATGACACTCCATAGTATGCAGCTTGAGTCTCCTTCATAGTTTTTTATATTTTCCTCTAGTGGTGTACTTGTTGGATATTACTTTTGATGGTGCACTTTATTGTGATTTGTTACTTATTGATTAGCCTTCATTAATTGTTGACAATTGACTTTTATTAATGAATGATCAATTATTCATTGGTGGTGTTTTTATTATTGGAGTTAGTGATTGATGGTTTACTTTTATTGATGACAATTATTATCTATTGGTTATTGTGTTTGTGACACTTGACAATGATTTGGAGGTAGTTGTATATTTTTGGTTTTGATCTTTGTTTCTTACTTGGTATCAGTTGTTGATTTTGGTATGCATTGTTGTTATTAAAATGAGTGTCCTTTCAATTTTGATTATCTCTTCTTGTTATGTAGTTTGTGATACCCTTGAGGTACTTTGACTATCAAGATTCCTTACATAGAATTGTTTTATAATTTGATTATATGTATGAATCATACATTATCTCTCCTACACGGTGGCAGTGGGAGCTTGATTAGGTGACCATGCGGTTAGGAGGTAGTGAATTCTTACCATTTGGGTCCCCCTCAGATTGATAGATGTTGGATTCTCATTGATACAGTTGTACCATTATCATTTGTATTCTTATCTTGGAGACTTTTATTCATTTGAGGTATACATGTATCATGTGTTTTGAGATCCTATGGGATATTATATTGTATATTGATGTACTTGTATCTATTTTCACACACACGGTGACATGTATAGTGGATGTAATTTATTAGATGTGCTTTCATATTATTAGTTGTACTTATGCATTTTCTTATGTCGTAATGTATCTGTTATTTCTTTATGATTGGGTGACTTTGTACTTGAGACTTAAACTAATTAATACAAAAATTTTAATGTGACTCATTGTGAAGGAACCCTTGAGGAATAAAAATTGTATTTTTAATTTGCTTATTTGTACTTGATGTGTACGTATATATTGCTTGTGCATTATTATTACTTTGATGTTGTTTAAACTTATTATTAAATTTTTAAAAAGTTTAGTAAGTATTGTAACATGTTAGGTTTATTTCTCTTGGGTTTTCAAGTGGGGCATTACATTAGATCCTTGTATCTTTATCTACTCATAATTCAATGTCTTACTTTTCATACCCTTACAAAATTCCTAAAATGTGACCTCCTGCATCAATGTATATGATATTCTAATTCATACATTTGATGCAACGCAACATCTCTTCTTAGTTTTCTTCAAGTAGGGGAATAACCCCTAACTTACCTCTTAGATACTCAAGAAAATCCTTAGGTAGTGCCTTGGTGAATATTTTAGCTAACTGTTCTTTTCTATTCACATATTCCAACCTCACTTCTTTGTCTTGTACCATCTCTCTCAAGTAATACTTCTTGATCTTAATATGCTTGGTCTTTGTATGCATCATAGGGTTCTTTGATATGTTGATAGCACTTGTGTTGTCACAATATATCAGAATAGATTTAGTGATCTCTTCTTTCATTCCTTTTAACAATTGCTTGATCCATACAGTGTTTAAACAATTCACTGTTGTAGAAAACTATTCAACCTCTATTGTAGATTGTGAGATTTAGCTATGCTTCTTACATGTCCAAGAAACCAATCTTCTTCCTAAAAAGAAAGTTCCTCCACTTTTTATCTTTCTATGTTCAACATTAAATACCCAATCAACATCTGTATAAACCTTTAGGTCAAATTTATCACTTCTCTTGTACCATAGTCTATAGTCTAATGTTCCTATCAATTATCTCAATATCCTCTTTACTACCATCATATAATTTTCTTTAGGATTACTAGAAAATATAGTAACAATTTCAATAGCTAATGCAATGCCAGGTCTACTATGTACAATAAATTATATTTTTCTAATCATTTACTTGTATAATGTTTGATTCACCTCAACAGAATCGTCATTCTTTGACAATTTATGTCCAGTCACCATAGGTGTTGTAGCTGGTCTTGAGTTTTCCATTCTAAAAGTCTTCAAAATTTATTTGATATACTTGGATTGAGTAATGAAAATAGTTTTATTCATCTTCTACACTTGTAATCCAACAAAAAATAAATCTCTCCAAACATTGACATTTCAAACTCCTTTTTCATTTGATCAAAAAATGACTTGCTTAGTGAATCTTTTCCTCCAAAAATGATGCAATCAAGAAAAAACTCAGCTAGTAATATCTTGTTTTCATATTCACTTTTCATATGCAAGTTTTTATTATCATTAGTTCTTACAAAAGAATTTTTTACCAAATAATTGTGTAACTTTTCATACCATGCTCTAGGGGTTTTCTTCAAACCATATTAAGCTCTGTGTAACTTACATACCATATTCCTTTTTTTTGGATCAACAAATTCTTAAGGTTGTTCAATGTAGACTTATTCCTCATGAATTCCATTCATAAATACATATTTTTAATCCATTTAGTACACTTTGAATCCTTTATAAGAATCACTTGCAAGAAATGTTCTCTCCTTCCAACCTTGCAACTAGAGAAAAAGTTTTACCATAGTCAACTCCTTCCTCTTGTGCATATCCCTCACAAACTAGTCTTTCCTTATTCCTTGTGATTTCACCTTTCTCATTCATCTTGTTTATGAAAATCCACTTAGTCCCAATTACATTCTTGTCCTTTGGTCTAGGTACCAGTGTCCAAGTATTATTCTTCTCTTTTTTCTCAATTTCTTCATTCATTTCCTTTATCCAATCTTCATTCTATAAAACATCTTTGACATATTTAGGCTCAAATTCACAAAATAAGCATGTATTATTTTTTAGTCTTCTTCTTTTAATGTATCCTAAATCTTTATCTCTAATAATTTGATTTGGTGCATGATCTCTTCTCACATACTTTTCCAATATAAGTTCAATTCTTGGTTCTTCTTATTTTTCATTGAATTCAACATGTTCAACATATTCAAATATTTTTGGCTGTAACTTGACTTCCACTTTCTAATGGTTGGTAGTCTTTGTCTATGACTTGAATCATGTAGTCAGATGCCCAATAGTCTGCTAATGCTTGGCAGTCTAGTGATGCTAGACATAACTTTGTTGTAGAACATCGATAGTGTCTGGCTGTTGTTACTTGAAAATCACATTTTTGATTTAGGAAAGGTGCTTGGTTCAACTTCATAGATATAGACAAACTTTCTAGTCTTTAGGTTCTTTCTTGCATTCTTCTTCATTTCTCTCTGCAAATTCATCAACTCTAACATTTCCACTTTCCATAATCTTGTTAGTGTTAGAATTCAAATACTTATAAGATTTGTTCTTAGAAAAATATCCTACAAATATACCTTCATCACTTTTTGCATCAAGTTTACCTTTTCTTACATCTTTCAATATGTAAAACTTACTTCCAAAAACTTTAAAACAATTCACATTTGGTGCATATCCATACTAGAGTTCAAAAGGTGTTTTGTTTGCACCAATATTCACTTGCATTGGGTTAAGAGTATAGAGTACAATGCTCATAACCTCTCTGCAGTAGTTCTATGAAATAGTGTTCTCTATCATTAGTGTTATTGCACAATCCATAATTGGTATATTCATTCTCTCAACCATACCATTTTGTGGTGGAGTCCTTGGTGCACTCATTTTTCTCTCAATACCTTTGTTATTTCACAATATATTGAACTCATCTAAGATGAATTCACCACCTCTATTTAATCTCAAACATTTTAGACTCTTTCTTGTTTCTTTCTCAACTCTATCCAGATACCACTCAAACATTTGAAATGCATCAAATTTTTCCTTAAGAAACATTACAATCATCATTTTAGAAAAGTCATCAACAAACAACATAAAATATTTATCACCATAATACATTTTCACTCCAATAGATCCACATAGGTCAGTATGAACCAACTCCAAAATACCATCAAAAGAAAAGGTCTTACTCTTGAAACTAGACTTTGTCATTTTACCCATTTAACATTGTTTGTACATCATCATATTGGGTTTTCTTAGTCTTGGTAATCCTCTAACTCTTTTCATCTTGCTGATTCTTACCAAATTAACAAAGTTCACATGACATAGCCTCTTATTCCATAACCAAACATCTTTACATTGTGCAAATAATCAAGTATCTTCAAATAGGTCTAGGTAGAACAAGTTACCTATTGTTTTATCTCCACTTCCAACTCGTTCACTAGTAGCACCATAGATCTTTTGCATCTTGTTCTGAAAATCAACTTTGTAGCTTAAACTTATCAACTGTGCCACACTCAACAAGTTATATTTCAAACCATCATCCCATTATGCATTGTCACATTTTAGCTTATCATTTATTTTAATTGATCCTTTACCTTTCACATAACATGGTGCATTATTGAACAACTTAACACTACTTCCATTTTAGTGGTCTAGCTTCTCAAACTTACTTGTATCACAAGTTATATGATGTAAGCAACCACTATCAATTATCCATCTATTATTCTTACTCACATGTGAAATCAATGTAGTTTTCTCATCTTCATTAGAATTGTATTTCATTGCAACATAAATAACTTCTTCATCATGATCATCATAATTACTATCAGAACTATCCTCTTCAGTAACATAACAAGATTTCTTAACTTTGTCCTTGTAGTCTCTTTTATCTTTGTTTCCTTTGTTCTCTTTATCATCTCTTGACCTTCCTTTGTACTTGAATTCTTTCCTTTCCTCTTTTTCATCTTTATTAGGACACGCTAGAAACAATATGACCAACTTTTTTACATGTAAAATAGATAATAGGAAGTTTACCTTTGTATTTTCCTTTTCCTCTAGAAAGTCTTCTAGCCAACAATGCTTCAATCTCGTCAAGGTCATAATCAGATCACTATCACTTTCTATATACTTTCTCTTATTCTCCTTCTTAGATCCATCAAGGATTAGTTGTGATTTGAATAAAGATTCAACACTAGTAGGGGAATAATTATCAAGTTTTGATAATTCAAGTGTAGTAAGTCTACCAATCTGTCATGCCCATAATTATAGGTCAAAGATACGACTATTTTTTTTTTTAAAGATAAACTTAAGGTATCACAAGTTGACATGTGCATATTGCAACTAGGTTATCAAATAGTTTGGTGGAATTGTTAGATAATTCACTCATTCAAATACTTATGTATCAGTACTTAGATAACTTAATGGAAGATCATACATCCTTTATTGGAGTTCAAGTTATGACCCATGGATTAGATTATAATTTCTTCTCAAGCCATAGGCTTTCCCTAAGGCCTTGGTGTGCATGTGTTACTATGTGATATCACTTTAATTATGTAACCTATCTTGAAAGTAACATTATATTCATAGATGTGGGATATCAAGTCTCTATATAGATTCACAACTTAATAAATGCAATGTATCGAAGATAATCCTATTTGTTCTAGTATATACATATGTTTCCAACATTTTTGAGGAAACCTCGATTCATTATTTTTCTATTCCAATTTTCATATCTCAGAGTACATGCTTAAATGATCTCTTACATTCTAGGTCCACATTTTATAGGTTATTTTTGTGTATAGTATTTGCATGCAATTTTAACATTATGACACTAAAGTATAGAATAATTATCATGAAAATATAATATAACCCTTATATTACTATAAGGCTATTGACCCTTTTATTATGTACAACTAACATCTACTAATATTGATACACTTACACCTTATTATTTAATAATACACTAACCACCCTAATAAACTACTAGCTATGCCATGGAAGTTATTTACTAATTATTTCACAACTACCGCTAGCATTATCAACTAGCAAAACCCAGTTCTTGATTGACACATAATTTTGAACTATATTGTGCATTTCATATCAAGGAAGTACAATTTAATTTAATTATGAGTACAAAATATTAAATATATGCAAAACAAGTTGGAGAAATATTAATTGTTATGCAACATATACCTTATACTATAATAAATTACTAAACATCCTAAACCTTGTTCAAATCATATTAGTTACTTACTAATATTATACTACTAAAAATAAACCTAACTCTACTACTAACACACACTTCAAATAAGAATACTTATCACTTTCTAAACCTGATTAACTATTCCCTAAGCATTAACTTTATTACATACTAGCTAACCCTTATAATTTGCCTCCTAACTACACTAATAATTTTCCTACTTTACTAACCTTTCCCTCACCACTACCCAAAAGTACATTAAGATTTATTTCTAAATAATATAACATCAAAACCCTCCCCTTACCCAAGCATTTTATTCAACTCCCTGTTAGCATGTGAGTGAGGGGGTGTTTGGGGAGATGGGCCCATTTATGGTGGCCTTGGTAAAAGCTTGGTGGGTATTTTCTTACTTTTTTGTTTTGCCTTTCACCAAGCTCCCCCTTTTTCACCTTTCTTTTAACCATGCATCTTTTTGAAGATGGGATCCCTCCCATGTGTGAGGCAATGGTGCAGGAGTTGATTGGCCTTAGTGGAGTGTCCCTTACTTTTTAGAAAGTTTTTGATTGAATGGGTTTCTTTCAAACTTTATGCTATTAACTATGTTTTTGGGTTTAGTGCTATGTTTTCTGTGTGATGGCCACACCTTAGGCTAGGTTTAGTTTTCTAGGAGTTTTCCATCATCATATTACTATTATTATTTATTGTCTTTCTTAACATAGGTTTTCATATCCTAAGAGAGTTTAGGAGATATAGGGATTAATTAATTTTTAAAAAGTAAGTAGGGTCTCCATCATTGCTTGTTCATATGATTAGTATGTCCTTGTTTTATTGACATGACTTAGTTTTAGATGTTTATGTTATAAGGATTGTATATAGGGAAGATTCCAAGGAGTATCTCCAAGAATAAGATATTGAACTGTAATTAGGAGGGGTTTTATTTTCCTCTCCCATACAAATTCCAAAGAGTAAAATGTGCATGTACAAGCTTATTTGCTCATGGTAATCTATGACTTGTGATTGATTTTAGTTCTCTCCTCTACTCATCTATGAGCTTATGAATATTGGTTTGATGGAGATTGGAGGTTACTTATAATATTCTAATATAAATTTTAAGGATTATGATACTATTTAAAATCACCCAAACAATAAATTTAACACATGAACTATATTTGAAACAAGATCAATATGAACTAGTAGATCATTTTTCCCTAATCAAACTTGAAATGAGATTGTTTATTAAACCAATACATCATGAAGTTCCTTTATGTGAATAATCTTTGGAAACATACTTTCTTATTTTGAATTGTGAATCCAAAATGGATAATATCCTACATTTCCATATTCATCTTGAATACTAAAGAACAAATTTCTTATGGGAAGAAAACTCTTGTGCATTCAACCATAATTATCTTCCATTTTGTTACATCTAATACATGACATTGAATCTTACAACACCAATACATACTATATTATCCAAATTTCTTCATTTCCTTCATGAATCCATTTCTCACAATAATGCATATAAAATGAAGATGTCATTTTTACCATTCAATTCACAAATAACACAACAGAAGGGTCCAACTCTTACAATGCAATATACAATGACATGGAGGAGGATTATATCCCTTCAAATATATGACAAGATTTCACATCCCTTACTTTCTACTATACAATCATTCATTACAAAAACATAAATAATATGGAAAGAGATTCTCCAATACATGTACAATGCACAATGATATGTTTGCTCCTTGAAGCAACATCTACAAGATTATTTTTCCAAGCCCTTTCCATTGCTTCCTTGAGTACAAAATCTGAAAATACATTATTACAAACAAAAAATACCATGGTGCTCTCCTTCCAACCATAGGCCTCCAAAGAGACCACCCTTGAGCTAGGGGAACAAGGCTCAAACTGAGTTTTATTCCAATCTTACAAATGCATACACATCACATTACAACATTTAACAATTTCATCCCAAGGATATTTCACAATGATTCACCTGTGGAACCATGTACATAGGGTGAAGGCATGCTTTTCAAATGGAGACTTGCCATATCAAACAATACCTAAAATAAAAAAATTTCATGCCCTTTCAGGACTTTTACAATCATCCTCCAAAATACACTACCATCAGTTGTATCTCCCTTGGAGCCCATATTCCATAAAAATCCATTTATACGCCATACTTCCCTTATCACCCCCAGCAAGATATGAATGAATATTATCATAAATAATTAATTTACTAACTTTTACTAATGTCTAGATGTACTAATTCAAATTTGACTAACTTCAAATAACTTAATAAATCTTAGAAACCCACTCTGTCTATATAGAATATCATAAAAAACAAAACATTTCATGTCATGACTTAACTCAATATCTCTATATGATGCAGTTGGCATCCTAGGATTGTAGTGATCCTACATGTTGGAGGCATTTTTGAATTTTCAATTAAAGGAGATTGTTCACTAAAGGTACTCAATGATGCTTATGTAAACTTAACATACAATAGGATCTTTGAGATGCTTGGTTGCATTGTTGATTGAGTAGCTCAATCAATGAAGGGGCTCAATTGTCAATGGACTCATAAGTGGTTATTTTGATGCTCAATCATGTCTTGGTCCTATTTTAACCAAGTTCTTTGTGTTTGATTTCTAGTGTGAATCAACCTAGGCTTTTAATTTGGTTGTATGTATTTAATTTTTCTTATGAGCCAACTTGTGGCTTAGTTGGGTATAAGTAAAGGGGTCTTGTGGAGTCTTAAGTCATAATCATCTAGCTTGGAAAAGAGGATGTCGTAGAGGAGTGAACTTTGAAAACCTAGTAGTTGTGGCTTGGGAAACAAGGAGATTTCTTGGTGGGCTTGCAAGAACAAGTTTACATATTCCTTGGAGGTTTCTACCAGAGTGTGGTTATGGAGTAGCTAAGGGGTTTGGGGTTCAATCTCAAGGGATTTTGTAGAACTATTATTTTCATTTATATTATATTTGGTTGTAACCCAAAAGGCCTTACAACTGGGCACATTTCATGTAAACAATGATTTTATGAATAAAGTGTTGTAAATTGGTATCAGATCTTGCACTATTTTTGTGTTTATGTTTTTGGACTATTTACTGGGGGATAGGACATCTCCTCTAGGGATTCTCCTACCTTGTATTTCATCACTATATGTATCTACTATCAATAAATAAACTACTATAAAAATATAACATGCCTAACAATAACATCCACTTATGAAAATAACACTTAGACACCGGGATTTAACATAGAAACCCAATTTCAAAAAAACTACTAAGTAACATGTTACCAATTTTTTGCTCTTATGGATTGATCTTAGTTAAGAGCCAACCCTGTTAAAGGTTATAAAAAAAATTGTTAAATGTGACCTGTTCAGAAGATTTAATTTCCATGTTAGGAGTGACCTTGTTAGAGGGCTTTGGATCATTCCATTAGAATGTCACCTTGATTAAAGGATTTACAAAATTATTATTAGGTCAACCTTGATTAAAGAATTTTTGACTGATCTAATTGTTAGAATGTAATAGTAGGTTTGATATGTGAATTACAACTCACTTTTCAAATTTAGATCTCTATTCTCTCATTTGTTGGTTCATTGACTGACCTCCATTGTCATCTCTATCACTGATCTACTTAGCACCTCCTTAAGAAATCACTCTTTACAAAACTCTTCACACTTCACCTATATTTTTCTCCTCTTCAAAAATTCTCCCTAAGATCACCAATCAACAAAAAATCAACCTTATAAAATATATCTTATGCCTCCTTATATAGGTACTCTCAATATTTTTTCACTTAAACATAACCATTGACCTTAGGGTTAGGTCAGATTCATTCAATCCTTCCATATATTTTTTCTCCTTCTTCTTCTAGAAACTTGTGATAAAATCCTTACCTTTGATCACATAAAAAACTCTCCTCACACATTAAACATGTCATCTCATCAATCCTTATCTTACACACACTTTGACTAATTCAAAATTCCAACTATGTCATCCTCAAATTCAAATCTTTTTCAAATTGTAACTTTTTTTGTCACTCAGTAATCAATGTGTTTTTTTTATTAGTCATCACTATTTAGCTCAACATACACTATACCGTCTTTCTCAATATCAATAGGCTCACTCATCCATAACTATGCTCGGTTGCTACTAACACTTCTTCATACAATTTTTTGGAAATAAATAATACTTAACTTGAACTGTTTTGTTCGAATTCTACCAAAGTTCCTTAATCTTCTGCTTAAGATCCTTCATTGATCAATATCCACTTATACTCAGTCAAGCTTATGATTTTGACTTTTTTTAACTCTAAACTTCATCCAACTGTCTAATTCATGTATTTATTGAACAAAATATTATCTTGTCAAGGACTAACTTATAAGTACCCATTGCATTTGCATGATACTTAACTTCTGAACACTCACTAGCTCACCTTGTTATCTCTTCTTTTCAAATCATCTTCATCAAGTGGGTATGAGACTCTGTCTTACCAATAGCTTTGACATTAATGACAATATAAGAATTTCCCCAATTATAGTTTCAAACAAATATCATCCTTCTCAACCTTGACATATTTTAGCATTCTCTTCCTACTACTTCTCCTACTCATTTGGCTTATATGTTCCACTCTTATCAAGAATATAAATGTCGAAAGATTATCAAGTTAAGTATGCCTCATGGTCTTTTTGCTACCTCTTCTACACCTATCTTTTCTTATTCTTTTTCTATTTTTAATGGGAAACCACCCCTTGTATCTCTTGATCCTTCTAGTGTAGTTCCTTACACTAGTATGGAACCTTCACCTACTATGGCTCTATTAGAAAGTGAAGTCCACCAATATAATTGAGAGTGGTGGGGTGGGTGAATTAGTTATCTAGCTATTATGAAAAATATCAACCTTATTAATCCTTAACCATATAAGAAATATAATAAAAAACCATAACAAGGTACTCATACACAATAACACCATATATGTTAATTAGGGAAATTGTTGATCATAGGGAAAACCCTGATGGGGATGGCACCTACAAAACTATGTACTAATATAAATATTCCTTCTTAGAGAATGGACCCTATTAGGATCAATTAATAAAATACATTCGGTACATATTAGTCCCTATTAGGAGACTTTGAATCCCTGTTAGGAGATTCGAACCCATGAGGAGTTGTGCCAACATTGCTTAGGAATTTTAGAAGGTAGATGGACCCACTATCCAAATAGCTTTAGAGGCAAGATCACTAAACTCCCTGTACAACTAATCTCCATATTATTCCTTTCAAGATAATATAAATAAACTATACTTGTACTTCCTCTTCCTTTGTCCTATCAACCAGAGTTCTCTTCTTCTTCTGATCTTGATACTAGACCACCAACTTCACATCAAATAATCCTTTGGGTTGCTTACTTTATTTTCCAAGCACTTCACATATGTCTTTACAATGTTACATCTAATGCACACTTTATCAAAAGGAAAATAACCTTCCTTTATACCATGTCCTCAAAAAAATTCCTTGAGTTGGGCTTGAGACTTTGCCAATTAATTATAATAGGACCACATTAAGATAATTTACAATTACACAACACTATCAGCTCATAGTCTTTAAAACTTCTCATACGTATGACTCCAAACCTTGTGTACTTGTTGAAATCATCATCAAGTTATCTTCTATTACTTTTTAACTTCACATATCATGATTCTATATTAGTAAAGAGATACAAATCTATCATGAGAAACTACTTCTTAGATACTTTGTCTATATACTGCTCTCTATAAATCAAGTATATCTTCTACATATCTTCTCCTTGTTTGATGTGCACTTAACTTTGTCATCAAGACATAGTGTAGAATGTTTCCTTAATTGCACTTGACCTAACCATGAAAACTCTATCCATACAACCTCTTTCTCTATATTCTACTCTTCCAGTCTTCACAAAATTACTATTATGTTGACATCAATGGAAAAAATAGTCATGAATGCAACATGCCAATCATGCTAACATTCTCCACATGCTTTGAAAATGCTTAGGATACTCCCCCAAAGGAATACCATCAGTACTCATGCTAACAATCTCCCCCTTTGGCATTGACGGCAACATAGATAAAAAAAATTTAAGTTCCAAGAATACCAACAACATTCTATTGTTGTTATTATTGTTCTCATATTTTCAAATCCTCTTCATCAATCATATATGAACCTCACTAGAACATTGCTCTATTTTGCATCTAATTTTTCAGGGTTGACATCAGTTGTTCACACTAAACAACTCTAAACTTCTCCCCCATTCAATGTTTCTCCACATTGAAACATTATACATAAGGGATCTCAATCTTTCCCCTATTCATGAAATCTCTCCCCCATTCATACATAGGATATATTTTTCATGCATACTCTCCCCAATTGACATCAATGACAAAGGTTTCATTATGTCAATCATCTGCTCCAATTCTTCTATTAGATCAAGTGTCCAAAGACACTATTATAGACCAACTACCAAGAGTCCTAGATGAATCTTCTCATCTCAGATACTCCCCCATATAGGAAGTATCAACATTCAATCTAGTCAAATAATAGTACTCTATACCACTAGACTAATACAATCTATACATCATCTATTTAGAAGTAGACAGGGGAATAACCCCAAGCATACCTCACAAGTACTCAAATGTATCTTTTGGAAAAGGCTTTGTAAAGATATTTTTAAACTGGTCTTTTGTACCAACATACTCTAATATGATTTCTTTCTCTATAACTTTCTCTCTCAAAACATGATACTTAATAGATATATTCTTAGTCTTCAAATGCAATACAAGATTCTTAGACATACTCACTATACTTTTGTTATCACACTATAGGATAAAAGGTTCTAAAACCTCTATCCCAATATTCTTTAGCATCTACTTCATTTACATGATCTGATTACAATTTTTTTTGTTGCCACAAACTCTTCTTATGATGTACTCTATGAAATACAATCTTGTTTCTTGCTTAGCCAAGAAACTAGTCTTTCTCCAAGGAAAATGCTCCACCACTAGTGCTTTTTCTAGTCATCCATATTGCCTACCCAATTTGCATCAGTATAAGCACATAAAATGAAATCACTTCATCTATCATATCATAATCCATAATTAGGTTTACCCTTCAAATATCTAAATATCCTCTTTGTTTCTACATAGTAAGATTCCTTAGGATCAACTTGAAATCTTGTAGCTATCCCAACTACATTTTCTACATCTAGTCTAGTGTGATTCATATATTGCAACCTCTAATAATTTATCTATGCTTATTTTTCTCAACTATAGGTTTCTTATCTTTGCTAGATAACTTGTGAGTAGTTACCATTTTAGTACCGATAAGCTTACAACTTTCCAAGAAAAATCTTTTCAATGAGTCTTTTAAGTACTTAGATTTTCATATGAAAATACCATCATTTTTTTTCACAATTTGTAAAGCTAGGAAAAACTTCATCTCACCAATCATATTTGTAAACTTGTTCTTGCAAGCCTACTAAGAAATCTCCTTGTTTCCCAAGCCACAACTACTAGCCCTTCTCAAAGTTTTCTCCTACACTTCATCCTCTTATCCAAGGTCAATGACTCCAATCTCCTCATTAAAACTCCACAAAACACCCCTACTTGTACTCAACTAAGCCACAAGTTGGCCTAGCCCATTAAAAATAAAAATAAACCCTTACATTAAATAGATGATGAGCAACAAGTTAGCCTCTACTAGATATTAAATACCAAATGCCTTAAAAAGCTCACAATACTAATTAAATAGATCAAGAAAAATTAACCAAGAATAAAATAGCTCCACACAAAATCCAACAATTGATCCACATCACAATCTCAATCCTCATGAAATAAATGCACCAAATCATCTGAAAAAATCCATGAGAACTCGATTCCTCAAGCCATGCTTTTGAGCATCAACAAAACCACAAGCATCATTGAGCTCCCATAAGCATTGACAAACAACAATATATATCAAGAAACAATATATGTTGAGCACCAGTATATATCGAGCACCTTTAACAACTAATCCCCTTCAATAACTAAGCACCTCAACCAACACTACACCCAAAAATGATTGAGCACTACTCATTTGGTGACTAAATCCACCAACTCCAAGGTCAAGACAAACCATCCTAAAGGATTTCTAGCAAGCCTAGGATGCTCCTACATCAAACACCCAAGGTTTAAAAAGATGTTCTTAGTAGCTAGAAGAACATCTTTTGGAATTTAGTACATAAATCCTAAATTGGTCCTTCACATACATATCCTCCAAGTCCTCAACTTTTACACTCCTTCCCTTGTTTTTCTTCTTCTTCACATCCATCTTCAGTGTCTTTCCATTCTAATCTCTAACCCTTTTAGAATCCTTCAACTCAACTTAGCTACCAATACTCTGGTTCCTCCTATTGAGATCTTCATTCTACAAAGGAACTAAGAAATTCTTCCTACCACATTTCACAATTGTAAACACATTCTTGATACAATCATGCACAACCCTACAATCATACTACCAAGTTCTACCAAGCAAAAAATGATAACTATTTATGTCCACAATATCATACAACACTTGATCCTTATATTTCCCAATTTGGAAATCAATAAAGCACTACTCCCTCACTTCCAAAGCATGTTCTCCTTGCAATGAGCTAATCCCATAAGGATAAGGATGTCTCACTCTCTTCAAACCAAGTTTCTAAACCATCTCCTTAGCAACAAGGTTGTTAGTACTACCACCATCCACAATTACCTTGTAGACTTTACCTCTAGACTTACAACAAGTCTTGAACAAATTAGTCCTCTGACCAACTAGTACTTGTCAAGCTATTAAACTCTCTCCTTGCTTATATTCATGGTCTTTAGCCTCATTCAAAACAATAGCTCTTCTATCACAAGCCTTCTACAAACACTCATAAGATCTATGTCCTTCTTCATGACATCTAAAACAAGTACCCTTAAACTCACCTCTACTTGTCCTTCTCTTCTAATCAACAGGCTTTGGTTCATCTTCTACAGTTGTTTTAGCCTTTGTTGAGTTGTTTTGTTTGTCCTTCCCTCGAGAACTACCTTGATTATTCCTCTTTATCTTTTCTTTTTCTCTTAAAGCATATTGAGAAGTAATATTTAGCATTCCAACCTCATCTTGGATATATAATATTAAACCATTAATGTACTAAGTTACCTTCTCCTTTGACAATTCTCTATGCCTAGATCGAATAGTCAATTTGTAGAACTTCTCGATATAATCTTTCACAGTCATATCTTTCTATTTCAAATTATGCAACCTTTTGAAAAAATAAAGTTCATAATCAATAGGAATGAACATATTCTTTAACTTAGTTACCATCAACCTTCATCTAGTGACCTTCATTTCACCTTCCTCCTCTATGTCTTTTTGTAGTACTTTCCACCAAATAGTAGCATGTCCTTTCAACTTAGTTTCTGTCAACCTTACTCTAAGTCAATATTTAATATCCTCAAGCTCAAAGTAATCTTCAAATTAACCAATCCTATCAATTAGGTCTTTAGGAGTCAAAGTACTTGATAAATTAGAAACCTCCATCTTATGCTTCAACTTCAACTGAGATCCAAGTCTAGCAAACTGACCAGCCCTATTTCCCATAGGTCTCTCTAGATAATCAATTCTTTCCTCACCACTCAATCCAACAACTTCAAAGTCCTCAACAAATTCCTCATAACCATCTTCAGTACCCATATTTTGAGGTACACCACCTATAGCACTTACAATTTCAACAATCATGTCACTCTTCATCAATGCAATCTCAGATCTGAATTCTAGTTTAATCTTCTCTAAGATCCTTTTCTCCATAGCATCACTAAGATCATAAATTTCCCAAGGGTACAATATCATTGGAGGAATCTTCCAAGATCTTCTATAAACACAAAGCAATAAATCTATAAATTCAAAAGATTAATCATCTCCACAAGATCAACCTTCTCTTCCAGCCTTCACACAAGTTTTGGTGTAAACAACTTCAACTTTGATGCTCGGTCTACACACTCAATAACAACTGAGCTCTAATACCACCTAATGCAATTAGAACCCATGGGTATCCCTATTGGAGGTAATCTAGATCCCTAAAAATAATCACATAGAAAAAATACAACAACAAGATACACAAAATAATACCAAATGCAACTCTTTATTCATAAAAAAACTTGTTACATGCAATGTATCGAGCTGTAAGGTCTTCCTAGTTATGGCCATATACAAAGCAAGTAATAGTTTTGTAAGATCTCTCAAGATCCAATTAAAATCCTAGCTAGTCTAGATACACACTCTGGTAGAAACCTCTAAGGAATATCTAAACTTGTGCTCGCAAGCCTACCAAGCAATCTCCTTGTTTCTCAAGCCACACCTACTAGCCCTTCTCAAAGTTCACTCCTACACTTCATCTTCTTCTCCAAGGTGGTTGACTCTCTAATCTCCTCATTAAGACTCCAAAAAATACCCCTACTTACACCCAACTAAGCCACATGTTGGCCTACCCCATTACAAATTAAAATAAGCCTTATATTAAATACATGTTGAGCCACAAGTTGGCCTTCAATAGATATTAAATACCAAATACCTTAAAATGCTTACAACACTTATTAAATACATCAAGAACAATTAACCAAGACCAAAATTAGTTCACACAAACTCCAACAATCAATCCACATCATGATCACACTCCTCATGCAATAAATGCACCAAATAATCTAAACAAATTCATGAGAACTCCATCCTCTAAGCCACACTCTCGAGCGTTAGCAAAACCACAAGCATCACCAAGCTCCCATAAGCATTTCTAAACAATAGTATATGTTGAAAAATAGTATATGTCAAGCACCAATATATGTTGAGCACCTTCAATGATTGAACCCCTTCAATGACCAAGCACCTTGGCCAACACTACACCCAAGAATGATCTAGCACCACTCCTTTGGTGACCGAGTCCACCAACTCCAAGGTCAAACCACACCATCGTACGGGATTTTATAGCAAGCCTAGGATGCTCCTGCATCATAAGTATTTTCTATCTTAGCATCAATATCTTCAATCTTCTAGTTAGATTGTTGAAGCTAGTCTACTAATTTTTTTAGTTCTTCATGTTTTTTTTTTCTTCAACTCATCATCAATATCCCTCATGAACTTAAATGACAATGTGCACTTAGCATATAGTGATTTACCTCCTTGTTCACATCTTCTTAGCTCCTTAATGCATGTATCAAGAGCTCCAAGGTCATGTTTGACATTCTGACAGATAATGTCAAACATCTTCACATCATGCTCTTTCTGAGCTTGAATGGACATAATGTCAGACAAATTTGTGAACTCAATGGGTAAGTGCACAAAGTTGTGGTGCCAAAAGGGGGGTATAAGTGGACACCTTTTTCCTGAAATCTGCAAATTTTGAACTTCAACAAGAATTTGAAGATAGTTACGCTCAAAATTTTCAGATATGACAAAAAAAAAAGTCGTAGTCCTTTGAATCTAGTTTCTAAACTACTAATTTTTTTTCAAAATGGTTTAGTTTTAGGTCCTCAAAAAAGGGGGCCACAAAAAATGGTACTGTTTATTCCAAAAAAACATAGCACAGTACAAAGTGTGGCCCCACTAAAATTTTAACTTTTTTTTTGAAATTTTTTAATTGCTCTGGTCAAAAGTTACTTAACACTATGTAGTTTATCCTAGATTTTTCGAGTAATTTTATAATGTCTATTTTTTTTTAACGAATTTTTTAACTAAACACATCCCAAAAACATGAAATATCTATGTGCTCCCCCTAGAAATAATTGAAAACTAATCTAAAATCAAAACTTTTTTTTTTCAAAGTGTGTAGAATGGATTCTAGTTTCTAAAAAACTAAGTTGTTACAAAATTCGATGAACGAGCTAAAATCTATAGCCCAATTAGTACGTGGTGTTTTTTGACAAAAAATGAATATACATTCAAAAGAAATTATAGATGAAAAGCTTGAAATAGTTCAAATTAAAAATAAATTATATGGTTAGATAGCTAACACAGAGACCTATAATGCTATGTAACCTGATCTTATCGATACCCAACCATGAGAAATCTTGAAGGGGAGCACAGAAGAAAAAACAATCATTTTTTGTATGTTTGCTGGAAAACACATCTCAGGCTTGTTCATCAAATCCAAACCTTTGGGTTGGATCTCCAAGGAAAAACCAAGCCTTAGGCTTGGGTTTGATTAAGGTTTAAATAGCGCATGTGACCTCTAGCGCGCACATGCTATAGTGTGCACGTGCTATTTAAACCTCAGCTCTAAATAGCGCGTGTGCACTATAGGGCGTAAGAACTATAGTGCGCATGCAATATTAAGATGTAAGTTGCAAAAGAGAACTAGGTGGGGGGGGATAGGGGAATGGCTATGTGTGTGCATGAAAGAGATAGAGAGAAAGTAGGGGATAGGAGAGGGGATAGAGTATAGGATGGGAGAGAGAAAGTGAGAAAGAGTAGGGGTGGCAAAGAGAGTATAGGATGAGAGAGAGAGAGTAGGGGTGGCAAAGAGAGGAAGTGTGAGAGAGAGTATGGGTGGAAAAGAGAGAGTGTGAGATGGGGGAAAGAGATTTAAAGTAGGGGATGGGAGAGAGAGGAAGTGTGAGAGAGATTATAGGTTGGGAGAGAGAGATTAAGAGTAGGGGATGGAGGAGAGAGAGAGTAGGTGATGGGAGACAGAGTGGGAGAGGAAAAACTTGAGAGAGAGGAGGATGGGAGTGCATGTGTGCGAAAGAGAGAGAGAGTATGGAATGGGAGAGGGGGAAGACAAAGTAGCTCAAGAGAGAGTAGTGGATGGAAGAGAGAGTAGGCGATGGGAGAGGCAGTGGGAGAGGGGGAGACAGGGGGGAATAGAAATGTGTGTAAGAGAGAGAGAGAGAGAGAGAGAGAGAGAGAGAGAGAGGAGGGGATAGGAGAGTGTGTGAAAATTTAAGACTAGAGGGTAGCAGAGAGAGAGAGAGAGAGAATGATGAGGGAGAGAGTAAGAGTGAGAGTGAGAGAGAGAGAGTAGGGGTGGCAAAGAGAGTATAGGATGAGAGAGAGAGAGTAGGGGTGGCAAAGAGAGGAAGTGTGAGAGAGAGTATGGGTGGAAAAGAGAGAGTGCAAGATGGGGGAAAGAGATTTAAAGTAGGGGATGGGAGAGAGAGGAAGTGTGAGAGAGATTACAAGTTAGGAGAGAGAGATTAAGAGTAGGGGATGGAGGAGAGAGAGAGTAGGTGATGGGAGACAGAGTGGGAGAGGAAGAACTTGAGAGAGAGGAGGATGGGAGTGCATGTGTGTGAAAGAGAGAATGGAATGGGAGAGGGGGAAGACAAAGTAGCTCAAGAGAGAGTAGAGGATGGAAGAGAGAGTAGGTGATGGGAGAGGCAGTGGGAGAGGGGGAGATAGGGGGGAATAGAAATGTGTGTGTGTGTGTGTGTGTGTGTGTGTGTGTGTGAGAGAGAGAGAGAGAGAGAGAGAGGAGGGGATAGGAGAGAGTGTGAAAATTTAAGAGAGACTAGAGGGTAGCAAAGAGAGAGAGAATGGAGAGGGAGAGATTAAGAGTGAGAGTGAGAGAGAGAGTAGGTAGTGGGAGAGGGAATGGGAGAGGGAGAGAAAGTGAGAGAAAAAGTAGGGGATGGAAGAGGAGAGAGGGGGGATGGGTGTGTGTGTGTGTCAAAGAGAGAGAGTCAAGAATGAGAGAGGGGAGAGAGAGATAGAGAGAGTAGGCAATGGTAGAGGGATGGGAGAGAGAGGGAGAGAGTGAGAGAGAGAGAGAGAGAGAGAGATAGTAGGTGGTGGGAGAGGGAGTGGGAGGGAGAGAGAGGTGGAATGGAAGCATTTAAGAGAGATAGAGTAGGGGATGGGAGAGAGTGGGCAGTGGGACAAGGACTGCAAGAGAGAGGGGGGGGGGGAATGGGAATGTGTATTTATTTATAAGAGAGATAGAGTAAAGGATGAGAGAGAGTGTGAGTTTGAGAGAAAGTAGTAGGGGATGGGAGAGAGAGTGAGAGTAAGGGATGAGGGAGAGAGAGAGAGAGAGAGAGAGAGAGAGAGAGAGAGAGAGAGAGAGAGAAAGAGAGAGAGATAAAGAGAACTTGAGAGAGAGAGATAGTAGGTAGTAGGAGAGGGAGTGGGAGAGGGAGAGGGAGAGGGAGAGGGAGAGAAATAGGGGGGATGGGAGTGTGTGTGACAGATGTAGAGAGTAGGGGATGGGAGAGAAGAAGAAGAGTGGGGGGATAAGAGTGTGTGTATCTATGAAAGTGAGAGAGTAGGGGATGGGAGAGAGTGTGAAAGTGTGAAAGTAGGGGGTGGCAGAGAGAGAGTACAATGATGGGGGAGAGAAAGTAGGTGATGGGAGAGGAAAAGAGAGAGGAGGGATGGGAGTGTGTGTGTGTGTGTGTGTGTAAGAGAGATAGAGTAGGGGATGGGAGAGAGTGTGAGAGTGTGAGAGTAGGGGGTGGATGAGAGAGAGAGAGTACGATGATGGGGGAGAGAAAGTAGGCGGTGGGAGAGGGAAAGAGAGGGGGGGGATAGGGGTGTATGTGTAAGAGAGGTAGAGTAGGGGATGAGAGAGAGTGAGAGTGTGAGAGAGTAGGGGATGGGAGAGGAGAGAGAGAGTAGGGGATGGGGGAGAGTGTGAGAGTGTGAGAGAGTAGGGGATGGGAGACAAGAGAGAGAGCAAGGGATGGAGGAGAGAAAGTAGGCAGTGGGAGAGAGAGTGGGAGAGGCAGAGAGAGCTTGTACAAGATGGGAGAGAGAGAACTTGAGAGAGAGTGATAGTAGGTAGTAGTAGTGTGAGTGTGAGAGAGAGTAGGGGGTGGTAGAGAGAGTACGATGATGGGGGAGAGAAAGTAGGTAGTGGGAGAGGGAGAGAGAGGGGGAATGGGAATGTGTGTAAGAGAGACAAATTAGGGGATGGAAGAGAAGAGAGAGTAGGAATGGGGGAGAGAAATTAGGTGGTGGAGAGGGAGAGAGATAGGGGGGATAAGAGTGTGTGTGAGAGATTTAAAGAGCCAAGGATGGGAGAGGAGAGGGGGTGAGAGAGGTATAGAGAGTAGGTGGTGGGAGAGGGAGAGTGAGAGAGAGTAAAGGATGGGAGAGAGTAGGAAGAGAGAGGGAGGGGATGGGAGAGAGATTAGGGAGGATAGAGAGTAGGGAGGATGGGGAGTGATGTGTTTTGAGAAAGTAGGGGGTGGTAGAGAGAGAGTACGACAATGGGAGAGAGAAATTAGGTGGTGGGAGAGGAAAAGAGAGAGGGGGGATGGGAGTGTGTGTGTAAGAGAGATAGAGTAGGGGATGGGACAGAGTGTGAGAGTGTGAGAGTAGGGGGTGGCAAAGAGAGAGAGTACGACGATGGGGGAGAGAAAGTAGGTTATGGGAGAGGGAAAGAGAGAGGGGGGGATGGAGGTGTATGTGTAAGAGAGATAGAGTAGGGGATGGGAGAGAGTGAGAGTGTGAGAGAGTAGGGGATGGGAGAGAAGAGAGAGAGTAGTGGATGGGGGAGAGTGTGAGAGAGTAGGGGATGGGAGACAAGAGAGAGAGAGCAGGGGATGGGGGAGAGAAATTAGGCGATGGGAGAGAGAGTGGGAGAGGCAGAGAGAGCTTGTACAAGATGGGGGAGAGAGAGTAGAGAGGGAGAGAGAGAACTTGAAAGAGAGAGATAGTAGGTAGTAGTAGTGTGAGGGTGAGAGAGAGTAGGGGGTGGTAGAGAGAGTAAGATGATGGGGGAGAGAAAGTAGGCAGTGGGAGAGGGAGAGAGAGGGGGAATGGGAATGTGTGTAAGAGAGACAAAGTAGGGGATGGAAGAGAAGAGAGAGTAGGGGATGGGGGAGAGAAATTAGGTGGTAGGAGAGGGAGAGGGAGAGAGATAGGGGGGATAAGAGTGTGTGAGAGAGATCTAAAGAGTCGGGGATAGGAGAGGAGAGGGGGTGAGAGAGGTAGAGAGAGTAGGTGGTGGGAGAGGGAGGGTGAGAGAGATTAAAGGATGGGAGAGAGTAGGAAGAGAGAGAGGGAGGGGATGGGAGAGAGAGTAGGGAGGATAAAGAGTAGGGAGGATGGGGAGTGATGTGTTTTGAGATAGTGCGTACGCACTATAGTGCATATACGCTTTATAGTGCGTACGTGCTATCTCAAATCACTAAAAAATGGTCAAAAACCAACCTTGGGGCCCATTTCATCCATTTTTAACTTTTGGTCTGTTATGCTCTCTGTTATTCGGACAGAAAACACAGGTTTCAACATCTAGCAAACACTATTTCAACACTTTTGGAAGCTAGCAAACACCAAATTCAATCATTGGATACGTGATTTGAAGAATTTTTGAATATTATTTTAATAGAAAAGGTTAGTGCAATCCATTTTAAATATTGTTTTTTGATATATAGATACAAATTTGATTATAATTTGATATGTTATGTAATATATAGTGAATTCATTAAAAATTGTATGTTTGAATGAAATGTTATTTCGAAATGGTTAGAAATTTGACAATTCGTTTGATATATATTGTGTATTCATTCAAATAATTATAATTTTTATATGTAATTGAATAATTTGTAATTTACAAATTTTAAGTAATTCCAATGTTTGAATAATTTGACATGTAGAATTCATCATCATGCCAAGGAAGAAATCGAAGATTCAAACAAATGCAGATAGGGAGAGAGATTTGAAAATTAAAAGAGATAAAATGAAATTACTTTGTGAACAAAGAAAATTTCAAAGCAATGATGAAGAATTAACTTTCGAAGAGGATCAAGAACCACCAGTACAAAGAAACAAGGAGGAAGAATTAGAAAGACAAAGAGAACGAATGAGATTGTTACGCTCAAGAAGACAATTGAATTGTGAAGCTACACCATCCTCCAATGTTGGAGTCATATCGTCCGCTACACCATCTTTGAATTTTGGAGTCATATCATCCACTACACCATCTTCCAATGTTGAAGTCATATCATCCTCTCATGTTGAAGAGACACTAATTTATAGATCCGATGATATACACACTCCATCATGTCATGTTGAAAGCACAACATCAACACATCAAGTAGGTGATATTCCATCTTTTACATCTTATTGCCAAGGCACATCATCTTCAGTTCAAGGTACGCAATACACTCAACCTTATATTGATGTTCAAAATGTTGAGAGAATTGAAGAGATTAGAACACCTTATAGAATTCATTTTAGAAAACCAAAATATTTGATTGATATTGATACTAACATTTTGAAATCAATGCCTGACAAGATTAGCAAGCATACTTGTCAAAGAAAAGTTAATCATATGTGAAGATTATTTTTTGAAGAATTAAATATTATAGGTCAATGCCAATTATTTGTTAAAATGATGGAATTTTAAATTTAGGCCTATCATGAAGATTCTTGGGCTAAGAACGATGGATGATTCAAATGAAAGAAATATTGTAAAGAATCTAATGAGTGCTTATGACAAAGTGGGTTCTAAATCACACACCAAAGATAGTAATATCACAAGACGAGTACTCACATTGACAATAGTAAGTAGCCAAATGAAGAAAGCTCGACTCATGAGAAAGACAATAAAAACATTAAAAATTGGTAGAGGTACCTTAAGGAGAGCCATGCTAAGGCATGAGAGATTAGAAGATCCAACAAAAAATGAGTTATGGACATTTAGTGGTAGACTACCGTGAAAGGATAAAGAAATTAGTGAAGCCTTGAAATCATTGATCAAAGATTTTTGAAAAAATAACACACGTGTTTCTCCTAATCAAAGAGATGTTGTAAGAAGGAGGATTGGTAGCTGAAATCGCAAGCCACATGCGAAACATTTTTTGGACTCAACTCAAACACAATTTTTTGCAAAATTTATTGGTATGTATCCTCAAATTTGAATAAGTCAAAGATTTTTTGAGATGGGTAAACCTTTTTATGTGAAAATAAATAACACATGTACAACTTGTTGTTGTAGGATACATATTGAATTTTCTAACCATTTTGATGTTTTTAGGCACATATGCGTAGTTTTGCATTCTCAGTTTGTTTTGCAGGATTGTGATATAAAAGAGCCACCAAGATCTTCAAGGGAATTCATATCCAACATTTTATGTGAAATAGGGGATGGCCAACAATTTTACAAGACATCATGCTTGGATGGTACGTGCTTATTTTGTGGTTCTTTGCAACTTTTATCAACTTGTCAACATATGGATAGTACACATGAAATTGGAAATGTAATAGTAGATTACGAAAAATTCAAGATAGTGACATATGCTCTAAAAGATAGGAAATATGGTAAAAGATGTGATCTAGTTATTGAAAAGATTCCAATGTATGAGTTCATGAAGATTTTTTGTGAAAAGATTATGTACGAGTATGCAAGGCATACCCATAGAGCTCGATGGTTGGATTTGCAATTCAAGTTGTGTAAGGATACATTTCCATTGGATACCATTGTTTTGGTTGTAGATTTTGCAGAGAACTACACACTGCAACCACAAAATGAGGTGCAAGAAAAGTATTATACATCTCAATAGGTTTCTATATTTGTTCACATAACATTCGTGCATTCACCTACAAGTACAGAGGATGACAGGAAGATTTTGAGGGAGTACCATTTTTACATCAGCGATGATCGATCACATTCTACGAAGTTTGTACATGGTTGTTTTCAACTATTTTATGGAGATTTGGCTAACAGGGGCATATCATATCGTCAACACATTATTTGGTCAGACAATTGTGCATCTCAATTCAAGAATGCACAGATGTTCTATTGGTTGAGTAGGATGCACAGGTTGTGTAGAATTCAATATATGTGGAATTTCACAAAGGTTGGTCATGGTAAGGGAGAGCACGATGGTGCAGGCGCATGCATTAAAAGAGCCTTGGCTCGTGAAGAACTAAAGTACAAAGATGGAGCAATATTGATAGATGCAAAATCCATCGTCTAGTGGTGTAATGCTACAATGGGTCCAGGTAAGGAAGGTGAGTCTACAGTTCGTAGATTTTTTTGGTTGATAGATAATACTAACATTGCACCATATCAAGATTGTTGCACACTAACAGGATCTAGTGAGTTACACTCTTTTAGAAGCTCTAATGCAGGTTCATGGAGTATCCACACACAAAAAATGGCATGCTATTGTCCATCATGTGCAGAGGAAAATTGGGATGACTGCGAGTCAACTGAATGGGTGGACAAATGGGATATACAGGTTTTGGACCCAATTGACACCTATCATCCCCCACAAGCACTGGAAATGGTAGAGATGGATTCATCTATTTACTTTGACCACTTGTTAGATTTAGTGCAACTTGGTAATATATATATATATATATATATATATATATATATATATATATATATATATATATTTATATATCTTTGTAATTTCAATATGTAACTTTATAAATTTTACCCAAGTATTTTCTGAATTAATGACCGCATTTTGTACATTTGTCACTACAGGCCATGTTTTTGTTGTTATTGCACCTAAACACAATGAAGAAGGGACAGATTATTATTTATGTCATTGTGTTGAAGCCAAACAAAAATTGGATCACTCGGTTATAGATGGTGAAGGTTTAGAGTACCATGTCGATGTGGTGGTTGTAATAGGCACATGGCTTAGATGATATCCTATGAAGAATCCTAACTTGTGGTTATTCGAGGATTGGCAAACAAAGAGGAAGATTCTTCATTATTAAAACCTTGTTGTCGCATCAAATGTCCACTTGATAAAATATGGTGGAAAACCACATAATAAGATTCTTTGGAAAGTTCGCAAGTCAGACCATGAGGCAATACTTGAGACATTAAAATGTCAAGCAGATCCAGTTGGCTCATTAGATTGAACTAGCAGAGAGAGAAAAAGTGATCAATTGGATCCAAATACAATGTTACAACCTCTTCCCCAAGAGTATCACATGACTAAGGTGGACCGTATTGTTGTGATGTGTAAGTGATGAGATTTAGTTTTGATTTGTTTAGAATATAGATGCATTATTTGAATTTATATTAGATTCTTTAATAGGACCCATCATGTTTTTAATCTTATCTTAGATTTGTTACTGTGCTAATTCTTCATTTGTAGGTCACCAAAGAAGAGGGCTAATAAAGTTTACGCACAAGTGATAAAGGGTGAGATGCCAAAATCATCTGTGAAATGGTATTATCAATTCACATCCTCAATATTTATTAGTGTTCTTTGTTCAAGTACCATTGTATGATAATCATCTTATGCCTGGAATTGTAGAGGTTAAATTATGTCAATACTAAGGTTTGTAGCATCAATACTAAGGTTTTTAGCATCAATTGGTCACGCTGAGTATAGTAGTTGTATCATGAATCATTCTGAACCAATATGACTAAGATTCTCGGAAGAAGACTAAACCATATCATCTATCTACTCCCTCTTTATATAAGAGTTTGTCAAACAATGAGAATGAAAAATTGATTATTACTCCCCCCTCAATGTAAAATTCTCATTGATTGCATTTTGTAAAGTTCTAAGTCACTATCAACCTCTATATCATTGTATTCTTCTTATCATCAAATTGCATGACAATGAGAATATGAACGGTGACTTCTTCACATGAATCTGACAATTATAAATGCTACACCTTAATAAATGTTTGGGCTTGGTCTTTACCATTCGAGCTTATAATACAATACATTGGCTTCATTTTTATTTGGAAGTATTTATTATGTTTGTTCCAAAAGTCATTCTTCATTTGCCAATATGAAAATGCGACTATCATGAAATGCATAGTCTTATAATTTGTAATTTGTATAATGGTATAAAATCTTGGTTGTGGGTTTGAATCCATTGCCCCCATGACCCTCCTTCTCATGCATTTATTCTATTTATTCTTCTACCTCCTCCTCTGCTTGGCCATTTTGAAACACCATCTGGATGGAACTCTAGCCTTCCTCAAAACCATTATACATGACCTCTCCTTCTTAAAGATATTTTATAAAAAGTTCCTCAACCTTTGAACCTTTAAAAACCCCAATCTCAATGGAAGGCTTCTAGACCAAAGGAACTAGTAGATCTGGTTCTTTAAGAGAAAGAGAGAACAAATCCAATTTTCTAGTGACTAGATGGAAAATTGGGGAAATCATTTCAATTAGTTGTAAATCGAAAGGAATTATAAGTAAGCTATATCAATATAATAAGTAACTTAGTAATTATATCAATATAATTTAATTACTAAGGAAATGAATTTATTACTCTAACATATAGTACATTATTTTGCAGACAAAGGTGTTGAATTTGATGCTTAACAGATTTACATACATGTTTAATAAATAATAAGTGTTGTAGCTTTGGGATCAACACTATAAAATGAAGGATGTCATACTACATTCACAGAGGTACCAAAATATTTTATTTGATATGGAGACAAAAGAAAATGTGTATTCTTTGCAACTGCATTTGAATCTCATGTATTATCATTTTCAGCTATTGACATCAAAGATACATTTACATCTTCATCATTGTATTGATCAATGAGTCCTTATTGCACTCAGTAGTTCTAAGCCAATGACTAAGGTATGAAAGAGTTTACATTAAAATTTCATTAGTACTAAAATTCAATATAAAATTCATAGGCACAATCGAGTGGTAACTTTGATAGTTTTTGTAGGGTCTTATTATTCCTGACCATCAGTGTATCCCTAAGATTTATATACAGAGGAATTATCAGCTAGCTATAAGAAAATATTAAGTTTTATGTGTAAATATATTATATTTTTTTATATAAAATAGTTATATATTCATATATAATTTTTATTGTAACATGTCGAGTTACAGAAGATTCTAGACTAATGGACTAGTGAGCATGTTAGGAAGACCTCATTATATACACTGGTCATCTCCCACTTGTCGTCAATTAAAGACAATTAGGGATTTATTTTGTTCCCCTAGTTGGAAAGAGTATATATCTAATGATGTACATTTTACACCTATATGGCATTATTGGGCATATGTTTTTTATAATTTTTTCTATGTATGTCATTTTGTACATATATTTCATGTATGCCATTATTAGACATATGCTTATGATGTTTCAAATTATTGATAAATGAATTATATGATATTGTTAGACCTTATGGAATCAACTTTGATTATTTGTTATCACATTGGTTTGATGCTTGTATTCAATCAATCAACATATTTTCCTTTTAATTCTTCCACATTTGGCATATCCATCTAACAATGAACTTATGATACTCCCATCAAGAAGTGCATGATTGCATGGTTTTATGGTGGATGTCTCTCTCTTTTTTAAATTCCAATTTTATTCATCTACATGAGTAAGGGAGATCAATTCCATTTATTTCAATTGTATTTAAAGGTCATTAAAGTTTTTTCAAAAAATGTGATTAAATAAATATTATTCAGTATTTACCTCTATCATCAAGGTTGATTCATTCCTTCTCTTATTTTACCAAATAATTTGGATGAATCACCCATGGCTCCTTACATTTCTTGAAGAAAATTTTCAAAGACTTTGCAACATGTCTTCTCTTCTTCCATATAGTTCATGTTCATTGAAGACATTTGGTCTAACAATATATATGCTTTGTATATTCTCACAACACCAATAGTCATGGTACAATGCTTACAAGATCCATAGTTGAAGAGAAGCTATGTGAAGCTTCTAGAACCATGGACCTATACTTAATTTAGTATTATTGCATCCATGTTACTTATGAAAGTGGAACTTTCACATAGATAAGTAGGGAAACCAAAATTGAAAGCCAAACTTAACATAGAAAAGTAAAGCAAGCCTCAACTATATTCTCATGAAACACTGTGAATTCAAATATCTTTTGTGGAGCATATCTTGGAGCTCGTGAAAGATATGGATGAGGTTCTAGTTTCTACAGGACCGTGTTGTAGAGACCTACAATAACCTCTCTCACTTTTTGGAGATCGTATTCCATTTTCATTCTACAATGCCATCTCGGGTAATGTTGAAACTTGCAGTGTTGGCGAGTACAAAGTTGCCAACTGCCAAATCTCTCTCATCTTTCATTGTGGGATCAAACTATCTACTCCATTAGCTCTAGGTGGCTGAGTAAACCCTATCCCCAACCTCATCTTGTCCCCTTCAGTGCTCAAACATTCTTAGGCACACTGAACCGGAATGTCCCTAAGGGTCACTAAATGCCACAGGACTGCAATCTTTGACGGGGCATATCTCGGAGCTTGTGCAAGATATGGATGAGATTCTAGTTCCTAAAAGATCATGTTATAGAGACCTACAATAACCTCTCTCACTTTTTGGATATCGCATTCCATTTTCATTCTACAATGCCATCTTAGGTGATGCTGAAACTTGCAATGTTGGCCAATACAAAGTTGCCAACTGCCAAATCTCTCTCATCTTTCATCGTGGGATCAAATTTTCTGCTCCATTAGCTCTGAGTGGCCAAGTAAACCCTATCCCCAACCTCATCTTTTCCCCTTCAGTGCTCAAACGTTCTCAGGCACGCTGAACCGGAATGTCCCTAAGGGTCACTAAATGCCACAGGGCTGCAATCTTTGACGAGGCATATCTCAGAGCTCATGCGAGATATGGATGAGATTCCAATTCCTAAAAGACCATGTTGCAGAGACCTACAATAACCTCTCTCACTTTTTGGAGATCACATTCTATTTTCATTCTACAATGCCATCTTGGGTGATGTTGAAACTTGCAGTGTTGGCCAGTACAAAGTTGCCAACTGCCAAATCTCTCTCATCTTTCGTCGTGGGATCAAACTGTCTACTCCATTAGCTTTGGGTGGCTGGGTAAATCCTATCCCAAACCTCATCTTGTCCCCTTCAGTGCTCGAACATTCTCAGGCATGCCGGACTGGAATGTCCCTAAGGGTCACTAAATGCCAGAGGGCTGCAATCTTTGACGGCGCATATCTCGAAGCTCATGTGAGATATGGATGAGATTCTAGTTCCTACAGGACCATGTTGCAGAGACCTACAATAACCTCTCTCACTTTTTGGAGATCACATTCTATTTTCATTCTACAATGCCATCTTGGGTGATGTTGAAACTTGCAGTGTTGGCTAGTACAAAGTTGCCAACTACCAAATCTCTCTCATCTTTCATTGTGGGATCAAACTATCTGCTCCACTAGCTCTGGGTGGCCGGGTAAACCCTATCCCCAACCTTGTCTTGTCCCCTTCAGTGCTCAAAAGTTCTCAGGCATGCTGAACCAGAATGTCCCTAAGGGTCACTAAATGCCACAGGGCTGCAATCTTTGATGAGGCATATCTCAGAGCTCGTGTGATATATGGATGAGATTCCAGTTCCTACAGGACCATGTTGCAAAGACCAGAGATCAACCAAGGATAAGGATAGCATAGTAAGAAAATGATTATTTATCTAGTAGATATAAGTCTTTTGTATAACAAACCATTTATATGCATAGTAAAAGAACTGAATATAGATTTGAGATATATTGATCACCTGCAGTCTGATCATCTTCACAAGTATGCAACTTTTGTTTCACTATTTCATGCGGGTTTATTGAACTTTCTTTATGAGGTCATTTACAGATGGGATGTTCAAAGGTTGAGTTCCTATGGGCTATCAATACTTTGACTATACTTTAAGTCAACGATTATCAATATGGGAAAAAATGGAACTCGTTGTATTTTGAAGTACTGAGAAGATGGCCTTGCCCTTCCCCAGGAGTTTCAGAAATGGGAGACATTAGGTAAGAGAGTGAAAATGTTACTATCGCTTCAACGCACATGACACAATTGGAAATGCAAATTTTGATGGTAATCATTTTGTGATAAGGGAGAGACTAGGGATGATCATTGTTACTATCTCTTTAGTAGTGGATTTTTGTTTTCTCTTGAATTTGGTGGTGGGGGATCAGTGGTAATTCTCCTTGGATATTCCTTCTTATGATGTTAGTGACAAGTGTTGCTCTTTGAAAACACTTTTACAAGCTTTTTTAAATTATTAGATAAAAACAAAGAATTGTAAGTATTAAACATGATTAGCCTTTAGTTCCTAGAAGATCTTTATTTCCCCATCAATGCATTTAGAAAGTTAAGTTTTAAGAAGATCATAAATAGAAAAAATTAGAGAAGTGATTTAAACATTTATATTGATTGGAAAAATGTGAGTCTTGAGTTTCCTCTGCCTTTTAAAGAACGTTCCTTAGCTAGCATACCTAATTCCACATTCCATAAGAGTGTCATTGCGCTAAAGATTTAGGAAACCAACTGCTCTAAGATATAGCTTCCCGGTCAATAATAATCTAGCCTATTGAGGTACATAATACTTCTCAATTAAACTTGTGTTAATTCAGTATTAATTTTGTAATTAACTACAATTTTAGTATCTGTGTACAGGGGGTGACTGAGAAAACTATTTGAGGTCCAATTTGAAAATATATTTGTAAGGATCTCGACCAAGGTTCACAACTTCGATGATTAATACATTCATTCAGGCTAGAACCTCACTACAAAAAGATAATATATAAAAAAGGTAGTGAATAACGTCATGTCTAGACCCAAATCAACCAATGAAAGTCAAATTAGCATAATGTGGAACAACAATATATGCATTGAGTGGGTTGTCATAGAAAAGCTTCAGAATAAAATTCATGTCTAGAATTAAAAGACCTTAAAGAAAATTTATGCTTGTAACACAAATGGCCATTCAAAATTGAATATGATTACAATATGTGAAATAGCATTACGAGAACTTGTAATGCTCTTGTGAACATCGTGTTAATTCTTGTAAGAATCCCTAAGATGCTTGTTATACTCAAAATTTTGATGAAATGAATTAATTTTTAACCTGTCAATTAATTGGCTTAGGGTGATATATGCTTCTTGGATGGAATAATGAGTTCGTGATTAACTCTATATTAAGATTCATAGCATCTTCTAGTTATTTGCAAAGGAAATTTATAAATTAAGCTAATGTCATATGGATTGCTTGAGAAAGATGAATGTGTTCTTATTGATGGGTACTAATGACTATCCACATTTAGTTCTTCAATATCCTATTTGACAAGCTTTCTATAGACATTTCTTTTCCATACTAAGTATTTTTGAAAACATATTTGAGTAGAAGCACTATAGTAGATACTACATGATGTTTTAACAAATAAAGTAATTGGTTAAAGACTATTATTTCCAAGGTATTATGTCATAGTATTTTAATTGTAATGATCTTAGACTAATGATATTCTTGAAGGTAACTTTGACATGTAGCAAGAAAGACAACCTATAGCCAAGGCTATATTGTGCCTACAACCAAAGCCATAAATGCTCATAGCCAAAGCCACTAGTGCACATAGCCAAAGCCATGGATGCTTATAGCCAAAGTTACAAGTTTTCGCAACCAAAGCCATGAGTACATGAAGTCGATGATCATAATTGTTTACAACTATTCACCAGAAACAACTTCTTTGCAGTTTTTGAGAAATACTAATAAAGCAAAAAATAACATCTATTAGTTGGTAGACATAATGAAAACTCTCTAGCAATTGAATTTAATTTCATACATGCACATATCTAATTTAATGTCATACACAAACATATCTAATTTAACGTCATACATGAACAAACATATAATATAAAATGATAACCAATAATGTAATATACATTAACAAACACATAATATATTATGATAACCAATAATGTTGTATATGAACAAACATATCATATATTAACCAATAATGTCATACATCAAATAAATGTCATACATCAAATATGTATGTATCAAATATCTCAACTACATCTTTTCCTTCTCGCGAGGGGAAGGAAACAAGTCTCTCGACGTCCTTTGTTGTCGTGTGGAGGGAGACAATGGAGATGACGGGGCCCTCCTGACACGCTCACTTGACCTCTTGTTGAGGCTCTTCTCCAAGTCCAAATGATACAAAGAAAGTAGATATGAATCAATATTTATTATACATTGAAATCAAATATATGTACACACAAAATCAATTATTTTCTTACCGCCAAGAAATAGTCACTCTATAAGTCCACCTCAAATGTTCATGGATGATCAGGCGTGATAAGACCCTAAAAAAATTCAATAAATATAATCACTTATAAATAAAATTAGAAATTTTGAGATTAACTATTATAAACAACAACTAAAATGAAGAAAATTCTTTCATACCTCCGTCAGTGGCTATGAGCTAGCCACAGCTGCGGCCACTCCACTATCAATAGACTGTCGCAGATGAGGAGGTGTGTCTGATATCATGAGCTGCATGTCATACAATACACACTATATCTAACATGAAACATGGAATAAATATAATCAAATAAATTAAATTAACATGAAACAACTATACCTGTGTGAAGCTCGTATGATGTCTCTGCTCTGTGTCTGTGGTAAAGGTTGAGGGTCCTGTGGAGAACTGATGCACATGCATAATTTTTTTTGTCAATCCTTAATATGATTACGTAATAAATATATGTATTAATTAAAATGATTAAATTGATACATACCTCAGGACTTGTCGAAGGGACAAAAAATGGGCCTGGAGGATCGCTGCTAGGCCCAACAACACTTTGACCCTAAATTTTGAACAATGTCAATAAATGCTAATTAATTAATCACTCACTATACATATGAAATGTGTTCAAATTAGTAATTTACATGTGTGTCAATGCCAAATGTCTTGTTCAAGAACTCATCGGTGACAAACCCATCATCCACAGCATCTCCGGCATGAGTGCCAAATGTGCATAGGGATCCGCATGAAGTGCACATGTGACCATGATGCATAGAAGGATCCCCCTCAACTAATGGGCTCGTGGAATGGATGAGGGTCTACATCAAAGCATTAATGGTCCCTAGAGTGTTGGCCTTTACATGTTCCTTCACAACTGAAGGAATAATCACATGCTCGTGTTGTGGATGGACCATAGGTGCCCTAACTACATTAGGGTCACAACGTGCTCCTGGCCTCTCAAATGATGACCCCCCACCTCTACCCTGGGAGTCTAACATATCAAAATAATTGGGGATCTCCCCAAGGACAAACTCACAATATAATTTCTTCAAAAAATACATGGGGACCTCGTGATTGTTGCAAGGAGGGGCATCAAAAACCATCCACCATCTATCCCAAAAATTATTTCTAATAGCATCATGTATACACCAATGGATGGGGAATCGTTTAGTACCCTCTCTAACAGTATTTGGCTCACCAGGTTTTCTAAATAATGCACATATACTACCTTTTGATATTTCTTTTTTTTTAACATCTTCATATGACAATTTATTTGCATAAAATATTTTTTGTTCATCCCTCTTAGCTCGCCAAATATCTAACTGACCACTAACTGAGGCTATCTAAGTGTTAATGGATTCGAGGGATGATGCCAATTGATCCCTCATTGGATTGGTTTGTCCAGATTCTTTCAACCGAGCAATGAGTCTTTCTAATTCAGTTTTGCCTCTCTGTATTTCATTTCTTATATTTTCTTGTGTGCCTAGCAAAGGTCTTGCAATTGGTTCTGGTTGTGTAATTTGTTGTTCTTCTTGAGGAGGGTTTTGATTTTGAGGTTCTTGAGGGTTTTGTGGATTTTTCGGTTGATTATGGATATTTCCTGATAAAAAATCAATTGAAATCCAACTAAATAAACAAATCTAAATGAAATTTGTAAAAACCCTACAAAAGAATATCAAAAACCAATAAAACAATATGGAAAACATATTAAACAATGCAAAGTTAAGTTTATATCACTTACCTCATCATCGTCGGTGTGCTCGTTGTCTTGGATTTCGTCAGTGAGGAGGCATTTTGGCAAATGGTGGTGAATATTTTCTATCAAACGTGCATACGCGCTGTTGGAGAGCCAAAAAGAAAAAATAAAATGATGGGTCGCGGGTCTGCAACCCATCATATAAATTTTTTGGATGTTAGACTAGCGCGTACGCGCTATAGCGCATATGCACTATGGCTTGGGTGACCCAAGCCATAGTGTGTACGTGCTATTGAAAATTAGAAAAAAAAAAAAAAACACCTTGTCATCTTTTTGGCACCACAACTTGGTGCATATGCCCCAATATCAAAAGCTTGTACTACATATTTTGCTCTATTCTCCAGGTCTAATTTTGTCAACTTTATGGACAAGGTGCTTTGAAGTTTCTCTATGACTTCCATCAGAGATCTTTGTAATCTCTTTACCTTTATATTTTTATCAATTATTTCTTCGTGATGACATTAGTTTAGTCTAATCATCATCATCAAAATCTATTAGTACTGCAAGTGTGAGGGGTGTCCTAAAGGACCTAGGTACACTTGCCTTCTTCTTTTCCTCTTCTTTCTTCTCTTCTTCTTCCTTTTTCTTCTTCTCCTCTTCTTCATTTATTTTCTTCTCTTATTCCTTCTTCTCATATTCCTCTTCCTTCTTCTTCTTCTTTTCCTCTTCTTTTTTCTCTTATTCTTCCTTTTTCTTCTTCTCTTCCTCTTCTTTCATTTTCTTCTCTTCCTCTTCCTTTTTTTTCTTTTTATCCTCCTCTTTCTTTTTCTCTTCTTCCTTTATTCTTCTCTATTCTTCCTCTTCCTTTCTCTTATTTTCGTCTTCTCTCTTTTTATTTTCTTCTTCTCTTTTTCTTTTCTTTTCTTCTATCTTTTTTTTTTCTTCTTCCTTTTTCTTATTTTCTTCATCTTCTTCCTTGGAGCTAGTGTAGCTAGTCAAAATGCCAACATTAGGGCCAAAATCCTTAAATGGTTCTTCTATTGTGTCAACTATGACCTTTGTGTTGTTAATTTACATTATGTTTGATCCAATAGTAATATGAGGCAATTTTGTTACTGCCTTAGTTAGCTCTTCCATCATTTCTACAATGGCCTTATATGTCTCTTCATTGACTTCTTGATAATTACCTCTGATTACCAATAAGGATCTTGTCTTGTTCCTAAGATAAGTTTCAAGACTCTTCATTAGGCTAGCAAGGTGTTCATCACTATCAATTTGGCATAGCTTTTTGATATGGTTTTCTTTGATGTATTTGTCTTCATCTGCTACCCTCTTTCTTTTATTCATTCACCTCTCATATAGATCCTTAGGTATCTCATGCTTAACATCTTCAAATTTCTTTTTAGATCATATCATGTGTCTAATAATGGCATTCTCTAGTTCCAATCTATCAATTCTAGTGTATAGATGGTGAAATTTATTTAACTACACAAAACTACCTTTATCAATAACTGCACTATTTAGCTTTTTAATCTTAGGATTCCATGCCTTTCTTCTTGTGGTTACAACTTTGATTTACTTCTCAAATGCCTCCTCAAGCTCAATCTGACCTCACATCTTCTTCTTAGGTATACTTGGCATAATTTCCTTATCCTATAGCCATAGCTTTCATTCTTTTCTTTCTTGGAGAGTTGGGTGACTATTGCTTTACCTCATCCAATCTAACTAAGTTCCTCTTGAACTCAACCACTTCCACTTCCTCTTCTTCTTCTAATTTCTTGGCTTGTGGAATAGTAGGTGTGATAGGTGTCTGCTACTATGACACTTCTACATAAGATGTTACAGGTGTAGTCACAAATGGAACTGCAATAGTAACACCTTCAGATGGTCCAACTAATGCCAAGGGTGCACTAATAAATTTGAACTCAATTTTCAATGAATTTTGGTCAAAATTTCAACCCAGGTTGGTCAAAATTTTGACCAACTTGTTGATTGGTCAAAATTTTGACAACTACATTTGTCGAAAAGTTTTTGTCTTTGCTAACTCTAATTTGTCATTTTTGGTCAAAATTTTGACCAAATAGTGGTAAAAAAAAATTCAAGAATTGGTCAAAATTTCCACCAAGTCTTGGTCAAAAACTTTTAAGAATTGGTCACAATTTTGACCAAATCTAGGTAGAAAACTATCAAGAATTGGTTGAAATTTTGACCAATTCTTGGTAGAAAACTATAAAGAATTGGTCAAAATTTCCACCAAGTCTAGGTCAAAAACTTTCAATATTTGGTGGAAATTTTGACAAATTCTTGGTAGAAAACATTGGTCAAAATTTCCACCAATTCTTGGTCAAAAACTTTCAAGAATTGGTAGAAATTTTGACCAATTATTGGTATAAAACTTTGAAGAGATGGTCTAAATTTTGACCAAACTAAGTAGTTTTTTTAAAAAATAGAGTGGGTGAATCCCCAACGAATGCCTACCCATGGACCCTCTCTTAGATCATCTTCTTGATGACAATTTTATAGACTAGTACATAGACATGAATATCTTCCAACCTAGACTAAATTTGTAAAATCATTTTGGTGTGTTTGTGGAGAATTAGGATCTCAAAAACATATTCAAATGAAAGTAAATCCACATACTAACCAATTTCTCTCTCTCTCTCTCTCTCTCTCTCTCTATATATATATATATATATATATATATATATATATATATAATTTAATCTATAAATATATACATATGATACAACAGTGTCATGGATGACTCTGTTGCTAGCTTTTGTGATTCATTGACTGGGCAATGGAAATCATTCCTTGGAAATAATTTTATGCATCAATAGTGGTCATATTTCAACAATGACTTGCACTTGTATGTATTGGAGGTTCAAGAAGGAAATTTCTAATAGAGAATCTATCATAGAAGTAGTCATGGTGTATGATTGTAATGTAAATATCTAAAGTCTACGAGTATTCTATCTCAAAGCTCATCAATAAATTGATGATAAATACACATTAGAAGTCAAATGTATTTTTTATACTTTTTACAACTAATGTATATTAGAAAGAGAGTAAACCTAAAGATTTCCTTGATTGTATATTGGCTGAATTCTCAAGTATATTATCTTAAAAACCATCATCCAGGACAATAGTATTGTGCTTCTTATTACCTTGTGTACATACCTTGATTTTTTATTGGACATTATCATAACACATGAGAAGGACTAGATGCAACTTGAAATTTTGTGTTAAATTTTAAAAATTTGAAGTCACCACATGTGAATATCATTTTATTAAATTTGTTCCAATTTTCTCTTTAGCAAGTTGTAATAGAAAAGGTAGATGCCACATGCATGCTATTAGTTTGCTTCTTCTTTGTGTTCTCAATGTAGTATAAAGGCAGGAGTTTCAATTTCTTTGAGCTCTCACTAAAGTATTTAGATGGTATTAGTATGCTTTACACAATGTATGTTGTTGAGCTTGTCATCATAAATGTAAACATATAAAAATGAGTAGTGTCATGCTACTTGGATACCATCAACCTCTAGCACCTGTAATGTCCCAAATTAGATATTTCACTTATAATAATAGATGTGAACATAAGAAATGAACTTTGCCAAGCATCATCAATAAAACTAGCTAATAAGCATATTAGCTTGAAAAAATTAAACCAAAAACACAATGCAATTTTATGCTGATACTTTTTATTTTAAAAAAAAGTGGATCAATATGAAATTCATCATCATAGCTACAACCATTAACAACACTTTAACTCAGGTGCACACTACAAGCCACAGCATTGTAAACTCTATGATATTCTCCATAAAAGGTAGATTATTTCTCTATAAAGAGGATTAGGAATAGCAAAAGAACAAGAAATCTTGCACCAATATGTAACACAACATTAAAGTGAAACAAACATGGCAATCCAACTACATATGATTATACCTACAACTTGCAACAAATAAAAATAGTCTGAATAACTAAATTTCCTATAAATATATGATGCTTTGATGCAATTTCTAAATGAGAATTCTCTTTTAATCAAAGAGTTTTTATTTCTCTATAAAGAGGATCAGGAACAGCAAAAGAACAAGAAATCTTGCACCAATATGTAACACAATATTAAAGTGAAACAAACATGGCAATCCAACTACATATGATTATACCTACAACTTGCAAAAAATGAAAATAGTCTACATAACTAAATGTCCTATAAATATATGATTCTTTGATGCAATTTCTAAATGAGAATGCTCTTTTAAATCAAAGGGTTTTCACCTTCTAAATCCTATTACTCATGGTTTACATGCATAAGCCACAAATCCCTGAGAGCTTCCTTTGACAAGACATTTGAAGACAAAGTCATCTAGAAGAAAAATTGACATGAAAATTTGAAATGATTTCCCAAATGAAAATATTTCTCTTTTGTAATGGTTTTGTATTGGCTCTGTTTTGTAATCATTTTGCATGAGTGTGAAGCCCAATCATTTCCCTGAGGCTTTAACTAATAGATTCCAAAATTGTTCTTCTTCAAGATGTTCTGATGCAAAATATTGAATTTATAATACATAAAATATGTGACTATTTTGAGCTATTGTATGTAATCTTGAACACTAAGATTAATAACAGAGATTCTCTCAGAGATTTGCCCCTGCTTGTAGAGTGGATGTAGTTCAGATTGGATGAACCATTATAAAATCTCTTTTATTATTTTTCATCTATGTGTGGTTTTTATTTTTTTTTTATTTCCTCCCACTTATATCTCAACAAAACTATTCCATATGATTCTCTAGACATGAACAATATCGGTGTTGGATCATTAATATCATCCTAGTGTTAGAACTAGTCCAGTTATTGATATCTTGGTAGGACAAAATGAAGCAAATGTTAGCTGCTTATAAGTGGGCATTTCTCATCCAAAACCTATTGGATTCTTAAAACAAGTAGTTGTATTTAGAGTCAGTTTGCAGTACATTTGGATTAAGTATCTTACAGTAAATCTAATATATTCAAGAAAATGAAGCACTCAATCCCACTGCAATCATTTGCAATAAAGGTGAGATATATGGATTTACAAATTGGATCTCAAATCAAATCTAATCTACATGCTTGTGCTCTCTACCATGTTGTGGGTATGAACTACGGGTCTTTAACTAAAAAAAAATGAAACATAGTAGAAAATATTTGGAGCACTTATATTCCCAAGTAAAATCACTGAAACTATGGGAAATGACTTACCTCAAAATTTTTGTACAAATTGCATCTATTAATGAGAAAAAATGTGGAGAGTTTGTAGGATTATAAGGAAAAATGTATAAGGCCCTACCAACTTACTAAATTTTCAATTAAAAATATTTTTAACTTAATAAAATTAATACACACCTCATATTTGTACGACAAAAAGCAACTAAACATAGCTAGTGCAATTATCATCAAAACCTCTAGAGGTCAAGACATGATTTGTGCCCTGGAAGAATGGTTTATCTAGTGAACCTATGAAGATAATTATAGAGAAACTAAAGAGGGCACTTATATCTGTGACAAATGAGGTTTACATCCCTCCATCGCTCACCAAAATAACTTAGCAATATGTCTCAATGGAAATCATTACTGATGGAAGATACACCTAAGATGTACTCTATTTTGCAGCCTTAAAAACCATGCAGTGGTTTGTGTGGTTAGGAGAAGTGTATAGCCATAGAAGAAGCAAGGGAATAGGTAAACCTTTGTTCTAATGCCAAGGAAGAGATTTCAATTGAAAAAGGAAGAAAAACACACACAAAATGCTCAAGTCTAACGTAGGGAGTCATCACAAGCAATAGTGCAATATAAATAGGGAGAAAGAAAGATGTATGGATTACAATGAATGAAATTAAAAAGAATATCTAATAACAAGTAATTATGATAAATAAGGGATAATAATTAATTATAATAAATAAGGGGAGAAACAATGGAATGTGTATTAAAATTAGAAGTAAAATGAAGAAAGAAATGAAAAAAATCAAGTTTGATGTGTGATACAAGTGCATGTTTGTTTCAAATAGAGTAGTTATAATTAAAATTCTATATCACCTATAAAGGCAGCTTTATTAGCCCTAATTAGGCCTCCTTAAGGCTCTTCTAGTAGCTCTGTTTGTAAAGAAACCCTACAATCAGGTAGTAACCCATCTTTGCCACCACCTTGGAAATGCTAATTGTGTTCTAAAAACATCTTGGAACTCATGAAATCCTTTTTTTGAGCATGGGAATTGTGTTGAACCCTAGAAGACCATTATAAGCCTATTTAAGGGTAGTTACTAGAGATCAAAGCTTGTAATACTGGAAGATGAGATAGCTAATTTGGTGGGTAAGTTAGGGCAGGTTAGGGGATCCTTGGATGAATAAGGAATCCTATAGACCATCAGAGGTGTTAGAGGAACACTTGGATCCTAGATAGGAACACTTCCTATAGCTTAGGTTCTCCAGCACCATTAAGCATTTTCAACAAGTTGTATAATACTACCAATGATGAAAAAGCTAACAAAAATGTGCATCAAATATTTGATGAAGGAAAAGAAATGTACAAAATCAAAATCAAATGCAACTCAAGTGTGAAGTAGGTTAAATAAATATATTTTATATTTAATAAAAGACAATCTACAAACATAGATTAAATCAAAACTAAGTCAACTATGAAGCCCATCAACAGACACAATGTACAAATCTAAAATACAAAAAATGACATACTTGTATGAGTATCCTAGAATCCTAGAGGTTGAAGAAACAAAATCTTTCTCATATTTTCCTCACTAAGTTGAATGGCCATTTTGTTTGGATGCTAGAGCTGCTCCATGATCAATTACAAACTCTAAAAGTATTGTACTTGAATCAATTTTGTTAACACAAATGGGAAGTGATATACCACTTTGAATATTTTTGCTCTGTTGGTCTCTATAATGCTTTCTATGCCATATGATACAGTAGAGGAAACATGCTACTAATATCAGCGAACAATTACACCAATGAAAATCCCCATAATCACCTGTTTGGATTGAGTACTCATAAGATCTAGGCTATAGGAGACAGAGAACTTAAGAAAACCTTAAATCTTCTTGTGACCTATAATAAGAACAAAAACCAATAACATGACCATGATAAATATATAGCATTTCACAATATTTGAAATAATTAGGACTTGGTGCATGTACAATTACTTGACAATCAATAATTACTAACTTAGATAGCTAAGAAGATATAATGAAAGTGACTATGTCCTTTCCACCAAACAAGTTAAAACAAATTGAAACTATCTAAATAATAATATCATATTTCCACAATCCATTGAAGATTATGAAGTTTTCTTTTGGATTCAATTGTGTGTATTTTTTAGCATCATAACTATCTAAAAATACACACAATTGAATCCCGAAGACAACTTCATAACTATCTAAATAATTAAAGGTTAAATGATTAACTAGAATCATCCATTTTAGTTGCCATTGTTTGTTTCAAACAAGCTCACTATTCAGACCATTGATAATTGTAAATTTGTTAAGTGCAATAAATAATGATTTCAAATTTTACATAATAACTATTTTGGTAGAAAAGTCTTCTAGATTGTGGATAGACATGGCCAGAAATGCGTAACCACATCCCAAAGACTCAAAAATGTAGTGAGTCAATCTTGGAAACAAAGAAGGCCCTACAAAACTAGATCTATATGCAAGAATCTCATCGTAATACATGAGATTTGTGCAAGACATTTTCTTTAAAAACCTACCTCTAAGCGATAGTCAAACTTCTAGATAGCAATCAAGTTAAAGACTATTTAAAGAAAGTAGTATTGTGACTAACTATCCCTACATTTGTATACCAAAGAATCTAGAAAAAAATCCCATTTTGAGCAAAAAATGGAAACTCATTAATTTCAAAGTCAATGTAGTAGGTTGCATCACTTATTTGATAGTACACCAATAAGAAACTATAAGAAATTACAAACTAGTTGAAAAATTCTTTTTGAAACAATGCAGTGAATCTGAGATTGACTGCAAAAATACACTTCAAAAGGAAACTGATTCTTAATTTTCAAGATACAAGGAAGGCACAATCCACTCTTATTTACACACTCAAAAAAAAAAGCGATGATTTTGGAAGGTCAACGTGTATAAGCACCCAAACTTCAAAGCACATAACAATAGTTCTCAAAAAAATTAAGCTGATTACAAAATCTTGCATACCATGAAGATTTGAACTTATTTCTTTGAACTTATTTGGGCTGGAAAAAATCTTCTTGGAAAGGACAATCAAGAACAGACTACTGATGAAATTTCCTAGAGTCACATTAAACCAATTCTAGGGGCTAATATTAGAAACCACAAAAAATGAACATGAATTATGTTCAAATAAGATCATTCTATTGAATTATATTAACATATATGCAAACCTAGAAAGGTATTTAAAATTAGATATAAAAATAACAAATAAAACTAAACATACCCCAGTAATGTTATCAAATGAAGGCTACCTTTAAACATTGCATACTCACACGCTGCTTTCTCTGCTACCATCTTTGAATAGAAATACCAATTTTGAGCACCAAAAGAGATAGAGGAGAAATTATTTTAATAAAGTTGGAATATGGAGATAAGTTTACAAATCTTTTCATGGTATACAAAAACAAAGTTTACAAGTCTTTCCATGCCATTATTGAGCCCCTTATGGACAATTTTCAACAAAAAAGTTAAGAAAATATTTAGGGATACTATTGAGAAACTATATGAGGATATCATGTTCTTAAAATTCCCAGCTAGCATATGTAGTACTTAGTAGAAATTTCCAAACACAAAAATTTTAATAGAAAAAGCTGACCTATCTCCTGAGTTTCTCCTTTCAACATAGTAGTCTGGTTTGCAATGCCCAATCTTACCAAGTCTTCATTTGGGTCAAATCCATTGGAAATAGGATGCTTGAATTTTTTATTAAAAGAATATAATAATGTAAAAGTTAATATAAGAAGACAACTTGAGGTTGATTTTTCTAGAAAATAAAATGTTATGTACCTCAAGAAATTCTTCTTTTGTTCAATTGGATCCATCCAGCTCACCATTGAGAATGTAATCGTAGATATATGTTTCCTAATAAAGTAAAAAAATGACACGATTCACAAGTATAAAATAAATTAAAAATTAAAAAGAGCTTTTTTTGTCTAGAGAAAAAGTTTTGAATCTTATTTTGTAGCTCATTCATGGTCCTTGCAATGATATATTTTCCTACAAAAGAGGTAGTGGAAATAGTTTCTTCGTGAGAATATTTCCCATAACTGATCAAGGTATAACTCCCTTGTTTATGCTTCTCAATAGTATTCCAAACTTGTGAAAAAATGGCATTCATTTCAATTACAGATGTAAAGAACAGTGATAAGAAACCAAATGATTTTTACTCTCCTAGCAGATTTTCCATCAATTTTTCACATGTATGGCTAAGTGTAGCAGTTGCATGCTTGTAAAAATATACCTTAGACACCCATGGACAGGTTGTGTCAACAATTTGTATGTTTTTTTTCACTTAAAACCTCCATCTCCTTTATAGCTGCCCCAAATGCAGGCAAACCCACTACATCTCTTGAATAAAAAATATTCATATTTTTTCCCTCGCTTTCTATAGGAATATATTTAATCTCCAACTCCTCAAATTTTTGCAGAAATGTCCAAAAAATAATATTTATTAGAAATGAAATTATATTAATGTCTATTGATGTCACAAATATACAGAACTTGTAAGGATATAGTGCAGAATGTCTTCCATTATGGAAGTAAACAACTGAAGAAGATTTTTTATAGGTAAGAAATCCTATTCAAACATCATTAGTTGCCTCATAAGGGGGTAAAGATACAAGAATATTCATTTGGAGAGGCATCCAGGTGAATTAATCAAGAGATAGATATGTCTCTACAAACATGCAAGGTTACTCACTTATCTAGCATAAAGGAGCCCATGATGAATCTCATGTAAAGCTCCCACATAAAAGTGTCAAAGGAGTATGACTAGCTACATATTCATATCTATGAAAGCAAATTATATGAGCTAAAATAAATGTGTCTAAAAGAGTTTCAAGAGCCAATTGAGAGTGGCTTCCTTATCCAAATGATTTTTGAAGTGCATAGATGAAAGAAGGTTAACAAAAATTGTTTGGGTGACATGGATATCTACAGCAAGTGCCCATTCATAACTAAATTTTTTTCATAAAATAGGCTAATCAAATATTATCATAATACATAAAAAATAATTCTCAAAGGTTAGTTAATCTATCCTCCTCGACATTTCGAGGATGGGATAGTGGGATGGCAGTGTATATCTGTGTGTGTGTGTGTGTGTGTGTGTGTGTGTGTGTGTGTGTGTGTGTGTGTGTGTGTGTGTGTGTGTGTGTGTGTGTGTGTGTGTGTGTGTGTGAGAGAGAGAGAGAGAGAGAGAGAGAGAGAATTTCAAAATATCTTTTATGGTTTTCTATGTTTTATATAACTTTTAATGACCATTTATGGTATTAGAAAATGTTTTATTTGAGACACAAAATAAGCCTACAACTCCAACACTATAATGCATGCATGAAACATAGCTTCAACTTAGTGCTAGAACCATTAGTTCATGTCAAAGCCCACTTGGATTTGTTTCTACTTTTTTGTCTTCTGAAAAATATTGACTTGTGTTGGTTTTCAAAATGTTCCATGGCATTTTTGAGAGGGTGATGGGAGGTAGCAGGGGACCTATTTCCAAGACATTTTCTAGAGGGCCAAAAGTAGGGAACATGACCCATCCCTTTAGCAATAAATAATATGTATCTTTAACACTCTAGATCAAAAGAAAATTCATCTTCTGACTGAACTTTATGTCCAAATTCTATGGGGATATATTGCTACCTACCTATGCATTTATTTGCTTTAATTGACACCAGTGATAGTGGATTCTTATTTATCTTAGGGAAAATCATGGTTCATCAGATGAATACCATTACAAATATTATAGATGGTTTGTGACTACTCTTCCTTCATATCCCTTATATCTCTGTGTGCCCCCATCATTTGATTATCTATGATAGAGTGTTGAATCTTATTCGATGCTTGGGTGAATATATGACTTCATATCTTAAAGTGTTATATCACAACCTCCATCAACCAATGACTATTTTATATGCGACTCTTGATTTGATTCAAAGTGTAATATTTTGATACTTTTCTAGTAATTAATAACTGTCTATTGGACCCTCACCAATATTTACTTGATATATAGTTGAATTTCTACCATTAAAGACTTATTGGTTTCCTTTCCACTTGATGCCTTCCTCAAATGGCATGTTAGCATACTCTACTACTACAATGTCCCCTATTGAGACTTTTACTGACTTACTCTACTATTCACAACTAGGGTTTAGATCCTACTTAGATATAATGATATAAAACTTTCCTTACTAGGAGAGTGCCAATTCCTAATGATCAACATTCATCATTATGCATTTGAATTAAATTAAGTAATAATTGATGATTCACAATACATTTTCAACCATTCAATTCCTTGTTGCACTCTTCATCACTAACCTTGAGAAAGATGGGGAATTACTTGTCTGTGGGCCTTGGAAACCATTTCTAAGTAGGCTCCCTCAAAGGATTTTTGGAACATATATCTAATACCTATCATGAGGCTACCTCCTCAAGGATTAATTGATTGGTTGTTTGAGGGACTGCAAGGAAGAGAATTTCTAATGAGGAGTAGGTAGGTGATAATTGGACAAACCTCATGGTATGCTTTTGGGTTCAGTTTGAAGTGGAAATGGTAAACTTCACCCAATTGGGTTTAGCATGGGATGAACCTAATCCCCTTCCCAAGTATCTAATGGTGCCAAGACTAAGGAAAGGAATGGGACCCATAGTGTAGTGCAAAATGCACTATCAATCCCTCCTTTAGGATGCACATGGGCAGGGAATGATTAGCCATTATATGTGAACTAGGCACTATTGTCTTGTGATTCACATGTGAAAAAGTCACTATAGTCTTTGTGATGTATGTTGGAGCTACTTACTATGTATGTGATGTATGGAAATCTAGTTAACTTGTGTACCTGTGATATGTATGAGCAAGTTTTTGTAAATGAGATAGGTGCTCATTATAATCATGATGTGTGTGATTTGTGATATGGCCCTTATAGATATGTGTAAGTTTCTACAAATAATGATAAGTGACAATAGAGATGGAACCATCACTTGAATACAATGAGTATCTTTAGTAGTATCTTTATTTGTGATGGGACTAAGTTTACACTTAATTAATAATAATAGTTAAAGAGAGATTAGAGATGTTGTCAAGAGGAGAGAATGAGCTCCCTCTAACTACAAACTATGAAGCCTCTAACTTACCACATGAGAATATGTAGGTAAGATCAGAAAGAGTGAACCCTTGAGGCTAAGGTTTGGATCTAGGAACTACCCTAGCTATAGAAACTAAACATTATCATTACTATTCATGAAGTGTGGTATCGAGTTGTTTCCACTATGATGTATGGAGGAGTTAAGAAATAGTTAAGAAATCATAAAATTATTTATATTGTTTATATATTGCACCATGCTACTTTAATATTGATAAATATGAGACATTTACTATAGCAAGTCAAACTGCAATATTGCTATCAGGGTTTAGTTCTAATATTATCATTATATATTTTTCTCTTATCCAGAAACAAGAATGTAGGCCATTCCAAAATGATGTCAATTAAATTTGCAAAAACCAATTTTTGCATAACAACATGCCTTAAATTCATATCTTTTTGTTTGCTCCTAGTTATTATCTTTCTCTAGACCAACCAAGGGTAGAAACACACATGGAGCACATATTTGAGGATGCATGAATATATGAAGACAAAGGATATGAAAAATATACACGTTGATGCATGAAGACACAAAGAATACACAGAACATACACATGAATGCATGAAGACACAAACCATACACAAAGTTTACACATTAATGCATGAAGACACAAAGCATACACCAAGTATACACATAATACATTACATTGTTATATTTCTTCTTATTGACTTAGAATGATTCCTTGTTTTCATCCAATACATTGGATGATGGAAAGATAGTGCTTTGATGTCATTGGATGGTCTCTTATTGAGACCTCGGCTAATTTACACTACTATTCCCAACTAGGATAGATCCCACATACAAATGGAAATATTAAACATTACTTACTAGGAGAATGACAATTCCTAATGATCAATGTTCATCATTATGAATTTCAATTTCATTAACAAATAATTGTTGATTCACAATACATATTCAAGCATTCAATTCCCCATTGCACTCTTCATCGCTAACCTTAAGAAAGATGGGAAATTACTTTTCAGAGGGCCTTGGAAACCCTCTACAAGTAGGCTCCCTCAAAGGATTTGTGGCACATATAAGCATTACCTATTTTATGGCTATGTCCTCAAAGATTTGTGATATACATCCATAACACTAGCTCAAAAGCTTCCTCCAACATGGTATTACTCCAACCCTTACAAGCCAACCTATCTTCTTAACTATATTTGTGAGTGAAAAAGGATTAGATGAAGTATATATTAATAACTCATAAAGTAAATGCATTTGTGGATAGAAAATTGTAATGTTCCTTACAATGAGAGTAACAATTAACAATGATTAACTATGCAACACTATGTCTTACACTAGATTAAGAAATATTCACTTATTTATAGGACATACCTATGCCTTTAACCCTGTATGACCCTTCATAATCTCCAATCTTACAAAATTTGGAACATTACTTGTTGATGCAAGAGCATCTAGTGGTGTAAGGGCAATCCTGTATCACCCAAAAATATGCTTAGTGTTAGTTTCTATTTAAAGTGTTTTCATTTCTGGATACCCATTTGGGTCAAATAAAGATTCCAACTCTCATAGTTCCACTATTGGTTTTCTGGGTTAGAGTTTTTTAGCACCTTGGCATACATGTCAATGTAGAAGATGGGTTAATTTGTAATTGAGCCATAATTATGATGAGTTAGAGGGTGTGACTTGGAGGCATGATTATATTTGTAGTTTAAAACACTCCAATAAAAGGAATAGGTCAAAAAGCTTTATGATTTGAAAGTTACTGCAATTTTAATTTGCCCGGAGACCTCCTAAGAGTGCTTCTAAGTTAGATTTGAGGCACTAAACAATCTTGTATGGGCCTAAAAAATGGGGAAAAAGCTAAGCTTTTCCATAGGCCTATAGAGCACTTTGAGAGCTTTCCAAAAATGTAAATATCTTGTTAATTGGAGTCCCATATGAAAAGTTATGCCTCCCAGAAGTTGGACTACCATTTCTAGATTATTCTAATTTTACATCAGATTCTAACATGATTTTTAGAACCTTCTATTTTGGCAGTGGATGTCAAATGGAATATTCTAGAATGTATTCCTAACCCTAAACCTAATTAGGGTTTATTTAAGAACATTTCTGGCATTGTAAAGGCAATTCTTGGTGGAGTTTGAGAGAAGGTACTGTGAGGAGGACTTTTCTCCAAGATCTAACCATTGTAAGCCCATAGGGCATGTCTTTGGGTCTACTTACATCATGTGCTAAATGTAGTAGTAGATTTTACTAATATCAATATTCCCCTTTTTCTTGTTACATTCATTCTGGTTGTGGTGGTTTGTGCCCTCGTCAAGTGGTATCAGAGCAGGTTTTCCTAAGTGTGTAGACAAAGCGTCGACTGTGAGGTAGTTTGCACTAGGATTGTGTGGTTGTGGGTTTGAGACAAGAAGATGAATCCACAAAGGGAGCATTGTGGGAGGGTTGGAGTTGTTACTTCTAAGGTTAGAGCCCTCCAAAGACAAGTTCAAGCATTGCAGGAGGAGATCCATAGAGGGATGAATGTTGCTATAGGTGATGAAAGTGAGGAAGAAAATGAAGAAGAAGAAAATATTAGACTAGAAGGGGAAGGAGATGGATAAGTGCTAGACCAAGTAGAGGAGAGGCTTTTTAGGGCCATTTCCAAGCTAGGAAAAAGACCTAAAATTGACATGGGTATGTTTTTGGGAAGTCTAAACCTAGATGAGTTGATTGACTAGATCAATGAACTAGAGGAATATTTTGAGTATGAGGATATTGGGGACCCAGATAGGCTTAAGTTTGCAAATGCCAAAATGAAAGGCCATGCCAAAATCTATTGGCAAGAGATTCAGCTGGAAAGAAATAGAAGAGCAAAGGAGAAAATCACAAGATGGGATGACATGGTGGACAAACTAAAGAAGCAATTCATTCCTGTTGATTATGAGCTTGATTTGCTAAATAAAATGCAAGGGTTAAAGCAAGCAAGAAAATCTATCTAGGAATATATAGAGAAATTTTATTGAGTTCTTATTAGGGTAGGGCATATAGAAGCAAACAAGGAGAAGGTTATCAGTTACCTTAGTGGGTTAAGACCTAGCATTTAGGAGTAGTTAAGTCTGGTTAGAATGACTAGCATTAGAGAGGCATACTAGTTTTCCCTACAAGTTGAGGAGAAGCTAAAAAAAAGGTTTGATGGAAGGAAAAGAGGGAATAGTCAAGGAGGAAGGGGTGGTGGTAGGTCATTTGGAGGCCAAAATGAGACTTAGAGGAAAAATGAAGATGTGGATACTAGCCAAAACTAGAGGAACAATGGTTTCAACTGCTCCCATGATCATAACTTTGGAGATCAAAGAGGAAGAGGTAGAGGACATGGAAAAGTTTCAGGAAGAGGAGGCTTCCATGGTACCTATTTTCATTGCAATGAAGAAGATCGTTGTGCCTTTGAATGCCCTCAACACCAAGGAAGGATGAACAAGAGAGTTGATGGTCAAGCAAGGGTTTCTCATGTGGATGAGGATGCATAGTCATCACATTTAGAGGATGTAGAAAGAGGAGAGATTCAAGTAAATGAAAGGGTTTTTCTAAGTGGTGAGACTTAAACTGGACAAAGGAGGAGTTTGTTTCATACTAGGTGCCAGTGCGAGGGTAAATGTTGTGATGTGATTGTTGATGGTGGAAGCACTGACAACTTGGTGTCAAAAGAGATGGTCTCAAATCTAAATCTCAAGAGGGAGAAACACCCTCAACCCTATCAGATTGCTTAGGTGAAGGATGATCATAAGGTCCTCATGGTTAGTGAACAATGTCTGGTGAAGTTCAAGATTGGGAGCTACCATGATGAGGTTCTCTATGACATCATTCCAATGGATGTTTTCCATTTATTGTTTGGAAGGTCGTGGAAATTTTATAGGCATGTTGTACATGGTGGTCATGCAAATACATACTCTCTGACAAAGGATGAAGTTCATCACAAACTAAAGCCCTTGATAAAGCTAGGTGAAAAGGTATGCAGTAGTGCTAGGGTATGTCTTGTTGATGGAAGAAATTTTTTGGATGGCATGAAACATAAACACATTTGTTATGCTTTGATTCCTAGAAAGAAAAAGGAAGGTAGTAGTGAAATTCCACTTAAAGTTTCATGCCTATTAAGTGAGTATGGAGATTTCATCTTTGATAATGTTCCAAAAGGGTTGCCACCAGTAAGGAAAATCAATCATCAAATAGATTTAATCCTTGGAGCTAGTTTACTTAACAAGACTGCTCATAGGATGATTCCTACTGAAATTGAGGAGCTAAACAGACAAGTTGAGGAGCTATTAAGGAAAGGTTTGATTTCAGAGAGCCTAAGTCCATGTGCAGTACCTGCAGTGCTGGCACCAAAGAAGGATGGGGAGTGGAGAATGTGTATAGACTCTTAGTCTATAAATAGAATAACCATCAAGTATCAATTCCCTTTGCCAAGAGTAAATGATCTTATGGATTGTTTGAATGGAGCTCAATACTTCACAAAGATAGATCTCAAGAGTGGCTATCACCAAATACAGACATGAGAGAGAGATGAGTGGGAGACTGACCAATGCACCAAGCACCTTCATGTAGCTTATGAATGAGGTACTAAAGAAATTCTTGGGAAAATTTGTTATTGTCTATCTGGATGATATTTTAATTTTCAGCAAGTCTTTGGATGAACATTTATTGCACATTCATAATGTCCTTGAAAAGTTGAGGGAAGAGAAATTGTTGATTGATTTGAAGAAGTCTAGCTTCATCAAAAAGGATTTAGTCTATTTGGGGTTAGTTGTATCAGTTGAGGGTCTCAAAATAGATCTAGAGAAGGTAAAGGTCATCCTAGAATGGCCTACTCCAAGGTCTACTATTGAGGTGAGGTCATTCCATGGTCTGGTTAGTTTTAACATGAGGTTCATTAGAAATTTCAGCAGCATATGTGTACCCCTGACTAAAACAATGAGGGGGGATAGAAAAGAGTTCAAGTGGACTATAGGAGCTGCAAGGAGTTTTGAATTGTTGAAGAATAAGGTGACAAAGAAACCTATGTTGGCACTTCCTAATTTGAATAAAGTGCTCTAGGTGGATTTTGATGCTAGTGGCAATACTATTGGGGTTTTATTGAGCCAAGAAGGTAAGCCTATTGACTATTTTACTGGAAAACTAGATGATGCAAAGAAGAAGTATTCTACTTATGATTAGGAGTTCTATGCAATAGTTCAAGCCTTCAAGAAATAGAGGCATTATTTATTGCCAAAAGAATTTGTCTTGTATACTAATCACCAAGCATTGCAGTACCTAAATAGCCAAAGTAAATTGAATAAGAGACATTTGAAATGGGTAGAGTTCATGCAAGCTATACATTTGTGTTGAAACATAGAAGTGGAAGGTCTAATAGGATAGTGTACCCTAAGGTTCTTGATTTTTCCAAAGCATGGAAGGCTTGTAAAGAACCTGTTACTCTAGATAGGAGTAGGTGGCTAGATTATTTGATTCATTTGTGTTGAAACATAGAAGTGGAAGGTCTAATAGGATAGTGTACCCTAAGGTTCTTGATTTTTCCAAAGCATGGAAGGCTTGTAAAGAACCTGTTACTCTAGATAGGACTAGGTGGCTAGATTATTTGATTCAGGTTGGTATGTTGTTCAAGGGCAATCAATTATGTATTCCAAGGAGTTCTATGAGGGAGAACTTGATCAAGGAGAAACATAGTGGAGGCATGGAAGGACACTTTGATCAGGATAAGACTATTTCCATTATTAGAGAACTTTATTTTTGACCTCAACTATCCTAGGATGTGAAGAAGTTTGTGCAAAGTTGTCAAGTATGTCAAGCAACCAAAGGATTTAGTCACAATACTGGACTCTATCTGCCATTGCCTATTCCATCAAAACCTTGGGAGGACATAAGTATGGATTTTGTTCTTGGATTGTTAAGGACACAAAGGGGTAATGACTCAATATTTGTGGTGTTTGATAGGTTCTCCAAGATGGCACATTTCACTCCATGCCACAAGACTCATGATGCAATACATATTGTAGATTTGTTTTTCAAAGAAGTGGTGAGACTACATGGTCTCCCAAAGAGTATTGTTTCTAATAGAGATACTAAATTTGTGGGGTATTTTGGAGGACTTTGTGAAGAAGTTGAGGATATAATTCAAGTTCAATTCTACACATCATCTACAAATTGATGGACAAACAGAAGTGGTAAATAGAATTTTGGGAAATTTGTTGAGGTGTTTAGTGGGAGATAAGCCAAAGAGATGGGATTTGATTCTACCACAAATAGAATTTCCTTACAATAATTCTGTAAATAGGAGTACTAGTAGATCATCATTCCAAATTATGTATGGGAATAGTCCAATGATTGTACTAGAGCTGAGAAAGATGGATCAAGGGGAGAGGACAAGTGCTAAGGCAGAAGAATTTGTTGAACATGTCAATAATCTACATGAGGAGGTACATGCACATATTACCAAGATGAACCAACCATATAAAGCTAGGGCAGATCAAAAGAGGAGACATAAGGAGTTCCAAGTAGGGGATCTAGTTATGGTATACTTAAGGAAGGAACAATTTCCAATGGGTACCTACAATAAGTTGAAGATGAAGAAATTTGTTCCCTGCAAAATTTTGAAGAAACGTGACTCGAGAAATGCATATGAGGTGGAGTTGCTAGATGGGATTCACATTTCTCATATCTTCAATCTTGTACAAAATATCCTGATGATGGTGCGGATAAGGGGTTGATGATGGAGCCATGTCCAATTTCTACTTTGGTGAAGGAAGAGATTGAAGAAATTTTGGATAGTCATGTGGGCCGAAGTACCAAAAATACACAATATGAAGAATACTTGGTGAAGTGGAAAGGATGACCAATAGAAGACTCAACTTGGATATCCACAATAAAGGTTTCCCATTTGGGTTTCCCTCTACTAGCTATAAAGTGATAGGGTCACTTTTCAATCTACCCTGGGTGTCTGATGTAGGAGCATCCAGTGGTGTAAGGACAACCCTGTATCACCCAAAAATATGCTTAGTGTTGGTTTATGTTTAAAGTATTTTCATTTCTAGATACCCATTTAGGTCAAATAAATATTCCAACTCTCATAGTTCCACTATTGGTTTTTTGGGTTAGAGTTTTTGAGCACCTTGGGATATGTATCAATGTAGAAGATGGGTTATTTTGTAATTAAGACATATTTATGATGAGTTAGAGGGTGTAAGTTGGAGGGATGATTATATTTGTAATTTAAAACACTCCAAAAAAAGAATCAGGTCAAAAGGCTTTACGCTTTGAAATTTATTACAGTTTTAAGTTGCTTGGAGACCTCCTAAGAGTGCTTCTAAGTCAGATTTGAGGCACTAAACAACCTCATATAGACCCCAAAAAATGGAGCTTGAGTGAAGTTGGTCCATAGAGCTATAGAGCACTTTGAGAGCTTTTCAAAAATGTAAACAATTTGTCAATCAGAGTCCTAAATCAAAAGTTATGCCTCCCAGAAGTAGGACTACCATTTCTGGATTCTTCTAATTTTACACCAGCTTCTAACATGGTTTCTACAACCTTCTATTTTGGTGGTAGATGCCAAATGGAATATTCTAAAATTTATTCCTAACCGTAAACCTAATTGGGGTTTATTTAAGAATATTTATGGCATTGTAAAGGTAGTTCTTGGTGGAGTTTGAGAGAAGGTACTGTGAGGAGGACTTTTCTCCAAGATTTTACCATTGTAAGCCCATAGGGCATGCCTTTGGGTCTATTTACATGTATTGAATGTAGTAGTGGATTTTTCTAATATTAATATTCCACTTTTTCTTGTTGCATTCATTCTAGTTGTGGTGGTTTATGCCCTCATCACTTGTCCATGGGAATATTGGAACCATTTGTAAGTAGGAGTGATTTAAATTTTAAATAAATATTGATGAACTATGATTCTATTATATTAAATGATAAGGAGAAATTTAAATAAATAATGAAGAAGAAAGATCTAAATTTAAGGAATTGATTTTGAATTGGTGAATGAAGTGAGATGATTTAATTAATATGAATTATTTCAATTTATCTATTTTCTAAGTCATACACTTTGGACTCTATAGCCATATAAAAAGGAACCTGCCCACTTCATTTCAAATCATAAACTCAATCAGCTCAAGAAAATCAAATAAGGAGCAAAGTAAATCTATTTACATCAACAACTAACCATTTTTCAACAAGACAAATTTGTGCACAATGTTGATCAATGTTCATGACCAGGTTTGTAAACATTGAAACTAAGACTGCTCAATTATACAAGTCCAAATTTTGGTGTGGAGAAATCAGCTCTAAAGGTTGCAAGCTATAGGTGTCTATTGAATTTGTCAATTATGAAAGTAATCATTCCTTGTAAAAACTCAAAACATCTCTAGATTTGAATTTCAAGCGAAGAGCTCTCATTGAAATTAGGTAATGTATCAGATTTGTAAAACAATCACAAAGTATGTGTGGTTGAATTGCTTAAAGAGTCATTAAGTAGAGAAGAAAATGGATAAATCAGAATTGTTCGTGATCTTGAATTTTGATTTCTTAAATAATAATTCCTATCAATTTAAAGAAATACAAAAAGAAAAAACCTAATGTAGGGTGTTGTATGGAAGGTTAAAGAATGGTAGGACCTAATTGAGGAGAAGGCTCAAAGAAAAAGGAAAATGCACCTAAAGATGGGATGAACTCAAGACAATGAAGTACTATACAACTCAAACATGATTTTTGAGACATGCTCCCCAAGAAAAACTTTACATCCAAATGGAAGAAAATCAATGACACCAAACTTTCTCCCTATAACATGTATTTGATAAGAGATAGAACATTTCAACACAATCTATCACCATAGGCAAAGAAAATCTTGAGTGGTATAGTTCATGCAGTTGCATTTCCACTGGCCAGTCAATGGCCCAAGCTAATGGTTGAATGTATTGGAAGATATGATATTGAAACAAGTACTTACCCCTAAAGGAATTCTTGTGGTTGCAATCATACTTGATAACATAAGGGATTCATTCAATATCTCATAGCACAAAGATGGCTTAATCAGAACATGAGAGTTTGTCATAAAGAGTTTGAAAAAAAGAGAGGATGACTACATCACTCTTGTCAACAATGAATGGTTATAATCCAGGAAGCACAATACCAAGTTGTTGAAGTTAACCAAGGGAGATTTTAAATAAGATATTAGGACCTTCTAATCACATTGAATAAAATAATTGGAAGCTCACAAGTAGCACTATTCAGACCATGGATGTGCTATTTAATCAAGAGTATCATTAATGCAAGTGAAAGATTTGATTGGGCAACAATGATCAATGGCAATTTAAATTTAAAATTAAGAACTATGATGAAATCAATGACATTTTACATGAACTCATGTATGACCTACATGATCGTGTGAGTTCATAAGTACAAAGGGTTGGAATGTTTGGGTGTAATTGGAATTGGACCAAAACAATACATGATATATGATTATTATCCACAAATGTAACCTCAAGATAGGGATGGGTTTAAGATTGCAAAAAAAGCCTTTTCTATGCACACAGTAAGAGTATTACAAGGCACTCCTAATGAGATTATCAAGTTAAGTGGAGAAATTTGTGAATAAGTATGGATCATGGTATGCTAAGTTTCCAAAAATTACTTAGGTCTGGGTATTAGAAAGTATAGTATGCCCAATCAAACCCCCAAGGTTTCTGCCATATAGTTGTTGCTCAAGGAAGTTAATTATAAATGATGGAAGTTAGAAGCATATGAATAGGCTAGGAATTGCATTTCCACATAGTTTTGACACCAAAGCTTGTCCATTGCTTCTAGTAGTAAGTAACAGAGAGAGAATTTAGACATTGTTCTTTGGGGTTATAAGAAAGAAGATCTCATTTCAATCCATACTATCAAATTAAAATAGCCTATGTAGTAAGATAAAATAACTTGGCACATATTGAGGATCATTGATTGAATGCATCTGATGATCATGAATTTAAGAGATCATTTTCCAAGATGTCATTATAATTGATTTGCACAAACATCATATACTCTTAATCATTAAAAGGAGAACATATTGCACAAATCTAGAAGGGCATATAAATGATATATTTAGATTCTTTCTACATTGATTATGACACATGGAATTAAAATCTCACTAGGATGCTATAACATTCAAATGGAAAATTGAGTGTCAACTCAGCTTGTCTGAGTATCAGATCCAACTTCCTCTAGTGATATCTTTCCAAGAAGATGCAGATTCAAGATACCCTAGGTGGAAAATCCTTGCACTTGGGAAGCTTAGCTTCAAAATCCATGGTGGACTTTGCTTGCTATGCAAATCCAACCCAGGCATTTTCTTTGGGATTCCTAGAACGTTTCTTTGATTGCAAGTTCATCCTTTTGGACTCAACAAAATTATGTAAAGGCTTCCTACTTTCTTCCTTCGCCAATGTCTCAGTGTTGTCAGAATGAATCCAAGAATTTTTCACCTTCCTCTAGTGATGGATATCCTACAAAATTTACCTGCAAAGCCCCAATATTACCCGCAATGATACCCTACATGGGTAGGAATGAAATAAGATTAAACAATAATATCATACAACTATAAGCCTATATATATATATATATATATATGAGATTTAACATATTTTTTATTTCTTATGACCTAAGTGACTATGAGCCTATATACATATAAGATTAACATATTTTTAATTTCTTATGACTTGAGTTGGTCAAAATTTCAACCAACATAGGAAAACTTAATACATTTTTGACCAATACGGGGATGAAAACCAAAAAATAAAATAAATCATACCTTTGGTCAAAAAATTTGTTAGAAAAACAAGTGCAAATGTACTAGTGGTGGCACATATATCATCCCTTGCTAACCAATATTTATCATCCCTATTATGGTTTTCTTTTCTACACTTATTTCTTCCTTTGTCATCCTTGATTATTGCATGATTTTCTTCATTGCTGTTTCAACATTTTTCTTTGTTGTCTTCTCATTGTGTACTTGACTGACTAATTGCATCAATTCTTCATAAGTCCCAAATTTGTCAAATTCTTCATCCTTATTTTCCATAAGGATTGTCTCAACATATCCTTCAATTTCTTCCTCAAAGATCTTATAGCCCAATGGCTCAACATATAACATTATTGTTTCTACTACTTCAATGTAAGAGAAATTAGTATCTATGATGAAATAAATGTCATCTTTAAACTTCTCTACCATGGAGGGTGGAATTCTAGATCTTCCCTTCATTTCATTCTAAAAGGTCTTCATAATAAGATTTGCACTGCTATGGATCTATTAGAAATATTTAGAATAATTGAGGGGGGGAGGGGTGAATCAGTTAGTCAAGGTCTATATGGAAAACTTAAACAATTAAACATTAAACATGTCATTGTTCTAGTTATCTTGCATATCTTCTTGTTGCTCAATTTCTACTATAAAATTTTCATAAACTTAGCTTGGATTGCATAACAAAAACATAATCACATGTAAAACATTCATAAGACATTCATCATAGTTTAACACTAGAATTTTACATGGAAATCCAATTTGGGAAAACCCACTAGCAACATGCCACTCTTTTTCACTATTTTGAAGTGAGCTCTGTTAGCAGCCAACCCTATTAAAGGTGTTGGAATACTTTAGAATAACTAAGAGGAGGGGGGGTGAATCAGTTATCCAAGGTCTAGATGTATAACTAAAAATTTTCACAACTTAGTGAACCCATAAAATATTTATACCCATGCATGCATCCATAAGGTTATGTAATAACTTAAAACTTGTAGGTTACTGTTAAATCAATTTGCAAAAATGTAGACATGAAACATAATAGATTCATTAACACACCTAACACAATGATTTACATGGAACCCATATTTGGGAAAAACTACCAATAACATGCTACTCTTTTCACTTTTCTGAAGTGATGCCATGTTAAAGGTTACAATACACACTATTAAATGTGATTCTATTTAACAATTTCAATCACCTTTTTAGGAGTGAGCCTTGTTAGAGGACTTTAGACCATTCACTTGGAATGTCACTTGGTTAAAAGATTTACAAATGACTATTAGGTCAACCTTAATCCAAAGGAATTACCCTAGACTGATACAATTGTTAGAGAGTAACAATAAGGATTTGATCTGATAACAACTTACAACTTCATTTGCAGATTAAAAATCACTATTTAGTCCTCCATTCTACTTGGCCTTCATACATTGCAGCTCTAATAGCTTTTTCACCCTTCAAGCTTTCATACCCTTACGCCTTATTGCCTAACATGTCATTATAAATTCTTCTCTTAGATCACTTAATGAAGCAAAACCCTTGTCTCCTTGACTTCCTTAGGTTCTTGCACATGAAAATCTTGCTTCATGACCAACCATTCCTATAAATAGGAAATTAAGATCTTTTTTTTCTCATTCTCCATTGTCTAATTTAGGGTTTGGATGGAATAGGTAGGATAAAATGAATCTATCTCACATTCCATATCTTTTCTAGAAACTTCTCCTGGAATCCTCTTTGAATTTGTTAGGAATAAGCTGTCTCAACCTTGGATAATTTTTATTCTTATTTTTCTTTTGTAAATGTATTTTTTGAAAATAATGTAATTAAGTATGAGTGTACATGTCTAGTTATAACAGATTCCTATGATGTGTAAGAGCTATCTTTGGAATATTTAATTATGTAAGGAGATCATGAGTAAAACAGTTATGATAGATTCCTATGATGCGTAAGAAATATTTTTGGAACATTTAATTGTGTGTAAGGAAATCATAACTAACGATTATAACAGATATCTAGGACACATAAGAGCTATCTTTGGAAGATGCCCTAAAAATGGAAAGTGCATTATATAAGCACTTTGAGGACTGTAGATAGTTAAGAGAGTGTGAGTAGTGTAATTTTTGGTTGCTACTAGATAATTCTTACATGTGCTAAAAGAGCTTGCACTGTAAGTCTTTTATAACCTTTGAGTTGAAGATAATACATTTTGCAGGTTTTGGAGGGGTGGGGTTGTTTTACGGAAAGGTTTTTCCCCACCGGCATAACTTTGTGTTTATGTTTTATTATTTCTCTATCTATTTTATGTATTCATGGTTGACTACAATATTATTGGTTACATAATATCAAATCTAAAATTGTAAGGATTCAAATAGAATTTGTACAATACTTTCCTTGAGAGATTAGTGTAGGAAGTTGTTTTCACACATGAGTTTCCTTACAAGTGGTATCAAAACTTGATCAACTTTTGATCTTAGTTGTTGGGTAAGGTTTCTAGAGCTAATCTCAAGTTTGAGTGGGAGTTTTATACAGAGCATTCGAAATATTATTTGTAGATTGAGATGGCTAGTTCACCATACAAAAAAATGGAGGTGGAGAAATTTAATGGCAATAATTTTGAGTTGTGGAAACTCAAGATGGAAGACTTGCTTGAAGATCGTGATCTATGGGAGGTGACTACAATTAATGTGAGACCCACAACAATATCTCAAGTTGATTGGGATCTCAAGGATTGGAAAGCTAAGGGTCTCATTAGACTCTATCTAGCTAATTCAATTCTTCTAAATGTTCTTGATGAGAAGACCACAAATAGTTTGTGGACACGGCTTGGGTCTGTGTATCAGGCCAAATCTCTGGTGAACAAGTTTTTCCTAAGGAAGAAGTTGTATTCTCTAATAATGGAGGAAGGAGGATCTATTATAGATCATCTAAATGATTTTAATTTACTAATTGCATAGTTGACATCATATGGTGTCAATATAGAGGAGAAGGATCGATGTATGACCCTATTATGTTCCTTGTCAAATTAATGGGACCATATTTTCATGGCTCTTGGAAGTACTTTAGTCACTTTTAGAATGGATGATGTTGTGTCTTCACTGTTATCTGAGGAGACATGGAAAAAGTCATCAGATTCAACTAAGGAAGCTTTTGTTGTTTGTTGTAGATCCAACAACAGAGGCAAGCAAAATGACAAGAATTCTAGAAAGGGTAGATCGAAATCCTATGGAAAATAAAAGACTCCTAGAAAGTCCAAGGTGAAATGCTAGAACTATGATAAGACTGGGAACTTCCATAAAGACTCTAAAGAAACAAAGAAGAAGAAGAAGGCCTCAAATTTAGGTTTAGAAAAATCTCAAGAAGATGGCGATGCTTTCATTGCAGTATTTATAGTGTATGCATCTGATGATGTGTGGTTGATGCTTCTTTCCACATGACCTCTCATCGAAGTTGGTTCTCAAAGTATGAATTTTTTTATGGTGGAAAGGTGTACTTGGGTGATGATCCTCACCTAAAGATAGTTGGACAAGGATGAGTCACTATTATATTCCTTGATGGATAAGTAAAGGGGATCAACAGGGTAATTCACATCCCTAGTTTGGCATGAAACCTATTATATGTAAGTATGTTGAATGATGTAGGTTGCAAAAAAAAATTTCTAAAGATGGATGTAAGATGATGAGAGGAGCTATGGTGCTTGCTAAGGGTACTAGGAGAGAAACTATGTTTCAGCTTGATGCATGCATTTATCAGTCCAATAGTTCTTCTATTTCAAGGAAGAGAGTAGCTATCACTTCATCTCCACCATATGAATGAGCAGTAAAGAGGACTATGGTTATTGGTTCTGATGGTAGTGCAGCATGTGTACCTTAGGGTGCAAACACATTGGAAGGAAAGCTTCTTGTAGAAAAGACAATGTTGTGGCATATGAGATTTGGCCACATTGGTGAGAAGGGTCTTAGAACCCTGAAGAACAAGAACCTCATTGAGAGGTTAAATGATTGTAATCTCAAGTTTGACTTTGGTGAACATTGTGTCTATGGTAAACTATAAGGAAACTCAGGTGCAGAAACAGCTTCCTACACTAATCTCATAAGGAAAGTATGATGCAAATCCTATTAAAATCTTCTACACTTACAGATTCAATATCATGTAAACAAAAATATTGTGGCCAACCATGCATATAGAAAATAGATAGAGAAAGGAACACATAACACAAGGATTTTTTGGTGGGGAAAAACCTTTCGGTAAAACAACCCCACCCCTTTAGAACCTGCACAATGTATTATCTTCAACACAAGGTCACAATACACTTGCAATGCAAGTTCAACATCAACAATAGAAGACTCCAGTAGCTATTCGTAGTACCAACAATACACCTTTTTTGCATCGCATCTCTTTGCAACCTTAAAAATGCTTATAACATGCACTTCACTTTAGGGCTACTCCCAAAAGTAAACTGTATTAGGGTTTTACCGTTCTCTAAGAAAATAGGAACCCCAAAAAAAAAATTTGAGCAATGCCCTAAACCCCACTATTGGGTTAGAGTGTACAGTACTCAAATATCTTAGTTGCCACATGTCTTCACCTATCATTGAATCTTCCTAACATAGCTCTTACATGTCATAGGAATCCATCATAACCGTTTTAGTCATGATCTCCTTATACACAATTCAAGATGTCGACACATCAACATTATTTGCAAGAAATACATTTTACAAAAAAAATAATAAGAATAGGAATTATACAAGGTTGAGACACCTTATTCCTAACATAAACAAAATCATGTTCAATTTTACTCTGGTTCTCACAAATCTTCTTATGTTTTGGATCTTATTCATTCCAATGTATTTAGTCTTGTAAAAGTTCCTTCAATCTCCAAGTCTATATTTTTTGTACCTTTCATAGATGATTATAGTAGAAGGACATGGATTTATTTATTAAAAATTAATACACAACTCTTTAGTTGGTTCAAGGAATTTAAAACCCTTGTAGATAATCACATTAGTAAGAAGATTAAGTGTGTGAGAACTAACAATGGTGGTGAGTTTTGCTCAGCAAAGTTTGAATAGTTCTATAAAGAATGAGGTACCGAGAGGCATAAGAAAACTACTTATACCCCACAGTAAAATGGAGTTGCAGAAAGAATGAAAAAAACACTAATGGAGAAGGCTAGGAGTATGCTTAGTGGAGCTAGTCTTGAACAAAAATTTTGGCCTAAAGCTATGGCCACTACTTTCTATCTAGTTAATAGATCTCCTACATCAACTCTTGCTGGTAAGACACCCAAGGAGGTGTGGTCTGGTAAGAAGCATTCAATTAGACATCTTCATGTTTTTGGTTGTGAAGCTTATGCACATGTTCCAAAGGAGAAAACATCTAAGTTGTAAAACAAAGCTGTCAAATGTATTTTCATTAGATATAGTGTTGGTGTTAAAGGATACAAGCTTTGGGACTCTATGACTAGTAAGGTGTTGTATAGCAAAAATGTTATTTTTAGAGAGCTAACATCTTCTCCTATTGTGCTACAACTAGATGAAAAAGAAAAGAAAGAAGATATTATTTAGTTGCCTCCTAACCCTGAGAAGACTGAACAAAAAGACCATGTTGGGTCTAATGATGAGGAGAACTCTAGTAGCTCTGATAGTTCAGAAGAAGAGGAGGAACAACCTCAACCTCAGCCCTTGAGGAGATCCACAAGAGTAAGAAAGCAGCTAGAAAGTTTTGGTTACTCTATGTTAGATTCTAGTTTACCTTTGCTTTGATTACTAACACAGATGAGTCTAGATCTATGAAAGAGTCTTTGGATATGGAAGATGCAAGTTCCTAGATTGAGGCCATGGATGATGAGATGGCTTCATTAGATAAAAACAAATTTTGGAACATTTTACCTTTTCCTAAATGATGAAATCCTATTGGTATAAAATGGGTGTTCAAGAAGAAAATTTGTGTAGATGGTAGTGTTGAAAGGTACAAAGCTAGATTGGTTGTGAAGGGGTATTCACAGGTAGAGGGAATAGATTATGGTGAAATATTCTCTCCTATTGAAAAGTTGACATCCATTAGATTTATGTTATCTCTTGCTGCATTAAATGATTTTGAGATAGAATAGATGGATGTGAAGACAACTTTCCTTCATGGTGATTTGGAGAAAGAGATTTATATGTCACAGCCTGAGCACTACATTGTTAAAGGTAAAGAATCTTTGGTTTGTAGATTAAAGAAGTCTTTGTATGGTTTGAAACAATCTCCTACGATGTGGTAAATTAAGTTTGATGCCTTTATATTGTCAATTGGATTTGTAAGATCAAAATTAGATCATTGTGCTTACTTCAGATTTGATAATGATCACCTTCTTATTGTTGCATTATATGTTGATGATATGCTGCTGTTTGGGAAGGGTAAGGGTATGATTTCTGATTTTAAATCTCAGTTTTCAGCACAATTTGAGATGAAAGATCTTGGGGCAGCAAGGTACATCTTGGGTATGGAAATTAGTAGAGATAGGTCTAAAAAAAACTTTGGTTGAGTTAGAGTAAGTATGTGAAGTTTGTGTTGGAAAGGTTCAACATGGAAAATTATAGACCATTGTATGTTTCTATTTCTATAGGAACAAATTTATCTATAAATGATTGTCCAAAATCTCCTAGTGAGGTGGAGGACATGAGTAGAGTACCTTATGCTAGTGTAGTTAGTAGTCTTATGTATGCTATGGTCTGTACTAGACTAGACATTGCCCTAGGAGTGGGAGTTCTAAGTTAGTTTATGGCTAATTCTAGATGGGTACATTGGGATGCAGTTAAGTGAGCATTTAGATATTTGAGGGGTACATCAAATTACTCCATTTGTTATCATGGTAACTCTTCTAGAGCTCTGCATTCAGTTTGTATTCTTGGGTTTTTGGATTCAAATTAGGCAGGTGATATTGACAATATGAGATCCACCAATGCTTATGTGTTCACTATGTTTGGTGGTGCCATCAGTAGGATGAGTAAGTGATAACATGTGGTTTCTTTGTCCACTACAAAAGCTGAGTATGTGGTTGCTAGTCATGCTTATAAGGAAGTCATTTGGATTAGGAGATTGTGTTCTAATATTAGTGTTGATGTAGGATATATTACTATTTTTTGTGACAGTCAGAGTGCTATTTTCCTTGCAAAGAATCCAACTTTCCATGCCAGAATGAAGCACATTGATGTGAAATTTCACTTTGTGAGAGATATGGTGGAAGATGGAAAGGTAAATTTGGAGAAGGTAGATACTATAAAGAATGTTGTAGATGCATTGATGAACCCAGTGGGCATAGAGAAGTTTAGATGGTGTTCAAATTCTATGGGCCTTTTGGTCTATAGCAGTTTGTTCTTGTTATATTCTTGTTGCTCTTACAAGGTATTCGACAAGTGGGAGAATGTTAGGAATAAGGTGTCTCAACCTTGGATAATTTCTATTCTTATTATTTTTTTTGTAAATGGTGTAATTAAGTGTGCGTACATGTCTAGTTGGCATGTTGATGTGTCACTCCACTTGCATATGTCAGCATCTTGAATTGTGTGTAAGGAAATCATGACTAAAACAATTATGATGGATTCCTATGATGCGTATGAGCTATCTTTGAAATATTTAATTGTGTATAAGGAGATCATGAATAAAAAATTATTCATATGACATGTAAGAACTATTTTTGGAATATTTAACTATGTGTAAGGAAATCATGACTGAAACAGTTATGACAAATTCCTATGACGCATAAGAGCTATCTTTGGAAGATGCCCTAAAAATGGAAAGCACATTATATAAGCACTTTGAGGGCTATAGATAGTTGAGAGAGTGTGAGTAGTGTAATTGTTGGTTGCTACTAGATAAGTCTTCCATGTCCTGAAAGAGCTTGCACTATAAGTGTGTTGTAAACTTTGAGTTGAAGATAATACATTGTGTAGGTTTTGGAGGGGTGGGGTTGTTTTATGAAAAAAAAATTCTCCACCAGCATATCTTTGTGTTTATGTGTTATTATTTCTCTATCTAGTTTCTATATTCATGGTTGACTACAATATTATTGTTTATATAATATCAAAATTGAAATTGTAAGGATTTAAATAGAATTTTCACAATACTTCCCTTAAGAGATTAGTGTAGGAAGTTGTTTTTGCACCTAAGTTTCCTTACAAAATTTTCCTTAAAATGGTTTACCTTGAATTATGTGCCTCTGGCTCATCAATCTTATCTTCCACTTGGTTCACATAATTCAAAAAAATAAACTCGTTAGCTCAAATTCATGAAATTCATGATCTTTTAAATAATGTAGTAGCTTGGCATTATCTTGCTTCTAATGCTCAGCACATGCTGAGTTGCTCAACATCCTTTGAAAAATCACTCAGTATGAACTAAAGTTTACTGGTGCTTGGCATCAGCTAAACTTTAATTAGCATCTACTATTCTACTTGGCATACACTAGAATGAACTTTTACTTGGCTCCAACTAATTTTCTTCTCGGCTTGCATTGACTTTGCTTGGCACCTACTATCCACTCAGTCAGGCTTGGTAGACAAACTTTTTGTAACTTATTCTTCTAAACTTTCTTAATGTAACCAACCTTTGTAACCTTAAGTAGATTATCAATACATCATGCTATTACTCTCTTAACTAATTCTTGTACTCCTTTACATAATCATAACTCAACCTTCCCTCTAGGTGCTATTGTTACATCTTTTGATCAAATCCTCTTCATTAATCAAATAAGTGATAGTACTTAAATCATATAAGCAATTTTCTTACCCACAAGTAGCATGTTTGACATTAGTGACAAAATAATGATTGAAACATATTTATCATACTTGTATGTTCTCAACAATCTCCCTCTTTTATTATTTGTAATCTATTATTAACAAAAGGTTACAATAAACATTGTTAAATGTGACTTGCTTAGATGATTTAATCACCCTATTAGGAGTGGCCTTGTAAGAGGACTTTGATCATTCCATTTAGAATGTCACCTAGTTAAAAAATTTACAAACATTGTTATGTAAGAATTTGCCTTAGGGAAAAATCATGCAAGATCAAGGAACTTAAGCACAAGAACAGAATAGACCAAAGTATGATCAAAATAACAATATCAAAATGAATTGATGTAATGTCATGTACAAGTACACTAGGAGTGCCTAAATATAAAGACCTCTAGACTGACTAGGAGTCAACACACTGATAATACTTACAACAAGGCACATGTCCACTAGGAGTGGATTATCCTCCATTAGGCATAGGAGTTAGTGCAATGATGAGAGGATAAGCCTACAAAGGTGTAGCATATAAGACTATGTTGTAGATATCATGTGCTAAAATAAGACTGTGAATAATTTTATTGTCAACATGAAAACTCAGTTAATTATGCAAACTCTAATGTTGTAGACACCATGTGTTGAATTAGAGTTTCTTACTCTAGTGTTGTCAACATGACAACTCATATGAGTATGTGAACTCCTAAGTGTCTCACCTAAGAAATAATAAAATAATGCATTGACTTAAGTAAAATTAAGTAAAGTGTAAGTAATGAATACTTATTTACACCAACACCTCCCCTTAAGTGCAACTTAGGGGAATTCACTTAAGCTTACGAAGGCTACGATGAAAATGCAAGATGGGTCCCAGCTACTAGGCCATGTTAGGTACCCATGTACAAAACGCAATGCAATCTCTCATAAAGCTAATAAAGAGGGAAACCTCATGGGAAAAAATTGTCCCCCAAAAAGAGAGATAAAAAAATAGGATGCATGGATGGATGGAGTAATAAAGACCCCCCCATTATGACATACATCAAGTATATACAATAGAGAAGTATGAGAAGAACACAATCTTGAAACAGGAAAAGGTCTCACCCAAAAGAGAGAAGAAGAAAGGAGATAAGGTAGTCCCCCCCCCCCCCCCCCCCCCAAAATGTAGAATGCCCATCAGTGATAGCTACTCCAATGTAGAAGTAGATCCATGACTACTAAATAATGTTTCTCCCCTTTGGAAGAACCAATATCATAGGTACAAATGAGATGCTTCCCTAATGTGTAGAAAAAAGCTAGATGATGAATTGTGTCTCTGAAACCTTCTTAGTTGTCCCTATGTCGATACTAACTGGTACCCCTCTCAATACTTCTAAAAAGAAAAATGTCAAATCTAGCAAGGATGGATGTAGAACATATTCCAAAGAACCAATTGTCTCCTCAAATGATAAAGAAACCTCCTACAACTAGTGTACATAAGGATCCACAATCATATCAACCTAGAAAAACTAATTATGTAGAGAATGGACAAGAGGGCTAGAGTCAGCCCTCACAACAACTAAAGAAGGATCGTCTTCATCAAAGAGAAGATGTATATCATCAATGATGTCTCCCAAATCTATTGTGTATGACTCCACAAACAAACCTAAAATATCTACTGTGTAGTAATCCCCTAATGCTAGAGCTGGAAGATAAGATGTACCCAACTGTATTGATTTGCATGGACCTATCACTGTAGAAATGTATGCATGTGGAATGTGCTGATGTTATGATGTTTTTTTGTATCTATCAATAGGATCCTACATATCTAAATCTATTGAATCACTATCACTACTATCAGGATCAGTTTTTGCAATGTATGAAGTATGGAGAGGATTAGAGGATAAGTTGGGTGAACTTTCCTCAAAGTGAACATTCCTCTCTATAAAAATCTCATGAGTCTTAGGATCCATAATTTTATATTCCTTAACACTAGCTTCATATTTGATGAAAGCATAAGGCCTTGGTGGTGATGCCTTGCATTCCTTGGAAGATATGTTTACCCATGTTGGACAACTAAAGACTCTGAAGTGTTTCACAACTAGTTTTCTATCACACCATGCCTCAAAAGGAGTCTTTCCATCAAAGACATGATGAGGATATCTATTAAGTATTTGATTGGCATTGCTTATAGCTTTGACTTCAAGTGATGGATCAAGAAACTTGGCTTGAATCATGCAACTTTCCATAGACTTAAAAGTTCTAATCCTCATTTCTACAACACTTGTCTTTTGAAAACTAAATGCTATTGGATTCTGAAGATGAATACCCTCAAGTTCAAAAAAGTCTCTAAGTCTTGTGTTCACATATCTGCTTTCATTGTCCATATGAAAACCCTTGATGGCTTTTCTTGATTGTTTTTCAACATGACTCTTGAAGGCTAGAAACTTATCAAACACTTCATTCTTGTGATCAAGAAAGTAGACCCATGTGTAGCATAAAAAGTTATCAATGAGAGTGAGGATGCAACGACCCTTGCTAATGGATATCACTACAAAAGGACCTACTAGAACCATGTGAACCAAATCAAGAGCAACTGATGCTCTCCAAGACTTCCCTTTATCAATCTTCTCTTCTCGATGCATATCCATTGAACAAGTTGAACACTCGCCTTTAGAAAAGTTGATTGTAGGTAGACCTTTGACCATATTATTTGAGCAAAGCTGATGAAGATAATGGATGGAAAGATGACCATACCGCTCATGCCATAATTTTCTTTGTGATTGAGATTGTGTCAACAAGACATGTGAAGGAGACCTGGGCACAAAGTGGGAGGAAGAATAAAGCCTTTTGTGATGATTAACTTTAACCACTACAACTAATGAATCATCTTTAATATTGCACACCATTACTAAATCAGGAAGGAGCTCAACTTTATTGCCATCTCCATAGTGAGTGATTCGGTAGATTGAAAGGAGATTAGAACTAAGGAGGGGAACATAGAGAACTTCTTTGAACTCCCCATTTTCCATCTCAACTTGTCCTTCCCTTCAACTTCCACTTTTGTATCATATCCTACAAAGATGTGTGGTACCTTAAACTACTTCAATGAAGAAAAGTCTCCTTTTGAAGAACCCATATGATAGGAGGTACTTGAATCAAGAATCCATTCTACTAAAGAACTTGAACCAGCCATAAGTGCTTGCCCTTTTCCCTTTGAAATGAGTGGAGTTGAATCCTTGGAAGCATTTGGCACATTGATTTTGTGCTTCCTAAGTAGGTTTTCTAACTCATCGATTCTCTTTGTCTTGCAATGATGCTCATCATGATTTGGTTTCTTACAATTTGCACAAAATAGTTTGTCCTTCTTGTCATTGTTTCCCATCTTGTTGGAAGAATAATTGCCTTACTGTGAGGAGGAAGATTGTTTTGTCTTTGATTGTGATTTTTGCTTCCACCACTTTTTCTTGTTGTTGGTAGAACTTTTTCCACTTTGATTTAATTGGTTCTCATTAGTAGCCACCAATGCTTTGGTCTTTGATGAATTGAGAAGTCCCATATCTATCAACTTGGATTGTTCCAACATCAATATTTCTACAAATGCATCAAATGTAGGCTTAGTGAGGGCACTTCCCATGGCCAATTTGTGAGTGTTGTAACTCAACACAAAAGATGCATAATTTGAAGGTAGCCTCTTAAAAATGTGATGAATCAATCAATCATCCTTCATGAGATTACCACAATCTTGAAGTAGTGCTCTTAATTTATTGTCTTTGTTGATATAGTCTTGAATTGTGTCAAATTTCTTAGGATCCAAGAGAAGTAGGTCATCCTCAATCTAGAATACATTTTCCTCATCCACCTTACCATACAAATCTTCAAGTTTGTTGCAAGCAATCTTGGCTTCCTTAAAGCTAGAAATGTGGAAAAAGAGATCTCTATGAACACAACCCTTAACGATTCCTAAAGCCTGACTGTCTTTGACTTGCCAATCAACTAGTTTTTTAGCATTAATGGGTTTAGTAATTGTGCCATCAACATATAGATTTAAACCTTTTTCCATTAGTCTACTCCATACAATATCTTTCCATGTAGTATAATTGTGTGAAGTTAAAAGTGGAGTTTTAAGTGAATCCATGATGCAAAAAATTAAAAGAGCACTAGAGAGAAAGAGAGAGACAAAAAACACAAGAGACACCCCCCCCCCCCCCATTCACTCAATCAAAGAACCCCCCCCAAAAAAAATGATGCTTTTGGCACTTTATATGTAGTGTGTGTTCAATAGGCCACTTGTCAAAATGTACAAAGTGAACTTTTGATTTTTCTATTTACAACTACCTTTTGAGGTTCAAATCAGGCACTAAGCATTGTAGCTCAAATGTACAAAAAATTTGAAGAGTAGTCAAAGCAATACAATGCAAAAAATGAACTAGTTCTAAAAGTGATACTTTTGTCCATACAAGCCTATAATCTCTTTGTAGATTTGGAAAGTAGACAAAAAATTAAGCAGTTTCAAAAAAATGGAACTTCAAAATGTGTCCAGATGAGCCCATACAGAGCATTTGGAGTTGCAAAATATAGGATTGGACAGGTACAGTCACCAAAAAATGAAATTTCTAAAAATTCCATGTACCAAAACTAAAAAAGAATAATACCATTGAAAATTTCAAGAAATTCTACCCAAAATCAAAAAAAATTGCACCTGATTTGGAGTCCAGATGATTGAGTTATGGCCACCCAAAGTTAGACTATCAAACCAAAACTGTATCTGCTGAGGGGTCTGGGCTGCAATCTACAAGGTTAAATTTGATGGTCAAATGGTCATCATAGAAGTTTAATTTTTTATTAAAATGATGGTTGAATGGCCATCAAATTTAGGCTCATAAAATGATGGTGTTAGTGAAAAAGATGCCCCTAGCTATCATTGCAAATGATGTGTCATATGAACTGCTATGGTCACTATATGGAATAACATGTGGAGGTAGTTGAGTCAACAAAAGGTGATATTTCTACACTTGATGACGTGGTAGTCAAGCTAACTATATAGTTTTCGATGTGGCACTAACTACAGATCCTTCATGTCTATTGTTGAGGTGGCAAGCTGCGGAGATGCCTCATGGTGGGTGCTCAATCTGCATGGAGGTTGGTGAGTTCATCATGTGGTAGCTATCTAATGTGGATGTGTCATGATGTGGAGGAGTTTGGGCTGGCTTGCTAGCATGTGCAGTGTGTCCACATTGCGGTCACTGAGGTGGTTAACTCATGTCAGGTTCTACATATAACCCTGACAATTGTTAAGAAGCTAGAATAGTGATTGGAGGCTAGTGTCAGAGATTAGTGCAATAGGCTGAAAGTTAGTTTGTCGTACTACAAGGAGGTTTGATGACTATCAGAGTTGTAGATTTTATGCTAAAAAAGAGAACCACTATGACATCGACGGACTATTGTTGTGCTGGCAAGTGAGTTTTTGAAGCACCAGCAAAAAAATCAGCAGTGTCCAAACAAAGGTTTCCCTTTTTTTTAAAATAAAGCCCACCTATATTGAAGCAAAGTGAGTTGCTAGTTTGTTAAAAGGACATTGTAAATTGTCTTGATTTTGTCGTTGGTATTTGCTGGAGTTGTTGGACTGTTGGGTTGAGACTGTCGGTTGAATGTCGCCAGAATTTAAATGATTGTTGTGTAAATTGCTAGAATAAAAAAAGAATATTCCCTACGAATACTCCCTATAGGGGCTAGGGTTTCACCACTCGGTTCCTACAAAAGAAAATATTTGTAGGCCCAATAAGCCTTAAATTTTTTTGAAAAATTGTAGAGAATAGCAGATCAAAAAATAAATTAAATAGATCTAAAAATGATCATACTAGATTTGCAAATCGAGCCTTCGAGTGTCGATTTGCAAAAAAAAATTGCCTCAAATTTGACTATGGCCTAGGGTAGGAAAATTTATAGTTAAGTTTCACCGAATTGATGTTCTGGACACAATGGTGAGGTTTCGTTTGGCTCTAGATGCTCCCAATGACTGTGATACTCTAGATCTAGGTTGAGATCCTCCAAGAGGTGAAGCAAGAAAATGGTCTCCAATGGCTATGTGAAGAGAAATTTCCCTCAACTCTAATACCATGTAAGAATTTTCCTTAGGGAAAAATCACCCAAGATCAAGGAACTCAAGCACAAGCACGGAATAGACAAAATATGATCAGAATAACAATATCAAAATGAATTGATGTAATGTCATGTACAAGTACATTGGGAGTGTCATGCCCAAAATAAAATGGAGAAAACACACCTAATTTTTTAATTTTTTTAAAGTTGATCACACCACTAAGTTTGATATGTTTGTTCTCGAAAGTTAAAACATAGATACCTAGCAAGACATAATAGGTTCTCCTATCAATGTCTTGACATTCCATTTAAGTTTAAAATCAATGGGTATGAATAGATTATTAAATTTGAACTTTCGTTATTAAATTGGTATCGACATTTGTTTCGTTATTGCATTAATTTTAAAACAATATATTAATTGCATTTTACCTTTCAAAAAAAAACCCTATGAACTCCAACTAATAAATCATTCTAAGTTCATCCAATTATTTGCTTAACATTTAAAGTCTAAATTAAACTCTTATGAAAACTAATTTATCTAATTATTTAAAATTAAATAAACAATCTAGTATTTAAAATAATACTCACTATACTTTATCACACTAATACTTAAAATAACAAACTAACTAAAATACATTTGAACTAAAACTAATCTAAATTAAATCAATAACTTTTAATTAACACTAAAACTGACTTAAATAAATAAAATTAACAACCAACTACACTATAAAATAAGCTTAACAATAATTAAGAACATACAAATTAAATTACTAAGAAATTAAAACTAACAATCTACATAATTCTAATATCAAAAAAAATAATACTCACTATGTTAGCACTAAATTTTACACTAACAATTTAATAACAACTTCAAAACAACTAACCTAAACAAAATTATAACTAATAAATTTAACTAACACTTATTAAATACTAATCCTAAATTAATAAAACTAAACTAAATTTGAAACTTTATTTAAAATTAACTAACCAACCTAAACTAACCTATACACTAACTACAAACTCTCACCTACCCACCTTACACTCTACCCAACACCCCTAACCATTCTCTTAACCCCCCTAACCTTCCACTTTCCATCTCCCACCTTCCTACCTCACGTAGCATCTTTCCCAAACCCCAAGCACATGAAAATTCCAACTTACCTCACATTGACCAAGGGCTTGCACAAGATCCCAAGTCTAACAATGATGTTTGGTGGACAAAGCAACTCGCAGGCTTCTAGGAAGTAATAAGGGATGTTTAAAATTTCCTTTGTCAGACTTAATATTTGACTTGCCCCACTTCAAATTCATTTCCAAAAAGTATGTCAAACATATCATAGGGGTATGTGGGGGTGGTACTTGCTCCAGCCAACTTGCTATTTTTCCTAGGATGGAGGGGTAGTTAAAGACTTAGGGAACAAGGGGTATTTATTGTTAAAAGTTTATTTGGTGGGATTGGGATATTCTTAAGTAGATATTTTATTTTAGATATTTAGTTATTTGTTTATAAATTATTTTTGGTATTAAATAAATTTAGAAATTCAAATTTTCTAAGGGAATCAATTTAGAATATTCTCTATTCCCAAAAGGGAATTTATTAGCTTCCCCATACAAATTATAGAGAGTTTTTACTCTTAGGGGGTATAGTCTTTTTTTGCCAAGTCCATTTTTTTCTAAGTGCTATTTTTTTTTTATGCAAATTGTTTTTTGTCAAGGGGGGTGTATTTTATTTTTCTAATGGGTTTAAGCCAACCATATCAAATTAATCAAGGCAATATAAATTATTTCCTTTCTAACATCAATTATATTTAATGAGTTCAAATATTGTGTTTTAAACAAAGTCATAAGATTACTTTGCTTTCTAAGAATACAAATTACAATGAAGTCTAAATCAAACATCAAATTTTTTTCTTTAACATAATTTAAAACTTAAATTGCATAATGGTATGTCATCATCGTTTTATCAAATTAAACTAAATCAATGGATATGATTAGATACGATAATAATGCCAAAGTAAGGTAAACATCATCACAACTGATTTATAAGTACATATGCAAAAATTGAAACGAACTAGAAATATCATAAGCAAGGATATTACTAAATATTATTTTTTATTGAATCTCCTAATTCAAAGGCTCCACTGGGAAAGAACTAGGAAGAAAACCTGACATTGTTGCCATTTCCATGATAAGTTAACAATAACTTTTTTACACAAGAATTCAATCCTGAGGAGAAATCTCCCAACATAACTGAATTTCAATAACAATTAGAATTTACTTCTTGGCCCTTAACAAGGGATCCATCATGAATTCTACAATACATCATGGTGATAATGAAGAGAACGAAAATTGATCGGGAGACAACCAATCATAACATGAAGACAAAATCAAACATTCACTCCCATTCTAGGTTTGCACAACAAGTTCAACATTGAACTAGACTAGGGAGAAGGTGAATTTTTCCAATAGGAAATGTCAAACACAACACCATAATAGGTGCCCTTTCAGAGCTAAAACTTAAGAACTTCCATTCTTACATACCAAAACTCAAAATGTGGTTTGTGGTGATGCGTAGGGGCCCATAACACCCGACCCTCTCTCCCTCTTCTCATCCTAAGAAGAGACTCTACACTGTCAGAGTTCAACTAAAGACCTTCCCTCGTACATGGCCACTTCTTCCCTATCTGAGGGTGAGTAATGCCAATACAACCCATACAATCCCTTCAAAATTCAAAGCAAAAAAACAAAGGAAAATGTTTAAGAAAACCTATTTCAATCCCTCCCAAACATACTCGACACACACATGAACATACATATGCAATAAAACTAAAACATGAAGCACAACATGAACAAATGAGGTGACATATTCCTAGCTTTCAAATAGGGTTATGGTCATTGAACAAATTTGAGATGAGCTTGCTTTCCTCTCCCTCTTCTTCAATCATGGATTCCACTTTAAAACTAGAGGTTGGGTGAACACTCAAACCCTCTCAAAAATGCCTCTAAATAAGATCCTAAACTCAACCATCTCTCAAAAGAAATAACTTCCCCACTTGCCTAAAAGTTCTAGAGCCTTCTAACTCAACTAGACATAAGGCTGACCTCAAGGTGGAGTTAAAGTTATCCAACTCATAATGAAACACTCAATTTTTACAATAAAGCAAAAATGGAGTTTTTGAGTGAACATAAAAGTCAACAAAAGGGGTTAGGGGGGTAGAAAATGCCCCCAACCCATATCCATACCCCTTAGGTACATAGATTTCATGATTTTAGGCCTTTAGGATTAATTAGGGACCTATTAAAAGCTAAAAAATTTTAGGACTTTCTAACAACCTTCAAAAATGTAGATTACTCACTAATCCTGATTAGGGTAATTAACCTTGATTACTAACTGATTAGCAAAAATGCCACAAACCTAGTTTGACTTAGATCTTAAGTTACTCAGTTAACCCTAACTATCATGCTAGAATGCATGTACAATTCACGAGTGTCAAGCAACACTAAAAAATCATTGTTACAAAACATTGCATTCATTCAATCCACAACACAAATAAAATATGAACAATGGGGTCTGCATGTCTTGTTAGACTCAACCCTAGTTTCCACAATTGGTACATAAGGTTCAATTTTGTTTCTCTATTAGATTTCTTGGCTAAATAATCTTGCACACTCATTGCACACAATTAGGATAAATCACATAACTCAGAACATAATCTTTCAATTAATTAACTATTTATCTCAAATCTGCTCATATACTTAACCAGTAAATCTACATAATCAAAGTGATAATTGTGCATTCACTTTCTACACTACTTCATCAATATACATGTTTGTAAAACATTAAATAACATAATCAAACATCTAAAAGTAAAACATCACACAACATAAGAAAACATAATAATGTTAAGTGTATCTAGCAGTGTCTTAACATATCTAGTCATGAGTATCAAAATAATAATGTATCAACTATGCTAAGATGGGTTGGGGTGAGGCCTCACAAGGAGTGCTTGAATATAAAGACCTCTAGACTGACTAGGAGTTAGCACATTGACAAGTCTTACAACAAGGCACATGTCCACTAGGAGTGGATTATCCTTCATTAAGCACAAGGGTTAGTGTGATGATGAGAGGATAAGCCTACAAAGCTGTAGCATATAAAATTAAGTTGTAGACACCATATGCTAAAATATGAGTGTCAATAACTATGTTATCAACATGACAACTTAGTTAATTATGCAAACTCTAGTGTTGTAGACACCATCTTTTGAATTAGAGTTGTTTGCTCTAGTGTTGTCAACATGACAACTCATATGAATATGCAAACTCCTGCGTGTCTCACCTAAGAAATAATAAAATAATGCATTAACCTAGGTAAACTTAAGTAAATTGTAAATAGTGAATACTTATTTACACCAACATGTTAAGTCTTTAAATTATTGTTAGGTCAATCTCTATTAAAAAGGATTCCAATACAAACTATTTACAATGATAAGAAAGAAAACAATAGGTTTTGATCTATGTGATTACAACTCACTTTTTCTATTTCAGATCTCTATTCAATCCTTATGTTAGTTCACTGATAAGCCTTTCATTGTCATCTCTTATCTTAATTGTCTTAGACACCATTCAAGCAATAAATCCACTCTTCTCATCAACACTTAAGCCTTCTAGTCAAAATCACTTATCAACAACAGCATCACATGTGCAAGGTTTTCTCTTTTAGCTTCGCATCCACACACTTGTGTGTTTCTGATCAACCTTTCTTTGTATGACTTCCTTCACATACAAACTCACACACACACTGGATGGAGTTAGACTAGGCACCAAATGTTCAATTTTGTATCACCTTAAATAGGCAATCTATGTTTACTATTATCTACATCCATTGTAGATCTTAGGATTTACGATCAGATTTAACTCAATTCAATGTATCCATACATCTTCTTGATCATCCTTTAGAAAATTCTCTAGAATCCTATTTCTTTTAATTTTTTCTTTTACTATCACTTAGAAATCATTGAATTATAACACTCAACCAATGCTAAAATAATTGGTCATTATTTAAGCTTTCTAGCTCAACATCAACTAGCTTATTCGGTTGATGCTAATTCTCAGTCAACACTAGATTTTCTCGGCACTATCTATGTTAGATTGTGGTGATTGATCAAGGAAGTACTATACATACTCCATAATTCTTCGACAAGGTTCATGGCTGGGTTGGGCCCTATTTTATCAAGATTTTGGGGTGACATGTAATTATTAATTATAACCCTAAAGCGGTAAAAATACCTGTATAAAAGGGCTTAGAGTTAGCGATTGTTTCATTGTGGGTGATGCAAAAATTGGTTCTTGTAGCAGTATTGAGTTGTAATGGATTACAAATTATAATCAAGTTGTAATCACTAGATCGTAATAATATCAGACCTATTGTTTGGTGGACATAGCCCAGGGATTGGGTGAACCACATTAAATCTTGGTGTCTTGTGTTCTTTTTTGTGTGATCTATTATTTTTTGATATTGGTTATATTTGCATGTAATTTTTATTTCCATCTAAGGTTTAATCCTAACAAGTGGTATCAGAGTGAGGTTGTTTTTTTTTTTAGTTATACTCTATTGGAAAGTGTCACAATTGAGTGGGAGTCTCATGATTGAGTGGGAGTGATGGTAGATGAGGGTAAGCTGAGGGTTGACAAGTTTAATGGGCAGAAATTTTAGTTATGAAAGATGCAAATGAAGGATTATCTCTATCAGAAGGATTTATGGAAGTTGTTGGAAGGAAAAACCAAGAATTAAGGATCTATGTCAAATGACGACTGGGATCTTTTGAATAGAAAGGCACTTGGAAGCATTTGATTATGCTTGGCACCATCGGTGACATTTAATATTACAAAAGTAAAGACATCATAAGAGTTGATGCAAACCCTAGTGAAACTATATGAAAATCCCTCTACTTCATTTAAGGAAATTCAAGTGTAGAAAAACCCCACCCCTCCAAAACCTGCACAATTATTATCTTCAATGCAAATGTTACAACACACTTGTAATGCAAGTTCTTTTAGGACACAGAAGACAAATCCAATCGCAACAAAACACTACCAACAATACATTTTTATTCTCTCCTATTTGCAACCCTAAAGTCACATATATCATGTGCTTTCCATTTTTAGTGTAACTTCTAAAGAAGAACCATATTAGGGTTTTACGACTCTCCAAAAAAGTAGGAACCCAAAAAAAAATTTGGTTTGATGCGTCGAACCCCACACACTAGATGGAGACTCAAGTGTAAAGTACTCAATAATCAATTGTCACATGTCTTCATGTCTTCACCCATCATCATATCTTCCAAAGATAGCTCTTATGCATCATAGGAATCCATCATAACTATTTCAATCGTGATCTCCTTACACACTATTTAAGATGCCAACACATGCAAGTGTTGTGACACATCTATTGGAAATATAAGATGATTAATTGAGAGGGGAGGGGTGAATCAATTACTACTAAAATAAATACTAGATCCCTTAGATGTCAAATAAAATATAGACTAATAAAATTGACTACTGTTGATACTCAGTACGCATATAGAAATTGTTGTAACTTGGTAACTATAGAGTGTGTTTAACTTAGCAAAACTTAAGATATCGTTAGTAATTTTAGTTGCAAGCATGAAAGAAATAACATGAACACATATGACAATAGTATTTAACGTGGAAACCCAATTTGGAATAAACCACCAATGTAACTAGTTACTATTTTTCACTCTTCTAAAATGAACCGTGTTAGGAGCCAACCCTATTAAAGGTTACAAAATACACTATTAGGTGTGACCCTATTAAAGGATTTGATCACCCTATTAGGAGTGGCCTTGCAAGACATCTTGAAAAAATTCAATGGAATTGCCACCTTCGTAGAGGATTTACAAATGGTAGTTACACTGACTTTGTTAAGAGATTTTAGATCACTCCTGCAATGGTTAGAGAGTAACAATGAAATGACTTGATTATGATGCAACTGAATTATTGATTATAGATCTCTATTTTGGATTATACTTAATCCTTCCTAATCAAATAACACTTTTCTGCTCAACAAGGATACCTGCTTATCCTTCAAGTTCACTTCCTTTCTTCTTATCTCTTTTACAATACATTCAACTTGTATACATTGAAATCACAAATTGACCTTTTACTTATACCTTCCAAATTGTCAAGTTGACTCAAATACAAATTAGAATAACCAATATTCATTACCATAGTCAACTAGAATAAATAGGTAAAATAATTAAGCTTTACATGCCAAAATAAGAAAATCCTTTGATAGTTGACCTAGCTCGATAGAAACTAATTCCAAAGCAATTTCTTGTGTTAACTAATAAGAGCTTAGTTAATAGAAAATACTTACAAAATTCCTTTGGTAACTGAGTGAACTTAGTTAATACTAACTCTACTCAAATCTCCCTTTGTTAAGTGAGTGAGCTTGGTTAACACTCTTTTCTACATAACTTCCTTTGACACCTGAGTGAGCTTGATAGATACTACCTTTTGTACATAGCAGACTCAAGAACACTCGATAGACAAGAAAAACAATCTTTACTAACAAAGTAAGCTCAACATGCACTAACTGTCAACTGATATGACATTTGTGTAACATCAAAGACAACACACAATTAATCAATTGTATCTAGCAATCTCCCTCTTTGGCATTGATGACAACACAACATGTCATAGCACAATGAAATTTTGAGAACAAGACTCCCTCTATGAGAAAGTTTCTCCCTCTTTGATTTTACATAGAAAACTTCTCCTACAGTATTCTCCCTCTATGAATTACAAATTTTCATTTTGAGATATGACAGTAAACTTCTCCCTCTTTTCCAACACATGCCAAAGACAATTTTGTTTAGTGTCAATGTACCTTGAGTATAGATTCATCTACAATGTGTCCTTCTCAATACTACATCAACTGATTGATCTTCAACTTAATTCATGTTGATGCCTCACTAAACTTTATTTAGTGAGCTTCAAATAGGAGAATGACCCCTAGCTTACCTCTTAGATACAAAAATGCATCCTTAGGTAATGGCGTAGTGAATACATCTTCAATTTGTTCTTTGTATGCACATATTCCAATCTGATTTCTTTGTCCTACACTAATTCTCTTACAAAGTGATATTTTATAGCAATGTGCTTTTTTTTGGAATGCATCATTGAATTCTTTGATATGTTGATTGTACTGGTGTTATCACAATATATGAATATTGGCTCTTTGATTTCAACCTTCATTCCTTCCAACAATTGTTTAAACCAAACAATGCTAGAGTAATTTACTACTACAGCTACATGTTTTGCTTCTATTTTAGATTGAGATGTACAATTTTTCTTCTTTCTATTCCAAGATACTATCCTTTTACTAAGAAATAATGCACCACCACTAGTGTTTTTTCTGTCATCAAGATTTTCTACCCAATCAGCATTAGTAAATACTTTTAAGTCAAGATTGCATCCAAGTTTGTACCATAAGCTATAGTCTTTGGTACCTTTTAGATATCTTAAGATTCTTTTTATTTCCATCATGTAGTTTTCTCTGGGTTTTATTGAGAATCTTACCACTATCCCAACTACGAAGGCAATATTAGGCCTTGTATATACTACATATTGTAATTTTCTAATCATTGATTTGTATAAGGTATGATCTACTTCTTTGGAATCATCATCTTTGGTAAGCTTAAGTCTAATACACATGGGGGTTCCAACTAGTTTTGAATCTTCCATTTCAAATTTCATGAGTATCTCTTTGATGTACTTAGATTGAGTGATATAGATATCATTTTTGTTATGTTGTATCTTCAATCCAATAAAGAATTTTAGTTCACCAAACATGGACATCTCAAATTATTTATTCATCTATTTTAAAAATTCTTTGCATAAGTCATCATTTCCTATAAGTAGAGTATCATGCACAAATATTTATGCCAACATAATCTTCTTATCTGGTCCTTCCTTGATATACAGACTACTATTATCATTTGTTCTTTGAAAACTAGTCTATATGAAATAGTTATGTAATCTTTCATACAGGCTCTAGGAGCTTTTTTTAGACCATATAGGGCTTTTTGTAATTTATAGACCATGTCCCTTTTGTTAGGATCAACAAAACCTTTTGGCTATTCAATATAGACTTCCTCATCAAGAATTCCATTTAAGAATGCAGATTTAGCATCCATCTAATATACTTTGAATCCTCTATGAGTTGCATATACCAATAAAGCCCTAACACCTTCTAATCTTGCAACAGGGGAAAAATTTTCACCATAATCAATACCTTCTTCTTGAGAATAGCCTTTTCATACCAATCTTGCTTTATTTCTTAACACTTTTCCATCTTCATTCAGCTTATTTCTAAATACCCATTTTGTACCAAGAGTTTAAGTTTTATTCTTTTCTATTTGTTCTATTTCTTCATTTATAGCCTCAATCCAACTTTCATTTTCTAGTGCATCCTTAACACTTCTAGGTTTGAATTCAACAAGTAAACATGTACCTTTTAGTTTGCTTCTTGTCATTGTTCCATCTGATTTGTCTCTAATGATCTAATTAGGTGCATGATGCCTTCTGACATATTTAGCAAATACAATTTTTTTGACTTTTGAATGAATTGCACTCTCTTCATTTTGAATCTCAACTTTAGGCTTAGGTCCTACCTGTGGCTCAGGTCCTTCTGACTTGGTATGATCTAACTCGGTAGCCTCTAAATGTGACACAGGTCCCTCTGACTCAGTTTGTACTTCCTACAGCCTAGTAAGTGTTGGAGACTTGGAGAGCTCGGGAGATGAAGTCTCCTTTTTGTCAAATGTGTTTTTTAATGTATTAGGTTCATAGTAAAAAAATCTTTTTTAATCTTATGGTTCATTTTTTCTTTCTTCTTCACCCGTTTCTACAAATTCATCAATTCTCACATGTGCACTTTCTATAATTTTGTGAGTGGGCAAATTTAGACATTTGTATGCTTTACTTCTACAAGAATATCCTAGAAATATACCTTCATCACCTTTTACATAAAATTTTCCTTTTCTAGATTCTTTCAAGATATAACATTTGCTACCAAATACTTTCAAGAAACTTACATTGGGTTTGTAACGATACCATAGTTCATAGGGAGTTTTGTTTGAGTCCTTCTTTAACTAAACTTAGTTTAAAGTATGAACTGCAATGTTGATAGCTTCCTTCCAGTATTTGATAGCAATATTCTTCTTAATCATTAGTGTTCTTGCACAATCTATGATGGATCTATTTCTTCTTTTAGCTATTCCATTTTGCTTAGGAGTACAAGGAGTTGATACTTGTCTTTTGATTCCTCTTTCAATGCAAAAATTGTTGAATTCATTTGAGATGAATTCACCACGTCTATCTAATCTTAAGCATTTCAATATTTGTCCAGATTCTTTTTCTACTCTTGCCAAATACCATTTGAATTTCTCAAAAGCTTCTCATTTTTCTTTTAGATACATTATAGTCATCATTCTAGAATCATCATCAACAAAAAGAATGAAAAAAATTTCTCCTTTATAACTTTCTATTCCAATGGGTCCACACAGATCAGTATGAACAATTTCTAAGACATCTTCTAACTGATAGTTTTTACTCTTAAAACCAATCTTTCCCATTTTACCAATTTGGTAATTTTTGCATAATCCAACATGAGGTTTCTTCAAACTAGGGATACCTCTTACTCTTCTGATTTTTCTTATGTTGACCATATTATCAAAGTTTACATGACATAGTCTTCTATGTCATAACCATCTTTCTTCTACTTGAGCAATAAAACATGAGCAATCACCAAGATCAAGATAAAATAGGTTACCTTTTGTTTGCTTGCCTAATCCAATCAGATTTCCTTTTTTATCCAATAGTCTTGCCTTGTCATTCATGAACTCTACCTTGAATCCAATGTTGTTCAACTATGCCGCACTCAGTAAATTATGTTTAGTCCTTCAACCCAATAGGCATTGTCACATACAAGTTCATTGGTTAATGGGATACGACCTTTTCCTTTTATTCACAAGGTTCATTGTTTCCAAACCTTACACTACCTCCATCATAGTGTTCAAAATGTTCAAACTTAGTTTTATCTCTAATCATATGGTGAGAAAATCCACTGTCTATGATCCATGTATCATTTTTACTAACATGAGAGACAAGTGACATCTCATCTCCTTCATCATCAGATTCATCTTTTACAATAATATATACTATTTCATCTTCATTGTTATCAGAATCTTTATCCATAAAACAAGTTTTCTTACCTTTGTCTTTGTAGGATTTGTGGCCTTTGAATTCCTTCTTACCTTTGTACTTGTGGCTTTTCTTATCTTCCTTGCTTTCTTTGTTTGGACACCTAACAACAATATAACCAATTTCTTCACAAGAAAAATATATTAGAAGAATTTCACCTTTGTACTTTCCTATACTCCTAGAATATTTATTTGCAAGTAGAGCTTCAAAAATTTCAAGATCACTATCAAAAATTCCTTCAGTTTCTTCCTCACTTCCTAATTAATTTTTTTTTATTTTCTTGCCCTTTTCTTTGAGTGTGAGTTTAGCTTCAAATGCAAACTCAATATTTTTGGAAGTAGGAACATAGTTGTCAAAGTTGTCTAGTTCAAAAGCTGTTAATCTTCCCACTAGGGCATCCAAACCTATCTTGTTATTTGGATCACATCTATCTTGTTATTTGGATCACATCTCTTTTCTTAAATAGTAGAAATTCTAATTGCATAGATGGGAAGTAAAGTTCTAAGTATTTTTCTTACAATAGTTTCTTCTTTGATTTCTCCTCCAAATGCTTAGATCAAACTGGCACTAGATTTAATTCTTTCCACATATTTTGCAACATTTTCATTTTCTCTCATTCTCATTTGATCAAATTGTCCTCTAAGGCTTTTGACTTTGGCTCTTCTTACATTGTCATATCCTCCATAAATTTCTTTCAGTTTGTTCCACATATTAAAAGTAGTTTTATAGTCCTTGACCTCATCAAATTTAGCATAACTAAAAGTAGATGCAATATCAATTATCATGATGTTATGGCTCTTCTTCTCAGCAATATCTTCAACTAATAATGTTCTAGTGGGAGTTTTGCATTTTTCATCAAGATATTTGCAGCCTGAATCACCAATGGTAGCCAGATGAAACCTCATAAGTCCTTTCCATGCTGCAAATTTGTCTTTGTTCAGCTTTGAAAACTCTCTTTCGTAAGACATCCTAATCTTTAGCTTAGGTCCTTGAAACCTTCTATGCAAGCACCAGAAGCTCTGATACCAATTGTTGGAAATATAAGAGGAGGAACTGAGAGGGGAGGGATGAATCAATTACTACTAAAATAAATCCTAGATCCCTTAGATGTCAAATAAATGATAAAATTGATTATTACTGATACTTGGTAAGCATACAGAAATTGTTGTAACTTGGTAAATGTAGAGTGTGTTTAACTTAGCAAATCTTAAGATATTGTCAGTAATTTTACTTGCAAGCATGAAAGAAATAACATGAACACATATGACACCAGTATTTCATGTGGAAACCCAATTTGGGAAAAACTACTAATGTAACTAGTTACTATTTTTCACTCTTTTGAAGTGAGCCCTATTAGGAGCCAACCCTATTAAAGGTTACAAAACACACTATTAGGTGTGACCCTATTAAAAGATTGGATCACCCTATTAGGAGTGGCCTTGCAAGAGGTCTTGAAACAATTCAATGGAATTGCCACCTTGTTAGAGGATTTACAAATGGTTGTTAAACCAACTCTGTTAAGAGATTTTAGATCACTGCTACAATGGCTAGAGAGTAAGAATGAAATGACCTTATTGTGATGAAACTAAATTGTTGATTATAGATTCCTATTCTAGCTTATACTTGATCCTTCTTGATTGAATAATACTTTTCTGCTCCACAAGGATACCTACTTATCCTTCAAGTTCACTTCCTTTCTTCTTATCTCTTTTTCAATACATTCAACTTGCATACGTTGAAATCACAAATTGACCTCTTACTTATACCTTCCAAAATTGTCAAGTCAGTTCAAATACAAATTAGAATAACCAATATTCATTACCATAGTCAGCTAAAATCAATAGGTAAAATAATTAAGCTTTACATGACAAAATAAGAAAATCCTTTGGTAGCTGACCCAGCTTGGTAGAAACTAATTCTAAAGTAATTTCCTATGTTAACCAACAGGAGCTCGGTTAACACTGTGAACTTACAAAATTCCTTTGATAACCAAGTGAACTTAGTTAATACTAACTATACTCAATTTTCCCTTTGTTAACCAAGTCAACTATGTAAACACTCTTTTCTACATAACTTCCTTCGATGCCCAAGTGAGCTCAATAGATACTGCCTTTTGTACATAGTAGGCTCAAGAACACTCGGTAGACAAGGAAAACTGTCTTCACTAACCAAGTGATCTTGGCATGCACTGACTACTAATTGATATAACATTTGTGTAATATCAAAGACAAAACACAATTAATCAATTGTATCCGACAACATCAACATGCCAACTAGACATGTACACTCACACTTAATTACATTATTTGCAAAAAATACATTTACAAAACAAATAATAAGAATAGGAATTATCCAGCCAATAGTGGCATGTTGTGATAGTTAAGTTTTTAAGTTTTTATCCTTGACATCAAGGTTCAAATCTTATGGGGATGAGGTTCCTCATTTGTGGCCTCACTGGTTCATAGCTCTAGGTCAAAGCATTTAACCCTCTTTAAAAAAATAAAAAGAAATTATCCAAGGTTGGGACACCTTATTCCTAACATTCTCCCACTTGTCAAACACCTTGTAAGAGCAACAGGAACATAACATGAACTAACTACTATAGGTCAAAAGGCCCATAGACTTCGAACACCATCTCAACTTCTTTGTGTCTGCTAGTTTTGTCAATGCATCTGCAATACTCTTTATAGTATCTACCTTTTCCAAATTTACCTTTCCATCTTCCACCATTTCTCTCACAAAGTGAAACTACACATCAATGTGTGATGGGGACACACCCCAAGCATAGAATGGACACAATAGGAAAGGGAAAACTTTATTAACTGTGAAAATATGCTAGTATGCTTAGTATAGAGAAACAAACTCCAAAACATGCCCTAAGGGCTTACAGTAGCATAAATCTAGAGATAAATTCTTCTCCCAGTACCTTCTCTCAAACTCCACTCTGAACTGCCTTTTACAATGCCAAAAATATTCTTAAATAGACCTCAAAGGGTTAAGGATTAGGAATACATTCTAGAAAGTGCTAGTTGGCATCCACTGACCAAATAGAAGGCTCTAGAAGTCGCATTAGAAGTCGGCACAAAATTAGAAGAATCCAAAAATGATAACCGAACTTCTGGGAGGCATAACTTTTGAACCGTAGCTCTGATTGATGAACTGTTTACATTTTTGAAAAGCTCTTGAAGCAATCTATCACCATATGGACCAACTTCACTTGTCCCCCATTTTTCAGCCCTATTTGAGGTCATTTAATGCCCCTAACCTGACTTTGAAGCATTCTTAGAAAGTCTCCAAAAATTGAAAAACTGCAATAACTTTCAAATCGTGGGGCCTTTTGACTTGATTTTTTTCTGGAATGCTCTAAATTAAAATTACATTCATCCAACCATTTTACACCTTCTAATTCACCAAAATTATGGCTCAATTACATACTCCTATTTTTTTGACATTTACACGTATCTCAAGGTGTTCAAATACTCTAACCTAGAACACTGATAGTGGAATTGTGAGAGTTGGAACCTTTATTTGACCAAAATGGGTATCCAAAAATGAAAACACATGAAACAAAAACTAAGTCTAAGTACATTTTTTTGGGTGACACAGGATTTCCTTTATACCTCTGGATGCTCCTGCATCAATGTGCTTCATTCTGGCATGGAAAGTTGGATTCTTTGTAAGGAAAATAGCACTCTGACTATCACACCAAATAGTAATCTATCTTGCATCAATACCAATATCATAACACAATCTCTTAAGCCAAATGGCTTCCTTACAAGGGTGAGTATCAACCACGTACTCAGCTTCTGTAGTGGACAAAACAACCACAAGTTCTCACTTACTCATCCAATTGATGGCACCACCAAACATAATGAACACCTAAGCATTGTTGGATCTCTTGCTGTTAATATCACCTGGCCAATTTGAATCCACAAACCTATGAATACAAAATAAATGTGGAGCTCCAAAAGAGTTACCATGTTAACAAATAGAGTAATCTAATGTATTCTTCAAATATCTAAATACTTGTTAACTGCATCCTAATGTACCCATCCAGGATTAGGCATAAATCGGCTCAGAACTCCCACTACTTGGGCGATGTCTGGTCTATTATAGACCATAGCATACATAAGACTACCAACTTCACTAGCATAAGGTACTCTACTGAGTCCTCTACCTCACTAGGAGATTTTGGACAATCATCTAAACATAACTTTGTTCCCATAGAAATAGGAACACACAATGGTCTACAATCTACCATGTTGAACCTATCCAACACAAACTTCACATACTTACTCTGACTCAACCAAATTTTTTGTTAGACCTATCTCTATTGATTTCCATACCCAAGATGTACCTTTTTGCCCTAAGATCTTTCATCTCAAAGTGTGCTAACAATTGAGATTTAAAATCAAAGATCATACCCTTAACCTTCCCAAACATCAACATATCATCAGCATATAATGTAACAATAAGAAGATGATCATTTTCAACTCTAAAATAAACACAATGATCTGATTTCAATCTTACAAATTCAATTGACAACACAAAGGCATCAAACTTAAGGTACCACATCCTAGGAGATTGTTTCAAACCATATAGATACTTCTTTAATCTACAAACCAAAGATTCTTTACCTTTAACAATGTAGTACTTAGTCTATGACATATAAATCTCTTCCTCCAAATTTCCATGAACGAAAGTTGTCTTCACATCCATTTGTTCTATCTCTAAATCATATGATACAACAAGAGATAAAAGAAATCTAATAGATGTCAACTTTTTAACAGGATAGAATATTTTACCATAATCTATTCTCTCTAACTATGAGTACCCCTTTGCAACCAATCTAGCTTTGTACCTTTCAAAACTATCATCTAGAAAAAATTTCTTCTTGAACATCCATTTGCTACCAATAGGTTTCCATCCTTTAGGAAAAGGTACAGGGTCCCAATTTTTTTTAATCCAATGAAGCCATCTCATCATCCATGGCTTCAATCTAGCAACCTACATCTTCCATATCCAAAGCCTCTTTCACAAATCTAGACTCATTAGTGTTAGTAATCAAAGCAAAAGCACAATTGGAATCTAACATAAAATAACTAGACCCTTCTGGCTACTTTCTTACTCTCATGGATCTCCTTAAGGGTTGAGGTTGAGATTGTTCTTCCTCTTCTTCTAAACTATCAGAGCTACTAGAGCTCTCCTCATCATTAGACCCAACATGGTCTTTCTATTCAGTCTTCTCAGGGATAGGAGGCAACTAAAAAATATCATTCTTCTTTTATTTTTCATCTGGTTGTAGCACAATAGGAGAAGATGTTAGATCTCTAAAAATAACATTTCTTCTATACAACACCTTACTAGTCATAGGGTCCCAAAGCTTGTATCCTTTCACACCAACAGTGTATTCAATGAAAATATATTTAATAGCTTTGTTTTCTAGCTTAGATCTGTTCTCCTTTGGAACATGTGCATAAACTTCACAACGAAAAATATGAAGATTTCTGATTGAAGGCTTCTTACCAAACCAAACCTCCATGGGTGTCCTACCAATAAGAGCTGATGTAGGAGATCTGTTAACCAGATAGCAAGTAGTGGCCATAGCTTTAGCCCAAAACCATTGTTTAAGACTAGCTCCACTAAACATACTCCTAGTCTTCTCCATCAATATCCTATTCATTCTTTCTGCAACTCCATTTTGATGTGGGGTATAATGAGTTGTCTTATGCCTCTCAATACCTTATTCTTTACACAATTTTTCAAACTCTACTGAGCAAAACTCACCACCATTTTTAGTTCTCACACACTTAATCTTCTTAGTTGTTTGATTTTCTACAAGAGCTTTAAATTCCTTGAACTAACTAAAGACTTGTCTTACTATTCAGGAAATAAATCCATGTCCTTCTACTGTAATCATCTATGAAAGATACAAAAAATATAGACTTGGAGATTGAAGGAACTTTTACAGGACCAAAAACATTAGAATGAATAAGATCCAAAACATCTGAAGATTTGTGAGAACTAGAGTAAAATTGAACATGATTTTGTTTAACATAGACACAATGCTCACAGAAGTCAAACTTGAGATTATAATCATTTAACTCCTCTATGAGGTTTTTGTTTTTTAGGGTTCTGAGACCCTTCTCACCAATGTGGCCAAATCTCATATGCCACAACATTGTCTTTTCTATAGGAAGATTTCCTTCCAATGTGTTTGTACCCTTAAGTACACATGTTGCGCTGCCATCAGAACCAATAACAATAGTCTTATTTACTGGCCATTTGGATGGTGGGGATGAAGTGATAGTTTCTCTCTTCTTTGAAATAGAAGAACTATTGCATAAGAAATGCATGCATCGAGTTTAACCAGAGTAACTCTCCTAGAACCCTTAGCAAGCACCATAGCTCCTCTCATCATCTTACATCCATCTTTAGAAAAAAAAACTTGTACACCTACATCATTCAGCATATTTATAGATAATAGGTTTCATACCAAACCAAGGATGTGCATTACCCTGTTGATCCCCTTTACTCATCCATTAGGGAATCTGACAGTGACCCATCCTCATCCAACTATGTTTAGGTGAGAATCATCACCCAAGTACACCTTTTCACCATTGAAAACTTCATACTTAGAGAACCAACTTTGATGAAAGGTCATCTGGAAAGAATCACCTGAGTCTATCAACCACACATCATCAAATGCATGTGCTACCAAGGTTGTAATGAAAGCATTACCATCTTCTTGAGATTTTTATAAACCTAAATTTGAGGCCTTCTTCTTCTTCTTTGGCTCTTTATAGTCTTTACAAAAGTGCCTAGTCTTATCATAGTTCTAGCATTTTTCCTTGGACTTTCCAAGAGTCTTTGATTTTCCATAGCATTTGGATCTATCCTTTCCAGACTTGTCATTTTTCTTCCCTCTTTCATTGGATCTACCGCAAACAACAAGAGCTTCCTTAGTTGAATCTGATGACTTTCTCCTTGTCTCCTCAGATAATAGTGAAGATACCACATCATCCATTTAAAAAGTGACTAAAGTACTTCCAAGAGCCATCATAGGATGGTCTCATGAATCTAGAAAGGAACATAACAGGGTCATACATTGATCCTCCTCCTCTATCTTGACACCAGATGATGTCAATTGTGCAATTAGTGCATTAAAATAATTTAGATGATCTATAACAAATCCTCCTTCCTCCATTGTTAGAGAATACAACTTCTTCCTCAGGAACAACTTGTTCACCAAAGATTTGGCCTGATAAATAGACCCAAGCTGTGTCCACAAACTGTTCGTGGTCTTCTCATCAAGAACATTCAAGAGGACTGAATCAACTAAATAGAGTCTAATGAGACCCTTAGCTTTTCGATCCTTGAGATCCCAATCCACTTGAGATATAGTTGTGGGTCCCATGCCAAGTGAAGCTACCTCCCATAGATCACGATCTTCAAGCAAGTCTTCCAACTTGAGTTTCCACAACTTGGAATTACTACCATTACATTTCTTCACCTCCATTTTTTCATATGATGAACTAGCCATCTTAACCTGCAAATAAGATTCAAAATACTCTACACAAAAGACTCCCATTCAACTTGAAATTATCTCAAAAAACCCTACCCAACAACTAGGATCAAAAGTTGATCAAGATTTGATACCACTTATAAGGAAACTCAGGTGCGGAAATAGCTTCCTACACTAATCCTTTAAGGAAAGTATTGTGCAAGTTCTATTTAAATCTTTACAATTTCATATTTGATATTATGTAAACAACAATATTACATTCAACCATGAATACAAAAAAATAGATAGAGAAATAAAATACAAACACAAAGATATGTCAATAGGGAAAAACCATTTGGTAAAACAACCCCATCCCTCCAAAACCTACACAATGTATTATCTTCAACACAAAGGTTACAACACATTTGGAGTGCAAGTTCTTTCAAGACACAAAAGACAAATCTAGTTGCAAAAAAACACTACCAACAATACACTTTCACTCTCTCCTATTTTCATCCCTAAAGTCACTTATATCATGCACTTTCCATTTTAGGGAAAGTTCCAAAAAAGATCCGTATTAGGGTTTTACAATTCTCCAAAAAATTAAGAACCAAAGAAAAAATTTGGGTGATGCACTAAACCCCACGCAATAGATGGAGACTCAAGTGTATAGTACTCAATGATCAATTGCCACATGTCTTCACATCTTTTCCCATCACCAAAGATAACTCTTACACATCATAGGAATTCATCATAACCATTTTGGTCATGATCTTCTTACACGCTATTCAAGATGTTGACATGTGCAAGTGGAATGACATATCAACATGCCAACTAGAAATGAACACTCACACTTAATTACATTATTTTTAAAAAATACATTTACAAAACAAATAATAATAATAGGAATTATCCAAGGTTGAGAGATCTTATTCCTAACACTTGAAACAAGGTGTTTCTCATGAATCATTTATTTAATATGAAAATGACAGAAGGTGGATTTGTTGTGGATCATTTAAATGAGTTTAATACTATTACTAGTAGCTATCTTCTATGGGTATTAATTTTTATGAAGAAATTAGGGCTCTCTTGATTTTGTATTCTTTGCCTAAAAGCTAGAATGGCTTGGTAATGGCTGTGAGTAATTTTATTTCTAGATCTAGTAGCCTAAAATATTATGATGTGATCAGTGTTATTTTGAATGAGGAAACTTGTAGGAAAATCTCAAGTGAATCTACATCAAGAAGTGCTTTGAACGCACAAAGTCAAGGCAGAATGACTGAGAGAGGAAGTAATTTTGAAAATCATGGAAAATCAAAAGGAAATTCAAAGGGGAGGAGGTCTCAATCGAGAGGACCGAATGACTGCTGGTGCTGTGAGAAATTAGGGCATAAAAAGAAATATTTTTGGACTCGAATAAAAAATGATGGAGATAAACTAGATGGAGACATGGAGAAAAATGTGGTAAGAAACAAATCCAAAGAGGGTGTTTTGCTATTGTCTTTAGAAAGTGTTGATGATTCATGGGTTTTATATTTTGGTGCTTCATTTCATGCTACATCTCATAGAGGTTATTTCATTGATTATGTCCAAGGGGATTTTGGACCTATTTATTTGGGGGATAATGAACCCTATTAAATTGTTGGAAAGGGAAAAGTTAAGATTAAGTTGTAGAATGGGAATCATTGGCTACTACATGAGGTAAGACATGTTCTAAGGCTGATTAGGAATTTCTTTTCAGCAGGACAACTTAGTGATGAGGGTTGTGTAGTTGCTTTTGATTATAAAAATTGGAAGGTTTCAAAAGGTTCCCTTGTAGTAGAAAAAGGTGTGAAAGTAGGCACCTTATATCTTTTTACATGTCATATTGTTCCTACTACTTTAATTTTTTTAAAGAAAAATGAATGTTCATGAATAGTTGTTGTAGTTGAGTAGGGAGAATAAATAGTTGTTGTAGATTCTGATATAGCACTATGGCACAACAGACTTGGGCACATGAGTGAGAAAGGTATGAAAGTACTTCATTCAAATAAATTTTTACCAGGTCTAAAATGTGTTAATATGGATTTCTATGAAAGTTGTGTGTATGGAAAACAAAAGAGAGTGAGTTTTGTGAAGATTGGAAAGGAAAATAAAAGGGAGAAATTAGAGCTTATGCATATAGATGTATAGGGACCGGCTCAAGTATCCTCCCTTAGTGACTTTCATTATTATGCTACATTTATTGATGATGCAGCTAGAAAAATATGAGTTTATTTTCTTAAAAAGAAATCTGATGTATTTTAAACTTTTTAGAAATAGAAATGTTTGGTTAAAAATGAGACCAGTAAGAAATTAAAATATCTCAGATCTAATAATGGTGGTGAGTATTTCAGTCATGAATTTGAAGATTATTGCTCCACTAATGGTATTCATAGATAGAAAACTGTTCCAAGGACTCCACAAGAAAATAGAGTGGTAAACGCATGAATAAGACTATAATGGAGCGTACAAGGAGCATGATGTTGCATGTTGGGTTGCCCTTACACATGTGGGTAGAGGTTGTCAATACTGCTATATATTTGATTAATAGAGGTCCCTCTACTCCTTTGGGTTGTGGTGTTCTAGAGGAAACATGGGCTGGTAAGAAGGTGAGTTATTCTTTTCTCAAGGCCTTCAGTTGTGAAGCTTTTTCTCATATAGATTCTAAAAATAGAACCAAGCTAGAAGCTAAGTCAAAGAATATGTATTTGTTGGATATGGAATTAATGAATTTGGTTATAGGCTTTGAGATTTTGAAAATTAGAAAATTATAAGAAGCAGGGATGTCATATTCAATGAGAAAGTGTTGTACAAAGATCTGTTGCAACAATATGAGATTAAAGAGGATGATTATGTAGTGCTTGATGATCCTCCAAAAAATGATGTTATAGCAATTTCTCATTATGTGCAACAACTACAACAAAAAATACCACACAACCTCATGAATGTTAGACAGTCAAAAAGGATAAGTAGACCTCTAGAAAGATTTTCTCCTTGTATTCTATTTTACTTGTTGATGTTGGTGAACCTAAATGTTATGATGAAATTGTGTAGGTAGATACTAAGATTCAGTGGGAGTCTTCCATGAAATATGAAATGAACTCTTTGATGAAAAATAAGACATGAGATTTATGCAAGTTTCCTGTAGGTAAAAAGGTTTTACAGAATAAATGGGTTTACAAGTTAAAAGAAGAGGATGGAAGTAAGAAAAGATTTAAAGTCAAGTTACTTGTAAAAGGATTTGCACAGAAAAAAAGCATTGATTTTAATGAGATATTTTCTCCTGTTGTTAAAATGATTTCTATCCATACTATTTTAAGTATTGTGGCTATTGAAGATTTGCATTTGGAGCAGCTTGATGTTAAAATAGCCTTCTTTCATGGTGATTTGGATGAAGAGATATATATGGCTCTACCACAGGGATTTGAGGTCAAAAGTAAGGAAAAATTAGTGTGCAAATTGAAGAAAAGTTTATATGGCTTGAAGCAAGCACCTCAGCAATGGTATTTGAAATTTGATAGTTTTATGCATGAGCATGGATACAATAGATGTCACTTAGATTATTTATTTTTACTTTAAGAGGTTGGATGATGACAACTACATTATTTTATGTTTATATGTTGATGATATGCTTGTAGTTGGGTCTAATATGGATCATATTAAGGGGTTGAAATTCTAGTTAGCAAATGTATTTACTATGAAAGATTTGGGGGAAGCAAAAAAAATTATTGGTATGAAGATTTGTAAAGATAGGAAGAACAAGAAATTTACGTTATCTTAGACTAATTATTTTAAGAAGGTGTTGCAATGTTTCTCTATGAAAAATTCTAAAGCTATCAAAACACCTTTACCTAGTCATTTGAAGTTGACTAAGGAGATGTGTCCAAAGACATAAGTAGAGGAGGATAACATGTCCAAGGTACCCTGTGCTTCAGTTATAGGAAGCTTGATGTATGTTATGGTATGTACAAGGCTAGATATTGCCCATGTAGTGGGAGTTGTTAGTAGGTCTATGAGTCATCTAGGAATTGAGCATTAGAATGTAGTAAAATGGATTCTCAAATATTTGAGAGGAACATCTAGTAAGATTTTGCACTTTGGGAGCTCTACTACTAGCTTACAAGGATATGTTAACTCTATTGGACATATAAGAGGAGTAACTGAGAGGGGAGGGGTGAATCAGTTACTACTAAAATAAATCCTAAATCCCTTAGATGTCAAAATAAAATAAATTCTAAAAACTGAATATTGTTGATACTTGGCAAACACACATAAAATGTTGTAACTTGGTAAATACTAATTAAAAATATTTAAATGTTATCTGTAGTTACCATTACTTTAACTTAGTTACAAACACATAAAAAAAAATAGCATGAACATATTTGACACCAAGATTTAACGTGGAAACCCGATTTGGGAAAACTGCCAATTGCAACTAGTTACTATTTTCACTCTTCTAAAGTGAGCCCTATTAGAAGCCAACCCTATTAAAGGTTACAAAACAAATTGTTAGGTGTGACCCTGTTAGAGGATTTAATCAACCTATTAGGAGTGGCCTTGTCAGAGGTTTTTAGATAATTCAAAAGAACTGCCACCTTGTTAGAGGATTTACAAATAGTTGTTAAGCCAACTCTATTAAGAGATTTAGATCACTACTACAATGGTTAGAAAGTAACAATGAGATGACTTGATTTGAATGCAACTAAATTTTTGATTAGAGATCTTGATTCTATCTTTACTTGATCCTTCCTGATCAAATATATATTTTCTTCTCCACAAGGATATTCTACTTATCCTTCTGGTTCGCTTTCGTGCGGCATCATTAGATCTTCAAAATATTCCATGCATTCACACTCTTACACACTCAACTTGACCTTATAATTATATCATTCATATTGTCAAGTCAACTTATATACAACTTAGAATAACTAATATTCATCATCTTAGTCAGTTAGAACCAATAGATAAATCAATTAAGCTTAATATGCCAAAATAATAAAATCCTTCATTAGCTAACCTAGCTCAGTAGACACTAACTTAGACACAATTTCCTATGTTAACCAATAGAAGCTCAGTTAACACTACAAACTCATAAAGATTCTTTTGTAACCAAGTGAGCTTGGTTAACACTGGTTCCATCCAACTTTTCTTTCATTAATCAAGTGAGCTCGGTTAACACTCATCTTCTATAGACTTTCCTTTGACACCCAAATGAATTTGGTACACACTATCTTCTTAGCTTGGCAAATTCAAGAATGCTTGGTAGACACAGAAAACTATCTGCATTGCCCAAATAAGCTTGACATACACTGATTGATAATGATATGACATTTGTATAACATCAAAGAAAATACACAATAAATCAATTGTATCCAATAATCTCCCTCTTTGGCATTGATGGAAACACAACATGTCATAACACCATGAAATATTGGAAGAAGAATAAAGTAAGGAACATATCCTTAGTGTTTCCCATGAGAACTCCCTCTTTTAGTGTGAACTCTTTTTTTTTTTTAGTTTCTCCCTCTCTCTATAACAACTTTTGCCAAGTTCATTTTCCCTCACAGATATCTCTTCATAAAGTTTTTATGATAGGGAACTTCTCCCTCTTTGTAATAACAAAAATCTCTATGAGATATTATAGTAAACTTCTCCCTCTTTGAAAACACATGCCAAAGATAACAAATCTATTAATATCAATGTACCTTAAGTATTGATTCAATTACAATATGCCCTTGTCAATTCTACACCAACTGATTGATCTTCAACTTGCTCTGGTTGATGCATCACTAAATTTCATTTAGTGAGCTTCAGATAGGGGAATGAAGCCTAGCTTACCTCTTAGATACAAAAATGCATCCTTATTTAATGGCTTGGTAAATATGTTTGCAATCTATTCCCAATTCTCTTAAGAAGTGATATTTATAGAAATTTACTTTGTTTTGGTATGCATCACTACATTCTTTGATATATTGATTGTACTACTGTTATCACAGTATATGACTACAAGATCTTTGATTCCTATCTTCATTCCTTCAAACAATTGTTTGAACTAAACAATGTTAGAACAATTAACTATTGTTGCCACATATTCTACCTTTGCTATGGACTGAGAGATATAAAAAAATTTCTTGCTTGTCCAAGACACTAGTCTTTTACCAAGAAAGAATGCTCCACCACTAGTGTTTTTTCTATCATCAAGTCTTCCTACCCAATCAACATCAGTAAATACCTTCAAGTCCAAATTGTCTCTGAGTTTGTATCATAAGCCATAATCTTTAGTACCTTTTAGATATCTCATGATTCTCTTGATTGTCATCATGTGGTTTTCTTTGGGATTTTCTGAGAATCTTGCCACCATAGCAACTACTCAGGCCTTATATGCACTACATACTACAATTTCTCAATCATTGATCTGTATGTGTTCTGATCTACTTCTTTGGAATCATCATTCTTTGAAAGATTATGTCTAGTAGACATAGGGGTTCCAACTGGTCTTGAATCTTCCATTCCAAACTTTTTTAGTATCTCCTTGATATACTTAGATTGAGTGATGTAGATACCATTTTTTTCTACTATATCTACAACCCAACAAAGAATTTTATTTTACCAAACATGAAAATTTCAAATTTTTTACTCATTTATTTTGAAAATGCTTTGCATAAGTCATCATTTCCTATGAATAAAGTATTATCAACAAATATTTCTGCCAACACAATCTTCTTGTCTAGTCTTTCTTTGATATATAGACTATTGTTATCAATTGTTCTTTAAAATCCAATCTATATCAAGTAATTATGAAGTCTTTCATACCAAGCTTTGGGAGCTTGCTTGAGACCATATAATGCTTTGTGTAACTTGCAAACTATGTCTTTTTTGCTAGGATCTACAAAACCTTCTAGTTGTTCAATGTAGACTTCCTCATCAAGAATTTCATTCAACAATACATATTTCACATCCATTTGATACACTTTAAATCTTTCATGTGCTACATATGCTAGTAAATTCCTAACACATTCTAATCTTGCTACAGGAGAAAAAGTTTCACCATAATCAATACCTTCTTCTTGAGAATAGACTTTACATACTAGTCTTGCCTTATTTGTGGAAAATTTTCCATCTTCATTTAGCTTATTTCTAAACACCCACTTTGTGCCAATTACATTTTTATCCTTAAGTCTAGGAACAAGAGTCCAAGTTTTGTTTTTTTCTATCTATTTTGTCTCTTCATTCATTGATTAAACCCAACTTTCATTATCTAATGATTCTTTAATATTTCTTGTTTCAAATTTAGCAAGTAAACATGTACCTTTTAACTTGTTTCTTGTCATTTTTCAACCAAATTTGTCTCCAATGATCTAATCAAGTGCATGATGTCTTCTGACATATCTTGCTAACACAGATTTTTTAGATTTGAAATGAGTTCCACTGTTCTCATCATGAACTTTAATATCAAGCTAGGGTCTCACTGTCTATGACTTAGGTTCATCAAACTTGATTTGAACTAGCTCAGGTAGCTTTTGAGTGTGACTTGGGTCCTTTAGACTGTGACTCAAGTTGCACTATCTACAACTTGGTAACTATTGGAGATTTTGGGGACTTGGGAGATGAAGCCTCCTTTCTTTCAGATAGGTTTGGTAGGGTATTAGGTTCATAGTAAAAAAAATCTTCTATAATCCTTTGTATATTTACTACTTTCTTCTTCACTCTTTTCTACAAACTCATCAATTCTAACATGTGCACTATTTCATGAGTAGATAAATTCAAACATTTGTATGCTTTGCTTCTATAGGAGTATCCTAGAAATATGTCTTCATCAATTTTTAAATCAAATTTTTCTTTTGTAGACTCTTTCAAGACATAACATTTTCTACCAAATACTTTCAAGTAATTTAGATTAGGTATGTAGCCATACCATGGTTCATAAGGAGTTTGGTTTGAGTATTTCTTCAACTATACTCTATTCAAGGTATGAACTGCAATGTTGGTAGCTTCCTTCTAGTACTTGATTGCAACATTATTTTCTATCATCAATGTTTTTGCACAATCCATGATGGATATGTTCCTTCTTTTAGCTATACCATTCTACTGAGGTGTACCAGGGGCTGATACTTGTCTTTTAATTCCTCTTTCAATGCAATAATTATCAAATTTATTGGAGATGAATTCACCACCTCTATCAAATCTTAAAAATTTCAATCTCTTTCTAGTTTCCTTTTCTACTCTTGCCAAATACCATTTGAATTTTTGAAAAGCTTCTAATTTTTCTTTTAAATACATTATAGTCATCATTCTAAAATAGTCATCAACAAAAAGACTGAAAAACTTTTCTCCACTATAACTCTCTATTCCAATAGGTCCACATAAGTCTATGAACAATTTCTAAGACTTCTTCTGATTGATAGTTTTTTTTTTGAAACTAATCTTCCCATCTTCCCAATTTGGAAATTCTTACATAAACTCATATCAAGTTTCTTCAAACTAGGAATACCTCTTACTCTTCTATGTTTTTTTATCTTAACCAAATTATCAAAGTTTACATGGCATGGTCTTTTGTTCTGCTTTATTCTACTTGAGAAATAAAACATGAACGTTCACTGAGATCAAGGTAAAATAGATTACATTTTGTTTGCTTGTGAGATCCAACCAGATTTCCTTTTCCATCCAGTAGTTTGGTCTTTCCATTCATGAATTCTACCTTGAATCTAATGTTATTCAACTATGCCACACTTAATATATTATTCTTTAATCCTTCAACCCAATAAGTATTGTTACATACATGTTTCTTAGTCAATGAAATACATCATTTTTCTTTTATGTTACAAGGTTCATTGTTTCCAAATCTCACACTACCTCTATCATAATATTCCATGTGCTCAAATTTTGTTTTATCTCCAGTCATATAATGTGAATAGCCACTTTCAATAATCCATGTCTCATTTTTGCTAACATGAGAGATAAGTGTCATTGTATCTCCTTCATCATCAAATTCATCCTTTACAACAATATATACCATTTTATCTTCACTACTATCAAAACCTTTAGCTATAAAACAAGATTTCTTACCTTTTTCCTTGAAGTTATTGTAGTTCTTGAAATCCTTCTTGCCTTTTTACTTATTTCTTTTCTTTTCATCTTTATTTTCTCTATTTGGGAACTTTGTAGCAATGTGACCAACTTCTTCACAAAAAAAATAGATTAGAGGAACTTTTCCTTTATACTTTCCTCTGCCTTTAGAATACTTTCATGCAAGAAGGGCTTCAACAACTTCAATATCACTACTTGAACTTTCTTTTGATTCTTATTCTTCACTTCCTAATTGACTGGACTTTGATTTCTTACTATTTTTCTTGAGTGAGTTTAGCTTTGAATGTAAACTCAATAACCTTTGAACTACAAACATAGTTATCAAAGTTATTTAACTCGAAAGCTATCAATCTTCCAACTAGAGCATCCAAAGAAATTTTATTATTTGGATCACATCTCATCTCTTGAATAGAAGACACTCTAATTGCATAAATAGGAAGAAGAGTTCTAAGTACCTTGCTTACAACTATTTTCTCTTCAATGTTTCTTCCAGATGCTTTGATTTCACTTACACTTTCTTTGATTCTTTCCACATATTTTGCAATGTTCTCATCTTCTCTCATTCTCATTTGATCAAAATGACCTCTAAGAATTTCAACCTTACTTGCTCCTACATTTTCATCTCCTCCATAAATGTCTTTTAGTTTGGTCTACATCTCATGAGCTATTTTGTAGTCTTTAACTTCATCAAATTCAGCATAACTAAGAGCAAATGCAATATCAATCATCATGATGTTATGATTCTTCTTTTCAGCAACGTCCTCAACTGATAGTGTTCCAATGGGAGCCTTTTATTCAGCATCAAGATACTTGCACCCTAAATCACTAATAGTAGCCAGATGTAACCTCATAAGTTCTTTCCATGCTGCAAAATTGTCTCTATTTAGCTTGGGAATCTCTCTTCTATAAGACATCGTGATCTTTAGCTTAGGTCCTTGAAACCTTCTCTGCAAGCACCAAAATCTCTGAAACCAATTATTGAAAATATAAGAGGAGTAACTGATAGGGGAGGTTTGAATTAGCTACTACTAAAATGAATTTCAAATCCCTCAGAATTAAATACAAAATAAATTCTAAAAATTGAATATTGATGATGCTCAGCAAACACACATAAAATGTTGTAACTCTGTAAATACTGACTATGCAAATCTTTAAATGTTATCTATGATTACTATTACTTTAACCTAGTTGCAAACACATAAAATGAAATAGCATGAACACATTTGACACATTTGGATTTAATGTGGAAACCCAATTTGGAAAAATCACCAATTACAACTAGTTACTATTTTCACTCTTCTAAAGTGAGCCCTGTTAGGAGCCAACCTTGTTAAAGGTTACAAAACACATTGTTAGGTGTGACCCTATTAGAGGATTTAATCACCCTGTTAGGAGTGGCCTTGTTAGAGGTATTTAGACAATTCAACAAAACTGCCACCTTGTTTGAGGATTTACAAATTGCTATTAAGACAACTCTATTAAAAGATTTAGATCACTGTTATAATGGTTAAAGAGTAACAATGAGATGACCTGATTTGAATGCCACTGAATTGTTGATTATAGATCTTGATTCTAGCTTTACTTGATCCTTCCTAATTGAATATATCTTTTCTACTCCATAAGGATATTCTTCTTATCCTTTTGGTTCACTTCCTTACCGCGTCATTAGATCTTCAAAATATTCCATGCATTCACACTCTTACACACTTGACCTTATAATTATTTTTAGAATTACAAGTGGGAAGAGTAAACTTATGAGGGGGGGTGAATCAAGAGTTTAAACTTGGACACATAAAATTTTTACCATTCATTCACCATATGCATTCAATATGTTAACTGAAATAACATGTAAAGCATATGCATCTAAATCATGTAAACTTGTAATCAATCACACACATAACACTAGGTATGATACCCAGAAACCCTCCAAGTGAGAAGGTAAAACTGGGGTGTGGATGATACCCACAAATCTTCACTACTATAGCAATAAAGTGTATCCAATGAAGGTTACAATGATTTGACCATGAATCATTTTCTAGCCTGTAAAAGGTTTGCCCTATTAAAGGCTTACAAAGATTGTTAGGTCTCACCTTGTTAGAGGATTTCAACACCCTGTTAAAAATGTGTCTAGCTCGAGGACTTTAACTTAAAATTAAGCAAGTACCCTATTAAAGGATTTCATATAGCTTGTTAGGACTACTATGTTAAGAGATTTAATTGAAATCACCTATTAAAATGTCTCAGCATAGATCGTATGATTGGAATTTGCTTGCCTGATGATAGATCACCTCTACACAATGTCTTTTGATCCTTCATGATTTGATGTCTCAATGTTGTATCCTTCTCTCTATCCTCTGTTCTTCTTTAACTAATTCTGCAATTCACTCTTACTTCTAAGTCACCTTGAATGCTCTGCAAACTATCTTGTTCACTCTTCCAATTCAAGCATTTGCCCTTTTTTATTCATAAAGAGTTTAGGGCTTCATCCTCCTTAAGAAGACTTAGGTAGCTTAGGATTAGGTATGAATCTATAGCTAAGATTCATCCATTTTGCCACTTAAACCTTCCAATTTTTTGATTGGCTGCATGTAATTTCATAGGGAATCCAAACATAGATTCGTCCTTATCTTCAAAAGATTGTAATCTATCCATAAGTCAGCTCAAAAATGGTTTACATAGTTTTTTGTGCTATTACAAACAAATATGTCAAAACTATGTCACTTGGCATATGAAGTCTCTGATGCTTGACATGCACTGTATTTCTACTTTTGACGTGGCACCTACATTACTTGGCATCCACTATTTATTCAACTCCTGAATCATTTGACATGGTTTATCTACTTGACACTTGAGTGACTTGGCACATGAATGACTTAGCACTCATTACAACTTGGCATGGTCTAATATTTACATGTTGTGCTCGGCATGTATTTCTAGTTCAGTATGAACTAAGTAAATGGGTTAAATGTGTTGAAACTCACTTGTCAAAACCAATCTGAGATTAAAAATCTCCCCCTTTGAAATGAGTATTAAAAACACTTAAATATACAATATTATCCTTAACTTCTCAAGCATAACATATCCATGACTTGGCTTATATACAAAACTTCAAAATTTCAAAATTCTGCAATAACCTATATACCTCAAAATTGATAACTCCCCCTGAGTTAATGTTTTTGATCTATATCCAAAATTTGTGCTCCTCTCTGACTTCAATGCAATGTATCTAATACTCTTTCATCTAATATGCTCTATCATGATGTATCTCCCCATTTATTATTCTTCCTTTGTTTCTATCTCCCCCTTTCTTTATTCTCCCCCATTTATTGATATATATTCTCTCTTTCTTTATTCTCCCCCTTTTTGACACTTATGTCAAATGGGCTATACATGTAGAGTGTGTTTGTCCAAAAAGGATTTATAGACATCCATTATGATCTTGAGGGCTACATCCTAGTTGTCACATGCAACATCCAATGATTTGATTTGGATTGCAAGCTCGGCAGCAAGGTACACTAGGCCATCTAAAGTAGAAAGATTGGGGTCTTTCTTTAGTAGAGTCTCTGTTAGGATTAAACCATGGATAGAAATAACAATTACATGCAAATATAACCAATAACAAAAAATAATAGATCACACAGAAAAGAACACAAGGCACCAAGATTTAACATGGTTCACCCAATCCTTGGGCTACGTCCACCAAAAAATAAGTCTGATATTATTACAATCTAGTGATTACAACCTGATCACAATCCATATCCCTTACAGCTCAATAATCCCACAAGAACCTATTTCACATCACCACTATGAAGCAACCCTAACCCTAAGCCCTTTTATACAAGTATTAAACTGCTTTAGGGTTACAAGTATGTATTTGGTCTTTGAGTGCAAAGCTAAATTCTTTGCAAGATGAATGGCACTCTAACTATTTGTAAACAAATAATTATCCTTTTGAGGATGTCCCAATTCTTCCAAGAAGAGTTGAAGCCATATCATCTCCTTGGCCACCTCTGTAGTAGCTATATACTCTGCCTCTATAGTGGATAAAGCATTAACCTTCTATAACCTAGAAACTCAGCTCACAGTTGCCCTACCAACAATAAAGATATAACCTATAGTACTCTGCCTAGCATCAATATCCCCTACCAAATTTGAGTCAACATAGCCCTATAAATTAGTAGTAAAGACCCCAAAGTGTAGACACTTATTGGATGTTCCTCACAAATATTTGAGAATCCATTTAACTACATTCTAATGCTCAATCCCTAGATGGCTCATATACCTACTAATGACTCCCACCGCATGTGTAATATCTAGCCTGGTACATACCATAGCATACATCAAGCTTCCTATAGCTAAAGCATGGGGTACCTTGGACATCATATCCTCCTCTTCTTGTGTCTTAGGACACATCTCCTTAGTCAACTTTAAATGATTAGGTAAAGGTGTGCTAATAGCTTTAGCATTTTTCATAGAGAAACGTTGCAACACCTTCTCAACATAATTAACCTGAGATAGCATCAATGTTCTATTATTCTTATATCTACAAATCTTCATACCAAGGATTTTTTTTACTACCCCAAATCTTTCATAGAAAATGCATGTGCTAATTGGCATTTCAGCCCCTTAATGTGATCCATGGTAGACCCAGCTACAAGCATATCATCAACATTTAAACATAAAATAATTTAGTTATCATCATCGAACCTCTTAAAGTAGACACAATGATCTAAATGACACCTACTATAACCATGCTCATGCATAAAACTATCAAATTTCAGATACCATTTCCGAGGTGCTTGCTTTAAGCCATATAAAATTTTCTTCAATTTGCACACTAAGTTCTTCTTACCGTTGAAGGAAAATACCTATGGCTAAACCATATATATCTCTTCATCAAAATCACCATGAAGGAAGGTTGTTTGAACATCAAGCTACTCTAAATGCAAATCTTTAGTAGCCACAAGACTTAAAACAGTATGGATAGAATTCATTTTACCAATAGGAGAAAATATCTCATCAAAATCAATGCCCTTTTTCTATGCAAATTCTTTTACAACTAACCTAGCTTTAAATATTTTCTTACCTGCTTCCTCTTCTTTTAACCTGTAAACTCACTTATTCTGTAAAGCCCTTTTTCTTGTAGGCAACTTACACAAATCTCATGTCTTATTCTTCAGCAAAGATTCCATTTCATCTTTCATTGCAGACTCCCATTGGATCTTAGTATCCACCTACACAGCTTCATCATAACTTTCAGGTTCACTAGCATCAGTGAGTAAAATAGAATACAAAGAGGGAGAAAATGTTTATAGAGGTCTGATTTGCCTTGTTGACCATCTAACATTCACCGGTGTGTGTGGTATTTGTTGTTGTGGTTGTTGCACATCATGAGGAATGGTTGGAACATCAGCTTTTGGAGTATCATCCAGAACTACATAATCATCTTCTTTCTTCTCATGTTGCTGCAATAGATCTTGGTACAACACATTCTCATTGAATATGACATGCCTGCTTCTTACAATTTTTTAATTTTCAAAATCCCAAAGTCTATAACCAAAATCATTAATGCTTTATCCAACAAATACACATTTCTTTGACTTAGCTTCTAGCTTGGTTCTATTTTCAGAATCTATGCGAAAAAATTCTTCACAATCAAAGGTTTTGAGAAAAGAATAACTCACCTTCTTACCAGTCCATGCCTCTTCTAGAATACCATAGCCTAAAGGAGTAAAGAAACTCTATTAATCAAATAGATAGTAGTATTGATAGCCTCTGCCCACATGTGTAAAGGCAGCCCAACATGCAACCTCATGCTCCTTGCGCGCTCCATTATAGTCATGTTCATACATTCAGCCACTCCATTTTCCTATGGAGTCCTTGGAATAGTTTTCTATCTATGAATATTATTAGTGGAGTAATAATTTTCAAATTCATTACTGCAATATTCACCACCATTATCAGATCTGAGACATTTTAATTTCTTACCAGTCTCATTTTCAACCAAGCATTTCCATTTCTTAAAAGTTTGAAATACATCATATTTATGTCTAAGGAAATAAATCCATACTTTTCTAGTTGCATCATCAATAAATGTAACATAATAATGAGAGCCACCAAAGGAAGATGCCTGAGCTCGTTTCCATACATCAGTATGCACAAGCTCTAATTTCTCCTTTTTGTTTTCCTTCCTAGTCTTCACAAAACTCACTCTCTTTTTTTTTCCATACACAACTTTCACAGAATCCATATTAACACATTTCAGACCTAGTAAAACTTTCTTTGAATGAAGTACTTTCATACCTTTCTCACTCATGTGCCCAAGTCTATTGTGCCACAGTGCTATATCAAAATCTATAGCAACTATTTGTTCTCCCTACTCAACTATAGCAATTGTTCCTGAACATTCATTTTTTTCTAAAATAATTAAAGTAGAAGGAACAATATGACCTGTACAAAGATATAAGGTGACTACTTTCACACCTTTTTCTACTACAAGGGAACCTTTTGAAACCTTTCAATTTTTATCATTAAAAGTAATTACACAACCCTCATCACCAAGTTTCCCTGCCGAGATTAAATTCCTACTTAGCCTTGCTACATGTCCTACCTCATGTAGTAGCCAATGATTCCCATTCTACAACTTAATCTTAATTTTTCCCTTTCCAACAATCTATTAGGGTTCATTATCTCCCAAATAAACAAATCCAAAATCCCCTTGGACATAATCAATGAAATAATCTCTATGAGGTGTAGCATGAAATGAAGCACCAAAATCTAAAACCCATGAATCATCAACACTTTCTAAAGATAGAAGCAAAGCATCCTCTTCGAATTTGTTACTTACCACATTTGCCTCCTTCTCTCCATTTGATTTATCTCCTTCATTTTTCTTTCGATTCCAACAATCTTTCTTTTTATGACCCGATTTTCCATAGTACCAGTAGTCATTGGGTCCTCTCGATTGAGACCCCCTCCCCTTTGACTTTCCTCTTGATTTCCCATGATTTCAAGAGTTACTTCCTCTCTCAATCATTTTGCCCCTACTTTGTGCATTTAAAGCACTTCCTAATGTAGATCCCCCTGAGGTTTTCCTATGAGTTTCCTCACTCAAAAAAATACCAATAACATTATCATATTTTAGGGTACTAGATCCAGAAACAGAGTTACTCATAGTCATTACCAAGCCATTCCAACTTTTAGAAAAATAACACAAAATTAAGAGAGCCCTAATTTCTTCATCAAAATTGACACCCATAGAAGATAACTAACAAGTAATAATATTAAACTCATTTAAATGATCTGTAATAGATCCACCTTCTATCATTTTTATATTAAATAAATGTTTCATTAGAAACACCTTGTTAGAAGCAAAGAGCTTTTCATATAGTTTTGCTAGGGTTTGCATCAATTCTTCTGTCGTCTTCACTTTTGTAATATTAAATGCCACTGATGGTGCTAGGCATAATTGAATTCTTTCAAGTGCCTTTTTATCCAAAAGATCTCATTTATCATTTGACATAGATCCCTAATTCTTGGCTTTGCCTTCCAATGGCTTCCATAAATCCTTCTGATAAAGATAGTCTTCCATTTGCATCTTCCATAACTAGAAGTTCTTCCTGTTAAACCTATCAACCCTTAGCTTACCCTCGTCTGCCATCGCTCCCACTCAATCATGAAACTCCCATTCAAACATGAGACTTTCCTATAGAGGATAACTAAAATAAACAACCTCGCTCTAATATCACTTGTTAGGATTAAACCATAGACAGAAATAAAAATTACATGCAAATATAACCAATAATAGAAAATAATAGATCACACAAAAAAGAACACAAGGAACCAAGATTTAATGTGGTTCACCCAATCCTTGGGCTACGTCCACCAAAAAAAAAGTCTAATATTATTACAATCTATTGATTACAACCTGATTATAATTCGTAATCCCTTACAGCTCAATACCATCGCAAGAACCTATTTCGCATCACCACTATGAAACAACCCTAACCCTAAGCCCTTTTATACAATTATTAAACTGCTTTAGGGTTATTGCATGTCAGTCGTAAATTAGCCATTACTTTAGTGGAAAATCTAAGAATGGAAAATCTATGAATAGTTCACAAAAAAAAAAATCAAGGCAATACCTCGAGCCCCAAAGAATTTATGAAGTATGTACAGTACTTTCCTAATCAGTCACCACAAACTAACAATCTTGACATAACCTAGTTCCTTGTGTAGTATCTCCATGTGTGGGGTAAGGGATGCCTATATACATGTCAATTTGGCTCTTATTCTAGCCTCATCTACTATTAGTATAGCTAATTGACTTTGTGTCTGAAGTAATGTTCTAAAATGCTTCTCACTTTGAGTTGGGTTTTGAGGTAGCGTAGTACCTAATATGTTGAGGTTTCTCTCTAGACTCAAAATATGACTCTTGGTCTCTTGAGTGAAGAGTGTAGGATCACATAGATTTGTGTATAGTGAGAATATATTCTCAAGTACCTTCTTCACATCTTCAACCTTAGTTGCCAATGCAACTTGAGTTAGTGCTCACTAGATATTTTCTCATTCACCTTTCCTTGAAACTTCTTCTCAGACCATTCTCAAAGTTTTTCAATTGTATCAAGGTCTTCATTACTGACCTTTTCCACTATATCTATCAGTTGTTCTATCATGGCTTGGTCTCTTCAGGAGTTGGTAGGTTGAATGCATCTAAAAAGATGTCTTTAATATCTTGGAGTGCTTCTTTCTGCCTGTGTTGTCTCCTAAGCATTTCTTAATGCTTTTTCTTTTCTAAGGCCTATTGCAAAATGCCTATTTGTTCCAATGTCATGGTGTCATTTTCAAATTTTGGAACAACAATTTCTTCATCAAGGCTTATGTCCCCATAGTGAATTACCTTATCAACATTTGATGAGCTAGGGCTTGGCACTAAGATTTGCAATGGAATGGTTTCCATGCTCAGCTTCTAAAAAACCTATGTAGAAGGAGTGTTAGATGCTGGTAGAGTTACCAATGCTTGGATGGCTTCTTGTTCCTTCACCTTAAGTGTTTTCTCATGCTATTTAGGCTTGCCTTGATCTATCACTATGACTTGAATAGCACCTTGTTCTTGTGCTTTAGGTACAGATGAATCTATCTATCTTGATTTCTATTGTCCTACAATAGTATCTTTCTCTTCTGCTTGCTTCTTCTAATTAGTATCAACTTTAACATGTGCATCAACCTTAGTAGATGTAACTACTATTGTTTGAGCCAAAGGTTGTACACTTGTAACGGAAGGGATGACAAAAGGTGGTTCTTGTGTATTCACCTTTTCCCTTGTGACCTTAGTTACTACCTTTTGCAATTCTTCTACACTAACCAAAATTGGATTTTCACAGAGTTTAGCTTGGAGTGTAGATTGGTCTAGAATCTTCTTCAAGTCTTCTACAATAAGTGGATTGATGTTATGAGCTAAAGCATTAAAAACATCCTTCACAGTTATGGTCTCAGTTGTTACACTTGTGTCATGAGGGGGACTAACACTTAGCATTTGTGTGTCCTGCACATTTTGTTCATCTTGTTGTTGCTCTTTTGTTTCCTTATCACCATCTTTATTTTTTGTTTCTTCCCCAACTATATCATCTTTCTTATCATCATTTTCCTTTTCATCATCATTTTCATCATCCTTATCATCAAGTTTACCCTTTGAAGGGTCAACTTCTTGTTTCACAGTGGTCAACCCATAGATAAGTTTCCATATTTGGTTTGATATCTTGACCACATCTTCAATGTTATTTTGAAGAATGTTGAAGGCTCTATACTTAGGTGTAAACCTAACTACATATCTCTTGACAGCCTTAGAAATTTATCCCTTTATTAGCTCTGGCATGACTTGAGCTAATGTTGTTTCCCTTCTTTTTTTTTCCAAATTCAAACAGTAATGCCATTTTCTCTCAACAATATCATATAAACCTTTTGGTATTGTGTTGGAAAATTTTAGTGGACTATTCTTAAACTTTGACATCATGGCATATAATGCCCCTTCTAATTGATTGTTTTCTTATTTTCCCAATTTAACAAAATCAATATGTTTCAAATTAGATAAATCTACATTGCTTTTGATATTTTCACATAAATTTTCAAGATTAGATAAAGGATTGTGACTTACCATTTTAAATGGGTTATTTTAATTTGATTATGTCCTTTCTTCATTTGAATCTGGTTGTGCCACATATTTTCTTCTTTTTATTTTCTACTCTTGGTCACCTTTCTTTGCTTGCTTTGTCTTTTCCTTGGCCTTTTGAGTTGTAGCACGTGTGTTGGCTCTAGTCATAGGATCAGTGGGCTTAACTAGACTAGGTTTGACAATATTCTTTGCCTTTGCCACTGGTTGTGTCTTAGCCTTCCTCTTCTTTGTCTCAGTAGGATTAGGTGCTTCCTTAGCTTCTTCTCCCTTGGAACCTTTAGTTTCCTCCTCTTCCTTATCCTCTCCAATGCCTTGAGTCAATGCAAGAGGTCCTTGTGCTTGTGCTTGTTCTTTCTTTTCATCCTCTTCTTCTTCATCTTCCTCTTCTGCACCCTCTCCAAATTTTGCTTCCATCTTCTTAACCAGCTTATTTTTCTTCTTCAATGTGGAGGTAGTTTTCAACTCCATGGTAATATTTGATTTTAACATCTCATAGTTGCTAAATATCTTCAATTTTATCTATTTACTCTGCTAGTAGTGTAGTGATGGTTGTTGAAGCTTCATCAACATTAATTTGATACCCAAGTGTTCTTAACCATCTTACCCTTGTTGTGGCAGCTTGCACAAAAGTGTAATTAGCATCAATAAGAAAACATGTCATTATAGTGTTGTTCAACCAAAGAAATTGGTATCCTCATTATTTCTTTCATTGATTTCTTAAAATCTTCAAAGTAACTTGTCATCATGGTTTCAAAGTTTTCTCCCATCTGTCAATAAACTTATTGATCTACACTTCAATTGACCTATTGGTCTTCCACCCTACAGTACCAACAAAGGGAAATTTATTCTGCACATAAAGGAATATAAAAACTAGAATTGGACCAAATTTACATTATGCACTCTTGGCTTTTCTGATAGCTGCAAGATTGTCCATTAGTTGTTGTAATTGTAGCTCTGCCAGATCATATGTATGATCTTTCTTTACAATCTTGTAGCCAACATCCACAACTATGTAGGATACACTATTCAATCTACTAGATTGATAGAATTTCTAAAATATTACCCTTACAATAAATTTTAATAGTGAATCAGTGATGGTATCTATAGTCATACCTCTTTTATTGCAAACTACTCCAGTGTTTTTCTCAATTACTTCCTTGGAGTCACTTTTGAGTGTCTTTGGCCAATCTAGAGTTGGATAGCCAGTAACCCTATGAATTATTCTCTTGGTGATCTTGATAGGTTCTCCTTCTAGCCATAAAGAACCATCATGAATTCAACTTAGTACAATTCTTATCCACTCAATTTTAAATACATTCAAAAAATCTAGGGCTCGTCTTAAACCCTTTTTCTCAATGATTTTGTATTCCTCTTTCAAAAAACCATTATCACAATTTTTTATATGATCTCTAATCTCCATGTCTCCTATACCTCCTATTTTGCAATTGTAGAACTTTCTAACATCTTGCACCATAATTACATGTGGTAGGATCATTGACAATATGCTAGAAGGATCTTGTTTATAGGAAATGTTAGAAATGGCTTTAAATATGGGTTGAATAAATTCATTACTGACAAGCTGAACATTCAAAACTTCCTTGCCTTCAATATTTTTTGAACTAGACACAATTTTGTCACACTAGGGTTTATGCAAAAGTAAACTAAATAGCTCAGCTTATGATAAATACCTTGTCAAATTTGATACACTGATGTGAGATCATTTATAAATTCTCTGCAAATGCTTTGGATAGGTTTTTGAATCACCTTCTACTCTTCTTGCTCTTGCTTGAATTCAAAATGATGAATAATGAGCAAAAATTGATCGTATACCCTTCAAAAACCTTGTACTTACATAGCTATAAGCTTGGCATCAATCAATTTTAGAATCACTTGGTACTGATTGATATTTTTGTTACTTGATAGCTACTACAAGTTCAGCATCAACTAGATAGTCTGGTAGCTTAGCATCAACTAACATTCCATTTGGCACACATAGGAAACATTTCATGCTCGACAACAGCATGAAAATCTTAAAGGTTTAATTTGAATTTTCAACAACATCTTGCATCTTTATTCACTCTAAATTAGTCTTTTCAGTACTATTTCCTTTTGGAATTGATGTATGGTATAACACCTGAATATCAATCCCACATACCTCTTGATTTCCTAGTTTGATGAGGTGTGATCACTTAACCCATTGGGTGAAGTGATCCCTTCTCCATTTGATGTGTTGTAAGCATCATTCTTTTTCCATGACTTGTTCATCTCATCTCTGATGTGTTCAACATCTACCTTGTCTTTGCCTTTACCAAATTCACAACTTGGTGCCTTTGACCTAGTTGGACAATGCTTACTAATGTGACCAATCTTCAAATAGCTAAAACATTTAGTTTGACTCAACCACCTTTTGTAATTACCACTAAAGTGTGTCCTAATACAATTCTCAATAATATGTCCATATTCTTGACAATAATGAGAGCTATATCTTGTATTATAATCCCAATTATAAAAGTTTATATTGTTTCTTACCTTTGTTGGCTTGTTTGATGACCACATGGATTTGGTTTTGCATTCAAAAGCTCTATATCCATACTTCTGATAGTTGTAGCAATATCCTTCAAATCTTTGTTTATGCATGGTCCTAGTTTTACATTCATGTGTATGATGACCTTGCTTGTTGCACTTATGAAAATGAGTCATGTTCTTAGGCTCGACATTCTGATTTGTGTTCTTGCACCTACACACATTAGCAGTATGTCCTTTCTTACCACAATTATGACAAGTAGGTTTGGATTTCTTACATTTGATGTTCCTTTCTTTAGTGACTTTGGATGATTCGCCTTCATTAGTACTTGTGTAACTCAATCCTAATGTATCATTGTTGGATCTATGGAATCTCAGTAATTGCTCAAAGTATTTGATGGCTTCATTTGGCTTGTTGAGACTTTCAACAAATTCCTTTTCTCTTTTCAGGTCATCATGCAATTGTTCATTCTGTAACTTCAATGTGGTTATCTCAATGTTCTTGACATTCAATTCATAGTTGGCATTCATCATTTGACTTAGAGTATCAAATTGCATATTGGAAATCTTGATTAACCCTGTTGACTTTTCTTCCAATCTATTTGCCAGAACTCTTTTTTCTTCTTCAATCATGACTTTTTCTTCCATGGCTTTCTTCTTCTATTTAGTCACCTCACATAGTAGTATAGCTTGTGATTCTTTCTCTAGCTTGAGATTTCTAATTTCCTTAGCTTGGATTCTATTCTTTTTCATTAGATTTGCAACTATTGCATCAAATTCACTGGAATCACCATCTGGATCAAATAGCTTGGTACTATCTATCTCATTGTATATTGTGTCATTCTCTGGAATGAAAATTTCTTTTCTTCTCTTCAAGGATTTCTTTAGTTCCTCTCTTGCCTTATTTAGTTGATGTAGTATGAAATCTATTTCAATCTCCTAGTTCTCAATGGTCTTTCCCAACTTGTAGACTTCTATTTCAAGATCTTTCCTCAAAGTTGCAAAGCTTCTCTTTCAGAGAACAAGGATCTGATACTAATTGTTGGAATTACAAGTGGGAAGGGTAAACTTTTGAGGGGGGTGAATCAGGAGTTTAAACTTGGACACATAAAACTTTTACCATCCATTCACTGTATGCATTTACTATGTAAACTAAAATAACATGTAAAGAATATGCATTTAAATCATGTGAACATGTAATCAATCACACAAATAACACCAAATATGATTACCCAGAAACCCTCCAAGTGAGAAGGTAAAACTGGGGTGGGGATGACACCCACAAATCTTCACTACTGTAACAATAAAGTGTATCCAGTGAAGGTTACAATGACTTGACCATGAATTATGGTCTACCCTAGGAAAGGTATGCCTTGTTAAAGGCTTACAAAGACTATTAGGTCTCACCTTGTTTTGAGGATTTTAACACCCTATTAGAAGTGTTCCTAGTTAGAGGACTTCAACTTACAATTATGTAAGCACCCTGTTAAAGGATTTCATACAGTCTATTAGGACTACTATGTTAATAAATTTTACTAAAATCACTTGTTAAAATGTCTTAGTAGAGATCCTGTGATTAGCACTTGCTTGCAAAATAATAGATCACCTCTAAACAATGTCTTTTGATCATTCATGATCCAATGTCTCAATGTTCTATCCTTCTCTCTATCCTCTATTCTTGTCTAACTAAATCTGAATTCACTCTTACTTCTAAGTCACCTTGAATGCTCTGCAAACTATCTTCTTTGTTCTTCCAATTCGATCATTCACCCTTTGTAATTCATAAAGAGTTTAGGACTTTTTCCTCCTTAAGAAGACTTAGATGGTTGAGGGTTAGGTATGAATCTATGGCTGATATTCATCCATTTTACCACTTAAACCTTCCCATTTTTAGATTGGCTCCATGTAATTTCATAGAGAATCCAAATATAGATTTGGCCTTATCTTCAAAAGATCATAATCTATCCATAAGTCAACTAAAAAATGGTTTACATAATTGTTTGTGCCATTACAAAAAATATGTCAAAACTATGTCACTCGGCATATGAAGTCTCTGATGCTCGGCATGCACTATATTTCTACTTCTGACTCAGCCCCTGCATTACTCGGCATCCACTATTTACTTGGCTCCTAAATCACTTGGCATGGTTTGTCTGCTCGACACTTGAGTGACTCAGTACATGAGTGACTTGGCACTCATTGCAACTCGGCATGGTCTAATATTTACATGTTGTGCTCAGCATGTATTAGTAGCTTGGCATGAACTAATTAAATGGCTTAAGTGTGTTGACACTCACTTATCAAAATCAATCCAAGATCAACAAATTATATAATTCATATTTTCAATTCAGCTCATATACAAATTAGAATAACTAATATCCATCATCTCAGTTAGCTAGAACCAATAGATAAATCAATTAAGCTTAATATGCCAAAACAAGAAAATCCTTCATTAGTTGACCCAGCTTGGTAGACACTAACTCAGAAATGGTTTCCTATGTTAACCAACAGAAGTTTGGTTAACACTACAAATTTGCAAAGATTCTTTGGTAATTGAGTGAGCTTGGTTAACACTGGTTCCATCCAACTTTTCTTTCGTTAACCAAGTGAGCTTGATTAACACTCATCTTCCACAAACTTTCCTTCAACACCCAAGTGAACTTGGCAGACACTGTCTTCTTAGCTTGGAAAACTCAAGAATACTTGGTAGACAGAGAAAACTATCTTCACTTCCTAAATGAGCTTGGCATAAACTAACTGATAATGATATGACATTTGTGTAAAATCAAAGATAATACACAATTAATCAATTGTATCTAGTAGACTTAGATTTGGTAGGGGATATTGATACTAGGTGGAGTACTATAGGTTATGTATTTACTATTGGTGGGGCAGCCATGAGCTAGGTTTCTAGTTTACAAAAGGTTAATACTTTATCCACTATATATGTAGAGTATGTTGTTGCTACAAAGGTAGCCAAGAAGATGATATGGCTTCAGTTCTTCTTGGAAGAATTGGGACACCTTTAGAGGGATAATTATTTATTTATAGATAGCCATAGTTCCATTCGTCTTGCAAAAAATTTAGCTCTGTATTCAAAGACAAAACACATTCAATTGTGGTACCATTTCATTTGAGTAGTTTTGGATGATGGATAGTTAAAGCTGGATAAGATACATACAGATGAAAATCCAATAGATATGTTCACAAAGGTAGTGACAAGGGAGAAGTTGAATTCCTCTTCAACTTTGGTTGATCTTCTAGACTAAATAGGAATCAAAGAATAGCATAGTCCAGGGTGGTTTGATCCAACAGGAGCCCCATGTGGTAGTGGTATTACTAAAGGATCAGTCTCCAAGTGGGAGATTGTTGTCTAGTGTGGAGCTTGATTAGTCCCCAAGTGGGAGACTGTTAGATTGTGGTGATTGATCAAGGAATGACTATACATACTCCATAGTTCCTTAGTAGGGTTCAGGGTTGGGTTGGGCTCCCAGTGAGAGTTTGGGGGCAGTAGCCCCCAATACAACCAGGGTTGTTAGGTCACAACTATCTGAGGGTTTGGGGTTGGAGCCTCCGAGAAAAAAAAATTGGGCCCTATTCTATCAATATTTTGGGCCAAGATGTAATTATTAATTATAACCCTAAAGTGATAAAAATACTTGTATAAAAGGACTTAGGATTAGGGATTGTTTCATTGTGGGTGATGTGAAAATTGGTTCTTATGGCAGTATTGAGTTGTAAGGGATTACGGATTGTAATCAAGATGTAATCACTGGATCATAATAATATTGGACTTGTTGTTTGGTGGGTGTAGCCTAGAGATTGGATGAACATCATTAAATCTTGGTGTCTTGTGTTCTTTTCTGTGTGATCTATTATTTTTTGGTATTGGTTATATTAGCATGTAATTGTTAGTTCTGTCTGAGGTTTAATCCTAACAAACTATGACTCAACTGACACTAGAATTACTCAGCACTCCTTAGTATTTTACTCTTTTTCTTGGCTAGGTTTATCTTCCTTGACATAAAAAATTACTTTGTATTATCAAAGTCTATCTAATCAAATGTACATTATAACTCCTTTTCATAACTTCAACCTTTTGTCTAGCTACTATAGTTATGAGTAACTATCAAATCCTCTTCATCAATCAAATAGATATGACATTTAGATTAGTAGCAATTTGTCTCATCCATAGATTTGACATCAAAGACAAAATAACAATTATTCCAATTATAAGTTTTCAATAGGATGCCTATTATGCATCTTTGTTATCTTCTCCATAGTACATATGTCACTACTAAACCATTTTAGATACTAGCATGAATGGAAATCTCTTAATCTGGTGGAAAAGCATGTGTAACTAAGGATTGAAATCTGAATTAACTTACTATTCTTATCCTTTTTACTCTTTCCAAGTTTTCAACCAACTACGCTCTAAGAATCTCACACAAATTAAATTTTTATTTCTCAATAAAAATTGTATATGTTGCTTGTACAAATCTAGTTGCCATGTCATCTTCTCTTGAATTGGAACATATCTTTGTTGTCATGAATCTAGCATGATCTTGCTTGATCTTGCTAATAACTATACCTCTACTATTAAAAACTAACTTAGTGTTATCCAAAACTATTTTCTTGACATTTTTCTCATTGATAGGTATACTACTCTCATTGCATAATCCAATGACTTCATGAACTAGGTTAGATGATATATGTACTACTTTATCTCCCAACCAAAAATTTCCATCATGAATTCTACTAAGTATTATCTTGGTCCATTCTTCATTTTCAAACTCATAGAAAAATAAGAATTTTACTAAGTCATTGTTTTTTAGATGATCAAACTCTTTCTTAAAATTCATACCATGATTATGGATTAGGTCGAACTCCTTGGAAACATATTATTCTCCTACAATATAAAATTTACTTTTGTGATAATTGCTTATGTCTTCCAGGGGAATGATGTTTTTCAAAACTTTTGAAAACATGACACGAGGGTCATCTACTAAAAGTTTTACTAGTTTTAACTTCAACTTAGGTCTTGCTTCTTCCTCATTGTTATGAATCAAATACTTATCGATGGTTATCAAGAATTATGGTTTCAACTTCACAACTAAACTCCCAAAATTAGAAAATACCTTGATTACACAGAATGTAGGGTTTTTCAAACTTCACTTTTCAAATCACCTTCAATTCACTTTCAATTGTTTTCAATTCACTCTTTACTACTCCTTAACTCTTCACATGATCAAATGGTACATAGGATCTCATTTGGATCCCTTAAATCTCACCAAATCTATCTCTACATTAATTGCATGAGTACGTAATTCATAAAAAGTTGTTTTTGATTATCAATAAACTTGTTTTCTTTTGCGCACTCACATATGATCTCCAAATTATATGCACTCTTAACCATAGCTTCAATGGATCATGAAATACCTCATACTGACTGTGCAAGTCATAATTTTTCTTATGCTACCCTTTATGTCTTTCTGATGTTAATTCAGTTATAAAAGATGCTCAATTCAAATAGGATGATTCACAAATGATTGTTGGTTTCAGTCTTCCTTTAGGTGCATCAAATGATTATTCTTCCAATACTACATGCGAGCTTGATGGATCTTTTTCTTTGACAAATACTTCTTTGAATTCTTCCACAAGCTCTCTTAATTCATCCTTTTATTGTTATTCAAGCTATCATTTCTATTGACATTTTTATTTTTGTTCCTTATAAAATTTAGATTCCTATTGATGTTCCTCATATCCATTCTGTAAAATCTTTCTATATGACCAAAATTATTACATAATTGACATACTGGTGCATTATTTATCTGATTAGGTCCAGACTAGTTAATAGGTGCTCTACAATTTATGAAAATATGTCCAAACTTGTTACATTTGTAACACACAATGTTTCTCCTTGCTCCATTAGTTCATCATTTGATCTCCTTCTTTTGCCTATACCTGGTCAGTGCCTCTAAACATTCTACTATTGCAATTATTACCATAAAATTTAGGTTTCCTATAATCAACTACGTTATGACCAAAACCATGACAATTGTAACAATAAAAATTATAAATGGGTTTAAATGACTTACCTGTATAGTCTCTTTTCATATGACCAATTTCATTACATGTAAAGCATCTACCTATAAATTCATACCTTACTTCCTTGGGTGATTCAGGATACTCAGTTTTCTTAGGTTGATTTTTTAGCTCAACTTCTTTTGATGCATCTTTAGATTTAATTGATTTAGTATTATTTTGGTCATCCTTCTTATGTTCAGGATGCTTAGCAACTGGATTTGATTTCTTTCTTGCTTCAAATTTATGGGCTGACTTTTCTCAAATAAATATCCAAGACTAGTCTTATCATAGGAAGGTCTCTGAAAATATAGTTTCTCGTCAATTTTCTCACTACCAGAATATAAATTATCTAATTGTTGCTTAGTCTAATTTAACTTTTCTTTCAAAATAGTGTTGTATTTCTCAAGTTCTACATGTTCTAACTTGATGGATTCAAGTTCAGATGTCACTTTTGTAAGATGGGATCTTAGATCTGCATTTTTAGATTTCAAATCTGACTCAACTTTTCTATCATCTTTATTCAACCTTATATTTAGTTTAGTGATCTTCAACTCATGTTTTAGTATCTCATTTTCTTTCATCAATCTTGATACTTCATCACTATCTTTTGTCTAATCTTTAGGTTCCTATCTAGATTTGAGATGATCAATCTTATCTTTCAATTTCCCAATGTAGTATTTTGCATCTTCATATCTTTCTTTTAGGTTGTCTCTTTCTTTAGTGAGAAAATCAATCTTCTCAAGAGCTTCTTCTAGGTTATTTTTTAATTATTCCATATCTATAGGGATCTTACTCAAGTTGTTAAGCCTCTTCTAAGTAACTTTTCTCTGATACCAATTGTTAGAAATAGGGAAACCTAAGAGAGAGGGGGGCCAAATAAATATTCTACAAACTTTAGCCCAAAACTAGATATTATTAATTGTCTTATAACTTGCATATGAAATCAAACTAATTACACTAAATAGTAAACATAACCACACAATAAGAGAACTCATAATACCATATTTTGTTAACTAGGAAAACCCTAGCCAAGGGAAAGCCCTAGTGTGGATGGTACCCACAAAATGATCCACTAATCAAAAGTATCTGGTTAAAGATATTGACCTTATTAGGAGTCTATTACATGCATATAGTGTTGTGGTCCTTGTTAGAAGCCTCAACCCTGTTAGGAGTTGGTATACATATACAAAATGTTGTACAAGCTGAGTTCACTGTCCAAACATGTAACTTACAATGTAATTCCTTGATACAAAATGATAGATACAAAAACCTCTTTGTTTGTTGTTGATATATTCAATATCTGATATAACACTTGCTTCTCTTCACAAAACTCGTTATCCACTGATCATACATCATAATTTGCATCACATAAAGTTTGTATAGTCTTCCTAAGAAGCACACTTAACTTTGCATATTTTAATCTTCTTTTATACCTTTGTAATTTACAAAACATTGTGTAGTTGACCTTCAAGCTTTCACACACTTGGCAAAATACAAAATAAACTTTTGGCCTCTTAGTGTTAACATCTAGGATGTCATTCCTAATTATTCTAGTAATTATTTTATAAAGAAAATAATTCCTTATCTCATAATTACCCATTTTCTATTATGCTCTGTTCATGTCTGCATATTTTTGCAATTGGTAAAACTATCATATCTTCTTTCATATTGATTGTACTAACTCATGCACTTAAACACATCGTCCTGACATCTTGTTCAATCTATGCCTAACTATGCATGTGCCCATAGTCATCTATACATATCAAAACTATATTTTCTCTACTAGATAACTTAGCTAATACTTAAACAATTTTCTAAGTCTAGCTGGTGAATCCTCATCTTCAAGGTCCGCCTTCTTAATATTGTGTGCTAAAATGTTGACATGCTTCTATGAGTCATTATATCCAATATTTCTCAAGAATGAGGTCTCAAATGGCGACTCATAGCTCTCTATTCATGGAGTGCAACGGTTTGTAATGGAGATCCTCAATTTGACTTAGTTTGTGCCCATGCAAATAGACCATAAAATGAGAAATTCAAAGAACAAAATATGCATGCAAATGAAGATGCAAACTAATCTAAATGATAACAATGCAAAGCAATGCAAGAAAGGAAATCTAATCTATGAAAGAAAATAACAATTCAAGATTAATCTATGAAAGTAAATATGACTAAGTTGATATGAAAATGCAAGGATGAACCATGATGATGGAAGCTATTAATGCATGAAAGAAGAAGATGAGAAGAGAGAAGTTGCAATGAAGTTCCAATGTCCAAAACTCTAGTGCTCAAACTCCTTCTCCAAACCTGCAACATAACAATATTATAGCAACTAACATTTATCCAAATGAGGATGAGAGGGCTTTTTATAAAGGAAAGTGTGGAGGTGGGAGGCTTCATGCAAGAGTAATGTGGGATAAATCCCTAAAAAGGCAAGTAAGAGAAAAAAGCCCACCACTCATAGATATGTGCAAAAAGAAGGAATCTTTATAAGATTTTATTTGATTTATTAGATTTATTTCCTTTTTTCATCAAAAAGAGAGCTTTAAGTGGAGATTTATTTATTTAATTAAAAGAGAGATTTTCTTTTAATTAAATAAGATAAGATTGTTTAATTAAAAGAGAGATTTTAATTAAATAAGATAAAACTATTTAATTAAAAGAGAGATTTTCTTCTAACTAAATAAGATCATTTTATTTATTTAAAATGATGTTTTATTTTAATTAAATAAGATAAGATTACTTAATAAAAAGAAAGATTTTAATTAAATAAGATTTAAAAATAATAATTAAAAGAGAGATTTTCTTTTAATTAAATAAGATTGTTTTATTTATTTAAAAGGATATTTTATTTAATTAAATAAGATAAGATTATTTAATAAAAAGAAATATTTTAATTAAATAAGATAAAACTATTTAATTAAAAGAGAGATTTTTTTAATTAAATAAGATTATTTTATTTATTTAAAAGGATTGTTTCCTTTAATTAAATAAGATTATTTTATTTAAAAGGATATTTTTTTTTAATTAAATAAGATAAGATTATTTAATAAAAAGATATATTTTAATTAAATAAGATAAAACTATTTAATTAAAAGAGAGATTTTCTTTTAATTAAATTTAGAAAATATTGATATAATTAAATTAATTGCAATTTGATCAAAGAAAAGGATTTGAATTGATTCAATAAAATATTGTGATGCATTGATTCATGAAATTGATAAATTGATTTAGAAAATTGGTAAATTGAAGAATGGGGGTCCATAGTCTAGGCCACCATTTTAGGGTGCATACATTTGCCCCTTTTTTACTAATGTGTGATCATTTTGGGAACACATGTAGTCAAAGAATGTAGTTGAAGTGTGAGGTCGACTTGGGATCACAAAATATAACAGATGTGTGATCAATATAGGACCACATCAAGACAAAGAATTAAAAAAAATTATAACAATTTTGTCTTGACAAAGACAAGGTTGTCCTAGGAAGAACAAAGATTGATAAAACTGAATCAAGGATTGAAGTTTGATAGGTATTTCCCCTTATGTTCGAAATTGAAATGAAATAGAGTAGAAGCAACAAATTGATAAATTTGATCAAATCGAACTAAAAGATAAGGTTCTTGATGTGGGATGAAACATATGAGGATCATAGAAACGAGGTAGATCATCAAGCATGAAAGATTATGCCTCATAGTTGAATTAGAAGAAAATAAGTGGGGTGAAAGAAAATGGAAGATAGAAATTTGGAAGAGGTGGAGAGAAATGGAAAGAAGAAAGAGAATTTGCCTCAACAAAGAGAATGTCACAAAATCAATCAACTATTTAAGATAGAAAATTTTGATTGAGATCACAAAAGAAGATAAGAAAATGAAGATCAATCCATGACCACAGTTGATTAAAAGTCCACAAGAAAGATGAAAGAAAACCCTCTCAAACTCATAATGCAACCTAAAAATGAAGTCTAATAATGCAAGCTACATGAAAATGCAAAGGTGTACTTGTAATAGAGAAACTATAACATAGGATTTTTTGTTCATCATTCATTAGAGAATGTTAAGGAACCCATTCTCATCATTGGGCCATTATTAACAAACATCAAAAAATAATACAATCATCACTAGTCACAACTATGAAGATATGAATGTGATTTATATTGGATTGGAATGTGGAAAGATTCTAACATAATCATCAAAGACATAAAGGTCAAGATGACTCTGATGTTAGCATACCCAATTTAATGTAGCAAAACCATGCTCGAATCAAGGCATAAATGTTGGGATGACCATAAGAATGGTTGTGCAAAAATAGTCAAGGATGATGCCTCAATTCTCCTAAGTGTTTCAAGGGGACAACAAGAGACACTTTGGAGTTTCAAGACCACAACCACAAGTAAAAATTGGAGAAAAATATGCCACATACCCCAAGTCCTCTAGCTATGCATACTAGAGAGACTTATCAGACAAAAACACTCAATGAAAATCAATAACAGTCAGCACACAAAGAAAATATCATGATATAGTTTAAGCATTAAGTGTTTGTGTTTAAAAATCTAAGTGTTTTAACTGATACTGAGTTCCAAGGATAAGAATCAAATTCTTGCAAGTATGTAAGATTACATGACAAAATTGGGTAAGACCAAACCAATAAGTGTTGAAAAACACTCGATGTCAGGGGTTGTATTGAAAAATACAATTGGGGTGGTGTTGAAAAACATTGTTTGCGAGGTGTCCTAAAGACTAACGCATCCAAGAGACCAAAGTTAACACAGTTATGCCCCTTAGAAAAAGACAAAGACCAATTCCAAACCAAGGCAACAAGGACAAGGCATGATGGAGGAAGGCTAAGTGTTGAGGGCATACACTAAGAAATAGGGATCCAAAGGCCTCAAGTAGCACCCATTTCTAAGTTTTCACCACTTGGATCTTATTGCAATTTTTTCCTCTCTTTTTTTTTTTGAATATATAATTTTTTTGGAGATACATCAAAGTTCCTATTGTTATGTTTTCACTAAGATGATCATTTTTTCAAGACATTTTCCAATTTTTAGAATTTTTGACAATATATAATTTTTTGGGATTTTTTGAAGTATATCATTTTTTTGGATTTTTGAAATATGTCATTTTTAATGGATTTTTGAAATATATCATTTTTTTGAATTTTTTTAGGATCAATAAATATATAAAAAGAATGTCCCCAAACAAAATGGGCATCAAATTACCAAGCAAGATCACATCATGTAGTCCTAGTAGCTAGCAAGGTGGAGGACAAAAGAGATTAACAAGCTGGCAGAAGAGATGGTGACAAGAGAATGAAGGAGAATGAAAAGAAGAAATCATCAAGGGAAAACTCCTCAAGAGTACCCAAGCTAGGGAAAAATTTTCATGTAAAGCACATTTGGACAAGCAAATAAAGGCTAGCATAGGATAAGTCACGAAAGTGTAGTGCAATAGCAGGAAAGAATGCAGTCCAAAGGAGTAGAAATGTCAAGACACTTCGTAGCATTGTGTTTTACTCTTTTTTATTAGATGAAGACCAAATGGGAAAAGGATAGTGAAAGGATAGAATGAATGGAGGAAAACAGATATTAAGGATAAACATGAAAGGAATGAAAGCAAGATCATCGTAAAATAGCTCACAAGATAGCCAAATATTTGTATATAGGTCCACATTGTCAAGATCAAAGCCAGATGACAGAATGGATGAAAAATGTAGAAGAACTATGCATGATGCCTAATTCCAAGTTTTCATCATGGTACTTATCCCAGGTGCCACAAGGGAGTGGTTTTCACCATAGGAAGAATTTATTTTTCTTTAATTTTTCTACTAAGGTGCCTTGTTACCAGGCTTTCACCAAGGCACACTTTCAATTTTTTCTTTTTTTTTCTTCTTTTTTTTTGAATTTTTTTTGAAGAAGGCAAGATTTTTAGATAATGCTCCTTGAAAGGATAAACCATGATATGCCAAGGATTCAAAATGATATGCTCAAAGATGTTGATAGGGAAAGGAAGATGGAAGAGAAAAATGGAGGATAAGGTTTTATACAAAGCGAGTCAGGTTGGAAGATAGGAGGAATAGGAAAATGAGGAAAAAGGATAGAAGGTAGAAGGATAGTGAATGGAAGGATTGTGAAAGGGTACACGGAAAGGAAGGAAAGATCAACATCAGTACACACCTTGAAGGGTGATGAGAGGATGGAGGAAACATAAATGAAGGAATATGGTGAATGGATAGAAGAGGTTGTGGTTTAGGCACATGGAATGGAACAATACTTATGGAAGAAGATGAAGTGGAAGTCTTTGGAAGCTTGAATATAAACTTCACTTGTTGCTCAACATTAGGCTCTTTCAAGAGAGACTTTAGAACCCATATAGTTGTAGGATTTTCATTTCTTTTCGATGATTTAGAGAGAATGTCTTCAATGATGGATTTTAAAACCCATACTTTTTTTTTAGTTCTCTTCTTAGATATCTCTTTTAACTTTATGCCCCTATGTTGATTAGAGGAGACATAGTGATCTTCTTTTTTAGATGGATTCTTGTATTCCTTCTTTTTCTTGTATTGAACATTCAAGTTACTTCTTTAGCCTTTTAAGAGTCCTCTTGACATGGAGCCACTTCTAAGGATAAGGGATAATATGAGGTTTGCATGATAGTATCTTGAGGAGATAGTGAATGACTAGTTGAAGAGAGCATAGTAGGCATGGCATCACATGAAGGTTGAGCATCCTTAGTCTTAGTAGCATGAAAAAGGTTTGCAACCAAGTGTATATTATCTTGATTTTCTTTTAAAGGTAGCCCTTGAGGATAAACATAATTAGTGTGAAAAGCATTAGGCTCTTTTTTTGATGGAGGAATGTTGGATATCTTTGAACTTTTGGGAGTTGCATAAGTACTGGAAGAAGTGGAGGTATCAAGGAAACCATCGATAGAAATAGGTTCATCAACATGATCTTTCTCAAGAGAAGTATCCTCATCATATAAGTCTTTTGGAATTTCAACATCAATGATTTTGTCATCAATAAGATCTTGAATTATACATTTCAATGCAATACAATCTTTAGTTTTATGACCTTTTCTTGTATGGTAGCCATGATAGTGATCATCTCTCCACCATGAAGGTTTTACCTCAAGTTCATAAAGTGTAGAATATTTATATGGTAGAGTAATGATATTGTTTGCAACTAAGGTCTCAAGCACCATGTCATATGAAAATCTCAAAGGAGTAAAAGTTCTCTCAAAATTATATCTAGGACCATTTTTGTCATTCTCATCTTCGTCAAAGATAGGTCCATCATGAAATATTGGCATATGCTCAAAGGAGCTATTACTCACTTTCTCTCTCAAGAGGTCTTTGGATCTAGAATATGAACACAATTGATGTCTTGCAGTAGAAGATGTAGGCCTTAAAGAAGATGATTCATGTAATGATGTAATCTTCTCCTCTATAATTTTTCAAATTCAGATTGTATTTCCATTATGCACTTAGGGAGATAAAGGTAAGTAGGATCATTTGTCTCTTCTATTTCCAACAAGGATTGTCTCTTCAACTTGAGGAATCTAAATTGTTCTTCCTTTGTAGCTTGTTCATCTAGGAAGACTTTCTTTTCACACTCAATTTTCTTAAGTCTTTGGCAAGTTTGAACTAAGGGTAATTCGTTAAAAACAACTTGAGGTCACTTTCCTTGATCTACTTGATATCTTGTTGTAACCAACATAAAAGAAAAGGTACTAGTTGATAGGACAACCCTAAGAAATGTTAGTTCCAAACTAGGATAGTAAAAGCACTCACTTGTCCAAAAGAGAGATGATAAGAAAAAAAATTTACAATAGGCATAAACCAACATTGCCACAGAGGTGCCCACTACTTTGGATGAATCCCTAGCACATATGGATCAGGAGGATGATTTACCCAAATTATAATTAATTGAAATTTAATTTTGAATGGAAATGAATGGACAAGAGATTACTAAGACTCTCCAAGAATGTTATCAAAGAATCCAAAGGTTTATATTCTCAACAAGGATGGTTTCTAACGCACCGACTCCAAGAAAGGTCACTCATAAAATCAATGATTACTAATTCAAGAGGTCAATACACAACAATCTAAGGTGCAAACAAGCTTCCAATAGCAGGGTAAGTGACTTAATTTGACCCAGATCAACCAAGGAGGACTGCAAATGATAGAATAACAAATCGAGAGAGGTTTCAACTTGGGCACTTAGTTTTGTTGTGCATTTAATTGACCAACTAGATGCATCAATAGATTTTTATCATAAATCAAGCATGCAAGGCAACACTGAGGGAGTTCAAGAAAACATCTACAAGAAATGAACAAGGGACAAAGAAACCTTGCATATAAACAAGAATAATATCTTGGTATGAATCTAATCCCTAGAACCACTACTATGTATATTCTTAAAATATTTTCTAATCATGCACATAGTCCTAGAAAAAAAAATTTGGGCTACACTATGGTTCTTAGAAATGGTCAAATTTGCAACTCTTGCAATCTCAAGTGGGTGAAATTCGATCTCGATGCACCAGGGTTTTGACATATTCTGAGAATTTAATCAATTGAAGATACTAAGGAAATATGATAGGCCAAAAAAAGACTACACCCGTGGATATTTCTTCTACAAGAAGATTTATATAGCGGGTATTTCTACCATGGTGAAAGGGGTTATTGTCGCTTGAGGTTTCGTCCACATGGTTTACCCAATAAAGGGAGTGTCTGTTATGGTTAACCCTCTCTAATCAAGAAAGACTCACAAAATTGGACCACATGGGGACTTAATTCAGATTCAAGGGTTCCAAATTTCTGATGTGCCCAAAAGGGAACAGTGCATACTCCTCTAGCCTCTTCACCTCACCCAAACATAGCAAACAAATTTATTGATATGCTAATATGAAACCACTTCACTGAGGTTTGGAAAGATAACAAAAATCACTACCAATCTCAAGAGAGAAAGTACCAGCAAATGTTGAAGACAAACCAAGCGAGACAATGAAATAATATCAAATCCTTCCCTACCTACAAGGGGATCTATCATCATGAAGAGCTTTGCATGTAAGGCAAGCAAATGAATCCCACTCTCTCAAGATCACTACAAATAGTGTTCATAGGGCCTAATTACTATCTAAAACATGTATGTAAGAAAGCAAATCTAGGTCCAATTTTAGAGGACCAATCGAATGTGAATCATGAAATCATGTAAAACACTCAAGCCAAACACATGAGAGATTTAGTTGTAATTCCAAAGTCCAAATGTTATAGAGATGTATAAAAATACCTCAAATCCAAAATAATGTGTGTGTATCACTCCACTGATCTAACGAACGAAGCAAGCACTCCAAGCGAACAACAAACAAATCAATACAAGATAGATATGTCTTATGCAAACCCTAGGGTTAGATCTCAAAATTTGATTGTTAGAAGTATTAATAATCAACAAATAACCCAAATGAAAACTCACATCATGCATTGAACTATGTGAAAATTAAATACAAGTTAATCATTAAATGCTCTTTTTTAATTTTGATTTTTGACCTAGTCAACAAGATTGGACCTATATGCCATAAATGTGGACCTAAAACCCTAAATACAGAAAAGAGACCCCTATTAAAAAATAGAAACCTTTCCAAAAATGTCATATTTAAAAAAAAAATTCATTTGTGTCCTAGGGACCCATTCAAAACAAACCATTTTTTTGTAAATTGAGTGTCTGAGCCTTCAATGAGCTTTAAACTTAAAACAAAAGAAAACAACCCTATTTAGAATTCAAAGACCTTTCCAAAAATGTAAACTTTTCTAAGAAACTTGCTAATTCTCTCTAAAAATGATTTTTATAAAAAAAATAAAGAAAAAAATATAAAAAAACACAAATTAGCTCAGAAAATTTTGAATTTTTAACTGAAGCTTCTCTAATACTTCCCCAACTTACAAAAAAAATTAGACCAGAATACCAAGCCATTTGGGAGATGTGATCATATCTTTAAGATCTAGGGTTTTTTGTCTCCAAACAAATTTGCACAAGGGGATTAACTCCAAAAAATAGCCAAAATCAGCATGTAAAGGTGGGTTGCCCCACTGTGGTTGCAAAAAATGTGTGCTAAAATGTTGACACACTTCTATGAGTCATTATATCCAAGATTGCTCAAGAATGAGGTCTCAAATGGCGACTCATAGCTCTCTATTCATGGAGTGCAAGGGTTTGTAATGGAGGCCCTCAATTAAACCTAGTTTGTATCCATACAAGTACACCATAAAATGAGAGATTCAAAGATCAAAATATGCATGCAAATGAAGATACAAGCTAATCTAAATTATAACAATGCAAAATAGTGAAAGAAAGGAAATCTAATCTATGAAAGAAAATAAAAATGCAAGATTAATCTATGAAAGTAAATATGACTCTAAGTTGATATGAAAATGCAAGGATGAAGCATGATGATGGAAGTTGTGAATGCATAAAAGAAGACAAGAAGAGAGAAGTTGCAATGAAGCTCCAATGTTCAAAATTCTAGTACTCAAACTCCTTCTCCAAACCTGCAGCATAACAATACTATAGCAACTAACATCTATCCAAATGAGAATGAGAGGGCTCCTTATAAAGGAAACTATGGACGTGGGAGGCTTCTCACAAGAGCAATGTGGGATAAATCTCTAAAAAGGCAAATAAGAGGAAAAAGCCCACCACTTAGAGATATGTGCAAAAAAAAAAAAAATCTTTATAAGATTTTATTTGATTTATTTGATTTATTTCCTCTTTAAATCAAAAAGAGAGTTTGAAGTAGGGATTTATTATTTTAATTAAAAGAGGGATTTTTTTTAATTAAATAAGATAAGATTATTTAATTAAAAGAGAGATTTTAATTAAATAAGATAAAACTATTTAATTAAAAGAGAGATTTTCTTTTTATTAAATAAAATTATTTTATTTGTTAGGATGTTTTCTTTTAATTAAATAAGATAAGATTGGTGAATAAAAAGAATGATTTTAATTAAATAAGATAAAACTATTTAATTAAAAGAGAGATTTTCATTTAATTAAATAAGATTATTTTATTTATTTAAAAGGATATTTTATTTTAATTAAATAAGATAAGATTATTTAATAAAAAGAAAGATTTTAAATAGATAAGATAAAACTATTTAATTAAAAGAGAGATTTTCGTTTAATTAAATAAGATTATTTTATTTATTTAAAAGGATATTTTCTTTTAATTAAATAAGATAAGATTATTTAATAAAAAGAAAGATTTTAATTAAATAAGATAAAATTATTTAATTAAAAAGGAGATTTTCTTTTAATTAAATAAGTTTATTTTGTTTATTTAATTAAATAAGATAAAACTATTTAATTAGAAGAGAGATTTTTTTTTAATTAAATAAGATTATTTTATTTATTTAAAATGGATGTTTTCTTTTAATTAAATAAGATTATTGATGAAATGATCAAACATTAGGAAATATTGAAATAATTAAATTAATTGCAATTTGATCAAGGAAAATGACTTGAATTGATTGAATAAAATATTGTGATGCATTGATTCAGGAAATTGATAAATTGAAGAATGGGGCCCCATAGTCTAGGTGACCATTTTAGGGTGCATACAAATACTAAGGATATCTTGCTATAAATGACAACTCCAACTTATCTACTTCACCAAATTTCTAACACACACACACACATTGTTAGAGCAAAGGATTTATTTTATTTTATTTTAATAAAATACCTTTACTCATGTCTTAAGATTTCCCTTATGCACATGCATTCCCATTTAATAATTATATATTAATTATTAAGTGTCATTCACCTCTTAGGGTTTTCCTTTTAGATTTTAAGATCTCCTTCTATAAGGATTGATCAATTGTAAATTTCAATTCATTCTTTCAGTCTAATAATATATTCTTTCATATTTTCAGAGCCAAACATTGCCATCTCTTTGTCTTTTCTTCTCTATGATAGGTTCTTGCATGTAGGTGTTCTTTGAGTTTTGTGGATTTGTATTTCTCAAATCCTTCATGGTATCAGAGTCAGATTTGTTGTACCTTGTTCAATTTTTTGAAGAAAGATGGAATGAGGGTTTGTTCGTACAAATCTAGCTATTTTCAGGTATTTTTTATGAAACTAGGGGGTCTCTGAATTTCAGAGCACTTTGAGGCCAAACAACCCTCATAGTTGGATTTAGAGGACGTCAAAACTCCAGGACGTCAAAACTCCTATTTCTATATAAAATATGTCTATTTTGGCCAACATTGCATTCTGAGGAAAAAACTTTTTTGCCAACCAGGGTTGTACGACCCTTGGCACACAAAACAAGGTAGAATTTTTTTTTAAATCACAAAAGAAAAATTAAAATCATGATTAAAAAATTGTAGCTAGTATTAAAAATACCACTACAATTATCAAATTGTTTGTGGTTTGTCTTTAACCACCAGCAGTCATAGCTCCATCATTGCACCACCAACTAGACACCGTCGCCTGCGTCCACTACTAGCACTCATTAGCCTTACCACCATGCTTGCACTTCACCCGCACATTTGCCACAGGTGGCTATCCTACCTGAGCTCCACTCAGTCTACCAGCTTGCAATCATGTGGGGGGTTAGGGGCCTCTTTTTAGCCCCTTAGCAATTTTTTAAAGGGTTTTAATCTTTTTTTGCACTTCCAAAGGCCTTGCCAATTTTTTGGCTCTAACTTGAGTACACAGTATCATTTTTTGGAAAATGAAATATCATTGCAAAGTTGATTCCATTATTTTGAAGGTATTTTTTGGAATTTTTTTTTTAGTTTGGTACCTATTTTTTCGCTTGATGTCAAATGATTTTTTCTACCTTTTGGGGGCATAACTTGCTCATTTTAGCTCCATTTTTCGATAAAAAAAAAAAGCATCAAAAAGCTCTTCTCAAGCACTATCTAGATTTTCTATTATTTTCATTAGTTTTTTGAAAGGTACATATGATTCTCAAATTGAATCTTTTTTCTTTTTTCTTGTATACACATTCTTTTTGGCATTTGGGGTTTGATTTTTTTGCATTGTGGGGAGTGTTTTATATTATTAATTTTGTCATTTACATTAGTAAACTAGAACTACTCAAAAAAAATCACTTTCTAAAACAATGGCCAAGATCTCTTATTGTCTAAAACTTTTAAGCCTCATAACTATCACACATGGAAGTCCCTAATGGCATGGCTTCTCTGGTCAAAAGGGTTATGGTTTTGTTTAGACACAGTGCAGCCAATTTTATAGAGGCCTTTCAAGGTCATGCAACATAGGAACAAGATGGATGAGGTGATGGGGTTGATTATTTTATTGGTATCCAACAGTCTACAGTTTCATCTTGATGGGTGCAATACCCCTCTAGCTATGTGGACCAAGCTTGACAGCTTGTTTGGTACAATGAATGAGTTTGGGGCATTTTAGATTGAGGTAGAGCATACCTTTCTTGTACCGGATTCTTTTCCTTCTATTGAGAACTTTTTGATGAAGTTTAAACAATAAAGATCTTTATTGTAGGGTTGTGGGAAAATCAAGACTGACACTGAGTGCATTTACCTAATTATTTCTAAGCTTCATGGAAGCTTTCAAATTTTTGCTTCTACCTTCCATTCCACCATGGGTGCTTTGCGTACTATATTTACTATGTCATCCTTTGAGTTTTTTGTGATCGTTTGACTCTAGAGAAAGCTAAACTCTCTCAGTTAGATTTTGTCATAAGCTCACAGACTTATGCATTGGTAGCTCAGACATCTTATGGAAAGAAGGAGAAGAAATAGAAGTCACATCCTATAGAGTCTCAGATTGATTCTAGCCCTCACATTTCATTAGGCCCACCTCCTCCTAAGGGGGATAAATCAAATCTAGATAGACCAAAGTGTGCTTATTGTAATAAGCCAAATCATGATGATTCACATTGCTATGACAATAAGTTAGATAAATATGCCAAACATGTTTCAGATTTGACAGCTCGCTTTCATAAGAGCAACATTGATACTCCTACTTCTCACATATCAGTTTCATCATCATCATTACAGTTAGATGGTAAAGACATGGAAAGGGTCATGTACTATGTGCAACTACTACTCCACATTCTTCTAGATGGTTACTGGATTCAGGTGCTTCACTCTATATGGCATCTTCTCAAGATTGGTTCTCTTCTTTTGAGGCTTCTCCTACTCCACACATTTTGATGGGGAACAACACTATTAAGACTATATGTGGGAAAGGTTCTATTGACATTGATGATGGTACATTTTGTGATAAACTTTATGTTTCATCTTTGTCCTCTAACCTTCTCTCTATTTATCAGATTACACATAGTGGGACAGGAAAGACATTTGAGGTTGCACAAGATTCAATTCACATCAAAGATAGTGAGATAGGCAATATTGTTGCTACAGGGACTATTGATCATTCTTCCTACTTATACTCTTTCTCTCATTTTGTTCCACCATCTCCAATATCAGAGACTCACTCTCCATCATGAGAGACTACTGAGGTGAAGTCGAGTCATTTGAACTTATGTGTTGTTCCTGAGACTAGTGTTATGACTTCTACACCTCCACCTCATGTTCAAATGACATCTATTACACAGGATTACTCTTTAGTATTGCCTAACATTGTAGCTCCATTCATCAAGACACCTACTGCAGTTGTTGAGGATATATCATAAGACATACATCTCCTCTCAGATGACAGATTCAGCACACCTGATATCCCACCTCCATTGGAGATTCTCATGCATTCTCCTTTGAGCATCAACTAGGACTTCCAACTTCACCTTATATTCAGGGGTTTCATCCTCCTTGTTCAATGTCTTTATTTCTTTCAAATTGGATCCACATTGGTATGTTCGTCGACACAAAAGTCCTACCATTTTGTGGGGCTATGGATTTTTTATCCTCTATCATGGGGGTTTTCATTGTACTTATGGTTTTGAGAGAGTCTCTTGAGGCATATCATTTGTATTTTATATTTCTATCTCTTTTTGGACTAGGGTTTTTTCCCACTGGGTTTTCTTTATTTCTCTATTTCATAGAGATTTGGTTCTGATTGGGTACCTCATCAGGCCTTTTTTTCAAGACCCAAGTTTGCTTTCAGCTTTGTAGTTTCCTTATTTTTTCATGCATTGTTTATAGTTGCAATGTTGTTCATCTTAAGCTGGGTGTTAGAGTAAAGGATTAATTTCATTTCATTTAATTAAATTATCTTTACTCCTTCTTAAGATTTCCCTTTATCCACATATATTCTCATTTAATAATTAAGTATTAATTATTAAATGTCATTTACCTCTTAGAGTTTCCATTTTAGGTTCTACGATCTCCTCCTATACAGATTGATCAATTGTAAATTTCAATTGATTCTTTATCTGATAATATATTCTTTCATATTTTCAGAACTAAACCCTTGTCTTTTCTTTGTCTTTTCTTCTCTATGATAGGTTCTTGCATGAAGGAGTTCTTTGACTTTTGTGGATTTCTATTTCTCAAATCTTTCACGCGCGTGCACACGCACACACACACACACACACACACACACACACACACACACACACACACACACACACACACACACACACACACACACACACATGTATGTATATATATATCTACACATATATCTACATATGTGCATATGTGTGTGTGTAGGTTTTATGATCTCCTTCTATAAGGATTGATCAATTGTAAATTTCAATTCATTATTTCAGTCTGATAATATATTCTTTCATATTTTCAAAATCAAACCCTTGCCTTCTCTTTGTCTGTTTTCTCTATGATAGGTTCTTATATGAATGAGTTCTTTGAGTTTGTGAATTTGTATTTCTCAAATCTTTCATGTGTGTGTGCGTGTGTGTTTATTTATTTATTTATGCATATATTTACAATTTAACTTTTAAATTTGAATTGAAAATACATGAATAAAATTCAAAATAATAGTATGGGGGTGACATGAAAGTGACTGAGAGCTATATATATACATATATCATAACAATGCTCATTATACAATAATTTCTTATAATGAATTTTAAAATATTATATTCAATTAAATATTTGATAGATATAAATATTTAATTTAGATACATGTAATTAATATGTATATAATTAAATAATTCAATATAGAAAAATAATTAATTAATTAAGAAAAATAAATCCTGAACTAAATGTTTTAAATGAAATAAATGTATTTTCTTATACTAGTAAATAATTCATAGAAATGTAAACACGACTATCTAATTTCTTTAGAAGTTGTCCCCATTTGGTTATTTGAAGTTCAAGATAACTAAAATGCAAGTTATCTAATAACTAAATAGTGATTAGCTACTAAATAGATTCAATATTTAATAATAATAAATCTAGAAATCACACACACACACACACATAGATACATACATATACATATACATATATACACACATATAAATGTGGGTGTGTGTGTGTGTGTGTGTGTGTATTCTTATTTAAAATTAAGGCTTTGACACCATAAGGGATGAGGTTAGGATCGTGCCCTAGGTAATTTTGATGGCATGGATGCCCATCAGTCCTTGGGTTTAAGTCTAAGAGCTTTCAGGCACAAGTGGACCCAAATCAGGTTCCTAAATCATTTCAATAGTGGCCTATGATGTTTTAAATCATTTCAATAGTGGCCTATGATGTTTGATAGCTCACAAGCCTCATGCCTCATTGGGTTGCCTCGCAAGTCTAAACCCTACATAAAAAAAATTAATTAAAAAAAAATCAGATATGTTGTGTAGTTTGCACTTTGTTTAGTATTTGTTTTGCTTAGATAGTCATACTAATTTCTATTCAATTGGATTGAATAAATAACCCCTTTTTCTTTTAATGGATTAAGGTAAAAATAGGTTTTACAAGGACCCGAAACCCAGTAAGTAGTAGACTACATAATAATAACAATGAAGTCCAAAAGTTGAACTAAGCTAGAAAATAGATGAACCTTCATAATATCCACCAAACCAGCAAAAAAATAAAAGACCAATGACCAGAACTTGACAAAAAACCAAAAACCACCAAGACGAGATAGACATCAAAACTAAACTAGCTCCTTAAGAGCATTAGCAACCTAAACCTTTGTTACCTCAAGATCCTCTTCAATGTTCTTCAATGCAAAGGTCACCTTCTTCCTATTTGCTCTACTCCTTGTCCTTTTTCCCTAGACCGTCAGCATCCTCATCCTATGGGTCTGTAGACGCTTAAAGTTGTCCCAAATGCTATATTAATTTATGTAATATTTCCTTTTACATTATAATTGATTATTTCTTAATTAATTATATTTGGCAGATTCTTCTTCTTATTTAATTAAATACATTCACTTCCCTAATGTATTTAAATTTAATTTAAATACATCCCCTCTAATGTATTAAATTTATTTAATGTATAGTGCTCCATAAATCTCCTTTTAAATAAATCTCAATTTATTTAATTCCCTCCACTTTATTAAATTCTTTAATCCTGAGAGTAGGTTAAAATCCTATTTAATTTAATCATAATCCCATCCTAAAACCTAGTCTACACCCATCACTCTCATCCTTCTAAGCCTACCCATTTGTTAATCCCACTTAATTAATCCTAAACAAATTTCTAAACACCTTTTAGTCTGTAAGTGATTGCTCACACATGTGTGAGCAACTCAAGATCCAAGAAAGCCTCCATTTTATTAATTTATTCAAAAGTCTGTTACACTCTTTCACACTTGTCCCCCTTTCCTTTCTCCAAGGTTGTTCACACATGTGTGACCAAACCTTGAGCCATCTCTTTCACCAAAAAGGCTTAATTTGACTTTTGCATAGCTTGTCCCCTTAGCCCATGTGTCTCCCTTGTGGCACTTATGTGGATGTCACATAGATGTCACCCCCTCAAGGCCTCTCTCAAGCCTATAAATAGAGCCCTTTGTCTCAAGCATTATCCACCTTCCTCATTTGCATTATTATCATGCTAGTGTAATTCTAGAGCTCTTTAGTAATTTTATGCATTTTTGCTAACCTTTGATAGTTGCTAGTTTCATTTTGTTGCATGATTAACTTAGTTTATTTTCTTGTAGCCATATTCACCATTGTTGAATGCTTTGAGCATAGTTGTATCCATAACCATTATTTGAAGCATTCTCTTCATATCTAGTTAGCTTCATACATCTTGCATGTCATTTCAAATCATTTTGGGATTCAAATAGTTGTGTTTGGGAGAGTACATCCACACCCTTCACTATTGAGTACACCAACAAGGTCACTTATGGGCACCCTTGTTGAGCTGCTTTGAGGTTGCATGAGGATTCTAATTTTTCAGTTGTATATTTTTAAAACTCAATTAGAATAGTTTTAATTTGATCTTATTTGAATCATTTTTATACATGTACAACTAACTTTGCTTGTTTACGTGTGCTTCCGACAGGTTAGGTTTTCTTGCATACAAGGTCATTTTCCTTGTTGCTCAAATCCACATTAAGCTCAATGCCCTTGAAGTTCATCTTGATTTTGCCAATCATAAGCTTCTAGATGGAGGTGTAGATTCTACTATCACTATCCTAGATAAGATAAGATAAGATAATATTATTAATGTCCAACAAAAGACCAGAATGAGGGTCTATGGAACTAGAAAATGGCAGATAAACAGAGCACCAAATGGTGACCACAAAATAAAAAATACAACAAATGAAGAAGAAGAAGAAAGCAGGAGACATCATGGAAAAGATTAGGTATTTTTCCTCATAGGAAAAAATTCCAACAGCAATTGATCAGTGCGGCTACCAGAGGCCCTATGATGAAGCTGAGTGCTATGAGAGATGTGTCGCTAGCGAAGAGGTCCCATGTGGGATCTCACAGATCTGGAATGGCCCATATTAGGGAGACTGTACGGCTGCTTCACACCCCGAATAGGAATTAAGGGCAAGAAGAAGATTGTAATAAGCTATGTATGGGCCCGACTCCTAGAAAATGAAAGCTACAAAGTATGATCACAAAGCTGCAAGGACTCGCGGAGATAAAGTGCAATGCAATGCTAATCGATGTACTTGAAAATATCTTAGAGGGATCTGTAATCTCTAAACAGATAGCAAAATCTCCCTCTAATCGCATAGTATATGGGACATCTAAAAATAAAATGAGTCTCAGATTCTGCCTCAGCTAAGGTACAAAGTGTGCACACTTGATCCTCTCTAGCAATATGGTGATTGACTTGGATCCAAAGTTTGTGCAAGCCCGCCTTGAAGGAGCCAAGGGAGATATGTAGGGCGTGTGTCTAGTATTTGTGTAAGTACTTAGGGTGAACAATAATTCCATCTCGAATATCTAAGAAGTGCTCAGTGTAGAAAGCCATCCTTGAACGTAGTCCCCTTAGAGGATCCACCCAGGTTCGTATGATATACTGCATGTAGATGTCAAGTCTGGCATGCCCATTCAACTCCTATTGAGAGGGGAGTAGACGAGTAGGAGCGTCTAATGAGAACTAGTATGGAGGGAGATGGTCGATGTCAATCCCAACTAAACTCAGCAGGATAGTATCCCAAGCATACCAACAGTGGACTCTAGTAGTTGGATCGGAGTCTACAATAGCAACTAAGGAGTAGTAGGCTAAGTAAGGGTATTTGTGTTGGCCTTCAACCAAGTCTGCAAAACCATGAAGATGGTGGAGAAACTAGATCAGGTCAAAAATGGTTGCAAGCTTGAATGGGTGAGCTCCAAACTTAGCCAAACTAATATTGTGGGGGGTAGATCTATGACATTTGACAATCCGATGGAGAAGTAGAGTCTGGGTATGCTTGATCATGGCCCAATCTGAGTCTAAAAGGGAATGACCCCAAACTACTGCACCATAGAGCATTGTGGGTCTTACTAAGGAATCCAAGAGGGATAGCTTAGATGATGTGTCCTGAAAGAGGTGTCTGAAGCACTATCTCTTGAGCATGGCAAGGGAACCCAACCCTTTACTTGTCTGAGGCTGAATGGTTGATCTCAAGCTGAAACAAGATCTAGAAAACTTAACCCCAAGGTATGTGTAAGATGATATAATCTCAACTTCTTGACCCTAGAAGCGAAAATGGAGATGTGAGGTCTTCAAATTGTTGAAGACCATAACACGAGTCTTCTTAAAATTCACAACCAGCTATCTCATGTCACAAAAGGATGCAAGTCTATCTAAAATCCTTTGAAACCCCTTAGGAGAAGAAGCAAGAAGAACCACATCATCAGCAAAGAGAAGGATGGAGATCAATACCTGGTGTAGATGATAACCATCACCTGGAAGCAAGGAGTCATTGAGAAAAGCCTCAAGCTCATCAATGTAGATCTTGAACAAGGTGGGCGAAAGAGGGCAACCCTACTTCACCCCAATGGTGCTTTGGATAGGGTTGGGGAAGTCCTCTATGGTCCTAACTCTACCAATCACTATCTCATATGACCTCATGATAGTCGTCAATAAGATCTCAAAAATACCAATATCTCTTAGTCTCTAAAAAAAGGCCGCTCTAGGGATGGAATCAAAAGCCTTACAAAAATCCACAAAAAAGTAGTAGACTTTCTTTGAGTGGTTTCAAGCCTCCTCAATAATAGTTCGTAGTGTAAAGATATGATCCATGGTCTGGTAGTTTTCCCTGAATCCTGCTTGACCCTTAGCCCTACAATTCCTCCTGTTGAGCTCACTAGATAAAATAGTATTCAATGTTGTAGCATAAAGTTTGGAAAATGTATTCCCAATCATGATGGTTCTATAGTTTCCAAGATTAGAGGTCAGCTCGGACTTATGGATCGGGTGAATAACATGTCTCGACCAAGAGTCTGGAAAACCAAAACAAATCACTCTATTAAAGAGTGTAGAGAGAGAGGGCCCAGGGTCGTGGTGCCGAGCTTGAAGAGCTCAGCCTAAAAACCCTCCTCATCAGCCACCCTATTGCATCTCATAAGTCTGATGGCCTCATAAATGTTGGAGGTGGAGAATAAGTGACAATGGAGGAGTGAGCTGGCGAGGGGAGCGAGTTGACTCGGGATATCATACAATGTGCAGACATGAGAGGCAAGGAGGTAAAGGTTAGGGGTGGACTGGGGTTGGTTACGTCAAGGGAACATGATGCACCAAAACAACTTGGGATACTGAATAAGCATGCCACAGAGGGATCTACCCTATGAAGCAATAAATAATCTCTTCTTATGGCGAAGAAAGCGTTTGTAGGAGAGTCATAAATTGGTGAAAGTGGGGGAATGAGTATCAAAAGCCAAGCATAAAGAGTGGTGGAAGGTTTTATAGGCCTCATCAAACCATTGGTTCATTGGACAAGTATTTTGTCGAACGGATCTGGGAGTGCTGGGAATGGAGTAGTGAGAGATAGAGAGGAGAGTTGACTCCCAAATTGTGGTAGCTAGTGATGAAACATGGTAGACACCTAATTGTGATCCATGAAGTTAGTAGGGCAAAGGAATCTTCTCACATGGAAAATGACAAGGTCTTGATCACTATCCTCAAAATCTCCTTCGATTGGCTTGGAACAAGCTCATCCCTTCTTTTCCTCATCTCCATTTCCTTCTGCAAGTCTTTATCCAACCTATCCTCATGTTTTTATAGACATGATTTCATTGTAGACCTAGTTATCAATGGCAATAGTAAGCTCATATTTCTCCTTAACTTTCGTGATAGTGTTCCTAAATCAAAGTCCCTAGAACCCTTAGCATCATTAACTGGAGGCACCTTCTCAGATTTAAACACAAAGTACCCAACAATATTCATGACATGAGTTTCCTACCTATTATTTTAATTAGTTAATTCTATAAATATTAATTAAATTTATTTGAAACCGATATTTATATCTATCAAATATTTAGTAAAATATAGTATTTTACATTAATTATAATATATCGTTAAATATCATATGAATATCATAACAAAATATATTTATTCATTTTAAGTTCAATTACTTTTTTAAAAAAATTATAAATGTTAAATTTTAATTATGTCTTATTATATTTTTATTTAAAATCAAATATATTCAATTAAACAAATATATAAAATAGATAATATTAAAATACTATATTATATTTAATTTAGTTAGATATTGTAATTAGCATACTATGATAAAATTGATATATTAAATTATAATATTTTTTATTTAAGGTAAAAATAGGGTTTGAAGGGGCCTTCAAACCGTGTACATCACTCAAAAGTTGTCATTGAATAACATTACATGTTGACCAACCTAAAGTAGATTAGCCAAAGAATGTCAAGGATAGCTATATTCAAGACCAATAGTATAAAGACAGCAAACAAAACCATTAAGTTCAAACTGTCTAGGAGGGATAAGCAAATCTCATAACCAAGACATAGGCAGAGAATAAATAATCATTAAGCCCAAACTATCTAGGAGGTTTACTAAAAGGAACCCACAACCTATGAAACAACACTAGATTTTTCCTTTACCTCCTTTCTCTTGGGAGTGTAGAGTCATATCAAAGTGAGGAGGGGACTTCATAGAATGCTTTCCAATAATAGGGATCTACCCCTCCTTAGCCATTGTCACTTTATTCTGCCAAGAATGTGAGTCTCGAGACAAAACTCCAGAACACAATGGAGAACCAAAACAAGGTTTAGAAGCCAAGACTAGACCAACACTAGAAGTCTTCCCCAAAAAAGCCTTATATATTTGTTGTTGGACACTTCTAGTAGCACAAGCCTCAACAACATCATTATGGACAAAGCCAGCTATTGGAATGTTAAGGAAAGGTAAGGTGTCGGGGGGTGGTGAATCAACACCTTTAGCACTTTTATCCCTCAAAATATTTTCATCCTTTGAACATTATCATATGCTTTGCATCTATAACCAAAATAACTTAATGCTTGAAATGAAGTAACCAAATCAAATAACAATAACATTAATCACTTCCCATGAATTCATCAACACATTTGACATAGAGATTTTGTTACGCAAAACCCTTGTTTAGAGGGAAAACTGCAGTGGGGATGGCACCCAAGAATCTTCAATACTGCAATATAAAGATTGCTCAATTAGAGCATACAATGTCACTTTTGGTGACTTACCCTGTTATGATTAATTTTATCCTGTTAGGAATAATATAAAGACATGTTAAAGTCTACCTTGTTAATGGATTTTAACAACACTCTTTAAGTGTGCACTTAGTCTGGAGATCTTACAATAAGACTATTAAGTCCAACTCTATTAGGAGATTTTTTGCTACAATAATAATAAAGTAGCATTAAAGTGATATGACAATATGAAACTTACTTACTTTGTTCAAATATAATCTTCTTTGTACTAATATATCACCACCTTGTGACGAATTTCACCCAATCTACCCTTGCTCACTGCTTAGTTGCTCTGTTCTGTAATAGCATAGCCATATATTCAAACTGTCGATTCTCCAACTCTTTTAGTTTGTTCTCAATCCCTCTTTATATAGAAATTTTTTTGCTTCCATCATACACAACCTAGTTAGGGTTTGGAAACTTCTAGAAAACATAATCAAATAAATCAACGATTCTTATTCATCCTTATCATCAAGAACATTATGCTTCTTTTTATTGGCTTGCACTCTTTCATTGGGATCCATAAAATCACACATTAATTCCAATAAATATTACTTAGCCTTTGTCTTGATCTTGGTAAATCGTTTCCTAGCTCAGTAGGATTCAACTACATGAAATTATGTGCATTTACAAACTTGGATATGTATATTGTGTCATTCGGTGAATACAAATACAATTGTTTGGTAATATGTTGTCCCTCGGTAATATAGATGCATGGTCATTATTGTACTTGGTTATCATATTGCTCGGTTAAAATTGCACTTAATACTCATTTTTCTTGATAACTTAAACTTCATTCGGTGTCCATATATATTTGTTGTTGGGGTTCACCAACCTCTCTATCTTGCATCAACTAGCCTTGTTCTTCACCATAGGTTTGCTCTAATGACAACACTCAAATCCATACAGGAGCAACACTAGCAACATCAATATTTCTTTGATCAACTACAATAAATCTAGACTTAACCACCATCGATTCCTTAAGTGCTTGACCAACAGGACCCTCTGAGTGCAAAGCCAACATTTTTGAACCAATGACAATCTCCACCTTTTCCAATATAGAATCAACAGAGAGCAATTCATCCCCTTCCCAGGCAGCCATCGCCTGAGCAATTCTAGTGGAACCCTATATTACATTTGTTGTATTCACTTCCTCATGAGAGGATTTTTTAGTAACCATATAGGATTTTTTAAGGCAAAGAGGAAGCTTTTCCCTCTCTCTGCCAAGATTTATCTTGATGAGGATCTTACTAGATCACAAGTGATAGAACTTAAGCAGGCTCGGGTTCTTGTTATGGTTGCCCGGCAGGAGGGTAAGTGGGTAGTGATCAGAAACCTCAAGGCAATGATTTGAGACACTTTTCCTGGAGGTTGGGAGTTGAAGTCAGCCTCTAAGGTTAATTGATGTGCATAGTCTGTACAACTTCACCACACACGCATATCCTCACTCCCTCACTCCCTCGCTCTCTCTCTCTCTTTCTTCTTCGTCTGTTGCTTGACTTTGTTCTTGTTCTTTCGCGAATACTATTTGGTGTTCTTTTATTGACACCATTTGGTGTTCCATCTAGGGCTATCTTATTGGTTGTAAGCTTCCAATCCCATAGACCCGCATTGTGGTCTCTCGTCGGACATTAATATACTTATCTTATCTGACAAAGCTCCCTTCAACCATGAAGAGGGCATCTTAGATTTGACTTTGGTCGAGTCACATTTGGCAGCCACATGACCTATTTTGAAGCTTTTCTACATCTATAAGGAATACCTTCATAATCAAAAGTTTGAATCCATGATCCCATTGGAGAAAAAAGTTTAATCTCTGTTGGTAATCCATTTGAAGCATTAATGTCTACAAGAATCCCAACATAGGTGGAGTGAAACATAAAAAAAGATGCAGAATGTACAATAAAAAAAATCTCCTAAAGCTTCTATCACTTCCTCAAGAACAGAATCCAACCAAAGATATAGGAGAAGGTTTGGAAGATGAACCCATATAAGCACCTTACAAAATGATTCATAAGTCAGATTAAAATCCTGATGCCAAGGTTTAATCATAAAGGGAAAATGATTTTTCCAAGTTTAAAAGTAGTCACAAAGTATGACCCTCTTGTCCCCAAGGTTATCAAATATAGCAATAAAGAGGGAACACAAACCTCAATGGAGGTTGTGATCTACACATAGATTGCCATTAGCCATAGGGAAGATATGCATTGCATTAGAAATATGTGGTTCCTAGTGCTTTGTAATCCAAGCATGTAGCCTCGAGAGAGTGGACCAAAAAGCCCTAAACCTGCAAATACCATTCCCCATAAAAGCCTCTATCTCTTGCTTTATCTCTAAAATTGTATACTCATCAAGGTCCACCATAATAGAAGGGAAAACAAGAAATGGTTTAGATCCAACCTTGCTACCAACATCCTTTAGACCACCACCACTGATTTGAGCATAAGAAGAACCAGAGGAGCCAAGACCCTTCCCTCTAGCACCACCCATAGGGACACCAAAGGTTACCACTGGAATCTTAAGAATGAACAAAGTCGAGGGGGACCAAAGAAGAGCCCAACATAGCGTCACTGGGCGTCGAGCACATGTCCAAGCACAAACTTAACTAAGATTACTATATGTAAACCCCCTACAAAAGATGCTCTATCCCTACCCAAAGTGGGTGCAGAGCCACTAATGCAATCAAGCACAACAAACATAGCGGGCATAGCTAGATCCATAGCCAACCCACCTCCATAACTCACCAATTCTAAAGCCTTCATCATTTTAACCCTAGCACACACAAGAACCATCTCACTTACAGATTATTTACCAAAGTTTAGTGAGAAACAATCTCCAAACAAAGCACGTTGTTTATAAGGAAATCTTATATTAAGTTATAATGTTATTAATTATATTAGTGTCTAAATTTAATTTTTTACATCTATCAAGAATAATTTATTGACCAAAAATATAGACATATATAATTAATAATATTATATGTCAACTAATTATAACTAAAATAAATCAAAATACTCAAAATACAAATAATTATATACTAATAAATTTTAATTTTTGTGAACTTTAAAAAATAATCAAATTTAATAATAATGTGATGAAAAATAAATTAAAGAACAAGAAACAAGAATAAAAGTAATATAATAATAAATAATTGTATTTGAAAAAAGAAACTATTTCTTATTGATATTAATTAGACAGAAATCGGAACTGAGTAGCGAAATATTTTTATTTGATGAGGAATGCGAGCTGAGCGACAAAGGCAAACTGAGCAGCGAATATTGGCAACTTGAGCAGCGTATTCCCTTATTGTCCTTGGCAGTGCTATGTTATTATTTTTTTAGGCGAAGGAGCGACATATTATTATTTTCAGCTCTAATTTTGGACAAATCAGTGATAAAACTTTTGCTCTTGAGTCTCTGGGGATCTAAGATTGCAATTTTGATCAAACATTGTGAATTTGGAGGTGATGAGCAGATTTGAACTGCAAATTAATTAGACAGCATGATTGAAAACTAGGGTTTTTTAATTTTGTGCGAAGCTTTCTGATCAGATCTGCTCCTTTCGATCCGCTTTTGATTTCCGATCGGGTCTGCGCCTAGGGCTTTGTCAATGTGGCGACCTCTGGCAATGCCAATACTGATGGCGTATCCCTTTCTACATCTAGCATGAAAGTCTTTAATATGGCTAAGGTGAATGGTAATGGCAAGACTGTCGAGCAAGCATCAGGTATTACATTTTCGACAGCGACTAAATCTGCTCTAGGTAATGGCATTAGTAACCCAGTCTCCCATAGCAGAGATCGAACTAAGTTTTTTTCTGAGGCTGTGGGTCGATCATCGGTCATTAATGATAGGGCAAGGTTTGAGTTTGCAAGCATGGGTAACAATGATGTCTCTGACTCTGGTAAGACCCCTTTGGCTTCTCTGTCTCCTTTTGCCATTGTTCCTAATCCTGAAATGTTGGATGAAATTGTTAAGGAAAAAAGTAGATTAAGAGATACTGCGATTTTTTTCTCAGCTGTTGAAATTGATAAATGTCCACCAAGGAAATGTATGGATGACTGGTTCCATCATTACTGGAATAACAAACTTGGGTTGCATATTTCTTTCTGTAGGCAAATACAAAAGGGTCTATATGTGATTTTATTTGTGAATCATGATGCTCAAATAAAGGTTCTTAAAAAACAATATTGGAATGTGGGTTCAACATCTTTTAGGGCTATTGCTTGGTCACCAGAGGCCGTCCATGAGGAGGTTCTCGCACTTTCAGCTCCGAGATGGATTCTGGTTAAAAATATTCCCCCTTTTTTTGTGGCACTTTTTGCCGCATTTGCTTGAGCCCATTGGTAAAATTATTCGAATGGATGAAACTGTGAGACTTGTCCCGCATATGGATGCTAGAATTCTTATCTCTCTCTTGCCTAGTAAGGACCTTCCTACCGATATTTCAATTAATACCGATATTTCAATTAACATCATTAATGATGTGTATATCTGTCCTATAGACGTTTTGGGGGGGTTGAATGCCTGTTTTCTCTGCCGCAAAGAAGGCCACCTCCGTAAGGATTGTCCGATCATTAGGAAAAAGCCTAATCCCTCCAATGATTCAGCTAATAATATGGTTAATCCTCCCGTCACCAGTAATCCTCCCCTTGACGATGCTCTTTGTCATTCAACCCCTGCTTCTTCTTCATCCCCATCGCCTCCCACCGTAAACCCTAACCCCTCTAATGTTTCGATTAGTGTTGTTCCTAGCATTGTTCGGCCTGAGAATGTTCCAACTAAAATTGTGCCTAACCCTCTCTCTGCTATTACTGTTCAGCCTGAGAATATTTTGTTTGATAACACTCCTACTTCTAGAGGTCTTCAAATGCTCCCCAATCTTGTTTTAGCTATTGATCTTAACATAGATGATGATTTTACTATTGTTTTAGATAGGAAAAAAAGAAGAAGGGGAAATAGTGTCTTCATGCCTAAAAATTCTCGCCCCAATAACTCTAATAATCATCATATTAAATTGTTAACTGGTCTTGCTTTGACTAACGCGAATACTATCAGTCAACATGTTGATATCAATTGTAAGCCCCAAACTAGTGAGCCCTCTCGAAAATTCCCTCAAAAAATCTTCCAAGAGATTGGGGAGGATTATGAATTTGAAATTATTCCGGCTTCCCCCATTCCCCCGAAGTCTAACAATGGGCAGTGCATGGATGTGGATTCTCTAGCGGATATCGAAGATGATGTTAACACCTACTCTTCTACTGTCAGGCGAAGAGGAAGACCACCTGGTTCAAAAAATAAGCCATCTATGCCTCAACCAGGGGAATCTTCAAATAATTTTTTGGCCCTTGCTGATCAAGAGGGTATTGCGTGCTCCACCTCTAACATTTTGTCTCAATTAATTGCCTATCTTGGAATGTGAGGGGTCTAGAGTCCCCGGATAGAAAATTTGTTATCAAGTGATTGTTAAATTCTCTGCATTCTATAGATTTCTTTATGATGCAGGAAGTTAAGTCTGTGGGATTCACTTTGGATTCCAATCTCAATTTTATTTGGAAAGATGCTATTAAGTTTTGCACTAACCATGAAAGAGGTAAAGGAGGAATTGCCCTACTTATTAGTAATAAATGGGAAAAGCATTTTACTAATAATGGGTGTTCTCCCTGTCAGAGAGCAGTATGGGTTACTTTACAGTTTGATGACAAGACCTTCGGGGTTCGTGCTACTTATGCTTCAAATGACCCTAAGGAAAGAATTGAGCTATGGAAATGGCTTATAGATCTCCCAGATTTTCCTTGGCTCTTCGGTGGAGATTTCAACATGATTGAATCTCAGGATGATAAGTCAGGGGGCATTCCCTTTCATTGGAAGGATAATGAAAAAATTTATTGGAATAGATTTTTAAACTCTAACTATCTTTTTGATCCTATTGTTGGTAACAAGGAAACCAACCCTGGACTATGACACACCTGGTGCAACTTTCAGCAGGGCAATGCTAGGATTTATTCCAGGCTTGACAGATTTTATGCCAATAAGTATTTTTTCTCTTTTCCTCCTGACATCTCTGGATTTATTGTTCGATTTATTGCCACCACTCTGTCTGACCATCACCCTATTTTGACTAAGGTTAATTTTAACAATAGTCCCCTTCAACACAAGTCTAGAAGCAGTAAATTCATCTTAAACACCAACCTCCTCATCGATGAGGATGTCCTTGCTGCTATGCAGATTATTAGAGGATTAAATAAAATTAATCTTCAGAACCTATCCCATATTGATAGATGGAATACTAACCTCTCCTCCTGGAGGATCTTTTTGCAAACCATTGGGCAAAAAAAAGCTAAGGACTATAGGTTCGTTGAAAAACATTTATCTTCTGATCTGCAAGTTGCCGAGGAGAACATTCAAAATGACTCTTCCAATATGGATCTTCTTTCCAAGGTTATGGCTACCAAAGATGCTCTTAGGAAGCATCAGCGTGTTAGAATTTGGGGAGCCAGGATCAGGTCTAGATCCCACTAGCTCCAATTTGGGGATAGGGGATCGAAATTCTTTTTCAACCTTCTTAAGCATAAACGTATTAAAGAGTCTATTGATAGACTTTCGATTGATAACCACGACATCTCCAACCCTGAGTCTATTATTCAGGCCTTTGCTAATTATTATGAAACTCTTTTTGCTTCAGAAGACTCTCTTGAGGCTGAGTCGATTAGAGTTCATTGTAGGAAGCTTATTCCTAAAAAGCTTGATCCTAATGATATTGCTATTCTTGCTAATAATATTTCTGTTGAGGAGATTGAAGGTTCTATTAAGGCCCTTAATAATGATAGAGCGCCGGGCCCTGATGGTGTCCCAGTTGAATTCTATAAGTCCAACATCGGATGGATATGTAAGGATCTCTTTGATCTTTATTCTGAAGCCTTGAATAAAGGTACCCTGGGTCAGGATATCAATAGAGGGATTATTAAACTTCTCCCAAAAGAAGGGGATAAAACCTTTATTAAGAATTGGAGGCCTATTAACCTTCTTAATGTTTCCTACAAGATCTTGGCAAAAATTATGGCTCTTAGGCTAGTTAATATTCTTCCTAAATTTGTTAATTCTACCCAAACTGGTTTTATCAAGGGTAGATATATTCTTGAGAATCTCATAACTAGCTGGGAAGCCATGGATTGGTCTAGATGCTCTCATCAAAACTCTGCCATGCTCCTTTTGGATTTTGAGAAGGCCTATGACAGGATTGAATGGAGATTTATCCTTATGATGCTGGATGCTTTTGGTTTTCCTCCTTTCTTTTGTAACACTGTGGCTATGCTTCTTAATGATGCTTCTGCTTAGGTTGAGGTCAATGGTATTCTTTCTGCTCCTTTTTCTCTTGGGAGATCCATTAGGCAAGGGTGCCCTCTGGCACCCGCCCTCTTTGTCATAGCTTCGGAAACTCTTTATTATATCCTCAGAGATAATTCCTTATCTCCGAAGGTCAGAGTTATTTATCTGCCTAATAATGAAGAGCTCACCAATTGTCAATTTGCGGATGATACCGCTTTATTCCTTGAACTTTCAAAAAATAATTTCAAGAACATGCAAGTTAAACTCAATCTTTTTTGTTCTATTTCTGGGGCTAAGATATCTCAAGCTAAATCAATTTGTTTAGGTTGGGATGAGCGGCCCCCGGACTGGTTTCTCCAATACAATTTTAAATGGGGTGGTCCTAATAGGATCACTAGATATCTTGGCATCCCTTTCTCGGTGGAGCCTGACCTCAAAGACATGTGGTCTTGGGTGAAAGAGAAGATTGATAAAAAGCTGAACAAATGGCATAACAGGGTGTTATCTTTGGCAGGCAGAATTCAGGTTTGCCAAAAGATATTGTCCTCATACACCATATATTATTCTTCTGCTTGGTGTTTTAATAACTATCAGATTTCTGAAATCCAGAAGTCCATCAGACAATTCCTTTGGTCTGATGGCAAAGGGAATAGAAAGATCCATTCTGTTAAGTGGGCTTGGTGCCACACTGACAAAACCCTTGGGCGACTTGGGCTGAAGGATTTAAGAACTCAGGGTATAGCCTTGTCTGCCAAATGGATTTTTCAGTCCATGGAGGGTGATTCTCCTTGGAAAGTGCTAGTTAGGAGCAATATTGAGAGGGGTGTTCCTAGAAAAGCTAAGTCTTGGACTAGCCTCCCCTTTTGTGACCTCATTCTTGGTAATTTTACTGTCATGGTTCAAGGCTCCGTGGTTTTCAGGTCTATTTGGAAGGCTTGGGATCATGTTAGGAAATTCATCACTAACAAGGAGTTTCATTCTAATATTCAACTCCATGGTGAAAGATCCATTTGGTGGAATCTCCACCTAAATGGTAAACCTTTGGCCCTTACCCAAGGGTGTTCTGCCAGACAGTGGGCTAATAAAGGTATTAAACAATTTATGGATCTCTTTGAGTATGATCAAATTATGCCTTGGGATGTTCTTAAGGATAAATATGCTATCCCGGATTCCCATAGAAGAACTTATAACATGATTGTGCAAGCTTCTGTTGGTCTTCCCACTGTTTGTCACACTGATTCTCTTAGGTTCCTGAAGTGCAAATGGCCTAGTGGTATCATTACTACTCTACTCAAAGCTAAGAATATTTATAAAATCATTGATTGTAATATTGATATTATCGATCATATTAATGATGTTTGGTACTCTTCTTATGATGCTGATGCTTTGAAAAAGTATTTTGATATCTTATGGAAGAATCCTGTGGAACCCAAGATTAGATGTTTCAAATGGTTAGTTTTGTTGGACAAGCTACCTATAAAGAGAGATTTTGTTAATTCTGATATTTGTAATTTGTGTAGAGTTCCTAAAACTAGTAGACATATCCTTCTTGATTGTATTTTTGCTAAAGAAATATGGAAAATGTTTGGCATTGTTTATCCTATTAATGTTAATATTTTTTATATTATTTCTGGTCATATTAATGGTCTTCCTAAAGATACCAATTTATTTTGGAATATGTTTTCGTCTAACATTCTCTGGCGAATCTGGAAGTGCAAGAACGAGAAAAGATATCAAGGTAAGCATAGGGATCTTACTAAGATTTTTCGAAAACTCACTTACTTTAAAATCTTCTTGTAGGTGCAGACTACTATGATGATTGAACGGAACAAAATGAGGAGGTTCCTTTGTGATGGGCATGCTACTCTTTACTACCTTGAGCTTAATAGTGGGTACCAGTGGCGTAGTACTTTGGATGATCTGCATGTTTTTGAGCAAGCTTGCAATAGATTGAACAAAGATATTAGAGAAAAAGGGAATGCCAGAAAAGAAGAGTTATTTATGTTGGTGCAGATTCAAGAGCATAAAAGTATAGTTTGGATGGAAGGTCCCTTAGGCTGGACTGCCTTGGTTGACAATCACTATGATCTTCTCAGCTAGATAGTTTTGCTTTTCCTCCTTTTGTTGCTTTGTATGTACAGCTGATACTTTCTCTTCTGGGTGAGGCTTGGCCTCCTTGTGCATATTCGTATTGATACTCTGGTGTTTTTTTTTTTTTGTTCTGAAACTCTTATTTCTAATATATAGAAATATGTAATCAAAAAGTTAACAAAAAAGCTAACGTATTTTCAAAAACATATAATAATATAAAATTATTTTAAATTTTAAGCCCTCAATTATAATGAATCAATTTTTTTTCCATTTTTAAACACCAATATTTTTCATCTCTTACCCATGCTGCAATATTTTTGTAATTTTGTGGTATCCTGTTTAAAATATTTTAAACTAATCTTGAGTAAAGAATTAGGGATTACCGTGATGGGAAGTAGTTGTTCACGGAAGCAATGTCCATGTTAAAGATGGGCTATAGTTAAATTATAACAATCCATTCGAAGCTATTTATTGACCAAAATTATGTAGAAAATTAACGATTTCATCTTGAAACACAATAAACTCCACTCTCTTACTGAATAATTTAACAGTATGTTATTATTATTAGTCCCTGCCCATGGCAGGAATACTAATGCATTCATGTCATGCTAATACTACATTAACACTAACCAATCAATTCAAAGAATTTAAAAGATTATAGGAAATTTCAAATGTTTATATCTTTTTTAAATTTTCCATTATTTTATAAATCACATTTTTCATTCATTCTATTGGTTCATACTATTTTTGGTGGGCGAGAAAATTAATTTTCTTCAACAAAAATATAAATATTTTCTAACAACTTCATCTTGCATTAATGAATGCATTAATTACAACTTTATCTTTGTGACAAGTTAAAAAGATTTTTTTTTTTCAATTATTTTATCTTCCTCCTCACACAACATGTCTAATCAATATTAATTCTCAATAGCTTGTATTTGAATTTCTAATTTTTTAAAAAATTTGATTTTTAATAAAAGTAGTTAAATTATTACTATTATTTTACTTTTGTAAAATTAAATTAAACAATATTAATTTTTAATTATATTTTATAATAGTGTTTGTAATATTTATAATTGATAAATATTACAATTTGTAAATTATATCATTTATTATTATTAATATTTTATATTTAAACAATTTATCATTTAATTTAAATATATTTAAAACTTAAATATATATTTTAATATTAAATTAATAATTATATTTTACATCAAAAAAACATACTAAAAGAAATAACCACAAAAAAAAATTCAATTCTAAAAGATATGTAAATTATTATTAAGTTTTATAAACTATGTATTAAAATTTAAATAGTTAGAATTATTTCTTATTTATTCATCAACATATTACATCTATTTATTATTTACAAATGTACATATTAAATTATATAGATATTATTTCATAATTAAAAATTACTTAATTTTATGAAAAATTTGGAAATACAAAACATTAAATAGTAAACCTTCTGTGTAAAATTAAACAATTACTTTTACTTATAAAATATTTTTATATTTCAATACATTTCATTTTTTCTTATACAAATGTGAGTTTTAATATAAAAATTAAATTCTTAGTTTCACTAATTAAAATCTAATATATTTTAATTTTTCATTATAACCATGATTTTATTTTGACTATTTGTTTTATTTAAAAAAATAATTATATTTAATTCTCTCGCTCTCTCGCTCTCTCTCACACACGCGCGCACGCACACACACACACACACACACACACACACACACACGCAGAACTTATGTTGGTATCACTATCTTACTATTTTATCTCTCTTTCTCTTCCTCCTATTTATTATCTATCATTTTTTCCTTTGCATATATGTTTATGTTGTTATTGTTCTATACTGTTATTTATCTCTATGTAACGATTAAAAATAGTGTGACTTCCATTTGATAATCAAGATGAGAATAATACATAGTTGGGGACTTTGGCCTCTTATTATTGGGCTTAAATGCCCAAACATATAATAATATAACACGAGAACTTAACAACAAAATATGAGCCATCCTTTTAGAGCACAATTGCATTTCTAGGACGAGAATTCAACAACTAAATATGAGCCATCCCATCAGATCACAAGTGCATTTCTAGGCAAAAATTAATGTATGCACAATGTTAACTAAGAACTATTTAACCTTATTACACCTCTACAACCATTATGCGTTAAGGAGGAACTATGGCGGATTGTGTCTCTTGTTAGTATTATTATTATGTAAGCTTGTGATGCGCAATCTTGAAAACATAATGTATTATCAAATCACGTATTTCTAAAAGAGATCAATTAATTAATAAATAATTATTTCTAGGAAAAAAAATTACTAAATCCTAACAAATTAATGAACAGTTGTAGAAGCTATTAAAAAACTTACACTCACAACTTGGAAACCAGTTGTGGTTTTACAATACCATGTGCAAAATCTCATCGACACGTGTTGCACATCCTTAACTTGTGCTGCTCAAGATAGGAATGAAGCAGCTTATAAATAGTCTCTCATGTAAATCTTATCCCCTATTTGTTGACCCTTAGAGTTGTCATGAAATGTGTCATAAAACCTCAACTGTATTATACTATGGACACGGCATCTTTCAACAACTAATTTTGGGTTTTCCAAGGCACCGACATGTAGATAACTGCCAACTACATTTTTGAAATCATCTAGAAAATATTTCAAGATTGAGACCAGTGTTTACATGGCCATGTTATACAGTTGAAACCTAGATAAACATCATATAAATTAAAACACTACAAAAAGACCACCTAAATGTAAATAAGCAGTTAGTCAATGTTCCATGGAGTTTCCTGATTGGGTGATGGAAGGATAGGTTTCAGGGACAGGGTAAAGGGCCTAGCTTTGGGGACAGCAGGGGAACGGTGAGCAGAATGCCAGGGGCAGCAAGGGGTGGTGCTAATACATATATTACTTGACTAGTTAGCTATAAAACAATGTGAAACATTAAAAAAATGAAAATTATTGCATTAAAAGTTTGAAATTTGAACATTAACAATGGTCGGTAGAGTTTGAACTTTGGAAGTAAAATGCAAACCAAGAATAAGTAAAAAGAAAAGAATTTGGCATGCTAAGTGAAGTCTAAAATTTTAAACTAATAATTAATAAACATAAAAACACATGGAAATGATTAGATATACCATAAACAATAAGAAAGGTTGGTATAGGTTTGGGGTCAAGGGTCAGTGCCCTTTGCAGGGTTCTTGATTGCAGCTTCGACAATGGATATTCAGAGATTTGCAACAAGGGATATGTATTATGTAGATTTTTTTTATTGTGATTCATCATTGGCCTGTAACTTGCTTAGATTTAAAATTGGGTGTTTGGGGGCAACACCAAAATGGAGTATCTTCAACAGCCAAATTAATCAGCAGGGTGAGATCAAAACTGAATAAGTCCTCAGATGATCAGATACTAATTATCAGATGATATGCTGTGTATTGACTATCCGTACATAGGAAAGGACAAGGTCATAAGCACACTAGAAGTAAATGGACTTTTGCTTGGCACCATATCCCTCCTTACTCTAATAGTCCTTCAATCAACTTCTCTATTACATCCCTAAGTAGCTTAAGGTATCAATGTGAGAGAAATATGATAGACTAAGATCCTGATTCCAATTGACTAGTGTGCTATGATTCTCTACTCATTTTACTCTACAAGGCAATAACTTAAACACATCTGCAAACCTAAGTTACTGATTCCGGTGCAGATTCTAATGCGGATGTGCGAATTTTTTTGGGGGAATGCGAATGCGTTAAGATGCGTATATATGTGTTGTATATGCAAAGAAACACATTTTCATTAACCTTGAATAATGAATAAACGGACAGTTCTAAGATCTCAGATTCACAGATATTGCCAAAATCCTCACTCAAAAACCACAATCCTCCTGAACTGGAAACAACATTAGATAGGATTGCATCTTTAGTCTTATCTAATATCTCCTTAACATTTGTAATGGAAGATGGCTGGTATGGAAAAATTAACAAACATGATAGAAATTGATCTCTGGATTTAAATCTACTGCCACAAACTCTCAGACACATTTTCTGCCTGTAACACAAGACAATGCTCTGCAAATGTCCTCCATATGCAGAGTAACCAGTAATCATCAACCTTTAGATTTAACAATTATGAATTATTTCTTCTCTGCAAGCCTAAACTGGATATAAATCTTAAGTTTTAACCAAATAATAGAAGCATAAGCCTGTGGAAGCCACCCGAATGCCCCTGTGGAAGCCAAGCATCTCCTAGGCATCTGGATGTGAGTGGAAGCCTATCAAGGCTTCCACTTGCACCTCCCAGGCATCTCAATGCAAGTCAAAGCCTATCAAGGCTTCCACTCGCTTCCGGATGCCTGGGAGGCACTTCCGGGTGGCTTCTATAGGCATCTGCCTCCAGGCCCAGGATGCCTGCTACAGCTTCTAAGCTGCAAGCCCATCAATTTTTCTGTAGTTCGATTTGTCTTTTAGGTTTGTTCCCTGGCCTTGCAATCCTTTAAAGGAATTACTTTGAAACATAAAACTAAACACTCCTTTACCAAGTTGCTAGGCCACTTTATCTATTCAGAACAGTTTCTCTACAGTTGTGGTTAAACCTTTCATAGTCATCATTTTGTTAATCTTTCTCAAATCTCAAATACAAGTTGATGTAGTGCATATGAAGCTTAGCTAAGGTTGTAAGCCATCAGACACTCAATGATCCCATCAGCCACTACCATATCAACCACATCAAAGTCTACTATAGTTCAGCAGGTTCAAATGGGATACAAGTGCTATAGGTAGGCCACTATAAAGGTAAGGGACAAGGACGGGAACAGGGTAAATGGGTGTAAAACACAAGAGAGCTAGAAAATCCAAACAATGGAACCGAAATCCAGCTTTCCTGGGTCAGAACTGAACGGATAGCTGTCAGAATATAATTTATGCCTCTGCCATTGCTTTGCAGTCCACCATTCATTCAAACTTGAATTTTTCACAAAGGAGCCATTTCTACTCTTATAGAACTCATCAATAAGCATTGATATAATCACAGGTTTAAAAAATAGACAAAAAGAAACTAATCCATTTACTCAAAATAACTCTCAAGCAAGTTATCAGCAAGTTTTTGGCAAATACTAGACAATATCTCACAAAATCAAAACAAAAACCTCATTTTACATTATTTCTCATGTCTTTTATAGTACAAGTATGGGAGCATTTCCATTTTGGTGCAGGCATTTGGGAAGCCAGATTGAACAACATTAGCAAACTTATTTCCTTTGTTTCAGCCACATGTGACACATATATAACACTGTTCCAGTTTTTCCTCTGGTGTCTTTGTTCTAAATAATATGTGCTTAGATTTAGTTATTAATCATTTAGTTTTTATTTTCAGTTAGCATGTAGTACCTGCAAGTTTGTTCAAATTTTCTGTTTTCCAAGGGTTTATTTCAATTTCTGTGAAAACAAAGTAGGATCCACAAGTAGGAGAGGTTATGGCAAGACTTGGAACACTAACTAAAAGCACAACACAGCACGATCAGATCTAGGAATGCTAATTTACAACTATTGAAGGATGTAACAAGATTGACACATAAATTGCTTCAAACATCACATTGCACGGATCACTTGCCAAGAATTAAGCTATGTACAGAAGCATCTTAGGAGGTTGAGTGAGTAAAAATTCTTATCAAATCGTATGATCACGAGAAAAAGAGGACAGCTGAGGCAATGGCAAGTATAAGTTAAAAGTTTACAAGGTCAAAGGGAAATATATGAGGCTCTTCTTCCAGTGGGCCACAAATAGGGGGATTAAGTGGTGTTGGCGAATGGCAGCCATAGTTCCAACTTTTCTGTTCTTCATGACACTTCTGATGTGTAAGCTTCATTGGAAGGTAATATGTAGAATGAGGAGTTAAAGCATGAGGCCAAGTTTGCATGTGCCATTTTTTGGTGCAACAACAACATTCCATTTAACGTTGTGACAAGACTTTATTAGGATAAACTGATCACCACATTAATCATGGTAAATAAAGGGTTCAAGTTTCAGGACATTATGCCATTATGAGTTAAGTCATTATTGAAGACAAAAAAAAGATAACAAATTAGCTAGAAGATGAACAAAACAAAGTTGAAAAAAATAAGGCTGTGAGATTTTATCTAATAGATGGATGGATGGCATAAACTACACATCAATTGACTTCATCGCTCTAGGATGACATCTAGTGATCTTGAAGTCAACTGATTACTGCAGCTGAATCAAAAAAACAAAACCATGTGCAACTTAATGTCTAAGTTGCCAGTTCAGATTTGGGTATGGATTCAGGTTCAAGATTTGGGTTCGAAATTTGTTCAATTGTTTTGGGGGTTGGTTCGGATTCATTTTGGGTTCGTCTGTACAAGAATGTGTGTGTGTGTGTGTGTGTGTGTGTGTGTGTGCATGCGCGTGCAAACATGCAGCAGCAAATAAGTCCATACACCACTATGCTAATTTTAAAGCAACATAGCAAAATACACAACCATATCAATGTTTCAGTTCAAAAACAATAATGTCAACATTAATAATAATCAGCCATCACAATCAAATATCCTCCAAAACCATCAAGTAAATCATCTTCATTCTGCTGTCGCAAATTAGAAGCACTAAAAGTAATGCTATAGGCTCATTTAAGGTCAATGTTGTGATTGTGTCATATTGTAAGCTTCACATATTAATTGGCATACTCGATGATTCAAAGAAAACAGCTTTGGGTCCAGATTTAACCACAGTAAATATCTCTTTAGATTTTGTTCAATCCAAAGTTTTCTATACATGTTAGCTTACACAAATTATGGTGTATTACAAACATTCCCTAATATATGTGTGACACTTCTATACATCGTGATTCTTCACAAGTAGCATTTAATTCAAATTAAATACGATTAGTAATTTGAGTCTAATCATGTGCTCGAGCCTATGCTAGAATCCAAAGTCGCTCAAAGTCATCTGAATTCTGCCCAGGGTTCCTCTGAAAGAATTCCCAACAAAATTCAGTCTCTGGCAGACTTTTGACAGAATCTGACAAGGACCAGACTTTTGAGAGAATTGACCCAGGAAGTCCTAGGTCCAGGAGAGAATCTGGTAACTTAGCTTAATGTATGAGGCAGTGATGGAGTTGGAGTAAAGAATGGTGCCCAAATAATAACAGGAAACACAATAAAATATTTAGTAACTTGTCAACTTTTGATGGATAGGTACCTTACCATTGTTTTGGTATATTTGTGCTACTCCATAACATTGAGTTTCTCCTCAAGAAAAAATTTGTTGGGTGTAAACATATTGGTAGAAATTAGAAATGTTATAAATACATCTACAACCACAAAATGTGCCTGAATAGAGAGGGAGAGAGAGAGAGAGAGAGAGAGAGAGAGAGAGAGAGATGGGGGGGGAAGGAGTAATGGCAAGGAGCTCATGTAATCAGCAATAATATGGTTTGTGATTAATTACATTGCCTTCCAAAAAAGAAAGTACCAATACAACATTTGATAATGCTCACCTAATACTAGAGAAAAAAAAATGATAATGCTCATCTAGGAAGCGAAACAAACTGAGTGAAACTCCCATAGTAATGAATGAACTCATAGTATGTGCATGTCCCTATTGTTGATTGAATTTATAAGAAACACTACCTCACAAGTCTATATCAATTTATGTATAAGTAGTAATACCTAGAGGTCATTTAGAGTCGATAGTCTCCTCATTATCTGGAAGGAATCATCAACCTTGGGGCTTTATGATCCCTAGAAGGATAGAGACACCTTGTAAGGGTTTAAAGCAAGGAGTGAGGGTTTGCTATAAATCAAATGATAGGCACCATTTGTCCAAATATCTAAAAAAATAAACAAAGTTGCCTAAGTCCATATAGAAGCAATGCAATCTCCCTAGAATCTCATGGTAAATGGGGCATCTAGTGATGCATTGCCCCTTGGCCCTGCAAGGGACAACACCTCTTGATCCTATTAGGGGTTCATGCCCCTAGACTCCCACTCTGGTTTTTAAGAAGAAAAGACAAACATTTTGTGTTGTATGGCTCTGTTTTTGTGATATTGCCATCAAGATTCAACTGTGTAGTTTTTGAGTCAAACAAATTGACCCATGTTTCATAAGTATTGGTTCACAAGAACCCATCTCTCATGAGAATCAATGGAACACTCAACACTCATAGCATCTAGGTGATGCTCATAGAGGTGAAGCACTAGGACTTCTCAGGAGTTCACCCATCCCAGTACGACTCCAACTCAAGTGTGTTTAACTATGGAGTTTCCTCCAAGGTTAAACCCACTTAGCTTGCAACTTCATTTTCAAAACCTTCAACAAGTGTCGTGCCTTATGAACCATTCCTTATAAAGCCCCTTAAGATCATTGGTTGGTAAGTAGGAGATATAAACAATAAGTTAAATACTAATAATGCTATCAAGATTCAATTGTATAGTTTTATGTCAAATGTGGTGAACCATGTTTTATGACTAGTAGTTCACAAGAACCCATCTCTCGTGAGAATCAATGTTACACTTAACACTCATTACATCTAGGTGATGCACACAAAGGTGTAGCAATGGGATTTCCTGAGAGGTCACTTCACAGTTAAGCACGCTTGATTTGGCGTCATATTGGGATGGGTGACCTCTCAAGAAGTCCCATTGCTTCACCTCTATGAGAATCAATTAGATACAATGAGTGTTGAGTGTTCCACTCAATCTCTTAAGAGATGGGTTCTTGTGAACCACTACTCATGAAACATGGGTCAATGCATTTGACTCAAATACTACACAGTTGAATCTTGACAACAATATCACAAATTGACTTGTGTAAATTATCACATACTTATCAACTGATAAGCTTAAGCAGATATATAATGAATGGTTCATAAGGCACAACACTTGTTGAAGGTTTTGCAAATGTGATTGTAAGCTAAGTGGATTTAACCTTGGAAGAAACTCCATAGTTAAGCGAGCTTGAGCTAGACACGTACTAGGATGGGTGACCTCCAAGAAGATCCCAATGCTTCACCTCTATGAGCACCATCACCTAGATGCAATCAATGTCAAGTCCATTGTTTCTCATAAAGAGATGGGTTCTTGTGAACTAGTACTTACAAAACATGGGTCAACGCAATTTACTCAAAAACTACATAGTTGAATATTGATATCAATATCAAAATTTGACTTGTGTAAATTATCTCCTACTTATCAAGGTTTTCTATTTTTTGACTTTTTCTAATTCAATATCAAGCAATTGAATTTCATTTATATTTTTCGGTTGCAAAATCAACCCCTATCCTTGTTAAGATTATAGTCTCATTCAGATTGAAGTTATCAGACTATGTGTGTGGGTGTGTGTATGCGCGCACATGTGTGTATGTTAGTCTATATATATATATAGACTAACATACACACACGCGCACGCACACATATATATGGATCAAATTAATTATAATAGTACTGATGGAATCGCATCTTTACTGAAAGTATCGTTTAAGGACTAACCGGGAGTTATTGATCGATGTTTATGAATATCCAAAGTCAAGCTCACGAAGGGCCATGACCCTCTAGTGGCATATCTTTATGGCATATGCCACGAGAGAGTCATGTCCCTCCATGGACGTTGACTCTCCGTGTATATAAATAGTAGATGCTATCAGTGACTGAAGATAATCATATCAATATCAAGGGCATAGCGATTACCAGCAGTCACCCGATACAAGTTATCACCATTACATCATATTTTGATTTGAATATTGAACATTATAGTATAACTGTAATATATAGATATAACAATTATCCAAGTCTGATATATATAATAGCATTGATTTTTCTCAATAAAGATCTAAATTTCTTTTAACATGGTATCAGAGTAGAGTTATAGAAAAATCTTAAAGCAGATTCGAACTAAATTATTTCTCTCATTATAGAAGGCTAATTCAACCTCAAACAAAATGGTGAATGGAATCAAAGTAGAAGACAGACTGGAAGGAACTGTAAACTTCTCTTCATGGAAAATTCCAGTTATACCATTAATTGAAGAGCTCCAACTAAATTCCTTCATAGAAAAAGATATTAAGATGCCTGAAGAAGAATCAGAAAAAACAACTTGGAAAAGACATAACAGTAAAGCTAAGAATATTACAATCAATGTTGTGAGGGATCATATACTTCCTTCCATAGCAAGATTGAAAACAGCCTATGAAGTATTTAAAACTATAAAAGATACATTTGAAATAAACAATGCAAGCAGAATACCGACGTTAAAACATCAGCTCCTGAATATAAAAATAAACAAAGGAGAGACAATGACAACTTACTTCTTAAGAATCTCTAAGATAAGAGATCAACTTGCCACCATTGGAAATAGTGCAGATGACGAGGAACTTACACTAATTGCTCTAAGAGGCTTGCCTATATCATGGGAACCTTTCATTCGATATGTAAGTCATCCCTCACTTCAAAAATTTGATCAGCTCAAGAAGGAGTGCATTCAAGAGGAATCCCGGTTAATCTCAAGGGAATCTACATAAATCAGGAAGGGGAGATTCAAGCCCTAAATACCAACAACAAAAACAAAGGGAAGACGACAAAGTTCAAATCAAAAAGAGGAAATAATTCTCAATATCAAAAAGAAAGGGATCTATCCAATGTTCAATGCTATCAATGTGATAAATTTGGTCACATCCGAAAATTCTGTCTTGAAAGGAAGAAAATTCAAGTTACCATATATGAATCTCATGAAGTTGAAAATCCTCTATTCTATTTAGCCTTGTCAAGTGAATTAAACTCAAGTAATAATATTTGGATAATAGATAGCGGAGCTTCAAGACATATAATTGGATTCATAAATCAGCTTGGAACATTCAGAGTATTGCACAGAAGAAGTCACAATTGGAGATAATTCTACTTATCCAATAAAAGGAATTGGGACCTGCTCCTTACAAATAAAAATAGGAGAAACTCTTCAAGTAAAAGATGTGCTAGTTGTACCAGGGATAAAAAGAAACCTAATCCATTTTGGGTCTAGCCGACCAAGGATATCGTGTCACCTTCAATGAGGATAAAGTGTTACTATGGCCTAAAAACTCCAACATAAAGAATGCCATTAGTATAGGATCAAGAGATGGAAGCCTGTACAAATTAAGTATTAAAGCAAAACAAGCACTAAATCATGAAGTCCATAACTCAAATGAACTTTGGCATAGAAGATTAGAGCACCTTGGCTTTAGTGCTCTTCCTAACATAGGGAAAATCACTACAGCCATACCTAATCTCAAATCTGATCACATTAGTATTTGTAAAAGGTGTGCCCTAGGAAAAGATAAGAAAGGATATTTTCCTTTAAGTAAACATAAGTCAAAAATTGTATTAGAACTTGTTCGCAATGATTTAGGTGGACCCATGTCAACACCCTCACTGGGGGGATTGTTGTACTATGCGACTTTCATTGATGATTACTCTAGAAAAATGTGGATATACTTTCTAAAACTTCAAGAATCTAATGAAGTTTTACAAAAATTCAAAGTATTTAAAGCCCTAGTGGAAAATCACACTAGAAAGAAAATAAAAACACTAAGATCGGATAATGGAGGTAAATACACATCTAACATCTTCAAAGAATTTTGTATTTTTGTTGGGATTAAGAGGGAGACTACAGTACCTTATAATCCTCAACAAAATGGGGTTGCCGAAAGAAAAAATAGAACTATTATAGAAGTAGCAAAAGCCATGATTCATAACCAAAATCTCCCTATGTCCTTTTGGGCTGAAGCACCAAGTATAGCAGTATACATTCAAAATAAAATTCCTCATGTAACATTAAAAAATATAACTCCCAAAGAAACCTTCATAGGGAACAAATCAGATCTTAGTCATCTGAGAATTTTTGATTGTCCACATTCACATTGCCAAAGAGAAAAGGTCTAAATTAGAACCTTCCGGAAAGAAAGGCATATTCATTGGCTACAGTGAAACAACTAAGGGATAAAGAGTATATATTCCAGGACAAAAGTCTGTTGAAATCGATAGGGATGTTAAGTTTGATGAAAATATCGCTTTTAAAACATCCTTAAACAAAGAAGACGATGAAATTGAGAATCCAAGGGAGTTCATCATAGAAGATGATTAAAATACTGAGAATTAGAGGGAGAACAGTATAGAAGATAATTCATCTGGAAATCTGAGGGACAGTTTTTCCTAAGACAGCATTTGAAATAAACAATGCAAGCAGAATACTGGCGTTAAAACATCAGCTCCTGAATATAAAAATAAACAAAGGAGAGACAATGACAACTTACTTCTTAAGAATCTCTAAGATAAGAGATCAACTTGCCACCATTGGAAATAGTGCAGATGACGAGGAACTTACACTAATTGCTCTAAGAGGCTTGCCTATATCATGGGAACCTTTCATTCGATATGTAAGTCATCCCTCACTTCCAAAATTTGATCAGCTCAAGAATGAGTGCATTCAAGAGGAATCCCGATTAATCTCAAGGGGAATCTACATAAATCAGGAAGGGGAGATTCAAGCCCTAAATACCAACAACAAAAACAAAGGGAAGAAGACAAAGTTCAAATCAAAAAGAGGAAATAATTCTCAATATCACAAAGAAAGGGATCTATCCAATGTTCGATGCTATCAATGTGATAAATTTGGTCACATCCGAAAATTCTGTCTTGAAAGGAAGAAAATTCAAGTTACCATATATGAATCTCATGAAGTTGAAAATCCTCTATTCTATTTAGCCTTGTCAAGTGAATTAAACTCAAGTAATAATATTTGGATAATAGATAGCGGAGCTTCAAGACATATAATTGGATTCATAAATCAGTTTGAAACATTCAAAGTATTGCACAGAAGAAGTCACAATTGGAGATAATTCTACTTATCCAATAAAAGGAATTAGGACCTGCTCCTTACAAATAAAAATAGGAGAAACTCTTCAAGTAAAAGATGTGCTAGTTGTACCAAGGATAAAAAGAAACCTAATCCATTTTGGGTCTAGCCGACCAAGGATATCGTGTCACCTTCAATGAGGATAAAGTGTTACTATGGCCTAAAAACTCCAACATAAAGAATGCCATTAGTATAGGATCAAGAGATGGAAGCCTGTACAAATTAAGTATTAAAGCAAAACAAGCACTAAATCATGAAGTCCATAACTCAAATGAACTTCGGCATAGAAGATTAGAGCACCTTGGCTTTAGTGCTCTTCCTAACATAGGGAAAATCACTACAGCCATGCCTAATCTCAAATCTGATCACATTAGTATTTGTAAAAGGTGTGCCCTAGGAAAAGATAAGAAAGGATATTTTCCTTTAAGTAAACATAAGTCAAAAATTGTATTAGAACTTGTTCGCAATGATTTATGTGGACCCATGTCAACACCCTCACTGGGGGGATTGTTGTACTATGCGACTTTCATTGATGATTACTCTAGAAAAATGTGGATATACTTTCTAAAACTTAAAGAATCTAATGAAGTTTTAAAAAAATTCAAAGTATTTAAAGCCCTAGTGGAAAATCACACTAGAAAGAAAATAAAAACACTAAGATCGGATAATGGAGGTAAATACACATCTAACATCTTCGAACAATTTTGTATTTTTGTTGGGATTAAGAGGGAGACTACAGTACCTTATAATCCTCAACAAAATGGGGTTGCTGAAAGAAAAAATAGAACTATTATAGAAGTAGCAAAAGCCATGATTCATAACCAAAATCTCCCTATGTCCTTTTGGGCTGAAGCACCAAGTATAGCAGTATACATTCAAAATAAAATTCCTCATGTAACATTAAAAAATATAACTCCCGAAGAAACCTTCATAGGGAACAAATCAGATCTTAGTCATCTGAGAATTTTTGATTGTCCACATTCACATTGCCAAAGAGAAAAGGTCTAAATTAGAACCTTCCGGAAAGAAAGGCATATTCATTGGCTACAGTGAAACAACTAAGGGATAAAGAGTATATATTCCAGGACAAAAGTCTGTTGAAATCAATAGGGATGTTAAGTTTGATGAAAATATCGCTTTTAAAACATCCTTAAACAAAGAAGACGATGAAATTGAGAATCCGAGGGAGTTCATCATAGAAGATGATTAAAATACTGAGAATTAGAGGGAGAACAGTATAGAAGATAATTCATCTAGAAATCTGAGGGACAGTTTTTCCTAAGACAGCATTTGAAATAAACAATGCAAGCAAAATGCTGACGTTAAAACATCAGCTCCTGAATATAAAAATAAACAAAGGAGAGACAATGACAACTTACTTCTTAAGAATCTCTAAGATAAGAGATCAACTTGCCACCATTGGAAATAGTGCAGATGACGAGGAACTTACACTAATTGCTCTAAGAGGCTTGCCTATATCATGGGAACCTTTCATTCGATATGTAAGTCATCCCTCACTTCCAAAATTTGATCAGCTCAAGAATGAGTGCATTCAAGAGGAATCCCGGTTAATCTCAAGGGGAATCTACATAAATCAGGAAGGGGAGATTCAAGCCCTAAATACCAACAACAAAAACAAAGGGAAGAAGACAAAGTTCAAATCAAAAAGAGGAAATAATTCTCAATATCACAAAGAAAGGGATCTATCCAATGTTCGATGCTATCAATGTGATAAATTTGGTCACATCCGAAAATTCTGTCTTGAAAGGAAGAAAATTCAAGTTACCATATATGAATCTCATGAAGTTGAAAATCCTCTATTCTATTTAGCCTTGTCAAGTGAATTAAACTCAAGTAATAATATTTGGATAATAGATAGCGGAGCCTCAAGACATATAATTGGATTCATAAATCAGTTTGAAACATTTAGAGTATTGCACAGAAGAAGTCACAATTGGAGATAATTCTACTCATCCAATAAAAGGAATTGGGACCTGCTCCTTACAAATAAAAACATGAGAAACTCTTCAAGTAAAAGATGTGCTAGTTGTACCAGGGATAAAAAGAAACCTAATCCATTTTGGGTCTAGCCGACCAAGGATATCGTGTCACCTTCAATGAGGATAAAGTGTTACTATGGCCTAAAAACTCCAACATAAAGAATGCCATTAGTATAGGATCAAGAGATGGAAGCCTGTACAAATTAAGTATTAAAGCAAAACAAGCACTAAATCATGAAGTCCATAACTCAAATGAACTTTGGCATAGAAGATTAGAGCACCTTGGCTTTAGTGCTCTTCCTAACATAGGGAAAATCACTACAGCCATACCTAATCTCAAATCTGATCACATTAGTATTTGTAAAAGGTGTGCCCTAGGAAAAGATAAGAAAGGATATTTTCCTTTAAGTAAACATAAGTCAAAAATTGTATTAGAACTTGTTCGCAATGATTTAGGTGGACCCATGTCAACACCCTCACTGGGGGGATTGTTGTACTATGCGACTTTCATTGATGATTACTCTAGAAAAATGTGGATATACTTTCTAAAACTTAAAGAATCTAATGAAGTTTTACAAAAATTCAAAGTATTTAAAGCCCTAGTGGAAAATCACACTAGAAAGAAAATAAAAACACTAAGATCGGATAATGGAGTGTAATGTCCCCTCTTTAGTTCGACATGACATTGATCATGGATTTTGCCTATTCCAGACTCTCCTAGGCAAATGGTGTGGAGAGACAGTCAATTCTGCGGATCAGATGGTCATATCTTGCTCTTGAAGAAGTGTTAAGAGGTTATATTTTATTATTATGTGTTATTGGGGCCTACATGTTATAATTTTAAGTTGAGTTGCACTTTTTATTTTATAAAATTACTTTATTATAAAAAGTGCATTATAATGAGATTTTATAAAGGATGTTTCTAGAAGTTCTAGAAAAAGTGCATTATAATGAGATTTTATAAAGGATGTTTCTAGAAGTTCTAGCAACTTCTTAGAAAAGTGAATAAATAGAGGGCTGGGCCTCTCATTTTGGACATGCTTGGATTTGAGATTTCTTCTACTTCTTCCATTGTGGAGCAAATTTGTAGTCTCTTGGGTCTGCAAATTATTATTCGATCTTTGGGAACGAATCACTCCCTTGGATTGGCGACTTTGAGGGTGTGAAATATCACCTGAATTGTTGCATTTGAGGAGTTGGTAATTCAGCCATCTCATTTGGACTTCATTGAGATTTAGTTATAAGGGTTTACTTTGGTTGGAATAAGAGTTTCAGTTGTGCCCTAGCATTTGTGGATTGATTAACAGGGTTTGAAGACACAGTTGTGCATTATTTTCAGACTGCCAGTCCAGGGTTTGGACCCACGTTTTTGCTCATAACTCCTAATTGGTTTGACGGATGAATTTCATATTTTAGGGGGTTATTCAGCAACCCTAGGTGCCCAGATTTATTGCTTTTGGAGTGACAAAAAACGCTGCAATATTTTTATCTAGCAGCCGTACCAGGCCGTACCTGTACGGCCCTGTCAGTTGGGCAGCAGCAGCAATTTTGTGAGTCGGTTTGGGGCAGATTGTGAGGTCTTCGTGTGGCATCAATTCAGCATTTATATCCGGCAAAATTGGAGCTATTCCAAGTGCACAAACTGAAGTTTTGATTGCCAAAATATTGCATGTTATGGATTAGAACAGTCAGCACTGTCATTGCATAAATAGTTATTTCCAGTCATTAATAACTGTTGTAAAAGTTTCGTCATTTGCATTCCAAATCTGAACTGGGTTATTGTTCATGTCATAACATTGCATTGTCAAGAGCTTAATGTATTAGAACTGCATAGTTGTGACAGTCTCTGATTGTAATCAGTTCTATTTGCTGTCATAAAATCAGAATTGCATTGGACTTCATATTTGAGTTTCATATTGTCATCTATCTCTTAGATTGGTAGTGTTATAATCTGGAAATTGTTGTTCATACATTATTGGCATCATATATTGAGGTTTCGTTGTACAACAATTAGTAATATTGCAGCCTTATTCGGTTACATGCCAACTGTTTGACAAAATTCTTAAGTCCAATTTGAGGGTTTCAGTGGCCTTTATAGTAAGGGTCATTACATGGAGGTAAATACACATCTAACATCTTCAAAGAATTTTGTATTTTTGTTGGGATTAAGAGGGAGACTACAGTACCTTATAATCCTCAACAAAATGGGGTTGCCGAAAGAAAAAATAGAACTATTATAGAAATAGCAAAAGCCATGATTCATAACCAAAATCTCCCTATGTCCTTTTGGGCTGAAGCACCAAGTATAGCAGTATACATTCAAAATAAAATTCCTCATGTAACATTAAAAAATATAACTCCCGAAGAAACCTTCATAGGGAACAAATCAGATCTTAGTCATCTGAGAATTTTTGATTGTCCACATTCACATTGCCAAAGAGAAAAGGTCTAAATTAGAACCTTCCGAAAAGAAAGGCATATTCATTGGCTACAGTGAAACAACTAAGGGATAAAGAGCATATATTCCAGGACAAAAGTCTGTTGAAATCAATAGGGATGTTAAGTTTGATGAAAATATCGCTTTTAAAACATCCTTAAACAAAGAAGACGATGAAATTGAGAATCTGAGGGAGCTCATCATAGAAGATGATTAAAATACTGAGAATTAGAGGGAGAACAGTATAGAAGATAATTCATCTGGAAATCTGAGGGACAGTTTTTCCTAAGACAGCATTTGAAATAAACAATGCAAGCAGAATACTGACGTTAAAACATCAGCTCCTGAATATAAAAATAAACAAAGGAGAGACAATGACAACTTACTTCTTAAGAATCTCTAAGATAAGAGATCAACTTGCCACCATTGGAAATAGTGCAGATGACGAGGAACTTACACTAATTGCTCTAAGAGGCTTGCCTATATCATGGGAACCTTTCATTCGATATGTAAGTCATCCCTCACTTCCAAAATTTGATCAGCTCAAGAATGAGTGCATTCAAGAGGAATCCCGATTAATCTCAAGGGGAATCTACATAAATCAGGAAGGGGAGATTCAAGCCCTAAATACCAACAACAAAAACAAAGGGAAGAAGACAAAGTTCAAATCAAAAAGAGGAAATAATTCTCAATATCACAAAGAAAGGGATCTATCCAATGTTCGATGCTATCAATGTGATAAATTTGGTCACATCCGAAAATTCTGTCTTGAAAGGAAGAAAATTCAAGTTACCATATATGAATCTCATGAAGTTGAAAATCCTCTATTCTATTTAGCCTTGTCAAGTGAATTAAACTCAAGTAATAATATTTGGATAATAGATAGCGGAGCTTCAAGACATATAATTGGATTCATAAATCAGTTTGAAACATTCAAAGTATTGCACAGAAGAAGTCACAATTGGAGATAATTCTACTTATCCAATAAAAGGAATTAGGACCTGCTCCTTACAAATAAAAATAGGAGAAACTCTTCAAGTAAAAGATGTGCTAGTTGTACCAAGGATAAAAAGAAACCTAATCCATTTTGGGTCTAGCCGACCAAGGATATCGTGTCACCTTCAATGAGGATAAAGTGTTGCTATGGCCTAAAAACTCCAACATAAAGAATGCCATTAGTATAGGATCAAGAGATGGAAGCCTGCACAAATTAAGTATTAAAGCAAAACAAGCACTAAATCATGAAGTCCATAACTCAAATGAACTTCGGCATAGAAGATTAGAGCACCTTGGCTTTAGTGCTCTTCCTAACATAGGGAAAATCACTACAGCCATGCCTAATCTCAAATCTGATCACATTAGTATTTGTAAAAGGTGTGCCCTAGGAAAAGATAAGAAAGGATATTTTCCTTTAAGTAAACATAAGTCAAAAATTGTATTAGAACTTGTTCGCAATGATTTATGTGGACCCATGTCAACACCCTCACTGGGGGGATTGTTGTACTATGCGACTTTCATTGATGATTACTCTAGAAAAATGTGGATATACTTTCTAAAACTTAAAGAATCTAATGAAGTTTTAAAAAAATTCAAAGTATTTAAAGCCCTAGTGGAAAATCACACTAGAAAGAAAATAAAAACACTAAGATCGGATAATGGAGGTAAATACACATCTAACATCTTCGAACAATTTTGTATTTTTGTTGGGATTAAGAGGGAGACTACAGTACCTTATAATCCTCAACAAAATGGGGTTGCTGAAAGAAAAAATAGAACTATTATAGAAGTAGCAAAAGCCATGATTCATAACCAAAATCTCCCTATGTCCTTTTGGGCTGAAGCACCAAGTATAGCAGTATACATTCAAAATAAAATTCCTCATGTAACATTAAAAAATATAACTCCCGAAGAAACCTTCATAGGGAACAAATCAGATCTTAGTCATCTGAGAATTTTTGATTGTCCACATTCACATTGCCAAAGAGAAAAGGTCTAAATTAGAACCTTCCGGAAAGAAAGGCATATTCATTGGCTACAGTGAAACAACTAAGGGATAAAGAGTATATATTCCAGGACAAAAGTCTGTTGAAATCAATAGGGATGTTAAGTTTGATGAAAATATCGCTTTTAAAACATCCTTAAACAAAGAAGACGATGAAATTGAGAATCCGAGGGAGTTCATCATAGAAGATGATTAAAATACTGAGAATTAGAGGGAGAACAGTATAGAAGATAGTTCATCTAGAAATCTGAGGGACAGTTTTTCCTAAGACAGCATTTGAAATAAACAATGCAAGCAAAATGCTGACGTTAAAACATCAGCTCCTGAATATAAAAATAAACAAAGGAGAGACAATGACAACTTACTTCTTAAGAATCTCTAAGATAAGAGATCAACTTGCCACCATTGGAAATAGTGCAGATGACGAGGAACTTACACTAATTGCTCTAAGAGGCTTGCCTATATCATGGGAACCTTTCATTCGATATGTAAGTCATCCCTCACTTCCAAAATTTGATCAGCTCAAGAATGAGTGCATTCAAGAGGAATCCCGGTTAATCTCAAGGGGAATCTACATAAATCAGGAAGGGGAGATTCAAGCCCTAAATACCAACAACAAAAACAAAGGGAAGAAGACAAAGTTCAAATCAAAAAGAGGAAATAATTCTCAATATCACAAAGAAAGGGATCTATCCAATGTTCGATGCTATCAATGTGATAAATTTGGTCACATCCGAAAATTCTGTCTTGAAAGGAAGAAAATTCAAGTTACCATATATGAATCTCATGAAGTTGAAAATCCTCTATTCTATTTAGCCTTGTCAAGTGAATTAAACTCAAGTAATAATATTTGGATAATAGATAGCGGAGCCTCAAGACATATAATTGGATTCATAAATCAGTTTGAAACATTTAGAGTATTGCACAGAAGAAGTCACAATTGGAGATAATTCTACTCATCCAATAAAAGGAATTGGGACCTGCTCCTTACAAATAAAAACATGAGAAACTCTTCAAGTAAAAGATGTGCTAGTTGTACCAGGGATAAAAAGAAACCTAATCCATTTTGGGTCTAGCCGACCAAGGATATCGTGTCACCTTCAATGAGGATAAAGTGTTACTATGGCCTAAAAACTCCAACATAAAGAATGCCATTAGTATAGGATCAAGAGATGGAAGCCTGTACAAATTAAGTATTAAAGCAAAACAAGCACTAAATCATGAAGTCCATAACTCAAATGAACTTTGGCATAGAAGATTAGAGCACCTTGGCTTTAGTGCTCTTCCTAACATAGGGAAAATCACTACAGCCATACCTAATCTCAAATCTGATCACATTAGTATTTGTAAAAGGTGTGCCCTAGGAAAAGATAAGAAAGGATATTTTCCTTTAAGTAAACATAAGTCAAAAATTGTATTAGAACTTGTTCGCAATGATTTAGGTGGACCCATGTCAACACCCTCACTGGGGGGATTGTTGTACTATGCGACTTTCATTGATGATTACTCTAGAAAAATGTGGATATACTTTCTAAAACTTAAAGAATCTAATGAAGTTTTACAAAAATTCAAAGTATTTAAAGCCCTAGTGGAAAATCACACTAGAAAGAAAATAAAAACACTAAGATCGGATAATGGAGGTAAATACACATCTAACATCTTCGAAGAATTTTGTATTTTTGTTGGGATTAAGAGGGAGACTACAGTACCTTATAATCCTCAACAAAATGGGGTTGCGGAAAGAAAAAATAGAACTATTATAGAAGTAGCAAAAGCCATGATTCATAACCAAAATCTCCCTATGTCCTTTTGGGCTGAAGCACCAAGTATAGCAGTATACATTCAAAATAAAATTCCTCATGTAACATTAAAAAATATAACTCCCGAAGAAACCTTCATAGGGAACAAATCAGATCTTAGTCATCTGAGAATTTTTGATTGTCCACATTCACATTGCCAAAGAGAAAAGGTCTAAATTAGAACCTTCCGGAAAGAAAGGCATATTCATTGGCTACAGTGAAACAACTAAGGGATAAAGAGTATATATTCCAGGACAAAAGTCTGTTGAAATCGATAGGGATGTTAAGTTTGATGAAAATATCGCTTTTAAAACATCCTTAAACAAAGAAGACGATGAAATTGAGAATCCGAGGGAGTTCATCATAGAAGATGATTAAAATACTGAGAATTAGAGGGAGAACACTATAGAAGATAATTCATCTGGAAATCTGAGGGACAGTTTTTCCTAAGACAGCATTTGAAATAAACAATGCAAGCAGAATACTGGCGTTAAAACATCAGCTCCTGAATATAAAAATAAACAAAGGAGAGACAATGACAACTTACTTCTTAAGAATCTCTAAGATAAGAGATCAACTTGCCACCATTGGAAATAGTGCAGATGACGAGGAACTTACACTAATTGCTCTAAGAGGCTTGCCTATATCATGGGAACCTTTCATTCGATATGTAAGTCATCCCTCACTTCCAAAATTTGATCAGCTCAAGAATGAGTGCATTCAAGAGGAATCCCGGTTAATCTCAAGGGGAATCTACATAAATCAGGAAGGGGAGATTCAAGCCCTAAATACCAACAACAAAAACAAAGGGAAGAAGACAAAGTTCAAATCAAAAAGAGGAAATAATTCTCAATATCACAAAGAAAGGGATCTATCCAATGTTCGATGCTATCAATGTGATAAATTTGGTCACATCTGAAAATTCTGTCTTGAAAGGAAGAAAATTCAAGTTACCATATATGAATCTCATGAAGTTGAAAATCCTCTATTCTATTTAGCCTTGTCAAGTGAATTAAACTCAAGTAATAATATTTGGATAATAGATAGCGAAGCTTCAAGACATATAATTGGATTCATAAATCAGTTTGAAACATTCAGAGTATTGCACAGAAGAAGTCACAATTGGAGATAATTCTACTTATCCAATAAAAGGAATTGGGACCTGCTCCTTACAAATAAAAATAGGAGAAACTCTTCAAGTAAAAGATGTGCTAGTTGTACTAGGGATAAAAGGAAACCTAATCCATTTTGGGTCTAGCCGACCAAGGATATCGTGTCACCTTCAATGAGGATAAAGTGCTACTATGGCCTAAAAACTCCAACATAAAGAATGCCATTAGTATAGGATCAAGAGATGGAAGCCTGTACAAATTAAGTATTAAAGCAAAACAAGCACTAAATCATGAAGTCCATAACTCAAATGAACTTTGGCATAGAAGATTAGAGCACCTTGGCTTTAGTGCTCTTCCTAACATAGAGAAAATCACTACAGCCATACCTAATCTCAAATCTGATCACATTAGTATTTGTAAAAGGTGTGACCTAGGAAAAGATAAGAAAAGATATTTTCCTTTAAGTAAACTTAAGTCAAAAATTGTATTAGAACTTGTTCGCAATGATTTATGTAGACCCATGTCAACACCCTCACTGGGGGGATTGTTGTACTATGCGACTTTCATTGATGATTACTCTAGAAAAATGTGGATATACTTTCTAAAACTTAAAGAATCTAATGAAGTTTTACAAAAATTCAAAGTATTTAAAGCCCTAGTGGAAAATCACACTAGAAAGAAAATAAAAACACTAAGATCGGATAATGGAGTGTAATGTCCCCTCTTTAGTTCGACATGACATTGATCATGGATTTTGCCTATTCCAGACTCTCCTAGGCAAATGGTGTGGAGAGACAGTCAATTCTGCGGATCAGATGGTCATATCTTGCTCTTGAAGAAGTGTTAAGAGGTTATATTTTATTATTATGTGTTATTGGGGCCTACATGTTATAATTTTAAGTTGAGTTGCACTTTTTATTTTATAAAATTACTTTATTATAAAAAGTGCATTATAATGAGATTTTATAAAGGATGTTTCTAGAAGTTCTAGAAAAAGTGCATTATAATGAGATTTTATAAAGGATGTTTCTAGAAGTTCTAGCAACTTCTTAGAAAAGTGAATAAATAGAGGGCTGGGCCTCTCATTTTGGACATGCTTGGATTTGAGATTTCTTCTACTTCTTCCATTGTGGAGCAAATTTGTAGTCTCTTGGGTCTGCAAATTATTATTCGATCTTTGGGAACGAATCACTCCCTTGGATTGGCGACTTTGAGGGTGTGAAATATCACCTGAATTGTTGCATTTGAGGAGTTGGTAATTCAGCCATCTCATTTGGACTTCATTGAGATTTAGTTATAAGGGTTTACTTTGGTTGGAATAAGAGTTTCAGTTGTGCCCTAGCATTTGTGGATTGATTAACAGGGTTTGAAGACACAGTTGTGCATTATTTTCAGACTGCCAGTCCAGGGTTTGGACCCACGTTTTTGCTCATAACTCCTAATTGGTTTGACGGATGAATTTCATATTTTAGGGGGTTATTCAGCAACCCTAGGTGCCCAGATTTATTGCTTTTGGAGTGACAAAAAACGCTGCAATATTTTTATCTAGCAGCCGTACCAGGCCGTACCTGTACGGCCCTGTCAGTTGGGCAGCAGCAGCAATTTTGTGAGTCGGTTTGGGGCAGATTGTGAGGTCTTCGTGTGGCATCAATTCAGCATTTATATCCGGCAAAATTGGAGCTATTCCAAGTGCACAAACTGAAGTTTTGATTGCCAAAATATTGCATGTTATGGATTAGAACAGTCAGCACTGTCATTGCATAAATAGTTATTTCCAGTCATTAATAACTGTTGTAAAAGTTTCGTCATTTGCATTCCAAATCTGAACTGGGTTATTGTTCATGTCATAACATTGCATTGTCAAGAGCTTAATGTATTAGAACTGCATAGTTGTGACAGTCTCTGATTGTAATCAGTTCTATTTGCTGTCATAAAATCAGAATTGCATTGGACTTCATATTTGAGTTTCATATTGTCATCTATCTCTTAGATTGGTAGTGTTATAATCTGGAAATTGTTGTTCATACATTATTGGCATCATATATTGAGGTTTCGTTGTACAACAATTAGTAATATTGCAGCCTTATTCGGTTACATGCCAACTGTTTGACAAAATTCTTAAGTCCAATTTGAGGGTTTCAGTGGCCTTTATAGTAAGGGTCATTACATGGAGGTAAATACACATCTAACATTTTCAAAGAATTTTGTATTTTTGTTGGGATTAAGAGGGAGACTACAGTACCTTATAATCCTCAACAAAATGGGGTTGCCGAAAGAAAAAATAGAACTATTATAGAAATAGCAAAAGCCATGATTCATAACCAAAATCTCCCTATGTCCTTTTGGGCTGAAGCACCAAGTATAGCAGTATACATTCAAAATAAAATTCCTCATGTAACATTAAAAAATATAACTCCCGAAGAAACCTTCATAGGGAACAAATCAGATCTTAGTCATCTGAGAATTTTTGATTGTCCACATTCACATTGCCAAAGAGAAAAGGTCTAAATTAGAACCTTCCGAAAAGAAAGGCATATTCATTGGCTACAGTGAAACAACTAAGGGATAAAGAGCATATATTCCAGGACAAAAGTCTGTTGAAATCAATAGGGATGTTAAGTTTGATGAAAATATCGCTTTTAAAACATCCTTAAACAAAGAAGACGATGAAATTGAGAATCTGAGGGAGCTCATCATAGAAGATGATTAAAATACTGAGAATTAGAGGGAGAACAGTATAGAAGATAATTCATCTGGAAATCTGAGGGACAGTTTTTCCTAAGACAGCATTTGAAATAAACAATGCAAGCAGAATACTGACGTTAAAACATCAGCTCCTGAATATAAAAATAAACAAAGGAGAGACAATGACAACTTACTTCTTAAGAATCTCTAAGATAAGAGATCAACTTGCCACCATTGGAAATAGTGCAGATGACGAGGAACTTACACTAATTGCTCTAAGAGGCTTGCCTATATCATGGGAACCTTTCATTCGATATGTAAGTCATCCCTCACTTCCAAAATTTGATCAGCTCAAGAATGAGTGCATTCAAGAGGAATCCCGATTAATCTCAAGGGGAATCTACATAAATCAGGAAGGGGAGATTCAAGCCCTAAATACCAACAACAAAAACAAAGGGAAGAAGACAAAGTTCAAATCAAAAAGAGGAAATAATTCTCAATATCACAAAGAAAGGGATCTATCCAATGTTCGATGCTATCAATGTGATAAATTTGGTCACATCCGAAAATTCTGTCTTGAAAGGAAGAAAATTCAAGTTACCATATATGAATCTCATGAAGTTGAAAATCCTCTATTCTATTTAGCCTTGTCAAGTGAATTAAACTCAAGTAATAATATTTGGATAATAGATAGCGGAGCTTCAAGACATATAATTGGATTCATAAATCAGTTTGAAACATTCAAAGTATTGCACAGAAGAAGTCACAATTGGAGATAATTCTACTTATCCAATAAAAGGAATTAGGACCTGCTCCTTACAAATAAAAATAGGAGAAACTCTTCAAGTAAAAGATGTGCTAGTTGTACCAAGGATAAAAAGAAACCTAATCCATTTTGGGTCTAGCCGACCAAGGATATCGTGTCACCTTCAATGAGGATAAAGTGTTACTATGGCCTAAAAACTCCAACATAAAGAATGCCATTAGTATAGGATCAAGAGATGGAAGCCTGTACAAATTAAGTATTAAAGCAAAACAAGCACTAAATCATGAAGTCCATAACTCAAATGAACTTCGGCATAGAAGATTAGAGCACCTTGGCTTTAGTGCTCTTCCTAACATAGGGAAAATCACTACAGCCATGCCTAATCTCAAATCTGATCACATTAGTATTTGTAAAAGGTGTGCCCTAGGAAAAGATAAGAAAGGATATTTTCCTTTAAGTAAACATAAGTCAAAAATTGTATTAGAACTTGTTCGCAATGATTTATGTGGACCCATGTCAACACCCTCACTGGGGGGATTGTTGTACTATGCGACTTTCATTGATGATTACTCTAGAAAAATGTGGATATACTTTCTAAAACTTAAAGAATCTAATGAAGTTTTAAAAAAATTCAAAGTATTTAAAGCCCTAGTGGAAAATCACACTAGAAAGAAAATAAAAACACTAAGATCGGATAATGGAGGTAAATACACATCTAACATCTTCGAACAATTTTGTATTTTTGTTGGGATTAAGAGGGAGACTACAGTACCTTATAATCCTCAACAAAATGGGGTTGCTGAAAGAAAAAATAGAACTATTATAGAAGTAGCAAAAGCCATGATTCATAACCAAAATCTCCCTATGTCCTTTTGGGCTGAAGCACCAAGTATAGCAGTATACATTCAAAATAAAATTCCTCATGTAACATTAAAAAATATAACTCCCGAAGAAACCTTCATAGGGAACAAATCAGATCTTAGTCATCTGAGAATTTTTGATTGTCCACATTCACATTGCCAAAGAGAAAAGGTCTAAATTAGAACCTTCCGGAAAGAAAGGTATATTCATTGGCTACAGTGAAACAACTAAGGGATAAAGAGTATATATTCCAGGACAAAAGTCTGTTGAAATCAATAGGGATGTTAAGTTTGATGAAAATATCGCTTTTAAAACATCCTTAAACAAAGAAGACGATGAAATTGAGAATCCGAGGGAGTTCATCATAGAAGATGATTAAAATACTGAGAATTAGAGGGAGAACAGTATAGAAGATAATTCATCTAGAAATCTGAGGGACAGTTTTTCCTAAGACAGCATTTGAAATAAACAATGCAAGCAAAATGCTGACGTTAAAACATCAGCTCCTGAATATAAAAATAAACAAAGGAGAGACAATGACAACTTACTTCTTAAGAATCTCTAAGATAAGAGATCAACTTGCCACCATTGGAAATAGTGCAGATGACGAGGAACTTACACTAATTGCTCTAAGAGGCTTGCCTATATCATGGGAACCTTTCATTCGATATGTAAGTCATCCCTCACTTCCAAAATTTGATCAGCTCAAGAATGAGTGCATTCAAGAGGAATCCCGGTTAATCTCAAGGGGAATCTACATAAATCAGGAAGGGGAGATTCAAGCCCTAAATACCAACAACAAAAACAAAGGGAAGAAGACAAAGTTCAAATCAAAAAGAGGAAATAATTCTCAATATCACAAAGAAAGGGATCTATCCAATGTTCGATGCTATCAATGTGATAAATTTGGTCACATCCGAAAATTCTGTCTTGAAAGGAAGAAAATTCAAGTTACCATATATGAATCTCATGAAGTTGAAAATCCTCTATTCTATTTAGCCTTGTCAAGTGAATTAAACTCAAGTAATAATATTTGGATAATAGATAGCGGAGCCTCAAGACATATAATTGGATTCATAAATCAGTTTGAAACATTTAGAGTATTGCACAGAAGAAGTCACAATTGGAGATAATTCTACTCATCCAATAAAAGGAATTGGGACCTGCTCCTTACAAATAAAAACATGAGAAACTCTTCAAGTAAAAGATGTGCTAGTTGTACCAGGGATAAAAAGAAACCTAATCCATTTTGGGTCTAGCCGACCAAGGATATCGTGTCACCTTCAATGAGGATAAAGTGTTACTATGGCCTAAAAACTCCAACATAAAGAATGCCATTAGTATAGGATCAAGAGATGGAAGCCTGTACAAATTAAGTATTAAAGCAAAACAAGCACTAAATCATGAAGTCCATAACTCAAATGAACTTTGGCATAGAAGATTAGAGCACCTTGGCTTTAGTGCTCTTCCTAACATAGGGAAAATCACTACAGCCATACCTAATCTCAAATCTGATCACATTAGTATTTGTAAAAGGTGTGCCCTAGGAAAAGATAAGAAAGGATATTTTCCTTTAAGTAAACATAAGTCAAAAATTGTATTAGAACTTGTTCGCAATGATTTATGTGGACCCATGTCAACACCCTCACTGGGGGGATTGTTGTACTATATGACTTTCATTGATGATTACTCTAAAAAAATGTGGATATACTTTCTAAAACTTAAAGAATCTAATGAAGTTTTACAAAAATTCAAAGTATTTAAAGCCCTAGTGGAAAATCACACTAGAAAGAAAATAAAAACACTAAGATCGGATAATGGAGGTAAATACACATCTAACATCTTCGAAGAATTTTGTATTTTTGTTGGGATTAAGAGGGAGACTACAGTACCTTATAATCCTCAACAAAATGGGGTTGCCGAAAGAAAAAAATAGAACTATTATAGAAGTAGCAAAAGCCATGATTCATAACCAAAATCTCCCTATGTCCTTTTGGGCTGAAGCACCAAGTATAGCAATATACATTCAAAATAAAATTCCTCATGTAACATTAAAAAATATAACTCCCGAAGAAACCTTGATAGGGAACAAACCAGATCTTAGTCATCTGAGAATTTTTTATTGTCCACATTCACATTGCCAAAGAGAAAAGGTCTAAATTAGAACCTTCCGGAAAGAAAGGCATATTCATTGGCTACAATGAAACAACTAAGGGATAAAGAGTATATATTCCAGGACAAAAGTCTGTTGAAATCGATAGGGATGTTAAGTTTGATGAAAATATCGCTTTTAAAACATCCTTAAACAAAGAAGACAATGAAATTGAGAATCCGAGGGAGTTCATCATAGAAGATGATTAAAATACTGAGAATTAGAGGGAGAACACTATAGAAGATAATTCATTTGGAAATCTGAGGGACAGTTTTTCCTAAGACAGGTCACACCTACATCTAATGCTAAGAATGATGAAGTTTTAAATCACAAGAAAAGACTACCATGGGCCAAGAAAATGATTGAAGAGAACAATGTGGAACCAGATGAAGTTTCCAAAGAAAATAAGAAAACTAGAAATCAAAAATGCTATGTTGCCTTAATAACAGAACTCACAAAAACAGAACCAACTAGTGTTGTGGAGGCTTTAAAATGTCAAGCATGGAAAGATGCAATGGTAGAGGAATATCAATCCATTCTAAAAAATGATGTTTGCAATACTGTCCCTAGACCTAAAGACAAATCAGTTGTATCTTCAAAATGATTGTTTAAGATCAAGTATGCACCTAACGAAAGCATTGAAAAAGTTACAAACACAAAGCCAGATTTGTTGCAAGGGGTTTTTCTCAAAAGGCCGGAATTAATTATGAAGAAACATTTGCTCAAATTGCACGTTACACTTCAATAAGAACAATAATTGTCATTGTTGCATCCAAAGGATGGAAAATACATCAAATGGATGCAAAGACAGCCTTCTTGAACGGCATCATTGAAGAGGAAGTATACATAGAACAACCTGAAGGGTTTACCACACATGACAAGAAGCTTTATGTATGCAAACAAAAGAAAGCTCTCTATGGTCTTAAGCCAACTCCCAGGGCTTGGTATGAGAGGATAGACAGCTACTCTCCAAGTTAGGATACTCGAAAAATGAAGTTGATCCTAACATATATTTCAAAATATCTAATGAAAACATGTTAATTCTTGTTCTTTATGTTATGACTTATTGATAACAGGTGCAAACTACCTTATAGCCAAATGCAAACAAGACCTCATTGCTGAATTTGACATGAAGGATCTTGGACTTCTACATTATTTTTTGGGTCTAGAAGTATGGATGAAAGAGAACTATATTTTCCTAAATCAAGGAAAATACACTACTGATATATTGACCAGATTTGGGATGATGGACTATAAGCCTCTTTCGACTCCAATGGAAGCTAACCTTCATAAGCTTAAAAGTAAAGCAAAAGATTTAGAACCTACAGACCCTACTCACTATCGTCAAATTGTTGGATCCCTTATGTACCTGGTAAATATACGACCAGATATCTGCTATGCTAAGAATGTGTTAAGTCATTTCATGTGTGAACCCAAGAAGATTCATTTAATGGCTGCCAAGCATATTTTAAGATATCTACAAGGAACAATTGGACTTGGACTAAACTATACGAATACAAAGTGATCACCTGAGGGGACAAAGAGAAGAAACTGCATCCTTCAACTCCTCAGAGGAGTCATGACACATAATAAAGAGCAATTTTATAATAATAAAATTGTCCCTGAGGGATGATTAAAAGTCTCCATTACATTTTAAGCCTCATCATTTTGGTTTGTAGTTTGTACTTGTTTTGGTATATCATCATGCTACTAAATGTAATCATCTTTATGATGAGATACTCATACTTTTCATATCTATTATATAATAGAACTCTTTCATTTGCTGATTCAAGTATTTAAAATTTAGATGTTCAATGTTCCACTTCCATGTTCAATGTTCAAGCATTTAGTAATTCTAATTTACTAATTTACTGTTTTACATTTTATGTCTTGTATTGTTATACATCTTTTCATGACTAGCATTTTAAGTACAACATGTATAATATATAGTATATGGCCAAAAAAAATCAATTTCTTTGGATCGTGGGAAATAGCTATATGATATAGCCAACTCAAAACCTTACCGTGGAGGGGGAAACTGAGATTTTATTTAAATTTTGACAGAAAAGTAACATCCAAAAAATCTAAAAAAATCCAAACAGAATATTGACTGAAATGGACTTTCCAGTTGACAAAGCTTTGCCAGAGAAAATCAACTCTATTCATACAGAAAAACAGAGCCAAAAACATGTGGAGCCGCTGCTGCAGCAAAAGAAGCCATCAAGAATGTGTACAGTGAAGCAAAACATATTCTCATTTCTTCGAAATGATGGCAACAACACTATCAAGATTCAGGGAAAAGATATAACTCTACATTTTTGCCTGACAATTGACTCTAAAATGGCACCTAGCACCTCCTATCATACTTCACATCCGACACCATCTCTACATCCAGGGACACCTGAGCTGTATGGTAATCCATAGACATTAACCTAAGCTCATAAACTCCCCTTATTCAATTGTTGTCAGCCATACTGATGATTAACTCCTGCAACACACTGATACAAACATAAAATGCTATGCATTCTCTTGCTTCATAACTCACACACTTCCCCAAACAATCTATCACCAGCCCAATCGGATAACAGAAACAATTTTTTCATAAATTTTAGTCTTAAAAAACTTGTACTTCTTGATTAAACATAAACACTAAAAAAGAACTAACAAAAATCCGAACTCTAATCACAACATGTATAATATATAGTATATGGCCAAAAAAAATCAATTTCTTTGGATCGTGGGAAATAGCTATATGATATAGCCAACTCAAAACCTTACCGTGGAGGGGGAAACTGAGATTTTATTTAAATTTTGACAGAAAAGTAACATCCAAAAAATCTAAAAGAATCCAAACAGAATATTGACTGAAATGGACTTTCCAGTTGACAAAGCTTTGCCAGAGAAAATCAACTCTATTCATACAGAAAAACAGAGCCAAAAACATGTGGAGCCGCTGCTGCAGCAAAAGAAGCCATCAAGAATGTGTACAGTGAAGCAAAACATATTCTCATTTCTTCGAAATGATGGCAACAACACTATCAAGATTCAGGGAAAAGATATAACTCTACATTTTTGCCTGACAATTGACTCTAAAATGGCACATAGCACCTCCTATCATACTTCACATCCGACACCATCTCTACATGCAGGGACACCTGAGCTGTATGGTAATCCATAGACATTAACCTAAGCTCATAAACTCCCCTTATTCAATTGTTGTCAGCCATACTGATGACTAACTCCTGCAACACACTGATACAAACATAAAATGCTATGCATTCTCTTGCTTCATAACTCACACACTTCCCCAAACAATCTACCACCAGCCCAATCGGATAACAGAAACAATTTTTTCATAAATTTTAGTCTTAAAAAACTTGTACTTCTTGATTGAACATAAAAACTAAAAAAGAACTAACAAAAATCCGAACTCTAATCGACTATTATATCAGAGATCAATCACTGTTTGAGTGCACCGCCTATGCTATAGTTCCAAGCAGGAGGTAATAAATTAAACTAACTTCATTCTCATATTTAAAAAAAGGTTCAAATCCTCTCAATCACCCGACACCATTTAGTTCTAAACTTACATCCTACGCATAAATAGAAAGGTGCCACGTAAAATTCATCATAACGGAATAAACTACGAGTGTTTTAATGCAGAAAATACTTCCACAGTTTTTTCCCGAGGTATACAGACAGATTTTAGATAAAGATCTGTTCAAAAAGTCAGCTATTATAGTCAGGTCGTTGATACAACGACCATTACTCTCATTTTAGGATTACACACTTTTCATCAACAACTTACATTGTTTAATTAGCAATTCCATGCCTTCTGAAAATGTCTTGAGCTGCTGAAGCTTAATCTTGCGCCATTGCTGCTGCATCTGGCAGGTTTCCCCAATATCCAAACTAGGAAACTCATCCACGGAATTTACACCACGCATCAACTCTTTCATCGTTCTTGCTACATTCGACAGTGCACCGTTGCCCTTCATCACTTCGCCACAAAACTCTTCCGACGATTGAAAATTAGCAGACAGGGTACCTGTAACAAAACGATCAAACGAGCTCTGAATGGCTGCCTCAAGTCTTTTTTCAATACCCTTGATGGAGTTCTCAATCAATGCTTCAATTCTCGACTCCAAACCCCTGAATTGAATCTCTGGAAGTTCAGAACCATGAAAAGCACGGTCACTTTCTCTTGCATTTCCCACATGGATATCTTCATGTGGAGAACTGTCAGCAAAAGGACCATTTACCCTTGCATTTTCCGTGTGTGTTTCCTGATGTATAGGCTCCTCAAGTAAATCGCTATGCTCTCCTTGGGTTTCTTCTCGCTGAGATCCTTTTTCGATATCTTCCGTCTGCTTAGGGTTTACAGTAAAATTATGGTCTGTATTATTCCCATGTGTTTCTTCTCGCAGGGACTGTTTAGCTTTATGTTGCACATGCTTAGGGTTTTCAGCTGAGGTAAGGTTTATCTCACAATCAAGGGCTACAGTTGAATTAAACCTTGACTCAAGGTTTATAGCAGCATTTTCTCCAAATTCAGAGACTTCACCAATGCTAGCGTTCACAGCCACATTTTCTCTATTTTCGAGGTTTTCGACAGAATCAGGTTTTAAAGTATCTTCTCTTGAAAAGCCAGAATTTTCGGCAGAATTACGATTCAATCCATCATCTTTTAGAAGGTTAGAATTGTCGGCCTCGGTCACATTAGGGCTAGAGCTCTCAATCTCCTTCTCCTCAGAGCCGGGCTTTTCAAATTCCAAGGAATTTTCCTCTTCCATGGGGCCCCAGATTTTATCGCACAAGAGAAACATAGTCTGATTGTGAGTGGTCTGTGTCTCTAACTTGCCCTCTTTCCTTTCCTTGACCATAGACCAGTATTTTTTCTTCAAGCTCCTCATCTTCTCATAGAGGGCAGAATTACCTACCTCAATCCGGAGCAGCTCCCTTGCCCGTTGATAGAATGCCGCCCTGTTAGACTTCCCTTGTACCATCCGCGTGTCCAAAATGGCATTCAGCAGGCATAGCTCCTGATCTTCTGACCATCCCTTTACAGAATTCAGTGATAGACTCAGCAAGCTGCTCCCAAAGCGCTTCGACCTGCGGACCTTGCTCCTCTTCGCATCATCAATGGCCTTTTGCGAAGTCCGCATTGTTTTATCCTTGACGCGGGTTTGCCCCTGCACTTCTTCTAGATCGACGATCTCAAAATTCTCCCAATTCCTCTCCCTTCTTTTAAGTGAATTCTCTGGCTTATTGCCATTTACCCTTAATATCTCGCCATGGGAGGAATTCCCTGTTGAAAACAATAGATCATTTATCTCCATTTCAAGCTTTCTTTTGGCCGAAGGAGATTTGACTCCGTTATCAGGCATTGGTGGAGTTCGATATCACAATGGACTGAACCTCTCAGACTTGTAATGCGGATTCCTTCAGATAACCCACTGAATTCAACCCCATTTTGCCCGATAATAGAGCCCGCAGACTATGCCGTACCTTCGCGCATGCAGTTGCCACATATCACTGCAGGCCTCGAATTTGACAGTCATATGATTTGTTTTTTCCTGTACATAAATAGATTTTTATTTTATTTTTCAATTTTACAAATTTAAAAAAAAAATTCTCATTGGAATCATTCAATTCAATTTTTCAATTTAATTGACAATTACAAGATTTAAAAAATTAAAAGAAACTTCAAATGTTTATATTTCTTTAAACTTTTTGTTATTTTCTAAATTACATTTTTCATTCATTTTATTAAACTAATTCTATTAAACTAAGAGGGAGAAAATTAAACAAAAATATAAAGATTTTCTAACATCAGTGATTAATTACAACTTTTGACATTGATGTTTATTTTTGTCATTTGTAAGAAAATACAAATATTTTCTAACAAGTCTATCATTAATGAATGTATTAATTACAATTTTACATTTTTTTACATTTGTGACAAGGATTAACTTTTCAAATAAACAATCATATTTATCTTCTACTTCACAAATGAATGTCTAATCAATATTAATTATCACTATCTATTTTTCTAAATATAGAATTAAATATTAAATATTTCTTATTTAAAATATATTGATTAGTTTTACATTCATGTTTATTTTTGTCTTTTGTAAAATGTTATTTGACTTGCTTTGGAAATTTTCTACTTATCAAATGTTATTTTGTTTATGCTATATTTTACTGGCTACTATTTTACAATCTTATTCTAAGTTTTTTATACCAGTTTACAAATTGTAAAACTAATACTACCCCTCAAATAATTAGATATTTTGATCATTTGAATTAAGTAATCAACAATTTATTTTTTTAAATCAAATATTTCAACTAAATTGATAGAAATGACTAGTTCATTCATATAATATAATTTCTATTGTTATTTATATATTTTTTGAAATAATATAATCATTAATATTTTTAAAATTTCCTTCAACTCTCTCTGTCATTCTACTTTTAATTGTCCATGTAATAACATATCATTATTTTTTTTAAGCTCTATATTATTATTATTAGTTCTCAAAGTGAAGATACTATGGCATTCATTAACGCAATTTTTTAATTAGATTAACCAATCAAATAAAAGAATTTAAAAGTTTATATGAAACTTACAATGTGTATATCTATTTTTCATTTTTCCTTATTTTATAAATGACATTTTGTGTTCATTCTATTGGACCACACTATTTTTGATATGGATATAAAAAAAAATTCCTTAACAAAAATACACATATTTTTTCCAAGAGCAATGATGTCATGCATTAATCATAGTTTTATCTTTTTCACAATTGTAACAAATTAATTAGAGTTCAAAAAAGTAATTATTTTATCTTCCAACTCACTACCAAGACTATCATATCATTTTTCTTTCTTCTTCTTTCGGTTATATGCGCCTAGTAAACTTTTTAACGTGACCGATAGCGCTGGCGCGACACACCCACCGGTACCACGGGGATGGGGGAGACTAGAACTCGTGACCAACCCCCTGCAACAGGAAAGATTTAGCCAACCGAGCTAGGGCCCCCGCCCCATCATATCATTTTAAAATACATTTATTTAAATATTTTTTAATAATAATTTTAAATTATTTTATTCTAATTTTAAAACTAGTATAAATATCTTAAATAAATCTATCTAAAAAAATGTCAATAGATATCCATTACAAAATTATTATAATTTAATTTACTCCACCTAAAATTATTTATATTTTTTTATCTCCATTTATTTATTTATTTATTTTGATCGATAATTTTATTCTAATTTTAAAACTAGTATAAATATCTTAAATAAATCTATCTAAAGAAATGTCAATAGATATCCATTACAAAATTATTATAATTTAATTTACTACACCTAAAATTATTTTTATTTTTTTATTTCCATTTATTTATTTATTTATTTTGATCGATAAATGGTCGAAGCCTAGATTCATTCAATTCAATTTTTCAATTTAATTGATCAATCATAGGATTTAAAAAATTAAAAGAAACTTCAAATGTGTATTTTTTTTAACTTTTTGTTATTTTATAAATTACATTTTTCATTCATTCTATTGGACCATACTATTTTTCTCAGAGGGAAAAAATTCAATTTTCTCCAACAAAAATATAGGATAATTCTTGACTTTTATATATATACAAAAATATATATAAGCTAGTTTTAGCCTAGACATATTGAAACTCATTTCTGTTATAATTTAAAACAATATATATTTAAAAAGTTTAACATTTTTTCCTATGAAATGTCATAGTATAAATTTTTTCATAATTTTTATAAAATGTAAATTCATTTTATTTTTTCAATACAAAATTTTAATAATAAGCATGACAAATGCTCAACTATGAAATCAATCACATCTAATGTAACTTACTTATATTTAATTTTAAAAAAAGATTAATGAAATGAAATTATATATTATTTTTTCTCTCAAAAATTTTTTATTCAAAAAATTAAGAAAATTTGAGATTGTAAGAGGAAAACAATTAATTACTTTTGTTTAAAATATAAAATATATAAATTTTAGTAAGTTTCTAAAATAAATTTGATTTGTTATAAAGTTTCTTGTTTCAATTTAGAACTTACTAAATTTTATCTATTAAAAACTATTTTAATTATTTTTTATATGAATTATACAATATATTAAAAAAAGGACTAAGCATACACTTAAATGAACATCAATTTTTTTTCGAATGTCCAAAGTTGCTTCCATTGTAGAAGCCTCTCGGCTTAAAGATTTTCTAACAAGGCTATCATGCATTAATTACAACTTTCTCTTTTCCACATTTGTGACAAGTGGATTAACTTTCCAAATTTGACATTGATGTTTACTTTTGTCATTTGTAAGAAAATACAAATATTTTCTAACAAGTCTATCATGCATTAATGAATGTATTAATTACAATTTTACCTTTTCCACATTTGTGACAAGTGGATTAACTTTTCAAATAAACAATCATTTTTATCTTCCACCTCACAAATGAATGTCTAATCAATATTAATAATCACTATCTGTTTTTCTAAGTATAAAATTAAATGTTTTATATTTCTTATTTTAAATATATTGATTAGTTTTACATTCATGTTTATTTTTGTCATTTGTAAAATGTTATTTTGTTTATGTTATATTTTACTAGCTACTATTTTACAATATTATTCTATTTTTTTTATACCATTTTACAAATTGTAAAACTAATACTACCCCTCAAACTAATTAGATATTTTGGTAGTTTGAATTAAGAAATCAACAATTTATTTTTTTAAATCAAATATTTCAACTAAATTGGTAGAATTGACTAGTTCATTCATATAGTATAATTTTTATTGTTATTTATATATATTTTTAAATAATATATTCATTAATATTTTTAAAATTCTCTTCAACTCTCTCTATCATTCTACTTTTAATTGTCCATGTAATAACATATCATTATCTTTTTTTTAAGCTCTCTATTATTATTAGTTCTCAAAGTGAGAATACTATGGCATTCATTAATGCAATTTTTCAATTAGATTAACCAATCAAGTCAAATAATTTAAAAGTTTATATGGAACTTACAATGTGTATATCTATTTTTTATTTTTCCTTATTTTATAAATGACATTTTGTGTTCATTCTATTGGACCACACTATTTTTGATAGGGATAAAAACAATTTTCCTTATCAAAAATACACATATTTTTTCCAACAACAATGATGTTGTCATGCATTAATCATAGTTTTATCTTTTTCACAATTGTGACAAATTAATTAGAGTTCCAAAAAGTAATTATTTTATCTTCCAAACTCACTACCAAGACATAAATGCATGTCTAATCGATAATAAATAAATCAATTTTTTTACCAAAGATTGTAAATATATCAATCTATTATTTTTATTTTTATTAACATCTTTTGAGTTTAAGTTTATTTAAAATCTTACTTAAAAACTAATTATCATATCATTTTAAAATACATTTATTTGAATTTTTTCTTCATAATAATTTTAAATTATTTTTTTCTAATTTTAAAACTAGTATAGATATCTTAAATAAATCTATCTAAAGAAATGTCGATAGATATCCACTACAAAATTATTATAATTTAATTTACTACACCTAAAATTATTTATATTTTTTTTATCTACATTTATTTATTTATCTTGATCGGTAAACAGTTGAAGCCTAGATTCATTATTGTTATTTGTTGTGATTATTTATCTTATGTGTTAAGTGAATTCGAAGCCAAGACCTCTCACATTAGAGGCTCACAAGTTAATGTTGTGTTGTAGGCTCTTGCCTTCATTTATTTAATTTTTTACTAACTTAAGATTTTTATTTTTATTTCTTAAAAATGGATGATTTATATCTCTAAATATTATAATTTAAACAAATATTGTATGTGATATTTATTAAATTATTTTTAAAAGTATATTCTATTTATAATAAATTTTAAACTTTTGACATGTAGATGGTTGTCAAATTTAACTAATAAGAGTAAAGTTAACAATAGTACATTTACACCATCCCACTTCACCCATTCTACCATTGTAGAATGTCTATTGACATTAATTAATTTTTTTAATCCTAAATTATAATTAAATTAATAAATCACAAAAGTATATTTTTAAGAATATAATTATTTGATAAATTTTTACTGAAATATTTATAAATTTTGTTACAAAAAAATTAAAATTTAGTTTTTAATGTTTTATATTTTATATTTTAAATATATTTATTAATTTTAGATTGTTCCTTACTTTTGTCAATTGTAAAATGCTAACTTTTTCCACACTTTGTTTAACTAGCTATTTTCCTCCAATCTTGTTTTAATTCTTTTTCATGGTTTAAAATTTGTAAAACTAATATTGTTATTCAAACTTACTAACTCTTTTGTTGGTTTGGATCAAATAGTCAACAATTTTTAATTTTTTTAATTTGAGTTTATATTAGAAAAGGTATAAATGAACACTTCATTGATTTAACTCAGTTTTATAATTGTTATTTAAATATTTTTTTAAATAACATAATCCTTAATCTTTTGTTTTTTTTTAGTTCTCTTCCAACTATTTTTATTTAGTGTCCCTATTATAACATGTCACTCTCTCTTTTAAATCTCTTCATATCCTTCGTATCTTTCATTTCTATCTATAAATCTCTACTATCATTATCTCTCTCTTTAATATGTCTTCATATATATAAATTTCTATTTTCCTTCTTTTCTAAATATTACGAGGAATATATCTCTTTTAACTCTCTCTTCATATATTTTACTCTCTAATTTCCTTCTCTTCTAACTATTGGCAGGAACTTTGACACAGTGCGTCTCTTGTTTTCTCCTACATTTTTATGTCTTTAGTTTCTTTATTACCTATACAAGTTTATTACTATTTGCAGTAGGTATTATGGTTTATTCATTTAAATTAAAGATTTATTTTTTTATTTTTTTCTAATTACAATAGTTATTTTTTATTTTCTTTATAAAATTAATATAGATGCAAATTTAATATGTTTATAAATAAATAAAATTAATCTACACCTCTTGCATAATGAATTTAAGAGCACTTTTATAAGATTTAAATATATGTAATTAAAAATTAAATTACTTATTGTTACTAAAATGTAATAATATTTTATATTTTTTATAAGATTATAATTATATTTGTGCTCTTAAATTTTAACTTTCATTATAAATATTATTATTCTAAATAATTTTAAATTATATAGAAAAATTATTACTTATATTATCATTATAAAAAATATAATAAATTAGTTACATGCAAAATTAAAACAATAATTAATTAAGTTAAATAGTTATATTTAAAAATAATTTAAATTAAATATTAACATGACATTTATAATTTTAATTATGCTGATAGGCTTTGTGTCATATTTTTTATAGAAAAGTTGTAAGACTATTTTCCAACCAGTTTGAAAATTAGATTAAAAAAATAATTTTGAAATACTAAGTTACCTTTCTTTTTAATAGTTCTTTTTATTTTATGTTTTCCTTCTAATTGAAAATTATAAAAAACAAAAGCTTTCAAATCAAATATCACAACATTGGATAAATGAAAAATATAAATACAATCTTATGTATCACATCTATCATCTTATCATTTTGACAAAATGTCTAGGATTTTTAAGAGTTTTTCAAAAGCTAGATTGAGCATCAAGAAATAGATTCATCTAGGAACTCTTGCAACAGATTTTTCCCTCTATTTTTCATTGTTTTATTTTTCTATCTAATAAGTGTTTGTGTAAATCAAAGCCAAAAACCAAATGAATAAAGGATATTGTGTTTGGTTGATCAGTTTTAAAAGGTGCTTGCAAATCTATGCATACTATGAAAATGTTGACAGTTGATCCTTCATTAGATTGTGGTCATTCTTGATGTTAGGAAGTTGTAGTTATCATCTTGTGTTAGGATATTTAACACAAATTTTATAAATTTTAGATATTTCATCTTAGTTTCTTAATTCTTCTTCTTCTTCATTGATTGCTCTCTTTTGATGTTTTATTTTTTTATTTAATACGTGTTTGCGTAAATCAAAGCCAAAAACTAAAATGTAATAATAATTTATATTTTATAAGATTATAATTATATTTGTGCTCTTAAATTTTAACTCTCGTTATAAAAAAAATTGGTGAATCTTGATATTTATATTAATAATAACTGGTTCAAAAATGACTCCCAGAGAAAAGATCCAGAAAAGAAAAACTCTAGCAACTGCCTGATACAAAAATGATGTAGAAGAAGAAAGCTTGCATTTAGAGATAGTATTGTGATTACAAAGAGCCAAAAACTCACATGAATACAATTCATTGTTTGGTGTCGGAGACAACACCAAGAGCCAAGCCAAAAACTATCATAAAAGTTTTCATCATTGATCTTCATCCAAAAATCCAATTGAGACCGTGATATTAGAAAAAAGTCATCTAATGCAAGTGCAATCTAGGACCTTGAACTGCATACAATATCTCAAAAGAACAAGTGAGATCCATAAAAGTAAAACAAGTGAAATCACAGAGAAGTCGTGATTTAATATCAATTAATATTTGAGAAGGGCTCAACAAGATTCTAAACATATTATTTTGCCATAATATTAACCAAGTTGGAGAAATCAAGGAGATTAAGTGGGAAAAGTAAAGAGTTAATATAAACCCCATCAATACCCAAATTAGCCAAACAATAAGCTAATACATTGCATTCTCTATAAGTATGCATGATGAAACATTCAGAGATAGAATCAAGAAGAGACCATAGTTGATGTGATATGTACTATATGGACCAATTATAGGCATGACGTTTAATACATGCATTAATAATAATGGATGAATCCCCTTCAACATGTAACTTAGATATAGATAGTGATTTTGCAAGTTCCAAACCAAAAAGAAAGGCCAAGGCCTTAGCTTTGTTATTAGTACTCAGAGGGAGAGGAGATGATTTTGTTATAATCACATGACCTTTAAAGTCTCTAATGACTATGCCATAGCTAGAGTTACATGGAATTCCCCTAGAAGCCCCATCAAAATTGAGTTTGTAATAACCCTCACTTGGGGGAATCTACTTGGTTTATGCTCGGATAAGAGAAACCTTGGATGGACATAATGGAGCAAGAAGATGAGGAAAAAGTGAACCCTTCCACTGATGAATAGCATAGCCATCCAAGGAGAAAAAATATGTTACCCTTATATCTACTTATTGTAGCATTAACAAGCTCAACAATTGATCTTTCTAATCCTTCTAGAAATTGAGGGATTGGAGATGATGTCTGTCTAAAATTCTCTTGTTTCTCTCCCACCAAAGTGTTCATACTATTGATGTAGGGATGCACTTCCTAAGACATGAAAACATTGATTCAGAATGTAAGATTGGCCATGCCTAGAATAAATCCCACAAAGAGTTAGGTAATGACATATGGAAATTAAGCTTATTAAGAACAAAATGCCAACAATCTTGGGCAAAAGAGCAATTTAAGAGGAGGTGATCTATTGTTCCCATAACTTGTAGATAGAGCAGACAATTAAAGGGATTGGAAATGTTCAATCTATGAAGTTGGTCACTAGTTAAAACTCGGTTCTTTAATGCAAGCTATGCAAAACTTCCTACTTTTGGCAAAACTAAACTATTCCAAAAGAATTTAATAGCATGATATGTGATCTGATTAAACTTATTGTGTTGAAGAGCTAAGTATCCTTGTTTAATAAAGTATTTACCATCTTTAGCCGGAACCCAAAAGAGGCAATCTAGTTGATTAGACATTAAAGCATTCCTTTCAGCTAATACGTGTTTGAAAGAAGCAACCTAATTGTGCGATATAGGAATAATTGAGGGGTCTTTCCAAATAACTAGCCCTATGAATCTATGTATAGCTGAGACATAATTAGAAAAAGACATCCCCCAAGCTTGAATTGCTATGTTTGAGAAATCCTTTAAGGAATCAATAGTGACAAGGGTGGGGTGTGGGGGGAGGGGTGGGCATTGTTCACTTCCCAAGATATGAATGAAGTAATAACTTATTGAGAAGCCATCATGAAATCCCAAATAACAGAGCCCTTTAGTGGGTCTAGGATAGTAAAAACCTTAGGGTTCCAAGTTATCTAAATATTTCTCTTGTAAAAGGTGACACATTTGGCAGAGAATTTGTCATACATTTGCCAAACTAGCTTAGCACCAAAATCCATATTCCCATTAGTAATATTGGGAAGTCTGACCCCTCCTATTCTCAAAGAGGTTGACATGGCATGAATAGAAATTAGAGGTATTTTCTTTTGTCCATTCATATTTTCTGACCAAAGAAAGGTATAGATTAAAGCTTCAATTTGAGAAATGATACCTTTGGGGGCTTGTAAAATGGAGATATTATAATAATTAGGAATGGCAGAGAGAATAGTTTTGATAAGAAAAATTATACCTAAAAGTGATAACCAAAAAACCTTCTAAGCACAAATTCTACTTTTGATACGATCAACCATAGATTTCCAATAAGAGGCTTTGTTTAATCCCATAAAAAAGGGAACACCAAGATAAGTAGAAGGCAAATGATCAAGAGGAAAACCAAGCAGATGGATTATTCTTTGAGTAACCAATTGGGATGTATTAAAAACATAAATTTTAGATTTAGTTGCATTGATACATTATTCCAAAACTTGTGTATATAGATCAATGTCTTTCTTCATACTTTGTGCTTCTTGATATGTAGATGATCCAAATAGTAAAGTATCATCAATAAAAAGAGAATGAGTTATGGACAAGAATGTGCCCATAATGTTGATACCTTTCCACAATCCCTTTTGATTAAAAGAGTTAATAAGCCTTCTGAAGGCCTCCACCATAATGATAAACAAGAATGGAGAAAGAAGGTCACTTTGATGAACTCCTTGGGAAAAGGCAAAAAAACTTGCTAGTGCTCCATTAATGAGAATAGAAAAATGTGCACCTAAAATGCAAGCTTTAATCCATTTACACCAACTAAAGGAGAAACCAAACTAACAAAGGACTAGAAGAAGAAAAGACCAATTCAGTTTATCATATGCCTTCATCATATCTAGTTTGGCAAGAAAGGCCACAATATTATGTTCTTTGATGTTATGAAGGGTCTTGTGGGTTATTATGGCTCCCTTGATTGTTTCTTGATCAGAAACAAAAACCCCTTGTTCTATCGATATAATTTTAGGAATAATAGGCTTAAGTCACAAATAAATAGCTATTGTGATAATTTTATAGATGGTATTACACAAAGAAATAGGGCAAATATTAGCAAAAGAATAGGGATTATTGACCTTTGGGATGAGAGCAATATTTGTGGCATTAAAGTTCTTCAAAATGGAAACATTTTTCTTGGATTCTTCAAGCAACTCAAAATAAATGACATATCAATATTTTTGGAAAAAAAATAATGAGGTGAACTCATTAGGGCCTGGTGCCTTATTAGGAGACATAGAAAAAAACACAACAAATATTTGAAAAATGGTAAATGGGGCTATTAGAACCAAATTGTCTTGTTGTGTAATCAATGAGGGAATGGAATCCAAGATCTCATCCACAAGGTGAGAAGGGGGGGGTGGGGGGGGGAGTCCTGAGGTGGAGGGAAAGTAAATTAGAGAAGAACCATATACTCTCATTTTGGATACACTTAGTGTTAAAAATCAAATTCCTAGATGGTCATGAATTGTAAAAATTTTGTTGTTAGCCTTCTTTTGTTTGGTAGATTCATGAAAAAACTTAGTATTTTGATCTCCTTGTTGAAGCCACAATTCTTTGAATTTTTGTCTCCAATACTCTTCTTCTCTCTTACATAAGTCAAACCACTCATCTTGCAATATCTTCTATCTTGAATGCATATCAAAATTTAAACCATGAAGTAAAATATGTTGATTAATCTCAACTAGTTTTTCTTCTACTACCTTTTTCTCCTCAAAAATATCTTTAAAACATGTTTATTTCAGATCTTGATAAGCCCAACATACTACATTTTCTTGTGAAACTGAAACATTTTGGTTCCTCGCTCTAGTAGAGCATCCTTCCACCATTGTTTTAAAAAGCCATCAAAATGGGGATGATGATACCAAACATTTTCAAACTTAAAAGATGGTTTGATAAGACTAGTAAGAGGAGAATCTAATGGAAGAATAGACAATTGAATAGGAAAATGATTAGATTTAGAATATGGTAATATATCTAATTGGATATTATAATTCGCCAATTTCAAACATTGTGAACACAGAAATCTATCCAATCTAACTACAATCTAGTGGAACCAAACTCTTCTATTAGTCCAAGTGAAAGATCCAACTTGTGGGTGAACATCAAATAGGTCATTATTATCAAAAAAGTCATTAAATTCATGGGTAGCTCTAGAAGGGGAATAATACCTCCATTCCTATCCCTAGGGTGAAGAATGACATTAAAGCCACCAGTGATAATAAATTTGGCACCTACTGATTGCTGGATAAAACCTATAAGAGTAAGCCATAGACTTTGTTTATCTAACGTAGGGGTAGGGCCATAAATATTAATCATTTGGGATGAAAGTTCATAAATAATCTAAATGAAAGAAAAGAAAAGAATGTGTGGTAGTACAAGTGTTTCTTCAATTTTATACCACCCCAAAAGAACACTCGGAATATTTTGAGACTTCTTGTTGGAGTGAGTTACTATTGTATAAACATTTCTAAAAAAAATGATGAAGAAATCGAGAAAGTAAAAGAAGAAATCATCAACAATTTAAAGTAAATGGAAGCACAAAAATACACCACATGGAATGTTTATAGAATAAATGAAATTGAAGCTAATATGGATTATAATGCATCATCTGATGAAGAAATGAACAATCCAGATGATGGAGAAATGAATGAATAGGAACTACTATCTCAAATGAGACTTGTTGGTACTATCAACGTAAATGATATTGCAATGCTAGGTCAATGTAATTTTGAAAACAACAACAATTAGGAAAAATACAATGTCTCACTACCTTTGCATGAAATTGCACCCAACTTTTTAGGTATAAACAAGAGATGCAAACAACCATAGATGTGCACATTTATAACAACAATTTATCTTTAGAACAAGAACATGCACTTACTATCATTAGACATTAACTAGCCATCTCTTCTAGTAAACCATTATATATCATCATACAAGGAAAAAAGTGAGTTGGGAAATACTATCTCATCAACTACTAATACAGGAGCATCTTGGGTTTTCTCGATGGCTACTTTGAATTTCATGGGAGGAGACTTGGTAGTTGCTTGGACTAATACTCGGTTGAAGAAGAGATGCTTAGTAGAGGTGGTTACTTAGTCATCTCTTGACAATTCTTGGTTGAGAACTTGGCGGATGGGTGGGCTTGGTAATCTCAGAGGTGCATGGTTGTTGAAGGAGCTTGGCATAGCTTGGGGGCACTTGATCACCAAAGGAGCTTGATGATGCTTCTGAGATCTCGACACACACTAGGAGCTTAGTGTAGCTTGGTTGTAGTGTTGCTCAAGTTGCTTGATTATTGAAGGGACTTGGTCTATGAAGGAGGACTTGACATATACTTGGTATCTCAGTTGGTTTGACCGAGTGGCTTGGTTAATGAGGGGCTTGGTTATGCTTGGTGGGTTGTTGTTGCTCGATGGTGGTTTCTCATACTCAATTTGGTCTTCACTTTTGTGTTACCCAAGTTATCTGTGAGCCACCTTTTGACATTTAATTTGTATATAGGTATTTAATTTGTGTTGCAGATGACTTGTGGCTTGCATGGACATTTAATGTAAGGGTTTATTTTAATTTGTATTGGGCTAGGCTAACATATGGCTTAGTTGGGTATAAGTAAGGGGTCTTGTGGAGTCTTTAGGCATTCATTCATTTAGAGAAGTGAGTAAAATTAACGATCATCCAACTTGGAGAAGAGGATGTGGTAGAAAAGAAAATTTTGAGAAACTGTAGTGCCTACCCTCATTTACATATTTTCTGGACATATTATTGTTTTGAGATTATCAGATGTTATGTTATGAATTCAGTTGGTATATGATGAGATCATTTAGACTTTACATTTTATGTATGCATGATGATCATTACATTGCTTTCAGTTATTGTTGATGTTAATTAGATGGTTTATTATCTCATGTGTTTTTATTATGGATACTTACCCCATACTTGCATGTGTATGGTGTGCGTGCTTTCTTATTGTATGGCATTTCTAATGTGGTTAAGGAAGGGAGTCATAGTCACCTACTTAGTCGAGATCTACACGATGCACCACTTCCTGCCATTGCCTATTTAGCTTAGCATTATATTTATTGTATGTACATGCATGGTTTTTCTGCAGGTTGCAGGTATCGGGTATCAACTTCCCTGAATTTGCTAGGATGAGCGTACCCTATTATGTTATCTCAATGATAAGAGAAGGGAGATAAATTCTCAAGTCCAAATCTCAAACCCTTAAACCAATTGTCCTAGTGAGGTAGGACAAGTATCTAGATATTTTACCCACCGAATGTGTCGGATGACATATTTCGTGATTTTTAACCCTTTAGACTGATTTTTTGTGAATTGCTCTATGATGGGTTTTCATATTTTATCTTGGCGGTCTATGGTGAATTTTCTATTAATTAAGTCTTAATAAATAGATTTAATTAATAAATTAATTATTTGAGAAAATTAATATAAAATATCATGATCTTTGATATTTTGATTATAATTAATTAAATGAGAATTAATTGAGGAAAAAGAATTAAATAAAAGAAAATTAGAAATTAAAATTAATAATAATTATAAAATAATAATAAAGTAATAAATAAATAATAATAATAAAAGTTATAAAAATTAAAATGAAAGTTATAAAGATTTAAATAGAAATTATATAAAAAGTAAATTGGAGTTATAAGCTTGCCTAGGAGTTAACACACCTTTTCATTTCTCATATGTCAACAACACGAGGGTTAGTGCATCAATTAAGCACATGGTGTCTACAACCCTATGACTCATCTAGAAGGTTGGAAAAGACACATGCTTAGTTGGTGACAGCTTCTAGCTATTTCTAGAGACATTCTAGGTGTTTTTTGAGAGCTCTTTATATTCAGGCATTCCTAGAAGCTTAGACATAGTGTTTGGAGAGCAATTGGAGCATTGGAGGACTCGAGAACTCTGAAGAAGGGAGGAGCTTGCCTTGCGGGTTTTCTGAGGAAGAGCGAATTAGCATTAGAATCTGGGTAGATTCTTGTGATTTTACTTATGCTATTTCCACATCTTGCATTCCCTGTCTTCTTCGTGTCTTCGATATGTCTTCTAAAGATTTTCCTATTTTAATTGTATGCATTCTCAATTGATTGGAGAAAACTTTGTATGCATAGATCTGAAAAGAATATGGGGCTAGGGTTTTAATTGTAGCCAAAATCCATTAGAAAATTATTGAGTGAATTTAGAGAGAAAATATTTATGAGAAACTCTTTAAAATTGTATATATATATTCTTTGTGGAAAAATATATATTTTTTCAGATCTGCATGAGTATACATTTTTATATTTATGCAATATTTAAATTGAGTTATGTTATGTGTTTTTTAAAAACACTTTGTTGTATGAAATCGTTTTTCAATATTTCGTTTTCAAAAAAATATAAATAAAATGTTATTATTATAATTACATATATATATATACATATATATATACATATATACACACACACACACACACACACACACACACACACACACACACACACATATATATATATATGTATTTATGTATACATACATACATACATACATACATACATACATACATACATACATATATATATATATATATATATATATATATATATATATATATATATATATATTGTAGTGCCTGCCCCTAAGTCGCATTTCTGTTATCATTGCCAAACTCTTTTAGGCCAATTTATGTTTGATGATTAGTATTATTATTTTAGAGATTATCAGATGTTGTTTTACACTCAGTTTATTATATGATGAGATTACTTGGTACTCTATATTTCATGCATGTATGATGATTATTCAACGGTTTCAGTTATCGATGATGATTAGTTAGATGGTTTATTATTCCATGTGCTTCTTATGGATACTTACCCCATACTACATGTGTATGGTGTGTGTGTTTGTTTTATTTATGTATGGTGTTTCTGATGTGGTTAAGGAAGGGAGTCGTAGTCACTTGCTAGTCGGGATCTACACGATGCACCACTTCCTGCCATTGTCTGTTTAGCTTAGAATATTGTGTTTGTACATGCGTGGATTTTATGCAGGTTGCAGGTACCGGGTATCGACTTCCCTGAATTGCCAGGATGAGCGTACCCTATCGCATTGTCTCAATGGTAAGAGAGGGGAGATAAACTCTTAAGTCCAATTCCTAAACCCTTTAGCCAATTGTCCTAATTGATAATTAGGACAAGTATCTGAGTTAAGTACCCTCCGAATGCATCAAATGATGTAATTTCGGGATTATAACCCTTTTTGTTTTGGTTTAATATGTGTTTTTCTATGTAGGGTTTTCTTATGTTGCTTTATAAGTTCTTGGTGTATTTTCTATTAATTAAGTCTAATTAAAAAGATTAATTAAAGATTTAATTTAATGGAGAATTAATATGATATCTTTAATATTTAATTAATTGAGAAATTAATTAAATAAAAGAATTAAATTTGGAAATTAAAGTTCAAAGATAAATTTAGAACAGGATAATATTTATTTAATTTAATAATAATATATTTAGAGTTCATTTTTAAATAAATGTTAAATATTATTGTTAATTAAATTAATTAAATATGTTATCAATTAAGTTTCTAAAATTATTTTAAAAAGTTGAAAGATATTAAATTATTAAGAATTCTAGATCGCATGATCTAAGCATGAGTTTAAATATGAGAATTAAATTAAAAGATTAAATAATAGAAATTAATAATGTTATTTTAATTTCATGAAGTGCACATGAGATTAAAGTAATAAATTAATTTAAAATAGAAGTCAAGTAGAATATTAAATAAAGTTATTTAATAAATCAACTTAATGTGCATAAAAGATGAATGCAAAATAAAAGAAAAGATAATAAAGGTTAATTTGGAGTTAACTCAGTTGTGCAAAGAGTCTTCTCGGGTGAACGCACAATTAGTGCCCTGATTTGAGGAGAAAATTGCTTATCACAACTTTGGGGGTTCATTCTTGAAGGAGACGAATTGGGACACGTTTTTGGACGAAAATTTTTGGGAGACTACTTTTGGAAGCGAATTTCAGAAGGCTGATACCAAGAAAGTTTTCCAGAAGAAGGTTATTGAGAGGAGCGAATTCTCTTACAATTCCTGGAGATTGCATAATAGCATCAGGATCAGGTAGGGTCTTGTGTTTTTGTTTATCAATTAAATACGCAATTATCTTTCTTGTCTTCTTTGTGTCTGGGGTTTGTAAATCTGAATTCTCTGTGATGAATGTTTAAACATTACGATATTGGAATTTATCAGATGTTTGTCAATAAACTTCTGTATACATGAGATTTAAATGAGAAAGGGTTGAATCTAATACCGAAATTCTAAATTAGAAGTTCTGATTGACTATATTTCTATACCAATTTAATGAAAGAGGCAATTCTTTAATATATTTATATATTATATATTAAGGAGGAATTGAGTTAGTTTATATATATATATATATATATATATATATATATATATATATATATATATATATATATATATTTATTTATTTATTTATAGAAAACGATTTAAAAACAAATCGCTGTTTTTTTTTTTTTAAATAATAATAATAATAATATTCATAAATATATATATATATATATATAAATTAATGTTTTAAGTGGGGGGGAGGGAATCACCCGTACCCACCCCCACTGCCGACGGCCGACAGTACCTGCATCACAGGTACTACGACGATAGGTACAGAGTACCTGCCGCCGCAGGCCTGCGGCAGAGCCGACGGGCTTTAAACGTATGTATTAAAGTTTTGTTTATTTCATTTTTTTTATATATAATTTTATTATTTATAAAAAAAAAAAAATTATTATTATTTAAAATTTTTAATTAATAAATTTTTAATATATTTTAATTAATAAATATTTTAATCTTTAGTAATATTTAATTATTAAATAATAATACATTTAACATAGTTTGTGAATATTAATTTATTAATAATTTTGGTTAAATATTAATAAATTAACAATTAATGAATAGATTAAGATAAGTAGTAGAACAAGCAATTATTGATTAATTTAATTAAAATTAGTTTAATTAAGTTAATTAATAATGAATATTAATTGACTAAATTATAGATTTGGATTATTGATCTAATGAAAGTTATTATAGAAATGGGTTAATCATAAAGGGTAGTTGTGAAAACCTAGTTACTTGAATTCGACATTAAACTGAAACATAAACCTTACCTTAACTCAATTATATACTTTCAAATCCAATCTCTGAGACTTTGATGTTTTCTATGTGTTCTCTATATTTTGGGATTGTTCTAGTATTGACCAGTTTAGGTTGTTACCAGAGGCTCGGGGTTGTGAATGTGATGTCATGATGATTTGGTCTCGATCTTTCTTAACTCGACCATGGTAATGTGATGAAGTGCTCTATGACATGATTGTATTTACTGTTTGTTATTGCTTTCCAATTTCCTTGTGTGAAGCTGAGATGTATGTATTTAAGATACCTGACTTAACCATTTTCGAGTCTCGATCAGTTATATTTGATAACCATTTTTGAGTCTCGATCAGTTATACTTGGATTGCTTTTCGGTCGCTTGAGAGGACTGAAGTGGTGGTTATGTTCTTGATGATGTCATGTTTTGACTTGACCATTTTGGAGTCTTCGAACAGTATTGTAATTTACTATTGAGATACTTTCTGGTTGCTCATTGGAGAACCATTGGATTTTGTGATTTATCATTGATGCCTTCAGTTGCTGATAGAGAACTGTCATGATCATATGATTATTATTTGATGCTTATCTGTTGCTCATGAAGAACTGATGTAATTTTGTGGCTTATCTTTTTATGATGTTTTTCAGTTGCTTGTATAGGACTGAGGTGATTTTATTATGATTCTTGATTTGTAATTTCATGAGCCTAGGGTAGGTTATCTATGTGTAGTGTCGGGAAGTGGCTTGCAATGGGGATCGGGGCCCTAAGAGGCTGCTTGGAGTAACCCATTATAAGTTGATTTAATAAGTAAAAACATTTACATAAATGGGAGAAAATGAACCTAACAAGATAACTGTATGTTCTCTCCCATGCCTTGAGTGCTAGTACAGACTAGGATGGGGTAGAGAGAACGCTTAGTTACGACCTTTCATTCCATAGTGTGCCTCATCAGTACGAGAGGATACTAGTGGCCGCAGGGATCAGTAGGGACCCAGGATTCCTAAGGGATTGCTCGGGTAACTTCTACGTGACTTTTGCGATGACACTTTCCCGCTTGCATATTAGGTTTCCTACGTGTCTTTGTGGTGCCTCTGGCTCTAGATGTCTATCTATGTTGGAACCCTTGAGTTAGTATACTTTTAGGATTTCCCAGACTTAGAGAGTACTTGTGTTTTGTGTTTTGATACCTTGTTTGGGACTTGAGACTATCTCCTTAGCGCGGTGGGAGTGGACCATTTAGGTTCCACGCGGTCGAGTGGTAGTGCTTTTACTCTTACCATTGAGATCCGTTCCGTGGTCACCGTGGCTGGAGTTTTCATGATTGGCATTTACCTTCACTATGTTCTTGGATTATTATGATGGATGGTTAGATTTTATGATAGATGTTTTATCATTATGGATGTATGGATGTATCATGTATGGGGAATAGTTTCATATATTTTTACTGTACTTTGTATCATGGATTTGAGGATGTTGTATATTTATCTTTACATATGTATATTCTTTTAAGCCTTTCATACCCTGTGACTTGTACAGTGGATGATTGAGCATTCCGAATTAATTTGCCGAGAGGCATTCGGAACAAATGTATATTATGGACATGGAACTTTTTGATTATTCTTTCATATGTATGTGATAGTTGTTAGACTTAGAATTAATTAAATTTAAACGTGACTCAACGTCTTGGGATCTTTAAGAAATGTAACTTACAATGTATGTTGTCGATGATTACATGTTATTGCTTCTGCTACTATGTGTTTGATGTGTATGTTATACCTTCTTACTTTAAGAAAAAAAAATGTTTAGCAAACTTAGTGAAACTTTAAGTTAATTCTTTTGGATCCCTTGGCGGGGCGTTACAGACACACACACACACACACACACACACACACACACACACACACACACATATATATATGTATGTATATAAGCATATATGTATATATGTAATTTATAATAGATGATTATTGTATTAATAAAAGGGTTGTATTAATAGAGCATTACTTTTAATACTAATTATTTTTAAAAGTATTATAGTGGAATAATATAAGTTCAATTTAATGATTCTTAATTGGGAAGACGAATTGGTAAATTCTCGACAATTATTTAAAATTGATGGGGGTCTTTTTCAACTAGTGTTTATATAAACAATTCATCATTAGAATAATGGAAGTTAATTCTAAGGGTTTTAGGGAGAAACTTTTATCTATCAATACAATACATGGGTTAGGTGAAATGTGAAATTTCTCCACTTGATATCCAGATTGGAAAACGTAAACTGAAACCTCCACATTTAAATTCATGCATGTAAATTTAGCAAAACCAAAACATGTGTTTGCATTACGTATTCTTTATGCTATTTGCTTTGGGTTTTGGGTTGACTAGTGTTGACCACTTATAGGACATCTACCAGAGGCTTGGAGGTTATGTGATTGTGATGTCATGATGATGTTTTAATCTCGATCTTTATGAACCCAACCATGGTTATGTGATGGAATGCTCTATGTAATGTTTGTAATTACTGATTTTTATAGTTGAGATTCTTATGTATGAGACACTTGACTTAACCATTTTTGGTTCATCGATTAGTTTTCCTTGGTTATTTTCTAGTCGCCATGATGGGACTGAAATGTGGATTTATTCTTGATAATGTCATGTTGTGACATGTTTGAGTCAACCATCTTGGAGTCTTCGATCAGTATGAATGAGATATATTTTGGTTATTGAGAACCAATGGATACTTTTGATTATCAGCGATACTTCAATTGCCAATAGAGAGCTGTTGTGATCATGATTTTCTATGGATGCTTGCTCATGGAGATTTGATGCTTTTATGCATATTTGATGATTTTATTATGGATTATCTTTTGTGATTTTGAGATTTATGATTCCATGAGCTTAGGGTAGGATATCTGCATGTAGTGTCAGGAAGTGGCTTGCAATGGGGGCCGGGGCCCTAAGAGGCTGCCAGGGTAACTCATTGTAAGTTGGTTTAATAAGTGAAAGCATTCACACCTAATACTAACTAAATGAACCTAAAAAGATAAGTTTTTTGTTCTTGCCCATGCCTCGAGTGCTTGTACATACTAGGATGGGAGTAGAGAGAACGCATGGTTGTGACCTTGCATTCCATAGTATGCCTTGTCAGAATGAGAGGATACTAGTGGCCACATGAAATCAGTATGGACTCATGAAGTTTAGCTAACTTCCAGGGTAACTTGTACGTGATAAATGCAATGACACTTTTCCGCTTGCATAGTAGGTTCTTACATGTGATTGTGTGCCTCTAGGAATTAGATGTCGATTTTGTGATGGAACCTTTGAGTTAGTATACTTTTAGGATTCCTGGACTTATAGAGATTTATGCTATGTGTTTGGATAGCCTGTTTGGGACTTGAGATTATCTCCTCAGCACGGTGGGAGTGGACCACTTAGGTACCACACAGTCAGGTGGTAGTGTTTTTTCCACTCTTATAATTTGAGATTCATTGAGACATCGTGGCTGATGCGTCCTTCATGATGATGGATATGTATCCTTTCATTGATGATTAGCATATGTTAGATGTAGTATATGATAGGAGTGACATTCCTACTATGTTAATACCGATGATCTCTTCGGTGATTCAGAATGTTACGCATGGAGGGATGGCTAGGGCCCACGATGGTCTAATGATGATATTAACTGTTGAGAGGAACTGTGCACTTAGTTTATTATGTTTGATTTTTATGATGGATGTATATCTTCTATGATGATGTATCATGTATATCATGTGATTATCTTTACTTTGATGTATCATGGATTAGAATAGGATGATGTACTTTATTTTACATATGTATATTCTTTTAAGCTTTTCATACCCTGTGACATGTACAGTGGATGATTGAGCATTTAGAGATGTAATGTATAAACATTGGACTTATCATTATTATTTCATGTGGTTGTTATATTGGATGGATTCAATAATATTAATTGACTTAGATGTAATTGAACGTTAAGGGATCCATAAAGAATGTAATCTGTTATGTATGTTATATTTACTTTCAAATGGACATTGCTATTACTTCCGTTATTGTGTATAAGTTATATGTGTGATTTGCTTTCATGTTTAAAAAAAAAAAATGCTACCTAACTTAGTGAATTCTAGGTTAATTCTTTGGATCCCTTAGCGGGGCATTCCATTTGGTATCAGAGCCCGAGTTTCTACATTGGGAGCTCTGAGTATTTTGGAACAACTAGAAGTTTGAACTATTAAGTGTATCTCTTCAACTTGAAACTAGGTGAACTGAAATAGAACTTGAACTATTACTTGTATATTTTTTTTATACTTCAACACTTGGTTTCAAAATTGAAAATTTTACTTAAACCTAAACATAGAATTTAACTTAGTCTATTGCAAACATGTGTCTTTTGATTATAATAGTACTTTGTACTATTGTAGGATGGTATCTAGGACTAGGTCTTCTGTTAGAGGCCATGGTAGAGGCCGTGGTCATGGCAGAGCTTTTAGTGTCCATGAGTTTGCCCATGAGGGATCGGCTCATGAAGAGAGTAGAGGAGAGCACACTAGTAGGCAGCAGGAAGAGAGCCGTAGAGAGGACCAAGCTGAGTCTGAAGAGGTTGGTTTGAGACAGATGATGCAGACTATTCTAGAATGTCTACCTCTTGTTCAAGAACAACCCAAAGCACACCAGACAGAACAAGAGCATAGACCTAGATCTAGGAGTCCTCGGAAGGATCGTCAGAGGTCCATTGTGTCCACTCAAATAAAGGATCTTTCAAGATCCAAGGTTAAGCCTTTCAATGGGCAAGGTTCTGGTTATGTGGCCAAACAGTGGCTTATTTCCCTCGACAGGATTTTTGCCATGCAGGATTTTGACAAAAATGTTAAGGCAAGATTTGCGATCACTAATTTAGAGAATTTTGGGGCCACTTGATGGACAATTGAGGAGAAGAAGCTGGGAATCGATATGAGCAGTGTCACGTCGGAACTATTCCTAGAAAGTTTCTGTGAACGATTCCTACCAGAGGAATGGAAACAACAAAGGGCAGATGAATTTCATAATCTCAGACAATACACTATGTCAGTGACCGAGTATGAGCGTAAGTTTTATGAGCTCATGTCTTTTTTAGGATTCAGTGAAAATTCAGCTTAGTTTACACAACATTTTATTAGGGGTTTGAACAACCGTATAATTGGGGGTGTCAAGGTATTTGAGCCAAAAACCCTCAAGGATGCAATACGTCGAGCTATCCTTGTTGAGCAGAGTGTCAACCTTGGTCAAGGAGGTTTTTTAGGAGCACCAACAACATCAGGATCTAAAGGCAACTACAATTCAGGTGGTAACAGGAAGTCTTCTTTCTCTAAGGGGAAACAATATTAGCAACAGTCTTAGCAGACACAGCAATAGAAGGGATCGAATTCTTAGGCTCAAGGTGGTGGCAAAGGTTCTAATTCCAAGAACAACCACAATACTCAATGCAATAAACAAAATTAGCCCAATCAACCAGCTCAGAGTAGCCAGTCTTTCGTTAGCAAGAACAGTCGCCAGCAATCAAATGTACCACCTATGGGTAGGGGATCTGGCATAAATATAGAATGTTTTTCATGTGGTCAGATTGGACATTATGCAGCTCAGTGTCTATAGCGAGCACCTCAGTTTTTAGGACCTAGACCTACAGTTTTAGAGCCTACAGTTGGTGATGCAGGTAGAGCTCATAGAGTATTTGCAGCAGTTGATCACCGTCAAGCAGATCATCAGTGAACAGTGGTAGAGACCACAGGTGCTATTTGAGGTATATCTCTTTCAGTATTGTTTGATTCAGGAGCTACAGATTCATTTATTTCACCATCTATAGTTTCTAAGTGTAAGTTGGATGCAGTGAAGCAAGTTCATGGTTGGCAAGTGGAACTAGCCTCAGGCATTAAGGTCTCCACAGACTCTGTAGTTCATAAGTGTGGGCTTAGCTTGGGAAGCTTTGCTACTGCAGTGGATCTTCGAGTCATACCCCTTGGTTCCTATGATGTGGTTTTAGGCATGGACTGGCTTGGATCTCATAGAGCCAGTATAGATTGCAGGAAGAAGACTATTATGTGCCAAGATGATCAAGGGAATGATGTGAAGATAGTTGGGATACCAAGGCCTATATCTCTACGGATGATTTTTGCTATGCAATTGAAGCGGAGTTTCCATAAGGGATGTCAGATATTTGCTGTTATGATAAATGATCTTGATGAGGAAGATCCTGTGAGGAAAACTTTAGATCACCCAATTTTACAGGAGTACGCAGATGTCTTTCCAAGTGAGGTTCTAGGCATGCCTCCAAAGAGGGACATTGATTTTGGTATTGATCTGATTCTTGGAGCGGAGCCTATCTCTAAAGCTCCTTATCACATGACTACATAGGAATTGGGTGAGCTACGTCTTCAGCTAGAGGAACTTTTGGCCAAAGGGAGCATTCAACCTAGTGTATCACCATGGGGAGCTCCAGTGCTCTTTGTGAAGAAGAAAGACAGTTCTTTGCACCTTTGTATTGATTACAGACAGTTGAATAAGGTGACTATTAAGAATAGGAATCCTCTGCCTAGGATTGATGACTTATTTGATCAGATCAAGGGAGCTACAGTATTCTCCAAGATTGACCTTAAGTTAGGATACCACCAGCTTTGCATCAAGTAAGTCGATATTGACAAGACCGCTTTTCGAACGCGCTATGGGCATTATGAGTTCACAGTGGTACCTTTTGGGTTGACTAATGCTCCATCAATTTTTATGAGTTTGATGAATGGTGTGTTCCGATCTTATCTGGACAGGTTTGTACTTGTGTTCCTTGATGACATATTGATATATTCTAAGACTCAGAGGGAGCATGAGGAACACCTGCGGTTGGTATTGCAGTGTTTGAGAGACAATCAGCTTTATGCCAATGCAACTAAGTGTGAATTCTTCAAATTAGAGATTTAGTATTTAGGGCATGTCATTTCAGGTGATGATATTTCAGTGGATCCTGCAAAGATTCAGGTGATAATAGATTGGTCTACACCGACTAATGTGTCAAAGATCCATAGTTTCATGGGTCTAGCTGGTTATTATTGCATATTTGTCCAGAACTTCTCTAGGATAACACATCCTATCACTTCTCTTCAAAGGAAAGGAAAGAAGTTCGTGTGGACAGAGAAATGTGAGGAAGCTTTTCAGAAGCTCAAGGAGCTTTTGACGAGTGCAACGATTTTAGCTGTACCTGATCTAGAAGGTGATTACATGGTGTGTTTAGATGCTTCTCTTGAAGGGATTGGGGTAGTGTTGATGTAGAATGGATGGGTGATTGCGTATGAATCACGCAAGCTCAAGGATCACGTGCTAAACTACCCTACGCATGATCTTGAGTTAGTAGTAGTAGTTCATGCTTTGACAAGGTGGAGACATTTCTTGTTGGGGCATAGATTTGAGCTACATAGTGATCATCACAGTCTTCAGTACATTTTCATCCAGCCTAATTTGAATGCTCGCTAGAGGCGATGGATGGAGTTTCTATGTGAATATGATTTTGAGGTTAAGTACATTCAGGGTAAGGAGAATGTGGTGGCAGATGCTTTGAGTCGCAAGAGACATGTGGTATCATCTATGACTCTTAGTGTGGATTTGAGGAGTTGGATTCTTCAGGCACTTCCTATAGATTCTTGGTATCAGGAAGTGTGCAGAGAGATAGATTTAGGAAGACCTTTGGAAGGTAAGTTTGCAGGTTACGTTCGAGAATCAGATGGTCTTTTGAGAAATTTGGGGAGGATTTATGTGCCATTATTGGATGAGCTTCGCACCTTGATTTTAGCAGAAGCCCATCGTACACCTTACTCAGCACATCCAAGTGTCAAGAAGATGCATGCTAATTTGAGACGTTTGTTCTTTTGGTCTAGGATGAAGCAAGATATTTCTGATTTTGTGGCTAGGTGTCTTGAGTGTCAGAGAGTTAAGGCAGAACATCAGCACCCGACTGGACTTTTGCAGCCAAATCTCATTCCTTCTTAGAAGTGGGATATCATCTCCATGGACTTCATAGTAGGATTACCTATGACTGTTCTTCATCATGATGCTATCATGGTCACCGTTGATCGGTTGACTAAGGTGGCACATTTCTCACTGATCAGGTCTTCCTACATAGTAGCTTCTGTAGCTAATATCTTCATGCGTGACATTGTGAGATTACATGGTATTCCTAGAAAGATCATTTCTGACAGGGATCCTGTATTCACATCTGCATTCTGGACATCGTTGCAGCATGAGCTTGGAGCACAATTAAACTTCAGTTTGACATATCATCCAGAGACTGATGGTCAAACAGAGAGGGTGAATCAGGTTTTGGAGGATATGTTACAGATGTATGTGATGGATAGGCAGACACATTAGGAGGACTATCTCTACCTAGTGGAGTTTGCTTACAACAACGAGTATCATAGTTCTATTGGCATGGCACCATTTCAGGCATTATATGGACATCCTTGTCGTACACCATTGAGTTGGTATAGCCTTGAGGATCACATCTTGTTGGGTCTTGAGATGCTTCGTGATATGGAGCAATAGGTAGTGTGTATCTGTGAGCACTTGACTATTGCACAGGATAGGCAAAAGAAGTATGTTGATGCTCATAGGACTGATAAGCAGTTTGTTGTGGGTGATAAGGCTTTCTTGAGAGTGCATCTGTGAAAGAGTCCAATCCGATACGGAAAGGGTTCTAAGCTAGCACCTCGCTTTGTGGGACCATTCGAGATTCTAGAGAGGATTGGCCCGGTTGCTTACCGTCTTGCTCTACCACCCACCCTAGCTCGCATTCATGATATTTTCCTTGTTTCAGTGCTTCAATAGTATATTCCTGATATTGTACATTTTTTTGATTGGAATGCGTTGCAGGTAGAGGACTGGCAGCTGGCTTTGGAACCAGTTCATATTCTAGAGCAGCGAGAGTTGAACCTCAGGGGTCAAACCATCGAGCAGGTAAGGGTCCAATGGGAGCCTATTGATGATTCTTCAGCTACTTGGGAGGATGCAGCTAGATTATGGCAGCTATATCCCTACTTGTTTGTAGGCTTCCAGGAGTAAGCCTAATTCAAGGGGGGGTGGATGTAGTGCCTACCCTCGTTTACATCTTTTCTAGACATATTATTGTTTTGAGATTATCAGACATTATGTTATGGATTCAATTGGTATATGATGAGATCATTTAGACTTTACATTTTATGTATGCATGATGATCATTACATTGCTTTCAGTTATTTTTGATGTTAATTAGATGGTTTATTATCTCATGTGTTTTATTATGGATACTTACCCCATACTTGCATGTGTATGGTGTGTGTGTTTTCTTATTGTATGGCATTTCTGATGTGGTTAAGGAAGGGAGTCGTAGTCACCTGCTTAGTCGGGATCTACACGATGCACCAGTTCCTGCCATTGCCTGTTTAGCTTAGCATTATATTTATTGTATGTACATGCATGGTTTTTCTGCAGGTTGCAAGTACCGGGTATCGACTTTCCTGAATTTGCCAGGATGAGCGTACCCTATTATGCTATCTCAATGATAAGAGAAGGGAGATAAATTCTCAAGTCCAAATCCCAAACCCTTAAACCAATTGTCCTAGTGAGGTAAGACAAGTATTTGGATATTTTACCCACCGAATGTGTCGGATGACATATTTCGTGATTTTTAACCCTTTAGATTGATTTTGTGTGAATTGCTCTATGATAGGTTTTCATATTTTATCTTGGAGGTCTATGGTGAATTTTCTATTAATTAAGTCTTAATAAATAGATTTAATTAATAAATTAATTATTTGAGAAAATTAATATAAAATATCATGATCTTTGATATTTTGATTATAATTAATTAAATGAGAATTAATTGAGGAAAAAGAATTAAATAAAAAAAAATTAGAAATTAAAATTAATAATAATTATAAAATAATAATAAAGTAATTAATAAATAATAATAATAATAAAAGTTATAAAAATTAAAATGAAAGTTATAAAGATTTAAATAGAAATTATATAAAAAGTAAATTGGAGTTATAAGCTTGCCTAGGAGTTAACGCACCTTTTCATTTCTCATATGTCAACAACACGGGGGTTAGTGCATCAATTAAGCACATGGTGTCTACAACCCTATGACTCATCTAGAAGGTTGGAAAAGACACATGCTTAGTTGGTGACACCTTCTAGTTGTTTCTAGAGACATTCTAGGTGTTTCCTGAGAGCTATTTATATTCAGGCATTCCTAGAAGCTTAGACATAGCGTTTGGAGAGCAATTGGAGCATTGGAGGACTCGAGAACTTTGAAGAAGGGAGGAGCTTGCACTGCGGGTTTTCTGAGGAAGAGCAAATTAGCATTAGAATTCGGGTAGATTCTTGTGATTTTACTTATGCTATTTTCGCATCTTGCATTCCTTGTCTTCTTCGTGTCTTCCATATGTCTTCTGAAGATTTTCCTATTTTAATTGTATGCATTCTCAATTGATTGGAGAGAACTTTGTATGCATAGATTTGAAAAGAATACGGGGCTAGGGTTTTAATTGTAGCCAAAATCCATTAGAAATTATTGAGTGAATTTAGAGAGCAAATATTTATGAGAAACTCTTAAAAATTGTATATATATATTCTTTGTGGAAAAATATATATATTTTCAGATCTGCCTAAGTATACATTTTTATATTTATGTTGTATAAAGCTCTGCGTATATATATATATATATATATATATATATATATATATATATATATATATATATATATATATATATATATATATATATATATATAGATTTATTTAATTGAAAGTCGAATGTTATAAATGATATACTGCAGTGGGAACAAATAAAATTGCATCACAATTTAATTGAATACGTTTTTAAAAAAAACATTAATCGAAATGCATTATGAGAAAAGTAATAAAAGTATATATTTTGTTTATGCGCAGTGGGAAGGACGAAACCCGTGCCCCACGCGCTCTTCGGTGTGCGGAGTACCTACCATCACAGGTACAACGACATCAGCAGGAACTACGTACTCGCTGCCACCGCAGGCCCTACGACAACAGAGCTCTGCATGCCGCGGCAACAGTATTTAAATTGAGTTATGTTATGTGTTTTTTAAAAACACTTTATGTTATATGAAATCGTTTTTCAATATTTTGATTTTTATATATTTCGTTTTCAAAAAAATATAAATAAAATGTTATTATTATAATTACATATATATATATATATATATATGTGCATATAAGCATTTATGTATATATGTAATTTATAATAGTTGTATTAATAGAGCATTACTTTTAATACTAATTATTTTTAAAAGTATTATAGTGGAATAATATAAGTTCAATTTAATGATTTTTAATTGGGAAGACGAATTGGTAAATTCTCGATTATTATTTAAAATTGATGGGGGTCTTTTTCAACTAGTGTTTATATAAACAATTCATCATTAGAATAATGGAAGTTAATTCTAAGGGTTTTAGGGAGAAACTTTTATCTATCAATACAATACATGGGTTAGGTAAAACGTGAAATTTCTCCACTTGATATCTAGATTGGAAAACGTAAATTGAAACCTCCACATTTAAATTCATGTATGTAAATTTAGCAAAACCAAAACATGAGTTTGCATTACATATTCTTTATGCTATTTGTTTTGGGTTTTGGGTTGACTAGTGTTGACCAGTTATAGGATGTCTACCAGAGGCTTGGGGGTTATGTGATTGTGATGTCATGATGATGTTTTAATCTTGATCTTTATGAATCCAACCATGGTTATGTGATGGAATGCTCTATGTAATGTTTGTAATTACTGATTGTTATAGTTGAGATTCTTATGTATGAGACACTTGACTTAACCATTTTTGGTTCATTGATCAGTTTTCCTTGATTATTTTCTAGTCACCATGATGGGACTGAAATGTGGATTTATTCTTGATGATGTCATGTTGTGACATGTTTGAGTCAACCATCTTAGAGTCTTCGATCAGTATGAATGAGATATATTTTGGGTATTGAGAACCAATGGATACTTTTGATTATCAGTGATACTTCAGTTGCCAATAGAGAGCTATTGTGATCATGATTTTCTATGGATGCTTGCTCATGGAGATTTGATGCTTTTATGCATATTTGATGATTTTATTATGGATTATCTTTTGTGATTTTGAGATTTATGATTCCATGAGCTTAGGGTAGGATATCTGCATGTAGTGTCGGGAAGTGGCTTGCAATGGGGGCCGGGGCCCTAAGAGGCTGCCAGGGTAACTCATTGTAAGTTGGATTAATAAGTGAAAACATTCACACCTAATACTAACTAAATGAACCTAAAAAGATAAGTGTTTTGTTCTCGCCCATGCCTTGAGTGCTTGTACATACTAGGATGGGAGTAGAGAGAACGCATGGTTGCGACCTTGCATTCCATAGTATGCCTTGTCAGTATGAGAGGATACTAGTGGCCGCATGAAATCAGTATGGACCTGTGGAGTAGGGCTAACTGCCAGGGTAACTTGTACATGATAAATGCGATGACACTTTCCCACTTGCATAGTAGGTTCCTACATGTGATTGTGTGCCTCTGAGAATTAGATGTCAGTTTTGTGATGGAACCTTTGAGTTAGTATACTTTTAGGATTCCTGAACTTACAAAGATTTATGCTATGTGTTTGGATAGCCTTTTTGGGACTTGAGATTATCTCCTCAGCATAGTGGGAGTGGACCACTTAGGTACCACGCGGTTGGGTGGTAGTGTTTTTTCCACTCTTATCATTTGAGATTCATTGAGACATGGTGGCTGATGTGTCCTTCATGATGGTGGATATGTATCCTTTCATTGATGATTAGCATATGTTAGATGATGTTATCTTATGCTTATATTTGCATGTTAGATTTAGTATATGATAGGAGTGACATTCCTACTATGTTAATACTGATGATCTCTTCGGTGATTCGAAATGTTATGCACAGAGGGATGGCTAGGGCCCACGATGGTCTAATGATGCTATTAACGGTTGGGAGGAACCATGCACTTAGTTTATTATGTTTGATTTTTATGATGGATGTATATCTTCAATGATGATGTATCGTGTATATCATGTGATTATCTTTACTTTGATGTATCATGGATTAGAATAGGATGATGTACTTTATTTTACATATGTATATTCTTTTAAGCTTTTCATACCCTGTGACATGTATAGTGAATGATTGAGCATTTAGAGATGTAATGTATAAATATTGGACTTATCATTATTATTTCATGTGGTTGTTATATTGGATGGATTCAATAATATTAATTGACATAGATGTAATTCAACATTAAGGGATCCGTAAAGAATGTAACCTGTTATGTATGTTATATTTACTTTCAGATGGACATTGCTATTGCTTTCGTTATTGTGTATAAGTTATATGTGTGATTTACTTTCATGTTTAAAAAAAAAAAATGCTACCTAACTTATTGAATTCTAGGTTAATTCTTTGGATCCCTTGACGGGGCATTATAGAAACCTAGTAGCTAAGGGTTGGGAAACAAGAAGATTTCTTGGTGGGCTTGCAAGCACAAGTTGGGATCTTCCTTGGAGGTTTCTACTAGTGTGGATTTGGACTAGCTAGTGTTGGGATTGGATCTTGAGGGTTCTCGCAGAACTGTTTGTGTAATTGCTATTGTATTTGGCCAGAACTCGGAAGGCCTTATAGTCAAGCACATTGCATGTAAACAAATATAATTTTATGAATAAAGAGTTGAATTTGTTATTAAATCTTGTGTTGTTGTTGTGTTTCCACTGTGTGGTTATTTGTAGGAATCTAATTTACCTCCAATAGGGGTATCCTTAGATTCTCACTACATCAACTATATAAGAACACAATATAAAGAAAAGGATAATAATGAGTAAACCTAATCCTTGTTCTTGCTCCAATAGGAATATCTGCATTTAATATACAAGACTCAAAAATACATACATGCCTAAAGATTCTAATCAGAGACATGCAATCCCTCCATACACAACCATTAATATCTCTACAAGAAGAGATGAGCAATATAAGATATGTTCTCATCGAGGAGATGAGCTTCATTGGACAAAAGATGCTTTTAAAAATTGATAGTAGGCTTAAGGAAGCAATACCTCAAAATCAACATCTTTTCTTTGAGGGTATTAATATCATACTCATATGTAACTTTGTACAACTACCATTTATGATGGGAAAATCTATTTATGCATCTTAAATACAACTACAAAAAATCTATGTTGCAAATTTAATACAGTTGTAAAATTATAAAAAAATTACAGACAAGAGAGTGACAATAAAATACAAGTATAATTTCAAGAAACCTTAAAAAATATGTGCAACATAGAACCCAAAAAAATGGTTTGGGAATTTTTAATGACACACAAACAAGAACCTAACAAAAATTAAACAATAATGTTTTGACCTATTCATACACTTATTCCCAACAAATGAACTTGTAACAATACACAATAGAAAAAGGTTGCAACAACTATAATAGTCCACCATGGGATAACAAAAAAACCAAAACATCATACCAACACAACCAATAACATGATGGAATGACATGAAAATTCCTCTATCGATGACATATGCTACTAGTATACACAAATCACAAGGTTTGACACTCAAGAAGACAAAAATTGATATTGATAAAGTTGAATGCCAACACTAGATTGGGTAAAAAACATACAAGGTCTTTGGATACAACCACTATTCTCTTTTGATTGCTATTCCAAAATGAAAAATTATCCATAGAACATTAAAAGGATAAAAGAAGAAACTCATTTGTAATTTCTCTCAAAATAGAAAGGAAAGGTATGGCCAACTGTTGATTCCTATAGTTTGTTTTCTATTAGTGTCAAACACGTAGTTGTTTATTTGATAGAGTTGGTCAATCATCACTACAACTGAGCCATCTATTAAAGGTCGATCAATTTATTTAGAAGTGTTCATATTTCAGTTAAGGCTGAGCAATTGTTATTACTGAGCAATTTTATGGTCATTGAGTGCTCCTATACATGCCAAGTAAGACAAAAGTTAGTTTTTGTTGAGCAACACAACACCAGTTCATGTTGAGTTATATAGTGAGAGTCAAGCATTCAAAAGCTGAGGGACAACATGAAGATCAATCATGACCAAGAGTAAGAATGTTCATGTGTTGAGAAAGACAATATTGACATATTCATTTTGAATTGCACAAACACTGAGATAAATATTTTTTGGCTGACTTATTGTGTATTTTAATGATTGAGAAGTAATTTAAGGAGATTATTACACATTTTGGCATGGGTCATTAATCCCTATGCAAGGTGTTTAACCAATCAAAAAAATGGAATCTTTAAGCAACAAAAGGGAGAAAAATGGATTGTTGATCTTGATCTAGAACCTTCTCTAATTAGTTATATTAGGAGGATCCAAACCTTATTTTTAGTATGGTGAGAGTGTATGCACGTGTGCAAGGTTTGGATGCCTTGGAAAGAAAAGTTTGAAGGTGGAACAAGCCAAAGTGACCAAGAAAAGTAGCGAAGTGTAGAATTTTTTTATATCAAATCGGAGAAGGATCAGATAGTGGAAAAAGGAGATCCCTAATCAAGCATTATAGTACTAATCGTAGGATCGAGTATTGATACATTTTAGCAAGTGAATTAGGGCAAATCTCTTAATAGAGTGATCCTAACAAACCTTTGTAAATCTCCTAATAGAGTGCTTACTTTGTTGTAAGTTTTAAATCATTTAATCAAGGTAGAATGAAAAAGTATTGTAAGCTCTTAGCAGGGCATACCCCTCATAGGGTAGATCATCAGAAGTGATCAAAATTGCCACCCTAATAGGTGAACTTTCTTAATGCAGTAGTGAAGATCTGTGGGTATCATCCCCACCCCAGTTTTACCTTCACGTTAGAGGGTTTTTGGGTTACCAAATCTTTGTGTTATGTGTTGATCATTTACTTTCATGTTTATGGTTGTGATAAGTAGATGAGATTGGATACATCATTGTGTTCTATATGTTAATGTGATTTTTGATATTGATGAGATAAGAGTTAGTGGTGAAATATATCAATTTGATAATTTTTAAAAAAGTTAAAATTTTCATAGATCTTGATTAACACCCCCCCCTCCCCTTTAGTATCTTGCTTTCCCAATAGACTTCCAACACCAAAAACATCTACATTGTTCACACTATTAAAATCGTAATCGATACTTAATAAATACTTATTACTCACAACAATTTGACAGACACTACATTTTACCCTTTATACATCATTATTTGTTTAATGCTTCTAAAAATGAATTCCTCATTTTTCAATTTCAAATTCAATGTAGGAAATACTTTACAAAGTTTGCTAAGTATTTAGAAATAAATACTTACCAACTTGTTGCATTAATTTTTGCACTAGTAGAATTTTGACAAATAAATGACTATGCAACTAAAACTATTAGTCACAAGAATAAAAATTTTAGTCATGTGACTAAAAGTGATCAAATTCTACTAATATTTTATAATTTATAAGTGACTAAATTGGTCATAGGGTAAAATCCAAGGTTAGATAACTTGATAAGTGACTAAATAAATGACTAAAAAATTGGTCACCAATAATTAGTCACCTATATAAATGACTAAATGAATAATTGATTTTTTTTAATATTAAATTCTTTGTAGATTTATAAATTTGGGTTGTTTATTATTTATTTTAATGTTTATCGAGTAGCATTTTCATATTTTGGTTATTGGAGGCTTTTGATATCATGTATAGTGATTCAATTACATCCATGGTTTGATATCCTGATATATGAAGAGGAAAAAATTTGTGCTTTCATAGATTCAGAATCAAAATGTGAAACACAATCACAAATCTATGCTATGGATATCAGATTTGCATGCAAAATTCATAAGGAAATTGACTAAATAAAGGTTTAGAACATAATAGTAAATCAAATATCTCACAAATAAGTTCTAAACACATAAGAATAATAGAGAAGAAATCAACCTCTATATATGAATAATAAAAAATGTTACTATATTCTATATGTCCAAACAATCAAGCATGATTTGCAAGGTGCAAAATCATGACCAAAAGTCATAACATTCAACAACGAGGTGAAATATAATAAATAAGCCTCAAAACTCTTGGTGTTAGATTACAATGAAATCAAGAGATAAGAGGGGCAAATTGACATTAACATCTAGTTGGCTACCCTAAAACTCTCCTAGACCCAAGTGGAACTAATATAGTACCTTGAACTCATGTGAAATTGTTCAAAACTAGCCCAAAAACCTCAAAAATATGCAAAAATATGATGAATTGGTCATAAGTCATCTACAACCCTTAATATTATATTATATTATATTCTTTTAATGTTATAATATACTATATTCAAATTTTTGTATTATTATATTTCTAATTAATTTTGTTAACTTTATAAGCTCCTTCATATCATTATTAATTTATTAAATGTTTATAAACTCTCTTTATTTGTACACCCTTAGTTCATTGTAAAAAATTGCAATAAAATGGACTATTCAAATAAATTTATTCATTAAATTTATTTTTACATAAATCTAACTCTTTCAATATGTTCAATAATATATTTGATTTCAATCTTTCTAATTTTTTAAAATAATTTAAATATAGATGAAATCTCTTTAAAAAAATATGTTTTGTTTTTCTATAATTAAGTCGATAGGCTTTATGTGGCAAAAAAATTAATTATGATGAAAAAGTTGTTAGCCTAATCAATTTTCTATTCTATAGTAGCTTTCCTTGTTAGTCACTGTGTGAGAGCAACACCATTTTCCCACCCAATATCTTATTGACATGGTTTTTTTAATCATTTCTTAAATTTTTTTTAATCTTTTTGGCTTGAATATTGTCCCCTATTAGTTTTTGCATGGTAGGTGGAAAACAATTCCACCCATGGGTCTTGTAGTGGGTGCAGATTTTTCACCATTTCAAAGTCTATGTTTGGCACTTGTTTTACCTTGCCTATAATCAGATCATTTTACATTTTATGGGTAGATTAGTTTTACAAGGGTTCAAGAATTGTGTGATTCATATTACTAATTGTTTATTTTAATTCTAGTTTATTAAATTGAAATGTGAAACTTGTACAAATGAGAAAGAGAGATTGTATTTAATGTGTGAGGTCAGATCACATAGATTGTATTTAATGCATGATGCCAGATCACATAGGTTGTCTTTAATGTGTGAGGTCAGATCACATCTTAATTTGATTTCGTTGTTCTCATTATTTTTAAATAGGTCTCATTAATTTTAGTTCTGTACAGTATTGCTGGTGATTTTTTACTTTCTTATAATTATGATTTTATCTTTCTTAAAATAAAAAATCTTTTACAAATCATACTTATTTTTAAAATCAATTCTAGTTTTCTTAAATTGAAATTTAAAATTAAAATACAAAATATTTCAAGATGCTTATCTAATTTTTATTTCTATTTAGATTAGTTTTTCTATTTTTGTTATTAATCTTGTTCCTTGCCACAAAATAAAATCTTTATTAACATTAATATGTATGCTTTAATATACATAATCCACAATTTTTTTTTATTTTTAAAAATATATTTTAATATACATAAAATCTAAAGGAAATCATTTTGTTTCTTACAATTTATTAATTATTTTCTTAATAGATTTTGTTGATATATTTTAAAATATTTTGTTTAGCTTATTTCTTTCACGGTCTATCATAATTTAATATAATTTTACATTAAAATATTATTTAATATAATATTTTGAATATCCAATTGAAATAATATTTCACCCTTTCTATTTTAAACATTGACATAATGATCTTCATAATTATCCATAAAAAAACATTTATAGATAGATATCTACATAACTTAAAGTGTATCTATTTGAAAATATCAATTCAAATTCATCATAAGATAATTTATATAATTATATAATGTTTGTTTGGAGAACGAAGTATACTACAAAATATTTAAAATTAAAATTAGAATACAAAATACAAATAAATTATAAATAATTATATAATGTCTTTTGCAGATGAAATTTAAAATTAGAATACAACATATTTCAAGATGTTTATCTAATTTTTATTTCTATTTAGATTAGTTTTTATATATTTGTTATTAATCTTGTTCCTTGCCACAAAAGGGTTTTAAAAAATGAAATCATAATAAAATCTTTATTAACATTAATATGTATGCTTTAATATATATAATCCAAAGTAAAAAAATTTAATAAATTATTTTTTAATATACATAAAATCTAAAGAAAATAATATTGTTTCTTTTAGTTTATTAATTATTTTCTTAATAGAATTTGTTGATATTTAGCTTATTTCTTTCCTAGTCTATCATAATTTAATATAATTTCATATTAAAATATAATTTTATATAATTTGTTGATATATTTTAATATAAAAAAGATTAGACTGATAACTTTTCCTTAATATTATCTTATATGCTTGAAACTTTCTTTGTGTTGTACACACTCATAAAAATATACAAGAAGAGAAATCACCTATCTTGCACAACCAAATCACAAAATTTGGTATCCTCCTACCTCGCATGGAAGTTGCGCTACCTAAAAGTGTTAGTCTTATAAATGATTATTAGTGTAGGTATGAGTGCCAACAACAAGCTTCCACTCATATGCATGGTTTTCTATGGCTTCTAAATGCCCTAATGGACATGATCAGTGGGAACAACCAATACAAATTAGATCAGGCAAAGAAAATCATATTTTGAAGATCAATGGTTACACTTCCATTATTAGGTTGACCTTTTATTTGTTGATCTTATGTGCTAACTCTATTTGGAGCACTCAATTGTAGCATTTGAGAGATTCAAAGAGCTAGATTAGAAAAATTTCAATTGAAATTGTAAGCTTATTTTTCATCAAGTTTATACCATTATTTTGGTAGGATTGTAGTAAATATATAGGTTTTGATTTTAACTATTTGGTAACACTTTTTAGAGATTTAAATGGAAGATTATTAAATTACTTTCACTACAATAATTTTTTTAGTTTCTTGTTCCATTTATTGCATGAATGAATGCCATTTGTGTTGGTAACTTTATAATAAATACATGGGCCTTGATTTTGACTATTTCTTAACTCTTTTTTAAGTTTACATAGAATATTTATCTAAAATTTTAGTTTGTCTTTCCTATCGACTCATCATTGCATGCACAAAAGCATGCAATTGCTAGTTCTATTTTTTCCTTGAAAATAACATCAATATGCAATAGTATATAAGGCAAGAGCCTACAACACAATGGTGAATTGTGAGCCTCTTAATTGAGAGGTCTTGGGTTTGAATCTACTCTAACTAATAATCAATCAAAACAAATAATAATAATTAACCTTGGCTTCGGCCTCTTACGGATCGAAAAAACAAATGCAATGGTATATACATGTTAATTGATGGTTGTCTCATGCTAATACACAAATTTTGTACCAAAATAATTTTATATGATTATTTCTATAATATTAATGTACGTTTAATTCTTACTTTTACTATCATATCGACTTACACCTTGAACCCTTGAGGTGCAAATGCTACTTTATAAGATCATTGCCCAAGTAATATTAATTACAAAATATATGCAAAATAAAAAAATATCTTTTAAAATCTTAATATATAATATATTTATTATAATATTTAGATTATAATGGATATCACTATTAATAAATATTAAATATATTAGATATTTAAGCCCACATATTGATTTTTTGATGTTGCACTTAAAAAAATCTTAAAAAATTGAAACCTTATTCTTCTCATACTTTCCTTTTAGCATTGTAGTTTGTTTCTTTTTAAAAACTTGACTACGTGAGTAGGGAAAGAAAATAAAATCAATTACAATAATAGAAATATTTAATTATGATATAATATTTAATGTTATTGTTTATACAAACTAATAAAACTAACTAGGGCTCTGTGGAACAACAGTCCCTGTCTTGTGGGAAAAAATAGATGTATTAAAAGGTACATCATACTAAGGGAAAAGATGGTAAATTTTAGTGCTAGTTTAAAAGATAAAATTTATAATTTGTATGCAGATTTAGGACAAAAGATACATCACAAATCAAAGGAACTCAATGACACGACTATGGTATTTTAATTCTACCAATTGATTGGGCAAATCCTAGTGTGTAAATTAGCGTTTTCCTCTACTCACATTCAATTGAATGAAATATTTTTTTAATTTCAATTGCAAAATATATCAAATCAAAAATTGATATCTAACAAAGGAGAAATGCATATTTATATGTAAAAAATAAACACATTTTAGCTATGGTTATATTTGTGACAACATTGACTCAATTAGAAAACCTGAATTTTTTTATATTAATTTAAAGAAGATATTGAAGGTAATATTTAATAAAAACATTATTGCTATCACAAGACATGACCAAGCATTCCAATACATAGCCTTTATCTTTAACATGAAGCTTGATTTGAGGAAGTCACTTACTCTCACTATCATCATTTCTCAAAAAATTTCTTGAATGATTATATGTAAGTTAACATTTTTCATTGATGATTATATGTGATTACAAATATGTAAGTTAACATTTTTTTGCTTGTAGGAAGGCTACTTCTATTATGACTTGTTAGAAAAGGGTTTCAATTTGTTTGCAACCAAGCTTATGGAAGGAAGAAATTGTGAAATGATTGTTGTTTAATCAATTATCTACAAAGATTACAAAAGTACTTTTATAAAACTATATTCATCATCACCTCACCTTATTATTAAATATTATATTAAATCATCATACCACTGAACAATCCTAAATCTATTGGTTTTTAAAAATAATTAATATAAAGAAGATGTCAACTAATAAATATTAGATTAAATTATCATACCATCTACTAAATGAATTTAAAATCTTTGAACTTGAAATTTGAATTTTAGTATATTATTAATTTATTAATAAAAAAAAGACTATTCATCAAAAAAGATGGAAGTATAAATTGAAATTTAATTATTATCAATTATGAATGAGTTGGAAGAAAACACTTCTAAAATGTTTGTACATTGCGAACAATCTATTTCTTTATACAAATCTTTATAAAATGTGCCATTAGAGCTTCAAAATTCCAACTAGCCTACAAAAATCAAAACAAAATCTTAACAATATTCTCACTTATTATCACAATCAAATCAAGAAATCTGGAAATTTAGCACTTCAACACTGTTATCCAAGACAAATTTAGGAAATATGAAAATTTTGTGGTCCTCACCATTCACTTAATATCACAGTCCACATTCAGAAATCTTTGATGTTCTCACATATGATAAATATCACAATCAAATTAAGCAATTTCTAATGTTTTTACTCAATAATAAAAATCATAGTAAGAAATTGACAACGTTCTCACTTATGATAAATATGATAAATATCAAGCAAATTTAGAAATCTAAAATAATTTCACTTAATAATAAAATCATTGTTGAATTTAGAAATACGTAATATTATCTCTCAATATTATAGAGTCAAATTCAGAAATCTATAATGTTAACTGTCGATATAAACTCTAAAACTCTCATAACTTTTGACAGTGATACTAATTGTAATTACAGAATGTCTTTCAACTATTCTAAACTTTTGGATTTGCTGAATATAATTTTGGGAAAAGGTGAATCCCTAACCACTCATAAAAAAATATTGCAGTTCAACACATTGAACATTACCAGATCGAAGCAAGCCTAGAGGAGTTTCGAGAAGGCAGGTGAACTAGAGTAGATGATATTCGCAGTATCATTATTTATGGAAAAAACTGTGTAAAACCAGACAAATGAATTTGTTATCACAAAAAAGTTGCCATTAGAACAATATAAATTACACCTAGATAAAGCCCTGAAAAATATTTTCAGATTTACAAAAAATGAAGAGAAATGTAAACATCAGCATGTGAATAATTATATCTTCAAAATTGAGATTGTAATGAGGAAAATGGAGAGAAAATCATACATTTGCAAGCGAGCAGTGGTATTTAGTAGCAATAGGGCCAATAAGAGTATCAAGAGTTAGCTTGTCTCATCCCGTAACAATGGCTGAATCAATGAACAAAAACTCGTTTGCATGCATTGTTATTTAATTTTTTTAAGCTGGGGTCTCATGGGCACCTGCTTGCTTAAAAATAGAGCGGTTGCCGCTGAGCTTTTTTAGGAACATTTAAAGGGGAGCAGTCTCATGGGCATGACATTTAAATTTTCTTTAAAAAAATAGCTCCTAAATTGAAGGAAATATTAAAAATATAAATTGTTGTTTTTAGAATTTTTGGTAGGTTGATTTCAATTTAGAGGGAAAATGAAGGGTAGGTTCTTGCCAAGTGGCAGAATTCTTCCCTAAATAGTAGGGGCTATTTCCAGCCCCCCCCCCCCCCCCCCCCCCCGCACCTGTTTTGCATCTGCTCAACTAAAAAGTAGGGGCTCCTAGTTAATAGGAAAAGATTCGAAATTAAGCTTTAGCCCCCCCAAAATATTATCATGGAACCTCCAGCTCCTTAAATATAGAGCCCAAGCACCCCCCATGGGACCCCTGGGTCACAATTATAAAAATATATGAGTATCAAGAGTTTGATTACAAACATGGTAACCTATGGCACACCTTATGACCTTGCCATTTGTCTTCTGAGTTGTTGTAAGATATGCACATGCAGATACATGTCCTTCTCAGAAACCTCCAAGTTTACACATTAGAGCACCTTGATCAGAGTGCAATAAATTTGATATTTTTAATAAAATAAATAAATAAGACTACTAGGAAAAATCCAAATAACCAATCAAAAATCAGAAATTAGTTGTAAGAAAAGTCACTTTAATAAAAATATTGTTTAGGAACATAGGTTTAATAGATTTTGAACTATTTTCAACAACAAACTATGCTAGAAATGCAATTGAAAACTATAGTCTCTTGTCTTAACGACAAGGACTAACAAGTGAAATAACATGTTTTCTTATTATGTAGGAGATAATATTTTGTCAAAAGGTAATTTCTATTTAGTATCTTATTGTTGTATGTGCTTTGATTGAAGTCATTGCTTTAAATCTTTGTTGATTCAAATCTTCCTAATTGTAAATGATCATATATCTTGTGTTGTTTATTAATCATTTGTGGTTTCTCTCTTAGTTCATTTTCATCCTATAATTGTTGGAAGATTTGATTTGATTAACATATGTTTTCTGTCTTATTCTTCTTATTTCTTTCATGAATGAAGTCTTATGTATTTCTTTGATAGAATATAAATCCAAACATTTGGTTTGAACACTTACCTTATGTGAATGGTAGCAACATATGTGTTTTTCCAGTACCATTTAAAGGTGTGCATTTCACGTGGTGATGATTTTCTTGGTGCTTATTTTGTGTGGCTTTACATCTCATATTAATTTTATGAAATGATAGTACCATTAGCTTTCCTTCAATTCTAGTATTCTAGTGTTTGACTTTTTTAATATGCGATAATGTGTGAGTAAAATATATTGAGAAAGATAGAGAATATATAGAATGTAAGATAGACCCTTTTTTTTATTGTCTTATTTTTACATACATGTTTTTTAGTTTTATTCAAATACTTTTTTTATTGAAACAAAGTAATTAAATAAAAAATATGAGTGATTATAGAAGAGTTGTACATAACAACATTCTATAAGTACAATAATACTTGATGTGCTTTAATAAAACTAAATCCTTGTAGAATGAGTATTTAAGATAGTAATTAACTCTTTTTTTAATTTTTAAATGAAGGAAACCATATTAGAAAGGGATTTGATTATAGCTACTTTCTTTAAATTTAACATATGCCTTTTTTTTGTGTACTTTACTCTTATACATTTAAAAAAATATTTATTATCAACTAAGGAAGTTTCTTTATTAAATTTAAGAAAAATCATATTTCCATATTATAATATAAATTTGTGTTATAAAATATATAATAATTTCTTTGATATTTTACTAACACTAATTCACAATGTATGATCATATTATTTGTATTGCTATTATAAATGTCGTTAGAATGGTTTATTAGACCAACTTATCTTGATAATTTACTATGACCACTGTAAGATATATAACTCCAAAGACCATATTTTCCTTCATTGGAGATATTACACTAGTCTTTATTAGTGAAAAAGTTTATCATCATCTAAATGCATTATTTTACCTTCCCTTGAGTTCAAATATCTATTGAATGATTTTCCTATACCAAATTTTGTCTTGTATAGAGTACCCAAGTTTTAATAACTCATATATATTTGAATTAAGTAGATCACAATACATAAAGAATTATTTATGGAAGCAAACCTTACAAAGGGTTGCATACTTTCCTATCTACAATTGATATCTTTAATTTAATTTGTATATTTTTTCAATTAATTTCTATAATATATTTTATTGAGTATAATTTAGGTAATTTTTTTATTATAAATTTATATTGTACACAATTATAATGATCTACTTTGCATGTTTTATATATAACACATAAGATGCTATATATAATAATTATAATTAATATGAAAATTAAAGGGGACAAATTATATGTTATTAAAATATTTAACTCATGGATAAAAATCACCCTGAAATGATTTGAAAGCCTAAAATTCATTTTCATGGGATCATTTTTTACAGCTTAGTTTTCTAGAGGTATTTGATAGGACACCACTATTTCTAGGGTTTGCTAGAGACTGGAGGAATCTCTATGTGAATGGGAGATACCTTGGAGCTTTAATGGAGTTTTTTCACCTTCCTCTCGTAGAATATGCCCATTTCACAAGTATTTGGTGCTCTTTAATGGCTTTCGCGCTATTTATGGAAATCCTTTGCAAAAATAAATTTGTATATTTCAAAGATCTATGTCTCTCTATCATAATAGTTTTGAGGTTCTAAGAAATCTCTTGTACTTGAGTTGCATGTTGTTCTTTATTAAACATGTCTATTTCTTGCAGATTTTTATATATCATAAAACCCCAAATGGGTTTGTATATATATATATATATATATATATATATATATATATATATATATATTGGTTTGTATATATTTGACATTGATGTATGTGTGCCTAGTTAATATTTTTAGTTTGGAAAAAAATGATTTGAAGGTTGTCATACCTTGCATCTTATGCTAACTAATTTCTTCTTTCTATGCTACAACCTTTATATGTGTCCTTGTTGTAATCTATTCCCCTCTACCACATCGTTTAATAGTTCTAATGAACGTGTTGTGGGCTATGAATCAAATGGGGTTCTATAGCCTTTTTAAATAAAAATATCTGATGCATATTTCATTTCTATGGATCATTTTTGTAACATTCCTATGCTTCTTCTATTCATTTGTGTAAATGACATACTCACTCTATTATGAAAGCTTCTATGGGTGCTATTTGTTGTGTATATTGGGTATTCATTTTTATAATTATCATGTACACTAGGTATTTTCTCTTCTCAAAACCATCCTTTATTTTATACTAGCATGACTTTGAGGCTAAATCAGGGTTTCTTTGTAGGTAAAAAAAAAAAGGTTTATTTGTATCTAAAAATATGTAAGTTCTCTACTCTCTATTTTGGAATAGACATATGGTTTCTTTGTTGTGGTCTCCTCTTTCATATCATAGTACCTTTTGCATATTTTGAGGTTATTTAAGTCACACTATGATTTGAGATGAGAAGAGAGCTCTTAGAATAACACTATATTTAAAGCCTTTGCTAAAAATGTGTGAAATTTTGAAAGAATTGTGTAAGTACATTTGGATATTATTTTCTAAAAATGTGTGAAATTTTGAAAGAATTGTGTAAGTACATTTGAATATTATTTTCTTGATATAGAAAATATGCTTAAACCTATCGATTAATCATGCATTGCAAGGGTAATTTTGATGGTCCATTATATGTTGAAAGAGGGAGATTGTTGAAAATAGATTGATACAAGTATGATAAATGTGTTTCAATCATTGTTTTTTCATTGATGTCAAACCTACCTTTTTTCTATTAAGACAACTACTTATATGATTTAAGTACTATCACTTATTTGATTGATGAAGAGGATTTAATCAAAAGATGTAACAATAACACCTAGAGGAAAGGTTGAGTCATGATATAAAAATGGAGTACAAGAATCAACTAAGATAGTGATATCATAGTGCATTGATAATCTACTTAAGGTTGCAAAGGTTAGTTACACTAAGCAAGTTTAGAAGAACAACTAAAACAAAGTTTTTCTACCAAGCTTGACAGAATGGATAGTAGGTGCCAAGCAAAGTTAGTGCAAGCTGAGAAAAAAATTAGTTGGAGCTAAGAAAAAGTCTATTCTAGTGTATGCTGAGAAAAACAGTGGCTATCAAGTAAAGTTTAGTTGATGTCGAGCACCAGTAAACTTTAGTTTGTGTCGAGTAATTTTACAGAGGATGCCATGCAATGTAGTGTGTGCCAAGCATCAAAAGCAAGATAATGCCGAGTGTCAACATTATTAGAAAGATCATGAATTCAATGGATCTGAGCTAACAAGTTTATTTTCTTGGATTATGTGAACCTAGTAGAAGATAAGATTGATGAGCTGGTGGCACAGAATTAATGGAAATTTTTTTTGAGGTCAATTCAAAGAGGATTGAAGGAGAAGTTTCTAGAAATGAAATGAATGAGGGGTAGATTCATTGAATCCTACCTAATCTATCCTAACCCTAAATTGGACAATGGAGAATGAATGAAAAAATATCTTAATTCTCTATTTATAGGGATGGTTGATCAAGAGCAAGGGTTGTCATGTGCGAGAACCTAAGGAAGACAAGGAGTCTAGGGTATTGCTTCATCAAGTGACCTAATTGAAAGTCTGCATTGGCATATTAAGCAAGAAGGCTTAAGGGTATGGATGCTTGAAGGGTGAACAAGCTATTAGAGCTTAAATGTGTGAAAGCCAAGCAAAATGCAGGACTAAAATATAGATCTATAATCTACAAATGGGGTTGTAAGTTGTTATCAGATCAAGCCTTACTGTTACTCTTTAATAATTGTATTAGTTTAGGGTAAATCCTTTGGATTAAGGTTGATCTAATAGTCATTTGTAAATCCTTTAACTGGGTGAGATTCCAAGTGAGTGGTCTAAATTCCTCTAACGAGGTTCACTTCTAACATGGTGATTTAAATCCTTTAATAGGGTCACATTTAACAGTGTGTATTGTAACCTTTAACGGGATTGGCCTTTCATAGGGCATCACTTCAAAAGAGTGAAAAAGAGTAGCATGTTACTGGTGGTTTTTTCTAAATTGGGTTTTCACATAAATCATTGTGTCAAGTGTGTTGATTGAATATGTTATGTTTCATGTTTACATTTTTGTAAATTGATTTGACAGTAACCTACAAGTTTTAAGTGACTGCATAATCTTATGGATGCATGCATGATGATAAATGTTTTATGGGTTCACTAAGTTGTGAAAAGTTTTATTTATCCATTTGGACTTTGGATAACTAATTCACTCCCCCTCTTAGTTATTTTAAATAATTCCAACAATTGGTATCAAAGCCATTTGCTTAAGAGGACTAGTTTGAAGGTACTAGAAGCACAAAGATCAAGATGTCAAAAAGGGAAGTACCCAAGCTCAATAGAGATAACTTTCTTGCATGGAAAAGTTTAATGTAGCTACACCTTGGAGGACTCGGAGATCATGCACAATCTACCATTACTATTGAGCATGTTGATCCTATTGGAACCCTAACTACTAAGGATCTAAAAAAGAAGAAAGAACACAACTAGGAAATGTAGGAGATTGCCTCTACCCTAAGCTATGTTGAATTTGATGATATCAATGTGACATATATCAGTCAAGTTTGTTATTAGTGACACAAACTTATTCAAATTCTATATAGCTACTGAGCTTATTGAACAATTTGTAGTGTTTGCCATGTAATTCAGTAGCCACTGAGTTCTATAGTTGCTACCAAGTCTTTTGGACCAATCCCAGTGGTTACCGAGCAGATTTAGTCAGTGTGAAGTTCAACAGTTCAAACTGTGTATTTTAGTGTATACTAAGTTTATCAGTCATTATCGATTTCATAGTTCATATGATGTGAAGCCAATGTTAATCGAGCATTGCAGTATCTACCAAGTTCACAGTTCATGTGATGTGAAGCCAGTGTTAACCAACTTACTTTATGCTAACCAAGTGATTTAGTGTTTGCTAAGTTGCACAATATCTACCGGGTCACCAGTGTAGACTGAGTTCAAAACTACCTAAAAGTGATCAGTATGGACTAAGCTTCTACATCTATTGAGTACATGATGATGCCAGGCATTGAAAGTGGATGCTGAGTATCAGAACCTCACTGAGTCAATCTTCAAAAATTGAGTATCTTCATGTGAGTCGACTTTGTAATTTTGTAATTTGGATTGGTATATATATGTAATGTATTGTATCATATCCAATGAGTAAGAATGTGAATGTGATCATATGTATTGTAATGTGAATGTGGATGCAAAAAGTTCAAGATATGAATGTAGTATATAAAGGAGTAGCAGAGAAGGTGATCAATACACCTAGGAATCTCTATTAGAAAACTCAATTGCAAGTTAGAGATCTACTACTTCACTCTAACAAATGAACCAGTCAAAATCCTTTAACAAGGTAGACCTAACAGTCTTTCATAATTCTCTTTACCGAGTGCATACTTCATTGTATGTTTGTAAATCCTCTCACAAGGTGGACCTAGCAATCCTATTTACTCCTAACAGGGTAGATCATCAAAAGTGATCAATGTAAGCCTTAAAAGGCTAACTTTATGCTACAGTACTAAAGTTTGTGGGTATCATCCCCACCCCAGTTTTACTTTCTATTTGGAAGGTTTCTGGATCAACAAATCTATGTGTTCAAGTGTTATGGATGCTTTCATGTTCTCAGTTTCTCATGCATGCAATTAGATCAGATGTGATGAATTAAGTGCTAATTGATTCATTGGATTAATTATTGAAATTGTTAAAGTTTTAGAAGTTATTGATTTACCCCTCCCCTCTTAGTAACTTAGCATAGTCTTGAATATTTACAACAACTGGTATCAAAGCTTTATGGTTCTCAGGAGAAAGTTTAACAACTTGTGCAAAGATCAAGGATATGGAGATATTCAGACTTGACAAAGCTATTGACAATGAAAAATTGGATTTGGAAATAGCCATTGCCCAACTCAAGGAAGCTAAGGAGAAACTTTCCCAATCCCTGAAAAGAAGAAAGGAACTTGCAAATCAAATGAATGATCATCTCTACATTGAAGAAAGAATTGAATACTTTCACCCTTCAAGCAGATCAAATGAAGCAAATGATGTAATCAAAGAACTCCTAGAGAAGAATGGTTCCCTACAAGAAGAAGTAAGAAAACTAAAAAGAGAACAAGAATTTCAGTCAGTAAGGTTATGTGAAGTCCTGGAATAGAGAAACAAGATAAAAGAAGAGATGGATGGAAGGAACAATGAAATCCAAAACCAATCTCTTCAGCAAGTAGACCTTATTGATCAACTCTCCAATGCAAATGAAGAAATCACGAGTCTAAGATTTGAAAATGAAAGAATGAGGAATGATCTAAATTCTAAAAGGCAAATCAATGAAAGAATAAAAAATGATCTGAGATCTGAAAGAAAAATAAATGAAAGATTGAGAAATGACCTAAACACTGAGAAGCAAATCAATGAAATATTGAGAAATGACCTAAACATTGAGAAGTAAATCAATGAAAGAATGATGAAATCTCAAGCAGACATGGATCAACTGAATGAGCAAAACTTCTATAGGAAAAAAGGTAAAGCAAGAATTGGATACAAAGAAGAAGTTGAATCCTCCAAAAAATGTGCTCAAAAGAATCAAAGACCTACTAGCAATCACTGTGGTAAGATAGGTCATGCATCAAACAAATGTTGGAGCAATGGAAAAGAAAAATTCAATAGAAAATGCTATAATTGCAATCAGCATGGTCATAGGGCTCATGAATGCTAAGAAAAACCAAGATTTGAAGGCAACTATCATAACTGTATGAAACATGGACACAAGTCATCAAAATGCAAAAAAAAGACATTGAATCTTGCAGAATAGATTGTGAGAGCAATATTTGGTTGGGATTACAATACTTGGTGTAGATGTCATTACTATGGAGAATTTGGACACATTGGTATGAATTGTGTTAAACATCATATGAGGAAAAGAGATACCACTAAAAGATGTTTCATTTCTATAGAACTTGGTCATCTTGCCAAGAACTATATGAATAGTAGTAGAATTGAAGATGAGAAGAAAGAAAAGGCTAATAACATATTAAAGTAGATGAGACAACAATAGATTCCTAAGTCTACCAAGGATACTAGTCCGAACAATGATGGTCAAGTCACTCAAGAATTGGGTGACTCTACCATTCCTAATTAAGTTCTCAAGGAAGAACTTGAACTAGGCTATCAAAGAAGACATCCAAATCAGTTCTAGTTGAAAGGTGGAAAAGATCCAAATTCGTATACAAGATACAAAGGGATCACTAAGCAAGATCAATATCAGTTATTATCGAGTTACCTTCTCTACCGAGTAAGGTTGGGTCATAGACTCTATCGAGCAAGGTTGGGAGTAAAAAAGACACTTATGGTTATCGAATTATGGAGATGTTGCCGAGTAATCAATGTCATATATTGGATGATAGTCTGTCAACTTATCTACCTCTATACTGAGCATTAATGGTGAAGTTTTATCAAAAGGCATGGAATCAAATTCATTTCTTACTATGATTTTTTGAGTGCTATAAAGAAGAGCTATTTTTAGTGTGATCAAAGCGACTTGAGAAAATTTCTTGCAAAAGTTTTTTGAAGTTCTCTCAAGCTACCGAGAAAAAATGGCATCTAGTAGTAGCAAGGTCAAGAAAGGGTCTAACATGTTGGTTCGAGGAGTTGAATGGAAAGTGTTAGATTTCAAATTAGCGCCTGCGGTTGCTAAAACCCTAGACCCAAATGGAGCACAATCCCAAATCCATCCTAAGGTACTTCTTGTTAATGACATTCATACTCATTTTAAATGTGCTATTCAAGAAATTGGTACTTTGGAGATAGATGATGCCCTAGGTCAGTTATGTGTTGATGGAACCTTGAAACCCGAGCATCAATATTTGGAAGAAAAAGGATTGACACATATTCCCCATATGCCCTAAGAATTTCAAATTAAATGGATTAGGTTTATCCTTAGCGGGATGCATAACAAATAGTTGTGGTTAGAGTAGCCAATTCTGATAACAAAAAAGATGCTTCATCGAATCACTGGCCTTCCTGTGCTTGTCAAAGCCAAAACAATGAAAACCCTAGGTCGAGCAAAGTTGGAGAAGAAAACCCTAGCCAAGTGGGATGGCAGAGGTATGAAAATAAGTAATGTTATAGATGCAGAATTGTAATTTGGAATTCATGTTATTACGAATAAGATATATAGTTCAAGTCATTTTAATAGCATGTCATGTAAAGCCGTGGATTTGGCATATAAAGTGGTTAAAAACAACCTATCTTATGACCTTGTCGACCTATTGTTGAGGTAGTTCAATAAAAACATGGAAAGTATTAGAACATCAAAGAACAACCCATGCAAATTTGGTTCATTATTAACCTATTTATTCTTTTATGTTTAGAAGTTCTTCCCTTCTAAAGGCACTATAGTCTGGAGAAAAGATGTGCTTGTACTTTATCAAATAAATGAATATATTATAGAAATGGGTGAGAACTATGCCAATATCATGAACAACTACTTCAATGTGTTCACAGAGAAAATGAACAATAGGTTCAGGATATAAAAGAAGTTAGTTGAAGACTACAAGGATGATGTGTGCTTCATGGTGGACAGTGAAAAGGTATATATCCAAGTAGTGAAGCCTAGAATTGTGTGGGTGAAACCTCTTGGCTATGAGGTGAATATTGATGAGACAAAGGACATCATTGAAGCCCTTGTGAATGAACATGTTGATCCCAAGGCCCCTTATTTTGGAACTTATGAAGAAGCTAAGGCCATAATTGAGCTAGAAATAAAGCTCCCACAGGTGGTTAACAAAGAGAAGAGAAGGATAGCAAAGCTGAAATCAAGTGCACCTCTCTTGTTAACCAAGGGAAAAGGTGAGGATGTGGAAGAAGTAGAGGATGTAGAAGAATCTAAGAAAGAAGAACCTTTGGAGAAAAAGGGCAAGGTGATTATCACCAAGCCTGTAAAGTCATCTACTACAATCTCACAAGGAGGTCACGAAAGAAAGGAAGTGATATTGTATTCAACAAATCTCCACCCACCTTCTAGGACAAGTTGAAGCAATTGGAAGGAGAAGCAAGAATAGAAAACTTTAAATCTTTGAAATATGAGATTAGGACTAAGGAAGAGTAGAAGAATTTGAAGGCCTAGTGCTTAACAAAATGGTTAAGTGGAAGTACTCACCAGACCAGATTGCTTCTCAAGTCTCCAATGAATTTCTAGAGAAGATAAAGCCAAGATGGGATTTTTCTATTCAAATAGTCAAAGACATATATGCACAAACCTTGAGGAAATTACTACCAAGCATATCAGATGCTGAGGTGAAAGAGTCTTTAAAGAAAAATGAAGAAAAATTGACTCTAAGGTTTAATACTTGTTTGATTTTGATCAAGGACATAGAGCATGTTGTTAAAAATGCTACAAATACTTGGAAAAATATTTATCATCTTCATAAACAAAGTGAATTTCCAATTGAAGTAAAGGATATTGATGATGAAGAAGGTAAGGAGAAGGATGAGGAAGAAAATGTTGAAGAAGTGACTCATTTTGATAATGAGGAAGATGAAGAGGATCAAGGTCTAGAAGCTACCGAGGAAGAAAAACAAGATGATGAGGAGACTGACCTAGTCAAGATAGTTGTAGTAGTCATTGCTTCACTTCCTTACTCCCCAAGAAAATGATTGACTACATCAAGTATGGAGGTAGCTTCAACAAGTGCAGTTGTGACTACTACTGATACATCAAATGTCCAATCACTCTTTTCCCCAACTCAACTTAGCATATCATTGAAAAAATGACTTCCACTTCATCTACTGAGCTGCAAACTCCTTCATCTATTAAATTGATTTCTTTAGTCTTTACTTCTACTATTTTGACTTCTTCAGTTTTGAATACATCTATGGTAAGTTCTCTAGTTTTGTCTACTTCAGTTTTGGATTCTACAATTTTGACTTCATCAATTTTGGATTCTTCAAGCATCTCTAAAATTATTCCATCAGTCAGTATAGTATCAGTTTTTACTACAAGTCCAAGTATGTCTACTATTGTTTCCATTTTGGGTACAAAAGAAATAAGTGCAAGGACAGTTGAGCCTAAGGTTCAACCAAGTACAATTTTTTTGGGGAAAGGAAAGGAGATAGAGGATAACATAGATTTGGATGAGGAAATAATAATTCCCAAATGAGATATTTACAATCTTTCTATAGACCAAATGCACATATTTGGTGAACTCAAGAAAAAGGCTAAACAAAAAAGATTAAGAGAGGAGAGAGACAAAAAGTATAAGATAATAGATGATGCCAAGAATATTTTGACTGAGGCAATAGGAATTGAGGTTGATTCTTCTCAACCTATATTATATCAGCTAGGAGAAGTAGTCCAAAAATTCAATGAGGAAACTGAAGGTCAAGATAAGCTAGCTAAAAAGGCTGAAAATAAATTTAACAATAAAGTACTGGAGCACATTGCTCAGCAAATAGTCATTTATCAAGTTGAGCTTTGAACAATTTTGGTCAATCTTGAGGTGTCCTATTCAAATGTGTCATCACTTTTTGGGAAACTATGTGATGTCACTAAGTATACAAAGGAAGTAAATGACAAATTGTCCAAAAGTGATATAGATCTTAAAGAAAGTGCTTAGCAGCTACAACTTGACCTTAGTTCAAGCTTTGCACATTTCAAGAAGATCAGATTTTTGTCAGACATGTAAGCTGAATTGATAAGAGAAGAAGCAAGGATCCGTTCAACATTGATTGACACACAATATATGATCCTTCCAATCATGGATGCTATGTAGAAACACATTGTATATTTAAAGACTCTAATCCATGATAACAACTTCTCTATTATGGATCACATGATTGAACTATCAATAGAGGTGAAAATTGCAATTCATACATGCAAGGACTTGCAAGAAAATTGGGATAAAACCTTGGCAATCACCCTCAAGGTACACTCTAAATTCTTATCTCATTTTGGTGTCTCTATGTAAATAAGTTATAATAAATATTTGGTATTACTATCAAAAAGGGGGAGAAATGTCATATGTATATAAGAGAAAAGTTATATTGAAGAAAAGCAAGACATGTACATAGAGAGACACATAGTATGGCAGAGAAATTTTCCATGGTGGAGAACTTCTATCAATAAGACATGTTGTATATAGAAAAAGATGTATAGATACTGTATATACTTACAAAGATCAATTTTGAAAAATATCAAAAATATATAGTATACTCTACTGAGCTAGTATTACGTGGTGATGTATATAAGGTATTCAATTTTGGGCTAATAAGTGTTTTTGTCACTAATGCCAAAGGGGGAGATTGTTGACATATCAGTCAATTTTGTTATTAGTGACACACACTTATTCAGACTCTGTATAGCTACTAAGCTCATTGAAGATTTTGTAGTGTTTGCCATGTAATTTAGTAGCCACCGAGTTCTACAATTGCTATCGAGTCTTTTGGACCAATCCTAGTGGTTATCGAGTAGATTCGGTGAGTGTGAAGTTCAACAGTTCAAACCATGCATTTTAGTGTATACCAAGTTTATCAGTGGTTACTGAGTTCACAGTTCATGTGATGTGAAGCCAATGTTAACCGAGCATTGTAGTATCTACCAAGTTTGCAATTCATGTGATGTGAAGCTAGTGTTAATTGAGTTACTTTATGCTAACCAAGTGATTCAGTGTTTGTCAAGTTGCACAATATCTAACTAGTCACCAGTGTAGACTAAGTTCAAGACTACTTGAAAGTGATCAGTATGGACCAAGCTTCTACATCTACTGAGTGCATGACGATGCCAAGTATTGATAGTGGATGCTGAGTATTAGAACCTCACCAAGTTAGTCTTCAAAACCTGAGTATCTTCATGTGGGCCGACTTTGTAATATTTGTGTTAACTTTTGTCATGGCTAACTTTGTAATTTTGTAATTTGGATTGGTATATATATGTAATGTATTGTATAATATCCAATGAGTAAGAATGCGAATGTGAGCGTATGTATTGTAATGTGAATGTGGATGTAAAAAGTTCAAGATATGAATGCAATAGATAAAAATTTATAAAGGTCATGATAGTATAAGGAGCAAAAAAGATGTATCTATCACAGAAAGGTTATCAATACACTAAGGAATCTCTATCAGCAAACTCAGTTGCAAGTAAGAGATCTATTGCTTCATCTTAATAGGTGAACCACTCAAAATATTTTAACAAGGTAGACCTAATAGTCATTCATAAATCTCTTTACTAAGTACATACTTCATTGTATGTTTGTAAATCCTCTGACAAGGTGGACCTAATAGTCATATTTGCTCCTAATAAGGCAGATCATTAGAAGTGATCAATGTAAGCTTTAATAGGCCCAACTATATGCTGCAGTACTAAAGTTTGTGGGTATCATCCCCACCCCACTTTTACTTTCTATTTGGAAGGTTTCTAGGTCACCAAATCTACGTATTCATGTGTTATGGATGCTTTCATGTTCTTAGTTTCTCATGCATGTAATTAGATCAGATGTGATGAATTAAGTGCTAATTGATTCATTGGATTAATTATTGAAATTGTTAAAGTTTTAGAAGTTACTGATTCACCCCTCCCCTCTTTGTAACTTAGCATAGTCTTGAATATTTCCAACAATCAAAAGTCTTGACAGTGCAAAGAAAATGTGGGATGCTTTACACACCATCTATGGAGGAGACAAGAATGTTCTAAGAGTCAGATTTGAAAGTCTCAGAGGTAAGTTTGATGATATGATAATGCAAGAAGGGGAAAATATTGCTCAAGGATAAAAGATGTTGTTAATGCAATAAGAGGAGCTATTGGTAAAATAGATGATGATACTATACTAAGCAAAGTTTTGAGAAGACTACTTCTTATATATGCTACTAGAGTTTCTACAATTCAAGAACTGAGATGTATACTAGGGAATGATCTAGCTCTTGAAGGTTTGGTAGGGTAGAGTCACTGCTTTTGAGCTATCCAACTTTGATAACTACAAACTTGAAAATATTGAATCTACTTTCAAAGCTAAGCTATCATTGAAAGAACCTAGTGTGAAGAAGAAAAAGACAAAATATGTGTCCAATGACAGTGATATAGATGAGGAAGATGTAGATCAACTTGAGGCACTACTAGCAAGGAGATTTCATAGAGGTAAAGGAAAGTTTTAAGGTAAACTAGCTATCATTTATTTCAATTGCAATAAGGTAGGTCATATTGTTGTTAGATGTCCTGAGAAGAAGAACTACAAAGGCGATGACAAGTATAAAAGTAGAAGAAATGAAGACATCAAGGATTACAAAGACAAAGGAAAGAAGTCTTGCTACATTGTTGAAGAAGAAACAAGAGATGAATATGATGAACATGATGATGAAGTGGTGTATGTTACAATAAAGGATGAATCTGATGAAGATGAGGCAACTGCACTTGTGTCTTGTGTGAAGAAGAATGACAAATGGATCATCGATAGTCGTTGTTCACATCACATGACTAGAGATAAAAGTAAGTTCATTACCTTAAATTGTTATGATGTAACTAGTGTAATATTTGGTAATGATGCACCATGCTTGATAAAAGGAAAAGGTTATATCAAAATCACATAAAATATTTTATGTGACAATGCTTACTATGTTGAAGGACTTAACTATAATATGTTGAGTGTGTCACAACTGAATAATTGATGTAAGCTTGAGTTTGAAAATAAGATTACTAAGATATATGATACTGAAGGAAAATTGATTGGAAAGGGTGATCAAACAAGGAATAATCTATTCTACCTATATATAGAGGATGCTACTTGTTTAATTGTAAAATTTGATGATGTGTGGCTATGGTACAAGAGGTCATGTCATGCTAATTTTGATAACTTGGTCAGTATTAGTAACATAAGAAAAGTTAGAGGTTTGCCTAAGTTGAAGAATCCTAATAATATAATGTGAAAAAAATGTTAGTTAGGCAAAATGTCAAAGTCAAGTTTTAAGAGTAAAACTCATACCTCTACATGAATACTAGAAATTGTTCATATGGACTTGTGTGGACCAATTGAAGTGCAAAGCTACAAAGGAGATAAGTTCATTATGCTACTTGTTGATGATTATTCTAGAATGATGACAGTTATGTTTTTGAAATAGAAATATGATGCTTTCCAAATGTTTAAGTGGCACTTAGCAAGAGTTGAGAAGGAAACAGGTAAAATTTTGAAATATTTGAGATCTAACAAAGGAGGAGAATTTACATCAAATGAGTTTGAGATGTTCTGTAATGATAGAGGAATCAAAAGACATAAATATGCCCCTAAAACCCCTCCACAAAATAGAATTGTTGAAAGGAGGAATAGGTCTGTGATCAACTATGCTAGAACACTCATGATGGAGAAAAATGTTGCTTTGAAATACTAGAGAGAAGCTATAAGTACAGCTGTCTATATCTTGAACCATGTACAAGTCAAGAAAGGTAATCATTCAACACCTTTTGAACTATGGTATGGATGCTCACCCAATGTAAAATATTTTAAAGTATTCAGAAGCAAATGCTTTATTCTTAAATATTTTAGGAATGGTAAACTAGATACAAAAAGTAAAGAATGTATATTCATAGGTTATTCCACAAGAAGTAAAGCTTATAAGTGTTTAAATACTAACACTAACAAAGTTGTGGAAGGTACAAATATGAAATTTGATGAATACATAGAAGTATATGAGGCTGAACCTATGAGGGAACCAAAAGAATACAAATCATTTGTATACTTTTACAAAGGGATGATTGCTAAAGAAGATGTTGCAAATCAAGTTACAAACCAACATCAAGTTTTGGTAACTATCAAGTCACATACTATGAATGCCAAGTTGCATTCAAGAACTAAGCTACATTCAGATGCTGAGTTATAGAATGAAGTTGAGGCACATTTTGATTTTGAAATTAGTATACATGAGAGAGGTATCAAACTACTTGAAAAAGATATACATAGTGACTTTGAAGTTGAGAGACAAAATGAAGAAACCAGAGTTGAACCAAGATTGTCTAAATATGTCAAGAGACATCATCCTTCTACACAAATCATTAGAGATAAAGATGCTAGACCAATGAAAAGAAACAAGTTGAGAAATGATACATACTTGTTGAGCATGAAAGAGCCTAAAATAGTGAAATATTCCTTAGAAGATGTGGACTGGAGTAGAGCTATGGAAGATAAGATTGAACAAATTGAGAAAAACAAAACATGGACTCTAGTTCCTAGACCAGAAGACAAAAACGTGATTGGCACCAAGTTGGTATATAGAAACAAGGTAGATAAAAATGGTGAAGTCACAAGGAACAAGACAAGATTAGTTTGTAAAGGATATGCACAAGAAGAAGGAATTGACTATGGAGAAACATTTTCTCCTATTGCTAGACTAGAAGGAGTGAGAACTCTTCTTGCTTATTCTACATACAAAGGTTTCAAAGTTTATCAAATAGATGTTAAATTTGTATTTCTAACTGGCATATTAGAGGAAGAAGTTTACATAGAACAACCATAAGGATTTTTTGATGTTAACAATAAGAACATGGTATGTAGATTAAACAAAGCTCTATATGGTTTGAACAAGCACCAAGTGCATGGTATGAGAGACTTCATAATTATCTTGTAAAGATTGGATTTGAAAGGACTAATGATAACATCAACCTATACATGAAGACACAGAAAGGAAAAGGTATTTTTTTATCTAAAATTTTTGTTAATGATATCATATTTGGAGGACAAGATGTTTTATGTAAGGCTTTTGCAAATGAAATGAAGCAAGAATTTGAGATGTCCATGTCTAGAGAGATCAAGTTCTTTGTGGGTTTACAAGTACATTAGATGAAATACGGTATATACATCACTCAGTCAAAGTATATCAAGGAGATATTGAATTTTTTTGGATTGGAGGATTCCAAACTAGTAAGTACACCTATGGTGATAAGACATAAATTGTTAAAAAATGATGATTCATCTGAGGAGAATCAAACATTATACAGGTCAATGATTAGAAAATTACAATATGTAGTACATAGCATATTGATATTGCATTATCTGTAGGGATAGTTGCAAGATTCTTTGCTAATCCTGGGGAGAATTATTTGATGGCTATAAAAAGAATAATGAGATATCTAAAAGGAACAAAGGAATATGGTCTATGCTACAAGAAAAAAAAATTGAATTAAGAGCCTATATTGATGTTGATTGGGCTAGAAACATTGATGACAGAAAAAACACCAGTGGAGGAGCATTTTTCTTAGGCAAGAGGTTGGTTACATAGACTAGCAAGAAACAAAACTACACTTCACAATCTATTGTTGAAGCTGAATATGTTACTGCTACTACAAATTGTACAAACATTGTATGGATCAAATAGCTACTCAAAGGTATGAAGGAAGAGATTACTGAATCAATGATACTTTATTGTGATAATATAAATGCTATAAATATATCAAATAATCTTGTGATGCACACAAAGACTAAGAACATTGCAACCAAGTATCATTACTTAAGAGAATTAGTTCAAAATAAAGAGGTGAAGACGGAATATGTTAACACAAAAGAGAAAATTGCTGATATCTTCACAAAAGCATTACCTAAGGATTCTCATGAGTATCTAAGAGGTAAACTAGGGGTGATACCCCTATCAAAGGCTATCTAAGTAACAAAAGGAGTGCCTTGCATCAAACAAGTTGATTGGCATATGTTACAAATTGATTTAGTGTATCTTACTTTAGGAGCTACCTAAAACAATCAAAGAGCTAAAACTTCAAATTAGTCACAAACAAGGTGACTAAAAGAGAAATTGAAGAAGTTCATATTTGGATATTAAGATGACAAGTCTTTGGCATTGTTGTCAAAGAGGGAGAGTAATTGATTAGAAGATATATATAGGATAAAGGGAGATAGTAACTGATCATAAGAGATGTTGAAGAAAGATATGAGAGAGATAGACATTGAACAAAGAGGGAGAAATCCTTACACACAGTATGAGGGAGGAATTCTAATTGTAGAGAAAAGTAAATATATCTTTTGATTACATCTACCTAGTAAGAGGAAGATAATGTACAGGGAGATATAAGAAGTAATTTAGAGGGATTCATAAGGATGACACAATAGAGTTTTTGTAACCTATTTAGAAAATGAAAGTTTTTGATAGAGGGATAGATTTTTAAAGTTGATAATAGGGGGAGAGATTTCAACACAAGGAACTATTTTATTTTTGGTATTGTGTTGGTCTTATTGTTCTAACTAAGTTAGTTTGGTTGATCAATTTGGTTTTCCATCAATGCCAAAGAGGGAGATTGTTGAAAATAGATTGATACAAGTATGATAAATGTGTTTCAATTATTATTTTTCATTGATGTCAAACCTTCTATTTTTCTAGTAAGATAACTACTTATATGATTTAAGTACTATCACTTATTTGATCAATGAAGAGGATCTAATCAAAAGATGAGACAATAATACCTAGAGGAAAGGTTGAGTTATGATATAAAAATGGAGTACAAGAATCAGCTAAGATAGTGATATCATAGTGCATTGATTATCTACTTAAGCTTGCAAAGGTTGGTTACACTAAGCAAGTTCAAAAGAACAAATGAAACGAAGTTTGTCTACCAAGCTTGACCGAATGGATAGTTGGTGCTAAGAAAAGTCAGTGCAAGCCAAGTAGAAAATTAGTTGGAGCAGAGTAAAAGTCTATTTTAGAGTATGCCAAGAAAAATAGTGGATGTCGAGTAAAGTTTAGTTGATGCTGAGCACTTATAAACTTTAGTTCGTGCTAAGTTATTTTATAGAGGATGTCGAGCAACGCAGTGTGTACTGAGCATTAGAAACAAGTTAACGTCGAGTGTAAGCATTATTAGAAAGATCATTAAGTTAATGGATCTAAGCTAACAAGTTTGTTTTCTTGGTTTATGTGAACTAGGTGGAAGATAAGATTAATGAGTAGGTGGCAAAAAATTCATGGTAAACCAATTTGAGGCAAATTAAAAGAGGATTGAAGGAGAAATTTCTAGAAATGAAATGGAATGAGGGGTAGATTCATTGAATCCTACCTAATCTATCCTAACCCTAAATTGGATGATGGAGAATGAATGAAAAAAGATCTTAATTCTCTATTTATAGGGATAGTTGGTTAGAAGCAAGGGTTGTCATGTATGAGAACCTAATGAAGATAAGGATTCTAGGGTATTGCTTCATCCAGTGACCTAACTGAAAGTCTACATTGGCATGTTAAGCAGGAAGGATTAAGGATATGGATGCTTGAAGGGTGAACAAGCTATTAGAGCTGAAATATGTGAAAGCCAAGCATAATAGAGGACTAAAACAAAGATCTGTAATCTACAAATGGAGTTGTAATTTTTTATCAGATCAAGCCTTATTGTTACTCTCTAATAATTGTATTAGTCTAGGGTAAATCCTTTGGATTTGTTATAATTCTTTAGAATAACTGGGGGGGGGGGGGGGGTGTGAATCAGTTATTCAAGGTCCAAATGCCCTAATAATTCTTTTTCTCTACTTTTAATGAATCCATTCATCCAAACTTAAATCAACCACATTTACAAGTTACAATAAATCAACATGTAGAGGTAAAACATGAAAGATCAACATATGACACAATGATTTACGTGGAAACCCAATTTGGGAAAAATTACCAGTAACATGCTACTTGATTTTCACTCTTCTAAAGTGATGCCTGGTTAAAAGCCTACCCTGTTAAAGGCTTACAACACACTGTTAAATGTGACCTTGTTAGAGGATTTCACCAAACTATTAGGAATGGGCCTAGTTAAAAGACTCTTTGAACATTCACTTGGAATGTCACCCTGTTAAAGGATTTACCTCATGGCTATTAAACCAACCTAAGTCCATAGGATTTAAACTATCTGTTACAATTGCTAGAGAGTAACAATAATGGCTTTTTTTGATCTGATATAACTTACAACATACTTTGTAGATTTCAGATCACACTTCAATTCTATCCTTTTGCTTGGCTTTAATCACTTTAGCTCTAATGCTTGTCTTCTTCTCAAGCTTTGTCTCCTTGAGTCTTCCTAGTCATCATACCAATGCATCCATATTTGGGTCTTCTTATTGAAAGAGAGTAACTATGCTCTCTTTCCTCCTTAGCACCTCCTTCAGCATTTTATGCTTTCATGCTTGACCGCCTCTCTCTCTCTCTCTCTCTCTATTTTCTTCATGAACTTATGTCTCCTTAAATAGAAATCTGATTTTCCTTTTTCGCTCAATTCTCCCTCTCCAATTTTAGGGTTTCAAATGGATTAGGTAGGATACAATGTATCTAACCCATGTCTTGTTCTTATTAAAAACTTTATCAATTGTATCTTTTAAAAATGTTCTACATGGTGTTCTGTGCCACTAGCTCATCAATCTTATCTTCCATTTAATTTACAAACTTCTAGATAACAACCTTGTTGGCTTAGATCTGGCAAATCTTTGATTTTCAAAATAATACAGCAACTCGGCATCATTGATTTACTGGTGCTTGGCACCTCTGTGTTAATCGATACTATTGGTTTTTTGATGCTCGACATCTGTTTCCTGGATAGCTCGACACCTGAAGTTCACTCGGCATCTAAAGTTTACTTGGCACTTGATAAATTCTATATCACTTAGCATCTAGAGTTTACTCAACACTTGTATCACTCGGCATCTAAGGTTTACTTGGCACTTGTATCACTTGACATTTGAAGTTTACTCGGCACTTGTATCACTCGACATCTAAAGTTTACTTGGAACTTGTATCACTTGACATCTGAAGTTTACTCGACACTTACTCGACTTTAACTAGGAATCTGTTTGGCACCTACTAGCTTGCTCGACTCCCTCTGTCTAATGAACTTTAGTTAGGCTTTACAAATGTCTTAGCTAAAAACCTTTCATCTCTGATATGTTTCAGTGTGCTCATTCTCTGTGTCTTATAGTATGTCATCAACGCACTTTTTCATCAATGGCTTAGTTGATCCTTGTACTTCATTAAAACATCATAACTTCAACCTTTCTCTTGGTGTACTAGTTACATCTTATTGATTGCCTCCTTCTTGTCAATCAACTAACTGATAGTATTTGGATCACTAAAGCAATTGTCATTCCTGCAAGTAGCAAGTTTGACATCAATGAAAAAATAATGATTGAAAACATTCTTTACCAGTTCCATATGATCATTCTAACAACTTTCCTCATGATCTTTTCAATCATTTCCAACAGGATTAAGGTTGACCTAACAGTAATTTGTAAATTCTTTAACTAGGTGACATTCCAAGTGAATGGTCTAAAGTCCTCTAACAAGGCTCACTCCTAACAGGGTAATTGAAATCCTTTAATAGGGTCATATTTAACAATGTGTATTATAACATTTAACAGGGTTGGCCTTTCACAAGGCATCACTTCATAAGAGTGAAAAAGAGTAGCATGTTAGTAGTGGTGTCAAGTGTGTTGATTGAATCTGTTAGGTTTCATGTTTACATTTTTGCAAATTGATTTGATAGTAGCCTACAAGTTTTAAGTGATTGCATAATCTTATGGATGCACACATGATGATAAATGTTTTATGGGTTCACTAAGTTGTGAAAAGTTTCATTTATGTATGTTTGGACCTTGGATAACTAATTCACCCCCCCCCTCTCAGTTATTCTAAATAATTCTAACAATATACCCATAAATAACTCTATTAGAATAATTTTGTTTCTCACAAAATCAAGTGGCCTTATACTATTTGGCCCCTGCTTCCTTTAAGTGTTATATAAATGTCATTACTTCTATCCATTTAATGTGTAAATAAGTTAGCCAACTAGAACATTAAGCAACATAGTCTTCCTAAAATGTGAAGATCTTATACTTGTAAGTAGATGCCTTGGTTTTTCTTTGCCACTAACATTTATAAGTAGAAATCTCATCTATAAAGTGCCACAAAAGATTATCATTATCATTTCAAATATTTTTAGGATAATAATGCATGGAAATCCTAGATGACTAAGAACATGCAAAACATACAATAGAAAAATAACAAAATCCTAGATGACTGACAACATGCAAAATACAAAATAGATAAATAACAAGAAATAATTGAAAATTTCTTTAAGCTCAAGTCTATATTTTAAATGTTTGAGAGAAATTCACAAATCATTACATATATTCCCATTCCTATCTACAAATATCAATAACCTAGAATTATCTCCATTAAGGTATTTGTCTCCTCTCAACAAAAAACCATAGGGTTAATGGAAAACATACTGAGCATTCAACATGACATGAAAATATAAATAAAATAGTCTATTCTCTTAGTATGTCTAAGATTTGGTCATTTTTTCTTCTACTTCATAGTCATAAAAGGGGAAATGGTGAGTATATGAACCAAGTGGAGCTCCTGTTAAAACTTTATCCTTCATTAACTATAAGGCAAACTATTCAATGCTTGATGTTGATCTAGTTAATCAAATTGTATTGCTTCTGTATTAAGATTATGTGAATATTTTATGCAAATACTTCAAATCATATACTATGATACAGTTGCTCAAAGTATGCTTATGTATTGAGCTTCATTAACACCCATCTCTTTACTAGCTTAATAAGTTTATAAACTAATAAACCATGTATAAAATATATGTATTATAGATGAATTTTCAAAAACATTAGCCATAGTTTTTGGAAATGGGGAAGGTGCAAGTCTTACATTGCTTATTTTTCTAATTGCAATAAGAAAAAGAATGAGTTTTACTATGTTTGGGAAGCCAACTACTCAAGTTCTCCACAACAGTTCTTGGCGATTTAGTATAAATTGTATTATGGTAATGTCCAAGTCAAAAGTCAATATGGGATACAAGTCATCACTTGTGAAGACCACAAGATATTTTTTTTTTTTGCATTTATACTATATTGTCCACTTCTTGTATCTTTGGCTTTCAACATCATGAATAAGAAGTGGAGTAACAAACTACATCAAGAGTACAATCAAATTACACTAGGAAGACAAGTAATGTTGTAATAAGCTCTGGTGAAAATAATCTTGGTAATATGACAAAGAGACTCCTTATATCTAAGATTCCTTGCATAATTCTCTATTCTATTTAGCATTGGCTATCTCAATAAGATAAGATCTGCCTTCAATAAAACTAGATTTGTATCAAAGATAATAATCTCTATTTGACATTTTTAGTGCATGCTTACAAATTAATTTCACCAAATTTGAAAAGGAAATTACATCATTTTTGGGCTTCATTGTTTATTCATAAATTTTTCAAATTTTTAGGAGGGAATTACTTATGATTGGTTGTAAAAATAATGTTTCTAGGTTTATAGAGGAAAAATGTTGTTGAGATGGCTGATTGAATATTAATCATGATTATTTGGATATTTTTCCTAGATTTTTTCTTCTTTGAGTATAGTATTCTCAAAATAAAAATTCTATTTTTTATCTATGGTATTCATGAGCATTGATATCTTGATTGCAATCTTCTACTACTCAACAAATGGAATGCCCATCAATATAACCAATAAATATAGAGTTTAATGGTAATTTTTTAAAGATCAATAACAAAAATGCAAGGTTGTAGCCAACACATAAGAGGAAGATCACCTCCTTTACTTCTTGAAATCTTTTGTAACTTGTAGCATTCACTATTAACAAGTCTCTAGACACAATCAAAGAGCTACAGACACACCAAGGACAAACATTATTGTTTAATAGTGAAGTCATTCTATAGAGAGAGATATTTAATGATTTTCCTATACCAAATTACTCCTTTCACTATTATACAAAACAAGAAAGGGGTAAATAAAAGGTTTACTAGGCGTTTCAAAAACAAATTAAAGGTATATTACCATACCACATTAATGCCTCCTCAAATTTTACAAATACATTATTTTAAAATTACAGAGTAATTTTTTGAAGAAATATTTTTGAGGTGATTGACAAAAGTAATGTAATAACTAACAATAAAAAAATGCAAGCTTGAAAATGATAGGATAGCAAATGAAATTATCCATGTTTACACCAGTCTACTTGTTCCAAATACAACACATCAAGGGAGAGAGAGATAGCATAAAAAGGGTTGCCTAGGTATGGAAAATTATATTCGTATTATTCATACAAATAAGCTTGTATATTTTTGGCTCATTTATTACCATATAGTTATTACTACTAATCAAATGCTAATTTGAATCTCCTACATATCAAATAAAAAAAGGGAAATACTGGAGATTTACTTTGGGCCTTTTGAAAGAAAGGTCTATATCACTTACACTTAAATTTCTACTAAAAATTTATAAAAACACAAATTATAATGGAACTTATTTGTTTTCTATGTAGAGTTATTTACAACTTACAAAAAAAAAAGCACAAATTGAAAGTAGTTAGCTCTCTCACAATTCAACATCAATTGGCATGGTCATAAAACCTTAAAAATCCTCCAAAATGAAAACGTACAAGGTATATTTTTCTTCTTAAACAACAATTCTTATATTTTGCAACCAAATTAATGTCTATTTCATATTTACATATGCATAATTTTTAATATTGTACATTATTTTTCAAATACAAGATAATTTAAACAAGAATGAAAAAAGGAAGGTAGTACCAAACATTAGGAAAAATCTTGCTTCTCAATGGTGGAATAAATGGATATGAGTTGGATAAGTTGTTTCTATCACAAATAAACTATCAATGATATTCAAAATTAAGGTTACAAAACTAAACATTGACTACTACAATTATAGTTCACTGAGTCATCCAATATGCACAAATTCTTGTGTTGTTGCAAATCAATTGGAGTAATCTTCATGCACTAGGGGAATGTACCCAAGGACACAAATCTCTTCCTTTACGCCCAAATTGGGCATTAGATTGTCTTTACACTCTACTAAATTAATCCTTCCTCTAATATATGCACACCAAAGAAGTGTCATTTCTTAGATTGTTTATGACATAGGCTTTTGTTTGACATTGTTATCCTACAAATTCTTATATCATTTGAGTATAATTATTATGTGTTATGTCAAATTTAATGGGAAACATTCATTAAATTTTTAAAGAAATACAATATAAATCCATACACGAGTTAATCTATCATTGATCTACATAATCATGCTAAGTGAAAATCAAAAGGTCATTCCTTGACAAAACAATGGTTTCCAATCTTGTAATGACTTCAATATCTACATTTCTATAAGAAAACTAACTAAAAAAGGAAAGATTGACAAAATTAGGTAATGTAGGTAACTCTACTGGGGCTATGGATGCTTGACAAGCAGCAGAGAAATGCCATGTGGAAACTGAGACAATATCATCCTTAGGCCTATGAATGCCTTAATGGCAACAAGACACTACACGATTTGATATTAGGAATGATCAAACTATGTAGCTTACCATGAAAATGGATTTCAAACCATGCTCTCTCCAAAGAGGAAGGTTTAATTCACATGCACACACTAGAATGAAAGCTATGTTCAAAGCCTCTAATGGAATGGCATATGAAATCTACCTCTTTATATATGAACTTATAGCTTGAAAATGTCATTACTAATCTTACCCACTAGGCTTGTCAAATATTACGCATTATAGTTACCACCACACTCTTCCCTTTGTTTGTATAATTATTTATCTTTTCATTAGATATGCCACAATTCTTGAACTTTCTTGATTATCCATTAATTTAGGTACTTCTTTCTTCCCATGCTTTAACCACCATTTCACACCTCATATTTCTCCATCGAAGCCTTAGGATTGCACAAATATGTAAGAAAAAAGAGATTTCATGAATCTAAAAAAGGTAGCCTTCATCGATACATTCTAGAGATATTGAGTACAACAACCCATTGTAGTATAGTTGCTAACAAACTTCTTATTGCATAATGACAAATTTTATGTGTATTTAATTAAAATATATACAAACTATTACTTTAAGATACAGGGTTATTGCATAATCTAGTAGATAACAATAAGCATATTTAGATTTATATTTGACGATAATATACAATGTCATGTCCAAATATTATAATTTTAAAATTGTATTCTAATTACTATAACAAATGCATTGATATTAACTTAATATTTACTAATTGGACATGTAAACAAAATAAATATCAGAAACCCAAAGAATACTTGCTTTTCCAAAATATTGCCAAATAAAATAATTGTAAAAAAAAATCTCATTCTAACTATATAGTAATGTTTCTTTCAAAGTCATACAACATAAAGTAACAACATCAATTCTATTTAAAGATAAAAAAAATACTCCAACACAAACTTTGACCAATGAATCAATATTTACATATTGATCACACACAATAACTATTTTATATTTAAAAGTGAATTTTAATTACTTCAATAATTAAAATATTTTCAAAGAGATTAACTATTTTAATAAGTTAAAAATTATCAAAATTGTCACATCTTAAGTTTCCTATTGACTGTTCCCTTGCACCTCTAATGGTGCAAGTGCTAGTGTAATATATATGAGAAGTACTATGCCATTGTGTGGAACTTGTTAGTCTGGCTTTTAATTGGGAGACTTATGTTTTCACTTCATTTTAAGCTAGGTATTAAAAATTAATTTTTAAAGAATGTTTCTATTTTTTATTGACTTTTTAAATATTTTTCTAGATTTTTTTTTTCATTTTTATTAATTTTTTAAAAAAAGAGTTATGTAACCATTGTGAATTCCCTTGCACCTCTAATGGTGCAAGTGATAGTGTAATATATGTTGGAATTACAATAGGAAAGGTAAAATTCTGCTGGGGGGGTGGTGGGGTGGGTGGGGGTGAATCAATGCTTCAAACTTTGACCCATAAAATATTCACCGCACAACCATCTTAGACATTCAATAAGTAAACTAAAATACCATGTAAAGTATGTAAAGAAGTAAACATTCACACATATAACACAAGATACGATTACCTAGAAACCCTCCAATGAGAAGGTAAAATTGGGGTGGGGATGACACCCACAAATCTTCACTACTACAGTAATAAAGTGTATCTAATAAAGGTTACAATGTTTGATCATGAACCATGATCTACCCTATGAAAGGTTTGCCCTATTAAATTCTTACAAAGGCTATTAGGTCTCACCCTGTTAAAGGATTTCAACACCCTATTAAAAGTGTGTCTAATTAAAGGACTTCAACTCACAATGAAGTAAGCACCTTGTTAGAGGATTTCAATATAGCTTGTTAGGACTACTTTGTTAAAATATTTAACTGATTCACCTGTTAGAATGTCTCAGCATTGATCCTATGATTAACACTCTCATGTTTGATGATAGATCACCTCTATCCTATTGTGTACTTGATCCTTCTTGATCATATGTCTCTCTATTATTCACTATTTCCTTCCTTTGTTCTCCTTTAACTGATTCTGCAATACAATTTAGATCATAATGCCTTGATCATCATGAATATCTTGGTTTGTGCATGCAAAATTCTCCTTGATCATTCATTCATTCCCTTTCATGCTCATAGAAATTTTAGGGTTCGTCTTCCTTAAGAAGACCTAGGCAACTTAGGGTTAGGTATGAATCAATGGTTGCAATTCATCCATATTGCTGCTTAAACCTTCCCTTTACCTGATTGGGTGCATGTAATGCATAGGGATTCCTACTTAAGATTCGTTCTTATCACCAAAATATCATAATTCAATCTTTAAGTCAGCTCAAAAGTGATTTGCATAGTCATTTGTGCCAATACAAACAACTATGACAAAATTATATTACTCATCATCTGAAGTCCCTGTGCTTGGCACATACTGACTTCAATACTATCACTAGGCATCTGAATGACTCGGCATGCACTGCTTGCTTGGCTCCTGAATCAGTCAACACATACTGTCTTCTTGGTACTTGAGTGACTTGGCATTCACTTTTTACTCAACATGCTCTAACTTATATGTTGTGCTCGACATATGTTATTTGTTTAGCATGAACTAAGTAAATTACTTAAGTGTATAGACACTCACTTATCAAAATCAATTTGAGATCAACAATCTCCCCCTTTGACATGAGTGTCAAAAACACTTGGTCATGTATTGATACTTTTATTCTTATGAGCATAACATAATTGACTATTTGGATTCTATTCACAATTTCAAAATATCAAATTTTTGCAACAACTTATACCTCAAAAATCTCATAACTCCCCTTGAGTTGTTTGATCTGTTCTATTCTATATTATGTATCAAAATCTCTCCTACTAAGTAGATTTACCTCAACTATTGATACTCTTTCTCTATGTTGACACTCTTTCTCTACCTTTACTCTTATTCTCTCATTGTTGCTCCCCCATAGCTCTTACCTCCTCTTTTTTGACACTAATGTCAATGGGTTATACACTAATAGTGTGTTTGTCCAAAAAGGATTTATGGACCTCAAGAATAATCTTAAGAGCAACATCCCAATTGTCACAAGCTACCTCCAAAGACTTAATTTGGATGGCTAGCTCGACAACAAGGTGTACTAGGCCATCTAATGTAGAAAGATTGGGGTCTTTCTTCATAAGTGTTTCTACATAACCTAACTCTTTTTGTGGAATCTCCATGTGAGGAGTCAATGTAATCTGGATGCTTATGAATTTAGCCCTTATGTTGGCTTCATCTGTAGATAGTGCTGGTAATTGACTTTGGGTTTGCAATAGGGTCCTGAAGTGTTTCTCACTTTGAGCTAGAGTCATGGGAAATTTAGCTCTAGCTGATTGCATTTGACTTTCCAAGCTCTAGATGTGATTCCTTATCTCTTGTATGGAGAGTTTAGGATTACATAGTTTGGTGTACAGAGAGAAAATGTTCTCTAATATCTTCTTCACACTTTCTATCTTAGTTTCCAGTGCAACTTGTGTAACTGCTATTTCACTAGATATCTTCTCATTTACTTTACTTTGAAACTTCTTCACAGACCATTCTAATAATTTAGAATTAGTATCAAGGTTTGTATCACTTATTCTTTCCACTATGTTGATCAATTGTTAAATTATTGGCTTTGTTTCATTTGGAGTAGGTAGACTAAATGCATCTAAGAAAATTTCGTTGATCTCAATCAAAACTTGCTTCTAAATATGCTCCCTTATGAGCAGTTCTTGATGTTTCTTTCTTGCTAGGGCTTCTTGAAGTATACCCCTCTGCTCAATTGTTATTGTTGTAAGATCAAACTTGGGCAATATAATTTCTTCATCTAGGCTAAGATCTCCATAGGTTATTACCTCTTTTGCCTTTGATGAACTAGGACTCAACATTGAGAATTGCAGAGGTGTTGCATCTATGCTTAGCCTCTAAAGAGTTTGACAAGAAGGAGTGCTAGATTCTAGTAAAGTTACCAGTGCTTGAATTGCTACTAGCTCCTTTGGCTTGGGTGTCAAATCAATCTCTTTAGGCTTGTCCTTTTCTACCTCATTAATTTGAATTGTACCTTGTTCTTGTGCTATAGGTGTAGGTGAATATACCTGACCTGTTTGACTCTGTGTCTCCTTAGTGACTTGTGTTTCCACCTTATCCTCTCCAATTATCTTAACCTTATTTGTTGCAACTTCTGGTACAGTTTCTAAGACTAGAGTTCCATTTGTGTGTGTACTAATGGTGCATTCTACAGTCTCCTTCCTCTGATATACAACCAAGGGTTGTGAAGGTTGTACAATCATAACTTGAGGAGTGAATGTAGGTAGTTCTTGTACTTTGCCTCCTCCCTTGTAGTTATAGTCACTAACTTCTGAATTTCATCTATACTTACCAATATAGGGTTGTCACATAATTTGGCCTATAGTGTGGATTGGTCAAGTATCTTTTTCAAGTCTTCCTCTATTAGGGGATTGATGTTCTGAGCATTAGAATAAAAAACATCCTTTACTATAATAGTTTTAGTATTTACACTCATTACCTATGGAGGGTTGACACTCAACATTTGTGTATCTTATACACTCTGTTCTTGTCGCTACTCTTCCTCGGATGTTGCTTGATTATCTATATTCATATTAGTGCCTCCCTTAACTATGCCTTCTTCATTTTCATCATCTTTATCATCTTTGACCTCAATAGGTTCTTGTTCACCTTCTTTCACTATAGCTAGTCCATATGTGATCTTCCATATTTGTTTGGATTTCTTTACAACATCCTCTATGTTGTTATGTTGTATGCTAAATGTCCTATACTTAGGAACAAATCTAACATCATATATCTTTATGGCTTTGGATATTTGTGCCTTGCCGAGTTCTGGCATAACTTGGGCAAGGGATGTCTCCCTAATTTTCCTTTCAAAGTTCAAACAATAATGCCATTTTTTCTCAACTCTTTCATATAGAATTTTAGGTATGGAGTTGGCAATTTCTAGAGGAGCCTTCTTAAAAGTAGCCATCATGGCATATATTGCCTCCTCCACTTGATTCTTCTCAACTTTTCCAAGATTTTCAAAATAAATGTGAGAGAAACCTGATAAATCATCATTGTTTCTAACATTCTCACATAAGTTATCTAGATCTAAAGATGGATTATGACTCACCACTTGGAATTGGTTGTTGTCATCAGATTCAGTCCTTTCCTCATCAGAATTAGCCTTCACAACATATTTTATTCTAGGTCTTTTATGTGCTCTACCTTCCTACTCTGTAGACTTGTCTACCTCTTTATCCTTTTGTACAATGACTCATGTACTAGCCCTTGTAGTAGGTGCTATTGGTTTGGGCTGGCTTGGTTTAGCAACCTTTCTAGGTCTTATCACTACTTGTGCCTTGGCCTTTCTCTTCTTCTAATTAGTAGGAATAGGTGCTTCTTTGACTTCTTCTTCCTTGGCACCTTCTACAGTCTATGTTTCTTCCTCTTGTTGATCCTCACCTTGACCTTGTGTCAATGCTAGCGGTGCTTGAATCTAAGGTTTCCTCTTGTTGATCCTCACCCTAACCTTGTGTCAATGCCAGTGGTGCTTGAATCTAAGTGTCTTCTTCCTCTTCATCCTCTTCCTCTTCTCTGTCCTCCTTGGCACCTTCACCAAATTTTTCTTTTAGTTTTTTCACTAGTTTATCCTTCTTCCTAATCATAGTAGTAGTCTTCAAGTCCATATTAACCTTTGATTTAGCCAACTCATAGTTACCAAAAGCTTTGACATATTTGTCCACTTCTTCTATAAGTAATGATGTGATTGCTGTAGAGGCCTCATCAATATTAATCTCATAACCTAATGGCCTTATCCATCTTACTCTAGGAATTTATTTTTGAACAAATGTATGATCAAAATCAACTAGGAAACAAACATCATTATAATATTTTTCCACTAATGACACTAGAATTCTTAATCTCTTCTGCATAGATTGTTTAAAATCCTCAAAATAACTAGTCATTACCAACTCAAAGTTATCACCTAATTGTTCAATGAACTCTCTTATTTGAACTACAAAAGACCTATTTGTCTTCCATGAAATAGAACCAAATGTAGGAAACATGTTTTTTACATAAAAGAAGATACATACCAAAATAGATCCAAATTTACATTGAGCACTCTTTGTTTTCCTTGTTGCTCCCAAATTTTCAATCAATTGTTGTAGTTGTAGCTCAACAAGATCATATGTATGATCCTTCTTCACAATCTTCTAGCCCATATCCACTGTAATGTAGGGTACACTATTTAATGTGCTTGATTGATAAAACTCATGTACAATTACCCTCACTACAAAAGCTATTAGGGGATCTGTGATTATGTTTATAGTCATTCCTCTCTTGTTCCACAATGGCCCCTATGTTCTTTTTAATAAATGTTCTTTTTAATAACTTCTTTGGACTCACTTCTCATATTCTTTGGCCAATCTAGGGTTGGATACCCTGTTACCCTATGAATTATCCTCTTTGTGATTTTCATTGTTCCATTATCTACCCACATTGAGCTATCATTTTCATGGTTTGACTAGTGTAACACAACTTTCTAGACCATTCAACCTCTCATTTTGATATTCTTTTATGATTTGACTAGTGTGTGATAGACCATCAAGCCCCTATTACACTCTCTTTGATAGGTGGAACTAGCATGACACAATTTTCTAGACCATTTCCCCCTTCTCTCTCATGTTCTTCTCTCTCTATCTGGATACCTTAGTGCAACATAATTGCCTAGCCTATGTCATCCATGATTGTATTTTCCTCTCCTCCATGATTTCATAACATAGTTCACACTCTTGTATTTGACTAAATCACATAAACTTAACTTATCTTTGAAGTGTGCTCTTGCTCTTTTCAGGTGACCACTTGTGCTCTTGCAATAGATTTTTTAATATAATACTAGTGGTTGATCAATATTTTCTCTAGAAAGATCTCTTTAACTAGTTGACTTATAATCTTAGTAAGCTTTAGGCTTTTGTTGTTGTTTTCTAGGTCTTTGCATATGGATATATGAGTTTTTAGATCCTTAGTTTGGAGGTTCATATCATTAAGCACAACAATGTATTATCTCCTTATAGTTTTCCCATGATTCTCATCTTTGTCTCTTCTTTCTTCTACGTTAATGTGACCATGATGTCAAAAGATACTCCCACTAAAGTGGGGGCTAAATGTATCATCCTAAAAAGTAAGCACCCTTATTAGGTGCTTATTTTTAGCCCAATTTTAGTATGCATGGGTTCTTACATTGTTGTTATGTTCTTCTATGACTTACTAGAGCTTCAAATTAAAATTATTTATTCAAAATTAGCTCTTATTTCTAAGAGTTCTCCTCTTTCCCATCCAATCTCACAATTCGTTTCCTCGGATAGGACCTATTAATTTATTGTTGACTTTTTGGATTCTTTCCAACCTCACAACAACCTATATTTTTTGTCGCCGCTTCTTTTCACCATCCTTGACATCCCCATGAAATGTAAGTTTGATTTACTTGGGACAAATTGCCATTGTTGACTGGTCTCATTGGATTTGGACCCAAGTTTTTCTAGGAGTTGATGATGGGATTTTCTTCCAAGATTTTGGTTTATAGTCAACTTGGATTAGATTTAAACCCCAAAATAGACCCTTTAAGTATAGTATAAAAGGACATCATCTTCCCTCATTTGGCAAATCTCAAACAATTGCAAGTTATTCATAATTATGCACAATCAATCGAATAATCAAGAGGATCCTTGAGATCTTCAAGGAAATATTCTTCATCTTCATCAAACATTTTGGAAAACTGCATCCATCATTCAAGGCTTTTCTTTTATGATTTACAAATAGGTTTTTGTGCAGTCCAAGCTATTGCATCGACACTCATGATCATATCCAAACAAGAATTGCATCATCAAGGTGCAAGTTGATTTAAGTTTTAGATCTAGCTTCCATTTTATCTTTCTTTATGTAATTTCAATTCAATTTAATGGTTGATTCCTATATAAAGATTTTAAAAAGGAAAACCCCTTTCCCTAACCTTTTTCCCATCTTTTCCCCTATGTGTAGGAACAAGTTGCAAAGTTGCACAATTTTGGAATAGGAAACTACAAGAAAAACTAGAGAGAATCCAAAAAATGTAATCAAAATTGTCAAGTTAGAAGTATTGGTGAATTATACTTGGGTAAAAGTCAAGTTTTGATGTGTACCTACTGTTGTGATGAGGAGCCTAATCAGACTCAGAGGTTTATTCAATGCGGTTTCCCCTCAGATTATTTCTATAAGGGTAGATGGGTTCAAGGGGCAATGCCCATTGTGGGGCCCTAGGGCAGTGCCCCAGGTGTGCTCCCTGTCACAATATAGGGTGGGTTTGAGGCACAAAACCCTCGTGAGGGTTTTTAAGGGCAACACCCCCAAAGCCAAAAATGAGCCTACTATTGCAAAAGGCGTTGACTGTTATTTTTCTATTGGATGACTTATTATAGACCTATAAGCAGAAAAATCTTGTATAAAATGGCTTAGGGTTAGGGATTTCACAATGTATGGTGATATTGTAGCTTCTTGTGGCAGCATTAAGTTGCAAGGGATTGTGGATTGTATTAACTGGATAATAATAATATTGGACTTGATGTTAGTGGATGAAGCCCAGGGATTGGGTGAACCATGTTAAATCCCTGTATCTTATGTTCTCTTCTGTGCGATTTATTATTTTATGATGGTGGTTATATTTGCATGTTATTGTTATTTATGTTTGTGGTTAATCCTGACACCTACCATTTTCAACTCAACTTTGGTAGAGAGTTAGGTCATAGTCTCAAAATCTCAAATTTGTATTTATAGCTCATTCTGACACTTTGACAGTGAGAAATTCAAGTTTGAAAATTCACTTTTCCTATTACATTTCTAGGTGCATTCAAATTTTTCTCCATCCTCTTCAACATCGATTTTCTCAATCGATCTTGATCAAAATTCTACTCTTATCTAGTCTTGTTCACACCAACATCATTCCTATCCTTTCAATTCTAAAGGAATCAAAATCCTTCTAGCATAGCTATTGCATTGGCATCTCTCAAATGGTGTTGGCCATATCTATCTTGGTGTAGTTTTGCATTCCAATGTGTACTATGAATTGGGGAAAATAACCATCTTATATGATTTCCCATTTTATATTATACACAATTAACATTGCAAGTATATTCGTTCAACATAAATACTCCTTATGTGATAGGTTGAAAATAATTACTAGCAACCAATTCTATTATCTATACTAATTTTAAATAACATAATGCTAAAGCCCTAACCCAACTAGATATATAGAACAAATGCACAAACTCGGTGCAAACTGAAGACCAAATACAAAAAAATACTAGGTAAAATACTTTGAATGGAAATACATTGCAAATGGAAGAACAATCATACAATGCAAGTTTACAATAAAATAAAGTACCCAGAACAATTAGAATTTGAAGAATATTGTGTTAAACAATGCCTTTAAAGAACACAATAATCTAACAAATTAAACCAAGATTTTGCTTAATACTACTCCAAATTTAAATATCAAAATGATGGAAAAGCCCTAGCCAAACTAGGTATACAAAACACTTATATTTAGAAGACCATATGTACTAAAGAAATTTGTCATACCCATAAAACTCTTGCATTTATAAAACTCTATGTAAACTATCTAAAATGACCCCTAAAATCTCCAAAATGTGTAAAAATGGATAATTCCAAAAAATAGAATACTAAGTACTTACATTAGCTTACTACTCATACAACTAAGTTAACAAACATGAAGTTTTCAAAGCAAATATTATGAAAAATAGTCACCTTTATTGCAATTTGGTAATAAAATAAACGACGGATAGAAAAATAAAACAAAAGATACATATTTATTAGTAATTGAGCAGTTATAAAAATACTAAAAGTTGGGAAAAATAATAACTTTTATTAAATGACTCCTCTTATTTGTCTGTACTTTCATCAGCATCCGAACAAGAGCTATCCTTTATTCTGGCACTATTAACAGAATGAAAATAATACTGCTATTTATTGCCCTAGAGTATCAATATGCTTTACTACAATTTATAACTACTGGGCGTAGCGGGAGCGAAGGCTCTCCAAACTCTTCTCCGCTGAATTGAGTATCTCCGGAAATGAAGTTTTGCAAACTGCAGAATGATAACAATTGCTTTTAACATTAAATTAATCGTAGAGTTTTCTAATAACTGTAAGAGCGAGATTTAACAAGGAAATCTATTTGCTTACTGCGAGAGCCAGAGGCTTGTGCTTCGGCAATTAGCTCCGCGAAAGTTGCCTGTGCAGAAATGTTAATATGCTACTAAGCAGCATCTTGATTTTACATTTAACATCCTATATTTACAAGGAAAGACATTTCAGGAAATTTCTGCAGAGTAGCAGATTTATACCTGGATCTCTTCAAAGTCTTCGCTCAGCCGACCGCAGAGCTTTCTGTACTCCCGATCTGCTTCTTCTGCACGCTGCGTGGAAGACTGCGTTTGAAGCTGTACAAAAAAAATCGTCTGCGCTTTAAATTCGTCCAAAAATTCCACTTAAATTCAAGATTCCTCTTATTTCCAGTGCTCAAGCAAGCAAAAACTTGCGGAAGCGAAGAAAATAAATGCAAAATATACGCCGTTTAATTTAATTTATCAGATTTTCACTCTGTAATCGTATTTTGTGAGAACAATTTTCAGAATCGAAGAAACTTGAAGGTGAAGATATCGTAACTCGTGAATCTATCTATAATTTGATTTAATTTGGATTGAACACTTCATTTTTAGCACCTTTCAAACTATTGAGGAAAAAAATGCGAAACATCGGTGAAATACGAATTTATCTTCAGTTCAGGCTGTAAACTTAATACTTGCAGTTGCTACTCAGGCAAGAATCTGAGAGAACTAAAGACGCGGGAAAAAATACAAAAGAAACTAGAAACTTCGCTTAATCTGGTTCTCACACTCGATCAAATTAAGATCTACAGAAGTGATTATAATAAAAAGTAAAACGCTCCAGAAGTATATATTTAACTGCAATTTCTCTCGATTTGGATTCCACGCCTAATATTTTACCTACGAACATAAATCTACAGAATCAAAGACATTTTTATTCCTGTGAAGTTAACTAAAACTAGACTCAATTCACACTTCACTCTCAATAGTTGCGCCTGTAGCAAAGATTTTTACCAGATCAAATGTCGAAAGCATTTGTATTTCACAAATTTAACTACTTTCACTTAAACTAGACATAGCACTGGTCTTAAGCAACTGTTCTTTTACACGAAGCGAAGAAGATGAAAGCAAAATTTAGCAAAATTTAGCTAACCTTGAGTCTTTTAGCGAGCCTGGATGAAGAAGCTTCTAATTCCTTTGAAAGTGCAGCATAAGTGTGGTCCATTTCTCTTTTCATTGACTCCAAGCGATTCGAAGCCACGTCCCTGAGATCTGAAACGGTGCATACCTTTGGAGTGGGGTTATTGGTGGGTGAATTGCGGGGCTCAGATTTAGGCGTTCGGAGCAGAGAGAGGTTGACATTGAAACCCTCTGTGATATGAGCAGAGGCAGAAGCTATTTTCTTAGTTTGGAAAGGGCGAGGAGATGACAAGATAGGCAAGGGAGAGACACGATTGAGCACTGCTTTGTCGTTGCCATTGCCGTTGCGCTTGCCGGAAGATCTTGCTGTCATTCCCTTCTTCATTTACGCTTGCTGTTTCTCACTGTCTTCCGAGATGCCTGAAATATTTTTCAAACGAATGATCGTCCATTCTAGTTTAAACTCGCTTTTATAGACACCCGGGTCAAGCTTTTCTTTTAAATTGATTAAATAAGATATTTCTACCGGGGCAGTTATCCACCCTACGAATTATACTTAAAAGTTCAAATATTGGTTTTTTTTTCTTCAGATTTGTAGTCATTTTTTAACAAATTACTTTTTAATATTAACTATTGAAATCAAGAAGAATTCATATTTATTGAGTTTTTAAAAAGTCAAAAGTGCAATTTATTTGAAAGATAGCTATTTCTATAAGTATGTCAAATTATATATATATATATAAAGCTGACTCTCAATTCCAACTCACTTCATGAAGCTCCTTCATGCAAAACACTCTCTTGGGATTGAATTCAAATTCCTCCTTGCAAGACAGCAAACATATTGTTTCTCAATATTATCAGTGCAAGACAAAGTCTTGTAAAAACTCCGTATAATTTGTTGCAGTGTGTCAAAGATTGTAAGACAGAATATAGTCTTCTTAAGATTGTCTAGTGATTGGTTTGTACATCAATTTTTTTTTTTGCTTATAAAATTGTTGTTTTGTACAACCCTTTTCTAATTACTGTTATTTGTAATTTAATTAATTTTTCTAATTAATAAATATTAATCTTATATAATATTTTGAGGTCTATCTAAAATTTCTTCTTTTGAAAGTTTACTCTTTTTAAAATCTTATGATAATTTATGACAAAAATGTTCATGTGTAGTCATATAATCACCAAATTAGGTCTCTAGAAATAAATCATTTAAAAAGGTCTCCATCTTTTTTTCATGTTCAATAGAATTAAGGTGCATGTTCTTTATGATGTGGTTATATGTAAGAGACTTCAAGATCTAATTAATAGAATGACATCTTGGAAGAAGGATGAAAATGTAATAAAGATACAATAGAATCTTGTTCTAAAAATAAGAGTCTTTACTTTTTAGCCATCAATTGTTGGATGACATCTCTAGGGTGGGGTTACATTTTCCTCCAATAGCTTAGGATATGTTTTGTCATAAATCTTGTATTTACATTTCTCACCATTCAATATCTTTGTTAAAAAATCAATGAGATTACCAATTTCTTAAAAAAGTGAACTTCAAATTTTAAGTTCTCAATACTATTATTTCACCCTAAAAATTCTTAGCAACACTCACTAAAATATCTTGCAAAGACAAATTTTATTGAAAATAAAAATGTTTGAACTAAGCTTAGTCACATTTGTTTTCTCTATAGGCTATTATAAGGTGTGTTTATTTTTAAGGCACAAATTGATGTTTTGGCTTAACATAAAACATTATGAAATTTATTGTTGAAAGAGACATGAGAGGACTACAAATGATATGAAAAATCTTAATGAAGGTATAGCTGGTCTAAGAAATGTCTAGAAAATGGACGGCAATAAGCAATGTCTAGAAAACAATCTTTAAAATTCAATAGTGTTTGGTTAAGTATCTAATTTAATGGGTGTTAAGAAAATTATTAGCATACTTATTTCATACTAAGGGTCTTACTCTTTCATCTACCTAACTAGTTGGTCAATGAAAAGTAACACTTTTTCCACAAGAAACAACTTGAAAATTATCATGCAAGTATTCATAAGAGGAAGGCCATTTGTAATAAATCCCTAATAAATGCTACTATTATTAGTACATTCCAAAAAAACTAAAGTCATTCCCTTTACATTCTACCTTAATACATTCTCATAATATGCAAGTTCAATTATATATGTCATCTCTAACAGATGATTACTGAATTATTAAAATAATAATAATAATAACAAGTGGAATCAATATTTTATCCTAATAACTTGAGTCTTCAACATTCAGTTGGGAAATGGAGAGAAAATGGAGAGCATTGCATGAATATTTTTCCTCCAACCATAAATTGACAATCTCTCATATAGCTTCCTATTTGAAACTAGATTTCACCCTTCATAGAAGTAGCAAATAAAAGGAATTCTTGGGGTCGAGCCATCCAGCATTAGTGTTCTATACTAATATAAATAATCCATCATATAATCTCTATATAACCTCTAGTCATGTATGAGACATGGTTAATTTGTAGCTTAGTCATGATGAACTAACAATGCAAATGATGATTTTTCATTTCTTTGCCCAAAGATTTTATAAATACATATATGCTTACATGTTGACAATTATTTTTCTTAAGACATTGCCAACAAATAACAATCATTGACATATATAAAGATCTTATCATAAACAAAAGTTAGTAAAATTTAAATTCCTTTCTTAATTTCATAAGAAATTAGAATTCAAATGATTTTAGTAATTTGTTTTCTATACACATGTTCCAACAATAAAAATATTGAAATATAACATATATTAACTATGATACTAAAATCCATATATATATAGAGAGAGAGAGAGAATCATAACTAATGTAAATTTCCAGTCTAATCTAGTGGATTGAAAATTCAGAACAACCATGGACATTTATTCACCTTCGATGCCAATGTATTTCTTATCAAAATCAAGATAGATTATCAATATCACATATATGAAAAGGATAAAATATAAAATGCTAATATTATTGAGTCAAATTTTCTGGATACATTCTGATACACACAAAATTGATGCTGAATTGATATTTGAATATTATTTACATTGATGTTTGAGCATCTTTATATAGTCTTATTTTCCCTTACAACAACTACTTACGGAAATAACTTCTCAGCAACTATATATTGAACTGATTTTATTTATCTAATCTAAACACAGAAACTAACCTAATTAATGTAATAAATCTAACAATATAAACAATGCTCTCAAACTTTCCTCCTTTCATTGGAATTATTATTATTAATATACTATAGTTCCTATTTCCTGTAGTAAGGGAATAGTTTTCAATCAAAGGTAGAAGAAACTCGTATTTATCACTTCATGATCTGTGTCACTTTCTGCCAGGCAGGTCGGGCAGAGATTCTTTGCCACCATGCATTCACATTTGGCCTGCTGCTTATCATCTTTCCCTTTCCTGCAACATGCACCAAGTAATGAATATATGGCAGATGATGAAGATCTGCCAAGCTGAAGAAATCCCCTGCCAAGTAGTTGTGTTTAGCCAGCCTCTCTTCATACACATCCAACACTTTGTTCAGCTTCTCCATGTTGGTCTTCACTACCTCCTCATCTGTCTTTCCTCCTCTCATTGGAATTATGACGATCTGCTGCACAATTGCAGAGCTTGGTACACTGAACTGATGTGCCTCCACCTCACACCACACATCCACCATGGCTTGCTCTGCCAGTGTACTTCCCAACAGATCACTGCCCTTTCCTTGCTGCTTCTTGCTCACATATCTTGTGATTGCTCTGGACTCTGTTTCAAGGAAATCAATGAGTTGTAAGGAATCTCAGGGCCTGAATTTAATAGCCTTATGGCTGTACCATCTTTATAGTTTGTTAAGATTTGAAAGGTTAACTCTGAATAAGAGCAACTGAATTGGGTCACCAATTAAGGAGGAGATAAACAATTTTAAAACCAAGCAACATTTAAGCCTCTTTCAGATGAAAGAAATTGATGTAAACTTTAATGGAAGGGTTTTACAGTGGAGAAGCAGTTGGAATCAGAGGAGATATTCTAGTAGTTGAACATTTTTATTTTGTATAATACAAAATGTTTTGGGATTAAAAAAATTGGGTAGATGTTTAGCCGATAGTTTTTTCCAAGTTCACATTATCAAATATTGGTTCATTTTAATCTGATTTTATCTGCTCAGTGATTGGGTCACTAGTTGAAAAAGAGATACAGTGCTAAACACCCAAATTGAAATTCAAGCAATATAAATATTTCTCTCAGATGGAGAAGATCGATTTTGATGGAAGAGTCTCAGAAACAGCAGTTTTAATCTGGGAAAGAAAATCTAGTAGTTGAACATCTAAAAAGTTTAGTCAGAATTTCAAAACATTTTCAAATTTTTAGTTTATTTACCAAGTTCCTTCCTTATAACTAAAATTTCGCATCCACAAAGTCCAATATATGTTAAATTGATTTCTAGCGCCAATCAAGCAAATAATTTCATTCTAAATGCCTACTCAAACAACACTAAAATTTCTTTCAGATAAAGAAAAAAGATTCGAACGTATAATTTGAACACTGCACAAATACTTGAAAATAGGAGAGAGGGTTTAGTAGTTGAACATTCTATCTTTGAGCACATGAAAATTTCAAATCACTTTCAATTTTGGACTATAGCTTATTTCACAGTCTTCTGTTTATAATTGAGATTTTATGCTCAAATCATCAAATATGATGATACATCAACATTCTTTCCATTGAATGTCTTAAAGAAAGCCACAAAAAATAGTTGAGACAGACAAATATATATTATACATGGGTGCTGATGTGAAATCTCATGATTTGTTTCAATTAGATAAACATGATATTCATAATTAGCACTAACAACTTTCCTAATAACAATAAAATCACAACAAATTATTAAACATCAGATCGACGAATACAATCCCAAAAATTGAAACATATTGATCTTTTCCTAAATCAAATTGTAAAGAGACCAATGGATAATAACTTGAATTATAATGTTTACCAAAAGCCCTAATCACAAAAACTGTCAGTACCTCAGAAACAGATATCTTAGAGATACAACAGGTGGTTCTACATTTCAGTCTTGAAACTTCCATTTAACCAAATGGATATTCCAAGAAAACCAGTGACAACCAGCAAGAAATCAAAACTGCAAACATCCTTACCAAATAAGGTGAGGTCTCCATCTTGAAGTGCAGGGATCTGTCCAAAGGGCTGCACAGATCAAATGAACAAATGAAACCAGAGTAAAATAAAAAGGTCATCCCCAAATAAGTTTTAAGATTCATACACAAAATAAACGAAAAAGTCTCTTGATCCATACACCTTATAATAAACACAACTAGAATCACACATAGAAACATTCAAGGGCACAAAAACAAGTTACATGGAGTTCCAGATGAGGTTTCTGTTTGTGGGCGCCTGCCATGAGATTAACAGGGATGAGTTCATACTCGAGCTCCTTTTCATGACAGCATGCCAAAACTCTGGCTGTGCATGTCGAGAGAAGAAGGCCATAAATCATCACCATTTTGTTTCCAACTTGAAGATTTCTCTGCTTCTTCAATCGTCTTATATAGATAAAAATTGTTTTCTAGAATTCACACAGTTTTCAAGCCAGCCTCACACTTATCGTGAGTTTACTTTTTCACTCACATTTTTCATTTTTCCGGAAAAGAGGGAAAATGCGGACAGTTGTTAATATCTTGTCATTTCTAATGCGAATGCACATTTCCATGTTTCTGAAAAGATATGATTTCATTTTGAAATTAAATAAGAACATAAATCATTTCGGGTCTTTGCACCGGATGAGGCCGGTTTCTAAAACATTTGAATCTGTAATCCTTGTTTCCATTTGTGTTCCAAATAAGGTCAACCGATCACTCTAGTCTTGAATTATATTCCCAGTGTCGTGGCGTCATATGTTTGTAGGCCTTCGTTAAGTTCAAGTCATTTTGTATTATTGTTACATCGAGGTGACTGAAGGAATATTCTAGTCTATTGCATGATGTTTGAGGAGTTGGAGGAAGCTTTGACCAAGAACATGAAGGAAGTTGTGTTAAGAGAAGCCAACATTAGAGCACATGCCTTTGATAGGTTGAGTGGCTTTCTAACTTAGGAAGAAGAAGCTAAGGATATATATATATATATATATATATATATATAAAACTTATTAAGATCAACATATTTATGGGTAAAGATTTTCTAGCATCGTAAATTATAAGCATGTACAATTTATATTTAGCTGACACCCACTTTAGTGTTTTGATTCTTTCATGTATTATAGGATGTTCCTATCCATGTAATTAATAATTTAACAAATATAAGTCCTTGAATAGTTTTAGTTTTGTATATGGGTGCTAAATTATGAGTGTGCCCTTTTAATTATTTGATACATTCAATTATCATTTGTATACATAGGTTATATCATCATGTGCATGGCATGTTTCATATGCTTCTACTATAAAATCTCAATTTCACACGCATTTTTATAATCTTCATGTACATGTTGATGTAAGAGCATCCTTGGGTCATTGAAAATCTTATTTTAGGTAGCAATCATCCCAACTGGCTTGTTATCTTATGTGTTCCTTATGGCATGGTCTTGGCATCTTAAAGATCCTATGTCTAGCTATGTGGATTATTCCATCATTTTTGGATAAAGTTGTCTTAAGATTGGTCTAATCCTATATTTGTTTTCCTATTCTAATGGTCAAATTTAGCTCGTGAAGAAGATTCATGACATATGATGTTAATTGTCCATTGTTCTATCCTTTTATATGCATGATCAAAACTCTTGTATTTTTCCAAGTCATTATGTATGATCTATTTGACGATGTTCTTTTGGATTTACATCCTAGCCTATATACTATGATACATTTCCTTTATCTTGGTGTTCATTGGATAAGTTGACTTATGACAAGTGATCTTGTATATAAGTCGAATTGATATATACAAATGAAAAGGTTATTTTCTATAAGAAGCATTGAGAGGGATACATAATGTTTCCATATTAAACATCCTTTGATTATGTAGGGATATTAAAGTGATCATCACCATATTGACAAATGGACTATCACTCAAAAGGAAGAATGATGGGGATGGCCCTAGTTCCCGTCATACTTTTTGGTTAATGTTGTGGTTTAGAATTAGGACATAAACTATATGTTTTTCAATTAGATTGGCATTATGTGGTATCCACCTAGATTTTCAATTTGATATCATATACTAATGATAGATATTGCGGATTTTTACCTAGGGATGAAGATAATGAGCTAGGTGAGGATTTAGTGAAAAAGTTATCTAAACAGATATAATTCACAACTTGCCTTTGTTTATGTTGTGCAATAAGAAGTTCAGGATCTACTATATAATAGGAATGCGACAAGAATATTAGACTTTGTAATGTAATATCTATACAACAAGAACATAAGGCTCCCTTGCTACAAGAAGGAAACCCACATAAAACTAGGGGGAAAATATAGATTTAGATCACAATTTAAATGAAACAACAAATAATTTGTGCTCACTAATAACTAGAATGTAATGTGATTGAACTTCTCACCATCCAATGTAATAAATTGATCACACCAATCGGAGAATCTATGAACAAAAATCTTACACAACTGCCTTCTCAAAATACAAGAAATACATTTTAACTACATAATAGCTTAGTTTAAATAATATTGGAAGTAATCAAGTTGTAGATACAAGGTGTACACAGTCTCACCAAGTGTCCCCAAGAGTGGGAACTTCTTGGTTTGTAAGGTGAGTTTGATGAAATTGATTATCCCCTGTAAAGTCTAATTCCCCTTCACTAGTAATTTAGTATTGTAATTGGTAAAAGGGATCAATAGAAACTTGCAATAACACATGGAATCTTAACCACAAAGAGACAATGCTAGAGCAATTAACATTCTTAGAAAGCATGCAAATTAAACAATAAGCACAATCATTCAAACACAATGAAACCAAATCCAAACAAATAATGCAAACCATATGAAATCCTTCCTTGATGTTCTCCTTCTCATGCAATGTGGGCTCTCAAGATTGAGCTCGAGAATGTACTAGCATAAGAATTAAAAGCACACTTTGTTACCAAAATTAGAGATACAACTCTATATTTATAAGAATTTCAAGTGTTTTCAATCAAGAATCCATGACTGATGGGATGATTGGTCATGATTGAAGAGTGAACTCAAAGTGGGTAGGAGTTTAACTCAATTGATTTCCATGTTAACATGACTGATTGCTCCATCGGTTCAATTTAGAATGATTCATTACTTGAGAATAAATTGATCAAATAAGTGATTTGATTGATTAGCCAATGGAATAGATTGGTGAGATAATAGAATGTATGAACGAGTTAACTGGTTTAATTGATTAGAAGATTGAATGAATAGATTAGAAGATTGGTTTGGTTGAAGGCTTCACTAATACTAAGGGGAGAATTAACACTGTCAATTGAATAGTCAGAATTGTAATTGAAGAATGAACTAAAAGTCAATGTGAGTTAGATTTTTGGAAGAATAAACAAGATTAAATTTTAAAAAAAATCTATTTACTGGCACATGTGGGAATAATAAATAAATATTTATTTATTTATTTACTTGAGAGTCCAATATTTAGTTGTGAGTGGAGATCTGATTTGATTATTACATAAATGTAATAATAAGAGAGAGGGAATATTAATTAAATAATATAGTTTACTTAATTATAATTAGGTAGGGTATAATTAAATAAAAATACTTATTTAATTACTATAGGTGAATAATTGATTAGATGTTAGATAGTTAAAGTAATTAATTAAAATTGCTTATTATGAAATTAAGGAGAAATGTTAAATTTGAATTTAGAATATAGTCGAAAGACACAATTTTATAAGTGATAAAGATTATTTAATAAATAAAGAAGAATGTTAATAAAGTCACTTGTTTAGAGGACTTGGCCATCATTTAGTGTCTAGAAGTACATTAGAACTAAGATATATCTTTTGCACATACCATAGCACGCGCGTGCGCACGCACACACACACACACTGATAAATTGCTCATTTATTTAGGAGAGATTATAGTTTATTTGTTATGACCTGCAACCACTAAACCAAGACCATTGATAGTTTTAGTTCAATTGCAATTCCCTAACAAACCAAAATATAATACTATAGCATTTTGGTTATAGGCCTTAAACTAACATAAAATTAAGTCTATTACATTCTTGATTTGGCCACAAAACTTGCAATCTTACAACAAATTTTATACTACTATGCATAATTAGGAAAAACCTTAAATTTCTTGTCACTTTCCATTGTTTCTTTTATCCCAAAAGATTTCCATTCTTGAAGCAATGCCCTATTTCATACCAATCAAAGTGTTATCAATATCTCTATAGTTGATGTTAAAGAAGGCATATTTTAAGTCCCTTATATTTAATAAACATTCTTTATTTTCCTATACTACTCAATGACATGAGGACTAGGAAAGATAACAAAATAGATCTTAAAGGAACCAAAAACAATCACAAATATAGGCACATTTAACCCCATCATTTCCCCCTAGCTTAAGAAATTTGCACGTCCTTATGAAAATACAAAGCATATTATTTCTTTACAAACAAATTTTGAGCAATGGCAGTGATCTCGTGAAGCTAGGCAGTGATCTCCTGAAGCCAGGTTGACTTCATCTCATCCATTCATTGTTCAAATTCTTGAAGAGCAACATGATTTTTTGTCATCTTCCCCAATTCCCTTTTCACATTGTCTAATTTTTTAATTTTTTTTTGTTGTTTATTGAGATTTATTCTTGTAACTTTTCTTTTAACTTTTGATTTCTCTCTCAAGCGATTGTTCAATCATAAGATACTTTTCGATCATAAGATACTTTTTCATTTTTCTTTTGCTTCTTTCTATTTAATCTACCATAGGATTTTCAAAACCTTAGTAGCAGGAGGTTCCTTTGATGTTAAAGATTTTGCTTCTTTCTATAGGCCAAATATGTCTTCTACATATATGTTTTATGGAGGAGTAGATGCAATATCCTGATCAAAGATATGATCTAACACAAAAATTTCTTCTATCTAAATAAAAATATCATCTTGGCAACAAATATTTACTTGAGTATAACAAGATCATTCTCAAGACAACTCACATAAAGAAGTTGGGCTTTTGAGAGATAAAGATCTTTCATATTGGTGTTAAGACTTGATAGCTATGTGATTGGGGAGCCTTGAGTTGCCTCAAATTTCATTCCCCTTCCTTGAGCATACATATTCATTCACTATATGATTTGACTCTTATTGTAGATTACTTCTAAAAGATAACAAGAAGGTATATGAAGATGGAAGTTGTTGATTTTGTGAGTTTGGATAGCCTTTGACATTTTTTTCTCAAGCCTCTCAATGCAATTTGATTTCAATTCAGATGATGAGCTTCAACAACTTTATAGGACACAAGTGTCAACAACTTATTTGTATGTATGAAGTTAGTGGAGTAGCATATTTGTGACAACATTGGGTAACAAGACTTTTTGTGTAGACAACTATGTTATTATTCTAATTTTTTGCTTAATCAAATAATATATTGTGTTTTCGATTTTTTTATTTCCAGTGAAAAAAAAGTGCTTTGAGCTCAACTTTAAGATAAGTATCATGTTAGGTGCTAATTTGATAGGGAAGTAAATCCTCTTAGAAAATGATAACAATTTGAATCCTTATAATTAACTATTTTTTATTTATTTTTTATCGATAAGAGGCCGAAGCCAAGATTAATTATTATTATAATTTATTAAGTGCGATCGCAAGTAGATTCAAACCCAAGACCTCTTTAATAAGAGGCTCACAATTTATGATTGTGTTGTAGGCTCTTGCCTAACTATTATAGATTAATTAAATATTTTAAATCTAAAGAATAAAGATGCAAATAATCAAGTATTGATTTTTCATTTCTTTGGCCAAAGATTTTATAAATACATATATTTGACAATGATTCCCCATAAGACTCTGCCAACAAATAAGAATCATTGACATATGTAAAGATCTAATCATAAACAAAAATTAATAAGATTTAAATTTATTTTCTTAATTTAATAAGATTTAAATTTCTTTTCTTAATTTCATAGGAAATTAGAATTCAAATGATTTTAGTAATTTATATTCCAATATAAAATATTTAAATATAACCTATATTAATTATGATACTATAGTCCATAAATGTATATCTATAACCATATATAAAGAATCGCAGCTAATATAAATTTCCAGTCTACATGCATCCATTGGATTGAAAACTCAGATCAACCATGGAACATTTATTAACTTTGATACCAATATAGTTCTTATCAAAATCAAGATACATTATCTATATCACTTATATACAAGTGCCACATAGTGGTATGTATTTGCCGTAATTTATAATAGCTCAATTAGATAAAGTAATAAAGGTAAAAATTTGGTAAAATTTAATATTATTTTATTTATATTTAATTAATATTATAAAAATTGATTAATTTAAAAAAAAAATTAAATTATACTTTTAAATTAAAAAACTAATTTTTTATTTAGAAAAAAAAAAATTTAAAAAAATTATAACTAAAAGTAATTTATAATTAAATATAAGTGTCATCATTCTATTATAACTAATTAAATTGTATCTTAAAGTATTAATATTTTATTTAAACTAAAAATATTATAAAAATATTATTCATAAAATATAATCACAAGTTATTATAAAAGAAAATTAATTAATTAAAATAATTTTATAGTAACATATTATTTATATAATAGTTTTACATAACAAAATATTTTCACATTCTAAAATATAGGTAGTACTTCCTCAAAATCTATTCCTATAAGACCCAAATTTATAAGCCAATGAAATTCAAAAAAAAAAAAAAAATTAATTTTAAAAATTAAAAATCTCATAAATAAACATTACAAAAATTAAAAGTTAAAATTAAAATGATAAATACTTACATCTAATTGGTTCAGATAGAAAAGTTTAATAATTGGTTAAGTACAATTGATTGCAATAGTATAGCCTATGACAAATACAACAATGCTCTCAAACTTTCCTCCTTTCATTAATTCTTCAATTTTGCAAAGTTAACTTTTCCATGCTTGTTTCCTCCAACATAATTGATCACAGTAATTCCAAATAGTTTTAAATATTTTTATTCCTTCAATTCTGTTAATTAAGATTTTTCATTATAGTTGGTAAATTTATTTATTTTTAAAGTGTTTCTTTTATTAAATTTTAATTATCTTTATTTTTTTTGGTTTGTTTCAATTTAGCAACATTTAAGATTTCATGATAAAAGATTATTTCAACAATAAAGGTCTCTCCATAAGGACAATTCAATACTTTTTTTTTTTTTTTGATGAATAGTGACCTTTTCTATTAATAAATATACTCAGCTTACAATTCACCAAAAAGAGGTCAGGGGATACAAGGTCACTTCGCAAAAGATTTCACACGGCCGAAGCCAAAATAAAAACATGGCCATAGTTAGAATCAAAAACTATTCATCAAAAAAAAAAACATATAAGGCAACCTCAAGGTGCCAAAGCAGTGACAACCGAAGGTGGTGGATCATCTTTATCTTGAAAACCCCAATCATCTTTGGGGGGGGGGGGACTGGGAACAGTCCAACCATCGTCAATAGCAGCAGCAACAGTGGCAGCCTCCGCATGAGAAATCGCCAAGTCCAAGTAAGACCACTTCCCCGAGTGTGCACAATGAGAACCAGGAGGAGGAGCCAGGGACCAACCAATGCCACCATGGGGTGAGGAAGCTAAGCGGTGCCTCCATCCACCATCACCACTACTGGGAGAGTGGCAGCGAGAAGCCTAGGAGCACGAGGTGTGTGAGGGGCGGCCGACGGAGTGGCGCCGAGGACGGCGGCCGCGGGGCATCGAGGTCTCCATTGAGGCATCAGGAGGAACTTTGGGGACAGTACAAGGAGCATTGCCCCAATGATTGAACAACTCTTGCAGGTGAGCAACTTCGAGTGCAACTTTATTAGCTTGCACCTGAATCTGCATAATTACATTATTACAAATGCATGCCTTAGTATGCATAGCAATGTTAACATCCAAAAAACTATGTGTGAAAAGAATAGCATTCCTATCTTTCCACAGAGAAAATAGGATCTCCAACCTGAAGGTATGCCAAATCTGGGTGAACTTCCGAAGAAATCTGGGAGAGTCACCCAGTAAAATCATATGCCAAGAGAAAGACTCGGGTCTGAATGGCTTGAAAAAATAATGAATCCAGTGCCAATAATTCTGAGCAGGCTTGCAGAACCAAAAAATATGCAAGAACGACTCTGGTTGTCCACAAAAGGGGCATCTAGGGTCAGGAACCCCAATGTGTTTGAGCTGAGGCCCTAGGGGAAGACCTTGGAAGGCCAAACACCAAGCAAAATGTGCAATGTTGGGTTCAGTTATAGCATTCCATATGGTGTCAAAGCATTTTCTCCATTGAGAAAGAGAAGATTGCAAATTTCATTTGTGTTTTAGCATATCCACCTTGGGAAGATGAGGTGAAAGCCATCTGTAACCCAAACTTAGCTTGTACTTAGAAAAAGGAGTGGCAGGAAACCACCTCCAGTCAAGCCACCAAGGGCGAACAAACTAAATCCCCACTTTATGAACTAAGTGAATAGGAATGGAAGAAAGCAGAAGGTCAAAAATCTGTCGGTCTGAATGGACAAGGTGGTACTGTACTTGCATATCTTCCTAGGTCCTGAAACTCATGGTGACCCGTGAAAAGAGGTCCTTAGGAGTTCTGATGCCATGTTTGAAAAAAGGCAAAGCAGTGGCCCCTTGAGTCTTGGCAAGGGGAGTACCCTGAATGGAAAATAGGGGAGACCACCATATGTTATGCTAATTCAAGGAGAGGCCATTTCGGAATTCATCTCCAACCCATCGAAGCCAAGGCTTAATAGCCTCCCAGGCTTTCTAGATGCTCTTGATGACGAAGGAGCCCTGAATGACCATGGGCTCATGCATAATGAGAAGGGTTTGGAAACCAATCCCCTTCCAAGTAGGCCTGTTGACAGGGAAGCCAAAAGAAATGCAGTGTCGAACCAGAATCTTCCAAGCTTCATCTCCTGAGAGAGCCCTAATAATCCATTTTGCACAAAGAGCAAGGCCTTGTCTTCAAGTGGAAAGCAAGCCAAGACCACCAGACTCTTTTGGGAGACAACAAAAATCCTAGGCCACTCTGTGAAAGCCATGGTGATCAAAACCAAAGGCCCAGAGAAAGTCCCTAAGCAATATTTCCAGCTTCATGTAAGAAGCTTTGGATGGAGCCCAGCAGGAGGAGTAATACACATGAGTGGCTGCAAGAATCTTAGAGCAAATATGGAATTTTCCTGCAAGGGAGAGTGGCTTTGTGATCTAGTAGTCAAGATTTTTGCTAATCTTAGCCAACACAGCATTCCAAAGTTCCACAAGGGATGCCTGGAATGCAAAAGGACTGCCAAGAAAATGGAAGATTTCTCTGTGAGCAACCCATTTCCACTCAAACTAGCTAAGCCAAGGTGGAACTGGCAAAAAGGACTCACGGAAGCAAAGCATTTTATGCCATTGAATGGTAGAACCAGATGCTTGACAAAAGGTGTCTAAGCAACTTAAAGCATTATTGATGTTTTCTCCATCCTCTAAAAGAGTGAGAAAAGAATCATCAACAAAATGTCCATTGACTAATTGGGAGGATGATTCAGGAAACGAAATGCCACGAACTAGTCCTGAGGACATAGAATGTGCAAGTAAATATCCAAAACCTTTCGCAAGAAGGACATAAAGCGCAAGAGCTAGTGGACAACCTTGTCTGATGAAACAAAAAAATCCAAAAGCCTCAAATTGCGAATTGTTGATGGTAATGCAAGCATTAGCATCCCCAAAGAGCATCTCCATGGACTGGAAGAAGTTGGGGCCAAAACCTAGAGCCTGGAGCATAGCCAAGATGAAGGACCATTCAATTGGATCATAGGCTTTAGCAAAATGTATCTTTAAAAAGATGGCCTTCTGATTGTACTTGCGAGCCCATTCCATTCCCTCCCAGATAGCAATGATGTTGTCAAGAATATATCTGGACTTGATGAATCCAGTTTACTCTGGTCGCACAATTAAGGGAAACATGTACTTGATTTTGAGAGAGAGTTCATTGGCAATGATCTTATATGACACATTCAGAAGGGTAATGGGTCTCCAATTACATATGTCCTTTGGATCACCAGCTTTACGTATGAATTTGATACTTCCTTTGTTTATAATAGCTCCTAAGCTTTTAGAGTGATAGGCTTCAAGATAAACTTTGTGCATATTAGGATCTATATGCTCCTAGAGGTGTTTGTAGAATTCACAAGGAAACCCATCACACCCAGGGGACTTGTCATCCGCCATGGAGTAAACTGCCTCTTTAAGGTCTCAGAGGGAAAGAAGTTGCTCACAGAAAGCATGTTGCTTAGCTGCTAGATGGTTTGGAGTAACAGAAATACACTTTCTGAGAGCTTCCTCTTGAGCAACTGAATTTCCTTGCGAAGCAAACACGTTCTCATAGTGATGAACAAATGCTTGCAAGATGGCAGGGAGACTAGATAGAAGAGCATTTCCTTGTTTGATTTTTTTAATCCCAACATTGGTATGACAAGCACGAAGAGCCTAAAAATAACTCATTCGAGGCTTTGTCACCAACCTCCAATTAGTGGAGACGGGCTTTGATTTGGGCTCCCTGCATAGTATAATTACCAGAAATTTGTTTGTCATGGCGAAGCTTGGCAAGCTGAATTTGCAAGTCCACATCAAAGGGATTGAGGGTGAGGGCCTCAGAGGCTTTTTTGAGGGCAAGCGTGCTGGCTTCACATGACCATTTATGGAACATAGCCTGTCGCCCATAAATGCACAAGAATCGAACAGTTCTGGTAATGGCATCATTCCACCATTAAATCCATCCCCTTTGAGAATGTGGATGTGGCTCCAAGTTCCAAACACGTAGGATGTGGGAAATGGTGGAAGCATGCATCAACACAAACGTGTTGAGGAAGAACTGAGACTTGGCCACTTTTGGGATAGCTATTTGCCAAGAAATGACAAAATAAATGGTGTAGTGGTCAGATAACATCACATCTAGCAGGGGAATGATAGGCAAATCTCGATCCTTAGAAAAAGAGAAAAAAGATTGTGCACTAATCATAGCATGATCAAGGCATTTTAATATGCGGCCAGAGCCAGCTTGAAAGTTGGACCAAGTGTGCCAAACCCCACTATACTAGCAGTGGTTGGTATTGGGATCAAAAAGGCCCAATTTATTGCACATGTAATACCAAGCTTGTCTTTCCCCAACTGTCCAGAAAAAAGGTAGAATATCGTCTTTGTCAGAGGCCACTTCAACCATATTAAAGTCTGTACACATAACCCAAGTAGCTGGAGGCAAGTTGTTAGCCAGCCAGGCCTACATCTAGGATCTTTCCACAACATCATTGGAAGCATAAACATTAATGACTCCAAAAGAATGACTGTTAATGGAAAGCAAAAGCCAAATAATTCTATGTGTGGGGTCAGAACCATGAGAAATAATAGCAAAATGAAGGCGAGGTGATAGGAGAGTAACTACACCACCTTGGCTAGCTTCATGTTGGGAAGAAAATATCATGCCATCTTGCCAAATTACGCGACAAGCTGAAGAAAGCATGAAACTAGAAATTTTAACTTCTTGTAGATAGAGAAAATCTAAATTACCAAGTCTATGATGGACATCCCAAACATAGTACTTTCTGGGGAGGTCTGTGAGACCTCAAACATTCCATGATAGGAAGTTCATGAGAACTCTTCCATATCATCTTCGTCCTCAAGAGAGGAGTAGCTATTCTGCAAGAAGGTATAAACATGGTTGAAGTTGGACGAAAAACCCTCTAGACTTATAGCTTGACGTTTCACCTCTAGTATCTCTGCACATCCAGGAGGACTGCGAGAATGTCACGTCACTGGTGGTGCTATGGAAGAGGTAGCAAGAGGAGTTCGCACTCCAGCCAAGGCAGAAACCCTGGTGGCTGCCTTAATCCCCAGCGAGCCAACAGGGTTTGAAACCTGCAAAACTTCGAAAGCAGTTCCTTTGTCTGTCACTTACGCCCCTATGCTAATTGGAATTGACGCTCCTGTAGGGATAGGAGGAACCGAGGTGACCACAGCATAGGACTGCTAGGGGGGCAAGGGATTCAAGGGAGCCTTGCCCTTACGCCCAATAGTAACCCATTCTTCTTTTTCCCCTTTGGCCTATTTGACAGGCACCTCTTTAGGTGTGGCTTGACCCTAGGCATAGCCAAAGGGCAGTCCTTGATTTTTTGTTTCGTGGATTGGCACCTATAATAGGTGTTGGGAAGGTTCAAGTAAAGCACCTTCTGAGAGAAGGTTTTAGTCCCAATCTAAATTTCCATAGAATCCTTGAGATCCTTGGAAAGATCCACCTCTATGCAAACACATCGTTGCAAGTGGGCATTGAAGAATTTATCAGGCTCCTTGGTGAAAATTTTGCCAAGGGCTTTGGCAATGGACCCAATGAAAGGCTAGCAAGGCAGGGGTAAACATGGGAACTCGACCCATACAGGAACCCTAAGCTTTTTATCATCCGAGACTATGAAGTCTCGTGACCATTTTTGAAAACCAAGTAAGGAAGAATGCACAGACCATGGCCTGTTGTTAAAGACCACGTCTGCCTACAAGGGGTTAGCGAAGTGAAATAAAAAAAAAAAATCTTTGGTAAGGTTTTGCACAGCGTCAAGGCAAACTCCATGAGGAGTCCAGCTCTTGTTAACCCATTCTCAGAGCATAGCTTTAGGGGGAGTCCTACCCACAAAATAACCTATCAAGGTGTGTTGTTCTAACCAGTCACATGCAGCGTCAAATTCTTGCAAAGGAAGGATAATGTTAGGATTACCTCGTGAAAAACCTTCGGGACAAACTTGCGCAAATGTTTGGTCTGTGGAGGCGCCATGGCAGACCGAAGCTGCAGTATGAACACCAGAAACAACTGGTTCACCGCTGGCCAGAGCCATTATATCCTAGCCTTAAAAACTCCCATAGTAAATGCAATGTGACAAGTGGAGCTAACAGAGGGAAAGTTCAGACGAAAAGAATTAGTTTTGACAATAAGAATTTCTATCAAATTTGAGAAAAGGGAAATTCGAGAATAAAGTTATAAATATTGCTTTGATTAATATAAACTATTGTAAAAGCTTTGAAAATTAATGGTAATTACATTTTATATATTCTAATTTATTTATTATTATATTATAATTTTGTTCATTTTCTAAATATGAATATTTCACTAAATTGATATAAATGATGGACACTGAGTAATTTTATTATATGAAACATCAAAATTATGATTTTTTTTTAATACATACAAATGATTCGATTCAGATTACTCTTTAATGTAATTTAATATAAATGGCATGCATTAACTTATCTTAGAATACAACACAACGGTAAAAAATCAATCACATCACATAATTAATATGAATCTTGGCTAACTTATCTCTTATGCGTGAATGATAGACATAGAGGTGTAAGCTAGCTCAAACTATACATAAATCTTTCTAGAAAGAAATGTCTTTTGAACAAAATGTGAAGCTTGATTACATAGTTAGAAGATATTTTACTGGTTCATTTTTCTAAAAAAGTAACTAGTAATTTTTTTTAAGTAATCAGTAAAAAATCACATGATGATATCTATCCAAATCTCAAAGTCCAAAGAATAGCTCAACCTTTTCCCATTTAGAGTTTTATTCTATATATACACCTCTTTTACATTTGGAAATTTAAAACAGGACAATCCCCGATTTGAGAGTCAATGCATAACATTGGAATAAAATAATATGATACAAATTTATTTCTAATCTAACGTATTTATAGTTTAAAATCTATCCAATCTTGGTAGAAGATAGATTATTCTAATTTCATAACATTATTTAGTTATTTATCAAAATAATAATAAGTTATATATTAAAATAAATTTAATTACAATCTATATATATTTCTTAGATTGAGTAATTATTTTAAAATAATAGTTATCTTGTTAAAAACATTATAAAAAGAAAATGTGAATAAAAGATAGGCATAAATTAGTAATATTTGTAAAAATCACAAACTCCTTAAATATGTTTCCGAATCAATATTCATATATTCTAAAATATTCTAAAATTCATATCTGTGTTTGCTAATATCTAAATTTTACTTTTTTAGGATTTACTTAAAAAAGATCTATATTTACTGGATGAAGATCAAATCTCAAATTCATATCTGTGTTTGCTAATCTCTAAATTTTACTTTTTTATTTTTTACTTTAAAAAGATCTATATTTACTGGGTGAAAATCAAATCTCATATCACCAACAATCATCCACAGAAGCATGCAAGTGCTAGTTATGATTATTATTATTATAGTTCCTATTTCCTGTATGATTATTATAGTTCCTATTTTCGGTAGAACAGAATAGTTTTCAAAGGTAGAAGAAACTCGTATTTATCACTTCATGATCTGTGTCACTTTCTGCCAGGCAGGTCGGGCAGAGATTCTTTGCCACCATGCATTCACATTTGGCCTGCTGCTTATGATCTCTCCCTTTCCTGCAACATGCACCAAGTAATGAATATATGGCAGATGATGAAGATCTGCCAAGCTGAAGAAATCTCCTGCCAAGTAGTTGTGTTTAGCCAGCCTCTCTTCATACACATCCAACACTTTGTTCAGCTTCTCCATGTTGGTCTTCACTACCTCCTCATCTGTCTTTCCTCCTCTCATTGGAATTATGACACACTGCACCACAGTTGCAGAGCTTGGTACACTGAACTGATGTGCCTCCACCTCACACCACACATCCACCATGGCTTGCTCTGCCAGTGTACTTCCCAACAGATCGCTGCCCTTTCCTTGCTGCTTCTTGCTCACATATCTTGTGATTGCTCTGGACTCTGTTTCAAGGAAATCAATGAGTTGTAAGGAATCTCAGAAGAAGATATCATGCTAAATCCCTATCCAAACAACATTACGATTTCTTTCAAATTTGAGCAAAAATGATTCTAGTGGATGATCTTGCTACTAAACAAATTGTTAAATTAGGAGGGATGATCTCGTAGTACATCTTATTTTTGAAGATGTGACAGTTTCAAATAACAATGAATTTTTTACAAAAGCTTATTTCACAGTCGTCTTCTGTTTGTAATTAAGATTTTAGGTTCATATCTTCAAATATGATTCTACATTAACATTCTTTTTATTGAATGTCATAAAGAAAATAAAACAATAAAGACAAATATGTATTACATAAGAATGCTGATGTGAAATTTAATGACTTTTGTTGGAATGTGTAATTTCCCCCTCAAATAAAATGTAAAAGCAAAATAGAGTATTCTAGAAATTCCTGGATTACCGAATAGGGTTAGGTAAAGTTCTAAAATTTATTTATATTTAGGTAGTTCTAGAAAAGTCTATTTGTCCTATGTCGGCTAATTTAGACAAAATGGTTAATGAAACATATTACTGCCGCAAGACATTGAGTATATTTTCATTTTTGCTTAGTTTGTCCATCTACCTTTCACAAGGTGTATTAGAGTTATTGACAAGGTGTATCAGAGTTATTGTGGGTTTCTACAAGTGGTATCAGAGCTAGGGTAAGAAAATCCTATCACCATTTGTGACAAAGGAATCAAAGCCAGATTAATTGGGAGAATCTTGTCACCATTTTTGATAGAAACAGCTAATCAAGGGATAGCTGAATAAGAAAGGAATTTGTTTGTCACCAATTGTAATAGCAAAGAGATTTTTATTTTGTAGAACAAGGTTATTTGGAAAACCCTATCACCATTTGTGACAGATGAAGCTATCAAGGGGTAGTTGTAAGAAGAGATGAATTTGATCAAAGTTATTAGTGAATCATGTCATTGACATTTGTGACAGATGAGGCAAGACTATCAGTGGATCTTGAGAAAAGAGAAAATCGTTGGTAGCCAATTGTTGACAAAATATTTGTCAAAATTAAAGGCTGCAACCTTGGAAGATACTATTCATGAAAAAATTAACAGATACAAAGATTATCGAAAAATGGCATTTTGGCATCAGGTAAAAGAAAGGATTTGGATTTGTATGCAACAATATTTGAGGTTGAAAGATATTAGTGCCACAGCACATTGAGTATTTTTTCATTTTAGTTTAGTTTGTCCATCTGGCTTTCACAAGGTGTATTAGAGTTATTGACAAGGTATATCAGAGTTATTGTAGGGTTTCAATTAGATAAACATGATTTTAAAAATACCTTCAACTCTGCACAAAGAAAATAATATAACATGAGTCATACTCACATACTAATAAACAAATACGAGAAATTACTAGAAAACTACAAAGGATAAAACATTACAAAAATCATTCAGTAGATGATTTGATTCTTTTTAATCTAAAGGATATATTTCACACAATTATGAATACTCATTCTATCAGCGCCAACAACTCTAAAGTCACAACCATAGTACTACATTACTAAAATTATTAGATATCAAATCAACAATACAATCACAAGCAAGAATTGAAACATGTCTAACTACTCGATCTTTTCCTAAATCAAATTGTAAAGAAACCATCCATTGAGAAGTGTCAGCTATTCTCTTGACAAAATGTATTCAATAGTCAAAATTTTCAAAAAAACAATTCAGATCTCCGAAACCGCAGCAATTTTTTCTCAGATTTTGTAATGTTTTCTGCTATTTATCATTGATATCAACTTAAAATACATTTTGTCTGAAGGATAACAGCGTGCATTGGGAAATAGATAGTATTATAATGCTTATCAAAAGACTAGTCACAAAAACTTTCCATAGTTCCGAAACAGATATCTCACAAATACAATAGGTGGTTCTACAGTTTACTCTTAGAACTTTCATTAAACCAAATGCAAGAAATCAAAACTGCAAACATCCTCACCGAATAATGTTAGGTCTCCATCTTGAAGTGCAGGGATCTGTCCAAAGGGCTGCACAGATCAAATGAACAAATGAAACCAGTGTAGGAAAAAGGTTCATCCTTAAATAAGTTTTTAAGATTCATACACAAGGTAAACAAAAAAATCTCTTGATCCATGCGCCTTATAATAAACACAACTGGAACCACACATATAAACATTTAAGGGCACAAAAACAAGTTACATGGAGATCCAGATGAGGTTTCTGTTTGTGGGCGCCTGCCATGAGATTAACAGGGATGAGTTCATACTCGAGCTCCTTTTCATGGCAGCATGCCAACACCCTGGCTGTGCATGTCGACAGAGGAAGACCATAAATCTTCACCATTTTTGTTTCCAACTTGAAGATTACCCTGCTTCTTCAATCGCCTTATATAGATAACAATCATTTTCTAGAATTCACACAGTTTTCAAGCCAGCCTCTCACTAATCGTGAGTTTACTTTTTCACACGCATCTTTCATTTCTTTGGAAAAGAGGGAAAATGCGGGTAGTTGTTAATATCTTATCGTTTCAAATCCGAATGCACATTTCCATGTTTCTCAAAAGATATGATTTCATTTTGAAATTGAATTAGAACATAATGAAAATCCTTCTTTCCCTTTGTGTTCCAAATAAGGTCAAATCACCATATTCCCAGTGTGGAGGCGTCATATGTTTGTAGACCTTCATTAAGTTCAAGTCATTTTGTGTTTTTGTTACATCGAGGTGATTGAAGGAACATTCTACTCTATTGCATGATTTTAGAGGAGTTGAAGGAAGCTATGATCAAGAACATGAATATTAGAGCACATGCATTTGATAGGTTGAGTGGCTTTCTAATTTAAGAAGAGGAAGCTAAGGTTATATATGTGGGAAAACTTATTAGTCCTTGTCTTATATAAGGCACGGAACTAATGTTTCTGATAGACCCTTTGTTGTATTTGTATTAACTTTTATCACAAAAAATGAATGTCACATTACAAAGTCTATAAGGTTCGTTTTTAAAAAATAATTATGAAACACTAATTTTGATTTTCTGATTGGTCGGTGAGTAATTTTTTGGGGGTTTATCTATTTTTTTTTTTAATGGAGGGTTCAGACCAGCGAGGCACAAGGCCTGTGAGCTACCAACCAGCGAAGGCCACCACTTGAAGATTTAGAAAATTGGTACGGGCCCACACGTGCCTAAAACATCTTCGACTTAGAGCTAAAGACTGAGGGGCATCCACGTCATCAAAATCACTCAAGGCACGATCCCAGCCTCATCCCTTATGGTGTCGGAGCCTTGCACTCAGCAAGTCTTGATCCTTGGTGGGCTCTTTGTGAGCCATTCAACTTTACCAGTAGACCAAGGGCTCATTGACTTTATGTGTATTTTCATAAATAGAAAAATCAAGAAATTGAAAGGTGGTGCTCTTATGGCAGTGCTCCTAAAATAATAATAGATTTTTTTTGGCAGCGAAGTTTCCATAGCATCCTCATTTACCACGGGTACCTGTTCATTTACCACGGATTCCTGTTCATATATGTATATGTAATAAAAAAAGACCACTGAAATGCTCTGATACCACAGAAAGACACTATAGACATAGCAACATCGATAAAAAAAATATTGTGATGTCATCCGGCCAGGGCTTCAAAGACATATTTTCTATAAAGTTGGTATTGTAAGGCAAGGATAACAAAGAAATGAGTAAGAGTGCATAGGGTTTACTGTATGTGTTTCTACATTCTATTTTTTCCTTTCCGCCATGGCAGTCGGTCAAGTTGTTTGCAATCAATTTTTTTAAAAATAAAATTCCTATGTTTTTTCATTGCTTGAGAAGTAAGATTTTAAACTATTTGTGAGACAAACTTCTAATAGTTTGTCCCATATTTTCCAAAAAAAATACACAAAATTACTAAATTATGAGGCTCTTAGAAATCTTCTCATGGTCCTATATGACTTTTATTGAACTTCAGAGGAAAATACTCATGTTGCATTGTGCATAGGGATTTTTTGTCTAAAGCTAAGCTGTAGGGTAAGCGCTTCTACATTTCTCTGTATAGATGGGTATTAGGGTTATACAAAAGTTTGGCCCGTACTACAAAAAAATTCTGAGCACATTCTCTCTGAAAAATGAAATATACTATGAGATGTGTAGGTCTAAATTTAAAATAAACTAGCTTATCAGTCAGATGTGTAGGTCTGAATTTAAAACAAACTAGCTTATTAGTCAGAGACCCCAATGTTAAAATCTTTGCACAATATATAGGGATAACTACTTGATTTTTTTCATTAAAGAAATTATATATATCACAAGCCATTGGCCCCTCTTTCGAATAGCTTTTGGATTCCTTGATTATTGCAATTCAAATTATGGTCTCTAGGATGGTAAGGGCTTCGTTGTTGAACTCTTTAACATGGAGCTACCTGCCAAGAAGAAGAAACAATAATTGATAACATTTTTACATATTTTGCTCTTACTGGATGCATTAACCCTATGGCCAATCTTCCTTTAATAGACCAAGAATTGTTGTAAAATGTATTTTTTTTAATCTTGAACAAATAAATATAAATATTACAACAATGTACTAATTCATTTCAAGCAAAAGAGCTAGGTTTACATTCATATGGAAACCAAAATTTCCGTTTTGGCCAAAAAAACACACTTAATCATCTATGAATGCAACTACTGGATATTAAAAAACGTTTACAATATATTTGTACCCACAAATATAGTAAAAGAAAATACATATCTCTATTTACATATAAAACATTCAATGTTTATACTATAGAACAACTTGCATACATAACCAAGCTTCAAAATTACTTCGTAATGGCTCATTTAAATCCACTGTATAATAGTTTGTGAGAGACAAAAACTTTGACTGCAAATTCATTACCATTACCAGATAATGGTGTGAAGAAAATGGCCAAAATTCTTAATAGTAGTATTTTTTTTATATTTTCATTTGATGAACAATTGTTCTGACATTTGTAGATTACGGTTAAAATAGATGTAATAATTTAACCTTCACTACATATCGCTTTCAAATGGTGACAACTATTGAGAAAATGTAACAAGTTCATTCTCTGGAAAACTTAATAATGAACTTTCATATATTATATAGGTAATTGCACCATTGATACATTTTTGTGGGGGTTTTTAATTTTTTTACAATTAAAAAATTGGTAGCCAATCAAATAAAGGACAAACTAATAATAATAAATTCTAAATGTTTGGCGGAACACTTAGATTTAACTATTTTATCTTTACTCCTAATCGAAATTATTTATGTTTTCTCACAATTTAATTATGATGTTTTTAAAAAATATATATATAGAATTTTGTAAGAGACATTTAAAAAATAAAATAAAGAAGATTATTTTTTAAACATTTTAAAATTAAAAATAAATTATACATTTTAAGTTTATATTTTGTATTATATAAAGTTAATTTATTAAAAATTAATAGAGTAAATTCATTAAAGGAGTATAAGAAATGAAATTGTGTAATATAAAATTATAATACAGAGTCATAAAATGTGTACTATGAATCTATAATAAATATAAGAATGAGTATTTTGAAATGGTAGAGTTGATTTGAATCGTATTTAATCTATAAAAATATTCACACACTAAAAATCATCAACAGTTCACACACACACATTAACAACTTCTAATCAGACTACACAAGTTTTCCAATATCATTGATGCTTCCATTTCTCTAATGATCAACATACTTATAGGTAAAGATCTTCTAGCATCTTAAATTACAAGTTTGTACAATTTATGATTAATTAGCACCTACTTTAGTGTGTGTTAGTCCTCTCATGTACTATGGGATGTTTCCATGCATGTAAGTAATAATTTAACAAATATAAGTCCTTGAACAATTTTAGTTTTGTATATGGGTCCTAAATTATGAGTGTACACTTTTAATTATTTGATACATTTAATTATCATTTGTATACATAGGTTCTATCATCATGTGTGGCATGTTTCACATGCTTCTACCTATAATATCTCAGTTTCACACACATTTTTATAATCTCCATATACATATTGATGTAAGAGCATCATTAGGTCATTGGAAATCTTATTTTAGGTATCAATCATCATAATTGGCTTGTTATCTTATCTGATCCCTATGGCATGGTCTAGGCATCTTAAAGATCCTATGTCTAGCTCTGTGGATTATTTCATCATTTTTGGATAAAGTTGTCTTAAGATTGGTCCAATCCTATATTTGTTTTCCTATTCTAATGGTCAAATTTAGCTTGTGAAGAAGATTCAAGACATGTGATGTTAATTTGTGCATTGTTCTATCTTTTTATATTCATGGCCAAAACTCTTTTATTTTTCCATGTCATGATGTATCTATTTGAGGATGTTCTTTTGGATTTAGGTCCTGGCCTATATGTTGTAATACATTTCCTTTATCTTGGTGTTGATCGGATACATTGACTTATGATTGGTGATCTTGTATATAAGTTGCATTGAGATATACAAACAAGAAGATTCTTTTCTATAAGAAGCATCAAGAGGGATAAATAATGTTTCCATATTACACATCATGTAATTAGGTAGGGATATTAAAGTGATCATCACCATATTGACAAATGGACTATCACTCAAAAGGAAGAATGATGTGGATGACCCTAGCATCATACTTTTTGGTTAGTATTGTGGTTTAGAATTAGGACATAGATTATGTGTGTTTGAATTAGATTGGCATTATGTGATCTCCACTTAGATTTGTCAATTTTAGGTCATTGACTAATGATAGATAGTGCAGCTTTTTACCTAGGGATGAAGATAATGAGCTAAGTGGGGATTTAGTGAAAAAGTTATCTAAATAGATCTAATTCAGAACTTACCTTTGTTTTTGTTGTACAATATGAAGTTCGGGATCTTCTATATAATAGGAGTGCAACAAGAACATTAGACTTTGTAATGTAATATGAATACAACAAGAGCATAAGCTTCCTTGCTACAAGAAGGAAAACCACATAAAACTAGGGGGAAAATATAGATTTTGATCACAATTTAAATGAAATGACAAACAGTGTGTGCTCACTAATAGCTAGAATGTAATGTGATTGAACTTCTCACCATACAATGTTAGAAATTGATCATACCAATCAAGGAATCTATGAACAAAAATATTACTTAGCTACCTTCTCATGGTGCAATATAAGAAATACATTTTTAACTACAGAATAGCTTAGTTTAAATAATACTGGAAGTAATGAAGTTGTAGATACAATGTACACACAGTCTCACCAAGTGTCCCCAAGAGTGGGAACTTCTCAGATTTGTAAGGTGAGTTTGATGAAATTGATTATCCCTTGTAAAATCTAATTCCACTTCACTAGTAATTTAGTATTGTAATAAGATAAAAAGAATCAGTAGAAACTTGCAATAACACATAGAATCTCAACCACAGAGAGACAATACTAGAGCAATTAGGATTCTCAATAAATAAATAAAGGATGCAAAATAAACAATAAGAACAATCATTCAAACTCAATGAAACCAAATCCAAACGGATAATGCAAACCATATGAAATCCTTCATTGGTGTTCTCCTTCCCATGCAATGTGGGCTCTCATAATTGAGCTCAAGAATGTACCAGCATAAGAATTCAAAGCACAAATTGTTACCAAAATGAAAGATAGAACTCTATATTAATAAGATTTTCAAGCATTTTCAATCAAGAATTCATGATTGATGGGATGATTGGACATGATTGAAGAGTGAACTCAAAGTGAGTAAGAGTTCAACTCAATTGATTGCCATGTTAACATGATTGATTGCTCCATCAATTCAATTTAGAATTATCTGTTAAGAGAATAAATTAAATAGATAAGTGATTTGATTGATTAGCCAGTGAAATTGATTGGTGAGATAATAGAATTCATGAACAAGTTAACTGATTTAATTGATTAGAAGTTTGAATAAATAGATTAGAAGACTGGTTTGATTGAAGACTTCACTAAATATTGAGGGAGGAATTAACAACGTCAATTGAATAGTCATAATTGTAATTGAAGAATGAACTAAAAGTCAATGTGAGTTAGCTTTTTGGAAGAATAAACACGACTAAATAAATAAAATAATCTATTTACTCACACATGTGGGAATAATAAATAAATAATGTCTTATTTATTAACTTGAGTCCAATATTTAGTTATGAGTGGAGATTTGATTTGATTATTACATAAATGTAATAATAAGATAAGGAATATTAATTAAATAATATAGTTTACTTAATTATAATTAGGTAGAGTATAATTAAATAACAATAATTATTTAATTATAACATAGGTGAATAATTGATTAGACATTAGATAAGTAAAGTAATTAATTAAAATCACTTATTAAAAAATTAAGGAGAAATGTTGAATTTGAATTTAGAATATAGTATAAAGACACAATTTTTTTAAATAATAAAGATTGATTAATAAATTAAGAAGAATGTTAATAAAGTCATTTGTTTAGAGTAACTTGCCATCTATTAGTGTATGCAAGTACACAAGAACTCAGATATATGTCTTGCATACATCATAGCAAGCATGCACACACCCACACAAAGATACATTGCTTAGGAGATATTATAGTTTATTTTCTATGACTTATGACAAATAAACCAAGACCATTAATAGTTTTAGTTTAGTTACAATCCTCTAACAAACCAAAACATAATACTATACCATTTTGCTTGTAGGCCTTAAACTAAAATAAAATAAAGTCTATTACATTCTTGATTTGGCAATAAAAGTTGCAATCTTAAAAAAAAAATTAGACTACTATGCATAATTAGGAAAAGACTTAAATTCCTTATCACTTTCCATTGTATTCTTTAATCCCAAAAGATTTCCATTCTTGAATCAAAGTGTTATCAATATCTCTATGGTTAATGTTAAAGAAGGCATATTTTAAGTCCCTTTAATTTAATAAACATTCTTTATTTTCTTATACTAATCAATGACATGATGACTAGGAAAGATAACAAAATAGATCTTAAAGGAGCCAAAAACAATCACAAATTTAGGCACATTTTAACCCCATTGTTTCTCCCTAGCTTAAGGAATTTGCATGTCCCTATGCAAATACAAAACCTACTATTTCTTTACAAACAAATTTTGAGCAGTGGCAATGATCTCCTAAAGCCAAGTTGACTTCATCTCATCCATTATTTGTTCAAATTCTTAAGAGGAGCGCGAATTTTCATCATCTTTTCCAATTCCTTTTTCACTCTTGTCTTATTCTTCTTTTTGTTTTGTTGTTTATTGAGATTTATTCTTGTAACTCCACTTTTAACTATTGATTTTACTCTTGCAATTGTTCAATCATAAGATACATTTCCTTTTTCTTTTTCTTCTTTATGTTTAATCTGCCATCTGATTTTCAAAACCTTAGTAGCAAGAGATTCCTTTGAAGTTTGAGATTTTGCTTCTTTCTATAGGCCAAATATGTCTTCTATGTCTTCTAAATGTATGTTGTATGGAGGAGTAGATGCAACCCCCCAATCAAAGATATGATCTAACACAAAAATGTCTTCTATCTAAATAAAAATATCATTTTGGCAACAAATATTTACTTGAGTATTATCAACAAGATGTTGGTCTTTTTAGAGATAAAGATCTTTGATATTGGTGTTAAGACTTGCTAGTTAATTTCATTCCCCTTCGTTGAACTTACATATTCATTCACTATACGCTTTGACTCTTATTGTAGATTACTTCTAGGAGATAACAACAAGGTGTATGAAGATGGAAGTTGTTGAATTTTTGAGTTTGGATAGTCTTTGACATTGTTTTCTCAAACCTCTCAATTCAATTTGATTTCAATTCAGATGATGAACTTTAACAACTTTATAAGGTGCAAGTGGCAAGTACTTTGAGCTCAACTTTAATATAAGAATTGTGTTAGATGCAAATTTGATAGAAAAGTAAATCCTCTTACGAAATGATAAAAATTTGAATCCTTCTAATTAATATTTATAGATTAAAAAAATATATTAAATCTAAATAATAATGATTCGATTAACCTTATACCATTTTCTTCCTCAAATAAGATCATTGATTTATAATTACAACATTTTTAAAGGAGACTTTTGTAAGAAAATTAACAAACCATTTTACATGTGTAGTTGTGACATGACATAAAGCCTCAATGAAGGAATGTAACACCAACTATCAATAATTAATGTGTAAAATTATAGTGCATGCATGCTACTTTTGTATATTATTTATAAAAAATTTAATGTGTTTTTAAAGTTCTATGTGTTTATTGCCTCTATCCTCCTCCTTGATAGAATTTTAAAGTAAGATATGAGATTTTTTTGGTTGTCTATTTAAGTAAGAAAAAATGTTAAATCATCCACATCAATTTATATTTTTTAACTAAAAATTAAGATTTATATATCTATAAAATAAGTCAAGTCTATAGTTGAATTGATGATGGATCACTCAATTTGATCGTGAAATATTAATGAAAAACATAGACAATTTAAACATAAAACTTGCACTTGCATGGACTTTGTAGACTAACAAATTCCTAACAATATATTATTAAATGCAACCCCTAAACTTTATGAAATTTTAAAAATTCAGTGAGGTACACATGAGATGCAATCCAAAACTTCATTTGGAAAAAAAACACAGATCAAAGCAAAAACTTGCAACTCAAATCAATATTTCTCCACCCATTTTAAAAGAAACATGTATTTATAAACTAAGAAGTCATAGTAATATTTATTTCTAAAAAACATAATAGTCTCATAGTCTCATGCTATTAAGAGATATCAACATTTAACACTTTTAGTCTAGAAATCAAACCTTAGTGTGTGATGTTTAAGCCGTCCAATCTATTTCTTCATGTTTTGTGAGACCTTTTGCCAAGAAGGCCGAGTAGAGATTCGCTCCCACCAAGCACTAACATGGGGTCTGCTGGCTATGAGTTCTGCCTTTCCTGCAGCGTTCACTAAATAATGAGTATATGGCAGATGGTGTAGATCTGCCAAGCTGAAGAAATCTCCTGCCAAGTAGTTGTGTTTAGCCAGCCTCTCTTCATACACATCCAACACTTTGTTCAGCTTCTCCATGTTGGTCTTCACTACCTCCTCATCTGTCTTTCCTCCTCTCATTGGAATTATGACGATCTGCTGCACAACAGCACTGCAAGGGGGATTGTATTGCTGTGCCTCCACCTCACTCCACACATCCACCATGGCCTGCTCTGCCAATGTACCTCCCAACAGCTCTGTACCCTTTCCTTGCTGCTTCTTGCTCAAATACCTTGTGATTGCCCTGGACTCTGTTACATGCAAAATGAACAGTTAGGAGGAATCTTAAAGGTTAAAATTTCATAGCCATATGACTTTACTCGACTATAATTACTTAAGGCAACTTTGAATGGATAAGTCTTAAAAGAAGAAAAGCGCTTAAGTTAGAGTCAGATTTAAGCTCTAATGCAAATTTGTAAATTGTAGAAGAAGCAAGACTCTAAGGAATTCCTTTCATTTATAGAATTTGAATTGATTGGAGGAAGCCTGAGGAAGTCCTTTGGTTTATAGGATTTTGATTGATTGAAGGAGGCCTAACTTGGTACGCTATTCTATAGGCATTTTGACAAAATTGGCAAATCCCAAAATATGAAGGGGAGTAACAGTTACTACAGAAGTAAATGGATTTAAGGATTTTTTTTTCCAAGATTTAGGCTCTAACGATAATTTCTTAACTGTAGAGGTGATATTAAGAAGCAAGATTTCAAGGTCTACCTTTGAACTATAGGATTTAAATGGATCGAGGAATAAGACCTAATTAGTTGGTACACTCTCATTTTAGCCATTTTGATGAAATTGACAACCCCATGAAGGGGACTGCAGAGGCTAAAGTTTTTTGGGTTTTTTTCTTGATGATAATCTAAGAGATATTTTCAGTAGAACAGTCAACTGTTCCTGATTTTATATAATCTGCTTAGAAAATTAGGAATGACTCTTTATGAGCGAACCAAGTTACAGCCGTTACCATAGATCATAAAAACAGAGTATGTTTAGCCTTACCCTGATATTTTTCAGTTTGAGTTATACTATATATAAAAATTGTTTTTAGATTTATTTTTCAGTTTTCAATTCACATTTCAAATCAAATCCTATCATCAGAGATGAGCAAACCAAGTTACAGCCGTTACCATGGATTATAAAAACAGAGTATGTTTAGCCTTACTCTAATACTTTTTCAGTTTGAGTTACACTATATATAAAAATTGTTTTTAGATTTATTTTTCAGTTTCCAATTCACATTTCAAATCAAATTCTATCATCAGAGAAAAACAAAAAGAGGAGAGATTAAAACAAATTCTGAAACAGAATATGTTTAGCCTCACTCTAATACTTATTCAATTGATTTGAGCCGTCAAAGAGGATATACTATTAAAATGAAGTGTTTTCGAATTTATTTTGTCAGTTTTCAACTTTCATATTTCAGATCAATATCTCTAATCTATCATCAGAAAACACGAGAGGAGAAATTACAAAAGTTTGATAAAACAGAGTATGTATAGCTTCACCCTAATACTTGTTCAATTGATTTGAGTCATCGAGGAGGAGAAACCATTAAAATGAAGTGTTTTCAGATTTATTTTGTCAGTTTTCAACTTTCAGATTTCAGATCATATTCTTTATGAAGTTTGATAAAAAACAAAAGATCTCGCAGTCAATTCCAGAACAGTTCATTCTAAATCATATTTACAAAGAAAACCAGTCTAATTCCTAATTGTCTACCCAAGCAGCATTAAAGCCTCTTTCATAAAAAGAGTGGCCCTAGTCGAAGACTTTTACTCTGAAGAAGCCATTGAAAATAAATCAAACTATGAGAAATCAACAAGTTACGGCTCGAGAAATAACTGAAAGCTTGATTATAAAGAAGAATTGCCAAAAACCCTAATCACAAAAAGTGAGCCAGAGATCTCACAAATACAATAGCGGCTTCATAAATTTTACTCTTCACAATTTCATAAAACCAAACGGGTGGTCCAAGAAAATCAGTAACAACCAGCAAGAAATCAAAACTGCAAACATCCTTACCGAATAATGTTAGGTCTCCATCTTCAAGTGCAGGGATCTGTCCAAAGGGCTGCACGGATCAAAAGAACAAATAAATGAAGTGTCAGAAAAAAAATGTCATCTCCATAAAATTTTAAGATTCGTACACCTTATACTAAATGCTTTTGGAATCAGGTATAAACCCTTTTTAGGGGAAAAAACAACTTACATTGAGATCCAGATGGGGTTTCTGTTTGTGGGCTCCCGCCATGAGATTAACAGGGATGAGCTCAAACTCGACCTCCTTTTCTTGGCAGCATGCCATCACTCTGGTTGTGCAAGTGGAGAAAGGAAGGCCATGGATCTTCACCATCTTGAATCTACGCTGAAGATTTTAGTCCTTCTCGGATCACATTATATAGAGTCTAGGAGGTTTAATGGGTGTGGCTATCTAATCCTGATTTTCCTTACTATCTGTAAAACAGGGTAATTAAGAGTAGTTGAAAAACATCGAGACATTTACAATGCCTATTATGGTGAAAAAGACTGTTTCTCTCAGAAATTATCACATTTCTTTGCGGTGGACCTTCAGCTTCATGAGGAAGGTGGGAAACTCGTGCTCCGCGTGATGATGATTGGGAAAGATGAAAGATGTTAGGCGGCCAAATCTTTTGGCACAACAAACGGTCTTAATGGAGAAATGATAGCTTTAAATTAAACACACATCCATTTATAAGAATCCAATCATAACCAAAATAATATCTTTAGTTAATTATTTTTAATTATCAAGAGGCTCTTGTTATGTTTGTAAGAGGGTGAGAGGAAGAGCCACATGCAATTTGGACATAAAGAGGGAGAGATAGAGGTTGAAGAGAGAGGGTAAAGATCATATCATAAATATTTATAAGATAAAGATACGTGAAAGAATTTCTATTTGAATATCTAATGAGGTTCGATTAGATTAAAGAAATAAAAGGAAATTATTAAAAAACCACTAGACATGGCTCACAATCATTCAATTTTATCATATGTCAAGAAGGGTCTATTAAGAACAAAGTTGCAATTAGTAGACATACCTCCTCATTTTCTTTCCATAGAAGCCTTTGAATATCTCCACCAAACTGGATAGTTTGGTACCTTCTTAAATGATATTTATCAAAGTTGCATGTTAAGCATTATCGTGATCATTATCTTTCATTTACAAGTGTTTCAAGGCCCTTTAATTTCATTGTTGGATTTTTTAGATGGTGAATTCATTATTGGACTTTTGAGGTACATTGATAGCTTATCCCACCACAAGTTCCTTGTATCATTATTGATGATGAAAACTACTCTAAAATCCCTAAGATTGCACCTCAAGACATAATAAACATTTAGATTTAGTCTTTCTCGAGGGGAAATGACCATTTTGCCAACCTTTACTTAGATATGTCTAAGTCTTTGCCTTAGCGAGAGGATGAGAGGGTTTTGAGAAGTGATTAAAGGTTAGAGATATGTTATTATTCCACAAAAAGATGCATCATTTTGGCCTTGTATAAACTTTTTTTGTTATGGCACATGCAAATGCCTACTTTGACTTGATTTATTATAGTCTCAATAAATGTGATGTTTTCTTTGAATCTATGAGTGTTCTAGTACTTCGAAAGATTTCATATGATCATTTTAAATTTTTCTAGCCATAGTCTCGCCAATGAAGATCCTCTCTACAATTCCACCAACTATGGAATAATGATGATATGTCATTTATTTGGGGACCTTGCCTGTCTAGTTTTTTTGCAAAATATTTTCTAACATTCTTGGTCCATTTCATATAATAACAAGAGAGGATCCATCAGTTCTTCATTAGCTCTACACCGAGCATTAGTTTGGTCCTAAGAAGCCTAGTTCTTGTAGCCTATCTCCAACGTGAATCTAATTGTAGAGAGACAACCATGTAAGTTCTCCTGCATTGGAAACAAATATTTGAACACCAACATTAAGTCTTTCAACCTAGTTGCAATTTCCCTTTTCTATATCTTATTACTTATCTTGATTGTATATTTTCCTAATCTATCTTAGCACCATGGGAGCTCTCTTTTTTCAAAGAGAAAATTCATTCATGAGAGCTCCCTCATTAGAATTTTGCATGTATGTTCAAGGAGCATATTGAAATATTGTATTATATTCTTTTATCCCCATTATATGTAATTATAGATAAAATTGTTCACTTTGTCTCCATAAGCAATCATCAATCATCATTGTGTGCATTCTATCTTTCATGTCGAGCAAGGTTGCAAAACCATTCCATGGATCATGCCTCTCATTATTGATCCTCCAATCTAGATACTTTATTATAATTGGGTGGCACTTCATCATGAAGTTCCATTGTTGTGATCTATTAAGGGGGTTGGCTTTGTTAGTATTCATTTGAGATTGTTGTCCAAATAATTTTTTGACTAATTTTACTTTTCCTTAATAATTCTATTCCATTGTGCATTTATCTTTTGTGTACTTTCTACCTTAGTTTTGCCCCAATGCTATGTTCAATTTTTGCATGTTTGATATGTCCTCCCAATTTTATGTCATCCTTAACTTTTTCTCATGCAATGAGTGGTATTTTCTTTACTTCATTTGATCCTTCACAAAAATTGCATTGTATTAAATTGAGTTCCATTTCTTCCTTCAATGTCAAGGCAAGACAACATATATTATAACAATTGTGATGGTACACTTGATCATGGTTACTCATTTTGCATGTATTAGCCATCGCTCCTTCCATGTTCTATTTTTGATTTTGTATTTATCTATCCTTTACACCCACAAGATCACTCCTACTAGTCGCTCAAACATGAGAGTGCTAGGGTACGTGCTACCTGTTGTTATTCAATGACAAAATGCAAAGCCACAATGTAACTTGTGTTAATCATTTTTTGCTAAATAAATAGACATAAGATACTTATGTTATTTATTAACCATCTCAAGAATTTGGCATATTCATCTAATATCTTTTTAATCACAGTTATTTTTGTTATCATGGGTACATATGCCTTAGAGTTGTCAACAAATGACTAGTGAGTAATATAGCAAATTTTGTGAAATTTTGGGTACTTTCCAACACCCAAGAATGACTTTGTATGTTATTCCCCTAAATAATGCATCTACCTTAATACCATTAACAAAGAAAATGACTTTTTGAACATTCATAACATGAGCCTAAGATAATCATTAAAGTAGTACAATAAACAATGAGCACATGAAACACCCATTAGTATTCATCAAAGTAGTACAATAAACAATGAACACATGAAACACCCATTAGTATTCATCATTGAGTGAGTTTCACATTATCTACAAATTTTCAAATTGAAGGATTTACTTTTATGCTTCTTAATTATTTTCTATTTATTTAATTATTTTTAGAGTAATCATTCATTTCAATTGTATATACATTTAAAATTGTCTTGTTAGGAAATATATTATTTCTTTACACTCCTCTAACTCCAAGTATATATAGTTTATATACGAATCCTTTACATACATTTACATTTACATAGTATATAATACCTCTAATTTTAAAAACAAAATTATTTACTTTCATTTTTTTAATTTTGTTATAGTACAAGCATCTCTATAAAAAGATATGAAGAAAACGTATATAAAGAAGACATTCCATCTAATATGAGTTTTCCCCAATGAATATATCACATTGGTCATCATTGTACTTCTCTTCTTTCAAATAGATATATGTTTACAATGCAATATTAAAATCCTATGGACAACTGGGCCATGTGGACATTTATGTAAGGCATATTTTAATCCTATTGAGGTAATTGGAAAAAATGCATAGGATGTTTTTCATTACATCTTTCATCTATATGGACTACATATATGCAAGTAAAAAAAATTAATACACATTATCTATCTTTACATTATTATTTCATATTATATTATAATTTTAAATTTTAGTCATAATTTTATGCTTTTTTCCCTTTAATTTCACAATCTAAGAAAATAAACTATCGTCAATTTCATTTATAATTTGATTTCATAAGTTGGAAGGAGACATTCATTCCAAATGAATCGAATTCTAGAAGACTTTCATTGTCCTTATATAACTATTTTTTTTTGGAACAGGAAGAGGTCGAAGCCAAGGTTAATTATTATTATGTATTTTGATTAATTATTTTTATTATTATTATTTATTAAACTTGAGTAGACTTGAACCCAAGACCTCCCACATAAGAGGCTCAATATTTACTATTGTGTTGTAGGCTATTACCTTAAAAAAAATGATCGATAAGAGGTCGAAGCCAAGATTAATTATTACTATGTGTTGTGATTGATTATTATTATTTTATTTAACTAGTTTCAATTTTGATATGCATGCATACCAATACATGCTTCTATCAAATATGTGGGTTCCCTCAATAGACTTAGTAGTCCAAAACTCATTCTACCGCATCTTATTATTATGCTTAGAATAATACAATTTTAGCACCCACAGAATTCACATACGCTAAATAGATTTGTAACTATGATTTTATCTTTCCAACAACATCACCATGACCACAAGCTTATCCATCTTTTCCAAATTTTACTTAGCACATTGGGTAAATGCAATAAGTTGAGTACCAAAACTCTGGAAGTCCTTGAGGAAAAATTGTTGTTGCTAGAAACGGGTACCCATTTATTAAAAAATTGGTACTCGCTTTAGGATCGGGTGTCTGATCCTAAATTCAAAAAATGGTTACCTGTTTATACCTGCTAATTTCAAAACATGCCCTCATTAATTCAAAATAGGTACCCATTTCTAAACGGTATCTATTTCTAAAAATTCAAAAAAATATTTTTTGGCACTTGAAAGCTTATTTTTACCTACTTTTAGAAACATGTACCCATTTTGAAATGTGTTCTCATTTCTTAAAATTTGAATTTCACATGCCATGGGTTGCAATGTGTTTTGGCTTGGTAGGACCAAGCCTGTGCTTGTTCTAGAAAATTTGGCAAAGGCACAAGAACATGAAATTTTTGCCTCATAATTTTTTAGAGGACTTTACAAATGAATTTTTTGACGAAACAAAAACCCATTATAGTACTATTTGTCTAGTTTCTAAAAATATAAATTGTATAGTAATATGACTTATTTTATTATTTTTACAATATTTATCAAGCCAAATTGGTACCTAAACTTCAAATAGTATGGTTAACTAAAATTTTAATAACTTTTTGATTTTATGTTTTTTGAAAAATGAATTATATGTCATCAATCTCCATAGAATGTACTTCAATATTAAAATTTTTTTTGAAAAAAAGTAAAGTTCTCATCAAATTATGGTGGTCATACACTAGAGGTTTTCAATATTCACTATATGGTCAAATAAAAATTTATGAAAAAAAAATTCAATAAAAAAATAAGGAAAAATACTCTCATCAATCTTTGGTGTGTTTTCCCAAAAGAAATTACAAAAATTCATTTTTTTGCTCCAAAAAAGGGTGGTCTTACATGTGTGGTATGATCCTGAAACAAACATTTTGAAAAAGTGGTTATTGAACATGCCTGCCAAAATGCAATTTCTATCATGTGGGTATTCCAACAAATTACATATTTGAAAACTAGACTTCAAGCACTACATTTTCTATTAGTCAAGTTTTCTGAGATTTGATCTTGATGTGCCTGCCTCAAATTTGAGACATTAAGTGATGGGAAATTTGAAAAATAGGAAAAACACTTCCACTTTTTGGCTAGAAGTGGGACTCAACTTCTTGCACCCACCCCACTATATTTTGATCTCCCAAACAACATCTTGGTCACAATATTGTTCACATTATTCAAATTTCACTTTACAAACTATATTTCATCCCTTAATTAGCATTGTGACAGATATGTTGTTTATGCACGTGCAACACCTATGCTACAAATTCTTCAGTAGGAAAAGAAGGATGTGAACCTAGGAGGAGACTCCAAGAAGCTCTATGAATTTTCTGGCGGATGATTGGACAAGGATTCTCCTTTCAAAGCTGGGGATGGATATGGCAAAAAATTAGACCTTTTGTTTACAATGTTTTGTCTCTTGTGTTGTGGATCTACTAACATAACCCAATAACCCAACTGTGAAAGTGGCTATCACTCTATTGTCTTATTTGGTTTTAAAAACTCTGCTAGTAGCTTTAGGATTGATCTTCATATTATAGTCTTAACGATGGATATTGCTATGAACATTATTAGTGTTAAGTTAGATAAGTACTTTAATTGGTTAAGTAGGTTTTGTGGGGATGAGTTTTAAATATTACATGTTGGGGTTGTAATTTTGTTGGTTAATATATAGATGGTTGTTTGTTGTTAGTGGGTTTCCCATCATTTTGTTCTTAAGGGCCAACCCCCTTGCTTTGACTGCTTTAATAACAAAAACATTACAACCACAATCTTATTCACCTTTCTAATTTTTACTTTGAAGAGTATGATTTCATCTCTCAAATACCATCATCACCACAATCTTATTTACCTTTTTCAAATTTTACTTCACAAACTATGATTTCACCTCTCAAACAACATCAAGACCACTATATTGTTCAGCATTCCCAAATTTTACTTTAGAAGCTATAAGGTCACCTCTTAAAAACATGCCCACAATCTTATTCACCTTTTCCAAACTTTACTTGACAATAAATAATTTTCAACATAGCTATAATTGAAAACATTATTAAGACACCACCTCCTCACATTTGTTTTTTAAATTTTTGTAACTGTAGACCTCTATATCTATATCTAACCTTACTTTTAATTTTAATTTTAAAAATTAAAAAGTATGTTGTTGACTAGTTTCAAAAGTTCTTTACCACCACTAATATCTATTCTTCCCACTCAATATTTTTAACAAGAATAACAGTAACATTAATTTATAATGAACATAACATTAATTAAAAAACATACACAAGTTAAACTTAAAAACTTGCATTTACATATATTACATAGAGTCTAACAAATTTGTTATAATATTTTATTAAATACAACCCAAATCTTAAAAAAATCATATGAGCTACATGCTCCTAGCAAATATACCATTAGATCCAATCCAAAACTTCATTTGGAAAACACACATATTGACCCAAAAACTTGCATCTAAATCTAACTGAAATCAATATTTTTCCACCCACTTTTAGGAGACTCTTATTATAATTTTAGGATTCATACTAAATTTTATTCTCGAACAACATAACAGTCTGATGCTATTAAGAGATATCAGCATTCAAACCTCACTGAAAAAACGAACAAAAGATGTCTATCTCTTCATGTTTTGTGAGACCCTTTGCCAGGAAGGTCGAGTAGAAATCCTTTCCCACCAAGCACTCACATGTGGTCTGCCGGTTATGAGTTCCGCCTTTCCTGCAGCGTGCACTAAATGGTTGGTAAATGGCAGATGGTGAAGATCCGCCAAGCTGAAGAAATCTCCTGCCAAGTAGTTGTGTTTAGCCAGCCTCTCTTCATACACATCCAACACTTTGTTCAGCTTCTCCAAGTTTATCTTCAATACCTCCTCATCTGTTTTTCCTCCACTCCTTGGAATTTTGACAAGCTGCTGCACAACAACAGTGCAAGGGGGATTGTATTGCTGTGCCTCCACCTCACACCACACATCCACCATGGCCTGCTCTGCCAATGTACCTCCCAACAGATCACTGCCCTTTCCTTGCTGCCTCTTGCTCAGATACCTTGTGATTGCCCTGGACTCTGCTCCATGCAAAATGAATGCTTAGGAGTAATCTTTTTAAGGTTTAAATTTCATAGCCATGACTAATTTCTCAAGGCAACTTTGAATGGATAAGTTTTAAAAGAAGAAAAATGCTTTGACAGATTAGCTACAGTGACATTTAAGCTCTGATGCAAATTTGTAAGTTGTACAAGTAATTTTAAGAGGCAACACTTCTAAGGAATTCAATGGAATCATATATTTACATGTATATTCTGAGGAATTCCTTTTGATTAATGGGAATTGAATTGATTGTAGGAGGTTTAAGGAATTCCTTTGATTTATGGTATTTGCATTGATTGAAGGAGGTCTAATTAGTTGGTACACTGTTATATATCCATTTTGATCAAATTGGCAAATCCCAAAACATGGAGGGGATTTAAACGGTCACTGCTCGAAAGATAATTCTAAGAAGCAAGACTCTAAGGTTTACCTTCGAACTATGGGATCTGAATCAATTGAAGGAGGCCCAGTTAATTTGTACTCTCATTTTAGCAATTTGGATCAATTTGACAATCCTATGGAGGTGGCTTAAACAGTCACTGCAGCGGTTAAACGTTTTAGGGATTTTTCTCTTGAAACAGATGATAAATGATAAGAGATATTTAAAGTAGAACAGTAATCTGTTCCTGTTTATTTTTTATATAAAACGCTTAGAAACTTAGGAATGACTCTTTATGGGAGAACCAAGTGATAGCAGCTACCATGGATTATAAAAACAGAGTATATTTAGCTTTATGCTGATACTTGTTCAATAAATTTGTGTCACACTATATGTTGAGAATTGTTTTTGGATTTATTTTTCATTTTTCACATGTAAGATGAAATTGTATAATCTATCATCAGAAAGAAAGCAAGAAAAGAAAAATTTCAAAAGTTTCACAGCACAGAGTAAATTTAGCTTCATCCTAATATTTGTTCAGTTGATTTGAGTTACCGAGGAGGAGATACCATTAAAATGAAGTGTTTTCGGATTTATTTTGTCAGTTTTCAACTTTCACATTTCAGACCGTATGCTGTATGAAATTTATTGAAAAAAAATCAAAAGATCTCGCAGTCAAGTCCAGAAACAATTGATTCCAAATTATATGTACAAAGAAAACCATTCTAAACTCCTAATTGTCTACCCATGCAGCATTAACTTCTTTCATATAAAAAAGATTGGCCCTCTGAAGAAGCAACCGAAAATAAATCAAACTCTGAGCAATCAACAAGTTAAAGCTCGAGAAATGAGTGGATGCTTGACTCTAAAGAAAAATTTACCGAAATCCTTAGTCACAAAAACTGAGCCATAGATCTCACAAGTACAATAGCCGGTCCTAAATTTTACTCTTCACAATATCATTAAACCCAAAAAGGTAGTCCAAGAAAATCAGGGGCAACCAGCAAAAATCAAAATTGCAAACATCCTCACCAAATAATGTCAGGTCTCCATCTTGAAGTGCAGGGATCTGTCCAAAGGGCTGAATGGATCAAAAGAGCAAATTGATGAAGTGTCAGAAAAAAATGTTATCTCCATAATTATTAAAGATTCGTACACCTTATACTGAATGCTTTTGGAAGCAGATATAAACCCTTTTTGGGGCAAAAACAACTTACATTGAGATCCAGATGAGGTTTCTGTTTTTGGGCTCCTACCGTGAGATTAACAGGGATGAGCTCAAACTCGATCTCCTTTTCATGGCAGCATGTCAGAACTCTGGTTGTGCAAGTGGAGAATGGAAGCCCATGTATCTTCACCATCTTCAATCTATGCTGAAGATTGCTGTGCTTCTCCAATCACCTTATATAAAGTTTAGGAGATTTAATGGGTCTGGCTATCTAATCCTGATTTTCCTTTTTATTATTTACAGCCCATTATGGTGAAGAATACTATTTCTCTCAAATATGATCATATTTCTTTATTTTCCTGTATCGCATCAAAATAAAAAATCCTCAACACTGTTCATTAGCATGTTAGTGGCGCGAATATCTTGGCGCACTTTTAGTCTGACTGATTGAAAAATAAGGTCAACGATAAATTTCATATTTTTTAATTAATATAAGCGGTAGGTATATTTTATTAAAAATAAATAAATAAAGTTAACCATATTCTAAGGGTCCTAACTTATCCATTTTGCCTCATTCATAGATAAGATAGGAAATTGATAGAAGGGAAGACTAGCGCATGTATTTTTTGTACAACCAACTTGCAATCACACTTCATGTGTGCAATGGTTATGGGTAAGAGGTGTGGAAAGTTAATTTTATTTTTTGTGTTTTTTTGAGTGTAATGATAGAAGAAAAGTATGGGAAAAGAAAAATAATGAATTAGTGATATATTTTCTATAGGAATTCAAATTGTGATATTGCTATCAAGATTTAACTATGTAATTTTTTGTTCAAACACATTTACCTATGTTTCAACAACAATGGTTCACAAGAGTTCATCTCTAATGAGAATGAATGAAACTTATTGATTCTAGCTCAAGTGTAGTTAACCAAGGATTTTCCGCCAAGGTTAATCCCACTTTTGTGGGACGCCATGTGCAATACCTTCAACAAGTGTTGTGCCTTAGGAACCATTCATTAATAAGCCCCTTAATTTCACCTAATTGATAAGTAGGAGGTATTATCGAAAACACATCAAATCATATTATTGCTATCATGATTCATTTGGTAGGTATGGAGTCAAAATCATTCAACAATGTTTCACAAGAAATTATCTTTCGTGAGAATGAATGGAATAGTTAGCAGTTATTGCATCTAAGTGATCCTAATACCTACTAAATGTTTGCCATCCTAGTACTATTCTAGCTCAAGTGTGCTTAACCATAGAGTTCCCTCCAAGATTAAGCACATTTTTCTTGAAACCTCATTTGCAGAACCTTTAACAAGTGTTATGCCTTATGAACTATTGATTATAAATCTCCTTAATTTTTTTTTTTAAAATGTGCTCCATGGATTGAATATAGTTAAAATATACATTAACTTCATGAAATAATAAATTTACATGACAACAATATAGCATAAATGAAAAGGCAGGATCTAGGGTTGAATAGATTTAGTTAGTTGAAGTCATGAAAGACATTAAAAGATTATTCATTTACACACAATAATGGAAACCTAGATTTGAGAAAATGGTTATCTTTCATAATCCTAAAGATTGCATGTTTTATGATCATTTTGGCATTAGAATCACACATTTTTGGTGATTGATTTTACACATATACAATGATTCAATATTTGCAGCAAAAAGAAAAGGTATGTAAAAGTAACACATGGTTAAGTTCATTTGCCTACTAGAGAAGATTGATGTATTATTTGAGATTTTGAAAGGTCTGAATTATATAATCTGGTGAATAGGGCAATAATTCATTGGTCTGATAAGGTGAACATTTCCTCAGCCTATGTATACATCTACCTTTATAGTGTAGTCTTCATGGTAAAGTGTATATGCATATTGTGAGGTGATTCCAATTGTTATGGGTTTTGGTATCTGAACTTCCAACATCAACAATATGTTTATCATTTGTTCTAGAATAGCTACAACATTGAGTTTGGGCACTTAAAATGAGAGATGTAATAATCTGACTATTCTTTGTTGTCGAGCCATCTTGATAATACAAATTTGAATTATAATATCAATCAACATATAGGTATCTTCAAGAACTATTATTATTAGGTATTATGTGAATTGAACTCATCTCATTTGTTTTTTGTTGTGAGTAGAATATTTAGGGGTTGAGATCATACGTTAAAAAATACTAACAAAGAAAATAATATTTACAAGAATGTGTATTAGAAAAAAAGAAAAAGAAAAAAAGCTATTCCATCCTTGGAGAAATTTAAATTCTAAAATAAAATCAACATAAAATTCCCCATTTTTAATATACCCATACTTTCATTATACTTTTGGAATTTGAAAGTTAAATAACATTATTATTCAATACAATTAGTTTATTTATTTATTTATCTTTTCAAAATAAAATTTCAAACCATAATAGAATGAAGATGTAATTTACTAAACTTGAAAGATAGCTTTGATGTTAGTAAAGCATGCTCTTATTATATTTAGTCAACTTTATTTGTGTAAGTCTATATTTACTTCTTCTCCTTGTTAAATTTATTCTCTGTCATTCATGTTTTTGGTGTGTATCTAGAAATGTTTCTAATATATTTTAGATTAAATTTTTTGATAGATAATGGGTTGAAGTTTAGATTATTTATTATTTATTAAAATTAATTATTGTTGTGTTAAGTTTGAATAGATCCGAGCACAAGACTTTCTAGGGAAAAAACTCACAATTATCACAAACAAAATATGATTTAAAATTGTTGGTGTAAATACGTATTTACTATTAACACTTACTTAAGTTTACTTAGGTTAATGCATTATTTTATTATTTATTTGGTGAGACACTTAGGAGTTTGCATACTTTCATGAGTTGTCATGTTGACAACACCGAAGTAAGTAACTCTAATTCAACACATGGTGTCTACAACACTGGAGTTTACATCATTAACTAAGTTGTCATGTAAACAACATAGTTATTCACACTTCTAATTTAGCACATGGTGTCTACAGCATAAATTTGTGTGCTACACCATTGTAGGCTTATCCTTTCATCATCGCACTTACTCATGTGCTTAATGGAGGATAACCTATATCTGGTTGACATGTACCTAGTTGTATGACTTATCATGATACTGATTCCTGTGCATTCTAGAAGCATTCTAGAGGCCTTTATATATAGGCACTCCTAGTGTACTTTCACATTGAACTGAATACATATCAATATTCTGATCATACTCTTTCTGGTCTACTATTGTGCTTGTGCTTGTGTTCTTTGATCTTGGGTGAATTTTTCCCTAAGGCAAATTTTTACATGGTATCAAAGCTTGGAGAATTTCTCTTCACATAGTTGTTTGAGACCATTGTTGCTTCAACACCTTGACCCAGATATGGAGTATCGTAGAAATTAGGAGCGTCTAGAGCCAGAATGGATCTTGCCATTGCATCCAGAACGTTGATTTGGTGAAAATTGACTATAAATTCGCCTACCCTAGGCCAAAGTCGATTTTGAGGCAATTTTTTTTGCAAATTGGCACCCGGAGGTCCGATTTGCAATTTCAGGTATGATTTTCTTTAGATTTGCAATTTAATTAATTTTCAGATCTGCTTTTTCCTCAACATTTTTGGAGCTATTTTTTAAAATAAAATGATTGCCCTTTGGGTAGCAAAGAAATTTTTTTGTATAAGTACCGGGTAGTCACACCTCGACCTTGTACTCTGCACGAAATATTTTTCGTACTGTAGGAATATTTCTCTCTTTTTTAGTGTGCACCAATGAATATTCCTCAACACTCGGTGGTACTGCATTTTTTGGTATTATTATATAAATCTAGCTGTCGAATCACAAAGTCTAGTCGGCAACTCGACACCGCCCTCAACACAACACAAGGGCTTTTTAAGACAACTTAGTTCTTGTGTGGATTGGCTTTTATAAGCCTTCACTCACACCTCCTGCTTCAATGTGGGATTAAACCCCACATAGCAGCCTACAAAAAGGAATTTTGACCTACTATTTTTTCCAAACGCACAGTAAACGATTAAAGTTTTCCAGCCTCGGCGCAGCTGCTCTCCTTCCTGATGCAAACACTCAGTTCTGACGAATGCAAAAGGTCTTTTCTGGTTGCTCTTAGCCATAGACTACTAATTGCCAGCTCAGGATACGTGGCTCCCTACCAATCCATCAATGCAACTAGTCTGCTTCGTCACCACATGGTGCCAACACATCATCTGACGTGTAGAGTCAGTGGACAACTCCAGACCTGCCTACGTCAGCAACTCGTGCCATGTAGTGTGACACACTGGGTGTCCACCTTAGCCAAGCCACGTTAGTGTATGACATTGACACGTAGGATTTGTACAATCTGCATGTACAATTTTGTACATTTTTGTACCATACGATCCAGTCAACATGCCATGTCATCTAGGGTGGCTATTTTTTTGTTGACGTCAGCCAGAGATGGTGTTAAATTTGACAATTGTTTGACTGTCATTCCTAGGCATTTTTCAATTACTGTGATGTCTGTTTGACTGTCAAATTTAATCTCGTAGTTTTCTGCCCAGACCCCTCTTCAGATGCAGTTTTGATTTGACACTCTCACTTTGAGAGGCCATAACCCAGTCATCCAAACTCCAAATCAGGTGCATTTTTTAATTTTGTGTAGAATTTCTTGAACTTTTTAGTGGTGGTTTTTTTTCTAATTTTGGTGCAAGGATTTGTCAAAAATTGCATTTTTTGGGGACTGTACTTGTTCAATCCTGCATTTTGTAAATTGAAACACTCCATATGGGCTCATATGGACACATTTTTTTTTTTTTTTTTTGAAAGTGTGTTATTTTTTGTCTACTTTCTAGATCTGCACTCATATCATAGGCTTGTCTAGACAAAAATATCACTTTTAGACTTAAGGCCTTTTCTGCATTGTAATGCTTTGATTACTTTTTAAAATTGTTGTACATCTAAGCTACAATACTTAGTGATAGATTTGGGCCTCAAAAGCAAGTTGTATACAACAAAATTAGAAGTTCACTTTGTACATTTTGACACGTGGCCTATTATACACACACTACATATAAAGTGCCAAAAGCATCTTTTTTTGGGGGGGTCTTTTGATTGAGTGAAAAGGGGGGTGTGTATTGTGTTTTGTGTCTCTCTTTTGTGCTCTTTTACTTTTCTGTATCATGGGTTCACCTAAATGTCTATTTCTAACTTCACGTAATTATTCTACATGGAAAGGTATTGCATGGAGTAGATTAATGGAAAAAGGTTTAAGTTTTTATGTTGATGGTACAATTCCCAAACCCACTAATGCTACAACACTTGTTGATTGGTAAAAACAAGACCAATAGGCTTTAGGAATTATCAGGGATTTGTGTACATAGAGATCTCTTCTTTCACATTTCTAGTTTCAAGGAATCCAAACCTATATGGGACAAACTTGAAGCATTGTATGGTAAGGTGGATGAGGAAAAGGGTTTTCAAATTGAGGACGATCTACTTCTATTGGATCCAAAGAACTTTGACACAATTCAAGATTATATCAACAAAGCTAATGAGTATAGGGCACTACTTAAAGATTGTGGTAATCCCATGAAGAATGAAAAGTTGATTCATCACATCCTAAAGAGGCTACCTTTAGAGTATGCTTCCTTTGTTTCGAGTTCTAACACTCACAGGTTGACCATGGGAAGTGCTTTCCAGAAGCCTACATTTGATGCTTTTTTACAGAGATGTTGATTCTTGAACAATCTCACTTGATAGATTTGGGACTTGGGTGAACCCACAATACTGGGTACCACTTTTGGGGGACGAAGGAAATTGCGAAATGATGAAAATTTTGCATGTAGAATTTTACATATGTTCGCCCAAACGTGCTAACTATGTTCGCGCGAACATATTAATAAGGTATTTTCACGCGAACATGTTAAGTTTAAATAAGGTATGTTTGCACGAACATACCTTGTTAATATGTTCATGTGAACATATTAGTAACGGTGATTTTGCAATTGAAATTTCACTTTTTCATTTCAGATCTTGATAAATTTGTCCTTTTTGCATGTTCGTGTGAACACAAATTATTAGAAATGTTCGCGCGAACACGTTAAATAAAAATTCTCGCTGTCGGATTATTTTTCCCATATGTTCATGCGAACATGGGTTTGCACGAACATGCCCAATATGTTTGCGCAAATGCCATGTTTGTGCGAACGCATAAAATTAGGAAAATTTTAACCCGTTTTCCTGTTTCTTTTTTTTTTTGCTCTTTTGACTCTCATAATTGCAGGAGAATGATCTCCTACTGTAAAATTAAAAATGTCAAAATGTGTTGCTTAGAGCAAGCTTTCCAATGACTATAATTGTAATACATATTTTAGTCACTAAGACTTTCAAATATGAGTTTAACTCATTATAAGTTCATTATCGGTTCATTACCGATTGAACATCAACCGACTTTGACACATCAGAAAAATTAGTAAATTAGGTCCAAAAAAATTTGAAAAATATGTAGGAACTAGCTTATTGAGATACCTTTCTCTTCAAAAAAAAAAAATTAGGTTCATGATATGTTGACTTCAAATTATCTATGTCAAATGGAACGTATGTCTGAATTACAATTCGTGTCACTTCAAAACTTCATAAACTATACAATATTCAACCAAAATAAATCAAACCAAATGCATCCTCTGGATATTGATGTTACAAATCTAATGCCGAAAGAATTACTTCATTATCATTTCTAAAAAAAAAAGTTATGTGTGTCAAACGGACTATCACTCTTTAAAAATATTGAATTTTATTATGTACCACTTTTCGGAGGAGATAAAAAAAAATTGATATAAATAATTATTATTATTTTATTAAAAAATATGGTTACAAAGTAGGAACAAAGTACTCAAAATCACTAGTTTATGTCATCTTGAAATTATTTATAGTTTTGGAGATATAGTCACTTGAATGTGACGTTTGTTGCAAAAAAATTGATTTCAGTGTCAAAATTGGTCAAAAAGTGGAACCCATTATTGTGGGATCACCCACTTCTCATGTCATCAAAGACCAAAGCATTGGTGGCTAGTGATGAGAACAAATCAAGTCAAGGAGGAAAAGGTTCTAACAAGAAGAAGAAGAAGTAGTGGAAGCAAAAATTACAAAATGAGACACAACAATCTTGCTCACAACAAGGTAATTCTTCTTCCAACAAGAAGGGAAACAGTGAAAAGAAGGACAAACTTTTTTGTGTATATTGAAAAAAGTCAAATCATGATGAGCATCATTGCAAGATTAAGAGAATCGATGGGTTGAAAACCTACTCAGGAAGAACACAATTCAAGTGTCAGGTACTTTCAAGGATTCAACTCCACCCACTTCAAAGGGAAAAGGGCAAGCATTTATGGAAAATACAAGTTCTTTATCAGAATGGATTCTTGATTCAGGTGCCTCCTATTATATGGGTTCTTCAAAGGGAGACTTTTCTTCATTGAAGCAGTCACAGGTACTGCACATCTTTGTGGGAGATGATACTAAAATGGAAGTTGAAGGGAAAGGACGTGTGGAGATGAAAAATGAGGAATTCAAAGATGTTCTCTATGTTCCAAACCTAAGCTCTAATCTCTTCTCAATTTACCAAATCACTCACCTTGGAGATGTTAACAAAGTTGAGTTCCTTCTAGATTCAGTAATGGTTTGAAGTCTAAAAGATGATTCATTGGTTGCAGTGGAAAATTCAATCATGAAAAGAGGCTTTATTCCTTCTCCCACTTTGTGCCTAAGTCTCCTTCTCAAGCCTTGTTAACTCAATCTAATTTACAAATCAAACTATGGCATGAGCGGTTTGGTCATCTAGCCTTCCGCTATCTTTAGCAACTTTTCTCAAAACACATGGTCAAAGGTTTACCATCAATCAACTTTTCTAAGGGCGAATGTTCAACATGTTTAGTGGATATCCATCTCAAGAAGTATGATAAAGGGAGGTCTTCAAGAGCACTAGTTCTTCAATTAGTTCACATGGTTTTAACAGGTCCTTTTGTAGTGACATCACTCAGCCAAGGCTGCTACATCCTTACTTTCATTGATGACTTCTCACACATCACATGGGTCTACTTCCTTCACCACAAGAATGAAGTGGTTGATAAGCTTCAAGCCTTCAAAAGTCATGTTGAATAGAAATCAAGGAAAGCCATCAAGGTTCTTCGAATGGACAATGAAAGCAGATATGTGTATAGAAGACTTAAAGACTTTTGCAAACTTGAGGGAATTTGTCTTCATAATCCACTAGTATTCAATCCACACAAGACAAATGTTGTAGCATTGAGGATTATAGTCCATGGCAAGTTGCATGATTAAAGCCAAGTCTCCCGATCCTACACTAGAAGTCAAAGCTATCAGTAGTGCCAATCACATAGTTAACAAGTCTCCTCATAATGCCTTAGATGGAAAGACACCTTTTGAGGCATTGTGTGGTAGAAAACTAGTTGTGAGTCACTTCAGAGTCTTCAGTTGTCCTGCATGGGCAAACATATCTTCTAGAGGATACAAGGCACCAGCACCTAGGCCTTGTACTTTCATTGGTTATGAAGATAGTGTAAAGGCATACAGACTTATGGATCCAAAGACTCCTGAGATCTTTGTGGAGGAGGATGTCCATTTGAGGAAAGTTCACCCAGCCTATCCTTTAATCCTCTCCACACTTCACATACTATGGAAACTAATAGTGAGAGGTCATATCGATAGTTGCAATGAGAGGTCATGACATCAATATAGTCCACATGCATATATTGCCACAGTGATAGGTCCAACACAACAGGATACACTTTGTCTTCCTGCTCCAGCAACAGGGGATGACTACATGGTAGACATTGCAGGTTTGTTCATGGAGTCACACATAGCAGACTTGGGAGACATTCTTGATAATTTACATATTGTCTTTGATGAAGATGATCCATCTACAGTTGTTGTGAGGGTTCACTCTAACCCTCATGTCCATTCTCTACATGATCGATCTTCATAGATTGACATGATTGTGGATCCTTATGAACAATAGTTGTCAGAGATCTCTTTATTAGTTGAGGAGACTATTGGTTCTTTCGAACAAGTTCTACAGACATCCTTGCTAGATTTGCACTTGTTCTTTTCAACACTATTGGAAGGGGCGACCATTAGCATTGACATAGGGATAGTTGAGTAGGTTTTAGGGCCACCATACATCTTCGAGATTGTACCTTTGCTATTATTTCTTCCAAAGGGGAGGAACATCATTCAACATTCATGGACCAACTTCTACCTTATAGTAGCAATCACTAGTCAACATTCTTCATTAAGGGGGGGACTACCTTGTCTCTCTTCCTCTTCTCTTTTATGGGGGGTCTTGCTTACTCCATCCATCCATGCATATTGTATTTTCATCTCTCTTTTTGGGGGAGGGTTTTTCCCATGAGGTTTTCCTTCTTTCTTCACTTTATGAGAGATTGCATTTCATTATGTACATTGGCACCTCACATGGCCTAGTAGCTGAGACCCATCATCCATTTCATCCTAGTTTTCATATGCTTAAGGGCATTCCCCTGAGTTGCACTTAAGGGGGGATGTTGGTGTAAATACATATTTACTATTTAAACTTACTTAAGTTTATTTAGGTTAATGCATTATTTTATTATTTATTTGGTGAGACACTTAGGAGTATACGTACTTTCATGAGTTGTCATGTTGACAACACCAAAGTAAGCAACTCTAATTTAGCACATGGTGTCTACAACACTAGAGTTTGCATCATTAATTGAGTTGTCATGTAGACAATACAATTATTCACACTCCTAATTTAGTACATGGTGTCTACAACATAAATTTGTGTGCTACACCTTTGTAGGCTTATCCTCCCATCATCGCACTTACTCTTGTGCTTAATGGAGGATAACCCATATCTGGTGGACATGTGCCTAGTTGTATGACTTATCATGATGTTGATTCCTATGCATTATAGAGGCCTCTATATACAAACACTCCTAGTGTACTTTCACATTGAATTGAATACATATTGATATTCTAATCATACTCTTTTTGGTCTATTGTTATGCTTGTGCTTGAGTTCTTTGATCTTGGGTGAATTTTTCCCTAAGGAAAATTCTTACAATTTTTTTTTGAGAAATATTCTTGTTCAAATGACCACATTTAATTTAACAAGTACATTTCTCATTTATGTTCTATTATCCATAGTGCGTAGAACTTGATTGGTCTAGTATCTTTGAATTGGAAAAAATATGTAGCATTAAGAAATAGGCAGATCATCCAGTACTATGAAATGGTTGTCATGTAACTTAGAGAATAACACTTAGAGTGAGATAAAATTTATCAATGATGGTGAGCTATGATTTCAATTTTTAGAGAGTACAACTTTTTTTTTCTTACACCTCTTATATTCTAGAGTGGACCAACTCCAAATGAAAGAGGAATAGTTTTGTAGCCTAAGTAATCATTTTGATTGGTACAAACCATTACTTTTCTTTTACCAATACTTTTTCCCCTTTTTTCGATTAGTTCAAAAAAAATGAATAGATAAAAAATATGCCCTCATATAATAGATTGGACCAAGTGAGAGAGAATTAGTTTTGAAACCTAAACAACCATTTCAATTGGTACAAGTCATTTTTCCTTTTTCTTTTTCTTTCTTCTATATTAATTCAACAAAAGCATTTGGTGGTTTATAAAAATGCAACCAATCTATTCTAGATTGGACAAGTCTTAATGTGATATAGTGATTTTTTTGCCTTAAAGATCTATTAATTCAATTGGTACAAGCCACAACTTACCCCTTTGTTTTTCCTTTGATTCACCAAAACTATTGGGTGGATATAAAATACACCCTAATATTTTAGAATACACCAACTCCAAATTAGAGGTAATCACATGGTTAAAATAAAAAATAATATAAACCAAACAACTAAAGAAATTACATTTGATTTAGGTAATTTTCATAATTAGCCGATAGGCTTTCCTTTTGAGATTGCTTGCAACTGGAATTTGTCTCACATTGACAAATATTTGTTGGTAAACCATTTACCATTTATGGCTTGAAGTGATCTATACACATCTTGAATGATAGAATCATATCCAATCTGCATTTATTACATCACATCATTAACTGCAATCTTCCTCCACACGTTATTTCTATGTTCCTCCCCACATTATTTCTCAATATTACACTTACGATTGAGTAGGGCATGTTTGTGTGAAGCAAGAATTTGGTAGGTAAGGTTTGTACAAGAAGATGTAGTTGTTACTCTATATGTGAAAGGGGAGAATTATAGTAGTTTAGTGAATGGATTTAGTGATGAGATACACCGTCAAAATTATAGTGATTTGAATTGTGCACCCAAGATTTTTTGGTTGAAGGATGTGATTAGCTCCTAAAATGAACAAGAAAGATATCTCTAAAGCCTTGTGTGTAACTTACTATTTGAGGTTCCAGATAATTTTCTAGTTGTAGTTATATAGCTACTTTTATTGAGAGTTATTACAAACTATTTCTTTATAACAGTTGTAGTGATTGTGAAAAAAAGTAAGAACTTAGGAGCAACAAAGGATAGTAGCTCTTTGAAACAACTCACTTTCATCTTTACCCTTTCATAGGAGTGAATAACCATGGAATCATAGTTATGGAGTTTCTTCGCATTGTACACAATATTGCTTTCCATTGCTTCAACAACTCACCATTGCAGGCCTCCATGACATTTCCTTGATAATTTTTCTAGGATCTAGATCATGATTTGGGTTTTTATTCTCTATGTTGTATCTTCTCCCAATTCTTAACATTATGTTATTTCATTGACCTTTCTAGATATTTGGCCAATTGTCCTTTCTTTATGTGACCAACAAACTGCATATTTATAAATCCATTCCATTTGGTTGTTGCTCTTTATGATGTTCTTGACAACTCTATTAGGCCTTTCTGCTTTCACAACTATTTTATTATCTTATATAGAAAAATCCTGCTAATAAAGTAGAGCATAACTATAACAAAACTAAACAATAAACACAAATTACATAGACCATGAATTAGAAGATTCACCAAAGTTGGCTACATCTATGAGAAAAGCGAGATTTTTTAACAGTAGACACAAATTTCATATAGACCATGAATTATAGAATTAGACGATTCGCTAACATTGGCTATGTTCATGAAAAGGGAAGATTTTATTAATTCTCCTTGAATGAAGGAATGAATGATTGAAATGCACAATCAAAAGAATAGTTGAATTAGAGTGAAGAGCAGTGCAGATTGCACTTCACAATTGGAAAATCTCATCTTGTGTCTGACTCATGCTACAAATATCTCACCTTGAAGCTTGAAGATTTCACGTACCTTGGTTTAATGGTTAGTGTAACTTTAACTCTCCATTGTGTTCCTAGGGGTTGGGTTGCCTCATATTTAAATAGGGCCTATAAATGGACCTTGCCCTGGCTATAGACAAGAAAGGGCTTGATCCAAAAATCTTCCATATACAAAGTACCCTACCTCCATATCTTGGTTGGGTCACTTCCATAGCTATATGATACATGCCTATTTGTATTTGATAACTCCAGGATGAACTGTACAACTTTTTTTTCATCCCCCACTAGATCCACAAAATCTTTACCCATAAGCAAATGGAATTGAGGAAATTCACTACTTTCATGGGGGATTAAGCTCTTAAATATTGACAATTATTGTAGCCCTTCACTTGCAGATAATTAGGGATCTTCTCGTTTAGTTTATCCATGTATAATGGGTCTCTAGAAATATAAAAGAAGAAATACCAGAAGACCCATATCCACATTTGGCAGGCTTCTTTCTCATAGCCTATTATCCATGGACAAGGTCATAGAGAGTACAAAGACGATGGGATATAGGCTAGAATTAGCAACTACATGGAACTCATGTCATGTTAGTTTTTAAATAGTATATACACATGTAGATTTAAAATGACTAATGTCTTATCCCAAAATTTGGACTAATAACTTCTTGCATGTAATACCCCTCCTCTGCTACCATTGTAGATTTAGTTGTTAAGTTCTATATGAATCTTCTATAGATGTGTTAGCCCTTATTTGATATTTGAAATACAATAATTTGATATGTTGAGTAATTGATTATCAAGGTTGTAACAATTTCCTACTTGCAGTGATGATGTTTTAATTGCTATTAGTTAGTTAATGAAATAACTTTTATGAAGATGACATATGGTGTGTCATAGAAAGATGTTTATTATGTCCTCATGATGATGAGATGTTTGTGTTATAATATGATGTTATTTATATTTAGGATTTACTATTATACTTACCCCATACTTGCATGTGTATGGTGTATGTGTCTATTTTACATTTATGTTTGACATTTTTGATATGGTTGAGGGAGGGACTCGTAGTCACCTGCTAGTCGAGATCTATAGGATGTACCACTCCCTACCATTTTCTATTTATCTTAGAACATATGCGCATGTATATGCTCATATTTTATATAGGTTTATAGGTTTTGGGCATCGACTTCCTTGAATTACTAGGATGAGTGTACCCTATCATAATAATTCAATGGTAAGAATGGGGAGATAATGTTCAAGTCCAATCGCACCCATAACCTAATTACTTGTCTTGATAAGGAGGACATGTATCTAACTTTTCACCCTTTTTAAACCCATGAGTTTATCTTTGCATGTGTTGTTTAATTTTGAGTTTTGGTCAACTTTTGTAATCTCATTTTTATGTGGATTACACTATGTGATTTATTTGGTAAATGCTTTAACTATAATATTTGGGTTAGTCATATAATATTGAGAATTATTAAATATTATTTGATTACATTTTTTTAAAAAAATATGATAATATTTAATTAATTGAAAACTAATTAAATATGTGCTTTAATTTAAAAGAATTAATTTATAACTCTAAATTCGGAAAATTAGTTAAAGAGAAACTAGAATATGATGGTATTTAATTAATTAGAAATTAATTAAATGCGTGCTTCAGTTTAGAAGATTTAATTTAAAAGTCTAATTTAAGGAGTTGGATAAAAAGAAAAGAAAATATTAAAAGATTAAAGATTTGATATTGCTTTATTATAACTATTTAATTAATAATAATAAAATTTGAGTTGTATTTAATAATGAGCTTTGATTATTATTATTAATTTAAATAATAAACTATGCATTAAATAATGCTTGCACTAATTAATGAAGTGGAGGAAAAGAAAATAAAATAAAAATTTAATTGAAAGGTTCTTAGTGCATGAAAGGATTAAATAATAAAAGTAATTACTATTTAATAAAGTTAGCGACTTTTGAAATATTGGAGAATAGAAACCCTAGTTAGGGTTGTGTTTATTTATAATGGGGTTGGTAGTTCATTTGAGAGACACACAGGTTTGGGGGAGCAAAATTTGGAATTGGATCAAAAGAATTGTTGAAAGTTTCAAAGGGTTTGGATTTGCATGCGTTCACAGATTGTCTCAGATTTTAGCTGTAGTTTTGAGGTAGGGTTTGAAAACCCATTGTAGAATTTTATTGAAAGATCTATTTACTTTGTGTCCTCCTCGGTGCTTGCATAATGCTTATTAATTTATTGTATTAATTTTTGGATAAAGAATTATGTCATAGATCTTGAAAAGAAAAACTTATTGAAGGAATTAAATCATACGACTAAAAACTATGTGTTTTCTTATATTCTATTTACAGTCCTGTGATGTTTATTTTCGTGATAGTTTTCTTTGTGGGTTGTTCAGTTGGCCAAGTTAGGATGTGCACTAGAGGCATTTTCGAGATTTTTTTTATGATTATTTGACTAAATTTCATGATGTATTTTATGATTCAAATTGAGATTTCTTTTATAAGATTTCTTTTGATGAGCATTTGTGAGAACTTGAGTTTTGAGAACCATGGTTATTTTCAGGATGCCTATTAAGGAATTGAATTTGATCATTATTACTTTTGTGGTATGATACACAATTGTGGCTTGTGAGTTTTGAGAAGGTAGTCTATGTGCATGTTTATGGGAGTGGCTTGCAATGGGGGTTGGGGCCCAAAGTGGCTGCTAGGGTAACTCATTGTAAGTTGTGTAATAAATGATAACATAGTAATTAAAATATTTAGAAAATATTAAAAAGACAAGTTAGAGATTTTGCCTCGCTCATGCCTTGAGTGCTTGTATAGGCTAAGGATGGGAATGAGATGATACTTAGTGAGAGGTATGACTAGTTTGTTGTATCTTCATGATAGGGTATTTTGGTTCCGCATATGTTACATTGAGGCTTCAGGGTTTAGAGTGATTACTCTAGGGTAACTCAACACTTGAGGGTTTGGGGTCTAATGAGAGATGAGTCTAGGGTAACTCAAGTAATTTGACCATGTGATGACACTCCCTAGTATGTAGCTTGAATCTCCATTATGGTTTTCTTATATATGTCTCTAGTGGTGTACTTGTTGGATATTACTTCTGATGGTGTTTTATTGTTGGATGTATTTATTGTTGATGATTTACTTTCATTGATGACAACTGGTGATCTGTCAGTTATTGTGCTTTTTCCATTTGAGACTTGGTTTGGGAATAGATATTGTTCTAGCGTTATATCTCTTTATTTTGAGACTTAACTTTTACTTGGTGTTTGATGTTGACCTTTGTATGTGATGTATGATTGGTTGAGCAGCTTGATTGACTTTGGTTATCTTTCTATATTAGTAGTGTGATGTTATCCTTGAGGTAGAGTTGGCTATCAGGATTCCTTAGCTAGGATTGTTTTATGATTTAAGTATCTGTGTTTGGATCATAGATTATCTCTCCTACATGGTGGGAATGGGAGCCTGATTAGGTGACCATGTGGTTGGGAGGTAGTGTCTTCTTGCCATTTGGGTCCCCCCTACATTACTAGTTGTTGGATGCTCAATGGTGCAGTTGTATCCTTTAACATTTTTATTCTTATCTTGGAGACTTCTATTCATTTGATGTATATATGTATCATGTATTTTGATATCCTATGGGATATTGTATTGTATATTGATGTAATTGTATCTATTTTCACATACTATGTGACATGTGCAGTGGATGTTAATCATTAGGTGGACACTTTCATATTATCAGTTGTACTTATGCATTTGCTTATTCAATAATATATTCGTTATTTCTTTATGATCAAGAGACTTTGCACTTGAGACTTAAATTAATTAATAAAAACATTCTAATGTGACTCAATGTGAAGGAACCTTTGAGGAATGGAAACTGTAATTGTAATTGCTTATGCATATTTATATATTTCTTCCACATTATAACTATCTTTTGTTGTTTAAACTTTAAAAAAAAAGTTTAGTAAACATTGTAATATGTTAGGTTTATTTCTTTTGGGTTCCTGAGTGGGGCGTTACATAAGGTATTAAAATTCAACTTTCAACATTGGGAACTTTGGGCATATTGTGCGCCATCATTTAATAAGTATTGAAACTTGCAAGAAGATTAAACAACAAGACTTATCCATAGAAAATATAAACAACAAAATAGGAAAGAATATAACTATGAAAATAAAACTTGGATTCATCACACTTGGTGTTTTAAATGTTATTTTGTGATTGCATATTTTATCTTTGGTATATTAGTAGTGATAGTCAGCTTCCAAGAGTAAGCCTAATTAAAGGGGAGCAAGATGTAATACCCCTCCTTTGCTACGATTGTAGAGTTAGTTGTTAAAGTTATGTATGAATCTTCTATAAATGTGTTAGCTCTTATTTAATATTTGAAATGCAATAATTTGATATGTTGAGTAATTGATTATGTTAGGTTGTAACAATTTCCTACTTGCAGTGATGATGCTTTAATTGCTATTAGTTAGTTAATGAAATTACTTTTAAATGATGTCATATGTTGTGTCTTAGAAATATGTTTATTATATCCTCACGATGATGATATGTTTATGTTATAGTATGATGTTATTTATATTTAGGATTTACTATTATACTTACCTCATACTTGCATGTGTATGGTGTCTGTGTACGTCTATTTTACATTTATGTTTGATGTTCTTGTTATGGTTGAGGGAGGGAGTCATAGTCACTTTCTAGTTAGGATCTACACGATGTACCACTCCCCACCATTTTCTATTTAACTTAGATATATATGCACATGTACATGCTCATATTTTATATAGATTTGCAAGTACTAGGCATCGACTTCCCTGAATTGCTAGGGTGTGCATGCCCTATCGCAATAACTCAATGGTAAGAATGAGGAGATAATATTCAGGTCCAATACCAGCCATAGCCTAATTACTTGTCATGAGAAGGAGGACTCATATCTAACTTTCCACCCTTTTTTAAATCGTGAGAGTTATCTTTGCATGTATTTTTTAATTTTTAATTTTGGTCAGTTTTTGTAATGTTGTTTTTATGTAGATTTCACTATTTGATTTATTTGGTAAATGATTTAACTATAACATTTGTGTTAATCATATAATATTGAAAATTATTAAATATTATTTGATTAAAAAGAAAATATTAAATATGAGAATATTTAATTAATTGAAAACTAATTAAACATGTGTTTTAATTTAAAAGACTTAGTTTAGAAGTCTAAATTTGGAAAATTGGTTAAAGATAAATTAGAATATGATGATATTTAATTAATTAGAAATAAATTAAATGTGTGCTTCAATTTAAAAGATTTAATTTAAAATTTTGATTTAAGAAGTTGGATATAAAGAAAATTAAAATATTAAAATATTAAAGATTTGATATTGCTTTGTTATAACTATTTAATTAATAATAATTAAATGTTAATATTTCTTTGTTCTAACTATTTAATTAATAATAATTAAATTAGAGTTGCATTAATAATGAGCTTTAACTATTATTTATTAATTTAACTAATAAACTACGCATTAAATAGTGCTTGCACTAATTAATAAAGTGGAGAAAAAGAAAATAAATGAAAATTTTAATTGAAAGGTTTTTGAACTATGAATGAAAGGATTAAATAATAAAAGCAATTATTATTTAATAAAGTTAGTGGCTTTTGAAATAGTGGAGAACATAAACCCTAGTTAGGGTTGTGGTTCTTTATAAGGGGGTTGGTAGTTCATTTCAGAGACACATAGGTTTTGAGGAGCAAAATTTGGAGTTGGATCAAAATAATTGTTAAAAGTTTCAGAGGGTTTGGATTTGCATGCATTCATAGATTATCTTATATTTTAGTTGTAGTTTTGAGGTAGGGTTTGAAAACTCATTATATAATTTTATTGAAAGATCTATCTACTTTGTGTCTTCCTGGGTGCTTGCATAATGTTTATTAATTTATTGTATTATTTTTTGGATAAAGAATTATGTCATAGATTTTGAAAAGAAAAACTTATTGATGGAATTAAATCATACGACTAAAAACTATGTGTTTTCTTATATTCTATTTATAGTTTTGTGATGTTTATTTTTGTGATGGTTTTCTTTGTGGGTTGTTCAGTTGGCCAAGTTAGGATGTGTACTAGAGGTATTTTTGAGATTTCTTTTATAATTATTTGACTAGATGTCATGATGTATTTTATGATTCAAATTGAGATATATTTTATAATATTTCTTTTGACGAGCATTTATGAGGACTTGAGTTTTGAGAACCAAGGTTCTTTTTTGGTTGCCTGTTAAGGAATTGAATTCGATCAGTAATAATTTTGTTGTATGATGCACAATTGTGGCTTGTGAGTTTTGGGAAGGTAGTGTATGTGCATGTCCATGGGAGTGACTTGTAATGGGTGTCGAGGCCTCAAGTGGTTGCCAGAGTAACTCATTGTAAGTTGTGTAATAAGTGATAACATAGCAATTAAAATATTGAAAAAATATTGAAAAGATAAGTTGGAGATTATTACTCACCTGTGCCTTGAGTGTTTATATAGGCTAAGAATGGGAATATAATGATACCAAGTGAGAGGTATGATTGGTTTGCCTCATCTTCATGAGAGGTAATTCTCGTTCCACATGTGTCACGTTGAGGTTTCGGGGTCTAGAGTGACCAATCTAGGGCAACTCAATGCTTGAGGGTCAGGGGTCTAATGAGAGACAACTCCAAGGTAACTCAAGTAGTTTGACCATGTGATGATACTCCCTAGTATGTAGCTTGAGTCTCCTTCATGGTTTTTTTTAATATTTCCCTCTAGTGGTGTACTTGTTGGATATTACTTCTTGTGGTGTATTTATTGGTGGTATTTTATTGTTGGATGTATTTATTGCTGATGATTTACTTCCATTGATGACGGTTGGATATTTGTTAGTTATTATGCTTTTTTTTCGTTTGACACTTGGTTTGGGAATGGATATTCTTCTAGTGTTATATCTCTTTATTTTGAGACTTGATTTTTACTTGGTATTTGACGTTGACCTTGGTACATGATGGACGATTGGTTGAGCATCTTGATTGACTTTGGTTATCTTTCTTTATCAATATTTTGGTGTTATTCTTGAGGCAGAGTTGGCTATCAAGATTTCTTAGCTATGATTATTTTATGATTTGAGTATTTGTGTATGGATCATACATTATCTCTCCTGTATGGTGGGAGTGGGAGCCTGATTAGGTGACCATGCGATCAGGAGGTAGTGTCTTCTTCCTATTTAGCCCCCCCTTACATTGCTAGTTGTTGGATGCTCATTAGTGAAGTTATATCCTTTATCATTCTTATTCTTATCTTGGAGACTTCTATTCATTTGATGTATCTATGTATCATGTGTTTTGAGATCCTACGAGATATTGTATTGTATATTGATGGACTTATATCTATTTTCACATACCATTTGACATGTGCAGTGGTTGTTATTCATTAGATGTGCTTTCATATTATTAATTTTACTTATGCATTTGCTTATGTGATAATATATCTGTTATTTTTTTATGACTAGGAGACTTTGTACTTGAGACTTAAATTAATTAATACAAACTTTCTAATGTGACTTAACATGAAGGAACCCTTGAGGAATGGAAATTGTACTTTCAATTGCTTATGTGTATGTATATATTGCTTCCACATTATTGCTATCTTCTATTGTTTAAACTTAACAAAAATAATTCACTAAAAATTGTAATATGTTAGGTTCATTAGTACATTTGGACCCAAATTGCAATGGCCACTCATCACTCGAGTGATAGTACCATGAATTGGCTCCCATCAGATTTGTGTCAGACTTTTGCTATCGCAAATTACGATGATAAGGGCATTTGTCGCAACTGCGATGGATAAAGGTGTCATACCTTGAAACATGCAAGGGAAAGAGTTCATTTTCTTGTTCTCCCAGTTGTGATAGTAGATAGTCACAATTGCAATGGTATAAGCTTCTAGTATGTTGTTGGACTAATGACTAGTTGTCAGAGTTGCTCGTCACAATTGCGATAACTGTGTGACAGGCATGCTATGGAAGTGATGGTTATTTGTCAGTATAGTCCATCACAATTGCGATAGGGATCTAATGACAATGTGTTTAGTGTGACTTCTATCTGCCGGAACAAGCTATCACCATGTTGATGGCTTATTGAATTATTAAAGTTGCATGAGTTAAGATTCTTTTTTAAATGTGGCTAGGTAAGGTTAGGGAAATTCAAGCTAATAGGCCTGCACTGTTTTAGTTCTATTATTTTCTTAAACCATCACATCAGACCTTAGCAATGGCTGGTTATGGGTAATCTCTCCTTTCTCTCCATGAGACAAATTTTGATGATTTCTTTGTAATGTAATCTTCCTGACATAACCCAACATAATCAACATCTATATCTAAAATGTTGATGCAAAAATATGGCACAATTGAATCCAAAATATTCATATCTCTAATACAAAATTAATTTTATTATCATTAGTTAGTTGTCATGCAACCATAGGTTAATATTGAGTGTCACTTGGTTTCTAGAATAGTTTAATATTCTCTATTAATCAAGGCCAACCATGTGAAGGTGGAAGCTCATTTGGCCCCACCCACCCCCTCCCCGTAACATCTAAATTTCTCATTAACATATAAAATCTTTAAGAAATGATCAATCTTTAAAGTACAAAAAAAGGTTCCAGACCAACAAAAGTGACATCATTTTCCCATCTTCTGGTGCATGTCATTTTTTCTATTGCATCCAAAATAAGACTCTGCCACTCTGAATTAAGAATGCATGTGCAACTGTATTCTATATGCATGGACAATAGGAGCTGAAAAAACTCAGCACATTTACATTTATTTAATAGGTCTATGCAAACCTCTAAAAAAATGCAAACTTGTTGGGGTTTTTTCAGCTCCATCTGATGTCGTATGCATATGAATTGAGTTTGCATATTGAACTATGTCATTCCTCTGCATTACCTAAAACCAATAGCTTCACATAGCTAGTTACCGTACAATCATAGGTTAATGTTGAGATTCACTTGGTTCTAAGAATAGTTTAATATTCTCTACTAATCATGGCCAACCACATAAAGGTGGAAGCTCATTCCCCCCCCCCCACATCTAAATTCTCCATTAACCTCTAAAATCTTTAAGAAATGATCAATCTTAAAGTACAAAAAAGGATCCAAACTTGCAAAAGTGACCTCACTTTCCCATCTTTTGGTGCATGTCATTTTTTTGTCGCATCGAAAATAAGAATCTGTCACTTTGAATCGAGAATGCATGCACAACTATGATCTATATGCATGGACAATAGGTACAGCTAAAAAAATACAACACGATTACATTTATTTAATAGGTCTATTAAGTTTTTAAAATTATAGACCATCATTAACATTAGAACTCTAGATGCTATGGCCAAGAGAATGTTCGTGATGGTCTATAACTTAAAATACCTAATTAAAGACCTTTAAGAAAAAATGCAAACTTGTTGCATTTTTCAGCTACACCTGATGTCGTATGCATATGAATTGAGATTGCATATTGAACTATGGCCTCCTTCTACATTGCTTGAAACTAAGAAATTCACACAATTAGTTGTCATTCAATCATATATGGTTAATGTTGAGCTTTACTTGGTTTTGATAATAGTTTAATAGTCTCTACTAAGCAGGGCCAACTATGTGAAGGTGGAAGCTCATTTGGCAAGTTAACATCTAAAATTTGTAAGAAAAGATCAATCTTTAAATTACCTAAAATGTCCTCATCAGTGCCTCCTACTACTCTAAGGGAAAATCCATCTTCATTTTTCACAAGCAATTCATCACAATTCTTTACTGATTCTCATACATCTAACATGGGTACATCTAGGAATGTCTTCATTGCCTCTTACATAAAATGAATCCAATATTACAAAATGCCCCCTAAGAAATAATAGTTCAAGTGAAATGAACACATGAAAAATAAGAGAGAAAAAGAGGAATATACTTACCAATAGGCATTGCCATCAAATTTGTGGCCATGCTACATATTGAGTGAGTTTTATTTATTTTTTGTTGTGCCAAGATCTCTTTGTTTATAGACATCTATACATACATAGACACACACATATATTTGTTTATATACATACATACATATATAGAGATCACAAGGGAATGACAATGAGAAGCAGAGATCACAAGGGAACAACAATAAAATACAATGATCACAAGGGTACATACATACATACATATACATATATACATACATACATATATATGTATGTATGTATGTATGTATGTATGTATGTATGTATATGTATATATATATATATATATATATATATATATGTATGTATATATATATGTATGTATGTATATATATATATATATGTATGTATATATATATATGTATGTATGTATATATATATATACATATACACACACACACACATACATACATACATACATATATATAAATATGTATGTATGCATATATATAGATAGATCTTTTTTAAGGTGCTAAGTGACTTACCTCAAGATCCTCCACAAAATTAATGCAGACTAGGAAAAATGGGCAGAGTTTGCAAGAAATTTTACAAAAATATATCATAGAAGATATTTTTAAAAAGAAACAAGCTATAACCCAATTAAATGGTTCTAGTTGTTGATTAACTAGGTTGATTACAAATTCTTGTAGAACTATCATCAAATTAGGTACAATAAAATGAATGAGATGTAGAGATCACAAGCGTAGGACAACAAGATGTAGAGATCATAAGGCCATGACAATGAATTGCAGCAATCACAAGGGCACAATGAAATCCTGGATCTCTACTAATATATACATAAATACATACATACATACATACATACATACATACATACATACATATAAAGGTGCTTATTACATCTTAGAACAACAGAAAAATTGATCTAGTTGCATACATATTCCATAATCTAAATAATAAAACAATAAAAGTCACTCAACCCGTGCTAAGTGAGTTACCTCAAAATCCTCAAAATCTTGCACACAAATAATGCAGAGTTAATGGGCAATATATATATATATATATAAAATACCCATTAACAATGACATTAACTCTACCCATTTTTCTTGGTCAATATATACATACATACATAAATACATACATACATATACATACATATACTTACATACATATATACATACATTCATACATCTTAATCCTTTGCATGGTTTAGAGGTAATGTCTGTTGGAAATATAAGAGGAGTAATTGAGAGGGGGGGTGAATCAATTACCAATAAAATAAATCCCAGATCCCTTAGATGTCAACTATAAAATTCAGACTGATAAAATAGATTATTGCTAATACTTGGTAAACACACAGAGATTGCTATAACTTGGTAAATGCATAATGTGAATTACTTTAGTCAAGATCTTATTTGCAAGCATGAAAGAAATAACATGAACACATGAGACACTAGGATTTAACGTGAAAACCCAATTTGAAAAAAACCACCAATGTAACTAGTTACTGCTTTTCACTCTTTTGAAGTGAGTCTTATTAGGAGCCAACCCTGTTAAAGGTTACAAAACTCACTATTAGGTGTGACCCTATTAAAGGATTTAATCACCCTATTAGGAGCAGCCTTGCAAAAGGTCTTGAAAAAATTCAATGGAATTGCCACCTTGTTAGAAGATTTACAAACGGTTGTTAAACCAACTCTATTAAGAGATTTTAGATCACTGCTACAATGGTTAGAAAGTAACAATGAAATGAACTGATTGTGATGCAACTGAATTTCTAATTACAGATCTCTACTGTAATGCCCCGCTAAAGGATCCAAAGAATTAACCTAAAGTTTCACTAAGTTTGGTGGCATTTTTTTTTTTTTTTAAGCATGAAAGTAAAACCATTCATAACTTAGTAGCGAAGGCAATAACAACATTCCACTTAAACATAAACATACATAATAGGTTTCATTCTTTATGGATCCTTTAACATTGAATCACATCTAAATTAACTAATACTAATGATTCCATCTAACACTACATCCACATGAAATAATAATGAAAAGTCCAACATTCTTAAATTACATTTTCGATTGCTCAATCATCCATTGTACATGTCACAGGGTATGAAAGGCTTAAAAGAATATACATCCATGTAAATAAACTACATCATCATACTAGCTCTAATCTATGATGCAATAACATAAACGAAACCATATACCATACAGGAACATCATCATAAAAGATAACTGTATATCAAACATAATTAACTAAGTGCACGGTTCCTCCCAATCGTAAATAGCATCATTAGACCATCATGGATCCTAGCCATCCCTCCATGCGTAACATTCCAAATCACCGAAGAGATCATCGGTATTAACATAGTAGGAATGTCACTCCTAAATCATACTACATCATATGCAGAAAGTAATCTAACATGCGAAGTAAAGCATAAGATAACATCATCTAACATATGAAAATCATCAATGTAAGGATACATGTCCACCATCATAATCCATGAAGAAAGATGCCAACAAGGAATGCATCAGCCACGGTGTCTCAGATGGATCTCAAATGGTAAGAGTGAAAAAGCACTACCACCCGATCGCGTGGTACCTAAATGGTCCACTCCCACTGTGCTGAGGAGATAATCTCAAGTCCCAAATAGGTTATCAAATCACATGGAACAAATACTCTCTAAGTCTAGGAATCCTAAAAGTATACTAACTCAAAGGTTCCAATCACAAAATCGACATCTAATCCCAAAGGCACACGATGACATGTAGGAAACCTACTCTATAAGCAGGCAAGTGTCATCGCATATATCATGTAGAAGTTACCTTGGCAACTAGCTTAGGACTCCATGGTTCCCTATTGATCTTTATGTGGCCACTAGTATCCTCTCATAATGAGAAGGCATACTATGGAATGCAAGGTCGCAACCAAGCGTTCTCTCTACTCCCATCCTAGTTTCTACTAGCACTCGAGGCATGGGCGAGAACAAAACAATTATCTTTTTAGGTTCATTTAATCCCCATTTAGTGTAAATGTTATCACTTATTAACAAAACTTACAATGAGTTACCCTGGCAGCCACTTAGGGCCCCGACCCCCATTGCAAGCCACTTCCCGACACTACAAGTAGATAACCTACCCTAAGCTCATAGAATTATAAATCACAAAATCACCACAGTCCTATACAAGCGACTGGAAAGAAATACAAAAAAATAATCCATAAAAAGAGCATCAAATCTCCATGAGCACATGAAAAGCATCCATAGATAATCATGACCACAACACTTCTCTATTAGCAACTGAAGGTATCACTGATAATCAAAAGTATCAATTGGTTTCTAATAACCAAAATATATCTCAAAATCATACTGATTGAACACTCCAAAATGGTTGAGTCAAACATGTCACAACATGACATCATCAAGAAATAAATCAACATTTCAATCCCATCATGGCGACTAGAAATTAATCCAAGGATAACTGATCGATGACTCAAAAATGGTTAAGTCAAGTGTCTCAGATACATATAACTCAGCTTCACTCAAGAAGACTGATGAGCAATAACAATTAGTAATTACAAACATCTCATAGAGTATACCATCACATTTCCATGGTTGGGTTTATAAAGATCAGAATCAAAAGACATCATCATGACATCACAATCATAACCTCCGAGCTTCTGGTAGACGTCCTATAACTAGTTAACACAGAGTCAACCCAAAACCCAAAATAGAAGCATAGAGAAAACACAATGCAAACACATGTTTTGGTTTGCTAAAATTACATAACTAAATTAAGTGTAGAGGTTTTCTGTTTTCTGTTTGCAAGTATACTTCAAGTGTATAGGATTAATCATTTGACCTACAAGTCAACCCATTTATTCCCTCGATAACATTATCCTTCCATTATTTAAAATTACATTCTAAGAATAACTTAAGGGTAAATATTTACTCATTAAACTAATCTTCTTTGACCCTTAATTAAATTATTCTCTTCATTTGCTAAGATCCATGTTACTAACTGAATAACTCTTCCTTAATGTTACTTCAACTTTTCAACATAAACAAAGGATCATTATTCATTTAAATATAAGAAAGCCATTTATCAATCTTTGAATAAGAAGATTATAACTTTATTAAAATGATCAATTAAATCAATCAATTAACATAGGTACACAATCCATGACTTTTATCATTCTAATAATACTTAATTAAAACTTAATTTAAATATTACTAAAACTTAAGTCTCTTGATTAAATCATCACTAACAACCATTAAAATATCTAAAGTCTTTATTCAAGTCATTAGAATAAGACTTATCAACTTCAATGTATATACTTCACAACTTCGCTAGAGGAATCAATATTAGCATATCAATTAAACTTTATTACATAACTTAATTATTAATTAAATCTAATTAACTCTAATTAATTAATTTAATTAATAATTACATAACCATACCAACAACCCAAAGAATATCAGTTGATTAATAACTAACTATAATTTAAAAGTCAACTATAATCCAATTCTCTAATATTAATAGTTCAATTATATTGGAAATCTTATCTATAAATCTATAATGACCACATTCGTCATTTTTTTTTATGAATACTAATATTTCCTTAACAAATTCGTATTATCGATAATCATTTCTATTAAGACTCTATCGCACAACTTAATTATTAATATCATAGTTATAATAACAACTCAATGTATATCAATTGATTAAAAATCAACTATACTCCAAATCCAAAATTAATATCTTTTACAAAACTTCAATCTTTAAATAATCTCCACTAGATTAACTCTAATCGGATTAATTGATAACTATTTAAACCATTTATACTATTATTTATTAGTAGTTTGTTAGACCCAACAAACATTAATAAATAATAAGCTCATCAAAACTATAGATAATTGATCTTAAAGAAACCTTACAAAATTTCATTGGTTAATATTTAACTAACTCTTAGCACAATTAAGGTGTACCAATAATCTATTTAATAATAATACAAAACGTATTATTAATAATATAATAACTCAAATCGTAGCAATGTTATAACAATGACTCCTTATCAATTAAATCTTAATCCAATATCATTAAAGTCTCTTAATTTAAATCAACATAATATAAATGACCATCTCTTAATTATTTAATACATATATTAAATAATATTTAATATACATTAAATAATTAATATTAAAAGTCAACCATTAGACTCAATTTTCTAATTGTTTTAATAATATTTTGTTTATATAAACATTATTTGCAAACGTCCCCCATTAAATTTAAATAATAAATTTTGACATGAGAATTTACCAATTAATTTCATAAACATCTTTTCTTCATAATCCAAATCAATTAATTAAATCTATATAGTTAGACTGTAATATTATAAAATAATTCATTATTATAAAGGATGATCCTTTAATTCAAATCATTTATCAAATTATGATAATTATTAATTACTAATAACACACACACACACACGTACATAAATATATATAAAATGATTAATATTAATGATAAATATTTTAAAATGTTTTAAAAAATTCGAAATGGAGAAATCCGATTTCATTCTCATCAAATTGCATACATATAACACACACACACACACACACACACACACACACATGAAGCACCGCCGTCGGCACGTGGTACCCTGCGGTCGCAGGGCCTGTGGTGACAACAGGTACTTTGTACCCACTATCGTCACAGTGCCTACGCCAGCAGGTACCCACGAGGACAGCGAGTACGGGGGTGCGGGTTCTGTCCCCCCCCCAAAACTATGCAATATGATATATTTTTATTATTATAATATTTTACAAAAAATGTTTGTTATCCACTGCGATTTGAATTTTCAAATGTATACTTTCCGCAGCGACTTTAACATGCGGTTCATTATATATATATATATATATATATACATACACGTATGTGTATATATATGTATGTGTGTGTGTGTGTATATATATGTATGTGTGTGTGTGTATATACACACACACACATACATATATATACACATACGTATATATATATATATACATATATATATATACATATATATATATATATATACATACATATATATATATATATACACATATATATACATATATACATATATATACATATATATATATATGTATATGTATGTATATATACATATATATACATATATACATATATATACATACATACATATATATACATACATACATATATATATATATATATATATATATATATATATATATATATATATATATATATATGCAGATCTGAATAAACATGTCTTTACCTACACAAGTTAAAAATAAAGACTTTCAATTTAAAAGATTTCTATAAAATATTTGTTCTCCAAATTTACCCAATAATTTTTCTAATGGATTTGGCTATAAATTAAAAAATCCTTTTTAAATCTATTTCTCAATTCGATTATAATTCGTACCCAAACCCGATTTAGAACTAATTTTTTTCTTAAATTAAAGCTAGGGTTTTCTATTGTTTTCTTCGCATTCAAATAAAAATTAACATTTATATCTAGATTCTAATTTCAAGATTGAAGATTCAATTACAGAGAATATTCAGACACATATAACAAACACGATGAAGACAGAAAGAGAAAGAGTGCAAATAGATTATGCAAAAATCACAAGTGCACCTGAACACTAATGCTAATTTGCCATGCCTCAGAAGTCCATAGAAAAATCCCTTCCTTCTCCAACATTCGCAATTCCTCCAAGATTCAAGCCAACCGAAACCTCCAAGTGACTAGAAGTGCTTGTAGAAGCATATGAGCATGTAGAAGCATATGAGCTCCTCAAATGCATGTAAGCTTTGAAGCTTGTCCAAACACACTAGGAAAGCCTCTATTTAAAGGCCTCTAGGATGCATCTAGAATGTCTCTAGAAACAACCAGAAGGTGTTGACAACTAAGCATGAGCCTTCTCCAACCTTCTAGATGAGTCATAAGGTTGTAGACACCATGTGCTTAATTTGTGTGCCAACTCCTGTGTTGTTGACAACACGTGCATACTTAGAGTGCAAACTCCTGTGTTGTCTACATGAAAACTCCCGAGAATTCGCAAACTCCCATGTGAGAAAATATTAAAATAATGCACATTAATTAATTTAATATTCACTTTACTCTTTTCAATTTAATTTATTATTTTTAAATCTCATGCACGAACTTTAATAATTCCACTTATTTTGTCTTAATATATTTATATTTTAATCACATGTACACATCATGCAACCTAGAATCTTTTAATAATTTTAATATCTTTTTCACTTTTAAATTCATTTTCAAAACTTAATGGCTAAAATATTTATTAACTTAAATAAATATTATCACATTCCAACTTTAGAATTATAACTTTTATCTTCAAATTTAATTATTTTATTTAATTAATTTCCTAATTGATTAAAAAAAATATATTAAAATATCATATTAATTTTTCATTAAATTAAACCATTAATTAAATCTTTTAATTAGGCTTAATTAATAGAAAATACACCAAGAACTCATAAAGTAAAATACGAAAAACCCACTATAGCAAAACACATACAAAATTAAACCAAAAGGGTTAATATCACGAATTACGTCATTTGACGCATTTGAAGGGTACTCAACTCAGATACTTGTCCTAATTTTCAATTAGGACAAATGACTTAAAGGGTTGGGATTTGCACTTGAGAATTTATCTCCCCTCTCTTATCATTGAGATAATGTGAGAGGGTACGCTCATCCTGGCAATTTAGGGAAGTCGATACTCGATACCTACAACCTGCATAAAACCCACGCATGTACAAGCACAATATATACTAAGGTAAATAGGCAATGGCAAGAAGTGGTGCATCATGTAGATCCCGACTAGCAGGTGACTACGACTCCCTTCCTTAACCACATCAAAAATGCTATACAGAAAGAAAACAAACATGCACACCATACACATGCAAGTATGGGGTAAGTATCCATAAGAAAACACATGTGATAATAAACCATCTAACTAATCAATAACTAAAATTATGTAATAATCATCATGCATACATGAAATGTAGAGTCTAAGTAATCTCATCACATATCAACTGAATCCATAGCACAATATCTGATAGTCTCAAAACAATGCTGCTAACCATCAACATAAAACTAGCCCTAAAAGAGTTCGACAATGATAACCAAAAATGTGACCTAGGGGAAGGCACTACATCTACTCTGGTTCATACTTGATCCTTCCTAATTGAACGATACTTTTTTGCTCCACAAGGATATCTGCTTATCCTTCAAGTTTGTTTCCTTTCTTATCTCTTTCAACTCATTCAACTTGCACACATCACATGCATTTGAAATCACAACTTGACCTTTTACTTATACCTTTCAAATTTTTAAGTTGGCTAAAATACAAATTAGAATAATAAATATTCATCACCTTAGTTGGCTAGAATTAGTAGGCAAAATAATTAAGCTTTACATGCCAAAATAAGAAAATCCTTTGGTAGCCAACCCAACTCAGTAGAAACTAATTCTGAAGTGATTTCCTATGTTAACCAATAGAGGCTAGGTTAACACTACAAACTTAAAAATTCCTTTGGTAACTAAGTGAACTTGGTTAACAATGAATTTGTTCAATTTTTCCTTTGTTAACCAAGTGAGATTGGTTAACACTCTTTTTTGCTTAACTTCCTTCGATGCTTGAGTGAGCTCTGTAGATACTGCCTTTTACACAGAGTTAAAACTATCCCCATTTACCAAGTGAGCTCAGTATGCACTGATTGTCAACTAATATGCCATTTGTGTAACATCAAGAACAACACACAATTAATCAATTGCATCCAACAATGTCATTGTGTTAGAGGCTTCTACAAGGGATTGAGCCTTGTGATTATGACATTTACACAAAACAAATGGGGAGTGATTGATGTCATTTTTTTTTCTATTTTTTAAATTTTACATAGTCCTCCATATGGCCTATTGTAATATATGTATTACATGTGCATTTTCTTTTCCATTGCCGTAGAAACAATAGATACTTGGGATCATCATAGGGAGAGCGTGGAAATACATGCATGATTACATCCTTGGCTTCCATTATTGAGGTAGCATATGGAGCCTTTATATAAAACCATTCGTTATAAATTGGGGAATGCACTTCATGCCTAGAATTCAAGTGATGCATCTACCCATGCAATTTTATCAGCTTGGAAAATAATATTTGATCCTGCTAGATGAGACTAACTAATTGTTCATTTTATTGTACCTAAACTAGTGACAGTTCTACATGAATTTGTAATCAACCTAGCTAATCAACAAGTAGACCCATTTAAATAGTTTATGTCTTGTAGATATATGTATATACATACATACATACATACATATACATAAATAATAGTAATATATGTATTGCATCTGCATTTTCTTTGTCATTTCTTATAAGAGTGTTTCAAGGTTGGGAACCACTTCAACATCCTTTGCATGGTTTTGCATGGTTTAGAGGTAATCAATGGGGCTTCTGCAAGGGTTTGAGCCTCATGATTATGACATTTACATAGAAGAAAAAATTGCTTCTTCAACTCCTCACACTCAACTCTTCACTAAAGTTATTCTTCTAGTAGTGAGAATAGCTGCTAGAAATTCGTGGGAGCCAAGGGACCTTGAACTTATGCTACATTTTCTGGAGACATGGGAGGAGTTTTCATAAAATTTTGGATCATATAGTGATGCCTAAATTAAAAACAACAATAGATATTTTGGATCCTCGTAGGGAGAATGTACCAATACATGCATGGTTACATCCTTGGCTTCCATTGTTGAGCTAGTGTATAGAGCATTTATATCAAACCATTCATTATAAATTAGGGAATACATTTCATGTTTGATATTTAAGTGATGCATCTACATATGCAATTTTATCACCTTGGAAAACTATATTTGATCCTGCTAGCTGAGAACAACTAATTGTTCATTTTATTGTACCTAATCTAATGATAGTTCTATAGGAATTTGTGTAATTGGCTAAGTGTATAAGTTCAGTGAAGAGTTGAGTGTAAGGAGTTAGTACCCTGAAACTATGCTATAGATTCCTGGGAGCCAAGGGATCCTAAATCTATGCTACATTTTTTTGAGACATGGGAGAAGTTACTACCAAATTCAGTACTTCATAACATTCTGGATCATATACTGATGCCCAAATTAACCACATTAGTAGATACTTAGGATCCTTGCAAGGAGAGCATACTAATACATGTATGATTACATCCTTGGCTTCCTTTTTTGGGATGCACACATGATGGTCTTCAAGTTTATGGCTTTGGAACTCTCAATATCTATCTAGACTCTGTAAACCAATAAGTGCTTTCATAATCTGGATATAGATGGGTGATTGCATCATTGGAGTAGCTAGTTGAGATACATTTTAATTGAACTAGAGGAAATCATTGATAAAACAAACATATAATGAAGATGAAACTTGAAAACTTGAATGCTAAAATGAAAGCTATCGAGTATCAAACACCTATGCTAGATTTACAACACAATGTGGAATTCATTTTAGATATAAAGAAAAAAATAAAATTGGACAATATAAATCATTCCTCATTTATTTTGATTGTGGAGAGTTGTGGATGAAAGAGGGTGGAGAGATATGAACAAGGGCAAAGAGCTCTAAATGTTGGTGGAGAGCTTTGAGATCAAAACATTGGTGGAGATTTCATTGTTGTGCCCTTGTGATTACTACATTTTGTTTCCATTCCATTATGATCTATACATTTCATTGTCGTGCCTTTGGTGGAGATCAATGGAGATCTACGATTTTGTTTTCGTGCCCTTGTGATCACTGCATTTCATTGACATTCCCTTGTGATCTCTACATTTCGTTTTTGTGCCCTTGTAATCTTTGTGCCCTTGCTCTACAATATTTTTGCCATGTCATGTCGTTGTGATCTCTATGCCCTTTGCACTACAACATTTGGGGTCAAATTGGAATGACAGTGTAATTTGTGGTGATTTTTAGTTTTTTTTTTTTTTTTTGCAATTTGTAGTGTAATTTAGGCCCAAATATAATAGCTCTTGCTCTATGAATTTCTTCAAGGGCCAAAGAGGTACCTATGTAAATGTTCTTTTCTTTTCCTTCTAAACATGCATCTCTTTATATTTTTCCCAACAGGTGATTTAAGAAGCTTCTCTTTATGTATATGTATGTGTATACATACACACACACACACACATATATGTGTGTCTATGTATGGATGCATATATAGACATATATATACATATACATAATGTATCTATATATATATGTATATACATATATACATACATATGTATATGTATATACATATACATATACATATATATATATATACATATATATATATATACATATACATATGTATATATATATGTATATACGTATATGTATATATATACATATACATATATATATATATACATATACGTATATACATATATATATATATATATATACATATGTATATGTATATATATATATGCATATGTATATGTATATACATATACATATACATATATATATATATATACATATACATATGTATATATATATATATGTATATACATACATACATATACAGATATCACAAGGGCACGACAACAAGATGCAGAGATACATATATACATGCATACATATTTTCATACATACATACATACATACATACATGCATCTGGATATGCAATTTTATCACCTTGGAAAACTATATTTGATCTTTATTCAATCACCAAGAGATAATTAAGCCGAGAGGCTTTCTATAGTGGAAGCATTCATCAATGTAAATTTTGTAGCATTTAAAAAAAATTGATGGTCATTTTAGTGTCATGTATATTAAAATGGCAAATAAATCATAAAAATATTACTAGACATTAACATAATTCAACTTAATTAATTTTGTAACTAAAACAAGAACTAACCATTTTTATCATTGTCGTCAGCTATTGTTGTGTTCCTAATTACAAAAAAATGATCCAAACAATCATATTTAATATTTGAAATATTTCATAATAAAGTTGTTATCAGAAAGAAAGAATCATAGTTGAAATATATTTAATAATAATACACACAATACAAGTCTTATTTTATAATATTTCTGGAGGAAAAATAGACTAAGGAAGCTTTATTGGATTAACCATTACTGAGTCTGACATTTGCATGGATGGTTACAAGTTAGGTAGTTGGGTGTGAAAGGAATTGAAGCAACTCCACAATGGTAATTGAAGGGACAAATGCATGAAGATTCAACAACCTACTTGACTTTTTTTATTGTATGTTTCAAGCAAGATTTTGAACCGCAAATGCAGGCATGGTAATAAAATCACATACCATAAATATTGATTAGGCTTGCTATGTAATTTCATTCTTAATTTAAATCATCCATGCATATGAAAATCCCTCTAAAAAAGGTAATGATTTCCTTTGCAATATTTAACTTAAGTTGAAGATTTGCTACAATTTTGTGCCAAATATGAGTATTTTAGAGTTTCATTGAAATAAACTATTTGCAAAAAGCATGTTAGTTTTTAATCAAGCTACTTTGAGAGACAAAAACTTCATTTGCATAATGATAGTGAAGGATTTTTAAAGCATATTGCCATTAATTTTGGTTTTGTAGTTTAATCCAAGTATCTAGCTCTGTCTCTTTGTCCCTTTTGATTTACTTTCTATTGAAATATGAATGTACTCTTTTTTCCCAATTACAATTTCCTAACATTGTGTGAAAATCAGCATTATTTTACATTTTATTTTCTAGATTTGTAAATCAACATATTTAATCAATGCAAAAGTCATATCCTAAGATTACTTTATTCATTTATATATATGCGATATTTAAAAAATGTGAGTACGAACAAATTTTTGCATACTTAGTTTGGTATGAATAGTTTCGATTGAATGCAAGGATAATTGCTTGTGTGAATTCAAGACATGAATGATGAATTTAATTTAGCACAAGTACTATGCAAGTGTGTAGGTATACACGTAAAGTAGTTCATAGAGTGAGCTTATATACATACATACATGCACACATGCATACAATCATCATAATCAATTATCCTTGAATCTAACCAAAGCTATTATATATGGACAAGAGATACATCTTTAGAAGGAAAAAAAAAGAAAAGACATTTACATAGGTACCTCTTCTCCCCTTGAAGAAAATCACATAGAAAGGGAACATAGATCACAAGGGCATGACACGACAATGAAATGCAATGATCACAAGGGAAAAAAAACAAAATTTTGATCTCCACTGATCTCGATTAATATTTAGAGCTTTCCACCCTCTTTCACATGTAACTCGCCACAATCAATCAAAACAAATAGGGAATTACTAATATTGTGTTTTCTTTTCTTTTTTGTTTATAATCCATAATCCACAATTGACAAGATCCCTCTCTCTCTCTCTCTCTCTATATATATATATATATACATACATACATATATAGAAACATATATATAGATAGAAATATGTATATATGTGTATATACATACATACATACATACATACATACATACATACATACATATATACATACATACATACATACATATACATACATACATACATACATATACATACATACATACATAGATACATATATACATACATACATGAAAAGAACAATGCTGAAATAAAAGCTATCGATGATCAAACACCTATGCCAAATTTACAACACAATGTGAAGTTGATATTAGATAAGGTAGAGGTAGGAAATTCACAAATTTGATAATCAAAATTTAAGGCACAAAAGTGAAGGAGAAGAAGCAACTTTAGAAAGAGAAGGAGAAGGGGCATCTTTAGAAAGAGACTACATGACAAAAACAATAGCTAGAAACAACTCCTTACACTCAACTTTTCGCTGAAGTTTTTCTTTAATTTCTTGCATATGCAATTTTATCACCTTGAAAAATTGTATTTGATCCTTCTAGCTGGGAACAATTGATTGTTCATTTTATTATACCTAATCTAATGACATTTCTATAGGAATTTGTAATCAATCCAGCTAATCAGCAACTAGACCCATTTAACTAGGTCATGGCTAGTTTCTTTCTAAAAATATCTTTTATGATATGTTTTTGTAAAAAAATTTGTGAACTCTACCCATTTTTCTTGGTCTACATTATTTTTGTGGAGGATCTTGAGGTAAGTCACTTAGCACGGGCTGAGTCAATTTTATTGTTTTATTATTTGGATTTTGGAATATGTATACAATTGGATCAATTTTTTTGTTGTGCTAATATGTAATAAGCACCTTAAAAAACATCTCTAAATATACATGTTTTGTAATGTCCCATTTTTTTGGAGGAGTTAATTATAAAGTTATCAATTAAAAAAATATATGTTACAAGGTAATTTTATAAATTAAATTAAAAAAAATCTTCTAGAGGTTGTTGGAAGAAGTGGAGAAAAATTAAAAAGGATGCCGACCTATCAAGGAAAAAAGAATAAATAGGCATTGAAGGCTCATTGCTTATCATCAAGTTTTATTATTGAATTTTTTTTGATGTGCGTTGTGGAGCCTAGGGTTTCTGCAAGTAGTCACAATTGGCCATTGAGAATGAAAACTCTCAATTGGTACGCAATTTTGAGGGTGTGAAAGATCACCTGAATTATTGCAACTGTGGGAAGGATATTTCAGTCCTTTCACTTGTGCTTAATTGCTGGTTTGGAGTTTCCAGTGGAGTTGCACTTTCACCATATCATCTTTAGCATTTAGGTTCCACCATTTGATCAATCCAGGTTCTTCATTTCAATATGTAGTTGCAACAAGTTCTCATTGTATACAACTAGTTAGGGTTTCTCTGTAATGTGCTATGTCATAATGTTTTGGTGCTGAAATTTTCCATATCATTTGTAAAAACATTTGGTTTTCATTGAATGAATACATTGGTACTATTATTTCTTTTATTTCAGCAAGATATTTTAGCAGTGTATTAAATCTAGGGTTTTATTTAGTGGCCCATTGGTATGGGTCATTACAGTGGTATCAGAGCAGTTTCCTGCCAACCTAATAGGGTTTCCCAGCCACCATTTAATTTAGTTTACAAAAGAACCAACATAACTGAGAATATGGCTGAGAGACATTCTCAAAGCCCATCCAGAAGTATGCAAGATGATGAGACTTTACAGCAACAGGAGAGGCTTCTACAGTCAATAGAGGCAAGTACACAGGAAATGATGGTTATGATGCAACATTTGATTGGGGAAAATAGGAGGAATAATCATAATAATGACTAGGATGACAGGAGCATAGCAGGATCACAACATAGGACATGGTCAAGAATAGCTGACAGACCCACACGTCCTACATTTAGAGAAGAAACTCCAACACACACACTTGATGCTATGGTAATAGATATTGTAGATGAACTCTGACAAGTGAGGAATGAGTGGGATTCATTACCAAAATATGTACAGGATGGATGGACATTTGACAGGTACCTGAACTGTAGAGCTACTAGGTAGAAGCAAGTAGATAAACACGGTGAGTTGCAACAGGTCACCAACAAGTTGGTATTACCCACATTTGATGGCAGTGGAAAAATGACTGTTCGTGCTTGGATTCATAAGGTGGATACTTTCCTATCTTTAAAGATGATGAAAAAATTTGAAGCACTCAAGTATGCCACTTTACACTTAGATAGGGCAACACATGTTTGGTGGACAAATGACATGATCACATTGCAACACAATTAGGTAACCACTTATCAAGAGTTTGTGGATAGATTGGTAGAAAGGTTTGATGAAAAAATCCCGAAGTTTATTTTTGATAATTAGCCCAGTTGAGACAGTCAAGAGGCTTAGAATAATTTATCAATGACTTCCAGAAGCTTGCAGTGATGGTGCCTGACATTTTAGAAAGGAGGCTAGTCATTTTATTCACAGAGGGATTAACTGAACCACTTAAGGGGTGGGTAAAGGCCTTTGATCCTCCTACATTATAGGAAGCCATGAAGAAAGCCCACAGTATGGAACTTGTAGCTCCAGCAAACCGGTTTAGTTCAAAGAGTTCTTCATCATTTAGAGATAACAAAGGGGAATTCAGCAAAGATAAAGAGAAGGTTAGTGACTCAAAAGACAAGTTAGCTGCACCTTGGGATAAGGAAACACATAATGACCTGCGTAGGAAGAAGCTATGCTTCTTTTGCAAAGGTCCCTATGAGTTTGGTCATGATTTTCCTATGAAGCTTAAGGGGAAGGCTAACCGGGTGATGTGGGCTTATTACGAAGGTTTAGACTCATACATCTTTGAGCACCATGATGATGATCTTGATGAGGCAGAGGGTGAACAAGAAGTAGATAGTGCTGAGGAAAAAGAAGCTCCAGAGATACATTTACAAGAGGCACATTTGTCTAGTATTCAAAGAGAGGGATCTTTCAGATTTTAGGGAGTCTTGGTAGGACAAAATATTATTACTCTATTGGATATGGTGTCACGCATAATTTCATTGATGCATGATTTATGGAGAGGCATGGAATCATTACTAAGGAGTTCAAGGGATTTAGAGTTAAGGTAGTTGATGGATATACTCTTTGTTGTGACAGGATGGTGCGAGATCTACCTTTGCGCCTGAACAACTATGAGTTTAAGGCAGACTATCACGTGGTAAACATGGGTGACATGGACATAGTCCTTGGGATGCAATGGCTACATTCTTTGAAGGAGGTTACCCTAAGATTGGAGGATATGGAGATACGGTTCATGGTGGATGGCAGGACTCGTGTTGAAGGCTATCCGTAATGGTGATGTCAGGACTATCTCATTTAGGCGATTGGAGAGATTAGCCAAACATAATAATATAGAGTGGGTGGCAATATGTGCTTTGATGCCTACCCAGGAGGGGCAACATAAGACTGAATATCATCCAAATATTCAAAAATTGAGAATCAAGTATGGGAAGGTATTCAGTGAGATTCCACCAGGTAGGCCACCAGACAGAGGTATTGAGCACATTATCGAGTTGGAGGAAGGTCCTAAGCCTATCATGATCACACCATACCGGCACCCAAAATGACTCAAAGATGAGATCGAGAGGACCATCAATGAGTTTCTAGCAATGGGACACATCAGATCAAGTAAGTCACCCTTTGCATCTTCTTTTGTTTTGGTAAAAAAGAAGGATGGTACTCTACGAATGTGTATTGATTATAGGGTGTTGAATAAGAGAACTATAAAGAAAAAGTATCCCATCCCACGCATCGATGAGTTGATAGAAAAATTGCATGGGGCTTGTTATTTCACAAAAATTGATTTGAGATCAAGCTATCACCAAATTAGAGTTCGAAAGTAGCTAGGATATTGAAAAAATTGCTTTTAGATGTCATTACGGGCATTTCAAGTTTGTAGTCATGCCTTTTGGTTTGACTAATGCACCTACCACTTTTCAGTCCACTATGAACAAGGTCTTCCACCATCAGTTGAGTAAATTTGTGCTAGTGTTCTTTGATGATATTTTGATCTATAGCAGGACATGGTAGGAACATTTAGAGCACTTGGAGATAGTATTAAGCATTTTACAGAGTGAGTCCTTGTATGCCAAGGAGTCCAAATGTGATTTGGGGATGACAAAATTGTTGTATCTTGGACACATCATTAGTGCAGAAGGAGTGCGAATAGATCCTGAAAAGATCCGTGCTATTGTTGATTGGCCACCACTAGAGAACCTTACATAGTTAAGAGGGTTCCTTGGTCTATGTGGATTCTATTGTAGGTTTGTTAGTGGCTGCTCATGACATGCAATGCCCATGACAAATTTTTTGAAGAAAGGGGCATTTGTGTGGACTCGAGAGGCACATGAGTGTTTTATGCGGTTCAAGGAAATAATGACTACATGCCCAGTATTAGCATTACCTAATTTCACAAAGCCATTTGAGCTTCAATGTGATGCTTCTGGAGAGGGAGTTTGTGCTATACTCATGCAGGACAAGCATCCTATAGCTTATGAGAGTAGGAAATTCAGAGGGGCTGAGAGATCATTCAGCATATATGATAAGGAGATGTTGGCCATCATGCATGCCTTGGCCAAATTTAGATAGTATCTTGTGGGCAGAAAATTTTGTATTAAAACTGATCATAATAGTTTGAAGCACTTTTTGGGATAGTGGGACCTGAATGATCGTCAACAGAAGTGGGTGAGTAGGTTACAAGCATATGATTTTGATATCACATATGTTAAGGGGACACATAATATTGTTGTAGATGCTTTATCCCATAGGCCACACCTCACTTTTATGATTCACATATCAGAGGATTGGCGACACTTGATTGTAGCAGAATATGCCAAAGACATGTGGGCCTCTACTATAGTGGAGGGGACAACAATCGATACCAGATACACTCTCATAGATGATTTGATCATTTATAAGAACATGATTTACTTAGTCCCAGGATTGAAAGTGAAGCAGTTGATTTTGAGAGCATTCCATAATTCACCTACAACAGGCCATCTTGGGTATTTCAAGACTCACAGGTTAGTATGGAAACGGTTCACTTGGAAGGGACTTAAGGTTTATGTTTTGCAGTATGTGCGTGAGTGTCATGTTTGCCAATAGAACAAACAAGAGCACACTTATCTAGTAGGGCTCCTAAAACCACTTCCTATTCTTGATAGGAAGTGGGAGTGCATCTTTATGAATTTTATTACGGGCTTACCTAGGGCCCAGGGGCGCGATTGTATCTATGTGGTGGTGGATAGGCTAACGAAATATGCTCACTTTTTCCCTATCGCTACTACATACTCAACAACTCAGGTGGAAGAGGTCTTCTTCAGGGAGATTTTTAGATTACATGGTTTGCCTCAAAGCATTGTGAGTAACAAGGACAACCACTTCATGAGTCACTTTTGGCAGGAGATATTTCAGTTGTGTGGCACTGAGCTTACACCTAGTACCAATTATCACCCATAGACTAATGGTCAAACAGAGATTGTAAACAAATGGGTGGAAGGGTATTTGAGAAATTATGTGGCAGATCAACAATGAGCTTGGGTCAGATGGATATATCTCTATGAGTATTGTTACAATACTACATATCATATGACTATACAAATGACACCCTTCATGGCACTTTACGGTTATGAGGCACCTAGTTTCTTAGATTTTTTGTTGGGAGATAGTCGAGTACCCCGTGTAGGTGAAATATTACAGGAAAGTAAGGATATAGTTGCTACTCTCAGAGACAACATTGCTAGAGCTTAGAACCAGCAAAAATGGTATGCAGACAAGAAGAGGACTGAGTGTAGTTTTGAGGTAAATGATATGGTTTAGCTCATGTTGCAACCATACAAGCAGTCCACTCTCAAGAAGAGTGGTACAGAGAAACTCAAGCCACACTATTATGGACCATTCAAGATCATCAAACGAGTTGGTGAGGTGGCTTATGAGTTGAAGCCTCCCACAAATAGTAGAGTGCGCAATGTGTTTCATGTATCACACCTTAAAAAGGTGTTGGGTCAGAATGTGATGCCTTCTACAGTATTACCTCCCTTGGATGATGAGGGGAAATTGATCTTAGTGCTAGAATCCATTCTGGATAGTAGAGAGAAGCAGCTTTGTAGGAGAGTAATCAGAGAGTATCTAGTTAAGTGAAAAGATTTACCTATTGAAGATGCTACTTGGGAGGGAGAAGTGATTTTGAAACATCCAACATTAAGATTGCTTGAGGCCAAGCAATTTTAGGAGGGGTGGACCTGTAATGTCCCATTTTTTTAGAGGAGTTAATTATAAAGTTATCAATTAAAAAAATATATGTTACAAGGTAACTGTATAAATTAAATTAAAAAAAATCTTCTAGAGGTTGCTAGAAGAAGCAGAGAAAAATTAAAAAGGAGGTCGAACTATCAAGGAAAAAAGAATAAATAGGCATTGAGGGCTCATTGCCTATCATCAAGTTGTATTATTGAATTTTTGCTGATGTACGTTGTGGAGCCTAGGGTTTCTGCAAGTAGTCACAATTGGCCATTAAGAATGAAAACTCTCAATTGGTACGCAATTTTGAGGGTGTGAAAGATCACTTGAATTATTGCAACTGTGGGAAGGATATTTTAGTCCTTTCACTTGTGCTTAATTGCTGGTTTGGAGTTTCTAGTGGAGTTGCACTTTCACCATATCATCTTTAGCATTTAGTCTCCACCATTTGATCAATCTAGGTTCTTCATTTCAATCTGTAGTTGCAACAAGTTCTCAATTGTATACAACTAGTTAGGGTTTCTCTGTAATGTGCTATGTCATAATGTTTTGGTGCTAAGATTTTCCATATCATTTGTAAAAACATTTGGTTTTCATTGAATGAATATATTGGCACTTCTTTTATTTCAGCAATATATTTTAGCAGTGTATTAAATTTAGGGTTTTGTTTAGTGGCCTATTGGTATGGGTCATTACATGTTTAGAAGGAAATATAACAAGATACCTATTTAGAAGGAAAATAAATGAACATTTACATAGCCCTTGAAGAAAATTGTAGAGCTAGGGCACGAAAACAAAATCATAGAGCAAGGGCATGGAGATCACAAGGACATGACATGGTAACAAAATCACAGAGCAAGGGTACAACAACAAAATCACAAAGAAAGGGCATGACAACAAAATGTAGAGATCATAAGGGCACGGTAACAAAATTGTTGAGCAAGGGCACGAGAATAAAATGCAGAGATCACAATAATGAAATTGTAGAGCAAGGCTAGTGAAGTGAAATATAAAGATCACAACAACAAAATGCATTGATCACAAGGGCACGACAATGTTTAGAGATCGCCACCCTTGTTCAGAGCTCTCCACCATCTTTCGCGCACAACTCTCCATAATAAAAACAAATGGGGAATGATTTATGTCATTTTTTTATACTCACGTGAGCATCACAATTATGACGTTGATGCCAATATTACGATGATGTCAAGGACAATTGCAAAAAGAAACATGAAAATCACCACAAATTACACTGCCATCACAAATTATTATTGTAATGTTTCCCTAGATGTTGGAGTGGTTTATTTCTTTTGGGTTCTTGAGTGGGGCGTTACATTGTATTTCAAGCAGTAACCACTTGCAATAGTATGTACCTTATAATGCATCCATCTAAATCTGCTCCATTATCTCCTATGGTGTATGTACTAGTCAATAGCAAGTGAAGAAAATGAGGAAAATAGAATCCAAGTTTAAGAGGAGGTTATCACCATTTGTCCCTTTGTGAATGCAAAATGTGAAAGCATAAACAAGGCACATGAATGGTTTATAAGGATGCCCCCACTAAACAAAGATAAAACCATGCCAAATTTATCAAGAATGCACAATCTTTCCAATCTCTAGGCTTCACAAGGAAAAGGTAATGTATAAAGAATACATGAAAAAGTATAAGATTTGAGCAAAATATAATAAAAAATAAAAGCACATATTGAAAAAGAAAGGCCTCATTTTCCTTTTCAACACTAATCATTTGACAATTTACATAATCTATATGATTGCATTGAAGTTTAGTGATTTAAGTCTATTTGTATTACATAATCAAATAAAATTCATTTTGTCCATATAATGCAACATATTACCAACCAACCAAACCCACAAATCACAATTATGTGACTAGTAAATTAATTAATAATAATAAAGTTGAGAAATAGTTAGGCATCATGTGAGACAATACTTCAATAATGAGAATTTTTCCTTGATTTATTTTACTAATAGGAAATAGAGTATAAGTAAATGATTTCCATCACTAAATTTTGCCACATCTCTTCTCTTGCTCTTGTTTTAATGAAAGATCATGGTGTTTAATCTAAAATGCCTACCATAAAAAAATTACCTAGACTCATAAAAAGAAAGAATTGAAAATTTTGATTGTACAAACTTAGTTACAAATACACCATTTTAAAATAGTCTCTAATGTATTGTAATGTCACAATTTTATTGAAGGACCTACAAAAGCTATTGTACACAAAATATTATAACTTTATGTTATTCCATGATGCTATGTACAAGAATTTCTTCTACATGACACTTATAAAATGATACAATTACATGTCCTATTATTATGTTACACTTCAATTATTCTTTCACATTTAAGACCTATCAGCTATATGTAATACCCTGCTAGGTGACCCAAAAGAAATTAACCTAAAGTTTCCCTAAGTTTACCAAACCTTTTTTTTTGAAAGATAATAACTTAACAACAACAGATATAATATAGTGGAAGCATTAACATTCACATAAACACATACCAATTTGAGATCTTTTTCTTTTGCTAAACTTAGGGTAGGTTTTTTGTATGTCATGTTGGGAAGTGGATTGCAATGGAGCCTAAGGCCCTAAATAGGCTAATGAGTAACCCATTGTAGGTTATTTTAATAAGTGATAAAATTTTATTAAATGGGTTTAAAATGAATTAATAATATATTGGTACCACAAAAAGTCACTAGGGGGTCGAAGTATTAAAAGACTACCAAGGTAACCTTAGAGTGGACTTGCTAGTATGCCTTGTTTGTACAAGAGGATATTGATGCCACATAGAGACACTAGGGGGCAAAAGTATTAAAACAGTTTTGAGTAACCTTCGAGTTGGCTCATGCGATGACACTTGCCCACTTGCATAGTAGATTTCCTATGTGTTTGTGTTGCCTCTAGGATTAGTTGATACTTATGTCTTGGTACCCTTTGAGATAGATTTCTTTCAAGTGTTTCCTTGACCTAGATATTAGTTTTGAGTTGTGTATTGTTATCATGTTTGGGACTTGATTAAATTTTCTCCTCAATGTGGTGGGAGTGGGCCATTTAGGTTCAAAAAGGTCAGGTGCTATTACATTTTCTTATACCATTCAGATCTGGTAGTTTGATGTCGTGGCTGGAGTTACCTATTTTGTATTTCCTTTCATTCTGATCTTGTATTTCTATGATGGATGGTTATACTGTAAGTGTATTGTATTTGATTTCATAGATCTTACAAGATGATGTAATCTATTTCATGATGTATATTTATTCAACCTCTCATACTCTGTGACTTGTACAATGGATGATTGTGTATTTTGTTTATTGCCAAGTGGCATCCTGTAATTATATATTGTTTAAATAGAATTTGTACTTGTAGTTATTCTTTGATATGGATGTGTTATATATTAATCTTAGTATTAATTAAACTTAAATGTGATTCAACATCATGGAACCCTAAGAGATATAATTTGTTTATGATGGTTGTTATGTATGTGAGTTAATACTTATGATATTATTTTATATCTTGTTATTATTGCTTCCGCTATATTGTATGTTGTTTATTAACTGTTATCTATAAAAAAATTGTTTGGCAAACTTAGTGAAACTTTAGATTAATTTCTTTTGGGTTCCCTGGTGGGGCATTAGACTATACCTTGCACCCAATTTTGGTGCAAGTACTAGTAAATAAAAATACTAAACTTAAAATGTATACATATAGCCTTTCACAACATGTTCACATTCAAGTTTGAATATTGAATCTACAATAATTATTCTTGCAATCCAAAGAAGAAATCTTTAGATTGTTCATATTCATAATGGAATCAAACAATAAAGAAATGTATTGCATCTACATTCAATGGTCATGCTTCCAAAGCTTTGTTGGATTAACATTTTTATGAGCTTTGTGGTTTTTGAAGAATAAAATCATCCATATTAGTTTAGTTTATTTCTCTCAAGAATGATGTATGTCACTCATAACCTATCTTGACTTGAACCAATATTAAAGTTCTCGTGACATCAATAAATTAAAATTTTTAATTAATATAATATTTCCACAGTCTCTATGAAAATGAAAATCAATAGCATAAAACTTTGTGAATTATTATACAACTATCCCTAATAATTTCAAAACATCAAATTTAATAGCTTAGAATAAGATGTTAGGATCTCTTCCAAAAATAATAACTATAGAAGATAATAAAAATTTAAATATAAAATTTACCAAAGAATAAATTAAAGATGTAGAAGTTGATGAAAGGTAACTTCAAAGTGCACCAAGATCACCTGCATGCAAATAACCTACTAAAGAGAAACCGAAGAAGGAATGAACAAGAGCTTGGAGCAACTCAACAAAGTGAGAAAATATATTGCAACAATGAGAAATGAAATTTCTTTACAATATGATATGATATGCAAATACTCTAGGAGAGCCTATTTATAAGGGCCTCTAGGAAGCTTGTAGAATAAGATGGAAAGAGCTAGGAGATAAGGTTGACAACTAAGCATACATCCACAAAAGGTGGATTATCCTCCATGTAGGTGAGAAGATAAGTATGACTAAGTAGGAACAAACTCTCATGTTGTCAACAACTTCTAGATAACAACTAATAAATAAATGCATTTATCCTAAGTAAACTTAAGTAAAGTGTAAATAATAGTTATTTACTCTAACACCCCCCCGCCCCCCTTAAGTGCAACTTAGGGGAATGCACTTAAGCTTACAAAAGCTAAGATGAAATGTATAATGGGTCCCAAAAATGCCATGTTAGGTACCCATGTACAAATGCAAAGAAATGCAACCTCTAAAAATGGGGAAAGAGGGAAAACTTATGGGAAAATCCATCCCCCAAATAGAGGTAACAAAATCTAGTGAAGGGCTGAAGAAGCCTCCAAATAGAGGAATGTACCAGAAAATAGGAACAAGAGAAGATCATGGAGAGTATCACTGAAGCATGAAGAAGCCACAAACTCTATAAAAAAGAAATTGCTGATATGAATAACCTCCACAAAAAATAGAAGGCACGAACTGAGAGTGTTTATATGGTAGGTGATCCATCTCACCAAAATGCATAGGTAGCCAACCACTACAATCACCTAGGATATAGGATCAAATACTGAATACATAGCTCACTTCATTGAACCATCGAACCAAGAAATCATTAGAACAACAAAATAACCCCCCATTAATGCAAACAGGGTGGGATGATAGGTAATTGAGAAAATGAGCCAAAAGTCCTCTATAGAAAGAACCAAGAACAATGTGAGAGAGAGGAAGAGGTACTAACACCTATAAAAGAACATGTCATCGACACATCATGGGGCTAATTTCATAGAAGGTACACTCACTTGACAAAGAAAGAGGGCACAAAAATGGCAACAACTAACCCCCCCATGACACTTTATAAAATAGTGCAAGTATAACTATCTCGAAACAGTGTTCATGATCCTGAAATGCAAGAGTGGCACTTTATCTCAGTGTGTTTGCATAAAGATGCTTACAAATGATACCAACAATGATTATAAAGGGAAAAAAGCTGATACAATAGATAGTACAACTCAAAAGAAAAGATCTCATGCCATGAAAATGATCCTCGAACCTAGAACACCCAAGATATCCACCATATTGTTGAAAAGAAAAAAACATGATAGAAAGAGCATGGGGTAGAATCTGAAGGAAATGATAGCATTTCTGAAAAGATGATAGAACTACCTTTCCAAAAATATAATGTTTTCAAAAAATATTAATGGGATGAAAAAAAAAAATATAACTTTTGACTACAAAAATAGGCAATAAAATTATATCAAAACAAAAAAATACCTACACCAATGTCTCCATCTTAGAACTAGCTTTTCTTTGCTTCTTTTAGATTAGAAAAATACCTCTGTATACTCAAGTTATGGCCAAAAAACCATGAGTAGGTCAAAAAGGGACCTAAAGAGGATGTAGGAGTGTTGATGTAGTACCGACGCCATGCTAATGTCAACATTTCACTATGCTAAATTTGATGGCTTGGAGTCCATCGAGCAAAAAAAGACTACTACATGGCTATCATGTGGCGGTACGAAGCAGTTGATGTGGCACGACTATGTAGTAGGTGCCAATGTGGCACCTATGCGATGTGGCATGCGCTAAATGGAACACATGTCAACAGTAGTGTTTGGCCATAGGGGTGGCTGTAGAGTAGTAAAGAGGTGGCTATAAGGGAGGCAAGCTTTGATGGTGCCATTGGGTAGGTGGAGGGCTAGGGGCACAATAGTAGTTGTAGAGTAGCGATTGAAGTTCGATGGTGTTGTGGTGTCTCTATGGTGGTGATGCTAGTGGCGGTGGTGCTAGACTGGTGTGCTAGCCATGCCATGGTGGTGTTGCCTATTTTTAAAATTTTGTTTAAAAAAAAAATCATTCATACAGTCTGTACAGCCTCCTCGAGGGGGGGGGGGGGACAATTTTTTTTTTCTAGAAGCTACAGTCACCAAAAATGGATTTTTTTATATGGATCCTGACTGTAATGGGCCTTCTAAAATTAATGGTAGTTTTTGTTTAGGCCCAAAGTGCTCTAAAAAAATGCTCTTCCTCCTGATTGAAGAAAAAAATCACAAAAAAACTAGGGTTTGTGTCTTCAAATCATGGCTTCAAAAATCCTTCAACTAGGAAGCAACATGGAGGCTCTGATACCATGTAGAAGTTGATGAAAGCCAACTTCATATTGTGCCAAGATCACTTGCATGCAAATAACCTACTGAAGAGAAACTAAAGAAGGAAGGAACAAGAGCTTGGAACAACTCAACAAAGTGAGAAAATATATTGCAACAAAGAGAAATAAAATTGCTGTACAATATGATATGATATGTAAATACACTAGGAGAGTCTTTTTATAAAGGCCTCTAGGAAACTTGTAGAACAAGTTGGAAAGAGCTAGGAGATAAGGTCGACAACTAAGCATATGTCCAAAAAAGGTGGATTATCCTCCATGTAGGTGAGAAGATAAGTATGACTAAGTAGAAACAAACTCTCATGTTGTCAACAACTCCTAGATGACAACTACTAAATAAATGCATTTATCCTAAGTCAACTTAAGTAAAGTGTAAATAATAATTATTTTTCTCTAACAAAAGTTTCCCTTTTAAAACTTAATCTTGATAAATCTTTGGGCCTTAATGGCTTTCAACCATTTTTCTTTAAAAAAATGTTGGGATATTATAAGAGACGACCTTTGGAAGGCTATTGAGGTAGCTAGGAATTTTGGATCCCTTCTAACTAAAATTAACAATACATTCCTAGCTTTAATTTCAAAGAAAGCTAAACATATGGATCTAGGAGATTTTAGACCCATAGCCTTATGTAATAAAATCTATAAAATACTCTCAAAAGTACTAGCAAAGTTCATTTCAGAGGAACAAATAGGTTTTGTTCCTAATAGGTCAATTCTTGATGGTATTATCATAATTCAAGAATTAATTCATTCTGTACAAATTAATAAAGAATCTTGTAGGCTAATGAAGTTAGATATCCAAAAAGACTATAATAAAGTGAATTTGAGATACTTATGTAGAACATTTGAAGCTTTTGAAATCTCTTGTCAATGGATTAACTTAATATATAACTATATTTTGACACCTAAAGTCTCCCTTTTCATTAATGGTACCTCTGAAGGGTTTTTTAGCATATCTAGAGGAATGACAAGGAGATCCTAGATCACCTTTTCTCTTCATTATAATGGAAGAAGCTTTCGAAAAAGCTATAATAAAGGCTCAAATTAAAAGGAAAATTAGAGGAATCATAATAATTGAGGAGGTCCCCAAAATAACACATCAACAATTTGTAGATGATCCAATTCTACCAAGAGAAAGAACTTTGGAAGAAGCTCACAATTTTAAGAAAATAATAAATAATTATATGGAAGCATCAGGCCAAAAAAAATGCTAAAAAATTAAAGATTTACTTTATTAATACCAAAGAGGAAGTGGAGAGAGAAATTTGTAGAATAATGAAATTCAAAAAAGGAATGTTTCTATGCAAATACCTTGGTATTGAACTTGAAGAAGGCATTAGAGCAAGTAACTCCTGGGATACAATTTTAGAAAAATTGGATAAAAATATGGGAAGTTGGAAAGGGAAATGGTTAACCAAAGATGGTAGAATGACTATGATCAAAGCAGTACTTTTGGCCATCCCTACATATCATATGTCATGTCTTCCCCTACCCAAAGGTGTAAAAAAGAAATTAGACTCTAAACTTACTTCTTATGGAAAGGCATTGGGGATAAGAAAAAATAAGCATTGATAAAGTGTAACAAAATATGTAGACATAAAGAATTTGGAGGCCTAGGCATAAAAAAATTGAGTTGGTGAAATGAGGTGCTAGAGGAAATACATATTTGGTCAATGTATAAATAACATAATTGCAAATGGGCCAAAATTTTATATCATAAATATTAAAATAATAATAATCATTTGTCTTTTTTTAGAACTAAAAATCCTCCAAAAGGTTCAATAATTTAGAACTTTATGTTGAATCACCACCCATTAATAGCTAAAACATAACTTGGGCTCTGAGAAAGGGTGATTTATTTGGGAGGATTCATGGGATGGGCTCCCTTCTTTAGATAGTGTAAATCTACCTATCAACATAAAAAATACTCTTTCAACTCTGTAGCGTAAGAATGTGAATGATTATAAAATTAAAATTAACAATAATTAGTATGGAGGATGGGAATGGAAAACCCTAGATGAAACTCCACTTTTATCACAAGAAATGTGTATCTTAAATCAAAATTTTAAAAGTAGACAAAAAAATCATAAAGATAGGAAAGATAAATTAATTTGGGGAGCCTCAAAGGATGGAAATGATAAAGTCAAACTAGGGTATGAAAAGATAATAAATACTCAACAATAGGATAAGATTGACATCCCTCTAAATCTATGTTGGGATCTAACACATCTTCCAAAATAAGGTATCTTCCTTTGGGCTTCTCTTCAAAAGAGAATTCAAACAACAAATAGGTTTACGCAAATGGGTTTTGAAGGACCATCTAGATGCCCACTTTGTGAAAAAGAATCTAAAACTTCTGAACACTTTGTTTATGACTATCCCTTTGCTAAGAGTTGTTGGTTATGTAAAATTAAATTGGAAAACCACATTCCCTAATAACCTATAATTTTTTATTTTTTAAGTTGGTCAAAACCTAGTAATTTATGGAAAATATCCCCTTCCATACTCCTATGGGAATTATGGAAAGAAAATAATAGAATAATTTTTTGTAATGAAAATATGGAACTAACATCTTTTTTTAATAAATTGGAGGCTTGTATTATTAAGGTAGCTAATGATAATATCATAAACTCATATAACAAGGAAGGTCCCTTTTTAGGTTGGGATGCAAATATGTATAAAAATTGGTTTAAATTAATTAATTTGCCAATGATATACACAAAATCCAACAAGATTGCTAGGAAAGAATGTAAATGGAAACTTCCTTCTGCTAGATGGTCAATAGTAAATTTTGACAGGGCCTCTAGAGGTAATCTAGGACCAACGGGCTTAGAACACCTATTATTTGTTCAAACAATGGATCATGCCTAACTAAACTTTCTAAACCTTTAGGAGTAATGTCTCATAACTTAGCCAAATTAGAGGCCCTAGTAGAAGGCTTAACTCTAAGTAGAGAGATGGGTATTAAAAAAATTAGTTATCAAAGGACACTCACAAATTATCCTAAATGCATTAAGAAAAAAAAAACCCCCAAATTGGATGCTTTAATCTAAACTTAAATACTCACTAGCCATCGTTGGTTAATTTGAAGAAACAATCATAAAACATATTTATAGGGAAGGTAATAGAGAAGTAGGCAATCTTGCTAACTAAGGAGCAGATGGAGAAGATATTCTAATTGTAGGATTTGAGCAAAAACACATAACAAATCCACGAAGCCCAAGAAAAACTGCATGCAAAAAACTTGTCATGGAGAAAAAAAAGACAAGAAGAGGCAAGGATTTGATTTGAGAAGCTCAGACGAAAAAAATAATTATTCAATGGATTCAAGAATTTACAAAGAGATCAATCCTTATAAAGGAGATCGAAACCCGAAAAGGGTAACCTAAAGCCTAAAAAAGCTAGGGTTGCATATTATAATTAATAAAATATTAATTATATGCACCTACGAGATAGCTTAAGAAAACTAGAGTAATAGGAAACTTAATTAATTAAATCAAAGTGATTTAATTAATAAGTGAAAACAACTAATTACTCTAAAACCCCCCCTTAAGCGAAGCTTAGGAGGCAAGCTAACCTAGCACAACTATGAAAGCAGAAAAAATGGGTCCCTACAACAAGGCCTGATCAGGTACCTAATACAAAAAAATCTCTATGAAATGGAGAAATAGAGAAAACCACATGGGAAAAACCCTACTCCAAAAAGAGATAGCAAGGAATGTTCCAGAAGATAGGAACAAAGAGAGATCATGAAGAGAACCACTAAAGCATGAAAAGCGGCAAAAATCAATCAAAAGGTGCTGATCTCTAGAACTTCCACAAAAATAGAAGGCACGAATCGAGCATGTCTATATGGTAGATGATTTATCTCACCGAAATGCATAGGTAGCTAGCCACTGCAATCGCCTAGTATGTAGGATCAGTTACTAAATACATAGCTCACACTAACAAACCATCAAACCAAAGAAGCATTAGAACCAACAATATAACCCCCCTTTATGCAGATGGGGTGAGGTTACAAGCAACTGAAAAAGTGGGCCAAAAATCTCCTACAACATTGGAACCAAACAAATTGAGAGTAAGGTATAGACACCTATAAAGGCATGTGTCACCGACACTACATGAGGCAAAAGAGGAAGAGGGTACAAAAATGACAAACAACTATCCCCCCCATGGCACTTTATAAAATAGTGCGAGTACAATGAATCACAGTGATGAAAAGGATCCCAGAATGCAAGAGTGGCACTTTATCTCAATGCATTTTTATAAAGATGCTTACGATGAATATCAAAAATTATTAGAAAAGGCATAAGGCTGATACAATAGAAGGTACAACCCAAAACAAAGCATCTGAAGCAAAAAAATCGACCCCTGGACCTGAAACAACTAGAATATCCACCAGAATGCAAAAATGCATAAGACTAAATAAAAATTTCCTAGAGTAGAATTTGGAACAACAACTAGTATCACTGAAAAGAGCATGAAAATAGCTTTCCAATGTATAATGAAGTCCAAAATTAGAGATTGGATGCTCAAGATACATCTCCCAGAGTGCAAAACAGAACATCCAGCTTTGACTGCCAAAACAAGAAACCAAATGACATCAAAACTCAAAAAAACCTACACAAATATCTCCATCTTAGAACCAACTTTCTGGCACATTTTTCAGATTGAAAAAATACATCCCAATGCTCAACTTATGAAAGAAAAACTGACACACTCTCTGAAAATGCATGAAAAATTATTTTTTTAATAAAAATAATAATTAAAAAATCACACCATCATTGGTGGAGTGGTGGCCTAGTGGCAGGAGGGTGGAGAGCTGCTACAAGGCAGAGTTGTGGTAGGGTTGGGGTGTTGGTCACTGGCAGAGCTACTGTGGGCCGCTAGCGGACTGCCAGTGGTAACCGCTTGCGGTTACTGCCAACAATGACTGCAACAATTAATCGCTAGCGGTTTCGCTGTGGTTAACTAACCGCCACGGGCTGAAAAACACTTGTGCATTTTTTTTCCAATTTTTTCGTGCCTCGGATTGCGTACAAAGGCCATACGGCCCTGTACGATAAATTTTTTGCATCCCAGATCAATGTTGTCCAAATTAGATAAATTTTATATCAAAATGAGGGTTTTGACGCCTTTTGAATCCATCTGTGAGGTCTGTTTGGCCTCAAACTACTTTAAAAATTAGGGACTCCCCTATTTTCTCAGAAAAATAAAAAAAACACTAGATCTAATCTGCCAAACCCTTGTTCTCCCTTTTTCTTGAAACACTGAACAAGCTACAACAGATCTATAACGCCCTGCCAAGGGATCCAAAGAATTAACCTAAAGTTTCACTAATTTTGGTAGCATTTTTTTTAAAAACATGAACGTTTAACCATTTACATCATGCACACAATAGCAAAAGCATTAACAAACATTCAACTGAAAGTAAACATAAACATACATAACAGGTTACATTCTATAAGGATCCCTTAATGTTGAATCACATCTAAATTAACTATTAATGATTCTATCTAATACTATATCCACATAATGAAAAGTCCAACATTCTTAAATTACATTTTCGATTGCTCAATCATCCACTATACATGCCATAGGGTATGAAAGGCTTAAAAGAATATACATATGTGTAAATAAAGTAAATCATCCTATTCTAATCCATGATACAAATGCCATAGAGTAAATGAAACCAAATACCAAACATGATACATCATCATCATAAAAGATATAACATCCATCTTAAGAGATAACCATTTATCATCATACATAATCATCTAAGTGCACGGTTCCTCCCAATTGTAAATAGCATCATTAGACCATTGTGGGCCCTAGCCATCCCTCTGTGTGTAACATCCCAAATCATCGAAGAGTTCATTGGTATTAACATAGTAGGAATGTCACTCCTAAAACATACTACAACATATGCATAAAGAAATCTAACATGCAAAGTAAAGCATAAGACAAGCAAAGAGCATCATCTAACATATACTAATCATCAATATAAGGATACGTGTCCACCATCATAGTCTATGAACATTATGAAGATAGATGCCAACAAGGAATGCATCAGCCACAATGTCTTAGATGGATCTCAAATGGTAAGAGTGGAAAAGTACTACCACCTGACCGTGTGGAACCCAAATGGTCCACTCCTACCACACTAAGGAGATAATCTCAAGTCCCAAATAGGCTATCAAATCACATAGCACAAATACTCTCTAAGTCTAGGAATCCTAAAAGTATACTAACTCAACGATTCCAATCACAAAATGACATCTAATCCCAGAGGCACAACAAAGACATGTAGGAAACCTACTATGCAAGCGAGAAAGTGTCATCACACGGATCATGCTAGAGTTACCTTGGTAGTCTCTCAATAGACCCCAACCCCCTATTGATCCCTATGTGGCCACTAGTATCCTCTCATATAGATGAAGCATACTACAGAATGCAAGGTCACAACCAAGCGTTCTCTCTACACCCATCCAAGTCTGTACTAGCACTTGAGGCATGGACGAGAACAAACAATTATCTTGTTAAGTTCATTTAAGTCAGTATTAGGTGTAATGTTTTCACTTATTAAACAACTTACAATGAGTTACCCTGGCAGCCACTTAGGGCCTCGGCCCCAATTGCAAGCCACTTCCTGACACTACAAGTAGATAACCTAACCTAAGCTCATGGAATCATAAATCAAAAAATCACCATAGTCTTATACAAGTGACTAAAAATATATTAAAAGATAATCCACAATAAGAGCATCAAATCTCCATGAGCAACTACAAAGCATCCATAGATAATCATGACCACAACAGTTCTCTATTGGCAACTGAAGGTATCACTGATAATCACAATATCCATTGGTTCTCAACAAGCAACCAAAAAGTATCTCAAAATAATAATGATCAAAGACTCCAAAAATGGTTGAGTCAAAACATGTCACAACATGACATCATCAAGATCAGATAAACAATTCAATTCCATCAAGGTGATTGGAAAGTAATCCAAATACAACTGATCGGTACTCATAAATGGTTACATATGTCACAACTTACATAAGAAGGCTGGGAACAATATCAAATAGTAAATCACATACACACCGTAGAGCATGCCATCACATAACCATGGTTGTGTTTTAAAAAGATTGAGATCAAAAGACATCATCATGACATCAAAATCATAATCCCTCGAGCCTCTGGTAAACGTCCTATAACTGGTCAACAAACTAATCAACCCAAAAACCCAAAAACAAGAAGTATAGAGAAAGCACAAAATGCGAGCACATGTTTTGGTTTTCTAAAATTACATAGTTAAATTAAGTGTGGAGGTCTCAATTTTTGTTTTCTCAAATTTAGATATCGAATGGAGAAATTTGTACATTTTTCCTAATCCCATGTATAGGTTTTGATGGATTAAAGTTTTTCCCCATAGCTCTTAGACTCAATTTTCCAATTGATAAATTGTTTATACAAACGTTATTTGAAAATGACCCCATAGAATTCCAATAGGACACATTGTAGATTTTAAGATGATTAATTGCCAATTCTTTTTCATCAATAACTTTCCCTCGTAATTCAAGTCAATTAAATAATTAAATTAAATCTACATCATTAGACTATAATATTACAAAATAATTAATTATTAAAAGAGATAATCTATTAATACAATTCATTTGTCAAATATAATAATTATTAATTATTATTAACATATATACATTTATACACACACACACACATATACACACACACACACAGTTATATATATATATATATATATATATATATAAACTATCAATATTTAAGAATAATAATAATGTTTTAAAAACATCATAAAAATCAAATATAAAAATTTGATTCACAACACAATTTAAACGTTGCAACATATAATCTGTGCTGTCGCGGTATTTAGGTACCCTGCTATCACAGGGCCTACGGCAACAGTGGGTACATAGTACCCTCTATCATCGCAGTACCTGTGACGACAGGTACTGGTGGTTCATAGTGGGCATGGGCGCGGGTTCCATCCCCCCTCCCACTTAAATTTATATATATATATATATATTTTTAAATATCATTTTTAATCAAATGATTTCAAGCATTCCAAAGTTTTTATAAAAACGTTTTCAAAAAAAATGTTTTGAATAGTTCCATTCCATTATCATTTTTTTTTAAAGTAATATGTAGCGCGGTTTTTTTTCATAAGCATATATATATATATATATATATATATATATATATATATATATATATATATAGATGCAGAGATTTATAAGCATATATGCATATTTTAAACAAGGAAAACATTTACAATAACGCTTGCAAATATAACATAATTTTTTAACAAAAAGGGCTTTTCAATTTTATAAATGTAGAACTCTCCCTATAATGATTGATCTCTAGATTTACCTATTAGTCCTTCTAATAGGTTTTCCTATAAACTTTTAAACCCTAGTCCATAGAATTCTTAGATCTACGCATGTGGGGTTTCTCATACGAAAATTTAGATATCCATGACAAAATTGCATATAACTAGAACATTCACGCATAGAACCCTCAAAAAGCATTCAGAAGACACAAAGAAGACAGGAAGTGCAAGAAGTGAAATATCACATGCAAAAATCACAAGTGTCTACTTGGACACTGATGTTAATTCACTTCTCCTCAGAATCTGCAGAGCAAGCTCCTTCCTTCTCCAACGTTCTCGGGTCCTCCAAACATGCTCCCTGAGCTTCTAGGAGTGCCTAAATATAAAGAACTCTCAGGAAGCACCTAGAATGTCTCTAGAAACCCCTAGAAGATGAGATAAGCATTGACAACTAAGCACGAGCTTTTTCCAACCTTCTAGATGAGTCACAAGGTTGTAGACACCATGTGCTTAATTTTGTGCACTAACTCTTGTGTTGTAGACATATGTGCAATCAAGAGGTGCGTTTACTCCTAGGTAGACTTATAAATTTTATTTTAATTCTTTTATCTTTTCTATTATTATTATTTATTTATTATTTTATTATTATTAATATTATTATTAGTTTTAATTTCTTTTATTTAATTCTTTTTCTCAATTAATTCCCCATTTAATTAATTAAAATCAAAATGTCTAAAGATCATGATATTGTATTAACTTTTTCAAAATAATTAAATTATTAATTAAATCTTTTTAATTTTAGACTTAATTAATAGAAAATTCACCATAGACCTCCAAGATAAAATATGAAAACCCATTATAGAACAATCCATACAAAATTAGTCTAAAGGGTTAAAATCGTGAATTGTGTCATCTGACACATTTAGAAGGTAAAATATCTCAGATACTTGTCCTACCTTTCTAGGACAAATGGTTTAAGGGTTTAGGATTTGGACTTGAGAATTTATCTCCCCTCTCTTACCATTGAGATAATGCGATAGGGTACGCTCATCCTGACAATTCAGGGAAGTCGATACACGACACCTACAACCTGCATAAAATCCATGCATGTACATACAATATATATATATATATATATATATATATATATAGATATATATATATATATATATATATGTTAAGCTAAACAGGCAATGGCAGGAAGTGGTGGATCGTGTAGATCCTGATTAGTAGGTGACTATGACTCGCTTCCTTAACCATATCAGAAACGCCATACATAAAGAGAGAAAACACACACACCATACACATGCAAGTATGGGGCAATATCCATAAGAAAACACATGTGATAATAACCATCTAACTAATCATCATCAATAACTAGAAGCAATGTAATAATCATCATGCATACATGAAATGTAGAGTCTAAGTAATCTCATCACATATCAATTGAATCCATAGCACAATATCTGATAGTCTCAAAACAGTGCTAGTCTAATAAAGTTTGACCATGATAGCAACAATGTATCCAAAAAAATGTGAACGAGGGCAGGCACTACATCCACCCCCCCCAAAATTAGGCTTACTCCTGGAAGCCTACAAACAAGTAGGGATATAACTCTCGTAATCTAGCTGCATCCTCCCATGTGGCTAAAGAATCATCAGTAGGGTCCCATTGAACCCTTACCTATTCTATGTTTTGACCCCTGAGGGTCAACTCCTGCTGCTCTAGAATACAAACTGGCTCCAAAGCTAGTTGCCCGTCCTCTACCTGCAGCACATTCCAATCAAGAACATGCACTACATCAGGGATATACTTCCTAAGTACTAAAACATGGAAAAAATCATGAATGCGAGCTAGGTTGTGTGGTAAAGCAAGGCGATAAGCAATTGGGCCAATCCTCTCAAGAATCTCAAATGGTCCCACAAAGAAAGGTGCTAGCTTTGAACCCTTTCCGTAATGGATCAGACTCTTCCATAGATGCACTCTCAAGAATACGTTATCTCCCATAGCAAACTACTTATCTGTCCTATGTGCATTAGCATACTTTTTCTGCCTATCCTATGCCATAGTCAAGTGCTCATGGATACGCACTACCTATTGCTACATATAACGAAGCATCTTAGGACCCAATAAGATGAAATCCTCAAGACTATCCCAACTCAAGGGTGTATGACAAGGACATCCATATAAATCCTAAAATGGTGCCATGCCAATATAACTGTGATACCTGTTGTTGTAAGCAAAATCCACTAGGTAGAGATAGTCCTCCGAATGTGTCTGCCTATCCATCACATACATCCTTAACATATCTTCCAAAACCTAATTCACCTTCTCTATCTAACCATCTATCTCTAGGTGATATGCTGAACTAAAATTCACTTGCGCTCCAAGCTCATGCTACAACAATGTCCAGAATGCAAATGTGAATACAAGATCCCTATCCGAAATGATCTTTTAGGAAATACCATATAGTCTCACAATGTCACACATGAAAACATTAGCTACAAAAGATGCCATGTAGGAAGACCTGATTGGTGAAAAATGTGCCACCTTAGTCAATCGATCAACAGTGACCATGATAGCATCATGAAGACGAATTGTCATAGGTAATCCTACTATGAAGTCCATAGAGATGATGTCCCACTTCCATGTTGGAATGAGATTTGGTTGCAAAAGTCCTACTGGGTGCTGGTGTTTTGCCTTGACTCTTTGACACTCAAGACACCTAACCTCATAATCTGCAATGTCACGCTTCATCCCAAACCAATAGAATAAACATCACAAATCAGCATGCATCTTCTTGACGCCTAGATGTACCGAGTAAGGTGTACAATGGGCTTTTGCTAGGATCAAGGTGCGAAGCTCATCCAGTAACGACACATAAATCCTTCCTAAATGTCTCAAAAGACCATCTAACTCAAGGACATAACCTGCAAACTTACCCTCCAAAGGTCTTCTTGATTCTATTTGTCTGCACACCTCCTGATACCAAGAATCTATAGGAAGTGCCTGAAGAATCTGACTCCTCAAGTCAACACTAAGGGTCATAGATGATATCACATGTCTCCTGTAACTCAAAGAATCTACCACCACATTCTCCTTCCTTGAATGTACTTTACCTTGAAGTCATTCTTACATAGAAATTCCATCCATCGCCTCTAGCGAGCATTCAGATTAGGCTGCATGAAAATATACTGAAGACTACGATGATCACTATGTAGTTCAAATCTATGCCCCAACAAGAAATGTCTCCACCTTGTCAAAATATGAACTACTGCTGCTAACTCAAGATCATGTGTAGGATAATTTAGCTTGTGATCCTTGAGCTTGCGCAATTCATATGCAATCACTTGTCCATTTTGCATCAAAATCACTCCAATCACTTCAAGGGAAGCATCTATACACACCATGAAATCACCTTTTGGATCAGGTACTACTAATATTGGTGAACTATTCAAAAGCTGCTTGAGCTTCCGAAATGCTTCCTCGCATTTCTCCATCCATATAAACTTCCTTCCTTTCCTCTGAAGGGAAGTGATAGGATGCGCTATTCTAGAGAAGTTTTAGACAAATCTATGATAATAACCAGCTAGATCCATGAAACTATGAATCTCTAACACATTAGTCAGTGTAGGCCAATCCACTATTGCCTAGATCTTTGCAGGGTCTACAGAAATACCATCGCCTGAAATGATATGCCCTAAATACTAAATCTCTGGTTTGAAGAATTCACACTTAGTTGCATTGGCATAAAGCTAATTCTCTCTTAAGCACTGTAAAACCAATTGTAGGTGTTCCTCATGCTCCTTCTGAGACATAGAATATATCAATATATCATCAAGGAACACAAGTACAAACCTGTCAAGATAAGATCAAAAGACTCCATTCATTAAACTCATGAAAAATAATGGAGCGTTTGTCAGCCCAAAAGGTACCACTGTGAACTCATAATGCCCATAGCAAGTTTGGAAGGTGGTCTTGTGAATGTCAGCTTCCTTAATGTGAAGCTAATGGTACCCCGACTTAAGGTCGATCTTGGAGAATACTATAGCTCCCTTGATCTGATCAAATAAGTCATCGATCCTTTGTAGAGGATACCTGTTCTTTATTGTTACCTTATTCAACTATCTGTAATCAATACAAAGGTGCAAAGAACCATCTTTATTTTTCACAAAGAGCACTGGAGCTCCCCATGGTGACACACTAGCTCGAATGCTCGCTTTGGCCAAAAGTTCCTCTAGTTGAAGATGCAAGTCACCCAATTCTTGTGTAGTCATTCGATAAGGAGCTTTAGAGATAGGCTCCACCCCTAGAATTAGATCAATGCTAAAATCAATGTCCCTCTTTGGGGGCATACCCAGAATCTCATTCAGAAAAACATCTGCATACTCTTATAAAATTGGGTGATCTAAGGTCTTCCTCACATGATCTTCCTTGTCAAGCTCATTTACTATGATAGCAAATATCTAACATCCCTTATAGAAACTCCACTTCAATTGCATAATAGAAATCATCCATAGAGATATAGGCCTTGGTATCCCAACAATCTTCACATCATTCCCTTGGTCATCTTGACACATAATAATCTTCTTCCTACAATCTATACTAGCTCTATGAGAGCCAAGCCAATCCATTCCTAAAACCACATCATAGGAACCAAGGGGTATAACCTAAAGGTTAACTGCAGTATCAAATCCTCCTATGCTAAGCCCACACTTATGAACTACAAAATCTATGGAGACCTTAATCCCTGAGGCTAGTTCCACTTGCCAACCATGATCTTGCTTCACTGCATCTAACTTACACTTAACAACTATAGATGGAGAAATAAATGAATTTGTAGCACCTAAATCAAACAAAATTGAAAGAGATGTAACTCAAATAGCTCCTATGGTTTCAACCATTGTTCCTTGATGGTCTGCTTGACGGTGATCTACTACTGTAAACACTCTATGGGCTCTACCTACATCTCCAACTGTAGGATCAGATGCTGTTGGCCTAGGTCCTGAATACTAAGGTGCTCATTATGGACAGTGAGCTACAAAATGTCCAACCTGCCCACATGTAAAACATCCTATACTTCTGCCAGATCTTCTCCCTATAGGTGGTGCATTTGATTGCTGATGGCTATTCCTACTAACAAAAGACTGACTACTCTGAGCTAGCTGATTGTGCTGATTTTGTTTATTGCACAGAGCATTGTGGTTGTTCTTGGATTTAGAATCTTTGCCACCACCTTGAACCTGAGGGTATGACCCCTTCTACTATTGTGTCTGTTGAGACTACCACTGATACTGTTTCCCGTTAGAAAAAGGAGGCTTCCTATTTCCTTTGAGTTGTAGTTTCCCTTAGATCCTACTACTATAGGCGCTCCCACAAAACCTCCCTAACCAAGGTTGACACTTTGTTCTACAAGGATGGCTTGTCATACCGCATCCTTGAGGGTTTTTGGCTCAAATACCTTGACACCTCCAATTATATGATTGTTCAATCCTCTAATAAAGTTCTATGTCAACTGAGCTGAGTTGTCATGGAATCTTGAAAAGGACATGAGCTCGTAGAATTTGCGCTCATACTCTGTTACATTCATAGAATACTGCCTAAGATTATGAAACTCATCTGCCCTTTGCTGCTTGCATTCCTCTAGTAGGAATCACTCGTGGAAACTCTCTAAGAATAGCTCCCAAGTGACACTATTCATATCTATGCCCAACTTCTTTTCCTCAATTGTCCACCAAGTGGCTTTAAAATTCTCTAGATTGGTAATGGTGAATCTTGCCTTAACATTACTGTCAAAGTCCTGCATGGCAACAATCCTGTCAAGGGAAATAAGCCACTGTTCAGCCACATATCCAGATGTCTGCCTATTAAAGGGCTTGACCTTGGATCTCGAAAGGTCCTTCATCTGAGTAGATACAATGGATTTCTATTGATCCTTTCGAGGGCTCCTAGACTTGGGTCTAAGCTCTTGTTCTGACTGATGTGCTTTATGCTGATCATGAACAAGAGGTAGGTGATCAAGAACAGTCTGCATCATATATCTCAAGTTAACCTCCTCAGACTCAACTTGGTCACCCCCATGGCTCTCTTCCTGCTGCTCACTAACGTGCTCTCCCCTGCTTTCTTCATGAGTAGTCCCTCCATGGACAGACTCATGAACATTGATAGCTCTACCACATCCATGGCCTCTTCCATGACCTCTACCACAAACTCTAATAGAATACCTTATCCCAAATACCATCCTACAACAATATCCAAGATACAAAATACTATCACAACCATAAAGCATGCTACTATATAGTCTAAAATCACTTGTTTTGCAAATAGGCTAAGTTCAAATTCGGTTTTTCCTATGTTTAGGTTTAAGTAGGATTTTCAATTTGAAAGCTAAGTATTACGTATGTAGGCAACTATTTAAGTTCTGTTTTAGTTCACCCAGTTTCAAGATTGAAAGAGATACACATGATAGTTCAATCCTTGTTTTGTTCCAAAATACCCAGAGCTCCCAATGTAGAAACTCAGGCTTTGATACCAAATGTAACACCCCGCCAAGGGATCCAAAGAATTAACCTAAAGTTTCACTAAGTTTGGTAGCATTTAAAAAAAAAAAACATGAACATTTAACCATTTACATCATGCACACAATAGCGAAAGCATTAACAAATATTCAATTAAAAGTAAACATAAACATACATAATAGGTTACATTCTGTAAGGATCCCTTAACATTGAATCACATCTAAATTAACTATTAATGATTCCATCTAATACTATATCCACATAATGAAAAGTTGAATGTTCTTAAATTACATTTTTAATTGCTCAATCATCCACTGTACATGCCACAGGGTATGAAATCCTTAAAAGAATATACATATGTGTAAATAAAGTACATCATCCTATTCTAATCCATGATACAAATTCCATAGAGTAAATGAAACCAAATACCAAACATGATACATCATCATCATAAAAGATATAACATCCATCTTAAGAGATAACCATATATCATCATACATAATCATCTAAGTGCATAGTTCCTCCTAATCATAAATAGCATCATTAGACCATCGTGGGCCCTAGCCATCCCTCTATGCATAACATCCCAAATCACTGAAGAGATCATCAGTATTAACATAGTAGGAATGTCACTCCTAAAACATACTACAACATATGCATAAAGAAATCTAACATGCAAAGTAAAGCATAAGACAAGTAAAGAGCATCATCTAACATATACTAATCATCATATAACAACATGTGTCCACCATCATAGTCCATTAATAGAATGAAGATAGATGCCAACAAGGAATGCATCAGCCACGGTGTCTTAGATGGATCTCAAATGGTAAGAGTGGAAAAGCACTACCATCTGACTGCGTGGAACCTAAATGGTCCACTCCCACTACGCTCAGGAGATAATATCACTTCCTAAATAGGCTATCAAATCACATATCACAAATACTCTCTAAGTCTAGGAATCCTAAAAGTATACTAACTCAAAGTTTTGAATCACAAAATGACATCTAATCCCAGAGGCACAACAAAGACATGTAGGAAACCTACTATGCAAGTGGAAAAGTGTTATTGCATGGATCACGCTACAGTTACCTTGGTAGTCTCTCTATAGACCCTGACCCCCTAGTGATCCCTATGTGGCCACTAGTATCCTCTCATATAGACAAGGCATACTACAAAATGGAAGGTCACAACCAAGCATTTTCTCTACACCCATCCAAGACTGTACTAGCACTCAAGACATGGATGAGAACAAACAATTATCTTGTTAAGTTCATTTAAGTCAGTATTAGGTGTAATGTTTTCACTTATTAAACAACTTACAATGAGTTACCCTGGTAGCCACTTAGGGCCCCAGCCCCCATTACAAGCCACTTCCTGACACTACAAGTAGATAACCTACCCTAAGCTCATGGAATCATAAATCACAAAATCACCATAGTCCTATACAAGCGACTGGAAAAATACCAAAAGATAATCCACAATAAGAGCATCAAATGTCCATGAGCAACTGCAAAGTATCCATAGATAATCATGACCACAACAGTTCTCTATTGGCAATTGAAGGTATCACTGATAATCACAATATCCATTGGTTCTCAACAAGCAACCAAAAAGTATCTCAAAATAATAATGATCGAAGACTCCAAAAATGGTTGAGTCAAAACATGTCACAACATGACATCATCAAGATCATATAAACAATTTAATCCCATCAAGGTGACTGGAAAGTAATCCAAATACAACTAATCAGTACTCATAAATGGTTACATATGTCACAGCTTACACAAGAAGGCTGGAAACAATATCAATCAGTAAACCACACACACACCATAGAGCATGCCATCACATAACCATGGTTGGGTTTTAAAAAGATTGAGATCAAAAGACATCATCATGACATCAAAATCATAATCCCTCGAGCCTTTGGTAGACGTCCTATAATTGGTCAACAAACTAGTCAACCCAAAAACCTAAAAACAAGAAGTATAGAGAAAGCACAAAATGTGAGCACATGTTTTGGTTTTCTAAAATTACATAGTTAAATTAAGTGTGGAGGTCTTAGTTTTCATTTTCTCAAATTTAGATATTGAATGGAAAAATTTGTATATTTTTCCTAATCCCATGTATAGGTTTTGATGGATTAAAGTTTTTCCCCATAGCTCTTAGACTCAATTTTCCAATTGATAAATTGTTTATACAAACGTTATTTGAAAATGACCCCATCAAATTCCAATAGGAAACATTGTAGATTTTAACATGATTAATTAGCAATTCTTTTTCATCAATAACTTTCCCTCATAATTCAAGTCAATTAAATAATTAAATTAAATCTACATCATTAGACTATAATATTACAAAATAATTAATTATGAAAAGAAATAATCTATTAATACAATTCATTTGTCAAATATAATAATTATTAATTATTATTAACATATATAAATTTATACACACACATACACACACACACACACACACACACATATACACATATATATATATATATATTAAAACTATCAATATTTAACAATAATAATAATGTTTTAAAAACATCATAAAAATTGAATGTATAAATTCGATTCACAACACAATTTAAATAAAATATTGCAACATATAATCTGTGTTGTTGCGTTATGCAAGTACCCTACTGTCGCAGGGCCTGCGGCGACATCGGGTACATAGTACCCTCTATCGTCGGCAGGTACCGATGGTTCGCAGTGGACCGTAAAATGTTTTAAAAAAAAATGTTTTGAATAATTCCATTCCGCTATCATAAGCATATATGCATATATGCATATATGTAGATTTATAAGCATATATGCATATTTTAAACAAGGAAAACATTTACAATAATGCTTGCAAATATAACATAATTTTTTAACAAAAAGGGCTTTTCAATTTTATAAATGTAGAACTCTCCTTGTAATAGGTTTGCCTATAAACTTTAAAACCCTAGTCCATAGAATTCTCAGATCTACGCATGTGGGGGTTTCTCATACAAAAATTTAGATATCCATGACAAAATTGCATATAACTAGAACATTCACGCATAGAATCCTTAGAAAGCATTCAGAAGACATGAAGAAGACAGGAAGTGCAAGAAGCAAAATATCACATGCAAAAATCACAAGTGTCTACTTGGACACTGATGCTAATTCACTTCTCCTCAGAATCCGCAGAGCAAGCTCCTTTCTTCTCCAACATTCCCGGGTCCTCCAAACACGCTCCCTAAGGTTGTAGACACCATGTGCTTAATTTTGTGTGCTAACTCCTATGTTGTAGACATATGTGCAATCAAGAGGTGTGTTTACTCCTAGGTAGACTTATAACTTTTATTTTAATTCTTTTATCTTTTCTATTATTATTATTAATTTATTAATTTATTATTATTATTAGTTTTAATTTCTTTAATTTAATTCTTTTTCTCAATTAATTCCCCATTTAGTTAATTAAAATCAAAATTTCTAAAGATCATGATATTATATTAATTTTTCCAAAATAATTAAATTATTAATTAAATCTTTTTAATTTTAGACTTAATTAATAGAAAATTCACCATAGACCTCCAAGATAAAATATGAAAACCTATCATAAAACAATCCATACAAAATTAGTCTAAAGGGTTAAAATCACAAATTGTGTCATCCAACATATTTGAAAGGTAAAATATCTCGGATACTTGTCCTACCTTTCTAGGACAAATGGTTTAAGGGTTTAGGATTTGGACTTGGGAATTTATCTCCCCTCTCTTACCATTGAGATAGTGCGATAGGGTATGCTCATCCTGGCAATTCAAGGAAGTCGATACCTGTTACCTGCAACCTGCATAAAATCCATGCATGTACATACAATATATATGCTAAGCTAAATAGGCAATGGAAGGAAGTGGTGCATCGTGTAGATCTCAACTAGCAGGTGACTATGACTCCCTTCCTTAACCATATCAAAAATGCCATACATAAAGAGAGTAAACACGCACACCATACACATGCAAGTATGGGGTAAGTATCCATAAGAAAACACATGTGATAATAACCATCTAACTAATCATCATCAATAACTAGAAGCAATGTAATAGTCATCATGCATACATGAAATGTAGAGTCTAAGTAATCTCATCACATCTCAACTGAATCTATAGCACAATATTTGATAGTCTCAAAACAATGCTAGTCTAATAAAGTTTGACCATGATAGCAACAATGTATCTAGAAAAATGTGGATGAGGGGAGGCACTACAAGATCTGGCTCTGATACTATGTAGGATTTGAGTTAAAATGCATAAAAAATCCACGAAGCCCAAGAAAACTTGCATGCAAAAAACCTATCACAAAGAAGAAAAAGATAAGAAGAGGCAAGCATTTGATCTGAGAAGCTCAGACAAAGAAAAATACTATTCAACGGATTCAAGAATTTACAAAGAGATCAATCCTTATAAAGGAGATTGAAACCCAAAAAGAGTAACCTAAAGCTTGAAAAATCTAGGGTTGCACATTATAATTAATAAAATATTAATTATATGCACCTACGAGATAGCTTAAGAAAACTAGAGTAGTAGGAAACTTAATTAATTAAATCAAAGTGATTTAATTAATGAGTGAAAATAACTAATTACTCTAGCACTAATAAGAAAAGCTAATATGATAAACGTAAGTTAGACGCTTGTTCTTGGAGTGAAATTGGTTTAGCACTTTTGCTATCAAAATAAACATGTTAATTTCTTTCAATAGGTTTTGTATGTCCATGTGCAAGATGTATGATTGACCAATTCAGAAGATATCATGGAAAGTTAATTTTAATAAGTGACATATTTTTGCTTATTCAAAACTTTTCCTTATACACTATTTGATTTTAAATTAAAGTTAAAAGGAGATAAGTTTTTTTTTAATATTTATCATGAAGCATACTTCTTTTCATTCTAACAACTTGATCATAATCAAGTTTAATTTTCAAGTTATATTCACAAGAAATTATCAAGAGCAAAGCTATAAATTCATAAATAAAAAATATGCACTATGTATTTTTTTTTGGCAAAGTGGACAAGCCACTGATATATATATATATATATATATATAAAATTTAAAACTAGTTCAAGAGCTCAACTGGGAAAGAACCAGTAAAGAAAATCTAGCCTCGTTGCAATATGTATAAATTACAAGCATCAATATTGAAAATCATAGTTTATCGATGGACAAAAACATAATTTCACCAAAATTCAACCTTTATCAAATTTTGCATTTTTGAGCATATCAAGACAGTAAGCATAAGGGACTCAATGCAACCAAAATTTTCAACATTTTACAAAACATGCCTGAAGTTTTAGAAGAAAAGTCCAAACAAAAAAATAGAAGAATTCCAATAAACTATTTTTCTTCCATGTCCTTGACATCCTCTACAATTGTTTGTACTGAGTGACCCCAGCCAAAATCAGACCATGGTAGTGGAGCCACCTCCCATCCCGAGCTCAAGCCTTCAACATCAACATGAGAAATACCCCCCCAGGCTATTGGTTTGAGATTATCCAAATGGGGTTTTGGACAAGGTGTCCCGAGCCAACAACACTTAGAGCAGGAACCAACCAATCACTAGTTTCACAAACTAACTAAATTAAGGGAGCCAGAGGTGTTAGGGGTTTTTGGACAAGGTTTTATAAGCCAACAACACTTAGAGTAGGAAGTGATCAATCACCAGTTTCATGAACCAACTAAATTTAGGGAGCCAAAGGTGTCTTCTTATGAGCAGATACTACATGTGCATCAAAAATTGGAAGACCCAAAATGTCAAGTAGTGCAAAACCAATTTTCTTCATATCTTCAAACATCTAAAAACCCAAAGTTTTTGCCATGATTTGAAAGGTCTTAGTCAAGGACCATGAGTTGTTCTTTTCACATGCCTTCTATAGTGCCTCGAAAGTCATCAAAACTTCATATTTTTGCATGAGCATGGTCCTTGAAATTAGTCCTCCCACCAAGGCATCTTCGAACCACAAATCATAATTCTGCATAGCCCGCTTGAGTTTATTTTGAGCCCAAAACTTTGGTTTGACCACCTTGTAAGCAATGATTTCTAGTCTAGATTTTGACTAAATAAGATCCATATCATTAGATAGAAAAATGGAGACCAAATTTGCAAGATATAACACTTGCCTAGAAGTTGTAGAGAAGAAGTCCTCCCCACTGACATTCTTAATCACATGATGGGTGGAAGAAGAAAGTAGAATGAACATAATATCCAACATCTCATCATCCAAGGGATGAGAGAGTGCACCTTTGTCTACCACCAGTTGAAGAAAAATTCTATAATTTTTGGGTAGGATTCTTCTATGATACTGATGACAAGACTCACATTTCACACAAGCATCTAATAAGAATGACATTCTAGAAATTAAGAAGGCAAGAAAAGGGAGTAGGGAAGAAGGAATAAAAAAAAGAAATTCATTGATCACATATAAAATCCCCACCAAACACTCAAAAGGTATGAAACACCTACTCCCATATGAGTAATAAATAAGGTGTCGTTACATCAAAGCCCAATTGCAACTGTATAGAGTGAAGAACAAGACTGACAACCCCAAAATTGAATAAAGAAGGAATATTTTGCATCTGTATGTATTGGAATGGAAATAACCTTATTACCATCTATTAATGTCATCCTTGATCAACTTGAGACATACTTTTGACTTAAATGTAGATTTGATCTTGCCAAATGTAAAATCACACATGGTACTCAAGTGATGACATCAAAAAATGATACTGAGCAGTGCAAAAAGATTTAGTTTGATTTCACCATAATCTCACACATGTGACCTCCTCGAACATCAAAGAAGCTCTGTGCCACTACAATTCCTCTTTAAGATCTTCACAAACTTGGACACCATACCACCAAGTGGACCCAAATCACTTAGCAAGATCAAATAGCTTGGAAAACATACCCATGAGCACTCGGTAAAAACTATGAACAAATAGCTTGGCATGAGCCTCTTCCTTGTTAACTTGGAAAACACCTGGCTAGAAGTTGCTCAATACCCCACCTAGGGGAACTCAGTAATTAGTAAACTAAATAGCTCGATAATCCTCAAGTAACTCAATCAATACTAAACCTGAGCTTGCTCGGTAAGCATTGAACCAAGGGTGACTTGGTCAATAATGAACTCAAACTTAGTGAACTCAGTAAACACTATGTCAAGAGTAACTTGGTCAATACTAAACTCGATAAACATTGATCCAAGAGTAACTCAATCAATACTAGCTAGGAATTACTTGGTCAATATTGAACTCGATAAACAATGTAGCCAAGAGTAACTTGGTCAATACTGAACCCAAACTTATACATTTTGTGCAACCATCATAAAATGATAAAAAGATCAAATGAGTATTAAAATATTTTCTCTTGCTGAATTAAGGTAAATAAAGTGGGAAGGTTGGTAGGAATAAACTCTATAATACTTGCCTCATTAGTCTTCAAGTCACAACCAATATTGGATAAATTATCTGCAACCTAGTTTCCCTCCCTGAGGGTATGAGAGAAGGACAACCCTTTAAATTTATCAATCATTGTCCAAGATTTTCCCAGAATATAACCAAACTTCTAGTTCTTTGATTTTTTCTTTACACACGAATTGATAACCACTGAAGAATCCCCTTCAATGTGAATATTAACTATGTTTAGCTGAAGTGCCAATTCTAAACCAAGAAGGAGTGCCATGGCTTCAGATTTTTTATTTGTACCAACTGGCAATTTTTGAGCCAACATACCTAAAACTCACCCATTATGATCTCTTATACACACTCTAGCTCTTGATTCACCAAGATTTCCTCTCAAGCATCCATCAAAATTTAACTTGCAATCTCCCCTAGCAGGGGGAATCCATTTCACAAACTTTCTATTGACTTTCTCATAAGGTCCACTAGATGTAATGAATTGATAAGATGGAGAAGGTAAAGAAGTCTATTTATTAGCCAAAGTAATATCCCACCCTATAACAATAAGATGTTTAGAAGTTCTCTTGATATAGGCTACCACAACTTTCCCCACTACAACTTCTAATGTTGACAACACAGTTTCCAATGTCGAAGGTTGCTTTCAAAAAATCCTTTTATTGCTCTCCCACCAAATTTCCCAAATAAAAATTGCTGGGATACACTTCCAAATAAATGAATAGTAAGAGTGGTTAATCAAACTTGGCCAATCTTGGAACAGATCCCATAAGGTATTTGGGAGGGGCATACTAAAATTTAGTTTTTAAAGGACGAAGATCCAACATTGATATGCCATATTGCACTGATCAAAGAGGTGATCAACATTCTCCTCTACCTCCATGCATAATACACATTTCATATTCTGAACAATATCCAATTTTGATAACTTTTCTCTTGTCAAAATTCTCTTTTTTAAAGCTAGCCAAGAAAAATTACCTGCCTTTGGTAAGACTACTAGATTCCAGCAAAATTTAAATGCCCAAAATGACTTATAACCAATTTCTAGGTTCTTGGTAGCTAAGTAACCCAATTTTATTGAATATTTGCCCTCTTGGTGTGGGACCCAGATCAGTGTATTTGGGAGATTAGACACTAAAATAGTCCTTGTATTACATATACTAACAAATTCTTTTTTGATCTAATCAGGAATTAGTAACTTGTCTAGGTTTTTCAAAGTAACCCTACATAAAATTGGATCAACAAACTGAAAATAATAAACTACATAGGGGCCCCATTCAGCACAAAAAAATTGTAATCCAATTGTCAAAGGATTGATTATTACAAAGTGGAGGAAGGCCATTCCATGAGTCCTACCAAAAGAGTGCCTTAAAACCATTGTTAATTTTCCAAGTCAAATACCTAGCAACTAAATCATGAGATTCCACCAAGAAGTTCCAAACAACCGACTCTTTAGGCAAGTGGTCCATAGTGAAAATTCTGGAGGGGTTAGAAGAATCTAAATATTTTCTTTGAAAAATTCTGCACCATTTAGCCTCTACTTTCTCATACAAAGACCAAACTAATTTTTTTCCAAAAGCAATATTCCTTAAAGCCAAATTAGGAAGATTAATCCCACCTTGATGCTTCTCTAAAGACATTTCCTTTAATGAGATGAGAGGGATTTTACTATTACCTGACATATTTTCCATCCATAAAAAATCTTGAATAATGCCTTCAATCTGCATAATAATAAACCTAGGTTCTGATAATATAGAAAAGTAATAATTTTGGATAGCTGATAAGACAAACTTAACTAAAAGAATTTTTTCGGATAGAGAAAGTCATCTTACCTTCCAAGCCATTATTCTAGCTTTAATTATATCTACTATATTTTTCTAATAAGAAGCTTTATTACTGCCCATGAAAAAGGGAACACCCAAATATGTAGATGGTAATTTTTCCTCCTCAAAACCAAGAATCTTTTTAATCCTTTGTGCAATAGGTGGAGCTGTGTTGAAGAAGAAGATTTTAGATTTAACCATGCTAACCTTCTGACCTGAGAACAATGAATATTGGTCCAGTAAATACTTAATATGCTTGGCTTCATTAATGTTTGCAAATCCAAACAACATGTCATCTGCAAAGAGAGAATGAGTGACTACTAGATCATTTCCTCCAAACTGAATGCCTTTCCAAAGCTCCAACTATTTAGATTGAATTATGGCCCTACCAAAGGCTTCTGCCATCATAATAAATAAGGCATGTGAAAGGGGATCACCTTGTTTGATTCCTTGAGAAGATTTGAATTACCCCTCTAGAGACCCATTGATAAGAACTAAAAATGTAGCCCCTAAAATACAAGCTTTGATCCATTTAGACCAAGCTTTACTGAAATCCAATTTCTCCAATACTTTGATAAGAAAGGACTAATTAACTCTATCATACACCTTCATCATATCTAGTTTAATAACAAAGGAAGGAATTTGGTTTTCTTTGATATGCTAAAGATTTTCATGAGCCACAATTGCCCCTTCCGATGTCTCTTTACCTAGCACAAAACCACCCTATTCTAGAGAAATGATATTAGGCAACAAAACTTGAAGTCTAGAATAAATAGCCTTTCTAAAGATTTTATATATAGTGTTGCACAAAGAAATTGGTTTGAAACCAGAAAAAGTTTGGGGATCACTAGACTTAGGAATGATGGCAATATTAGTAGAATTAAAATTCCCATACATGTAACCCTTGCGTCAGGAGGATTCTAGGGCTATAAGTAAATCCCACCCTAGAACATCCCAACATTTCTAAAAGAAGAGAGCTATAAAGCCATCAAGACCAGGTGCTTTATCTAGGGGAAAGGAATGAACTATTTTTCGAATTTCCTCCAAAGTGAAGGGTTTCATAAGAGCATCATTATCTTGATTTGATATAATTCTTGGAATTGCCTCTAAGAATGAGTTAAGTTGAAGATTATTTACATCCATTTTCACCAATGGATCAAGGAGTTCTTTAAAGTATTTGACCCCTTCCCTTTTGATACTTTCCTCATCTAATATTTTTTACCCGTAAGCTATTTCGTAATTGAAAAAATGGATTTACTTGCCTTTTTTTTGACTTGTTGTAGCATGAAAGAATTTTGTGTTATGGTCACCATCACTTAACCATAATTCTCTAGATTTTTGCTGCCAATATTCTTCCTCCCTGTGACACAACTCTACCCATTGAAATTTCTTCTCTTTCTGATGAGCATATGAATTTGAGTTCAATCCAAAATTGATAATTTCTTCGTTAATTTATTGAAGTTCCTTCTACACCTTGTTTTTCTCTTGAAAAATATTTTTAAAAACCTATTTGTTCCAAATTCTGATTTTGCCTTTAAGATATTGGAGTTTCTTATAGAACCAAAACATACTATTATCTTTTTCCTGTGAAGCACTGACCCACCATTGTCTAATTAAAGGAAGAAAAATTGGATGTCTAAACCATATTCTTTCAAATTTAAGAGAAGATTTGTAACGTGATGTTGTCTGGTCCACTCTATTATCTAAGGATAAAGAAACAAGAAAGTGATCCGATCCTGGGAAAGAGAGAATTTATGCCAAGAACAGGATAGATGTTATTTTCCATGCTTGTGAAACTAAAATCTATCAAGTTTCTTAGCAATTTGCAGGAAACCATCTCTTCTATTATGCCAAGTGAAGTATCCATTGGACATTTCAATTTCAAACAATTCATTGGTAGTGATAAAGTTATCAAATTCCTCCATAATTTTTAGAGATGGAAAAATTCCTCCCTATTTCTCCTTGTTATTTCGAATTGCATTGAAGTCACCACCTATGATACAATTTTGTTGTGGTAAAGATTTGAGTTTTTCTAAAATGACATTCCACAATTTAACCTTATTTGAAATACTTGTGGGACCATAAATGTTAAAGATAACCATCAAAATTTCAAAATGTTGAAACTTAAAACATTGCCAACCTAGATCTTGTCCTATCAAGCTTCTAGAAACAACCTTCGGGTTCTACAAAGTAGTTAAACCTCTTGAAGCCCCAACACTAGGAAAATGAACAAAATTTCATTGTTTCCATTTAGCAATAGACTCCTCATACTTTTCATCTAATAGCTTTGTCTCTTGAAGTAATATAATGTCTCCTTTTGACTCATCAAGCAGTTTTTTAATCCTACTTCTTTTGTCAGGGGTGTTGATACCCTTGACATTCCATGTTATGATCTTCATCCTTCCACCAGAGGACACTTAGTCCTTCTGGTGACTCTTTTACTAATTGAAAATTTTCTTCCAGAGTGGATTGATGCTTGCTACAATTTCTTCTTTATCTTTTGTACTTTTGCTCTTTCTACCACGAGTCTTTGGAGTAGAAGATACCATAGTGGGATCTCCAGGTGAATTCATAATTGAAAGGGTTTGTGAGAAATCAAAAGTGGACCCACAACCAATATTGCCATTGGCCATTTGTTCAAGTTGGAAATCTCCTAATTGCCTTAGATCTTCCTCAAAATTATTGATTGATATTTGGGTCATATCTTCTTGCATAACTTCTTCTGCAATTAATTGAAATTGTTCTGATACCACAAATGCTGAAATCTCATTAGCTAATTGATGTAATTCAAATTCCACATTACTACCCAACCTGATGCCTTGCATAATCTATTTAAATGTTGGAAAAAACATCTCTTGAGGTTATTGATTAAACATAACATGATGTGTGACTAAATCTACTGTAGACCAACTTTGTTTGGACCAATTAGACAAACTAAAGTCCTGATAATTCAACTGCCTACAAATTGTTTGATGAAATGAAATGTTATGGAAATTTTGAGTATGTGCCATCAAAATAAATTTATTTTTAAAACTCACTCCTAGCAGATATATTGGAAACTATTTCACAAAATAAAATTCGATGAGGCCCCTTCTATCCATAATCTTATGACAATTCTTTAAAGAATTGGAAATTTGTAGTTCCAACCAAGGACTAGTTTGGTTATCCTTACATACCTCCATTGTAGGATTTACACAAGGGTAATGACTTAAAAAAGAGAGGGATGAGTGATTTGAATAAAGAGTACCCTCAATTTCTAAATTTGATGCAGGGATCTGATCTTGTGAAAGCTCATTTGGTACATCCAAGTCTGAATGAGAAATAGGTAGAGTAGCATCATTATTACAAGTAATTCGATGGGTATCTGTACTATTTACATCAGAAACCTACCTAAATTTACATTTCTCAAGCATTGATGAATGATCCTCACATACCATAATCTATTCTAAATTAGCACCTTGGAAATCAACATTAAAATGGCCCAAGATCAAAGAATGTTTATCAATTACCTCCAGCTCTTGAATACGAACAATTTGTTTCCAATCCCCCCATTTGGAGTGGAAAATAATATATTGTGGAATTGGTTTCTAATTGCTCAAAAGTAAGCAAACCCTAATTGGGCAAAAGACTTGTTCAAAAGGGATGAGATCATGCCTAATAAAGATACCCACCTTGTTTGCTATCAATTCAACAATTTCTATGTCTCTTTATTCAAGGGGCAAATCTAGTAATTCTATCCAGTGGGAAAAAAAATAAAATCACTCAATTTATGGGAAAAACTTGGGGAAAATGGGCAAGTAGATATGCCAAAGCCTTTACAAAACCACCCTTTGAATTTATGCACCCAATCCCTAGTCTTAGTTGAAGTAAAGAGAATAGTAAAATAGTTTAAAACTTGATCATGGAATAATACCTCTTTTGTACCTGGCTAGTTACTAAAAATCCATGCTTGTATGTCCATTTTGCTGAAATTATGGATTTGAATCTACACACTAAGTGCTATCTTTCTCAAAAATTCAACATGTGGGGAAATCAACCTTTCTGGAATAGTGATTTCCATTATTGCCTAATCTTTAAACCCTGTGTCTGCATGAACAATATTCTCTGATTGCTTCTTCCTCCAAATCCTCTTTGGCTTACCAACATTTCTATTAGCCTTTGAAGGTTTTGGTTTGAAGGGAGCTCTCCTAGGGTTTCTGGAAATCATTTTCCTTTGCATTCCTTGCAACAAAATCTCACCCTTCTCCCATAAGCCCTTTACTACCTAATTAGGACACTCATATAACTACTTGTTGGGATTAACATTAGGATCTCATTCTTTCAATAACCCATATTCTATGTCTGAAGTAGAAGGATGCCCATTACCTTGCTAATTAGGGATATCACCATCCATAACCCTTTGCTCATCAACCGATTCCCATAGAGGACCATTGAGTGGAATCTCTTTCTCACAAATGTTGAAGGGTACCTATTGCTTGGATTTTGCATTATTATTGATATGGAACCTAGGGTTTAAGAAAAAGGATTTTGCTAGCTGCACAATAGCCCGCTTGAAGAAGATTTCATCCCAAGATTTGAGCTATTTGCCTTCAGTGTATTAAAATCAATCTGCCTTGCCTAACTGCTTAGAATTCTAAAATTTCTCTGCAAACCTCCCTGTCTGTCATTGTCTACTATTGTGTCGTGTCTGCCATTGCTTACTATCGTGTCACAATGCCTCCCTATTTGCCATCATCACATCCCTATTTTTATAAGAAACCATCTCAATATGTGCTAAACTTGGTTAAATTACTCTAAGAAATTTATGTAAGGGATACACCAAGGATACCTATCCATCTTTTATCTTTGGTGCCCAATTGAGATGGTTCTTAATCTAAAAACAATTTTGGGCTTCATGGTATTTTACCTATATAAATATACACACACACACATATACATGTGTATATGCATGCATATGCATATGTATATGCATATGTATACTTATACATACATATACATATGTATGTATATATATGTATATCTATGTACATATATATGTATGTATATACATGTATATATATATACATGTATATATATATACATGTATATATATATACATGTATATATATATATACATGTATATATATATATATATATATATATATATATATATATATATATATATATATATACATGTATATATATATATATATATATATATACATGTATATATATATATATATATATCTATGTATATCTATATATCTATGTATATATATGTATATATCTATTTCTATATGTGTATATATCTATTGTGTGTGTGTGTGTGTGCGTGCGTGCGTGTGTGTGTGCGTGTGTGTCCACGGTCTCTACCTATTGCTTCATCCTCATGATAGATCATGAAGTCTAATTCCAAATGATAAAAATTCACACACAATATAATCCAAAAATGCTAAAATCTTTCCAGTATATTATACTTTAGATACAAATTCTTTTAAAAAACATATAATCTTTCCACACCCCCTTCCCTTTAGACACCACTCTTTTGAAATTCAAGTGTATTGATATTTGTAAATGGCCAAATATATTTTAACTAGTTCAATAAATAACTAACACTACAGTTCTTATTTAATAATTAAAAATACTTTACAAATCCTCTTACTATTTGAGATCCATCTACTCGAAAAATAGTTAATCATTTTTTTAATATAAACAATTACATAAAAAATTGTAGCTCTAGGAAAATATTATTACCAATTCATATTGCAACACAAAGAACTAACATCATTTACGTTGAACCTCTTAAATCATTAACAACATAATATTTTCATATTATTCAATATTTGTATTTATTGTATCCATTATCATCCAATTTAAAATCATAATGGTTGATCCATCATCAGAATCAGAAACACTCTTCTAATCATTGTGAGGAAATTCCTCAAAACTTCCCTAAAAAATCATAATCGCTCTTCTAATAGTTTTGAAGACATTCCTCAATACTCCCTAAAATATTATCCCTTCTAAATCAAATCAAACTCCTTGAATTGGGGTAAAAAAATGGTCATCTAACAAAACAAGCAATCATTAATCATCAATTGAGAAAGGGAAAAATAATTATGTCAAAAGCATAAATGGAAGCCATGCCATTTTACAACAATAGAGGAGTAGCTCTAGAGATAAAGGGGTGTAACAATAATTCCATCACCATCTAGTGTTGAGTGCCATCCTTCCTCAAACAATGTTGAATAAAGTTCCAAAATTGAGTAGAAGCTAAGAGAGGAGAGAGGGGTGTCCCATTTAACAAATAGCCTCCATGAGATTTGTCCAATGGAGTTATGAACCTGAGGAAGAAAAATAAAATCTTCTCATACAACACTCCAAGGGCAAAAATCCCAAAAGAAAATCAAAATGAAAAAATAAATCCAAATATTAAATCTAACAGGAGAGATGATGCTAAAATTTCTCAGAAACCCCAAGCTATTGCACACTAAATAAACACATACATAATATAGATTAAACACATAAACACAAGATATATGTATGAAAACCCTTTCAGGAAAAAATCGTCTACTCCAAAGCTAGACCCAATTGTATTATTAGAAAAAATAGTTACGATACAATATTTAGAACCAAAGATCTTTAAGAGTAGTCTCTTGTGATATCTAAATCCAAAATAATTTTGATAACATAAAAATGCTCTTCAAACACTTATCTTTGTCATATTACTCTACAATGTTATAGAGTTTTTGTACAAAATGAAATAATTTCTAAATTGTCCACATTTAATGCATTTACAAATTATTTTAGAAACTTCCTTTATGCACAACTCTTGCCCCAAAAACAAAGCAAAGAGTATAGTCAACAAAAAAAAGGAAAACTTTATAATTTTTTCAACAAGTCTATCCTTGTAGAAGATTTCTTCTTCATCTAGCATCTTTTCAAAAAATGCATAAATAAAACTAATAAAACATGATACAGTTGAGTCACCTTATCCCAATAATATCCCACTTGACGAAGACCATATATGATTTATTGTATTACAACATAGGCCCCAAGGTCCATGAACCAACACACCATTTAAACTTCTTAGTGCTCATTGGATTTGTCAATGCATCCACAACATTCTCCAACATATCAAACTTTTCCAAATTCACCTTTCCATCTTCCACCATATCACAAACAAAATGATATTGTACATCAATGTGTTTTTTTTTGACATGGAAAGTAGCATTCTTTTCTAAATAGATAAAAATTTAGCTATCACAATAAATAGTAATTTTTCCTCCATCAAAACTAATATTAGAACACAATCTCTTAAGCTAAATGACCTCTTTAGAAGAATGAGTAGTTTTCATGTACTTTGCTTCCATAGTGGACAAAGCATCTACAACTTGTCACTTTCTCATCCAACTAGTTGTACCATCAAACATCATGCAAAGATATCCACTGGTGGATCTTCTGATGTCAATGCCACCTACCCAATCTGAATCCACATTTCAATAAATGCAAACAATATGTCAAGATATAGTAGGATTACCATGAAAACATAAAAAATACTTAGATACGCCCCTTAAATATCTTAACACTCTCTTAATTTCATCTCAATGTACCCTTCTAGAATTATCCAAATATTGATTAAGGACTCCCACTACATGGGAAATATTTGGCCTTGTATAGACCTAGCATACATCAAGCTTCCAACAACACTCACATAAAGTACTCGAGACATGTCCTCCATATCTATAGGATTTTGAACGATCCTCCTTGGAAAGTTTTATTCCATGTAACATTGGAATAACTAACTACCTAAAAGACATCATGTTGAATTTCTCCAATATAGAGTTAACATAATTCCTCTTACTCATCCAAATATTTCTGCTAGATCTATCTCTAATGATCTCAATCCTAAGAATATATCTAGCTCCACCTAGATCTTTCATGTCAAATTGTGCTACTAACCGAGACTTCAAATCTAAAATCATTCTTTTACCATTCCCAATAAACAACATGTCATCGACATAAATGACTATGATAAGAATGTGACCATTTTCATATTTATAATATACACAATGGTCATATTTAGATCTCAAAATCCCAAGGACAACACATAATTGTCAAAATTTTGACACCACATCCTATGAGACTGCTTGAAACCATATAGAAATTTCTTCAACTTATGAACAATCTTTTCTTTACCTTTCTTAATTAATTGTTCTATTTGTGACATATAAATTCCCTCCTTCAAATAACCATGAAGGGATGATGAGTTCACATTCATTTTTCTCAACTTCAAAATCATAAGTAGGTGCAAGTGATAACAATAATCAAATGGATGTCATCTTTGTTGCATAAGAGAATATTTCATCATAATCAATTCCCTCCACCTATGAATACCCTTGATGACCAATTATGTCTTATACTTCTCAACACTGCAATCTAGACCCAATTTCTTCTTGAACACCCATTTACATCTGATATGTTTATATTCTTCAAGAAAAGATACAAATCCCATGTAGTGTTTTTCTTCAATGGTACCATATCTTCATTCATAGCTTCCATTCAAGAACTTGCATCATTCATTCACATATCCTCTCTAATAATTCTAGGATCACTAGTGTTATAAATAAAAAACAAATATACAACTATAACCTATAAAAAAAATTCCAAACTTCTCAAGTGAATAACCATATCTATCTAGTCCCTGCATATCATGAGTAGACCTTGCCAAATTTTGAGGTTGATGTTCTTGCTCTTATTCAGAATGTCCTTCTATAAATTAAGGATTATGTTATATATGATAAATAGACATCCTTTATAAGCTTCTGATTTCTTTAAATTGGGTTTCCATGGTAAATGAATACCTTACCTTGGAGACTAAATGTGCACCATCCTTTCTTAAAGAATCCCTTTCCCTAGAAATAGGGAAGGCGTGTACTCTTCCATTCTTATTCACAAAATATTTTCAAAATTATTCAAAAGGGTCTATTTTACACTTTTATCATTTAATCTCTTTCCATTCATCCCATCCTTGAACTTTTAGGAGTTATGATCTATTCATCTTGGACTAGGTATATTTTGTGGATATCTTCTTGCTATAAAAAATGCTTTATCCTTGTTCATCTTTTCATTACAAATAATAATAATTTTTTCTTCTTAATGGGGTTCATCCATGGCCCCCTTATCATAAATGTTTTTCTTTAATTTAATCATGACAAGTAGATTATATGAGCATAACACACCTTGCTAGGGATATATCACTCTTTTTTTCACATCATTAGCATTAGTTGAACTGGTATAACACAACTTGCTAGCCCATTTGACCTCTCATTTTCATACATTTTCAAGATTTTTTGACTAGAATAATACAACTTCTTAGAATATTTGACCTATCATTTTCATGGGTTGACTAGTATACCATACTTTTCTAGACAATTGAACCTCTCATTTACATTTATTTTCATGAGTTGACCAGCACATGCTATGCCATAAAATCCCTCTTACAATCTCTTTGATGGGTGTAACTATAGAATACAATATTTTTCATCACATATTCCCTCTCTCTCTTTCTTATCTATCTCTCATGGATCATGTAGCACAACATAATTTCGTAACCTATCATCTATGATTGTATCATCATCTCCTTCATGATTCTATAGCATACCATACTCTTCTAGTTGATTGGATCATGGAGTTTTATCTTAAACTTGATATGTGTTCTTTATTTTTTTAGGTGACCACTTGTGCTCTTGCAATATCTTTCTGAACATGATACTAGGGGTTCAAACATTTTCTCTAGAAATTTATCTTCAACTAGCTATCTTGGAATCTTAGTTATCTTTGGGATTTTTTTGTTCCTTTATGTAACCTTTCATATGGATGTCTGAGTTAACATCCTTGGTTTATGGTCTTTTTCCTTAAACTTAGTTATATATTATTTGCATGTACATTTCCCATGATATTCATTTTTGTCTCTCCTTTTGCTACTTTATCATGATAATGAGGTGAACTCATACTCCATCTAAAGTGGGGGCTAAATGTATTGTCTTAAAAGTAGGAAGCCTTATTGGGTTCTCATTTTTAGCCCCATTTTACTATGTATGGTTTCCACATTGATTTTATATTATTTTATCACTTATTGGACCTAAAAATTAACATTATTTGTTCAAAACTAGAGGTTAGCCCTTATTTCTAAGAGTGTTCCTCTATTTTTCATCTAATCTCATTATTCATTTCCTCAAATAAGACCTATCCATTTAGTTTTTTACTTCAATAGTTTATATAACCTATCAACAACTTATGTTTATTTTGCCTAATGCTATTCACCTTCCCCAACATCCCCAAAAAATTTGAGCCTAATTTATGTAGAGTATCCTTGAATTTTGGGTGCAATTTTTTCCTAGATCTTGACAGTGGAGTTTTCTTTCAAGATTTAGATGTGTAGTAGGCCTAAATTAGATACAAATATCTAATAGAGGGATTTTATATAAAAGGAAATCCTCTCCCCTCATTTGGCATATCTCATTCAAGAAGTCATCCACCATAAAAAATCCATCAATAAATATACATAATTGAAATCAACAATATTCACACAAGGAGTTCATATTAATTCAAGGATTAAAGTATTCTACATTTTAGAGTTTTCTTTCTTCTTCTTCATTAAGCATTGTGGAAAACTACAACATCTATTGGCCAAGGCTTATATTTTATGATTCTTGTTTAGGTTTTTGTAGAGTTTAGGGTATTTCATAATTAATATTTGTGATCAAAACCATAGAGGAATTGCATCATCAAGAAATAGGCTACCTTTAATTCCATCTTTTCGTATGCAATTTTAATTAAATTTCAAGGTTTACTCTTAAATAGGGGCTTGACCATGGCAATATTCCCTTCCTGGCATAGTGAACCTATGATTGTAAAGGGATGATTGAAGATGTATTATTATGTCTATGGATGTAATAAGGTCCATCAATGACCATTTTTTTCTTAATTTTATGTAATAAGGCCTATTGAATGATTTGGTTGCTTGTAATCCCACATGTTCTAGATGCACAAACATGTTCAAAGACAATCCGAGGCATATAGTAAGTAATCAAATGCATCTAATAGATTCACATGTCACTTTAAACTTGTTTAGATGGTCTCTACACAATTTTGTATGATGAAGAGTGCATATGTTATAAAAGAGCGATGTTGACAACATTGTTAATACTGTCAACTTTGCCAAAACTTTTATTTCAGCCTCCCAATAGGTAATTAGTTTTAATTTATATTAGAAATAGTTGTGGATAATTTATAACATTTCTATAATATTAGGATGGTTGAATGAGAATGGAAGGTGATTGAAAATAACAAATAAGAAGAAATTTGTTGTAGAACAAATGTGTTTCTAGACATAGCTTTCCTGATTATTGCTTTATTTGGATTGCAAATAGCTTGGTAGCATAGATTAAAGTATATGGATATTTATTCCTTTTAATTATAATTCTAATTTATTGTTTTGAAATTCTAAGGTGCAAGGAAAAGAGAGATCCAAATAATTTCCTAAAATGTACTTGCAAACCCTCACAAACCCTAGGGAATTGGATAAATATGTCAATTATCTAATATTTTATCATGGAATTAAGAAAATTATTTCAAAAACTATAGGTTTACCTCTATACATTAATATTTATTGAAATATATGTGTGATTAGAAGGTCTTTTATTTTTAAAGTGATTCCTTAGGCTTTACATAAGGATGTGGCAAGCCTGGTTGTGAAGTAATTTGAAGTTGCAAAAAGAGAAGATGGATTGGTGGGTGTGTAAAGATTATTAATAAAGACACCTTAAGACTATGTAAACATTATTCAAAGGTTTTTTATATTGGGAAAACTAATTGGTTGAGAGTTTTAGTGATTAAGCATTGAATTCACATATGAAGCCTAATTTGGTAGTATATTTATGACTTGGTCAATGATCAAACCCATATGTAGATATTGGATATTTAAAATTGTTTCCAAAAGGATATCTAAATATACTCTTTATATTTCACCCTTGTTCAATGATATTTTGAATTGTGCTAAAAAAGGAAGAATATAAGGGCTAATTCTACTAGGTCTCATAGTATTTCAAGTTGGAAAGCATTAGTATTGAGGGGTATTGAGTTTGATCAAAGGTGAAAAAATGATTAAAAAGGAGTGTTAGGGGTGTGTCGAGTACCCACAACCATTCCAAGATGTACATGAAGGGGAGATCTTGATTGGAAAGGATTAGGCTACAAGAAACCCTTATGAAAGGTAGGGTTTTGAGGAGAGTTAGGAACTCTAAAAGAAGGTGATTAGTTTCTCAGGTATTTTGGTCCCTAAAAGGTGAACCAAGAGAACTAATAAGGAATGAAAAAACCATCAATAGTCAAAAGAAGGTGATCCATAGGATGAATCCTTGAAGAGGTCAAAAGAAGTGATATTTTAGGAAGAAGAATTAAATAACTTAGATCCTTTAAATCATTTCCACATAGCTTTTGCCTATTTTCTATGTATAGGAATAGGTTGTAGAGTTGTGATTCCAAATCTAAGATGTACAAGTACATCCATAAGATTTGGAAATATTTCATTACTTTTTTCTAGGCATGGGTTGAAACTCAACTTATTTCCACTTTTTAGTTAAAATTGTAGATTAGACAGACACAAGTCCCCATTTACTGTATCTATAGTTACAACTAATTTTGAGACTCTGAGAACCATAAAATATGGATTCGAAGTACAATTTTCTCCATTTTGTTTCCAATGTTGTTATGTGGAGCCAAATAAGATTTAGAGGTTAATTTCTTCCCACTTTCTTTGGCATAGTTGGCACAGTTTTCTCCCTGATTTTTCTATTGGGGTTTGGGGGTAGTAGTATCCCCATAATGGGGTCAAGGGGTAGAACCCCTTATGGGGTGTAGGGGTAGTTCCCAATGTGGGTTCTTGGGGAAAAGTCCTAAGCGAGCTCATTTTCATTATACATGGTAGGGTTGAGGGGCAACACCCTTGATGCCAACAATGAATTTATTATAAAAGGTGTCGAGATTTATTTTTTATTGAACGACATATTCCAACCCTAATTTTGTAACTTCCATAAGCCTTGACTAAGATGGCTTAGGGTTATGGATTTTATGGATGTATGATGATTTAGTAGCTTCTTGTAATAGTATTAAGTTGCTAGGGATTTGTTGAGCTATTTTTATGCACGATGCTAAATGGAAAGAATTCTTGCAAACTCCTCTCTTGAAAAGCTGATTTTGTGAATCAACTCCAAGGTTTTGGGTTGATCTCGTGACCTACTAGAATCTGTTTAGTTGAAGATAGATGTGATTATTCACAAGGAGCCATTTACTGGTTTGTTTTGGTTTCAGACAAGATGAAGACTCTACACACTACTTCAAAATAAAACACGCAAGAAAACTATGGTTTTGTATTTTTACTGTTTTTATGAGTGCAATCTAACAATGCAACTAGTATGAATTCCTACTCTAACAAAGGGGGTTAGCAAAGAAAATAACAAAATTTAAAGCAAATAACATGAAATTGAAAATTCCTAATGGACATAAGTTATGGAGAATAACACATCTACGAATTAAGCTTTCAGAGAGATTAGTAAATAACCAATGAAAGAAGGAGCAATGCTTCCCTGATTCCACTGATGTAATCATCAGTGAGAAACTTGATGAGCATATGATGTTTCACCCTTCATCAAACAGCAAGGCCATGGAAAGTGCGCTCATGTGAGACAGATGGTTATGCAAGAATAATTTGATGATTTCTTCTGAAGCTAGTTACATCAATAGAATTTGTCAAGACCATAAAAAACACTAGAACTAATGAATTGCACAACTAGAAATGAAGCAAAAAGCCTTTGGCTCAATCACAATTTCATGAACATGAATCCACAAAAATATGACACATTTAGGCAAGAATTACTACACTCCAAATGTGAGCACCAAAAGAATAATTTTATTTCAGAATAATGGTGGCCCCCAATTACATATTACAATGGAGTATTATAAGAAATCGTCTCCTCAATTTGTGTTGAGAGTGAGAGAGATATATTCATGCAATAAAATGCTTTTAATTTAATAAAACAAATTAATTATATAAAAACTAACAATCTAACTAGTGCTAAGCAAGACTCCATACATTTTTATTCATTAATTGGATGCATGAGCCTTTACATGTTAAAAAAAAAAAGAACTATGATAGAAGAAAGAATGAGAAAGCTTTGAGTCAAAGTGGAAGTTTCTAGAAGTGCCAAAAATGAAAGCTGATCCTTCACTAGGCGTTTGTTGGAGTTGAACTATCGTCAGAATGCATTTCCAATGCATGTAAAGCTGTATTTTGGGAACTGGTAGTTAACTATCAGTGAAACTTCTAAAATGTGCACCTGCGGACCGGCAGAGCTGTGGACTTGTGCATCTCAAAATGGTCCAAAATTCCAAAAAAAAATTGAGTGTCAAAAATGAAATTCTGGCATCTGGGTTTTGTTCCCCTTCATCCCAAAGCTATGTTTGGATGTTTGCCCTTGAATTTCTCTATGATCTCAATGATTTTTGTCACATCTAGTATATATAAAGCCTCATATTTTTCCTTGACCTTCTACCTATAGTTGTCTCCCTCAATTCGAGTGTCAACAAAATCTTGAGTTTGGTATCCAATTCTAACAAGGCTTCTTCTATTCTAAAGGCTTGTCAAATATCTTTGTCACTAACAGCTTCCTCAAAGATCTTCTTAAAACTCTCTACCACTACCTCTATAGGTAAAAACTTCTCCCATTCTTCTTCATAAAAAATCCTTAAGCAAGCATCATTGTAATGCTTCTCTACTTCCAAAATTCTCTCTTGGGCTTGGTCCTTGAGCCTATGGATCTCTGCATGTAATGTTTCCATAAATTTATTACTATCAGTGATCCTTTTTATCCAATCATCACTCAAATCTAATTCCTCTACCGTATAAACATCTACCAAAATTTTGTATCTTTTCCCCTTTATTGCCTACAAAATTTGTAAGTCCTTACTCCAAGCCCTTACCTCATCCATAATGCTAAAGTCTTGCTTCAAGATCACTACCATTTTATTCGTGCATTCTCTTGTGTAGTGTGCAATAACTTTTGGTTCCCCTGGATTATCAAAATTCCCTTATCCTCAAAAATTTCCAACCATTGTTGACAAGCTTTCAAAAATGGATCCACATGTACACTTACCCCTTCTTTGAGAATGGTGTTCAATGTATCCTCAGGGTGATCAGGATCTAAAGGACCAACCACTTCGGCCAAATATCCCCTCAGGATTTCATTTTGCCATCGAAGTGTCCAAAGTTCAACCTCATCCTATTCCATGCTCCTGAAGACTTCTTTGATTCCCATGGTCACCATCAATTAGGTTGTATCCTGGATGGGCCTCCCAAGCATAACCTCTTTGATTTGATAATCTTGAGGACCGAGGCTTTCTACATCTGTATCTTCAGGAGGGACAACCACTTGGGCAAACAAATCTAGGTCCCATGTATTGTTGAAAAATGCTAATGGTCTTCCCTCATGTAATGGGGACTTAGGTTTGTTCAAAATTTTTGCCAACTCAAAAAATATCTTCCTCATCAGCATGAAATTGAGGCTTTCAAGCCATCTTGGGATGCACTCAGTTGAAGACCTGCCTCTTGAGGATGAAGGATTATGCTCTGCTACCTCCTTCCTCTTGTCGCTCCTCCTCAGAGTACTTTCCCTCTATGAGGGCTCTTCTTCTATGGCTTTTATTTTAGTAGAGCCTACAGCTTGCACCTCAGTGTCTTGGGAAGGTAGTTGAGAATATTCTACCATTTGTCCCTCCTTCAACACTTCATCAGTTGCCATTTATTTTGGTTCCTCCTCTTGTGACAATTCCTTCTGAACCTGTTATTCTTTTAAACTCTAAGGTAGAGGAGTAATCAAGCCTTTATCTACCATCATGACTTGTGGTGGAGATGGGGGAGTAAGATTGAGACCTTGTAAGTCTTGTGGCATCTGCATCTAGTCTTCTTGTTGGGATTCACCTGTAGGGGTATCCTTGATCTTGTCGCCAACCAAATCTATCCCCACAGGAATAAAATCAAAATTTGACATTTTAAAAATGTCATCGCCCTCTTTAATCTACTCATCCACCCACTATTGTACTTCATCTTCTGAAGAAGAGACTTCCAAGGGCCTTTCTTGGATGGAAGGCAATGTCACCATGGTACTCCTTCTCCTTTCTTGCTTTGTGGCTCTAGCTAGTTGGGTTCTTCTCTATAAAGGCACTTGTTCCTCTTCATCTCCCTCTTCTTCTTCCTCCTCTTCTCCCTCTAGAATGGTTTCAGGAATATATGGGAAAGACACCATTCTTTTAGTCACTTTTTGCCTCTTCTTCATTCAGATCTTAATCCTCTTTTTTTTTGTAGAGGTAGAAGGGGATGCTGGCTCTTCTTGTGGAGGAGGAATGGAAACCTTTAGACTCTCTCCCTCTTTTAACTGGCTAGGCACAAAGGGAGGCAATTGAGGGTCATCTTGGACTTGAGCAACTCTAGTATCCTTGGACCCTTGTACACTCTCTTCTTGTTGCTGGGAAGGTGCTTGTGCTTTAGCTTCTCCTATTTCAACTCTTTGAGAAGAGCTCATTTTTCTCTTGTTCTTTCCTTTCCTCTCTAGAGGGTGATAGTATCCAACTAGATAGTCAAGTTGGTATACTATCTCTAGCCTGATGGGAGATTGGGCTACAAAGGTAGGAATTGTAACTTTCTTCTCCCTACCTTTCTCTAGGTGGGCTTGAGTGTGAAAGATCATAGTGTCAGGTATTGGATTAAGTTGAAGAGGCTTCTTGATCCAATCCTTTTTCATTCTGACAACATGCCTTGCCCAATCATTACTATCATCACCCTCCTCCCTGTCAACCTTGGCATTCATGATGGGTCTCTCCCCGATTTTTTCTAAGTTGAACAGGGGATCTAGCAACTCCCCATAATCTTGTTGCCTTATTTCCTTTTGAATGTTTATTTTCAGAGCCTTCTTTGCCAAATACAAAGTCATCCTACAATAGTCCCTTAGATGGACATCATAGCCATTTGTTGCATTAATCCAATGGTCTTCAATGACCTCCTCATGATGGAATTCTTTACCAGTCAAATTCTCCACTTTGTCAATGTTATCAAAATAGGGCCGGGGAGAGTTGTATTCCTCAAGGGGATAATGTTCCCAATCCCACTCAAAAGATGGAATATCTTGCTTCCATTTCACCTAGTATGGTCCAATGACTAGGGGCCATGTCCAACAAGGTCTCTGTTGTTTCCTCACCCTATCATATACAAATTCAATCTATCGTGCAATCTCCAACAAAAGCAGCTTATCACTTGGATATCTAGTGAGCTTCTTAGGGTTGACAAAGGCACCAACTACTTATAGATACGTTAATGTCTTTAACTAGATGTAGTAGGCCCCCAGAGTTGTTATCTATGTGATTGCCTCATTAGATAACCTCTTTGCATAATCTCCCTCTATGAATAAGATGATTGAGAAAATGAAAGCATCATTCAGGATCCTGTATTCCTTGCTCTGGGTTGAGAGCTTCTTCCTCACTAGTTGAGGGTAGACGATGTAAGGCCAGGCATTGGGATCCTACATGTTGCCTCTTTTGTACAAACTAGGGTAGTTTGTTGCCCTTGTTGCTAGCAGATATACCATGTAAGAATTTATATAAAACTCCTCCTTATCTTTGACTACCCCTAATTGCTAACACAATTTTTCACTTAATGTGGTGGCCCAATTAAGTGACATCTTTGTCGTCTTGATAGTTTCAATAAAGTTCACCATAAAAACACTCAAATGTCCCAATACTGGTAGACCCATGAATCTACTTAGAAAAATAATGGAATAGCCAATATCTTCCTTCATATACCCCCTCATCATAACCACCTTTCCTATTATTCTCCCTAGAGGAGTCTTCTCAATGAGGTAAGATGATTGAATGATTTCTATTTCTTCCTTCAGGTGCTCCCTATACCACCTTTTTGTTGCTTCATAGGAGAGTCTTATGAACTGATTTGCTCTCAGGAGATGAAAGATCGTTTCAATGTTTTTGGGTCAGAGGTCAAGAACCACTTATCCTGTCATGCTCTTCACCACCCTTTCCTTAGGAAGAAAGTGTTGAGCTAGTTTCATAATCAACTCTGTTGATTGCACTAACATTGGGTGCGAAGCTGTGCTCACCTATCTTGATCGGATCAAAGTGGATATCAGAGCAGATTCTCGATGGGTTTGTTGTAGATTCTGAGGAACTCTCCCCAATTAGTGTGTCCCATGTCAATATCTTTAATTTCTACATAGTCATCCTATAATCTTGAATTGGATGAGACCCCTTAGAACTTGAAAACCACAGGCTTAGGTGCCATCTTCTCACCAGATGTGGTTGCCATTATATCTGCATGACATAAGAAAGATGTTTATTAGTTTAGAAAAACAAAAACCTAAAAATTAAAAAGCACAAGAACATTCACTTCCTCTTTGATTATTAATTTTAAAAAATGAAAATAAGGTGGGCAATTTTGGTGTGCACTTACACACTATATGAGGTGCACAAATGCACACCAAAATATGTAAAAGAGTTGTGTTTTTTTAAAATTTATTATTATTATTATTTTAAAATATTTTTTATATTTTGGTTTATATATATATATATATATATGAGGGTTTTAAAGTGGGAGGCATAGTGCATGCACAGTGTGGTGGTATGATGTGATGCATGTGGCAATGTGAGTATGGTGGTGCACACGAGGAAAATGTGGCAGTGAGGGTGCGTGTTTGGCGAGGCATGATAGTGAGGAGCGTGACAGTGTGGCACGACACACGGGAGGTGTGCAGTGGCAATGAGGTACGAGGTTTTGCACAAAGAGCACAGTGTTGCATGGTGCATGGTGTAGGGTTTTGCGTGGCTCGTGGTGGTGGGTATTCATAGTAGTGCAAGATGCATAGCATGTGTGAGGAATGGGCAATATGCGTAGTGACGATGCTTTGAGATGTGCAACATGGCAACAAGATGCACACATGAGGCAAACAGGAGAGGTATGTAGTGACAACACTTTGAGGTGCACAATGCAGAGTAGAGGGGTGCGTGAAAAAGTAGTGGCGTGCGACATGAAGTGGATGGGTGCACGTATGATGCATTGACACACAACCATGTTTTATGTGTTTGTGCACCTTATGTTGATGTAGAGTGAGGAGCCGAAGATAAAGTTAGAGCTTTAGAGGACATAAGAAATTTTGAAGGAGTTTGCAAAAGACTTTGGTGAAAAAAACAATTGGGAGGGTTAGGCTTTATAGCCGTGCCCACCTTTGGTGGTGTGTGGTGTGCATTGCGCAAGTGCATAGCTATGCATTGTGCCCCACCAAAGGTGGGATGCACTCCTGCGGCCCTCATGAGGTGCACAAGTGTGCAAAAAATTATTATTATATAATGCCTCAGGGATCCAAAAGAATTAACCTAAAGTTTTACTAAGTTTGGAATTTTTTTTTTTTAAATCATGAAAGATAAACCTTTCATATCAAACACATAGTAGCGGAAGCAATAACGTACATACAACTAAAATCATACATAAGCATGCATAATAGGTTACATTCCTTAAGGATCCCAAGACACTGAGTCACATTTAATCTAACAAGTACTAAGTCTAACAACTACCACATCCACATGAAAGAATAATTAAAAAGTCCAATATCCATAATATACATTTGTTATGAATGCCTTTTGGCAATTAAATTTAGAATTCTCTATCATCCACTATACATGTCACAGGGTATGAAAATATTAAGAGATTAAACATATCTAAAAATAAAGATACATCATCCTCATCGAATCCATGATACAAGTGCAATAAAGTAAATGAAACTATTAACATACATGATACATCCATCCATCAATAAAGATATAACAACCATCATAAAAGATAACCATCCATCATAAAACACAACTAACTAAGTGTGCGGTTCCTCCCAACCGTCAATAGCATCATTAGACCATCGTGAGCCCTAGCCATCCCCTGCGCATAACATCCCAAGCTACTGAAGAGATCATCGATCTATAGTAATAGTGATGTCACTCCTAAAACATGCTACAATATATACATAAAGAAATCTAACATGCAAGAATAAAGCATAAGATGATCCTACAAAATAGATAACATCATCTATCACATGCTAATCATCAAGATAAAGAAACATACCAGTAAGTAACATCCATCATAAGATCCATGAACAGAATGAAGATAAATAACATTAAAGAATGCTCCAACCACGGTGACTACAGATGGATCTCAAATGGTAAGAGTGAAAAAACACTACCACCCGACCATGTGGAACCTAAATGGTCCACTCCCACCATGCTGAGGAGATAGTCTCAAGTCCCAAATAGGTTATAAAATCATGTAACACAAGTACTCTCTAAGTCTAGGAAATCCTAAAAGTATACTAACTCAAGGTTCCAATATAAAGGGTCGACACGTATAGCCAGAGGCACACAAGACACGTAGGAAACCTACTATGTAAGCGAGAAAGTGTCATCACACAAATCATGCTAGAGTTACCCTGGTAGTCTCTCAATAGACCCCAGCCCCCTAGTGATCCCTATGCAGCTACTAGTATCCTCTCATATTGACGAGGCATACTACAGAATGCAAGGTTGCAACCAAGCATTCTCTCTACTCCCATCCTAGCCTATACTAGCACTCGAGGCATGGGCAAGAACATACAATTATCTTATTAGGTTCATTTTAATCCCCATTTAGTGTAAATGTTTTCACTTATTAAATAACTTACAATGAGTTACCTTGGCATCCACTTAGGGCCTTTGCCCTCATTGCAAGCCACTTCTCGACACTACAAGTAGATAACCTACCTTAGGCTCATGGAATCATAAATCACAAAATCACCTCAGTCCTATACAAGCGACTAGAAAAATATGAAAAGATAATCCACAATAAGAACATCAAATCTCCATGAGCAACTTAAAAGTATCCATTGATAATCATGACCACAACAGTTCTCTATTGGCAACTGAAGGTATCAATGATAATCACAATATCCATCGATCCTCATCAAGCAACCGTATAGTATTCCAAAATAAATTTCAATATCCATATCAATGATAAATCACAACATCCATCAGTTCTCAACAAGCAACTGTAAGGAATCTCAAAATAAATCACAATATCCATTGGTTCTCAATAAGCAACCAAAAAAGCATCTCAAAGAAAATAATACTGATTGAAGACTCCAAAATGGTTGACTCAAAACATGTCACAACACAACAACATCAAGAATAAATCAACACTTTAGTCCCATCATGGCGACTGGAAAGTAGTACAAGTATAATTGATTGATGACTCAAAAATGGTTAAGTCAAGTGTATCATACACATACACCTCAACTTCATACAAGAATATTGAAAAGCATCAACGAAAAGTAAACACAAACATCTCATAGAGCATACCATCACATTACCATGGTTGGGTCTTAAAAAGAATTGAGATCAAATAACATCAACATGACATCACATCTCATAACCCCCGAGCCTCTGGTAACAACCTAAAACTAGTCAAAGCTAGGACAAACCCCAAAACCCCAAAACACATACAACATAGAGAAACAAGATACAAACACATGGTTTGGTTTGCTTTTACAATCACATGGTTAAGCCAAATATTAGGTTTCAAATTTTGTTTCAAGTATATTTCAAGAGTATAAGATTCTTCTACAAGTCAACCGATTTATTTTTTGAATAATGCGTAGAATTATGATCATTATTTACTTATTTAAATCATTGAACTAGTTCCCATTGATTTAAATGAGAAATGCCATACAGAAAGAAAACAAACACACACACCATACACATGCAAGTATGGAGTAAGTATCCATAAGAAAACACATATGATAATAAATCATCTAACTAATCATCATCAATAATTGCAAACACTGTAATAATCATCATGCATACATGAAATATAAAGTACTAATTAATCTCATCATATAATAAGCTGAATCTGAGACAATATCTGATAATCTCAAAATAATGTCACTAATAATCATAAAAAAAAAACTGTCCTAAAAGAGTTCGGCAACAATAGAAAAAATGCAAACTAGGGCATGCACTAAATATTATATATATATATTTTAATTTTTTCAAAATTTTTGACCTTACTATTGCTTTTTGATTTTACGATTTTTTTCTAACTTTTTGAACTTTTTTGATTTTTGACCCTTGATTTCTTTTTTGATTTTCGACCTTATACTGTTTGATGATAGTGACTCAAGGCCTCGGAATTGGCCCGAATCCAAAAAAAAAAGTAGGAGGTCCCCATTTCCTTTAGGAAATGGGGTGTGCATTATGGAACCACAATAGGATTGCATATTGTAATAAGGTTGAAATCACTGGATAATAATATTGACCTCATTGTTTTATGGATGTAGCCCAAGAATTGGGTGAATCATGTTAAATGTTTGTGTCTTTTGTTCTCTACTGTGTGCTTTATTCCTTTTGTGATATTGGTTATTTACACGCAATTATTATTTCTGTCTTTCTATTCCTAACATTGAGGTGCATTTTATTCTTATTCATTTTCCTTGAACTTACTTTATTGGATGATATCCATCATCAAAACAAAAATATTAGGAATTGAAACCCCACATTGACATAGATGTTGTATTGGCACCCTTACTCCTTTTGCTATGTTAATCAAATTTCCTTTTTGGAGGTTTTGAATTCCAATGTATGTAGAAATTGGGGATTAAATTACATTATAGCATTTGTTATCAATTCCTTTTATACAACAAGTGACAAATGCATTGGGTCTTAATCTAGAAAGTAATGGATCAACCCATGTGCATTAAATGTTGAGGGCTCTATGTTCTTGAAAAATCACTTCAATTCTCTAATTGCAGGTTAGTTCAAACCTCTAAATCTCATTTCAAGTCATTATAGTCTTGGCCAACTTTTTATTATTCCAAATTTCTCCAATTCATTATTGTGAAGGACCATTGCACTTATTTAGTGCTTAAGTCCAACTTGATCCTACAATGTGTCATCTTTATTTTGAATGTGCATTTGGGAAAGGAGGAGAACTGTACCTTGCTTCCCATTTTCTACTGTAGAGTGTGTACCTATCATCTCCATCCACAAGATCATCCTTAGTACTCTCTTAAACATGAGAATGCTAAGATATGTGGTAGGAGGTGGTTTAAAGAGAAAACCCAAATTCATAATTATCTTGTGTTGTGTCAAATTTTTGTGCTAGATAAGTAAACACAAAATTTATTTTTACTTATTGACTATCCCAATAATTGACATAGTGATCTAATCTATGTAAGGTGAATCAAATATTCATCTTTTTACATATTTTGTATACATACAAGTGAAAAATTCATTGGGTCTTAATCTATAAAGTAATGGATCAACCCATGTGTATAAAATGCCGAGGGCTCTATGTTCCTGAAAAATCACTTCAATTTTCCAATTGTGGATTAGTTCAATCCTCTAAATCTCATTTCAAGTCATTATAGTTATTTGTCAACTTTTCATTAGTCTATGTTTTCCAAATCTTGTTATTTTTTAGTATTTAGCCTTTCATCTTGCATCATCATATTATTTCCCCTTAAATCCAAATTTCTCCAATTCATTATTGTGAAGGATCACTACACTCATTTCCCACTTACATCCAACCTGATCCTACATTGTATCATCTTTATTTTGAATGTGCATTTGAGAAAGGAGGAGAACTCTACCTTGCTTCCCATTTTATATTGTAGAGTATGTACCTATCATCTCCATCTACAAGATCATCCTTAGTAATCTCTTAAACATGAGAATGCTAAGATATGTGGTAGGAAGTGGTTTAAAGAAAAAAACCAAATTCATAATTATCTTGTGTTGTGTCAAATTTTTGTGCTATATAAGTAAACACAAGATTTATTTTTACTTATTGACTATCCCAATAATTGACATAGTCATCTAATTTATGCAAGGTGAATCAAGCATTCACCTTTTTACATACTTTGTATACATAACATGTGGCAAATGCATTGGGTCTTAATCTAGAAAGTAATGGATCAACCCATGTGTATAAAATGCTGAGGGCTCTATGTTCCTAAAAAATCACTTCAATTTTCCAATTGCAAGTCAGTTCAATCCTCTAAATCTCATTTCAAGTCATTATAGTCATTTGTCAACTTTTTGTTAGTCTATATTTTCAAAATCTTTTTATTTTTTAGTATTTAGCCTTTCATCTTGCATCATCATATTATTTTCCCTTAAATCCAAATTTCTCCAATTCATTATTGTGAAGGATTAGTGCACTCATTTAGCACTTATTTCCAACTTGATCGTACATTGTGTCATCTTTATTTTGAATGTGCATTTGGGAAAGGAGGAGAACTCTATGTTGCTTCCCATTTTCTACTGTAGAGTGTGTACCTATCATCTCCATCCACAAGATCATCCTTAGTACTCTCTTAAACATGAGAATGCTAAGATATGTGGTAGGAAGTGGTTTAAAGACAAAACCCAGATTCATAATTATCTTGTGTTGTGTCAAATTTTTGTGCTAGATAAAACACAAGATTTATTTTTACTTATTGACTATCCCAATAATTGACATAGTCATCTAATTTATGCAAGGTGAATCAAACATTCACCTTTTTACATACTTTGTACAATTTCATTACATTCTGAAGGTTCACTCTTAAAAGAGTTTGACCAAGATAGAATCCTTTTACCCAACCATTTTCCCATTTTTTTTTGTGCAGGAATAAGTTATGGAGTTGCTAGAACTTTTTTGGGTAGATAAAGAATAGTCAAAGGATCCCTAAAAATACCAAGAAAAAGGTACATTGAACAAAATGTTTGAAATATTTTGTACCATGCAACTTCAACTCAAATTAAAATCATAGTCCAATACAATTGTTTGGACCTCAATTGAGCTCATTTTTCAAATTTTTGGTTGTTAGTTATCACTCCATTATTTTTAGCTCTATCTCTACTCATCTTTTTTTTTTAAATTAGATAAACAGGTTTTATAGGGACCCTGAAACCTAAGAGTTAAAACATTAACAAGGCTAATAATAAGCATGAAAAGCCCAGCCAAAAAAGTTCCAATTCAAAGGCTGAAAATAAGTACAAGGCACAGCCGACAGACAAAAACCAAAGAAAATGCCAAGAATAGAAACAACATGAAATGATCAGGGAAAAAGCCCTGACAAAAAGTCAAAAAAAGGCATAGAAAGAGACAAAAGAATAGATAGAGGATTAGTCCTTCTTCTTTCTCTCTAGGTCTTGCATGACCTAAGCTGCCTCATAGGCCATCTTGTTCTCCTCTGCCTCTTGCTAGAGTGCCCTTTGATCCTCCTGGTCTTGACCATTGTTGATGTTGTCCTTTGCAGTGTCAACCCCCATTCTAGCTTCTTCCCTGTCTTTGCCATCCTCATCATCCTTCATAACTCTGTCTTTGATCCAGCCCATTAAGGATATGATGTTGTTGTTAATGGAGCTTAGCATCGAAATCATCTGATTCGAGAGATTATGATTGTAGATTTCTAGGGTGTTGATCCTTCTCTCCGCCAGACTAAGCCTCTCACCATTGTCATCTCTTTTATCGGAGTCCGCTCCATTCCTGTTATTCTCCATATGACCCACCTACTCTTTGACCTCCTCCAGTTCATGGAAAAGCCACTTGATTGATCTAAAGTTATCAATCATGCTATTGTGGGCATTGTTCAAGAGATTCAGCCCAGTTTCCCTAGCTTTTTCTGAAATAGCCACAATAGCCAGGTCAATGAGTTCTTCAAGCCTCGTCTCTTCTTGGTTATCCACAAGGACCTGTAGGATCATGGCCTCTCTAAAAATGCCCATTTTTGAGGTCTTGACTTTAAAGTTTTTCCAAGCTTTCCTCCTATTCATCTATTTTGTTATATACATTGCATCTTTCCTCTTTTCTATTTTCAAAGTATATATTTAGTGAAAGATCACTACCCTATTCAACACTTAGAATCTCACTTGAGCCTATTGGAGTATATGAACCTTTCGAGTGTGCTAGTTTGAAAAGGAGTAATCAACCCCTTTGTCTTTGCCCCACTTTCCACCTTGTACATATTCATATTCCTTTCTATGGTTTTACTTGGTCTTACTACTAAAGGATAGTTAGTGTTCCTTATTATGTTCTCTATGTTTATGTACTTTGGTAAATGGAAAAAACAAATGAAGACATTTTTCATTACATCTTTCATATAAGTAAGAACAATTATACATTATAAAGTTTAAGTATACATTATATACTAAATTTTACATTTATGTATCTTACTATATCATAATTTTATATTTTGGTCATAATTTTATGCTTGTTTTCTCTCTCTTCAATTTGTGCATACTTCTTTATAATTCACATAATCTACGAAAAAAATATAATTTTAAATTTCATCTATAACTTAATTTTAAAATTTGGAAGGACACATTCATTCGAAATAAATAAAAAATTTAAAAACTTTTATTGTCATGTATATCACAATTGTTTAATTTATTTCAACTTTGGTATGCATGCATACCTAATTTTTCATACATGCTAAAATTGGATTAAATTATAGAGAGAAAAAGTACAACCCTTACTTTTCTTCTCTTATTTCATACCACTTTGAGTTGATGACTTTAATACTTGATTCTATCATATCTTTGGGTTCTCTCAATGTACTTGCTAATCCAAGACTCATACTCCTACACCTAATTATTATGAGCTTAGAACATCTCAAGTGTACTACTTACAAATTTTTCCTATCCCAAATAGATTTGGAGTTATGCTTGCACCTCTCAAACAATATCATGGTCACAAACTTTTTCATCTTTTCTCTATTTTACTTTGTAAATTATGATTTCATCTCTCAAACACACATCATGGCCACAATCTTATTCACCTTTTCCATATTTTATTTCATAAATTATGATTTCATCTATCAAACAACATCATGCCATAATCTTTTTTGCTTGTTCCAAAGTTTACTTTGTAAACCATGATTTCATCTCTCAAACAACATCACGATCACGATCTTATGAACATTTTCCAAATTCAACTCTACAAACTATGAGTTCATCTCTCAAGCAACATCATGACCATAATATTATTCACCTATCCTAAATTTTACTTAGCATACTATGATTTATTTCTCAAAATCATGACCACAATCTTATTCACCTTTTCCAAATTTCATCTTAATCAACTTTTCTAAATTTTAATTCCAACACAATTATATGAAAAATAATATTAATATAACACTATTTTAACATTTTTGTAAGTCTACTGCCGGCCTGATCTCTGTGTCTATATCGAAACTTTGACTTTATCTTTTAGAAAGGAAATCTTACCACCTTTGATATCTATCCTTTCTAGTAGTATTTTTTTAATGGGTATAACAATAAATTCTTAATTAGATTATAAACAGTGGATAGGAACATTATAATTTAATGGGCATAACAGTAAATCCTCAATTAGATTATTAACTCTGAACAGCAACATCAATTACAAAGAACATCATTAAATACAAAGGCCATTTTCTTCTATACATCCGTTTGGGAAGGGATTCATCCCAATCTTCTCTGATCACATCTTGCCAATTTAAAGCAATAAATTTCCGGGATACATAACCACAATCAACGGACATCTCTACATCTGTACTCTCTTCCAACATTCCAGATTTCTCCACACAATCTTCTTCAGCTTTTCTCTGCCCAAGAATCGATCTTGTTCCTCTCAAAAACCAGCACCCACATAACTGTTTTAACACAATTATGCAATTGCCTTAGAATTGGAATTGGCTTAGAGACCCATTTTTTTCTCTTTTCTCATAGAAAAAAGTGTTGAATTGCAGGTGATATAGAGAGAATGAATAGGTTAGAAATGTCTGCAAGTGAGGGACAGAAACAGAAGGATGGGGTGTTATCAACTGTTCGTTGTGTGGAAGATCTGAAGGCAATGAGGAGTTCGTTTTCAGCAGATTCATTGGCAGACATGGGGGCAGTGAAAACTTGTGTGTGCGCTCCAACAACCCATGCAGGCTCATTTCGCTGCCGCCTTCATCGAATGCCTTCTTCTCTTGGCCAACTTTCACAACAGCCCCTCTCTCCACAAGCACCTCCTCCTAGTCGATAGATGACATCCCTCTTTCTACCATCCTAGGCTAGCGGGTGTAAAGAATCTCTATCAAGGTATAGGAATTACATCTTGAAACATTGTTGTTGTTTCATGTGAAATGCACCAATCAGTGCGTCTTTCTCCAAAGATTGTGCTATTCACCATATATGCAACGTACACTTTTCTTGGAGAGTGGGTCTTTGTTGTTGTAAGATTTGAGCTGTTTAAAGTAGTGTAATATGTTTGAAATATTGGTATTGGTATCAAATAGAATAAAATGGATGTTGGTGTAAGCTTTAAGTTGTTTATTCTAACATTGTGTAAAGTATTTGAAAATTTGATTGTGGTAACAAGGTAACGAGTTTTGCACTTGTTGTAAGTTTCTAATATCTTTTGTAAAAAGAGTTGTGTTTAATTATATAATTAAAAGTTGTTACAACTATATATATATTCAATTGTAACAATAGTGGTTGGAGCCTCATCCAATTCCAATGGCAAGGGACTGTAGAAGCATTGGAGATGTTTGGAAGTTATCGATGGGTCTTGATGAGTGAATAGTTACCCTAAACATGGAAAACTAGGAAGGGATCTTTATTTTAGCTTACATGACTGTGGGTGGGTTGGACCCCTCCACTTACCATGTCATATAGTAGGGGTAGGGCTAAGGTAGTCGGTAGATTATTATACCCAATGACATTTCATGTGTCAAATTGGCAGGGTCATATGATTGCCTTTTAGTTCAATGGCCCCCTCAAGTTATGTTAGGATCTATATATATATATGGGTGGTTATAGATTTTTAGTTTTTTATTTTGGAGTTGTGTGGAATGTTTGAAATAACAACATTAATATTAGATAGCCAAGTTAGTAAATCAATATCTATCTCAACATATTGGTTGTTGTAAGTTATATAATATGCTTGATATTTTAGTTAGTGGATCATAATATGTTCTAATATCTTTGTAATATGGGTTGTTGCAAGTTTTCAATTGTTTATTTTAAAGTCGTGTGATATACTTGAAATATTAGTACATGTATTAGGTGGCAATGATACCAAATCAATATCTTTTCTATTGTAAGTTCTAAATTGTTTATTTTAAAATTGTGTAATATGTTTAAAATATTTGTATTGATATCAAGTAGCAAGGTTTATAACTCAACATCTTTGTAATTAGGTTGTTATGAGTTTTAATTTATTTATCATAATGTTGTGTAATATATGTAAAATATGGATATCAATATCAAACAACAAGTTCTATCTCAATATCTTTGTGGTATGGGTTGTGTATAATCATGCAATAAAGAGCATTTATAATACAATCAATGCCTATCTTAATTTATAAATGTGGTTGGCTGTTATAAATTTTTAGTTATTTATTTCAAAGCTATGAAATATATTTGAAATATTATTATAGATATTAGGGAGCAAGGATATATTAAGCCAATAAGAATTTCTCCTTGTATTTTCGTTGGTTTTCATGATTATTGTTTACTGAGACCTTTTATATACCATGCAAGATTAACCCTAGTCTAGATGCATTTGGATGTAAGGTTGATATTGGTTATGTTAGTGGGAGGTTGAGGTTGTGGTAGTTTGATGGTTGGCCTAAGATGACGCTCAATTTGATTTGTGGGAAGGTGTTATAGTAATCCTAAAATTATAGTTTGGGTCGATGTTTATGTCAATGTAAGAGAGGTTTATTAAACATACCCCTAAGACTTAAGGGGGGTGAATCAATCTTGAAAAAATTCTTATAACTTTCTTAATCACAATTTTGTATCACTTAGTTTCAACCAATTTAGCAAAAAAATATAAAGAAATGAACAACACTATGCACATAAACATGTTAGATTTAATTGAGGAAGAAAATAATGTTAAAGCTTATATGCAATGCCTTAATACTTTTGGCTTTGGCTTTTTTATTCAATGACACAAGATGTTGTACTACAAACAATCTCTCCTTTATATAGATCCTTCAATTTGGCTAGAAGTGGATTCAACATGGCCTGGAATTTTTAATTTGTTGGCATCTCTTTTGCCTTTGAATCTTTGTCACTTGATCTTTAGAATTTTGTCTTGGCCAAGATTGAAAAAACATTATATTATTAGATTACTAAGGCTCTTTCTCTTGAAGGAGAAGTTCAGATTCGCTCCAAAGTGTTGGGAGCCACTAATGTGTACCATTCCTCATGTTTGACTTCTTCTAAAGCTTCATATATGAAACTAGAGAGGCTTCTTAGATATTTTTCTTAGGCCTCTAGGTCTAAGCATCATGAATTACATAGAGTTTCTTGGGAATTATGTTGCCTTCCCAAGGAATATGGAGGTCTTAGACTCTTTTCTACCCAGAAGAAAGATCTAGAATTATGTGCTAAATAGATCATTCATGTCTTGAAACTAGTGACGAGGCTTGGAAAATTCTTCTAGGGTGTTGTATTTCTTTAGGCTTCTTGTTAATAACTCTATCAAGAAGGGGATTATCTTTCCAACCCTCATCGTTATGAAATATCTAGGTTAGATCCAAGGCACTTTTGTGGTTAAAAGAATCTAGGGAGCCTGTGAGGTTGTTAAACCCTAGATTTGGTAGGTTGGAGCCATTTTTTGTAGTCATCTCTCCATGAACCAACATAACCTTGGCAGTTTCCTCTTTTTTCAATTTAGAAATTCTCTCTATCCAAAACTCAAAGGGTTAGCACTCTTCATTTTCACAAACATGTCATTTAGACTCTCAAGGATTTATTTTCAAGAGTTACTATGAGTCTTAGATCTTTGGATAATATGCATGTCTAGTTTCATTTGTCTCACCCAAATTGACAAACTTTTGATTTACTATTTTTTGCTTTGCCTCCTCACTTGATTCACAACTTGAACATTTCTTCCTTTAAGATTTTTTGGAAGGACTGAAAGTGGTATCCCTGTACTCCTCTTTTTAATTATAAACCCAAATTGGGTTATCACTAGTTGGTTCCTCATTTGTCCATGGTCAATACTCTCAACCAAAATTAGAAGTTGCATTTTTCATAGAAGACTTGACAACTTCAGTTCTTTTTAATGTGGTATGTCACCAAAGAACCTAAAATTGCTCATTTTTCCTAGTGTGTTCTTTACCAAGGTTTTTCTATGGGCTCAAGGATCAAGCATCTAGGGTTTCGTAATCCCATATACCCTTTTATGGGTAGCTTGAGACCTTTCTCCACTTTTCTGGTTTTTTTAGAGATCTCAAAATTACTAGATTTGGATTCATGATTTTTTTAGGCCTTTAAGAATAGAACCCTTTTCTTGGAACATGGTTTTTTTGGGAGACTCTCTCAAACTCCTTTTCAAATATTTCAAGCTTTGGTATTCTTTCAAGATGAAGATCTTATTTACACTTTAGAAGATAGAAATGTTGTTCTTTTCACTCACAAATTTCTTTATATCAGTGTTTCTATGTACTATAAATGTTTCATATGTAATAATGCTCTCCTATAGATTCATCTAAATGTAAACAAGATGGATCTTGAGGTGGCCCACCTCTAGGGGCTTTTACAATATTGGGGTAACACCCTTCTCTAAGCTTTTACTGTCTAAGAAGGTGAGAATGCCCACTTTATCAAGAGCAGAGTGTAATCGAGTAGCAAAATCTCGGCTGTCAGGGCCGCGAAAGCTCAAGAAAACATCACGATCATGTCTATTGTTAGTAGTACAGAGATAGGCTGAAAACCAGTTGGAGAGGCCCGACATGTTGCCGCTGCAACTTTTCTGTAAAATGAAAACTAATGAACTTCCGAAAGGATAGATTGGGATCCGTTTATGTTTGCGATCGTTTTGTACAGATTATTTTTGTACATATCCAATATAGCTTATAAAAAAACATCAAATTCAGGTTTATGTCCATATCTTTTTTGCTCTACGTAGATTCTTATGTCGGTATAGTATAATGTACACTGTATGTTTATTTTAGTGGGGATTAGATTGTACGTTATCAGATTTGAACCCTGCACATTGTGCTTCCGAGGCATGGCTCTAAACATGTTAATAATTAACATGTTTAGAGCCATGCCTCGGAAGCACAATGTGCAGGGTTCAAATCTGATAACGTACAATCTAATCCCCACTAAAATAAACATACAGTGTACATTATACTATACCGACATAAGAATCTACGTAGAGCAAAAAAGATATGGACATAAACCTGAATTTGATGTTTTTTTATAAGCTATATTGGATATGTACAAAAATAATCTGTACAAAACGATCGCAAACATAAACGGATCCCAATCTATCCTTTCGGAAGTTCATTAGTTTTCATTTTACAGAAAAGTTGCAGCGGCAACATGTCGGGCCTCTCCAACTGGTTTTCAGCCTATCTCTGTACTACTAACAATAGACATGATCGTGATGTTTTCTTGAGCTTTCGCGGCCCTGACAGCCGAGATTTTGCTACTCGATTACACTCTGCTCTTGATAAAGTGGGCATTCTCACCTTCTTAGACAGTAAAAGCTTAGAGAAGGGTGATTATATTCCGTCTTCAATTATGCAATTGCCTTAGAATTGGAATTGGCTTAGAGACCCATTTTTTTCTCTTTTCTCATAGAAAAAAGTGTTGAATTGCAGGTGATATAGAGAGAATGAATAGGTTAGAAATGTCTGCAAGTGAGGGACAGAAACAGAAGGATGAGGTGTTATCAACTGTTCGTTGTGTGGAAGATTTGAAAGCAATGAGGACGTCGTTTTCAGCAGATTCATTGGCAGACATGGGGGCAGTGAAAACCTGTGTGTGTGCTCCAACAACCCATGCAGGCTCATTTCGCTGCCGCCTTCATCGAATGCCTTCTTCTCTTGGCCAACTTTCACAACAGCCCCTCTCTCCACAAGCACCTCCTCCTAGTCGATAGATGACATCCCTCTTTCTACCATGCTAGGCTAGTGGGTGTAAAGAATCTCTATCAAGGTATAGGAATTACATCTTGAAACATTGTTGTTGTTTCATGTGAAATGCACCAATCAGTGCGTCTTTCTCCAAAGATTGTGGTATTCACCATGTATGCAACGTACACTTTTCTTGGAGAGTGGGTCTTTGTTGTTGTAAGATTTGAGCTGTTTAAAGTAGTGTAATATGTTTGAAATATTGGTATTGGTATCAAATAGAATCAAATGAATGTTGGTGTAAGCTTTAAGTTGTTTATTCTAACGTTGTGTAAAGTATTTGAAAATTTGATTGTGGTAACAAGGTAACGAGTTTTGCACTTGTTGTAAGTTTCTAATATCTTTTGTAAAAAGAGTTGTGTTTAATTATATAATTAAAAGTTGTTACAACTATATATATATTCAATTGTAACAATAGTGGTTGGAGCCTCATCCAATTCCAATGGCAAAGGGACTGTAGAAGCATTGGAGATGTTTGGAAGTTACCGATGGGTCTTGATGAGTGAATAGTTACCCTAAACATGGAATACTAGGAAGGGATCTTTATTTTAGCTTACATGACTGTGGGTGGGTTGGACCCCTCCACTTACCATGTCATATAGTAGGGGTAGGGCTAAGGTAGTCGGTAGATTATTATACCCAATGACATTTCATGTGTCAAATTGGCAGGGTCATATGATTGCCTTTTAGTTCAATGGCCCCCTCAAATTATGTTAGGATATATATATATATATATATATATATATATATATATATATATATATATATATATATATATATATATATATATATATATATATATATATATATATATATATATGGGTGGTTGTAGATTTTTAGTTTTTTATTTTGGAGTTGTGTGGAATGTTTGAAATAACAACATTAATATTAGATAGCCAAGTTAGTAAATCAATATCTATCTCAACATATTGGTTGTTGTAAGTTATATAATATGCTTGATATTTTAGTTAGTGGATCATAATATGTTCTAATATCTTTGTAATATGGGTTGTTGCAAGTTTTCAATTGTTTATTTTAAAGTCGTGTGATATGCTTGAAATATTAGTACATGTATTAGGTGGCAATGATACCAAATCAATATCTTTGCTATTGTAAGTTCTAAATTGTTTATTTTAAAATTGTGTAATATGTTTAAAATATTTGTATTGATATCAAGTAGCAAGGTTTATAACTCAACATCTTTGTAATTAGGTTGTTATGAGTTTTAATTTATTTATCATAATGTTGTGTAATATATGTAAAATATGGATATCAATATCAGACAACAAGTTCTATCTCAATATCTTTGTGGTATGGGTTGTGTATAATCATGCAATAAAGAGCATTTATAATACAATCAATGCCTATCTTAATTTATAAATGTGGTTGGCTGTTATAAAGTTTTAGTTATTTATTTCAAAGCTATGAAATATATTTGAAATATTATTATAGATATTAGGGAGCAAGGATATATTAAGCCAATAAGAATTTCTCCTTGTATTTTAGTTGATTTTCATGATTATTGTTTACTGAGACCTTTTATATACCATGCAAGATTAACCCTAGTCTAGATGCATTTGGATGTAGGGTTGATATTGGTTATGTTAGTGGGAGGTTGAGGTTGTGGTAGTTTGATGGTTGGCCTAAGATGACGCTCAATTTGATTTGTGGGAAGGTGTTATAGTAATCCTAAAATTATAGTTTGGGTCGATGTTTATGTCAATGTAAGAGAGGTTTATTAAACATACCCCTAAGACTTAAGGGGGGTGAATCAATCTTGAAAAAATTCTTATAACTTTCTTAATCACAATTTTGTATCACTTAGTTTCAACCAATTTAGCAAAAAAATATAAAGAAATGAACAACACTATGCACATAAACATGTTAGATTTAATTGAGGAAGAAATAATGTTAAAGCTTATATGCAATGCCTTAATACTTTTGGCTTTGGCTTTTTTATTCAATGACACAAGATGTTGTACTACAAACAATCTCTCCTTTATATAGATCCTTCAATTTGGCTAGAAGTGGATTCAACATGGCCTGGAATTTTTAATTTGTTGGCATCTCTTTTGCCTTTGAATCTTTGTCACTTGATCTTTAGAATTTTGTCTTGGCCAAGATTGAAAAAACATTATATTATTAGATTACTAAGGCTCTTTCTCTTGAACGAGAAGTTCGGATTTGCTCCAAAGTGTTGGGAGCCACTAATGTGTACTATTCCTCATGTTTGACTTCTTCTAAAGCTTCATATATGAAACTAGAGAGGCTTCTTAGATATTTTTCTTGGGCCTCTAGGTCTAAGCATCATGAATTACATAGAGTTTCTTGGGAATTATGTTGCCTTCCCAAGGAATATGGAGGTCTTAGACTCTTTTCTACCCAGAAGAAAGATCTAGAATTATGTGCTAAATAGATCATTCATGTCTTGAAACTAGTGATGAGGCTTGGAAAATTCTTCTAGGGTGTTGTATTTCTTTAGGCTTCTTGTTAATAACTCTATCAAGAAGGGGATTATCTTTCAAACCCTCATCATTATGAAATACCTAGGTTAGATCCAAGGCACTTTTGTGGTTAAAAGAATCTAGGGAGCTTGTGAGGTTGTTAAACCCTAGATTTGGTAGGTTGGAGCCATTTTTTGCAGTCGTCTCTCCATGAACCAACATAACCTTGGCAGTTTCCTCTTTTTTCAATTTAGAAATTCTCTCTGTCCAAAACTCAAAGGGTTAGCACTCTTCATTTTCACAAACATGTCATTTAGACTCTCAAGGATTTATTTTCAAGAGTTACTATGAGTCTTAGATCTTTGGATAATATGCATGTCTAGTTTCATTTGTCTCACCCAAATTGACAAACTTTTGATTTACTATTTTTTGCTTTGCCTCCTCACTTGATTCACAACTTGAACATTTCTTCCTTTAAGATTTTTTGGAAGGACTGAAAGTGGTATCCCTGTACTCCTCTTTTTAATTATAAACCCAAATTGGGTTATCACTAGTTGGTTCCTCATTTGTCCATGGTCAATACTCTCAACCAAAATTAGAAGTTGCATTTTTCATAGAAGACTTGACAACTTCAGTTCTTTTTAATGTGGTATGTCACCAAAGAACCTAAAATCGCTCATTTTTCCTGGTGTGTTCTTTACCAAGGTTTTTCTATGGGCTCAAGGATCAAGCATCTAGGGTTTCGTAATCCCATATACCCTTTTATGGGTAGCTTGAGACCTTTCTCTACTTTTCTGGTTTTTTTAGAGATCTCAAAATTACTAGAGTTGGATTCATGATTTTTTAAGGCCTTTAAGAATAGAACCCTTTTCTTGGAACATGGTTTTTTTGGGAGACTCTCTCAAACTCCTTTTCAAATATTTCAAGCTTTGGTATTCTTTCAAGATGAAGATCTTATTTACACTTTAGAAAGATAGAAATCTTGTTCTTTTCACTCACAAATTTCTTTATATCAGTGTTTATATGTACTATAAATGTTTCATATGTAATAATGCTCTCCTATAGATTCATATAAATGTAAACAAGATGGATCTTGAGGTGGCCCACCTCTAGGGGCTTTTACAATATTGGGGTAACACAAGTTGTATTGTAGCCAAGGTACTATCAAGTTTTGTCTCTACAGATTGTAATCCACCCCATGGACATTGTCATGGATAGAAATCATATGCCCACCTCTCACAGATTCCAAGATCACATGCCCCTCGTTGCTCCTCTGGTAGAGGAAGGGATAGATGGTAATGCCACTTTACCTCTTTTGCATAGCATGATTCTAGTTGATCCCTTCTCCTTTTTCTCTTATTTCTTCTAATTTTGGGTGGTCTTCTACCACTTTAAATAAGTGGCATCCTTGGACGTCCTTTCCTATTTCATCTCCCTGTGTGTGTGTAGTTCATTATTCTTTCTAGCCTTGGTCCATGTGAAATTTCATGTGGTGATCTTGTATCCATTAGTATTGTTTTGTGAATATGTAATTTTATATTATACTTAAATAGAAAAGGGCCTATTCATTATAAAATATTAGATTTGAAACCATAGTTAAATCCAACTCATACTATATGGAAAATAGTATTACAATAATAGCTTTAGACACTACAACAAAAACTCACTATTATGGGCTTGCTGAATAAGGCACACAACCTTATGGAAATAGATAAAGGACTTTCAAATTTAGATGCACTAACATAATTTTGGTCTACTAATGGGTTAGCATACTTGGGGAGGGGGTGAATCAATATAAACTAGGTAATTTCAACTTTCTTCCTTTTAATCTAACTTTACTGTCATGCCCAAAATTTACAAGGCAAAAACACAACTAAATTTATTTATTTATTTTAAAATTTTTATTTTGAAAACTAAACCTAAGGTATCACATGTTGACATGTGCATATTGTAACCAGGTTATCAAATAGTTTGGTGACATTGCCAGATGATTTTCCTATTCAATACTTTAATATCACTACTTATATGTCTTCATAGGAGACTATAGATCATTTATTGGAGTTTGGGTGATGGCACATGTTCTAGATTATAATCATTTTCCATGAAATAGGCTTTCCCAAGGGCTTTTTGTGCACATTTAGATAAGTGATATCACTTTTGATTCCATAATCTAACTCAAGGGCAATGTTGTATTCATAGATGTGGAACATCAATTCCTTACATAGGTTCACAAACTAATCAAGGCTATGTATTGATGATAGACAGTCATATTCATTCTAGTATGTATATATGTTTCCAACATTAGGGTTATATAAAATTTTAGTATTCGACATAGGTGGTTGGATTAGTTATATCACGATGATAATATAAATAAGAATCTTATGTTTCTGCATTACTATCGTACTTTATTTCACACTTTCATCTTATCTTTTATAATAAATAACTTTACTAAAATATTAAGTGTCCCAATACTTATCAACATTATCTTCACCTAATATGCTTAAAAAAAATGCTCAACACAATTGACCTCCCTCACTAAATTCCATCCTTCAAAGACAAACTAATCAATAATTCTTGTAATTATCACTAATGTCCATTAATGACCTTTTTCCATTAAATACTCATCATCAAATCATTTCCATCTAACTTCACTTAAACCTCCAACACTTTACTAGATGTTTTCTAACTTTACTCTCTAAATGATCTATTACCAAAGCTTACTAGTAACCCTAAATACTCTCTAATTGTTACACTAGGTATTGTCCATACTTATCCTTTTTACTAATTATTAAACCTCTTGTATTGAATAACATTATCACTACAATTATATTTACTAATACCTCTATATTATACTAATCACACAATACATCTACCAACTACTTCACCGCTTACATGCTACTAGAATTCCATCTTGTTAGCCTTACATTAACTACAATTTCTTATACATATTGACTTCTAATTGAACTATCTACAAACTAACCCCATTTTATGAGTAACATATCCATACTACTAATTACAACATCCAAATTTATTAGCTTCCTAAAGTCTACCACCCCTAATATTTAATCCTAACTCTCTACTAACACATGTATCTATATACTAATTCAACCCCAAAACATTACTAAAAAATCTCATTTAAAACTAACATATTTCACTAACTATCCACCTTTCTTCCTAATACCCCTACTAATACATGGCTTATTAAAGAAAAACCACCTAAAACAACACTAATTATCCTATCAAATACAATAACATTTCTTACTTCAAGATAGGCAGCTAACTCCCATTTACCAAAATTAACTACTAGCTTATCTTACTCCCCTCCTTTCCAAAATAATATGAAATGTTAAAAATAACAATAAATAAAAACATAATCATTTCCTACTACACTCATCATTTCCTACTACTACACCTAACATGCTTTACTAACCTATCTTATCTAACAACCAATCTTACTCTCTTAACCTACTAGCTAACTACCACTTTACTCCTAATCCTAAATAAGCAAAGTGTTTATATTTCTACTAACACTTGACTCATTTAATAATCATTCTCTAAACATTAACACATAAACATGATTTCCCTACCTTGAATTAGGTGGCCAACTTTCATTGCAAAGTCCCCTCCCTCAAGATTCATGTGCCCCTTTTTGCTCTTTCCAAGGTGGGTGACAAGGGTCCCATCCCTCCCTTGGACACCTAGAAGACCATCATGACAAGGTGGGTAGCATGGATCCAATTGTTAGGTGATTAGGACATCTCAAATCAGACATAAACTTTTTCCCAAAAATTTTATCTCCTCCTTCCTAGGCGTGGGTGGTTGGGAGTAGTCTAAGACTTTACCCATTCACATTTTCAAAGAAGAAGGTAGGCACCTAGGAGAAGGATGCTGACATATGTTAGACAAAAAAGTCATTATCATTGTTTATCACATGAGCCCAAAGTGCGGCAAGAGGTAAGGTCACCTAGTGGGGACCACAACCCACTTTTCATGTTTGGACATGTTTTTTTGTTTACTTTAAAAGATGGCACTTAGGTTATATAGGATTGTCATTGTCTAAGTTAGATATATATGTATTATTATTATTTTTTCTTTGATTCAAGTGTTTTAAATTTACATTTTCTTTTATTTGATCAAATTTAAGTGTGAGACACACTTCTACCCTTGTGACTACACTTGGAGGTGGAGTGTTTTATAACATCCCAAGGTGAGTAGGCATAGTTTAGGTACCTAGGTAGGTCCTTAGGTTAGTTTATTATTATTGTGTTTTCTTTTGCTCTAAACTATTTATTTTTAATTGTATCTTTATAAAAAGATTATGGGAATATACTTTTGAATAAAATATTAGTCTATAATAGGCCATACTCTTATTTTCTCGTCTTCATACAATTTCTAGTGGAGTAAAATGTACACCTACAACATACCTCTTCTCATAGGTTTGCACTACGTATTTTTCTCAAGCTAATTTCTTTTATTCCTACCATGGAATTTTAGGAACATTTTTGATGATGTGATGGTTTTATCAAATCTAGAGATTTATTGTTTTAAGCTAGCAAATTTTAAACACATTCATGTACATGGTTATTTATAATGTCAATTGGTATGGTTTGGATTACAATTGGTATTGTTTGTTATAACAACAAATTAAATCATTTCTTAGGATCTATTAGAACTAGAAATCCAAGTGAACTAATTTTCATACCCATAAAATGAACTATCAAAATATGCTAACTTTCTTCCATTTCATAACATATGATTTTTTTAAATCAATCAACCTATGTTCAAAATTGAGTCAACTATATACATAATAATCTTCCACACAACATATATGAAATATTTCTACCAAATGAGTTAAATTCAACATAAGAAGAAGGGTATCATTACATAACTTCTCCATAATACATTGAATCACATAGTGTGAAACTCACAATGAATATTTCCTTACAAAGGTCACTTTGTACAATTTCTCAACTTCACATTTTCAACAACATGTAATAATAAGAAAACTTCTTTTTACATCACATTGAAACAAAGATGGAGACTTATCATCACAACACATTCTGAGATGGCATGTGAAGATTTATCTCTCTACACACTTGATTTTCAACATTTCCAAGAGTGAAACCCTAACCTCTTCATAGGAACCATCTTTTCAAAACCTACAACACAACACAGAACTTGGAACCATGGAGGCTCACCTCCTATCCTAGGCTTCTATGAATCCACCCACCGAGTAGGGGAAACAAGATTCAAATTGGGTTCTATTCCAATCTTACAAATGCATAGTCATCACAAAACTTGAACAATCCCATCCCAAGGGTATTTCACAATGGTTCACCAATGAAACCTTGAACATAGGGTGAAGGTATGCTTTCAAAAAGGAGACTTTCCATATCATACCATATGTGCAATAAATAATTTTTCATGCCCCTTCGGGGAATTTTACAATCAACAAACCCCATGCTCTTTTAGGGCCTCCACAACATTCTCCAAACATACTACCAACAACTATAGCTTCCTTGAAGCCCATACTCCATTAACTTCCTTTCTACACCATCTTTCTGTTATCACCCCCAAAGAAAGATATGAATAAATATGGCATACAATGGAGGCCGTACTCCAAGGTTCTCAACTATATTTCAAGCCCAACTAAGCCCTTCACCCTAGACTTCCCAAAGGGTGAGTGAAGCCCTCACACCCATAACAACACTTGACATTCAAATCAAAATAAGGAGATTCAAGAAAGAAAATCAAGAGATATCATGAAACACAATTCCGAATCATACCACCATAACACAATACCAAGATTTACAATAGCAAAAAAAGATCCCATAACAACACTCCATGCTTGCAGATTCATTATACAATGCTAAAAGAAAAATGATCATGGTTTGAACACCAACCTTGGTCCAAGCTAAAGGAAATGGTAAAGGGACCCCCTAGGCTTTCTAGTCACTATCATGGTCAAAATTGGGTCCCTAACATGTTATACTATCATATGGGTAGCTCATTTTCACATAAAAGACACTGTGGGACCACTTGATGACCCCTCAATACCCTAGTCAAGTCTAAATTCGAATTTGCTTTGATTGTGACCCATCCTACCCTTGTCAAGTGGGTTTAATTACTCATTAAAAAGGTAACTAGTTTTATGGTAAAATGCCAACATGACCAAAACCCTAAGTGACATGTCACTACACACAAGATCCACAAGTGTCAAGTGGCACATAAAAGCACGTTCCACGTCACCAGGACATGTTCTTAATGCATCTTTATGATTTAAAATTTCCATATACAAGAAAACTTACATTTAAAAAATAAAATACATCACAACAAGGCTTTTGAATCTTCCAAAGATTCACCTTGGTTAAACTATGTTCACATAGGTTTGGATCTTGTTTCCCCCAAAATTTCCATGGTTCCACTTCTTGCACATTAAACTCGAGCATCAGTAGTCCAAGGAGGTCATATACAATATAACAATATATATATATATATATATATATATATATATATATATATATATATATATATTACACAATCCATATTAAAATAATTCAATTAAATTTCCTTTCCTAATCATTTTAAATAAATAATTCAAAATGTTAAAATGTCAAAATCTACATATCAAATTAAATCATAATCATCATAATCAAATTAACATTTCACATCACAACATAATCTAATTCTATTCTGTCATAAAGTTGCATCCATATGTGTTTAATCATTCCATTCATAATATCAGGTTCATAGTACATATCATAGATGCAGAACACTATTGTTAATGTCAAAATCAATAGATAAAATAGGCCATTGTCCTTCTAAGTCTTAAATAATGTCAAAATATTCAAATCCTAAATATCAAAGTGCAAGTAACATACCCCCACTTAAACATTACATTACAAGCATTTTTGCAATTCAACTTCAATCAAAGCAATTGAAAAAGGTTAGTACATGAACAAAATCATTAATTACATCATTTAGGTCTTAATGTGTAGACATAAGTGCAGATCATTAGAATGCAGATATTAAAATAACATAACCTATAGTCTTAAAAGTATATCAAAACATAAAATTAGAAGTATCATAATGCAAATATGTCATCTATACTATGACAAATCGGGTGAGGTCTCACATTCATACCACTTTATAGGTTAGTGCTAGCTACAACTTAACCAGTCAAGATTAAGAAAAAAGATGAAGGCAAACATATCAAAACATAATAAAATATTTATCTCATGGGAACCTAGCTAGGGTAAAAGGGTAAGTGCACCAAGATGGTGTGCAAAAATTGGGTATAAGTGGACACCTTTTTTCTCAAGTTGGGTAAACCTGATCTTGGAAGACACATTTGAGGGTCATGCACTCAAAATGAGAAAATGTGCAAAACACAAAAAATGTAGTATTTTGAATATAGTTTCTAAACTACTAAGGTTTTTCAAAAATGGATAAGATTAAGAGTCTCAAACCTATAAGGAAAATCAGGTGCGGAAACAACTTCCTACACTAATCCCTTAAGTATTCTGCAAATTCTTATTAAATCCTTACAATTTTAGATTCAATATTATGTAAACATTAATATTGTAGTCAACCATGAATACAAAAAATAAGATAGAGAAAGAAAACACAAAAACAAGGATATGTCGGTGGGGAAAACCTTTTTGGTAAAACAACCCCACCTTTCAAAAAAACCTACACAATGTATTATCTTCAACTCAAAGGTTACAACACACTTGTAGTGCAAGCTCTATCAGGACATGGAAGACTTATCCAGTAGCAACCAACAATACACTACTCACACTCACTCACTCCATGACTAACTATGACCCTCAAAGTGCTTATATAATGCACTTAGGGCATCTTCCAAAGATAACTCTTATGTGTCATAAGAATTTGTGATAACTGTTTCCGTCATGATTTCCTTACAATTAAATATTCCAAAGATAGCTCTTATGTATCATACGAATCCATCATAGGAATTCATCATAGGAATCTATCATAGGAATCCATCATAGGAATCCATCATAATTCAAGATGCCGACACATGCAAGTGGAGTGACACATCAACATGCCAACTAGACATGTACACTCACACTTAATTACATTATTTACAAACAATACATTTACAAAAAAAAAGAAAAGAATAGGAATTATCCAAGGTTGAGACACCATATTCCTAACATTCTCCCACTCGTCGAACACCTTGTAAGAGCAACAAGAACATAACAAGAACTAACTACTATTGGCCGAAAGGCCCATAGACTCCGAACACCATATGAACTTCTCTGTGCCTATTGGTTTCATCAATGTATCTGCAAGATTCTTTATCTTATCTACCTTCTCCAAATTTACCTTTTCATCTTCCACCGTATCTCTCACAAAGTGAAATTGCACATCAATGTGCTTTGTTTTGGCATGGAAAGTTGGATTATTTACAAGGAAAATATCGCTCTAACTATCACAAAAAATAGTAATTTGTCCTACATCAACACCAATATCAAAACACAATCTGTTAAGCGAAATGGTTTCCTTACAAACATGAGTAGCAGCTATGTACTCAGTTTCTATAGTGGACAAAGAAACCACAAGTTGTTTCTTACTCATCCAACTGATGGCACCACCAAACATAGTGAACACATAAACACTAGTGAATCTCCTACTATCAATATCACCTACCCAATTTGAATCCACAAACCCACGAATACAAATTGAATGCAAAGCTCTAGAAGACTTACCATGATAACAAATGGAGTAATCTGATGTAACCCTAAAATATCTGAATACTCGCTTAACCACATCCCAATGTACCCATCTAGGATTAGCCATAAACTAATTTAGAACTCCCACTGGTTGGGTAATGTCTAGTCTAGTATAAACCATAGCATACATAAGACTACTAACTATACTAGCATAAGGTACTCTACTCATGTCCTCCACCTCACTAGGAGATTTTAGACAATCATCTATGGATAACTTTGTTCCATAGAAATAGGAACACATAATGGTCTACAATCTACCATGCTAAACCTTTCCAACACAGACTTCACATACTTACTTTGACTCAACCAAAGTTTTCTATTAGACCTATCTCTACTAATTTCCATACCCAAGATGTACCTTGCTACCCCAAGATCTTTCATCTCAAACTATGTTGATAATTGAGATTTAAAATCAGATATCATACCCTTACCCTTCCCAAACAACAACATATCATCAACATATAATGCAACAATAAGAAGGCGATCATTTTCAAATCTGAAATAAACACAATGATCTAATTTCAATCTTACAAATCCAATTGACAACACACAGGCATCAAACTTAAGGTACTGCATCCTATGAGATTGTTTCAAACCATACAGAGACTTCTTTAATCTACAAACCAAAGATTTTTTACCTTTAACAATGTAGTACTTAGGCCGTGACATATAAATCTCTTCCTCCAAATCACCATGAAGGAAAGTTGTCTTCACATCCATTTGTTCTATCTCTAAATCATATGATGCAACAAGAGATAACATAAATCTAATGGATTTCAACTTTGCAACAGGAGAGAATATTTCACCATAATCTATTCCCTCACTAGTAAGAAATTTTGACCCAAATTTTGACCAAATTTCAACCAAATTTGACCAACCCATTGGTCGATATTTTTCTGGTCAAAATTTTGACCAACTCATTGGTTGGTCAAAATTTTGACCAATCTATTGGTCAAAAACCCACTAAAGCCATTGTCTAAGTTCATATAGGAATTGGTCAAAATTTTGACCTTCATTGGTCAAAATTTTGACCAACAAAGGTAGAAAAAAATTTATGCGTTGATGGAAATTTCGACCAACAAAGGTAGAAAAAAAATTTAGGCATTGGTGGAAATTTTGACTAACAAAGGTAGAAAACAATTTAGGCATTGGTGGAAATTTCGACCAATGAAGGTAGAAATTTTGACCAACAAAGGTAGAAAAAAATTTAAGCATTGGTGAAAATTTCCACCAACAAAGGTCAAAAAAACCCAGGCGTTGGTGGAAATTTTGACTAATGAAGGTGGAAATTTCCACCAACAGGAAAGTGTAAAGTTTTTTCAAGCATTCTATAAAATAGTTCACATGTCTTGCCTATGATACGAGATTTTACATGCATCCTACACTCTCTCATTCGGCTGATGATGGATCATGCAAAGTGATCTAAAACCATGATTCTAAAAAACACACAATCAAATCCAAAATGAACTTACACTACAAATGGATTATGGAAATCTAATATTGTTAATTTTGCATGCATGTCTACCAGGACAAATATATGCTTAAGTTGTGATTGTCCTGGTAGACATGCATGCAATTTTACCAATATCATATTTCCACAATCCATTTGTAGTGCAAGTTCATTTTGGATTTGATTGTGTGTTTTTTAGCATCATGGTTTCAGATCACTCTGCGTAATTCATTATTAGCTAGATGAGAGAGAGTGCTAGATGCATGCAAAATGTCATATCATATGCAAGGCATGTGAACTATTTTATAGAATGCCTAAAAAACATCGACAATAACTAATATGAAGAATATATAATTAGTTATATGATTGAGAAAAATCATGTACCAATGAGTTGGTCAAAATTTTGAGAAAAAAAATTTTGACCGATGGGTTGGTCAAATTTGGTCAAAAATTGGGTCAAAAATTCAACCTAGTGCAAGTATGCTCGCCAAGTTGACTCTTTGAGTTTGGTCATCAAGTCACCCCACCAAAGTGCCTCATCAAGGTCAATCTTTAAGTTCGCTCATCGAGCTTGCTCACCAAGTCAGCTTGTCATGTCATATCTCTAAGTGGCCTCGCTAAGTCGGCTTGCCAACTTGCCCCACCAAGTTGCCACTTTAAGACCACTCACCATGTTAGCTCACCAGGCCAACTCCCCAAGTCAACTCACCAAGCTCACAATTGAAGTATGCTTTCCAAGTCAACTATTCAAGTGTGCTCACCAAGTTGACTCAGAGTTCATTCATCAAGTCACCCCACCAAAGCGCCTCATCAAGGTCAATACTTAAATATGCTCACCAAGTTAGCTCACCAAGTCACCTCACCCACATGTCCCACCAAGTCCCCAAGTCTACTCGCCAAGACAACAATTCAAGTGCACTCACCAAATCAACTCTTTAAGTTTTCTCACCAAGCCCATCCCCTAGGTCAACTCTCCAGGTTAGCTCGCCAAGTCACTCCCACCCAGTCACCTCAACGAGTTGACTCTTTCAGTCAACTCACCAATTCTACTGTCACCAAGTCATGTCACCAAGTCAACTATTTGAGTACGCTCACAAAGTTGACTCTCTAAGTTCTCTCATCAAGTCACCCCACCAAAGCTCTTCATCAAGGTCAGTCTTTAAGTTCACTCACCAAGTCAGCTTGCCAAGTCACCACACCAAGTCGACTCACCATCTCACCTCACCTAGTGGACTCGCTAAGTCAGCTCACCAACTTGCCCCACCAAGTCGATTGTTCAAGTATGCTCACCAAGTTGACTCTTTGAGTTTGGTCATCAAGTCACCCCACCAAAGTTCCTCATCAAGGTCAGTCTTGAGGTCTGCTCATCGAGCTTTCTCACCAAGTTAGCTCGCCATGTCACATCTCTAAGTGGCCTCGCTAAGTCAGCTCACCAACTTGCCCCACCAATTTGCAACTTTAAGCTCAGTCACCATGTTAGATCATCAAGCCAGCTCCCTTAGTCAGCTTGTGAAGCTAAAAAATAAAGTACGCTCACCAAGTTGACTCTCTAAGTTCACTCACCAAGTTCGCCCCCTAGGCCAACTCTCCAGGTCAGCTCACCAAGTCACCCCCACTTTCCCCACTAACTCACCACTTTAAGTCAACTCGCCATGTCAGTTCACCAAGCTGACAATTCAAGTACACTCACCAAGTTGACTCTTTATGTTTGCTCACCATGTCTGCCCCCTAGGTCAGCTCACCAAGTCACCCCCACCCAGTCACCTTAACGAGTCAAATCTTTAAGTCAACCCACCAAGTCGGCTCACCCAGTGGTTTTACCACCTTGCCTCAACAAGTTGGCTCATTATGTGTACTTGCCAAGTTGCCCCACTAAGTTTCTTCTCTAAGCCCACTCACCATGTTAGCTCACTTGGTCAGCTCACCAAGTTGACTTTGAGTTCGCTTATCAAGTCACCCCACCAAAGCACCTCATCAAGGTCAGTCTTTGAGTCTTCTCACCAAGTCAGCTCGCCAAGTCACCTCTCCAAGTGGCCTCGCTAAGTTGGCTCACTAACTTGCCCCACCAAGTCGCCACTTTAAGCCCACTCACCATGTCAGATCGCCAGGTCGGCTCCCCAAGTGAACTCGCCAAGATGAAAATTCAAGTACGCTCACCAAGTTGACTCTTTAAGTTTGCTCACCAAGTTTGCCCCCTAGGTCAATTGTCCAAGTCATTTGTATCCACTACTATAGGTGGACTTGATCTCTAGCAAGCTTATTTTGACTATATCTTTTATTTTCAACGATACCAATATTTTTAACTTGGCCTAGCCCCATCCTATTAGATGCTTGATCCAATGTCACTCTGCCAATAATGAATAAGAATAACATGTGTATTAAAGATAAATCACTTGAGCTAGAAATTGTATCCATCTTTATGAATCTAAAATATGAAATAGCAAAAAGTGGAATAGTTCTGATGGAGAAATATTATGAATGAGCCAACTTCAACATTAAATGCCTGAATAACAATCAAAGTATACCTCAAATTCATAATATTTGCAACAATATAGAGACCTTCCTCTTTGTTCACTATCTACATTAGCCATTTTATTAGATGTATTTTGAGAATTAATGGAATGGTTCTGAGACAGCAATGACCAAGAACCAACAAAGAAAAATCTAGCTAGGAAACAAATGACTGATAAAAATAATTTTGAAACTTGAAATAAAAAACAATCATTTTATCTTTGCCCCTAGATAAAGAAATAACTCTAATAGTAACAAAGATCAACATGCACTGCTGCTCATATGACACAAATAAAAGAGTGGATTCTCTAGAATCAAATGATTGATTGATGTCTTGCTAGTTTTAGCCTATGAGGGCTCAGTTCTATCTGTCCATTGTGAATGTGGATAAAGAATGATTTTCTTACATGCTTTGATCTACAACAATCTTGGATGATAATTGTTACATTTTGCATATCTGTTTGGTGCCAATGTTTAATCTATTTGGTAATTAATTATATTATAGTAGTTCATGGTTCAATGGTTTTTAGGATACATGTCTAACATAAGTTACCTACAAAACTTTGCCAATGCTATCTTGAATACTGCCTACTATGCATGGCTTAGACACATCAACATAAGTATGTGCTTTGCCAATGCAAAAAATAATATAGCCCTTCTATTTATCTATCTATGATCTCAATGTTACTTAAGCTTCACATTAAATGTTGGACCAAGTACTTAAAATGGTCCGCAGTGTCACCTAAATATATAATAGGGCATGTGGCCAAGTGGAGTGCATAGAGTTTGGATATGGTTTAATATTGTACAAGTGTTCTTTGGTGTTTCTTTGAGTGTTAGTTAATCTAATTGTTCTTGTATAGGATTATTTTTTGTGTCTACTTTTCATTTATTATCTGTATAGATGCTTTCTCTATGTGCTCATTTAGTTGAAATGAGATTGCTTTCTTGGGCCCTTTGACATCTTTATAAAATACTTGTTGATTTTCCACTTTGTTTTATTGCATTACTAAGAATGAGTTTTTTCTATTATATAACAGCTCCCATTTTCTCAAGAGGGCATTGGTTCTTCAGTCAGCAAGTCTCATCAATTTCAACTTTTTCTATTGATTGACCTTGAGATGATCCTTTTAGATCAAACTGCATATGTATGCAAAGCTCTGAATAGAACATATTTAGCATAAGTATAAGTTGAACCTGTTACAAATTTCCAAATCCAATTTTTAAGAATCTGCAATAAGTTTTGCTTCACAATCACTTTGGATTCATAATGGCAAAGGAGTCCCATAAATAACATCTAGAGTCTAGAAACAAAAACATCTCAACATGATAAATCATATCACCTCTACTTATACATTAATGGTATTAATATTAAATATACAAGTGTGGCTCCTCATATTTAATTTTGAAAATAACATCTAGTTACCAAAAATTGACATATTATGTCAACGATTAAATGGAAAATAGAGTAAGAAGGTATAGAAAATACTTTTTGTCCTCCTGCTGCTTTGATACTATGTAGACCAAAAAATTTAGTGATTAGTGTGCTTTCATAAGTATGAACATGATTATAGTAATTTGGTAGCATACGAAGAAGTACCTATAAAATGGTCACACTGGTAAACAATGAAGAAAAGAAAAATAATAGGATGCTGAAACCCTGTGGAACATTAAGGAAAACTAAGGAATCCCACAATAAAAAATATGTGTACCTTACAACTAGCATTAGTTGGCTACCACACCTAAATGTATAGCTTAAAGGATTGGTTTAGTTACAACTAGCATCTTAAGATACAAAGATGCATCAATTTCTAAGGATGCTGACAAAAATTGCCAAATAAACTAAGAACAATAACTCCCACTTTCTTCGACTAATTGCAAAAATTGCATAGATGAGACTAAATTATTATGCATGGTGTTTAAAATGTAAATCTCTTGTACACCCAAAACCAAGTGTGGCAAATTCAAAATTTTGTGAATCCAATATGTCCACACTAGTACATTAGGCCCCCATTTTCAACCAGAATTTTTGACCAAAGGCCTATTTGGATTGTTAAATTCATTTTTTTTGAAAAAATGGGCCCGATATGGTCGAATTTTTGAAAATTTTTTGAGTATGGTAAAATTGTTTAAATTTTGACCTTCAAAACATAAGAAAAAAGGTCACGGCAATGTTAATTTTGTTTTGGGGTGCACCGTGACTGCAATGGGTGGGAGTTTGGTGTAGGGTCAATAGGATAGGAGAAAGGAGGTAAGAATCTGGTCATTAGATATCATTCCAAGTTTTTTATCTATCAGAAAGTTGCAGAGGCAGATTCCAAAGCTATTCAATGCTTTTACATTTTATCTTTCTCTTCTACTCATCACAATTTAAAAAACAAAGCCATTGTTAATTCTTTCAGGTCACAAAGTTGTTTTTATAGATGATGTTTAGGTTTAGGGTTAGCATATATTTAAGTGAAAGGATAAATCTGTGGAAAATTTATATTTATGATATAATGCACTATTCATTTTTTGTATTTCTTTTGCATGCAGGGAATCTCGAGATGTCTTGGTGTTGGAAAACTCTGGATCGGAAACAAAGAATGTAATATGCCATAGTTTCTCCCATTTTCTTTTTCACTCAAATTAGCAGCATTACCTCTGAAAAAATTTGATCTAGACCCATTCACACAGGATTGTGGCCATTTTACTGTAGATTTCTTTGCAAGACATTAAACAATAACTCAATCTTTGGGAGGATTGATATATTGTAGAACATCTGTATCTGCATTCCTTTCCTCTTCATTCTAGTAGTTTATTTTCATCTTTCTATATGGCTTGCATCCACAACATGACCTTGTTGAGTCAGGAGTCTTTTTCACTACTTTATTTAAAGAAGAAAGGAAGCTTATCTTGTAAGTTTTCAAAAGAACTTCATTGTAGAGTTTGGAGCCCCAGCAATGTAAATACTATGAGGAAACTATACGAGATGCATTGTTATAAGTTATACAAGCTTTCCTCGTGCAATCTAGAAGTACCATTTTAAGGAACTGTTTCTCCAAAATAGAAAATGTAATGTAGTGATTCTAGCAGATGACGTGTAGATGGGTATGCTTGTGTGGGAGAAAAAAGAAGAAGAAAAGAAGCAATTTGCTTTATCATCTCTGGCTAAAGACGCAACTCATACTCTTGAAGCTATGTTATATTCTCTCATAGATAGTCCTGCTATAAATAATTATTCATTTTTTCCCTCATGCTTGTGCTTTGAATGATTAGGAGTAGCGTCTATCTTGTTGGTGTTTCAAACCGCTGAAACTATCAAGCAACAAAATGCTTAATATCATAGTGAAATGACTCACACAATCTAGGGATTAGCCAATTCTCAATATCAACGCTATGAATGAATCACTATAACCCAACTTCAACAAAACCAAAGGATGGTTTCCTACTCTTTTGGCTCTGCTAAACCAAGGTGGGTATACCTAGGGATAATTCTAATGCAACTGTGTATGAAATTATCTTAGTTTCATTTTGATTCTCATCTGTTACCTTCACATACATACACAACTCACTTCAATTCTTCAACGCTCTCAAACTTATACACATCCCTTATCAGCAGATCTGGTCATAATTCTCCTAAAATTTAAAAATATTCTTGGAAATAACAGCTACCTAAGACTCAAGAATTAGATATAAATGAGTTGAGACCAGCATTTATAATTCTTGAACAGGATTGAAATAATTTTGATTTTATAAGATGACTTGATATGCAGTAGTAGAATTCATCCTTGTTTACTTTTGATTTATAGGACCAATGCCTTATCCATTGGGCAAGAAATTGACTATTAGTGGGAGATCTAATTCAAATAACTTGTATAAGAATTAATCAACTGCAATCACCCATCTCCATTCTTATGCAATATTCCTTTTATGAACTCATAAACCCTACTGATTTACTGAAGCATTTATATAATTGCTTGAATTAAAAGCAACAATAAAACCAACATACAACCCATCCAGACTACATTTAGCCAAATAAACCTTATTTAAATGGCTTCAAAGTAAAAAAACCCATAAACTGGAGACAAAAATTGATGAATTAAGCAGGCTTCAAGATTTAAGTTTCTAGGTATTTATTTGACACCATTTCCCTATAGCCTACTTCCACTCTCCCAACTACACCTAAAAACTACCAACTACACCTTTTAGGACCCCAACTACACCATGGATGTAATATTCATTGTCTAAGCACAATTGGGGGCATCTTGAGTCATTTTGGTCTTTTGGGGTGTAATCTGCTCTATCAGAGCTCATTTGGTTCATAGAAAGCACCTATTTTGATCAAAATTCACATCTAGGGTTTCAATTTCATGTTAGGACTAGGAGTAGATGACTTTTTGTTACTAATGGTCTATTTACAATATGTGGCAATCATTGGGAGAACACATTCATTGAAAAACTACTAATTCTTGTTTGCAGGATGTTGTTGAAGACTTGTGTGCTTTTTCAAACTCTATGCATGGTTTTTGTAGATTAGATAACACTTTATTTGGTTCACCAAAATTAACTTTCTATACTACTTGGTGTTTATGCATTTTTTAGAACTCTAGGAGTTGCATGGACATATCATCTCCCCTCGTTATTCATAGATCTTGGGTGCAAGAGAAATTTGTGCAATTTCTATAGAGAGGCCTATCATGGACACAAGACTCATCACTTGGTGAGCCCCAAGGAGCGACCTTGAAGTGGTGATGGGCCAAAACTAGGTTTCAACATTCCAACCACTATAATAGACTTGATACAATTAATGTCATGTCAATGGTATTGTTGTGTGATAGCTCTCCTCCAGTATCTATGTGGTGTATCAAACCCTAGTTCTTGGGTCTCAGAGACCTTCTGAGGAAGTTTATCATTCACTTTCCAAATGAAATGACCACACTAAATACCTTGTTTTAGAGACCAAAATCCTTTCTATCCACTAGCTCAAGGGGTCACTAATGCCCATGAAGACATCCCATATTCTCATATCCTTAGTAGAGACAATAGTCCCTAGGGAAGTAATGCCCCTTGGGAACCAAATCTTGGTAGCCCCAAGAAGTGAGTTCACTATAAGGGAGAGCCTATGGTGCCAAGATTCTAAGTTTTCCACTCTAGATAAGCATGGATGAACTTTAATTCAAGTGGGAATTCAATGGAATATATAGTCTTAAATCCTAGGTTGTGATGTAAAACTATTCTTGTCTTATTGTGCCTTGTGTGTGTATAAAAAATTAATCAAGATAAAGAAAAACTTGCAAATTTACACCTTGGATACTAATTAAACACTTGTCAAAAAATTTCAACATTGTCAAGACATTGTAAACTTTGGTCCAAAACACTTGAAACCTTGAAAATATGGAGACTTGTAACCTTAGGAGTGCTTTGCATGACTTATATTACACCTTTGCATAACATCCACTTACATTTATCATTCTTTGAGCTTCATGCTTGCATCTTGTTAGTAAACATATTTGTCCTTTGGATAGAAAAATAATAGAGAACTCAACATGCCTAATTATGAAAGACAAAATACACTAATAGTTGGATCATTTATCATTGATTGATAACTGTCCTCTAAATTAAGAGGTATAGCTCCATCATTTATATATTTGCAATGAATTTAATGATAGGATATACCTTTAATCCAAAGGTACTAAGGTTTTCTAACATTTATCCATAGACATAGGATGAATACGATTGCTAGATTTATAAATTGAATAGGAAGAGAAAGCCAAATAAGTAGCCATAGGGCTATCTAACCAATGTTTTGTATTATAGGAGAGAGAGAGAGAGAGAGAGAGAGAGAGAGAGAGAGAGAGAGAGAGAGAGAGAGAGAGAGAGAGAGAGCTAAAATTGTTATGTTCTGAAGGCAATTTTTGTATAGTTACTTTTATTTGTTTTTGTTATGTATGATATCATTTTTTTACTTAGAAAATTTTTCCCAAATGTTTCCATCGATGCCAAAGGAGGAGATTATTGGAAATATGGTTAGCTACATGTCTTGATGGTTTTCATTTATGGAAACATACATTCAACATTTCATTTATGCATTTAAAGATATAAATTGTTTAAGTATTAAATAGTTTGCAGTAATTCAGAGAAGATCTTAAGAGTATGGATGATGCGTTGAGAGTTATCTTATGTGTAGTTGAGGAAAGATTCATGAAAGTATCATGATGATGTGTTCCATTGCATAGATGTGTATGAACAGTACGACACAAGCTATAGTAAGATTAAAAGTGTGGGTATTTAATAGTGCAAAACATAGCATAGCAGTAAACAAAGTTGTATGACTTAAGGAATTATTTTGGTTACAAAATAATTACTAAGTTATGTTGAGCTGACTATGTGGTTATTATTCCATAAGCTATTTTATATTTCATCAAGCATGTGAAGACATGAAGGTTGCCAGTGCAGAGTTTTGTTAATGTGAAAGGTATAAGTAAAGATCTTATCTTGTGCAGAGAAGGAGGAACTTGTGTGATTAAATGTGACATGCAAACTATTATGAGAAATATCTGCAAGTTTTATATGATGTGAAATCTAATGTAAGATCAGAGCAATTTTGAGTTATAGTAGCCAAGAAAGTATTGTATGTATACCTATTTTGTGAAGGAATTGAATTGTATAATTGCATGTTAGGGCAGTGAGATATTCTTGCATGTAATAGTTATACCAACTCCTAACAAGGTTGTAGCAACTCCTAATAGGGTTCAGGCTTCTAACAAGGGCTAGTCCTCTATCAAGGACTTGAAATAATATATGTATTTCATAGACTCCTAATAGGGTCAATACCCTTAATAGGATCCTATTGTTTAGTGAATCATCTAGTGGGTATAATCCCCACCAAGGTTTTCCCTTGGCCAGGGTTTCCCTAATTAACAAATAATGGTGTTATGAGTTCTCTATGTGCATTTTTATATTTACTATTCAACAATTATGGTTTACTTCCATATGCAAGTTAAAAAGTAATTAACAATATCCCTTTGTGCGCAAAAGTTTGTAGAATATTGATTCACCACCCCACTCTCATTTTTATCTATTTCTAGCATAATAAAGATCTTTCCAAAAACATAAATAAGAATATATACTTTGAATATATATGCATATATTCCATTTTCATTAATATATAGAATATATTAAACACAAGATATATATGTTAATATATATACTCCCACACATGACATTAGCAAAAATTTAAATAGAAATAAGGAATGGGAATGATCATTAGCAATAAATTATGCATTTATACCTACCTACCTTTAACGTGTCTAAATTATTTCCTTCTCATGTATGGCCACACCACCTAGTTAAACACCTAGTGTACTTTTCTACTAACATATATACGCTTAGGTGTACTTTTCACTAACATATATATGCCCAAATGCTTATATTCTAGGTGATAAGGACCAATCAAACATGCAAACTTGAATGATGTACATGATGTGAATATAACACCACCCTTAAATGGGTCCAATCCAAGTGCCTTAATGTGCCTTGATTTTCACCATCAATATCAATTATTATAGTTAGAAGGCCTCCCCTTGTCTTTACTAAAAAGATTAATGATGACACATCACTTATTTTATAACTAGCCAGAGAGTAAAGTGATTTATCCTTATGTCTCTCTCATAATATAGGAGGAACTAATACATCATCTAAATGAGTGATAGGAGTGCATGAAATAAAGATTTTCTGAACCGTATTCAATCAAAGAGCATGATAATCTTTATGTAGAGGCATCATCTTGGTTTATATAGAATAGAGAAAATTTGTAGAGTGTTAAAAGTGATTCTTATTGCTTTCCACTCTACATATTGTTAATCTACATCTACTACTAGTGTGTGTGATTATCAGAGAACCATTATATATATATATACATACATACATATATATATATATATACATACATATATATATATATATATACATACATATATATATACATACATATATATATATATATATATACATACATATACATACATATATACATATATATATACATACATATATACATATATATACATACATATATACATATATATATACATACATATATACATATATATATATATACATACATATATACATATATATATACATACATACATACATATATATATATATATATATATATATACATACATATATACATACATATATACATAGATATACATACATATATACATACATATATACATACATACATACATATATATAGATATACATATATATATATATATACATACATATATATATATATACATACATATATATATATATACATACATATATATATATATATATATATACATATATATACATATATATACATATACATACATACATATATATATACATATATATATACATATATATATATGCATATATATACATATATATACATATATATATACATACATATATATATACATATACATACATATACATACATATATATATACATATACATACATATATATATATGCATATATATACATATATATATATGTATATATATGTATATATATATATGTATATATATATATATATATATGTATATATATATATATGTATATATATATATATATATATATATATATATATATATATATATATATATATATATATATGTTAATCCCTTATTCATTTCACACCCCATCATGATCATTAGGTGAGAGTCTTTCACTGCAATCTATTTGGTAAGTAGGAGATGATTTCCACAGCTAGTCAAATTGTGATGTGAATATCAGGATTTAACTGTGTGATTTTGAGTCAAACTCGATGACCCATGTTTCATGAGTAGTGATTCAACATGAATCCATCTCTCATGAGAATAAATGGAACACTTAGCACTCATTGGATCTAGGTGATGCTCACAGGGGTGAAGCACCTGGACTTCCCGGGAGGTCACCCATCCCAGTACTACTCCAGCCTGAGCGCGCTTAACTACGGAGTTTCCTCCACAGTTAAACCCTAAGTAGTCCCAAGTATAGTTTGAGTAGTTGTTGCATCCCTTACCCAATTCCCCTTGTCATACAGGCCAGCCACAATTTTAAGCCTAGGGTTTAAGGAAATCAATTTTTTAACTTGTGCAGGCTCTACAGTAGACTCTGGGAGTAATTCTAATAAATCATCATGGACATTCCTATCCATATAGTTAATTTGCCCAAAAAATGGCTTCTTAGGAGGCATTTTGATAGTATTGAGAGAACTGGAATGCCACAGAGGTTATAGTATGAGTACTTACTTGACTTGCTGAACTTGTTCTTCTTTGAACTTCTGTAATTGATCTTGAATAACTAAGGAATATTTTTCACGTTCTTACCAAGCTTAACACGACGAAATCAATAGGCTCTTGTGCTCAGAAAATCTACAGTCTTTGTTCATGTGGGATTGGAATTAATGAAAATCTCCTATATTATACTCTATTTTTTCCACATGTGAAGCTTTCATTTATCATAAATGCGCAAGATAGAAAAATAGAGTGGCGTCACATTTCCTTTTTTAAACTTGCGTCGTTGATCCATGAAAAATCCTACGACCTGGGAATGACAACTAGGCTAACTCAGCTTTCTTCTTAACACATTGGCTGTCAAACCAATGAAATACCTCCATCTATACCTTTCCTTCAAGGCTAACACTTCAAACTAGGCCCACAAATGACAACAGACAGGTGTCATCAACTCGCTAACTCGTTATACATAACTCTCGAGCACCTTTCCACAACGAGCTAGCAATAACCACTGATCTTACTTTAATTGTGTGGTAGATAATTGAAACAACCTTTAAGAACACAATGGTGGGTCCCTTGCTCGTTAACTCGCTATAATTATTTATTGCACATCTCCTCATAGCGAGTCAACGAGCATCGTTGATCTAGATTTGATCTTGCGGTCAGCAATTTACTGCAACAGTGGTGGGCCACCACTCACCAACTCACTATACATAACTTCCAAGCACTTCTTCATAGTGAGCTAATGATGGCCTTTGATCCTGGCTTGATCTCATGATAAAAAATCTTTGTACTTTATACATGGGAAGTGGGTCCATGATACCGCTGTCGTTGAGCTAGCCCAACACGCTGGCACATATATATATATATTTTTAAATCTCTTGATGACATCACATGTCTTGGGCCTCATTGTGTTTATGACTTTCAGGTGGGTTGCTATGTCACTACCGACAAAAAAAAACAATCTGGCTAGCGACATGGAAAGCTCTGACAAATCAATGTTTTTCGGCTCAAAGATATTTCAACAGGATGCCACCATGTAATTTGATCTACATAGCTCAGCCTTATCACGTCACTCATTCGGGGCCCACCTTTTAGGATTTTTTAGTTACATTACCATTTTTGAGCAATCACTACATTGCTACCGGCATAAAAACCACAAATCCAGCTAGCAATATGGCAAGTTTAGGTAAGCACTTTAAAAATAATGCCCAAAAAAAGAAACTACAAAAGACAATAACCTGCAGAGGGACAAAAGTGAAATGTGCAGCATATCTTCCTCGGGATCCTCAAAATTACTTCTGATCTTAGAAAGACGCCGTCTTTGAAAAATTCAAGCATTCGCTATATCGCTACCGGCAAGTCGCAAGTGTTTTCAGTTAGCGACTTGGTGAATTGCTGGATAAAATTAATCTTCGGTGACACCACTTGCAAATATTTCCATGTGCCTTTCTTCTTGAAACTAACTGGTCTGGGACATAGTACATGGTCAATAGATCTTCCCACCAACACATTTCGCGACACCAGACTCCAGTCTTCAATATCACACATAATTCTCTGATGGTCGCTACCTCGCTATGCGTAACATACAAGCATCTTGCCATAGTGAACATGCGACAACCGTAGATTCAAATTAGATCAGATGGCAAGATTAAAGCCCCTTTTTCAAAAGACTTAACAACGATGATCAAGCAGGCGGGAAAAGAATATTCACTCCTTGTTGTTTGTTTTTTCTTTTTTAAAAAAAAATTTCATGCGAGGAAAAACTTAAAAGGAAAAACCTAAGGCTTTTCACAAATTTTTCAAAGGTATCGAAATATACTATGTCAAAACCTAAAGCGCTATGACTTATCAGAAACTTCTCATCTGATTTTTTTTATGATCCTAAGAAAATTTGATTCGCAAAAAATCAGACCAACATATCTGATGTACTCATTAAAAGATACTTTGTCCTCAATTGAGGGATCATTTTTGTAAAATTTAATGTGAATAGCACACAAATTGTATTGCACATTTATATGCTAGATGTTGGGCACGTTGATTTGACATAATAAATTTCTTAGAGGATATAGAAACTTATTGACTGTAAACAACATGTATGTTCTTAGAAAAAAAACCCATACTCATTGTAAACAACAGGTATGGACTTAATGCATATTTCATGAGTTGTGGTTCATAAAAACTCATACTCATCAGCTTGAATTGTTTGTTTAATACCCAATGCATTGAGGTGACGCTTACAATTTGAATTCATAACAACTATTTCTCATCAACTTAAATTGTTTGTTTAGTACCCATTGCATTGACGTGACACTTACAAGGTTGAAGTATTGCAACTTCCTAGAAGGTCTGCCTACTCAATTCCATGACAATCCAACTTTCCTTGATCCTTAGGAGAATGACGCAGGAAGATCAAGGTCAAGGTTGAAGGCATGAGAAGACATTAAGGTCTCAAGATAACCAACATGACCATGTTAGAATAGTTGATGTAATAAGACCCTATGAAAGTCCTTTTTGATATTTTTATAATCATTTTAGTTACATTTGAAAACATTAATTAACAAAAACCATATCTGCAGATATAAACATTAATCAAAACATGTCCAATTTATTTGTAGGTATATTTTCCCGTGAAGAAAGACCATGCCTGGCAATATGAACCCAGAACAAAATAATGAGACAATGGTTGCATTGTGGGCTCAGTTTCGAAGAAAACCTGATAAATGTTATTGTCCTTGCAAAAAGTGTAAGGGCTTAAAGAATCAAAAAATTCTAATCACAACAACCCAGAGTCATTGTAGGCAATATGGTCATGTTGAAGGGGGCCATGATTTTCATCCATTGCTGAATGTGGATTTCCTACTGGAGGAACATGGAGGTGTGAATATCCAAGCTAAGGATAACACTCCCATGGAAGAAGATGATAATGTGCTAGAGGACATGATTGAAGAAGATGGTATTGAGGCAAGTGATGAAGAGGCTCACAATGATGGTACTAGCGAATCTGATAATAATGATGAAGATGGTCTTGATATACCTTTACTTGGGGAGGCACACGAGCCCTTATACAAAGGCTCCCAAATAACTCTATTGTTGGCTATAGTGTTGTTGGTGAACTTAAAGGTTATGAATAGTATATCCAATGTAGCAATGTCACGTATGCTAAGGTATGTCATTTTTGTCATCTTCAATATTAGCATACAATTACTATTCATTATATTAACAATGCATATTTGTTGTTGTAGGTTGATTAGTGAGTTTTTGTTACCACCATCACATTTTTCCTCATTCATACTGAGAATTATCTAACATTATGGATCAGATTGGAATGAAGTATCAGGCAATACATGCATGTCCAAATGATCACATTCTATATCATAAACAACATGAATTTCCAATAGAATGCCCTAATTGTCATGTTAGTAGATATCAATCAGATCAAATAACAAAAAAAGTGCCTCACAAGGTTCTTCGGTACATTCCCATTATTCCACGTCTTGAATGGTTATTCAGGTGCACTAGCTTGGCACAATTTATTGATTACCATGCACACAATAGAAGTCAAGATGACATTATGCGAATGCCTACTGATGGTTCTACATTTAAAGAGATAGAAGAAACATGGTCACACTTTAAAGAAGAACCTCGTAATCTAAAACTTTCATTGGCGGTGGACGGTGCCAATCCATATGGAGATATGAGATCTGTTTACTCAGTATGGCCTATTTTCATATTAACAATAACATTCCTCCTTGGATGTCCATAAAGAGGGAGCACATAATGTTGTCAATGATTGTGCCAGGCATTTTTTTTATTTTATAGTTATCTAAATTAATCTATAAATAGTGCATGAAAATGGTTATAATAATTATGTAATGTTTATGTTCATTCTTTTGCTAGGTAAATACCAAGTTAAAGATATGAACATGTATATTGAGCCCCTAATTGACGAGTTGTTGAAGTTATGGAATGAAATCACTATGTATGACATCTCTAGACCGATAGGACATCAACAATTTCAATTCAATGCAATGCTTGTATGGACAATACATGATGCCCCTGGGCTAACTCATTTTTGCAGTATGCTATATTGTTAAGATTACATATTTTTGGTATGTTATAGTGGTTACACATTACTATCAAATTCTTAAGTTGCACGTGATCATTGTACATGATCCAATTATACATGATCTTTTAGGTCTTTAGAGAAAAGAAAAATTTGCAAGTCCAGTTTGTGGTCCGAAGATGAAATGTCATCATTCGAGAAGTTTAGGAAAGTAGGTGTTTGATGAGTTTAGACACTTTCTCCACCATAATCATAAGTATCGAATTTTCAAAAAACATCTTTTCAATGGGAAAGAAGAGACATCATCAAGACCATGAAGAATGACACCTCATTTATGGAAGTTGGAATACGATCGACTAAATCGTCGAGGTAATGTCCAATTGGTCATCCAAAGTTTACAATTTATATTTTGATATTTTCTTATATTTAATAATGTTGTAACTGATGCTCATGAAGGTCGTCAAGGCATCAATGACCAACTTCTTAGAGGAATGAAAAGTTATCCTACTCAATTTAGTAGGTTACCATACTACAAGGATCTCCCCATCACGCATTTGTTTGATGCTATACATATTGGAAAGAATGTAACAGAGACACTATGGAAAATGTTGGATGGAAGGAGTGATAGAGAAAAACTTGCTAAAATTTGTATTGACATTCATGAATCTAATCATGCACTAAAAGTTTTCATTGAATCAAATAGGAATGGAGACCGCATAAATACAAGTGCCTTCCTTGGTTATTAACGGAGCAACACAGTGAGGCATTAAAAGAAGTCATAAAAAAATAAAAAAATTCCAACAAGATTTGCTGCAAATATAAGCACTCTTCTATCAAAGAAAGGTGATTTTGGGCCAAGGTTGAAGAGACATGATTGGCATACCTTCCTCAAGGTAAGTCATGTTTTCTATTTACAGTATATTTGTAAGATTGAATGTAGTACCAGTTGCATTATTTAATAATACATTGAAATGATCATTTTTTAATGATTGTAGTTTGTCCTACCTCTATCCCTTCCACAACAGTTTGACAATAGTATTAAACAAGTTATATATGATCTTGAAAAATACATGATGTTAGAAGAGTGTTTTTTCTTAGATTTGTAGTTTTTTGTTTGAAATCTATTGTATAATTTTATTTGAAATCTCCTCTATATGTTTTTGCATGTTGAATCTCTTTTAGGTGGTTATCATCTAAAGAAATTGATAAAAAAAATATAAAATATTGGAAGAGAAAAATTCCACAGCTTATGTGTGAAATGTAAAAGTGTTTACCTTCAACATTTTTTATTACTCAAGAACACTACCTCATACACCAAGTTGAGGAGATTGAATTGTGTGGACCTATTCAAGCTAGATCAATGTGGATGGTTGAGAGGCACTTGAAATTTATGAAGGGCTTGGTTCGACAAAGAGCACGTACTGAGAGTTCTATGATAGAGGGATATATGATATAATAGACCATGGTGTATATCAGCGAATATCTTCCAAAGTTTGCAGCAGGTATCCATGTAGATCGCATTTGGGATCCCAACTGTAATGACAAATTCAAATGGGAGTACCTAACAGAGAAAGGTAGATTGAGGAGGGTGAAAGGTAATTATAAGTTTTTTTTTTGTAATTTAACAATTCTTATCCATCATCAATATATATAAGTTGTTTCTAACTAGTGTAATTGTCTTCTTTATAGTTGGTCATGAGTGGGATGCACTACACTTGTACATTGCAAACAATCTTGATTGGATGACAGTGTGGATTGAACAGTCTCAAGAAAATGGTTGCTCATTAAGATGGGATAGTGTTGCATCATTGGTTAAAGAAGCTCATCGTAATGGAGATCTCAATGTTACGCCAATGGTACTTGATCTAATATATGGCTTAAGAGATACAAAGGTATGCATAAGATTACTAATCATGAGACATAAGTTTAATATCAACTCACAGATCAATGAGAAGATTCTTGACATGTTTGAATAATTTCAGGTCAAACACCACAAAGCTATGTACTACCATGGCTATAAATTCCACACGAAAAAGTTAGATGAAACGAAGAAAATGTGTGATTTTGGGATAAGTACTGTCTTTGCAATCACCAATATTTCATCTAGAACTGGCATACATCCTCAACAATCTGAAAATCGATACTATGGCATTTTGGATGATATACTTGAGTGCGACTTTGATTCATTCAAAATAGTTCTATTTGTCATCAAATGGTTTAGGTTATGACTGAATCAAAATGATCTCGATAGGACTGTTATTGAACATGATAGTGGATTTACTATGATTAATACGAAGGTCATTTGAGCCAGTCGGAGATGAGCCCTATGTTCTTCCAAGTAAATGCGAGCAAGTGTTTTACTTTGTTGTTCCAGATAAACCAGGTTGGTCATTTGTTGTTAGATATGACCCAAGAGGAAGGCCAGTAAAGTATAATGTGACCGAAGAAGAAGATATTGAAGAAGCACAAGAGGAAGTAAATGATTATTAGGAATGACAATTACCTAGTGATGAAGAAGATGAAGATGGTGATGATTTTGGTCATGCTAATGATAATGGCAATAATGATTATGATGATGTTGATGACGATCATTATCATGGTGATGAAGATGGTGATGATCATGGCAATGATGGTCATGATGATGATAGTGATCAAGAGGATGATGATGGTGATGAAGATGGTGGTGGTGACGACGACGATCAAAGTGACAAGTTTGATGATGATGATGATGACATGGATGAAGATCATGATGATCAATGAAATCTTTAGATACGATCAATGTCAACTATGATAGGGTCTTGTATGACCAAATATTTATTTCCAAACCATATGTGCACATATAAACATTAAGTAGAACATGTCAAATATATTTTTTGATATAAACATTAGTTACACTAAATTTTTAACTTAAGACAAATGATTTACATATAAAATCTACTTTATTATTAATTTTTTTTTTGGTAAGTCTATTACTTTAATTTCACTGCTGATTTCTAAGACTTACTAATTTTTTTCACAGGGCGATATGGATGCACCATCTCAGACACCTTCAATAGAGGCAAACATTAATTATTGTAAATTTTAATGTTAATATAGAAACAAATGTCCTATTATTATGTTCTTTTTTTTTATGGCTTTGGAGTTATTTTGATGAAAGTATACGAATATTTGATGTCACAAATGATAGGAAAAAGCTACAATGATCGCTGATCAAATGCAATCTGAAATATGCATCATGCTACATGACATTGGCCTTAGTACTGACCCTGTATTCATCACCTAAAAAATTATGCAAAGATATACTGATGAGCTTGTTAGAATTATCATCAAGGGTGACAAAAGTGAAGAGACAGAGGCATTGAGAATAGAATTGCACTGTAGAATCCAATCTTTGAAAGTAAGCAGTAATAGAAGTTCAATAGATATTAATCTTTTATAGTATCTTATGGATCATGATCTCTAATTTTATGTGTTCTTGTATAGAAATATGTGCTAGTTGCGAGGTCACATGGTGAACATGGTCAGGATTGTTGCGCAGTACCTTCGTGTAAGTAACACTTTGTTTGTTTTGATCAACATTATAACACTTACCTTTTTTTTTGTGGATGTTTCTCGCTGCTATCCCATTTGATATTTATCCATTGCAAATGTCTTTGCTAACAATATTCTATTCTTTAGCTCATGATGAAGTGTGGACTCCTCCTTCAGTTGGTAGTCCACTATTGTCTGTTGCATTATCGGCAACAAGGACCATGCATACATCATCGTCTATGCCTAGTAGAACTGGTAAAACCTTGTTTTGCTATATTTTGTAACGTGTTATATTTTGTAATGTCTTCCTACAAGTTGATGAACAATGAAGTAGCATATTAGTGCTTAAATGATGTCTACAAAAGCTTGCATACACACAAACACATGCATACACACACCATACATACATACATACATACATACATACATACATACATACATACATACATACATACATACATACATACATATATATATATATATATAGCCACACATAGAGAGACCTGGACATAGACAGGGAGGTAGACCAACATAGAGCAGTACTAAAATTGTCATTTAATTGTATGATGTTTCAGTTGATAGAGCAACAGAGAGCAGTACTACTAAAGCTGATCCATTTCCTGAAGCAGTTCGTGTGATTAGTACTAGTTTGTATGGAGGGACATTGTTGCTGAATAAGAAAACTATGTTTCCATTAAGAGAACGAAAGCTTCGAGGTGCTTTAAAATTGATATTATTTAAAGTGTAAATTTAGTTTACTTTTACATTACTCATTTTGGACTGATAAATCCTTTATGTTTTTGTAGGCAATAATGCTTTCTTTGAACATCTTTTTCATATGACATTGAGACTATTTGGACCCACCATACGTAAAAGGTACGTAGTTTCATATCACTGCTACATAATTTTTGTTTTCTTCTATTTATTGTAATATATTAAATTTATTAATCTAACAATCTATTTGTTTTTAAAAAGGTGGAATTTACAAGCTATGGAATTAAAAAAATAAGCTAATTGCATCCATTGAGGAGAAATTTGGGAAAAACATTTTTGACACTGGCCTACTTCTGAAAAGAGCAGCAAAGCATATAAAGACTATGAGAGATCAATATACAAGGGCTCTTAAGGATAACCCAAAGTACGACCATCCTCCTATGATTCCACCGATGGAGTGGAATGAAATAATAGAAGATGCAAAGGAGAAAAGGCTACGTGAAGATAGAGATAATGAAGTAGCACAGGGCAAAAAGAGGTATGTCATTATAGTATTAAGTACATTGTAATCATGCACTAATTATTGATATTTGTAAATATATAATCTAAGATGTTTGAAATTGTTCATAGATTGTAGGACACATCCTTGATTACAAAAACAAGAATAGAAAAAGTTGGCCAACACAAACTTGGCTCTGGTGGCTATATGAATCTGTAGTCTCGAGTTGTAAGTAGAGCAATGAATTTTGTATATATTTTTTAATATAATGTTGCAAACAGTTTTTTTTAATGAAACCATACATGGAAAACTGACGTTATCAAGAAAAAAACATAGGGCACAGATTTCAATGTGGAGGTCACAGATGAAGATAGAAAAATTGCCTTGAAGGAAGGCTATAAAGTTGTGGTTGCACGCCTACGTGAAGAATCTGTAAGCCTTGCCCAAAAATCTAGTGCACCAAATGATATCTCACAGGTAAATTGGTTAGATGAAAAATAAATGAAATTAAATAGTTGAGAAGATTCTTTTTTGGTATTAGTTTTAAACGTAAATTGACTACATAACAATGTGCATAACATTTTTCTGCAGCCTTCATTTCCTACCACAGAACCTGCTCCTGACGAAGGCCATGATGTGCATTATAGTGGTGGAGGTATTAATTTTCTATTGGAAATTAATTATGCAATTATGAATACAATTTAACATCTTCAATTGGAATTTGACGTGTATCCTTTTTCTGAATATTTTAGAGCATGTTGAACATCATGCTGAAGCAGTGGACCATGTTCCAAGTGTTCAACATGTTGACATGGTGGCAGATCAAAATGTTAATATAGATTATGTGGCATTGTTAGGTAAGAAAAATGCATTTTATGTTGTACTCGTAATTAATTAAAAACTTGTAACAGTTAGAAAAGGAAAAAGAGTATGCCAATTTATCACATTCACTTGTTCTTGCAACAGAGCCCCCTTTAGTGCAACAACCTCTTACTCCTCCAAAAAGAAGGAGCCATCGTAATTTGGAATTACATGTGCCAGAAGAGGAGGAGAAAGAAGAAGATATGGATGCTCCTATGAGCATTTTTCTTAACAAAGCTCAGAAAAACAAAAAAAAATGTTTTAAAAATCGTCTTTAATAAACCTTGTTGGATAATGAAAGAACTTTGTTTTAAGTAATTTTGTATGAATGATGCGTATTAATAGCAATTTTTATTTTATGTTAATGAATATTGTTATGTGTTAATGAAGTTTTAATTAGTATTGTGTATTAATGAATTTTATATCATATTAATGAATGTTATGTGATTGTATTGATTGAATGTTATAGTTCATAAATGGATGGATGAATGAATGAAGTATGTAATTAAATGATAATGGGTACTTTAGATTGGTGTTAGGGGGAGGGGGGTGAGGCCAAATGAGCTTCCACCTTCACGTGGTTGGCCTTGTTAAGTAGAGAATATTATAGTATTCTTGAAACCAAGTGAACCTCAAATTTGTTAAGTCTTCAAACACACATTCCAATTCTCTTTAACGAGACTGAAGTTTTTTCGCTTGTAATAGTCTCATTGTAGTCATCTTTTGGTTCCTTGAACATATAGTTCTTTCTTATTTTAAATCTCAATTATTTTTCACATTGGAGTTAGTTTGGCATAGAAACCTACATATTTTATTATATATATTTAGTCAATTGAAAGCAAGGTAGAAAGCATTCACATAGTTGATGTCTAACAAAAGAAGACAAGATGCACATACTATTTAGCATGGAAATCCTTGTAGGTGAATTGTGTGTGTATGTACACACACACACACATATATATGTATGTATGTATATAACTTCAAACAAATGTGTAAACTCAATTAGCAAGAGACACCAACCTCAAATCCTGCAATGTAGAAGGAACTAACATTTGAAATGCAAAGTGTTTATAATGTAGGTAGATTTTCCTTAGATCTCCTTCGAGGTCTTCAACAAATCTACCTTGTACTTATGAATAATCCACCAAGATTTGAAATAGTGTTTTTCAATAAATGCTCTAAACTTGGAATATACCTCCATAAATTTTTTTCCTTAGATCTGCTTATCATATTCAAAATAAGCCTTCACATGTCTGTTCACTTAGGTCTGATTTAGGTCTTCCACAAATTTGGCTTATAATTATGCTCTTGAATCTCTTAAAATATTCTTTGTATTCAAGTGATATTTAATGAATTGATTGATTCAAATTTCCTCATACTTGAATCCAAATATCATTATCATTGTCAAACATAATGCAGACATAAAATCATTTTGGTTATTTGCTTGTTATACAAGTTAATCTTATCTTTTTGGTTTTCACAAGTCATGCACTTATGCATCTTTAGGATATCCACAAGCTATTAGAGATGTTTGGATGGTTCATGTCCTTTTTTTTTTAATGTTGTTTGTAGGGTTTTTGCCATTAAGTCTAAGGACAGACATGTCCACCTATAAGAAAAGTATCAAATGTAGAAAAAATGCAAAGAAAAGCTTGTAAGGGTTTTAGGTGTCTTTAGGCCTAGTATAGCTTGTAAGGGTTTTAGGTGTCTTTGGAAGGAATAGTGAAGCTATAAAACCTTTAAAAAGGTTAGTGAAATATATTAAAGGCATATATGATTGTAAGATGTCGAAGTTGACACTTTGTGTCAACTTAGACAACAAATTTCAGTTTATAACTAACTGGTAACAATCAGATAGTTTGACAGCAGTGGTTGTTTACTATTGTCTGGTTATTTAGAAGGGATTTGTTGAGTGTTTGGGGGAGAAGTAGAGTTGGTTTAGTGAGACAAGGCATTGTGAAAAAATTTTAATCAATAAAATAATCCCGTTCTCTGCAATTTAGTATCTATCCCATGGAATAGTGAGTTCCTATGATGTATCAAATGCATTTTGACTAATATTTAATGTGAGAACATTTTATTATTTTTGTTATCTTGTCCAAGCATTCTTTTAATTTTCATTACAGGTTGAGTAAGGAATAATAGACTGGTGCATTCAAACCAGTGACTGGTTAGGCACAGTCAACTATACTTATTCTAAAGTTTCCAATGTAGATTCTCTCCTACCACCTATAGTCACTATTATTGGTGGGAGACAATGAGGTTGTGATAATTTATTTGTACTATATTAACCAAATGCAGGAGAGTGGGAAAACTTGGTGTAAGTGCAGTGTTGGATGGTAATTGCTGATGGAGGTTTAGCCTGGATTAGACACCAGTCTAATAGATAGTGGATCATTTCATGTTTGAAGATGTTTGGGGGGTGAATATTTCATGTTTGGGGGGTGTCTCTATTACCAAAAATGAGACAGTAGAGAACTGCTAGTGTTATGATGGGCAAAATATGTCTTTCATTGTGATAGACTATTTCTAAGTCATTTGTGTTGTTTCTTGCTATTGTCAAGTAGTCTTTGTTTTCCTTGAGACCATGAACAAAATTATCTACCATTTTTCCTAATGATAAACTTTTGACTTGAACAATGATAAAGTTTATTATTAATCATTATAGTGGAACAACTTTTGACTTGTTCAAAAATTTTAGTCGAAGGTGTTGGAATTGATAGTGAACCCCAAGCTCCTAGAAATCACTTGCAACCAAAATGCATGTTACATCTGTGTCTGAGAGAGAATATGATCCAAAAGCATGCCTACTTTAGTGATTTGGCTATTATTGCAGCACTACAAAGTGTCTTATAGTGTTTCTCATTTTCTTAAATAATAGGCAATTAGTTCATGATTTCATCATATCTTATAGTGTAACAACTCCAAGAATCTTGGGTAAATTGCTTGCTATAAGACTTTCTTGTATAGGACACTCAATAATGTGGGCTAAGTGGTGGGAACAAAGAGGAACAAGAAAGGATCTCTACAAGTGCATGGTGCAGTAGAATTCAAAAATAAAATTGAAGTGCTCTCATATATTCATTATAAGAATCTAGTCAGGCAAATTGGCTTTCATCTCCATTCATGATGTAACTTACAATGATGCATATCCACAACAATCTTTAACTTCTAGCAAACAAGTTAAACCTGAAGATAAGCTGTTTGAAGACCTGGTTGACTTTGCCAAGGCAAAAAGTAAAACTTCACCTAGTAAAAGTGAAAGTTTTTAAAAATTAGAGGTTGTTCTCTAGGATGGTTTGTACTACATATCTTCAAGTAGCTTGCTACAAGTGATGGTTTAGGTTTAGCATCAGTTTTATTGAAGCCACTATATAGTCTTTTGTTCAATTGAGGTTTAGTATTCATTATGTGTTATATTATTCCTAGTGCACTGCAATTTAATTTATTTCTTGTTACTTTTTTTTTTCTGATATGAAATTCCTTGTGAAGATTTGTATATTGAAACAAACTTGTTCTATTTCAGATCTCAAGTAGTGTGTGAGCTGTTGGTCTTTTAAATTGCTGAAACTATCAAGCAACAAAATGCTTAATATCATAGTGAAATAACTCACACAATCTAGGGATTAGACAATTCCCAATATCAACTATATGAATGAATCACTATAACCCAACTTCAACAAAACCAAAGGATGGTCTTCTACTCTTCTTGCTCTGCTAAACCAAGGTGGGTATACCTAAGGATAATTCTAATGCAACTATGTATAAATTATCTTAGTTTCATTCTGATTCTCATCTGTTACCCTCACATACATAAAAATCTCACTTCAATTCTTCAATGCTCTCAAACTTATACACATCCCTTATTAGCAGATCTGGTCATAATTCTCCTAAAATTTACAAATATTCCTGGAAATAGCAGCTACCTAAGACTCAGGAATTAGATATAAATGAGTTGAGACCAGAATTTATAAGTCTTGAACAAGATTGAAAATAATTTTTATTTTGTAAGATGATTTGATATGTAGCAGCATAATTCATCCTTGTTTACTTCTAATTTATAGGACTAGTGCCTTATCCATTGGGCAAGAAATTGACTATTGGCGGGAGATCTAATTCAAATAACTTGTATAAGAATTAATCAACTGTAATCACCCATCTCCATTCTTATGCAATATCCCTTTTATGAACTCATAAACCCCATTGATTTACTGAAGCATTTATATAATTGCTTGAATTAAAAGCAACAATAAAACCAACATACAACCCATCCATACTACATTCAATTGAATAAACCTTATTTAAATGACTTCAAAGTAAACAAATCCATAAACTGGAGACAAAAATTGATGACACAGATATAGTGTAAATACCCCTTTGTATTATCCTTTTCAAATGACTAATACAATAACCAATAGAAAACCAATCGAATGCCCAGAATAGATTGCCATTTCTGTCATTTCAATTTGCTTATCAGATAGTACAATGGAAGCAAACTCAAAACCTTTGCATACTATTGGACCAACTAAATATGTACTCTTCTTGAAAGAAAAAAAAAAATTGCACAAGTCTTGAACCATCACAATGCCTTGAAAACTCATTTATATAGCATTAGTTGCAACAAGCAAAGGGTAATTATGATTTGACAAGTGTCCAAGGAACAAAGCATCATAAAAAAGACAAAAATAATCAAAACAAAATGCCAAGCGTATCAAATATTCCTTTAGGTAGGTCCATTCCAGTTTATGTTGTGAATCATCAACTTCTGATTTGTCTCTCATTATTCTAGCTCCTCAGAATACGTGGCTACCAAGCTGGCCAAAGAAGGATGATATTGTGATACCTCCAAATTGGTTTTCTCCTATGGGTTCTCACTGCTTTCACCTTGAGCAGGCATTATTACCTTTTCCCCTTCTTCTTTTTTTAGTTCTAGTGCAGAGGTGTCAATAACTTACACCTCGCCTTCTTGTTTCTCATCATCATCTGAACTGTCCTCCTCTAACTGCTTGTCCAATAGAAGATCTGCCATCCAAGTGTCAAATTGTATATCATCTGGCCAGCTGAATTGTAGGATATCATTTTGCTTTCTTAAAATATAACTAGCCTCCTTTTCAAAATCAACAAATTCTTGCTTCAAAGAATAAAAAAAAATTGGACTTTAACCAATTCCTCTATCATGGTGGCCCACCAGGAATGCCCTTTTTCATTAATAACTTTATTTATCCTTGTGTAGAAAAGGTCATCCAATTCTTTACTCCACTATTCCTTATTTTTCAATTTCTTCTTTCTATCCAAGGCACAAGGAAATAGATCAAATTTTTTATTCTTGTACTTATTCAAATAAGAAACAATTTTCAGTTGCAGAGCAACTCTCCTGTTATCAAAATCTGACAGGTCATTAGCAATATCATACAATTTTTCAACATGGTCGTTGGAAGACTTTATAACTGAATAACATAGAAGGGTGATTTCCTTTTCCCTTCTTCCCCATTTATTAACAATAGGCTTCAGGGTATCATCATGAGTTTTCAATTCCTCCCATATATCTATTACTTTTACCAACTAATCAAAGAATAAGGGCCACTCAATTTTGTCCACTAAATACATTAGAGCATTTCTAAGCTTATCCTCATACTACATATTTAACTCTACATGTAAGGCCCATAGTTTGCTCTTCTCTTCTTCAAATTCCTCAGCTATATAATATTCAGGCCTTTGAAGTTTGTCTAGTATCTCTACAAGGGGGGTGGATTTAAAAGGTTCCACTGGAGGACGGGGGTATGTTATTCTTGGCCTTGTGGATTTTCCCATTGCCTTTTTTTCAAGTTCAATTCTCCTTTTTACCTCCCTATTATAGGCCTCAAGAATGTTTCATATTTATTCTGTAACTCAGACATAACCTGTTCCTCCTTCTTAGCAGTGGCCAACACAAACTTAGAAGAATCCACATTCCAATATGCTACCTGTACATGTGAAGTGTTAGCAACCCTTCTTACAAGTATATTTCCCATCAACCCAGACTCATCTGATTGTGATGGTGTGGCTCTAGATCCCTTTCTCAATGACCAACTGACCAATGCAACTTGATCTTTAATGAATGAAGTGCCTTGGAAGTCTCTTCTATTTGGGTCTTGCAACTCCAATCTACTTGAAATAGAATTGAAAATTAATGCATCTGCAATATCCCAATTGGGCAATAATAAAATGTTAGATGCCTTTATCATTTTCCTCCCCTCCTCAAGGCTTATATTCTACAATTCCTTCATCATTTCTTCTTTAATTTGGTTTTGCATGGAAGTTTCATCCATTTTTGGATGCTCTGTTTTCATCTTTTTACATTTCTTCTAGAAAACGTTCATGTTTGTCCTCCATGCAAACTGTTGAAAAGCCCTTGATTTCACAAAACTATCATTAGTCAAAAATTGATGACTTGCTTGCTCTAATACAGGGTCCAACTCCCTGTCTCTATAATCAGCTATTGTTAGATCCAAACTTGGGAGAGGAAGTTCTGGAGGGTTACCCTCATCTAATTCTGCTTGAGTAATAAAAATATCTCCCTTTGATCCCATTTGTTCAACCTATTCACTAGTGAGCTACTCTTCTCCAATCCTCAAAGGGGACTGGGTGGGTGAATATTCCTCATCTTGAGGCCTTTCTTTTGTCATTACCTTTTGCCTCTTAGGACTAGGCTCTTCAGGTCTCTCCTCTTGGGCTATACTAGTAGATCCTATTATTTGTTTGCCCTTATCTATAGGAACCCTTTTATTCTAAATTATAGTATATCTGGGCCTCTTTTGTACAATTATTTTATCAGTTCTCACATTTGGAGAGAAAGCCAACCTCCTCATGACCTCTCTAGCCTTATCAGGATATGAATCAATAAAAAATTGTTTCTTTTCATTCATGACCTCCATTATTTCAGGGAAGGTATTCATGAGCTTACTTATTTTGTTAGCCTCTATAATAGCATTATCCAAAGGATCATATTTATTATCAAAAGAATGAATGAATTCTAAGACCCGGGAATAAACTCTCCATTTTTCCTTTTCAGTGTCCTACTCTTGCAATGAGAATTCATTCCTTATAATATCCTCTGGATAATAAGAATCGTGCTTGACCGGTCCCAACTTGATTTTATGCCTCAACATCTGATTGAAAAATCCCTCAGAATCACAAAAATGAGGATGAGAGACAACCATCATATACTGCTCCAAAATTTTATGCAAAAAGATCCATCCCCCTTTTGTAATCACAAACTAATGGGCCACTATGTAGGTAGGGAAAATTGACCCTAATTGCCTTTTCAACAAAAAAATTTCTTCCACTCCCCCTAACTGCCATAAAACTTCAGCAATTCCCACCTTCAACGAAACTTGGTAAGGCAAAACATGAGGATTCCCCTTGAAACCATAGATTCTAAAAATAGTAAAAACAGGGTAGGGGATGATATCTCCCCAATTATGTGAAACTTTCAAGTCATGGGGGTTATCCATAGGCCTGATGAGACTCATTAGTACCCTAGGGATTTTGGGATTGTCACTCAATATGAGGCATCTCAATTTAGCAGCAAAATATCTATCAAATCTGACAAAACTAGCATTACTTGCATCCCAGGTCATATCTGCACTCCACAACTAGACTTGCAGTATTTCCCCATTCTCCTCTCTGTTTAGTTCCATCTCATTACCCAAATATGCCACTCCTTTGAACAAAAACACGTGTGTTGCATAAAAATGTAACTAAGGGAATAAACATCAAGCCACTAATGTACATTGCTACATTATCATGCAAAACCTCAAAATATGAAAGAAGACATTTAAATGAACAACATGAAACAAACAAGAGTATTAATGAAATCAAAATAACATATATGCAAACCTCATGAAACCATCAAGTCTAGATGATTTCATTGCTCATGGGATGTGGTTGGTCACAAATCCAACAGCATAATAATGAGGTAGATGGTCTTGTTGAAAATGAGGAGAGGGCTCTCCATTTATAGGAAAAAGGATGCAACAGACAGCTGAGATTGAATGTAAGATGGAGGGCTAAGATCTCTCAGAATCGATGAGGTGTCAATGAGGTGAAGGCCAAGTAGACTCCACATGGATTAGGGTTTTGACCATTCAAAGGGGGCAATATGCTCACACATGTGTGAGCAACCTTTGATAGTGACATGATCAATGAGGTGTGAGAAGCATGGCTTCTCACACATGTGTGAGACAACTTGATTCTCATGCAAGAGGACAAGTGTGCAAGAGGTGTGAGAAGGATGGCTTCTCACACATTTGTTAGACAACTTGATTCTCATGTAAGAGTAAAAGTGTGCAAGAGACATGCAAAACATGAGGGATGAGGAAAGTGTGAACATCTCTCACACATGTGTGAGAACACACTTAGGATTAAAAGGTAATTAGCTACGTGATTTGGAAAACAAGCATGATTAGGAAGTGGGTAGGTTTAGCATGATGGATTAGGTAGGCTAGTGAGGTTAGTTGAGGGTTAAATGTAGGAGCCATGTGCTCAAATAGGATTAAATGTAATATTTAATTCCTAGTGGGATTTAGGCAAGGAATTAATTAAGTAAATGAAGTACTTAATTGAAAGGAATGGGTTAGGATGCAAGGGGAATAGGTTAGGATTTAAATAAACCTTAGTTTATTTAAATCAAGGAAAGGAAAACATAATTAAATAAATGTAAAATTTATTTAATTAAGGTAGGGGAATTAAATAAATAATGAATATTTATTTAATTGGCTAGGAATGAGTTTTGGACAAATTTAGGTGTCTACATTTTGCCCCTCTTTGATATAGCATTAGTAATGTTATATCAAAGAAGAATAAAATATAGTGGCTAGGAGGATAAGACTAGTAGCGTGATGCCCCAGTCATGAAAGAATGAGGAAGGATGACGAGGATGGAAGGGTATGCCCCCTCGAGAGGACATGCGGGTTAGGAGAACACAGATGTTCTCTCAAAATGGATAGGAAGATGGAAGGAAGTGGAAAAGTTATGCTGCAATGGTGTGAACAACCTAAGTTTGATATTGTACTCAACACTATGCACCAAGGTATGAGGAACCAAGATGACAATGTGTCAAGTACGTGAAAATAGTGGTCTAATACAACCATATGCCTTGTGGAACCATGATATGGAAGACCATGATTCCTGGGTCAATAGGATGCAAAGACCATGATACATGCAAAAAATGCTAATGCATACAAGTAATCAAGCAACCATGCACAAAAGACCAAAAGAAAACCACCATTTTTCCCCTAGTCAAGCTGAAAACCCATGAATGGACTGATTGATGATGATTGATTAAGGATGGCAAAGCTAATGCTAAGCGTAATGCACATCCAAGAATTCGGAAGGATTCATCCCATGATAATGATATTTGAATATGGTTAATGGATTATCAGCTGATTGGGTCAAATTAATGAATCAATTAAAGATTGATGTACAAGATTGCAAGATTAGATTGATTGAATTAGTATTGATTGCATAGTTGATATGTTTTTTGATTTTTTGATTTTATGGTGGATAGAAGAATGAATGTGGATGAGATTGGAAGAATGAACGTTGATAAGATGAAAAATGATTAGAGTAGAATAGATTTGATGTGAAAGAATTAGAAGAAGGGAAAATTGATTGAATTAGAGGATAAATGAATTTGATTGAAGTGAGTTGGAAGAATTAGAATTGAATGTGATATGAACGAATGCATAGAATGGATAAAAATGAATTGATTGAATGAAGATGGGATAGAATGGATTGGGACCAATGACAAGGGAGGGTCAAGGTATGGTAAATGGGGGAAAAGCAACATGATGTTGGTGGATGCAAGGAATAGTGAAAGGATATGAGGGGCCAAATGACATGGTATCGAAAAAATGCAGAGCCAAGGACCATGTTTCAAAGGAGTCCAAATGCCCCATTCCAAGGATAGAAAAATGGAAGGAAATATGGTGGGAAAGGAGGCATGAAAATGGGAAAATGGCGCGAAGGCTTAGCGTATGGAGGAAGAGGAGGCATGCACTCTTCCAAAGCATGTATGAACATTTTGTTATTGTGCCTCTAATAGTGATCACGAGCATGTGCATGAAAGTGGAAGGAACAAGGGATATGGGAGGGAGGGTGTGAAAAAGGGATAATGATATGAAGGGTATGGATGAAGTGTGCAATATGAAGGGGATGGGATGGAAGGGATGGCCAAGATCAAGGACATATGAAAAAAGGATGGAAGTATGTAGGAGTATGGATGGAAAATGGATGAAATAAACATGACAAGGACTATGGAATGCGAGAGATGGATGGTATGTCAAGATCAACTATATGGATGAATTATGGATGTATGTAGGATAATGTATGGATAATGAGAAAGGGATATGGAAAGTAAGCATGTGGATGGATGAAAGGAAAGTGAAAGTCAAGATCAAAGATGGAAAAGGATAATGAATGGTAGATGGAAGTATGGAAGATATGCAAGGAAGAGTGGTATGGATGGAGCTTGCCCCTAGTGTAGAGTGCAAGTGGACAAGGAAAAGTGAATGGAGGGATACATGATAGGAGAATGAAGGGAGGACTCAAGCATCTATATATGTGGATGGTATCCCTTGATATATTTTTCCTTTTTTCTTTTTTATTTTCAAGGAATTTTGGCTATTTTCTCATAGATGTTGGTAGGATGGTGAATGGAGGAAAATGACTTATGAAAAGGGCTGGATTAAGAGGGTGGAGGGGGTGGGAGAAAGACATGGTTGATGGATGCTAGGTTGGAAGACTTGTGAGTGAAGGGATGAAGGAGGTAGAAAGATCATCATCGGCACACACCTTGAAGGGTGATGGAAAGGAGGAAATTGTGGAGGATATGTAGGAGAAAGTTTGAATTTTGGGATAGTAGGACCCAAAATGGAAGAAGGCGAAAATGGATTGGGGATGGTAGATTTTGGGGCATAAGGACCTGAAATGGATTTAGAAAATGGAAGCATGGATGATTCATGCATGAGGGAAGCCTTTGGATTAGCAAAATTGGATGTCATTTTGAATCTTTCTTTGAGATTCATTGCTACATTAAGTAGCTTTGGGATCCACAGAAATTTTGCATTTTTTATTTTCAGCCTTTGTGGCCTTTTGCTTTTGCTTTTGCTTTGGATCAGATTTTTCTTTTCTTGAACATGTCATTTAGAAGGGCCATGTTGATCCTTGGGATTTTGTGGATTTTTGACTTTATTCTCTTTTTCTTTGGCATCCAAATTGCTTCCATTGGCCATGGTATCGGTGCATGAAGAAAAATGGGGTGGAGAGCGTATGGATGGTGAACATTGGAAGGAAGTCAAGGATGTGTGCCTTTGTTGATCTTGACTAGAACCATGAGGGGATAAAGTGGAAGACATGAATACGGTGGATGGATGTATGTAAGGACCCAAAATGGAAGGAAGGGACGAAGGATTTGGCAGTGGAATATAAGGACCTAGAATGGATGGAAGTGAGGAAGGAATAGGAATATGGATATAAGGTCCTAAAATGGATTTGGAAGAGGAATGATGGGAAGTTTTAGGTTTGGAAGGAGTGGAAGGTGTACCAACATCTTGAGACCGTATTTCTGCAATGGGATACTTATCATTTTCAAGACAAGATGTGAGTCCAGGTGTATGGGGTTCATGAGTGGATTGGATAGGTATGATAGGGTCATGTGGAGGATTAGGATTATGAGGGCTAATAGGATCATGAGATGGAGTGGGATCATGAAAGGAGAATGGAGGGGTGCTTTGATCTTGACTTGAAAGAGGATCATGTGGTGGAATGCATGGATCATGAGATGGAATAGGATCATTGAATGGAGTGGAGGGAATGGAGACATGAGATAGGGTGATTTGATCTTGACATGGAGGAATATTAATGAATGGAGTGGAAGGAACTTCTGCATAAAGGGGAGGATCTATGGATGCTAACTTGTGAGATGGAGTGGAAGCAGTAATGTGCATGGTACATGGAATGCCTTGATCTTGATTAGGAAGGGGATCGTGAGATGGACTAGGAGGGATAAATGGATCTTGAGGGATAGGGGAAGGATGGGATGGAGAAATGCTCGGATCTAGAGGAGAAGAGGAATCTATAGTGACATGCTTTGGAGGAAGAACTTTGGGTGATTGGCTCTCTTTATTTTGTTCTTTACATTTTGCCAATAATGATGAGAAAAACCCCTTACAAGGTGGGGATGATGTGGATTTTGGAGGAATAGGATGGTGTGAAGGTGGAACTATGGGTAGTTGATTGCATGGAGGATTGGGGTTGGATGGGACATGAGGACTAGGATCTTCGAAACATGGAGGAAGAGGACACATGGCATGAAAGGTGGCCTCTTTCTATTGACTTGCTGAAATATAATTCTTTAATTTCTCTATTTCCATGGAAAGGGCATTCATGTTTGAGGAATTGTGTGGACTATGAATAGAAGCATATGTAGGTGAAGGATAATGAGGTGGATTTCCCTTGTCAAAGGTAGAAGAATAATGAACATGAGATGGATGAGAGTTGGATATGAAGTGTTGAGGATGGATTTGATATGTAGGTTGAACAGGAGGTAGAACTCCATATTGTCTTTGAAGATTGTCAACCATTTGATTAAGCAAATTTAAATCCATAGATGATAGAGGAAGAGTGATGAAAGATTTGATGATGGAATATGAACTTAGGACTAGGAACTTTGGACTTTGACTGATTTGATTTGAATTGGATGGGACTTGATATTGATTTGATTTGATATTGATTGGATAAGGGTTTGATTTGATTTGATAAAAACCCTATGAGATTGCAAACGAGTGAATGCAAGATGTGAATGAAAGTCCAATGTTTGTGAAAATGCTCCTCTATCCAAAGTGAAAAATTGAATTAGAAGAAGGCTTGAATGAATGAGATTAGAAAGATTGATTATGGATGAAGATGTAAATGGATTGAATTAAGAATTGATTGGAAATGAATGAATTTGACAAGGGAGTGGATTAGAAGAATGATGATGTGGAGGATTGAATTAAGAATGCATTATGAGATTGGTGGAGGAAATTGAAGTTGAATGATGATGAAGCATGACTAGGATGAAGATTATTAATGACGAGGAAATGATGTGGACAAATGGAGATTATTAAGATGTCAAGAAAATGGTTTGAATGATGAAGACTAGATGTATGAAGGTGATGAATGTGATGGAAAGAAGAAGTGACGTGGAAGTGATGTGGACAACTTGACTAAGAAGACCTAGACCAAGACATGTTTTTGTTGTTTTTGAAATTGCTTTTGATTTTTTTGGTTTTTTGAAGTTTTATGATGTTTTTGGATTTTTAGGTTTAAGATGCAAAATATATACAATGAAATATGTACAAGGCAAGTGTGTTTCAAACACTGAAGAACGTCAAACACAATAACAAACCTATAAGGTTTTGACTAGGATGTACAAGCTCAACTAGAGGGCGTCCTCAATATATGCAAGGTACATGAGGCCCAAATCTATAGATGAAAGAAAATACTGCCACACAGATGGGGGGAGACGGTAACCCAAATCTCCTCCTTCACTTCCCAAAGGTATAAAGTTCTTTGGAGCTTAGCCAAGAGTGACAATATTTTGCTTCCAAGAGAGGTGTCTTTCAATTCACCTCCCAATTTTTATACTCCACCAGAACACTGGAGTTGAGGTCGTCCCAAGGGGTGATGAAATCACCAAGTAGGCCTCCTAAAAATGAAAAAAAAGACCACTTATTTCTTGTGCACCCAAGATCACCCGAAGGCGCGAGGGGATAGAATACGTAAGTGGCCTTGGGGTTCAAAAAGACACACGTTCGTTCCCAATGAAACTTTAGGTTATGTAATCTACTTGAAGACACACGCATTTAAAGCATACAATGTTCTTTCCAATTTGAAATAGTGCCAACGTAAATGAAAATGCAGATTCATCAACAAGAAAGTAAATCGAGCATGTGCATAAGCAAAATTGTTGAAAATGAAATCAATTTTCCTTAAGGCATTCAAGATTGTGTGAGTTTGTTTTAAGCACCAATTCCAAATGTTTGCTAGCCTAAGCATACATGTCCATTCCCTTAAGGCATTCAAGATTGAATTTGATTGTTTTAGCGTTTAACCATGCTTTCAAAGACGAGTGTTTAGGCATACAAGTTCATTCCCAAAACAAAATTGACACAAAAATCTACAAGCAATATGGTTAGTGAGAAAATATCCCTACAAAAACACAAGTTAGGGCAGCGAAATGTAGGACAAATGGTAAACAACCCTGCAATGAAAAGGTTAGCATAAAGTTTTTCTTTGATAGAAAAAAATAGAGATCTAAACAGCATCAAAATATCATGAAACCAATGTCAACACAACGGGCTCAGAATCAGCTTTTTGGCGATATTTTGCTTTGCAAAAATGGAGCTTGTATGCTCAAGTTATGAGCGAAAAACCAAAGGTTGCTTCTTATGGTCTAAAAGGGCATGTGGACTGCTGATGCAGTGCTGACATCAGCAACCTGTGAGTTTAAATTTGACGGTTAGGTGCATGTCAAGAATTTTTTTTTTCTTTTTGATATTTTTTGAAAAAAAAAGCATTAAGAGTTAATTAAAAAGATTAAAAAGAGTACTTCATTAACAAAAATGTTGAAAAGCAAAGTATGCTTTACAATGTTTGTCTAAATATGAAAAAAATTTTAAAAAGAAATTTGAAATGGGTGGGAGGAGGGATGGTCGTGGGGTTTAAATGGGTACGGCCAGCGGTGGAGAGATGCAAGGAGCGGAGGGTTTGAGTGGTCGGGCAAAGGAGGCAAAAAAGTAGGGAGCAGGCACTGGCGAGTTTGAAAGATTGCAGGGTTCACAGAGTTCGTGGGTGGAAGGGAAGGGGAGTGAGGGAGCGGAGCTATGGAAGAGGAGAGGTGTTAGGAGGCGGGTTTCTAGAGGAGGCACAGGCAGATGGAGGTTGCGACTGCAGCGGCGCGGGGGCGGTGGAAGTTTAGGGCGAGGGAGGCAGTGGTTAGCCACGCTGGCATAAGAAAAGATGAGCGGGAGGTACAGGGAGGACAGGAGGGAGGTGGCATCGTGGTGGCAGGGGTTGCAGGGTAGCTGCGGTGGTGGTGGCAAGAGTTACAAATGTGCGGAGTCAAGTTTTTGAGCGGCAGAGCGAGCAGAGGGGGGCCGCGGCGATAGCAGCAGAGCTGTGGGAAGGTGCTGCGCAGGAAGGAAGAGGGAGCAGAGGAAGGTGGTTGGTGGTTGTGATGGGAGGAAGGTGCAAGCGGGCAGTCGGGGTTCAGCCAGGGGCGCAGGAGTTGCAGCGGGCCGCGGCCGTAGGGGTGGCGCTCACGGGTGCCGCCGTTGGTGGCGCCTGCGAGTGCCTGCGGCCAAAAAAGAGAAGTGTTAAAAAATATATATATATATATATATATAATTTATTATTATTATTTTTTTCAATAAATATATATATATATTTTTAAAATTAGATTTGCACTAACATATAAACTTAAAAAAAACATGTAAACACCCCCCTCTTTTTTTGTTTTATTTTTTCAAACAATTTATATATTAACAAAAAGGGAGTATTTTTTTTCTTTCTAAATTTTCCTAATAACGAAGAGGATATTCAATGCATATGTACCCTAAAACTTGAAAACACAGCAATAAGCAAAATATAAAGTGTTTTATGTCAAAAAACTTCCCTTATGTCCTCCAAATGCAATGATGGGCTTTATGGCTTGATTAGACGCTCCTCATGAAACTTGACCTCCAAATGCAAGTCTTCAACCTACAAGCTTGAACACTCACAAAACACTCAAAAACAAATTAGATCGTTAGTTTGAACCCATGAAAAGGGTCCCATCGGGCATGCCAAAATGTGTTGCATAAAAATGTAACTAAGGGAATAAACATCAAGCCACTAATGTACATTCCTACATTATCATGCAGAACCTCAAAATATGAAAGAAGACATGTAAATGAACAACATGAAACAAACAAGAGTATTAATGAAATCAAAATAACATATATGCAAACCTCATGAAACCATCAAGTCTAGATGATTTCATTGCTCATGGGATGTGGTTGGTCACAAATCCAGCAGCATAACAATGAGGTAGATGGTCTTGTTGAAAATGAGGAGAGGGCTCTCCATTTATAGGAAAAAGGATGCAATAGATAGCTGAAATTGAATGCAATATGGAGGGCTAAGATCTCTCAGGATCGATGAGGTGTCAATGAGGTGAAGGCCAAGTAGACTCCACATGGATTAGGGTTTTGACCATTCAAAGGGGGCAATATGCTCACACATGTGTGAGCAACCTTTGATGGTGACATGATCAATGAGGTGTGAGAAGCATGCCTTCTCACACATGTGTGAGACAACTTGATTCTCATGCAAGAGGACAAGTGTACAAGAGGTGTGAGAAGGATGGCTTCTCACACATGTGTGAGACAACTTGATTCTCATGCAAGAGGACAAGTGTGCAAGAGACATGCAAAACATGAGGGATGAGGAAAGTGTGAACATCTCTCACACATGTGTGAGGATTCCTCACACATGTGTGAGAACACACTTAGGATTAAAAGGTAATTAGCTAGGTGATTATGCAAAGCAAGCATGATTAGGAAGTGGGTAGGTTTAGCATGATGAATTAGGTAGGCTAGTGAGGTTAGGTGAGGGTTAAATGTAGGAGCCATGTGCTCAAATAGGATTAAATGTAATATTTAATTCCTAGTGGGATTTAGGCAAGGAATTAATTAAGTAAACGAAGTACTTAATTAAAAGGAATGGGTTAGGATGCAAGGGGAATAGGTTAGGATTTAAATAAACCTTAGTTTATTTAAATCAAGGAAAGGAAAACATAATTAAATAAATGTAAAATTTATTTAATTAAGGTAGGGGAATTAAATAAATAATGAATATTTATTTAATTGGCTAGGAATGGGTTTTGGACAAATTTAGGTGTCTACAATATGCATTGATAGAGAGTAGTGACCAATAGTTTTTTCCACCTTGCCCTTCACAATCCCAACTAAACCAATGTGAATTTCTTCACCCAAAAAGGAAGCAAAATAAAAAATAACATCTACACCGAAGGAAGCAATTTGAACCATCATGTACATGAAACCAATGGGCATAAATTCTTGCTCATCTTCACCAAAAACTTGACATAACGTCCTGTATATCTCTACAGCCCGGGAAGTGAAAAGACTCTTCTTAAAAGGCTCTCTAGAGGCTGCAGTAATTACTAGAAAAGTTCCTATTGTACCAATATGTGCCCTTAGTGGACCTCCCCTAATTACATCCTTCTTTGCTTTATATTCATTCTCTAATTCTAGCAGATTAATTTGCACATGGTAGTCTGATAATGGTTCCAGGTGAAAAACCTCTCTAATTTCTTCAGGAGTAATTGAGACCAGAGGCACACCATCCTTTCTTCTTACAACCCTAATGGCTTGGTCATAATTCTTGGCAATGGCTTCAAGAAAATCATAATCCATGAAAACACTTGGGACTACTAACTTTCCCAAATCAAAATTCCAGACATTAGCATGCGGGGCAAACAACTTTCTTTTCGAAAACCACTTTTTAAACAAGATAAGGCCAGTTTGAGTAGTTGTTGCATCCCTAACCCAGTTCCCTTTTTCATATAGGCCATCGCCAATTTTAAGCCTAGGATTTAAGGAAATTTACTTTTTAACTAGTGCAGGCTGTACAGTAGATTCTGGGAGCAATTCTAATAAATCATCATGGACATTCCTATCCATATAATTAATTTTCCCAGAGAATGGTTTCTTAGGAGGCATTTTGACAGTATTGAGAGAATTGGAATGCCACAGAGGTTATAATATGAGTACTTACTTGACTTTCTAAACTTGTTCTTCTCTGAACTTCTAAAATTTCTCTTGAATGACAGAAGAATAGTTTCACATCTTTACCAGGCTTAACATGACACAATCAATCAGGCTCTTGTGCTCAGAAAATTTTCAATCTCTATTCATGTGGGACTGGAATTAATGAAAATATTTATGTTATACTTTGTTTCTCCCACATGCGAAGGTTTCACTTATCATAAATGTGCCGAGCAAAAAAATAGAGTGGAGTCGCACTTTCTTTTTTAAACTCGTGCCGTTGATCCTCTAAAAATCCTACAATTTGGGAATGACAACTAAGCTGACTCAGCTTTCTTCTTAACACATTGGCCGTCAAGCCAATAAAACACCTCCACCTGTACCTTTCCTTCAAGGCTGGCACTTCAAACCAGGCCCATGGATGACTACGGACATGTGTCATCAACTCGCTAACACGTTATACATAATTCTCGAGCACCTTTCCACAACGAGCTAGCGATGATCACTGATCTTACTTTAATCGTGTGGTAGACAATTGAAACAACCTTTAAGAACACGATGGTGGGTCCATTGCTCATTAACTCACTATACCTAATTTTTGCACATCTCTTTATAGCGAGTCAATGAGTGTCGTCGATCCATACTTGATCTTGTGGACAACAATTTTACTTCAACAGTGGTGGGTCACACTCACTAACTCGCTATACTTAACTTCTGAGCACTTCTTCATAGCGAGTCAATGCCACCCTTTGATCCCAACTCGATCTCACGATTAGAAATCTTTGTACCTAGTACAAGGGAAGTGGGTCCATGATATCACTGTCGCTGAGTTGGCTCAACACGCTGGCACATATATATATTTTCTAATCTCTACATGACATCACATGTCTTGGGCCTCGCCGTGTCTATGACTTTTAGGTGGGTTGCTATATCACTACCGGCATAAAAACCAACAATCCGGCTAGTGATATGGTGAGTTCCGACGAATCAAAATAAGTGTGCAAATTTGTGTATTAATTTAGTCCATTCTCTTTGTAATGTTGCATGCTTTAGTTTCAATTTTTTAATAAATTATAATAAATATTTAGCATCTAAGATAAAATTAATTCAATTAAATAATGAGAATATGCAATAATTAGTATTGTAATGATAAAAATGATTTTTAATTTATCTTTATATTAATTTGAGCTACTCATTTTTTTATTATGTGAATAGTTATAAATGCTATAATTTGTGTGTTTTATTTTTTTTGTAAATTGATTAATTATATATATTTATTATATATATAAACATGTATATTATCTTAGTTTAATTTATTTTCTTATAGTATTTGAATATTAAATCAATTAAAATAATCTCTATTAGTAATCTGATATACGGTTCCTTACTCCTAACATTTTCTACTAACCATTCCTAAACTATACTATAACTATCCCTTACATCTTGCTTTACTTCCTACCACCCCTTATCTAATTTTACCACTAATTCCCTATCCACTAGCCATTAACCCTTATATCCTTTAAAAAATAACAATATTTAAGCCAAATCTTTTATTTACTACATTTTACTTTACTTATACATCTCCCCATACAAATAACATTAATCCACTTAATGCCCCCATAATCCCAACTTGACGCCAACCTTCCCAGAATTCATGTGACATGGGGTCAAGTGAATCATTACTTTTTTTGTTTTGTGTTTGATGAAATTGACTTATTGCAGGGAGGTTTGTCAATAAATATATGATAATACTAAGTCCCATAAAATAATTGAAAACTTCATCCTTAAAATTATTCACTACACATCCATCTCACAATCTATGCATGTAAACTAAAATACCAAATTAAGCATAACTATTGATAGCTTGAAAGTAAATAAACATTCATACATATGACACAAGATATGATTACCCAAAAACCCTCTAATGAGAACGTAAAATTGGGGTGGGGATGACACCCATACATCTTCACTACTACATTTATAAAGTATATCCAATGAATGTTACAATGTTTGATCATGAAATATGATCTTACCTTTTAAAGGTATGCCTTGTTAAAGGCTTACAAAGCCTATTATGTCGTACCCTATTAAAGGATTTCAAGACCCTATTAGAAGTGTGCCTAGTAAGAGGACTTCAACTTACAATGAAGTAAGCACCCTATTCAAGGATTTATCTCATCATGTTAGGACTACTCTGTTAAGAGATTTAAATGATTCACCTTTTAAAATGTCTCAACAATGATCCTTTGTTAGCACTCTACTACTTGATGTTAGATCACCTCTTTACATGTATTCTTGATCCTTCTTTGATTAGATTTATCTCTTCTATCCTCTAACTCCTTTGCTATGTTCTCCTCTAACATATTCTATAATTCATGTCTCTAGATCACAATTCCTTAGTCACACCTTGATTCTCTTTTTGCATGCACAAAATTCTCTCTCTACTCATCTCCTTAATTACATTCTATATTATGGTTTACCCTCCTTATGAATATCTTGGTGACTTAGGATTAGGTATGAATCAACGATTGTGATTGATCTATTGCTTAATCCTTCTCTTTTTTCTGATTGGTTGCATGTGTTGCATTGGGATAATCAATCAAGATTCATTGTTATCATCTAGGATCTCAAAATATATCCTTAAGTTGGTTCCAAAATAATTTACATAGGAGTTTGTGCCATTACAAACAACTATGTCAAAACTATATAAGTCGACACTAGAAGTCCTTGATGCTCAACATCAACTACAACTTCAATGCTAGAACTCAACATCTGAATAACTCAACATCCTTTGATTACTTAGCTCTTGAATCACTTGACATCATCTATCTACTCAACACTTGAGTGGATTGGCACCAACTATTTACTCAACATACACTAAGAATCTCACTTGATATGCACTATCTGACATGTTATGCTCCAAATGTATTACTTGTTCGACAAGAACTAATCATGTAAATGACTTAAGTGTATAAACACTCATATGTCAAAACCAATTTGATATTAACAATCTCCCCCTTTTACATGAGTGGAAAAAACACTTCATCATGCATGAATATCTTTAACTTATAAGCATAACTTAGATAATCACCATCTTTACTCGGTATAATACAAAATTTCAAAATTTTGCAAAACTTGACTTTACTATCATACCTCAAAATCTTATAAATCCCCTTCAGTTGATTATTATATCTTGAATCTTGAATCAATACTATTGCTAAGTAAATATGCATATGCTATACTTTTTTTATGTCTTTGACTCCCCCTTTATTTTGTCTCCCCCAAAACTATATCTATTCATCACTTGGAGTCAATGTCACTAAAAAACTTATTATGCTCCCCCTTTCTTATTTCTCCTCCTATCTTATTACTCCCCCTTTTTGACACTTATGTCAAAGGGTTATACCTGAATAGTGTGTTTATCCAAAAAAGATTTATGGATCTCAAGTATTAGCTTCAAAGCTACATCCCAATTATCACAACCTACCTCCAATGATTTGATTTGGATGGCCAAATTGGCAACAAGATAAACTAAGCCTTCTAGTATAGAAAGATGGGGATATTTTTGCATTAGTGTCTCTACAAAGGCTAGCTCCTTGTGAAGTATTTCCATGTTTAGGGTCAATGTGGATTGGATGCTAATCAGTGTGGCCCAAATATTTTCTTCTTGAGCATGTAGGTCAACCAATTGACCTTGGGAATTCATCAAATTCTTGAAGTGCTTCTAACTTTGAGCCAGAGAATTGGGTAGAGTAATACCTGTTAGCTTCATTTTTGCCTCCAAATTGTCAATATGGCACTGTACTTCTTGTGTGAACAAATTTGTATCAGACAAATTGGTGTAAAGTAAGAAAATATTCTCTAAGATTTTATTTACACTTTTAGTCTTGGTTGCTAACTCAACCAAGACTAAAAGTGTAATAGAACTTGATACCTTGTCATTTACCTTTCATTGAAATTTTCTCTCAGACCATTCAAGTAGTTTTACATTTGAATCTAGGTCTGCATCATTGATGTGTTCTATAATGAATACCAACTGTTCCATGATAGGCTTGTCTTCTTCAGGTGCTAGCAGGCTGAATGCATCAATAAATAAATTATTGATGTCTTGCAATGCTTGCTTCTACCTATGCTCCCTTCTGAGTAGCTCTTGATGCTTTTTCCTTGCAAGTGCATATTGTAGTATGCCCATTTGTTCAATTCTGATTGTTGCAAGGTCAAACTTTTGTAGGAAAATCACTTCATCCAAGTTGACCTCACCTACCTTGGAAGTACTAGACCTTGGTGATTATAATGGTGTCACTTCTATACTTTCCCTTTGAAGTGCTTGACTTGGAAGAGTAGTAGTTGCTAGTAAGGTAACCAATGTTTTTATTGACAATTTCTCCTCAGGCTTATTAGAAACAATAGTCCACCAAGATAACTGAGGGGGGGGGGGGGGTGAATTAGTTATCCAATAATTAAAACACTTATCTTCTTTAAACAAACTTAACCATTCAACCAAAGTAAATAGCAACAATAGAAAGATTCACATAAATAAATACACTAGATATGTTGACTAGGGAAACCCTTGATCAGAGGGAAAACCCCAGTGTGAATGATGCTCGCAAGATGATGTACTAATATAAATATTCCTTTTTAGAGTATAGACCCTGTTAGGAGTCTGTTACAACATTTAGTAAAATCAATCCCTATTAGGAGACTTTGAATCATTTTTAGGAGATTCCAACCCCTTTAGGAGTTGTGCTAACCCTGTTAAGAGTTGTGGTACAATGTATGCAAGAAGATCCCATTGCCAAAACATGCAATTTCAAATACGAGAAGAGCTCATTGCTCAAACAAGTAATTTACTGTTATTTATCTTCCCTGCTTGTTCTTTCCTCTATTCTATCAACAAGATAAATTACTATTAGACCTTGTAGACCACGTCATAAAACTCAAATCCAAATACCAAACCTTGGATCACTCAGAAAAACCTATGCAATGAAGTTTCCTTTACTTCAACACTGTTTTGCTCAACTTCACATTCCATACTCTCTGCTACTTTCCAAACATTCATAATTCACGTATATCCATGCCATGATAAAGGAAAATATCCTTCCTTTATACCAAGTCCATTAAACAATTCCTTGAGTTGGTTGTTAATCCTTCTCAATTAATTATTATAGGACCACATTAAGAGCATGTTAGACTTAGTGATAATACAAATCTTCCACCTTGCAACTTGAATAACTTTTTGTACACATAATATTATTAAAAGTGACCTTAGCCATGCCATCCTTAACATGTCTTCTCCAAGTCCTCAACCTTGATCCTTAATATATCAAATCTACTAAGAGATATAACAAGTTTACCCAAACATGCCTTTATAAACTCTATCTTAGAATAAACATTACCAAAACTTACATAACTTCTTCTAGACTTAGCCTTTCTACTTTCGATGTTAACTAAAAATGCTAGATACTCAAATGTATCTCTCATAACCATGAGTGGTTGTTATGTTCAACTAGTCAAGCATATCAAATTGATCTTTCCATTGTTCTTCTATCAGATACCACATAAGACATCAAACATGCTATATTGACATCAATGACAAACTCAGTCATGAGTGTTACATATTATCATCAAACCAATATTCCAAAAATATCTCCAATCTTCAAACAAGGCTATGTAGTCAAGTTTGAATCTTCCATCTTTCCTCTTCTTTCTTTTCAATTTCAATTGCATCTTGAACTTGTGTTTTAGGTAGATGAGTACATACCTATCTTGTTTGAACTTGTGTTCAATCCCGTGCTTGAGTAAAAACTTTTGGTACTAACAAATTTTGCACCAATTTGTTGATGTTAGCCATGGTGGTTGTTTCTTTCCTTTGGTACACTACAATGGGTAATTTAGGTTGCATCATAGTATATTAAGGGGTTTTTGATGTCTCGAGTTTCCACCTCTATAAATATCTTCTCTGCCTCCTTAAGTTCATCTACACTCACCAATATAGGGCGACTACATAAGTTTTCCTTGGTGGTGGTGTCTAGTAGTATCTTCTTCATGTCCTCCTCTATTAGTGAATTAATATATTGAGTCATAGTGTCAAAAACATCCTTGATCTATATGATTTTAGTGTCTACTTTTGTCACATGTAGTGGATTGGCACTCAACATTTGTATATCTGGTATACTCTATTCTAGTTGCTACTCATCTTTAGTTATTACCTATTTTTGTTCCCATTCTTTAGTGCCTTCCATATGTTCATCCTTCTCAGTATCAACTTTAGTAACCTCAATTAATTCTTTCTCATCTTTATCTTCACCTACCTTAATAGGTTTCCCCTCAATTACCTTAGATGTTGTCAGCCCATAAATTACCTTCCAGATTTGGGTACTTTTCTAAACAACATCTTCAATTTTAGTTTGGAGAATATTAAATGCATGATACTTAGGAGAAAATCTCCTTGCATAATTCTTTATGGCTTTAGTCATCTTAGCTTTACCTAAATCTGGCATCACTCTTACAAGTGTAGTCTCTCTAATATTCCTTTCTATTGTAAGACTATATTTCCATCTTTTCTCAACTCTATCATATAAAGTATTTGGTAGAGAGTTTGAAATCTCAATTAGAGTCATATTAAATGTTACCATCATGGCATATACTAAGTCTTCTACTTTATCCATTTCTAGCTTTCCAAGTCTATCAAATCCAATATGTGAAAATCCACTCAAATCTACATTATTCTTTATATTTTCACATAGATAATCTAAATTAGAAGGATCGTGACTTACCAATTTAAATTGGCTATTATCATCAAATTCTATCCTCTCTTCATATGATTTAGTTGGAGCAGTGTACTTTCTCCTTTGTCTCTTCTTAGAACCATCAACTTGTATAGCTTTCCTGGCTTTGTTTTGTTTTTGCTTGGCTACTTCTTGAGCTTTCTTAGTAGTAGATCTTGTGCTAGTTTGTGTAGCTAGAACTGCAGGCTTAGGTTTTACAACCTTCTTTAATTGTTGACTACTAAGGCTTTATATTTTATTTTCTTCTCTATGGCTATAGGTTCTTCACTAGCTTCTTCTCCTTTGACACCTTCTTCAAGCTCGACTTCCTCTTCTCCTTGATCTTCTCCCTGACCTTGTGTTAGGGCCAATGGTGCTTGGACTGGTACATCTTCTTCTTCATCATCATTATCATCTTCATCATCTTCCTTTGCTCCTTCACCATATTTTTCTTTCAATTTTTTGACAATGTTGTTCTTCTTCCTTATCACTAATGTTGTCTTTAGATCCATAGTTATCTTTGATTTGGCAACATCACAATTTACAAAGTCAGTAGCCTTATTATCTACTTCTTCTTCTGCAAGAAAGGATGCAATTACTATAGATGCCTCATCCACATTGACTTCATATCCTACTGATCTGAACCATTAACCCTTGGAGCTACAACTTGTACATTTGTGAAATCAGTATCAACTAGAAAGAAAACCTCATTGAAATTTTTCTCAACTAGTGACACTGGTATCTTGTGTCTTTGTTTCATTGACTAAAAGTCCTCAAAATAGATAGTCATAATAGACTCAAAGCTCTCTCCCATTTTCTCAACGAATTCTCCTATTTGTACTACAATGGATTTGTTTGTCTTCCATGAAACTTTTCCAAAGGAAGGAAATGTGTTCTACACATAGAAAAATATACATACAAGTATTGATCCAAACTTGCATTGTGCACTCTTGGTTTTCATCATAGCTCAGTATCAACTAGATTTCACTCGACAACTTAAGTGAAAATTTTCATGCTTGACAGTAACATGAAAATTGAAAAACTAAAGGATTTCTTCAAGATTCTAAACAAAACTTTGCATCTTTCTTCATGAAAATAAAATCTTTTCAAAACTAAGTCCTTGGAAATAATTATGATATATTATTTAAATATCAGTCCCACACATACCTCTTGATTTCTTAGTTGGAGGTGGTGTCATCAACTGACCCATTGCGTGAAGAGATCCCATCAGAACTTGATGTGCTGCAATCTTCCTTTCTCTTCCATGTATTTTTCATTTCATCTTTGACATTCTCAACATTTGCCTTTTCTTTGCCTTTGTTGAATCACTGCTTGGCACTTTTGACCTTGTTGGGCAATTCTTACTTATGTGACCAATCTTCAACCAACTAAAACATGTAGTTGACTCAACCATTTTTTGTAGTCACTTCTAAAGTGTGTTCTTATGCAATTCTTAGGAACATGTCCATACTCTTGATAGTAGTGATAACTATACCTAGTATTGTAATCCTAATTATAAGATTTTCCATTGTGATTTACCTTTGTCTATTTGTTTGATGACCACTTAGGCTTGGATCTGCACTCATATGCTCTATCTCCATACTTCTGATAGTTATAGGAGTATCCTTCAAATCTTTGTGTGCTCAAGGTCTTGGTTTTGCATTCATGTGCCTGATGTCCTTGTTTGTTGCATTTCTGGCAGTGACCCATGAACTTCTGCTTAGGATTCTAATTTGCAGTCTTGCTCTTGCAAACATTAGTAGTAAAATTGTAATGAATTAAATTTTAAATAGGAAATTAAGATATTTGGCAATAATTTTAGTATTATGAGTTGTTAATGAGTAGTATCAGATTTTAGATAGGGAAGTTTATTATATAAATTTATTTTTGAAATAATTAAAAATAATTAAATTTAATAATTAGAGTATAAAATAAGTTTATTAAAGTTTCAGCTAAATATTATATCATTTTTTATTAAAAAAACTATTCACATAGATTTAGCATAGTAGTTCTCCAAGAGTTTATATCAATTAAATTTTAGAAAATTTATTTCAAAAATTTCCTATTTAAAATTTAATTTATTACAAGTTTGCAACTTCACTATATTAATTATTAGTTTTTTTTTGATAAAATTTAATTGAAAATAAGAATTAATAATATTTATATAATTGTCAAAATATATTATAAAGGTAAATAGATAAGTAAATTTATTATTGTGTAAGAAGAGATCATTATATGTTGAATTTGGTCTATAAGATACAATCCTAAAAAATAAATTAACAATGATACTATTTAATAAAACTAACACAACTATGCTTTTAAAGCAATTATATTTGATTCCACTAAAAAAAAAATATACTAATTAACATCATTTAAAATAACACTTTATTTAATACAAAACAAACAACTCTATTGCCAAATATCCTAATTTAAAAACATACTAAAAACCTAAATTTTTTTAAAAACTATCTAAAATCTGATACTACTCATTAACAACTCATAATACTAAAATTAATAAAAGTAAAAATAAAAATTAAGACATTAACACTACTAATTTAACTTTCAAACAATAAATTTTCAATGTTTTAAAACATTTAAATTAAACTACCTAACAATTAAAATCTAAATTTTAAACTTATTTTAAATAACTAATCTATCTTTAAACTAAAACTAAATTAATTATCACAAACAATAAATTTAATTAAGAACTAAAAACTAAATTAAATTTATACTAACTTAAAATTAAACTAATCTAATACTAATTTAAATTTAAAAATAATCTTAATTTAATATTAATTTAAATAATTTTAAATAAAAACAAACTAACTTAATTCTAAACTAATTTTTAAAAGACACATATTAATTAAATTATTTATATAAATAAAAACATAATCAAAACTAACAAATAAATAAATAAATAAATATATATATATATATATATATATTAACTAACTTATACTAAAACTAGAACTTACACTATAACCCCAAACCCCTAACACTAACCGCCCACGACCACAAACTTCCAACTTCCAACCACATGGGCTCAGGGACCCATAAATATTTTTCCCCACCCTCACATTGCCCTAGGCCTATTTAAAAGGACACAACCCAAAATCATGCAGGGCAATACATTTTGTAGGAGCTGATGGAAGTAAGGGAGGTAACGACATAGACTATTTAGTCGATGCATTTTCATGGCTATTTAGCCAGTATCTGGGCATTCGCTATATCGCCACCAGAAAATCGCAAGTATTTCCCATTAGCGACTTGGCGAATCGCCAAATAATTTTGAACTCTGGTGACACCACTTGCAAGTTTTTTCCCACATGCATTTCTTCTTGAAACTGACAGGTCTAGGATGTATCACGTGGTCATAAGATCATCCTGTGAACACATTTCGCAGCATCAGATTCCACTTTTCCGTATCAAAGGTAATTTTTCGTTGATCTCTATCTCGCTATGCATAACATATGAGCATCTTGCCATAGCAAGTATGCAACAACTGTGGATTCAAATCAGATCCAATAGTAGGACTAAAACCCTTTTTCATAAGACTCAACCACGACGTCCAAAGAGGTGGGAGAAGAATATCCGTTCTTTGCCCCTTTTTTCAAAAAGAATTCATGCCAGGGTAAATTATATACACCCAATAGGAAGTACGTCTATGTTTCATAGCAAATCAGTAGTGCAGGGAAAATGTGGGGTACTTGTCGAGGTGCAAATCTTCAGTTATTTAGCCAATTAAAGTCATTTATCTCAACATATAGCTACTGAAGTTGTTCATCTAGACAACATGATGAAGATGAGTGGTTAGTATGTTCTTCAATTTCCTTTCTAAATTTTTTACTATGAATTTGTTCCAGTTGCAAAACAGTAGTTTTACAAACATATTTCCATGGATACTACATGGATCCTCAAACTTGAGTTTATAGAAGTCTTAGAAAGTGCATCTTTTAAGCTAAATTTCTCTCATGGATCATATGTTACCGCTATCAAATTATATATCAGATTAGTGTGATCTCCATTAGGCAATTTATAGCAGGTCTTGCCTGGATTAATCACAACTACACGCATTTGTTGGAATTGTTGGAAAAAAGATAATGGGAAAGGACTAACACCATGCTGCAGAAAAACTACATATGTTGGGTTTTTAATTATTTGTTTCTTTTTGTTCATAAGTAAAAATGGATCTATCATGTAACTGTGCACATCTAGCATAGTTATTTTATTATTTCTTTTTACTGCATATTATTTCGTGGAGTTTGATATATTTATAAATATTGTATGTTGTCAACATATTTATTCAATGGCTATAAATAGTAACACTACCTATGATTATGAGATTCATGCTTGACTTATAAGTTTTATGAGATTGGTGTTGTAGCTACTCTATATGCAAATGTTGGATATTCTCAGTCTAATATATTTATTGCTTTGGCTCACCCAGGATGCAGTTTAATAGGCCTTTTTAATCATTGTATATTTCGATGGAAATGATTCTTTGGATCGTCACCCCTCAATATTAGGTCCTCATGTACCACTTCCTAAATACATTGAGAACATTAAGAGAATGGCAACCTATCTCCAGGTACAATTTTCATTAGTATTCTATGTTTAGATTTCTTCAATTTCATTTGAAAGATACAGATATTTCAATTTTTATGATGACAATTATCTAAGTTGAGTTTGGGGTAAACAAATCAGGACCTCTCAGAGTCGACATGCTTGATTTTTTTAAGTTGCCCACCTATTAATGAAGATTTGATTAGTAGTGTTTCAAGGTACTATTCTTCTTGTGTGTGTGTGTAATGGTTCATAATTTCATGATTCTATAATCTACCTGTTTGGCCTAACTTTTTTGGATTCTACAGTAGTATTTTTGCTCCAATAGTATGGACAAATGAATTGTGTCATTAGTATTCTGAAGCCTGTGTGAAAGTCTGCAAAGATATGGGTGTCAAGGTTATAGATTCATTACTAAACTCAACAATGGGCTCACTTCAATCTTCAGAAGATTGAATATGAGCCCATTCTAGACTATAGTAATGAACCTCAAAGCTCCTTCAGCGTGAGCATATCATGTCCTTCAGATGATCTTTCTAAAGCTGCTCTAACATTGTATCCTTCAAACTTTAGTTTATATCCGCTAACAACAAGACTACTTTGTGTCATTAGAATCATAAATAAGGAATGCAAAGGTAAGCTTTTCTAGGTTTTTGCTAAGAAAGTGTTGATATTAAAGCAGTGGGGTTGCTTGGCATTTTATGCATTTTTGTTATGCACAAATAGGAATAAATTGAGTTTGAAATGATATATATCAGTTGTTATCTCATTTCAAAATGTGGTTAGCTTTAGGAATTCTTTTATAAGATGTTATATGAAATGATTGCTAGCTAACACCTACCAAGGAAACATAACTTGCTTCTTCCCATAGTGAATTCTGCTCAAGGTTTTTCCATTGTGAACTGTAGCCTAGTTCTTTATGTGCCAATGGCAATACTGAGAATGCTAAGAGATGGCATGGTTACTCTCATTGATGTTATTTCTTTGTTGCATTATATGAGATTCATTACTACACTCAGGAATGGGCTCATCTTTAGTCTTCAGAAGATTGAAGATGAGCCCATTCTGAGTGTAGTAATGAATCTCAAAGCTCCTTTAGCCTAAGCATATGATGTCTTTCGGACAATCTTTCTAAAGCTGCATCAACATTGTATCCTTCACGTGTTTGATTCTTCATCTTTCTTCTTTATTATTCTATAGAACAATTCTTATGGTTTAAGTTTTTTAGCATCAATTTGTAATTTCAGTCGAAAATCTCTATATATCTTTTCTTGCCAGACAGGGTTGCTTAGTTTTTATGTAAATGTCTTTGCTTTTGCAGCTTGGACTTGAATTCACCACCAATGTTCTTTATACTCAGCCAACAATATATTTGTACCAAGTATAGTGCATTGTAATGTTATTTTTCATACAATGTTGATGCTTACTCAAGAATACTATTTTTATTTAGTTTTATTTGCCAAGTTTCCTTTTCAGTTTGATTTTGAGCTGGTGATGCTTGAGACTCAAATGCCTACAAATACTTCATGTAGTGTCCAGTCTCAATCCTTGATCACTAGGCTATCTCCTAGCTCTTATTATAGTTTGCTTACTGCAATGTCACATCTAGTTTGCATGTGATTCTACTGACCTAAAGGATCCTTAACCACAAAAAATAGTAGTCTCCTCTGCCCAAGATAATACAACTTTGTTTGGATTTAAATAAGAAAATTGTAGCAGCATTATTAGTGAGGATTTGTGTCTGCTCAGAAACTTCTTATCTAAGAAAGCCTTCTTCAGGGTTGTGAGCTTGTGTACTTCTCCTTTACATCAAAGGTTCAATGCGAGCATGTTGCTAAGACCCTACCCAAGGTTACAAATGCAAAGTGAACTAGTTTTTAATGCTTCTCACTAGCAATAAAGCATGTTTTATTAGCCCATTATCTAGTTGGTTCACCTTTATTTCAAATTTAATGCAGGGACGAGGAGCTTCTTGGTTAGGTTCTTGCATTGAATGATGAATTAGATCGTATGCTAGGGAAACACAACTCTATTACTACAAGGTCTCCTGTTACATGAAAAAGAACAAAAGAGAGTAAACTAGAATACATTTGGTAACTTTCCACATTTCAAATGTGGATTATACCTTTGAACTATTGCATAGAGAGAGAGAGGGGGGTAGGGTGTTGCAGAACTATTGAATAGCCAAGGAGACAACCAAGGAGCCTCCTTGTCTCCCTTGCCCCTACATGTGAGAGAGAACACTATTGCATAGAAAGGTACATAGGCAATAGAGCAAGAACATGCACTAGAGTTTTCCCTAAACTGGGTGTTCCCAAAGGTAAATAACTAAGGCTATTCCACTTGTTTATTTTCATATTTTCCATTTGAATGTATGCATTAGAATCTATTATCAATAACTCGGCATAATATCTATGTTGGTGACTTTGTCAATTGGAATTGGAATGTGGAAGACAGGTATGTGCCAACATTTTATTCTATTTGAGAGCACATGCTTTTCCCTCTTGTTTTATGGTCTATGGCAATCCAAATGACTGTTAGAAAAACCAATCTCAAAGTGTAGAATGGTAGAATGATAATATCTTCATGAGTTGATTTATAATCTTGTGTCATTTACATTGAAATATAAGTATAATAGGTTAAATTGTAGGTTTAATTTGGGGAGGGGTTAGGGTACATCTTGTTTGTGAATTCTTGTAATTTTTAAACGTAAAGAATTAGTTTCTAGGTAGATTGTTATTCATGATCTTTTCCTTTCCATTGGTCTATTGGCAGTTGCTTAGCTAATGTGGTGCTTCAGTGCTTGATATACACAAAACCTCTTGCAGCCTATCTACTCCATGGATCACATTCTCAAAAATATATGTTATCATTTCTCAGTAGATTTATCCTTAGACACAGGCATTACAATATTAGTCGTGGCTTGCAAAAACAATAACCTATATTATTTGTTGGGTCTTCTTAGGTCAGAAGAAAGATTGGTGCTTCATGTGTGAGCTTGAGTTTCTTGTCTCAAGGGTGAGAGGAGGAGATGGTGCCTTATCACCAATTAGAATACTTTCTAGAATTAAAAACATTGGCAATCACCTTGGATATGGAAAATAGGAAGATGCTCATGAGTTTTTGAGGTAACATGAATTGCAAAGTGCTTAGAGTCTTTCAATTTTTAAATCATACTTACATATATCAAGATAGAAATGCTCATAGAAAGGAGTATTTAAGGATATGCTACAAATTGTGTGCACACAAAAATTAATCTCCATTGATGTGCTTAAACATACTTACATGGCACACGCATGCATGCTCACATGTGCGCGCGCACACAGAGATTGATATCTTGTTTTTCATTTTCCTTTTAGATTTGCAATTGATACTATGCAGTCAATATACCTTGATGAAGTTGGTGGAGAGGAATCCATTCATCCAATAACACATGTGACTATGTTCATTCAACAAACATTTGGTGGTTATCTTTAGTCAAAGGTGGTGCTAGTATTAACTTTAAAATGCAAAAATGTCAACAAAAAAATACACGTGATTTGTAGATTTTGATTATAAAATTTATTTCTATATAAGGAGTTTAGATTAGGGGAGTCAGCCTGGCAAGCTGACATGGCGAGTCAAATTAAAGTGGCGAGTTGGTGGGGCAAGTGGGGGTGACTTGGTGAGCTGACCTGGAGAGTTGGCTTAGGGGGCGGACTTGGTGAGTGAACTTAGAGAGTCGACTTGGTGAAAGTACTTCAATTGTCAGCTTGGCAAACTGACTTGGGGAGCTGGCCTGGAGATCTAACATGGTGAGTGGGCTTAAAGTGGTAACTTGGTGGGGCAAGTTGGTGAGTCGACTTAGCGAGGCCACTTAGAGATGCGACATGGCGAGCTAACTTAGTGAGCAAGCTCGATGAGCGGACCTAACAACTGACCTTGATGAGGCACTTTGGTGGAGTGACTTGATGATTGAACTCAAAGAGTCAACTTGGTGAGCATACTTGCACTAGTACATTTGGGTTCATTTTTTGACCTTTATTGGTCGAATTTTTGACCCAATTTTTGACCAAATTCAACCAACCCATTGGTCAAAATTTTTTTGGTTGAAATTTTGACCAACTCACTGGTACATGATTTGTCTCAATCATATAACTAATTATATATTCTTCATATTAGTTACTGTTGATGTTTTTCAGGCATTCTATAAAATAGTTCACATGCCTTGCGTATGATATGACATTTTGCATGCATCCTGCACTCTCTTTCATCTAGCAAATGATGGATTACACAGAGTCCTCTGAAACCATGATGCTAAAAAACACACAATCAAATCCAAAATGAACTTGCACTACAAATGGATTGTGGAAATCTAATATTGGTAAAATTACATGCATGTCTACCAGGACAATCACAACTTAAACATACATTTGTCCTAGTAGACATGCATGCAAAATTAACAATATTAGATTTCCACAATCCATTTGCAGTGCAAGTCCATTTTGGATTTGATTGTGTGTTTTTTAGAATCATGGTTTCAGATCACTTTGCGTAATCCATCATTAGCTAGATGAGAGAGTGTAGGATGCATGTAAAATGTCATATCATAAGCAAGACATGTGAACTGTTTTATAGAATGCTTGAAAAAAATTTACACCTAGTTGTTGGTGGAAATTTCCACCTTCATTGGTTGAAATTTCCACCAACTCCTAGGCTTTTTCTACCTTTGTTGGTGGAAATTTCCACCAACGCTTAAAATTTTTTCTACCTTTGCTGGTCAAAATTTCCACCTTCATTGGTCAAAATTTCCACCAACATCTAAATTTTTTTTCCACCTTTGCTGGTCAAAATTTCCACCTTCATTGATCAAAATTTCCACCAACATGCAATTTTTTTTTCTACCTTTGTTGGTCAATATTTCCACCTTCATTGGTCAAAATTTTCACCAACATCTAATTTTTTTTTCCACCTTTGTTGGTCAAAATTTCCACCTTCATTGGTCAAAATTTCTACCAACATCTAAATTTTTTTCCACCTTTGTTGGTCGAAATTTCCACCTTCATTGGTCAAAATTTGCACCAATGCCTAAATTTTTTTTCCACCTTTGTTGGTCGAAATTTCCACCAACATGCAATTTTTTTTCTACCTTTGTTGGTCAAAATTTTGACCAATTCCTGTTTGAACCCATACAATGGCTTTGGTAGGTTTTCGACCAATAGATGAGTTGGTCAAAATTTTGACCAAAAAAATATCCACCAACGGGTTGGTCGAAGTTGGTCGAAAGTTGGTCAAAAATTGGGTCAAAAATTTGACCAATAAAGGTCGAAAAATGAACCCAAATGTACTAGTGCTAGGGACAAACACAAAAACTCAAATATACTGAAATGCATTTTGTACATTACCCTGCACCCATAAAAAGTTTCACATCCAACTCAAGATATCTCATATCTACAGATGAAGATGGTATTAGATGCTTAGTTGAACATTTTATCAGTAGAACATGTTTACTTTTACACAGCTTTGGATTAGAATGCAATCAAAAAACTCATATTTGGAACAGGATAACTAAATAGGTTCAAGAAATTTGTACTGTAGTTTATAACACTCTTGTAGTAAGTTCTTTTAATGATGCAATTGCCTTGAGGATTTCACTTTTTATCCAGCTTTCTCTAACAAATATCTTCTGCACTTACCATTCAATATGTAAACAAAATATTCTGCAAATACATAACACTTGGATGCCTAAATATCATGAAGAGATATCAATATGCCTACTTATCCAGGTATATCATTTTCTTATGGATAAAGCACAATCTGCTGAAAAAATAAAAGACCACTTTTCACAAATTCACACAGGTATAAACCCATTCATTATGGGAAAGCAGAAAGCAAATCTAATGTAAAAATAAACTAGAACTAGCCCACAAAAATGAAGAGCAAATAAGTAATGCAAGTATGTATTTTTCATTACCTAAAAGTTAAATTTAGGTTCAGAGAAGAGTTCCTTTGGAATACCTTATAAAATGAAGGGAAAACTAGACAACTGACTTGAATTTGGAATATATGCAATATCAAAATCCTTGGGAATGTGAACCCAAGTGCTCAAACATTTTATCTATTCATCACGAGCACTAAAAAAAACTCCTATACCTTGTTATATTACGATATTCCATTAGACTTGATGAGCTTTAAGTTGGTCTTGATTCATTCAAAAAAAGGGAAATAGTAAAATACAATGGAAAAGATACCACAAGAGAAATCAATTGACTAGCAATGGAAACAAGTTTATGTTTTTGAATTGTACCTTTACTTCAAATTTCCACATTGTCTTTATCATGAACTAATCATTGTGAGAAAGATAAAATACACTGCCACTCTTTCCTGGGGAGGAGAGTTCCCACAGAGCATCATTTCCACAAATAGAAAGCATATAATCAGCTACATCAATTTTAAAAAGTTCTCAAAGATGCCTAAACATTGTGCAAAAAAGCTAAGTCACAAAATGTTGGTAATATCATAATATCTTGAGCTAACAACCAAAATATAAGAATTCCAAAGCTCATAACATTCCCACTAAAATTGTAACAATCAATTTTCTCAAATATGCTTGAAGAACTGAATCATTTTGGATTAGGAATTTAGGATATCTTTATACATAAAATGGTAAAGGAAATAATCTAGGTTCAGGAAATTAAATCAAGTAATTTAGGAAAGATGCTATTTGGATATTCGAAATTGCTTTGACATTATCAGGAAATGTTCTGTAAAAATCTATAGAGCATTGTTAGCAAACTGAATATGGAAAAAATAAAGCATTCAGCCACTCTATAGTGATAAAGAACATCCGTGCATTTTCTTGGTTTGAATAAAAATCAATATACTGCTAGCAATAATTTGGCTTTGTTTCATTGTTAATAGAATATTTTAAACCATCAAATTCATTAAGAAATCTAATCCTAGAATTTAAGTTAAACAACCATATTGTTTACAGGTGCATGGAAAGACAAAAGATGTAGCATATTCACTCAGAAGGTGCTGTGTAGCATCCATGTGTAGACTTGGCACTATAAGAAAATAAATAGGTAACACAATCTTTGCAAGGATAAAATTGAAAACAAAGGCATTGGTTGCCACAGATAATGCTAGTAGACAATCTTCCCATTGGAACATTCAAAATTATACCACAACTCATAAAGCAATTAAAGAATGCCTCAAAGATGTTACTTTACAGGGATTTGACAAACTTTGTAATTGATAATGGTTACAATATTATTTCCTTTTTGCTTAAATGAGAAATAGAGAGATATCACAAACCACAAAGCAATTATAAGAATGTCTTAAAGCCAAGGATTTAAGTTAATTGTGTGGAGTTCTTGCAACATTACAGGTATTTGGAAAAATCTTCAATTCACAATGGTTACACTTACTATTTCCTTTAGCTTGGAAGAGTGGCAGGGCGATTATCATTTTGGTATTAGAAACCTAAACAGTATATTTCAGTACAGTCTTCTTCAATAACAAGAAATTGACTAAAAATAAATACACATTTTAAAATCATATTGTTTTCATCATTAAAATATTACACATATACATTTTTCATTCTCTTGTTAGTCTGACTCTGAATTTCTTGTTGGCAAAATCAGTAAACATTACAAGGAATATCCATATAAATGTAAAATATTGAGCAATTCGCTAGTCATATGCGTGAATATGCAAATAAATATGCGAACCTGATTCCCAATTGTAGATTGAGCATTAAGTCATAATTTCTGTGACCTTTATAGATAATTTCACCTGGTCTCTTACTTTCATTTGGCTACCATTTATGCCCTCTTTTCACAGCCTTGGAAGGCACATTTATTCTGGATACCTCATTAATCAAACTCCTTGAACATATTCTCTCTTGACAACAGATTGCACAGGAAAAATTTTAGGATCACAAGTTCTGACAACCTCGTCATTATCATCAAATTCCTCACTACTTAAGCTTCTTATCCCATCAAAGGGAAAGGTTCTTACTATTTTGGATTCAAGGGTTTTTGAGGATTTTGTTTCGGAGCTAGGGGCATAAGAAGTATTCAAATAAACCTCAAAATCAGACATAGAAGAGCTTCTCTCCTTCCAATAAGATTGGTCATCATCAGAGAGATCATCATGCTGATCCACATTGGAAGGCAAGGATTCCAAAAGGTGGCATAGCCTAGTTTGATTACCACATGTAGGATAAAATGTACCTTTCCCATCTTTGAGCCCCTTACTCCAGGTCCCCATTTAACAACTCCCATCTCTCCATCTATAGATGCCATGGCCATGCTTCAACCCATCAAGCCATTGCCCATCATATTTATCCCCATTGGTCTGACTCATAATCCCCATTCAATCATGGGTTTCCACCATATCTTCTAACTTATCATAAAAGGCAACAAGGTTAAGCCTGCTAAGGTTGGCGTGAAAATCTAGCTTCTCTTTTTCTTCCTTGAAAATCACTTCTTTGAAGGCATCATAGTATACAATCTTCATCCTCACACATTTATTTCTATAATCTCTTAGTCTTGCCATGTGTCCCGCTTCTTCCAATTTCACCATTTCTGCCTTTAGCTTATTGATGTTCTCCATGAGCTTTTCCTCCAACTCCCCTGCCGCTCTCAGGAAAAGTCTGGCTTGGTAAGAAATAAAAAGAACAATTCTCAGTACATATTAATTTAACAAACAAATTGTGCATCACAAAGCTTTTCATTGTTAAACTCTATTTCATATGTACCAATTTACTATGGACTGATGTTTTCTACTTATGTATAAATATATTTCAACTATAAGACAATTATTAGGATTCAATTATATAATTTTTGAATCCAATCTATTGATTCATTTACATGAATAAATGATCGGCCTGTATATAAAAATCTATGACTTTTTTAGTTGAATTTATGAACTCATTTCTCATGAGTAGCTATATACAAGAATCTCTCTCATGAGAATGATGGTAGTAGATGGATGCAATAAAAAGACAAATAAAGAGGAAGGTAATAAATGGACAAGTTATTATGGATTAGTTATGTGGGTTCTTATCACTGATTACTTATGAAAAATAGACCAACAAATTTAAATGAAAAACTACACAATTAAATTCTAGTTCTAGAAGTATCATAATTTAACTTGCTGTGAAAAAATATCTTCTACTTTACATACTAAACAGATAAAATTAGTTTTCATTTTAGAAATTATAAAAAATAAATTAAAATATAGATCAAAGTCTAAATGGTAAATCCGCCATTCACTCTTGCAGGTTACATCATGGATCCAATGATAGGCTTCCAAACTTGATTGCTAAGTAATCTATAGTTCTCTTTAGCTAGCTGAATTAACAATTTAACACTAAATTCTATTCTTCTACACCCAATTCTGCTCTTCTATCGAATCAAGCAAGTGAAAACTAAATTCTATTTAGGAAATTGCACTATGAGTACAATGAAGGGAAAAAAAGTTCTTAAAAAACCAAGCAAGATGACAAATTAGAGGGCATTTTGAAACTGGCCTCCATCTTTGCTTTTTTGGCTTGCCAATAATTAAAAAGTAAGATGAATAATGTCAAGAAACTTAATTGAATTCCAAGGCCAAGAGCATCTAGTTGGACTTCCATGGCAGAAGAAGGTGCACCTTGTGATAAGGGAAGCATAGAAAGCCCTTCCAAGTTAACACTACTTGTGTTAGCATGGAAGACTACATCATACCCAATGTGATTTGAAATATTATCCTAATCTTGGGTAGTAAACAAGGAATTCAATAAGAATGGTTGCAAACACAAAATTCAAGAAACAAATTTCATTGATATGTGTAACATTTTAACTAATGATAAAAAACTCTATAAAATTACCATGAGTAAAGGAACTTCCTCGATAGGAAGCTCTATTCCAAGATCCCCTTGAGCTACCATAGTGTAAAGAAGATAAAGGAAGAGACACTTTTTAGAATCCTAAACAACATACAAATACCATTAAAAAATCAATACATGCATAACTTAAATGAGTGTGGCTAAAAATGAAGGTGGCTATGAGCATTCGCATGCAAGCAGTGTGTAAATGCTTGTCATAAATAAACTAAATGAAAGAAAACATTCAATAATGTCCAAGGGACCACCGGCATATAAATATCAAAAAACCTCCAATGAAGTACTTTCATAAAACTGTAAGCTTATACAACTATCTAGATCAACAATTTCTATCCATTTATGAACTTTTTAGTAAACTCGTGCAAAAAGTTTACCCTTGGACTAGCAATAACCATATGTTTAAAGAAACCAAAAATTTAGGAACAAAGTTGAAAGTGTTCTCAAAGCAAGCGGCTTATGCTACTGAAAGAATAGAAATTAAGTCTTCTTAAGTAAACTCATGGAAGTCATGATACTTGTGCTTCTTTATTTCTTTTTAAGGATAGCATTTTTAGAAGCTCTCATCACCATCATATCACCAACCCCTTTGCCAAGCAATAACCTTATGATTAGAAGAAACTAAGAATTTAGAAAAAAAAGCTAAAAGGGTTCTCAAAGCAAGCAACTTATGCTACTAAAAGAACATAAATTAAGTCTTGGGTCACAAGAAGTTACAGATTCAAACTAGGCCTAAATTTAAACCTTCACTATATTTGACTATATTCACTCGGATGTAAAATAAATCATATTATACATGATAGCATACTCTAAAACCATTTCAGATTTAATAAAGATTATAATCAATACAAAGTTAGGAAATGTAAAATGTAAACAAGTAAATCTGTGCATGGATGTATGCACATGTGCATGTGTGTGTGCATGTGCGAGTGTGTGTGTGTGTGTGTGTGTGTGTGTGTGTGTGAGAGAGAGAGAGAGAGAGAGAGAGAGAGAGAGAGAGAGAGAGAGAGAGAGAGAGAGAGAGAGAGAGAGAGAGAGAGAGAGAGAGAGAGAGAGAGAGAGAGAGAGAGAGAGAGAGAGAGAGAGAATGCATTCCTTTGTATATTGTAGGTAGTAGCAGATAGAAGAAAAGGGAATAGAAACATAGGAACAAGGATCCAAGAAATTTTTTATTTTGAAGAATCAAATGGAGCATTAGCATTCAAGATGGATGCTTCTACAGGATAGAGACTAGGACAAAGACACACAACTTATATTCAACACTACAAGTCACTTGCACAATATCTGGGTGCTCCAACCCTATATGGCCATCAGAAATGGACACTTGCATTAAATAATGGTGCCCTTCCCTCTGCAAATCACAAAACTAGACACATGTACTAAAGAATGGAGATCCTATAGATTGAGAACACAAACTATTTTGCAAAAACACTACTCCACGAAAATTCTATACTATGACACTAGTGTCTGGATAAATAGTGGAGCCTTGAATACTAAGAGATGCATGCTCATTCACAGTTTCATCAGATTGACATATAAATTGCTATATAGACTCTGGACATCTGGAAAGCTAAATATTTACCTGAATAGGGACAAAAGACAAGGGTGTTGTTGTTTGGGAAACTGTCTTGGTCAGTCCTCTAGGTGGTATCTTTCAACCTCAACTAAGATAATTGAATATTTGTGTGTGTGAGATATGCTAGAGACTAGCCAAATATTGTTAAGTGGTGTTGACGAGAGACAAAACAACAAATTTTGGATACCAAGTTCAAAAGAAGGTAAAAATTAACAAAAAAATAAGATCATTGTTTCTTAGCTGTTGAAATCTAACTTGTAAGACAATGTTTCTTAGCTTTTAAAACCTAGCTTGTATCCTATGTATTCAAAATTTGGCATCTCATACCCAAACAAAAGGTGACAAGATGGAACCAAAGCTAGAATGAACCTAAAGCTAACCCTAAATTCTTCTCAAGGCAACACTGACAAAAATTATGGCAAATAGAAGATCTTTTCCCATGCATGGTATGACAACTGCAATCAAAAGCAAAAAGTCTCAGAATGAGGAAGATGTCAAGATTTTCACAGTTGAGAGTTATGCCATTTTAAGCAACTTATGTCCCATTTAGAAAAATAGTCAAAGGCTATATGGCCTCACAGATTTTACTCACACAGGAAAAAAATCACATTAATTTATTTCATGTGAAAATTATAGCATAAAGAATATATCTATCCCTCCTTTCAAAGTGTCAATTTAGATATTACTGTCCACGTTTAAGTTTTGCTCTCTCATTTCTTGACAGAACCATCTTGAGCTCTATGAGGAAACTACAATATGAAAACTCAATAGCTAGGAATTAGTCAGGCAGCTAAATGATGGTCTCATTCTAGTTAACTTCACTGAATGATAGACAATCAAAAAAATTGATTTAAAAACATCTTTACTGAAGGTCATAGTCCTTGCCAAAAATTTAAAGAAGATTATAACATATTCACAAGTAAAGCTTTTATATTTTATATTTTACATCAAAGATTTACAAAAACCATCAAAAACCAACAATGGAAAAGCACCAACATCCAAACAAATACATGCATGACTAAATAGTAAACAAAGTAGCATGTGCATTTAACTTTCTATATAATGCTTGACAAGCATGACTTCACATAATTTATTAACCCCATTCAAAGCAATATCACCAATCATAAAGTAACAACTTATCCAACTAAAACCTCTGATCTAGGGAGACTATACTTACCCGATCTGATGCAAAAAGAATTGAATGAATATTTGGTATTGAATCAGCACTTTCAATCTTCACAATCACATGGATATCCACACCACAACCTTCACATAATTACAAATACAAATGCATTGATATTTTATCACTTTTTATATTTTGATTTAAAATATAAATTAAGGGAACATGCTATATCAAGCCCAATACTATCTGCAAAGGATTATATTAAACTGGAAAGTTAAAATTTTGCTTCAGAGGTTTGCTTTTAAGGTAATCTTTCAACTCATGCACCACCTTAGCATCTTTAACAAAGGAAACAACATAATAGTCTATGCCATTCTCAACTCCAAATTTAATATCATCCCAATCTTTATCTACGAAAAAGGAAGACAAGAAATAGATTTTATCAAATACAAAATTAAGCTATCTCAGATGCTGTGTTGGTCAAAACAACTCATCACATATATAAGCAACAACAAAATACAAATATTACACATATTTCAAGATTGATAAACATATCATTCAATTATATTCTAGGTAAATTCAATCAATCAATATTAGGTACAAAAAAGGGAAATCACAATGAAATCAAAGTCCCTAAGAAAGAAGCAGATTGAGATGTACATGTCAATAAGCAACAAAAATCTAATTTGCTATGCATGCCTGAGAGTTGATAAAATGGTCTTAACCTGTAATGGAAGGCAGGGTAGCACTTTTTCCACTCACATTTAAGTGTCATCGTGATTTAAGCTCTCCTCCATCAATTACTTCACAAATTATAGAATCTGATGTTTTTTACTTCACTTGCAGTGACATCATCCCCCCTAGAGAAATTCAAATAATGATAAGAAATAGAAAGCTATGAAAATGTTGCGAATAACATTAGTAACTCTGTTCTTTTCAGCTAATAAATAAATTTTCAAGCCAACATAAGAGAATGTACCATCAACAAGTAGTGTGTCTCCTTTCTCTACATCATTCACAAAATCATCATAATTCACGCTTACACAGTCTTCAGAGCCCACTCCTCTTTTGGTTGTGAAAGTAAACTCTTGGCCCTTTGTGAGCATGATAGGTTGTGGTAGATCTCCACTTTTGATTTCAGGGCCCTACAATAAAATGATCTTTTAATTTATTATTTGATCAAAGGACTAACTCAAAAGACATATCAAAAAGGGGGTTATCTAATACAAAAAATGACTATTAATAATGTAGATGTATTTTAATTTAGGATGAAAAAAAGGTGAAACAAATTTTAAATCTACATCTTTTTTGATTGGCTAATAGTGTTGCAATATGAAAATAATCCACATTATGATGTTTTCAAACAGTTAGTTCCAGCAACAACCTGTATATAATAAAGGAGTTTCAAAACCTATGCAACTCTAGATGAAAGCAAATCTTGTATGATCTTAAAGATTTCATGCATATTGATAATATTCTCCTATTATAAGATTTCATGCATATTGATAATAATAAACTTAGATATCATTTATAAAACAAACTCCCAGACATTAGCGGTAGAAAATGCTTCCTATTTAAATTACCTGCCAACAAATTAAGCATCTCACATTGCAGATTAAAGCCCATAAATAGTTATAGCAAATGCATAGAAACAGATCTGAGCCTAGATCAAGATAGCTCAAGTCCATACAAAATGTCTCAATGATTGAGTTTCTATATATAGTTATCTTATTTTAGGGCACCAAAATGGGTTTTATCCCCTCACACAAGTAAATGATCTATTAAAATATCCTAGATTTGTAATCATAAATATTTGCTTCGAACAAAATGCTACAATCAAATTATGAACTAGAGAATAGTGGAAGGCCACACAAGCAATTAATTCCCACAAATATTATGATAAGAAAAGATAATGCTCACACACTACTTGAGATCTAAAATAGAACAAGCTTTAGCAATACATTGCAATATATATCTATGGATCTTTTGGCACTGTTACTAAAATTGTTTACCTTCTAGGTAAGAACATAAGTTTGTTTCAATATACAAATCTTCAAAAGGAATTTCATATCAGAAAAAAAAGTAACAAGAAATAAATTAAATTGCAGTGCACTAGGAATAATATAACACATAATGAATACTAAACCTCAATTGAACAAAAGACTATATAGTGGCTTCAATAAAACTGATGCTACACCTAAACCATCACTTGTAGCAAGCTACTTGAAGATATGTAGTACAAACCATCCTAGAGAACAACCTCTAATTTTTAAAAACTTTCGCTTTTACTGGGTGAGGTTTTACTTTTTTCCTTGGCAAAGTCAACTAGGTCTTCAAACAACTTATCTTCAGGTTTAACTTGTTTGTTGGAAGTTAAAGATTGTTGTGGATATGCATCATTGTAAGTTCCATCATGAATGGAGATGAAAGCCAATTTTCCTGACTAGATTCTTATAATGAATATATGAGAGCACTTCAATTTCATTTTTGAATTCTATTGCACCGTGCACTTGTAGAGATCCTTTCTTGTTGCTCTTTGTGCCCACCACTTAGCCTACATTATTGAGTGTCCTATACAAGAAAGTCTTATAGCAAGCAATTTACCCAAGATTCTTGGAGTATTTCCATTATAAGATATGATGAAATCATGAACTAATTGCCTATTATGTAAGAAAATGAGAAACACTATAAGACGCTTTGTAGTGCTGCAATAATAGCCAAATCACCAAAGTAGGCATGCTTTTTGGATCATATTATCTCTCAGACATAGATATTGTAGAACAAGATTTAGTATGCAAAGAACATTAACAAATAAAGTAAACATTCACAAACCAAAAACTAAATTCACATATATGCTTAGAAAAAGAAAAGCAAACAAGAAGTGCAAACCTCACAAGATAAAACACTCCATGCTTTCTTGATTCTGTAGATGTGTCCTTTTGCTGTGGATGTATGCTCAAGATGCTTAAAAGCTTGCTTCAATGGAGATGGGTAATGGCAAATTGGTAGCTTTGTGAGCTCTCAATTTGGCATTATAAGGGTAAGATTGATGGCTTTGGTTCTCAAAATAGCATGGTAACTTTAGCTCAAAGATTGTTGATGAAATGGCTTGGGATGGGATTCAATTTATAGGCTAAGGGGTAGAGGGATGGAGGGCTTAGATGCAAGGATGGATGAAGGCTTAAGGAGGGCTAGGATGCACTCAAAGGAGAGCACATGGATTGTGCTTTTTTAGCACCAATGGAAAGGTGACACTTGTCACAAGGAGGATGAGTGTGAGAGGGTAGGGTAAAGGGTTGGTTAAAGGCATGATGAGTGGGGTTGAGTATGTAAGAGGGATGTAAGAGGAATGAGTGTGGAAGAGGGAAGAGTGTGGAAGATGGGTGTAAGAGTCATGAGTGGGCTTGTAAGAGTCTTTTATGTTTTGTAAGAGCACTCATGACTTAGTGGTTGGGATTTTTGAGGGGAGACTTTGGTTTGGATTAGGAAAGTCTTAAACTTGTTTAAGGAATGTGACACCATTAGGGAGTGGATTAGGCTTGGGTTTAGGATTAGAGATCGGTTAGAGGTTTTTGAATTTGAGGATTTCATTTATCAAATAGATTTATTTAATAAATGGGGATTTTTGGAATTAGATAGAAGAATAGGATTTAATTGATAAATAATAGATTATTTGATTTATCAATTAGGACTATAGATGATTAATTAAATTAATCAACTAGGGGATGACAAAGGATTAATTAAATAGAAATTTAATTAATAATGCCCTTTTTAGATAACTAAATAGGATTACTAAAATAGTGTAATCAAATTTAGGTGTCTACATTTTGCCCCTCTTTGACATAGTGTTGAGACAACACTATTTCAAAGAAGTTTGAATGAAGACAACACGAGGAAGATGTTTTAGCAACAAGGTTGCCCGAGTCTCGGATAAGAAGAGGAGAGACTAGACTTAGATGATGCCCCCTCAAGAAGGCGGCGGGGAGAGAAATGAGGGTCGACGACTTCTTGAAAAGTACAAGAAATTGAGATGAGCTGAGATGCAGGTTGGCGAAGAGAAGGGGCTGAATTAGCTCAAACTCTCACTACGGGAGAATGATAAAGGGAAATCAGAGGCACAATAGTAAAGCAAGCTTAAGACTTTCCAGGATTGGGGGGGGGGAGATGGAGGAGTGGAGCGCTATAAAAGGAATCCATGGTAGGGATATGGATGATAGAATGATAAAGCTGATGCAACAGGATTTCAAAGAGTCAGATTGGCGGAAGATGGGTTTCGGAGATCCCTAGGACTAGGATTGTGGATCTCGAAAGATGAGGCTTGGTGGATTGATTTGATTGGTGGATCCCTAAGACTAGGATTGTGGATCCCTAAAGCTAAAGGTGAGGAGTGATTCAAAGAGATACTGATGCATAAGCTGGGATAGGTGTTGGATATGGATGGGGGATAATGGAGATGAAAGGAATCCATTAAAGCTTTTTGAGTGGGGGGATACTTCAAAGAGAAGTACCACCATGTAGTTGAGCACTAGATTTGCTATAGGATTGTTGGTTAATTGCCAGGGTTACCAAGAACATCAAGGCCTTTTTACCAACCGTCCAGAGGACTGACGAACTGACTCAAAAAAACACACAAGGATTGCCCCAGTATCACACATGAATCCCAAAGGAAGCAGCGTGGAAATGACACTAGGTAACCCACAAGCAGAAAAAGAAAATAAGCAAAAGACTTGATCAAGACCTTACGCTCTAATTGCCCCATTCGCAGCATACCATGATATGGAAGATCGTGGCAACCTTGAGGAGGGAACAAGGAGATTGCTTGGAAAAGATATTTCAAGACCCAAAAGGGAAGATCCCAAATCAAAAGAAAGTGAAAATCCAAAAGAGAATTGTTTGCCAACGAGATGGGTAGGACGAGGTACTAACAGACCAAGATCAGACATGAGGAAAGCTATATCCTATAAGGATCTATCAGAGAGCACCTAAGCTGATGGATATGGATGAGTGATGCGTCTGGCAAGCTGAACTAAGAAGGATAACACTTTGGTGACAAGAGATCTAGCTAAAGGATGCATTGGAATATCTAACCAAGGCGTGCGATGTGTGCAAGATGTTGACCAAGGATGAACTAACACGAAAGCCGGATAGATACAATGATACTAAGCTAAAGAGGATGTACAAGCTGACAGACCAAGATATGTTACAAATGTACAAGTTTGTTCATGTTTTGTTTTTTTGTGAGATGGAAATGTTTGTGAAGGATGGGATGTCTATAATAGTTGATAGGTGGATAGGTAGATGGTTTGTGAAAATCTTAAGGAAAATGGGATTCTGTGTGTGCATGTGATAGGATACAGGCTAGGATACAAGATTATGTACAAGCTGGAATATGGTACAAGCTTTGGACAAGATTTAGATATATACAAGGTATGGTACAAGATTTAAAAGGTATAATACAAGCTTTGGTACAAGATTTACAAGCTGTACAGGAGGTATTTGACAAGCTCCATCAGATTTTGGATATTTGATTGGAACACCAAGGGAATAAGAAAGTGTTTTATGGGATGGTGGGTGGATGGATGAGGGATATGATAGTGATAGATAATGGACTAGTCTTTAGCACACAAGGCACCTGAATTACCAAGTTTTCACCAAGGTACCTATCCAAGGCGCTTGAATTGCCAAGTTTTCACCATTGGATGCTTATTTCTCTTTACTATTTTTTTGTATTTTTCAAAAGCTGGGTATGCCAAAGATCTTCAAGCATAGAACTTCTTGAGATGAATGATGTTAGTGGGATCATTCAAGAGTTCTTCTTCTGGTGTAGATAATTGATAGGCTTCGGAGCCAAAGGAGGCAGTAACCACATAGGGGCCAAGCCATGTAGGTTCAAACTTGCCTTTCTTTTCTCGATCTGCTTGGACTTTCATATTTTCTTTGAGGACCATATCACCTAGCTGAAAGTATCGTGGGAGCACCTTCTTGTTGAAATTCCTTTTGAGATGAGTTTGATAGACTGTGAGATGGTCATAGGCTTTTTGTCTCTTCTCGTCTAAGAGATCTAGTTGGGTGAGTCAAGCTACTCTGTATTCTTCATCTGATATTTGCCCTCGCAAAGATATGCGTAGTGAGGGAAGTTCAACTTCGATAGGTAATACCACTTCGACACCATAGACTAGGGAGTATGGAGTTGTGCCTGTGGATGTACGGAAGGAAGTTCGATAGGCCCATAGAGCCAAATTTATTTGAAGGTGCCAATCACGGCCGGAATCATTGACAACTTTCTTTAGGATTTTGAGGAGGGTTTTATTAGTCGCCTCTGCCTGGCCGTTACCTTGTGGGAAATATGGGCTAGAAAAGCGGTGATGGATGCGGAGGGAAGTGCATAATTCTTCCATGTTGAGATTTTCAAAGTTACCTCCATGGTCAATGAAGATGGTGGATGGGATGCCGAAGCGGCAAACAATGAGGTACAAGATGAACTTGGAGACTTGAAATCCTGTAGCTGAGACTAGGGGGACTGCTTCCACCCACTTAGTGAAATAGTATGTAGCTGTTATTATCCATTTATGTCCATCAGATGAGAGAGGTGTGATAGTTCCAACTAGATCAAGGCCCCAACAAGCGAAAGGCCAAGGTGGTGCAATAGGCTGTAGATCTTGTGCTGGAGCGTGCACAAGATTTGCATGCTGCTGACATGGGAGACACTTTCTGACAAAGTCACAAGAGTCTTCTTCAATGGTAGGTCAATAGTAGCCTACTCTAAGGATTTGTTGTGCTAGGACAATACCACTCATGTGGGCACCGCAAAGTCCAGAATGCACTTCTTTTAATGCCATCGCGGCCTCATTTTCATCTAAACATCGAGAGAGTATCGTGATAACCCTGACGATATAGGGTATTAGCTATGATAACATAGCGGGATGATTTTTGGATGAGGTTCTGGCATTGGGTACGTGTGAGGTGAGGGGATATGATACCATCGTTAAGGTAAGCATGAATTTCATGGTACCAAGGGGATTGGGGACCAACCAAGATACAAATACGGTTTGAATCCTCATTCGCATAGGCAGGTGTGACGAGCTGCTCAACTAAAAACTCATACTACGTAGCTTCTTGGGGAATTTCCAAGAGCGAGCCGATAGTGGCCATGGCATCTGCTGCCTTATTCTGCATTTGAGGCACTTGTGTAAACTGAAGCTTTGTAAAATGCTAGGTCAGCTGATCAACTAGCTCTTTGTAGGGTAATAGCTTTTCATCTTTGGTTTGATATTCATTTAAGACTTGTTTGATGATGAGCTGGGAATCACCAAAGACTTGTAACTCAGTGATATTCCATTCTGCAGCCATCTTTAATCCTGCTACAAGAGCTTCATATTTTGCTATATTGTTGGTGCTAGGGAATTGTAGCTTGAAGGCTTTTGGAATGTAATCTCCTTGAGGTGTAACTAATAATATTCTTGCCCCTAATCCATGAGAGGTGTATGAGCCATCAAAATAAAGCTTCCATGGGGGCTGTTCTTCAATTAGGTAGATATGCTCATCTGGGAATTCTGTGAGCAAAGGATATGCATGTACTAGAGGTGCATCAGCTAGGTGATTTGCTATAGCTTGCCCTTTGATTGCCTTTCTGTCCACATACTGGATGTCAAACTCACTTAGTAGCATAACCCATTTCACTAGCCGACCTGTGAGTGCTGTTCTAGAGAGTATATACTTGAGAGGATCAATCTTAGAGACTAGTTGTATGGTATGACTTAGCATGTAGTGGCAAAGCTTTTGAGTTGAGAAAACAACTGCCAAACAAGCTTTTTCCATAGGAGTGTAATTGAGTTCATAACCAACTAGGGTTCTACTAATATAGTAGATGGCTCTCTCTCTGCTATAATCATCATGTTGTGCTAGAAGTGCCCCTAGAGTAGTAGGTGTTGCTGATATATACAAGATCAAGGGACGACCAGGAACTGGTGGAACCAAGATAGGGGGATTGGTGAGATACTGCTTGAGCTGATCGAAGCTGCACTGACATAAAAGATCCCACTTGAAGTTCTCATTCTTCTTTAGCAAGTGTGAAAATGGTGTACACTTATTTGCAAGTTGGGAGATGAAGTGCCAGACAGATTGAAGTTTTCCCTGAAGAGAGCGAAAATGTCGCAGAATCTGGGGAGGAGGCATGTCTAAGATAGCCTTGACCTTTTTGGGGTCGATCTCTATACCTCGTTTAGAAACTATGAAGCCTAGAAGCTTGCCAGATGTGACCCCAAAGACACACTTCTTGGGATTTAGCATGAGATGATATTGGGCCAACCTATCAAAGAATTTTTCCAGGTAAGCAAGATGATCCATGAAGGTGTGAGATTTGACTAGGATATCGTCCACATAATCTTCCAAAATGCTATGGATAAGATCATGGAAAATGGATGTCATAGCTCTTTGATAGGTAGCCCCAGCATTCTTTAGGCCAAAAGGCATCATGGTGTAGCAAAAGGTTCCCCAGGGGGTAGTGAATGTTGTCTTATGCTGGTCCTCTTCTGCAATCTTGATCTGATTATACCCGAAAAATCTATCCATAAGGGACAGAATTTCATGTCTAGCTGTAAGATCTACAATCATATCTATGTTGGGCAAGGGAAAATCATCCTTTGGAAAATCTTTGTTAAGATCTCTAAAATCAGTGCAGATTCTAATGTCACTGGAAGGCTTAGTGATAGGGACCATGTTGGAGATCCATTCTGAGTAGTTGATAGTTTAGATAACCTTAGCAGCTAACATTCTTTCTAGTTCAGTTTTGACTAGTAATGCCACCTTGGGGTGCATTTTTCTAAGCTTTTGTCTGACGGGCTTGATCTTTGGATCGACTGCAAGATGATGAACTACAAGCTTTGGATCAAGTCCTAGCATGTCCTGATATGACCATGCAAATCAGCCAATGTTCTCTCGTAAAACCTCAAAGAGGAGGTCAGCTTGGTCTTGTGATAGGGACGCAGCAATGTGAACAATTCTAGGGATCTCTAAAGAACCAATGTTGACTTCTCTAGTATCCCCTATTAGAATAGAAGACACCTCTGGTCGATTATCTTGAGGAGGCAATACTAAATCCTCATGTTCTGCTTGTGGCTCTGGATTTTCTTGCTGAGGGGTTCTCTTTGCTGCCTTAGCTAGTCCCAGATTTACCTTAGTTCCAGTTTTGGGTATATCGAAACTAGGTTGGGGATTTTCTCCAAAATACCCCTTGGGATCTAGCTTGTAGATGTAGGCAGAATCTGGCTTTGTCTTCTTATGAGGAGTTTCGGCTCCCATGAATCTTAGAAGCGCTTCCTCTGATGCAAACTCATCAATATGTATGACACTTGGTTGGTCCCAATCTATGAGTTGTGGATGAGCGAGTGGTAGGTCAATGAGATGGATGGATAGTTCTCAGAGAATAGAGTCTCCTAGGAAGATTTGGTCTGGGATATCATCGTAGGCTCTCTTTTCAACTTCCTTAGGAATATCTTTGATTTTGACAAGGTCACGGTGGATGTTCAAAAAAGCGTGACCGTTCTCGTTGGTGCCCCCAGTTGTGGGTATGCCAAAGCCAAGTCCTGACTTCGTTCCCCAATTATGTGCTTCAATGGGGCATTGCATGCCCCTTTCTTCTGGTCCTAGTCCACCTCCTTGATAGTTCCATTTTTCAGTGATGAGCTTATGTTGTTGGGGATACTTTTGGCTGAAGTGATCAAGGCGTGCTTGATTTCTTGGAGGTGCATCCTTATGTAGCCAATTGTTGATATCTGGAGTGAGCTCCTCATGAAGAGGGGTTTTTGAGGACACAAAGGTGGTTGGGCCAAACTGTTTGTATCGAGGAGGTGGAATCTCCTTAGCTTTGTGATATGTTGGCCGTCCATGGGTATGTGGATCAAGTGGGATTGCTCTGACAGTAAATGCATCTGATAGACTATATTCTCCACAACCTTTGTTGTTGATCTTTACAGTAGATAGGGTGGAGGCAAGGATGGTTTCTACGTCATTACAAGTGTTGGATGAGTTGGCGATGGCTGTGCCGATGTCTATTCCAGGGCAATGGTTTGTATATGAAGCTTCAACCGCATTGCAGTAAGTAAAGGGTTCTGGATCGGCATGGATGGTTACCTCAATGCCCTGATGCGGAAATTTGATGCACTGATGGTAGGTGGATGGAATGGCCTTCATAGCATGAATCCATGGGTGACCGAGGAGGATGTTAAATGGTAGGTTTAGATCAACAACATGGCAAACTGTCTCTTGGATGACCGGCCCAACCTTGATTGGTAGCAAAATAGTCCCTTCTGTGGTCCTTTCCAAGTTGTCATAAGCTTTGATGGTGATAACCTCACTGATCATATCTGCCTCAGTATACCTAGCTTGTTTTATGAATTTTAGGGTGCAAATGTTTAAGGCTGATCCATTATCTATCATTACTCTTTTCATGGAAAAATTGGATACCATGATGGCTATGCAAAGCGAAAGGGTGTGATCTGGCTCAACTGCGGGTATGTCGGTGGGTTTGAAAGATAGGGCAGATGAGGATGAAAGGTGTCCAACAAGATTACAAAAATTAGTAGCATTGATATCAGAAGGGACATGGGATTCTATGAGAGCACTGTCAAGGATGTCTTTGTACACAGGACTAGTGCGGAGAAGGTCTAAAATGGAGATTTGGGCTGGCATGTTCCCAAGGTGTTCCAAGATATTGTACCATCTTTTTGATGGAGCTGATGGTGTTGACGAAACTGGTGGGCCTGCGATGTTAAATCGCGCTCTTTGAGTGGTGACCGCACACTCATTGTCTGGTCCTCGGATATTGATAACATTGACAGAAGGCTCTTTCTCAGATATACAACCTATAAGGCTACCATAGTCTATATAGGATGAAGTGTGGTCATTGTTCTTCCCATGCTGTTGGTTTGGCTGGCGGTTGTTGGTGTTGTTTTGGATAGGTGCTTTTCCAGGATTTTGGTTGTTGTGTGGAGGAAAAGCATTTTGATAAATCTGTAAGCCTGCATTGGGAGAGGTTTGGGCACCAACAGTGATTTCCTTCCGATCAATGAGGTCCTGCACATAGTCTTTTAGTTTCATGCATCTGAGGGTGGTGTGACCATTTACCCTATGGAACTTGCAATACTCATTGTCCTTGTACCATGCAGCTTTGGATTGGCTTGGATCAATTTTTTGGGTAGGAGGAAATTTGATGAGGTTTTCCTTAGCCAATTTTTCAAAAATAACATCCAATGGCTCACCAAGGGGTGTATAGTTTCTAGGTGCAGGTTGGAATCTAGGCTTTTGCAGCTTGATTTTTAGACCCTTGAAAGTTGGGTCTTGTATTGTGGTTTTGATAGCTTTGGTTATTTCATTGTTGGTAATTGATAGCTTGTTGGTTGTTTGTTTGATATGGTGGGTTAGACTAGTTTTGAGAAGGACCAACAATATTCACATGTCTGGTGTCAGTAACCTCATCTGTTGCAACATGCTTGTTTTTGTTCCAATACCTAGACCTGTCATTGGAATGTGATTGATTTTGGTTGGCCTCTTTGTAAATTTTTACCACACCATCTTTGATGAGTCCTTGCTCAAGGATCATTCCTTTCTCTTTGATATCCTTATAGGTCTGCAAAAAGTTCATGGTCATGTGGTGAGCCAAGCTGGGATGTGCATTATCAATAAACATTTTCACCACATGGCGTTCTGGCAAGGTGCAGGATATGCGGGTGGTAAGGGTTTTCCATCTTTGCAGGTATTTGACAAGGCTTTCTCCACCTTTTTGCTAGGTGTGGACAAGATCAACTATTGATAGCTCTGTTTCAACAAGATGGGCATATTGGGCTACAAATGCCTCAGATAATTCAGCAAAGTTTTTAATTGTGCCATAGGGGATTCTATAAAACCATTCAAGAGCTGGTCCAGCCAAGCTTTTGGGAAAAAGGCGCAAGAGGAAGACATCATTGTATGCCACGTCCTGGTAGTGCATGTAAAATTCTTTGATATGTGTGACAGGGTCTCCTTTTCCTCTGAATTTGTCAAATTTAGGTACCTCAAAGTGTTTGGGAAATGGTGTCGTGGTAATGGCTCTGTCAAATGGGTAAGGACACACATTCTCAAACTTGAATGTCTTTGGATCATTCCCTTCTTGGATAGCTTTCAGAGCTGTCTTCATTTGCTCCCATTATGAATTGATAGGTGATGGCTGGGGTGCCCCCAATGTAGGAGTGCCTTGAGGTAGGTATGTGCTGGATGGGGCCATTGAATATGGATGGTTATGAGGGATTTGCTGATAGGGATTGTACATTGTTTGGGAAGCTACATGGTCGATGACGAGTTGTTGAGGGGGAGGTGGCACATATTGCTGCATGTGCTGCGAGGCTTGCTGTTGATATGGGATTTGAGGTTGGGATTGAGGAACATAAGCTGGCTGTGGGATAAATGGATTGTTTTGTGGAGGTAAGGTATAAGATGGTTGTGAGGCTTGAGGAAAGGATCAGGGGGCTTGTGGGGTTTGACCAATATATGTGGGTTGTGCCCCCATTTGGGATGGTATCTGCAAATAATTGGTGGTTGGCTGGGGTGGTGGATTACCTCCTAGAAGTGGCATTGAAAAGTAGTTGGTAATAGGAGGTAATGGATTAGTTGGTGGTGGAGGTGGTGGGAATTGAAAGCTTGGGAATGGAATTGATGGGGTTTGATAGCTTGGTGGCTGGATTTGGAAGCTTGGTATAGTGGTGGTGGGAGCTGGGGTCACTTGGGAGCTTGGTAGAAGATTGGCAGTAGCTTGTGGGATTTGATAGCTTTGTGGAGTGAAGGTAGTAGCTTGTGGATTTGTGGCTGGTGGTATTGAGCTCCCAAGACCTAATCAAAATGATGGGATTGTGCTTTGGGCTGTGGTGAACAAGCTGGGGGCAATGAAAGGTTGATTACTTGGCCCCATGGGTGGCATCCCTGTTGTATATTGCTGAGGTTGGCCAAAGATGCTAGCACTGATTTGGGAGATGGGTGGATTTGGAAGGCTGGGTTGGGGAGCAGTAGCAATAGTGAAGGGGGTGAACGATGAGGTGTTTTGGGTAAAGGGGGTTTGGAGCAGAGAGGTATGAACCAAGGATGGAGTGGTGGTGGCTGGGTTGGCTTGCGGCATGGAGATTTCAACTTGGGTGGATGATGGTATGTTTGGGTCTGTTGGGTCATATGGATTGGCTGGAGGCTCTTCTTTTGGAATATATTAAGGATAATTTGGATCATAAGAGCCTATGGGTGGTGGCAGCTACCCAAACAACGGGTGAGATGGATCTGATAATGGAGGGGGTCTTCCAAAGTCAAAGGTTCCTACATTGTCCCTTCGAAAATTAGCCATGATTGTCTCTTTGTTTTTGTCTATAATGGCGTTTACCAATATTGCATTTCCTGGTTGGTTCATGAAAGCTTCAATGTCAGTAGGTGATGGCATAGCTTGCTCTGGGCTGAAGGATGGTTGAGTGCTCAAGGGGGGTGAGGTTGTTTGATCCAAATGATAGGGCTCCATTGTTTCTTTCTTCTTGGCTAAGCGAGTGACGGGTGGCATGAAAAATGCTCCTAGGGATGAGATGCAATAATGCTGATGGATGCAAAAGGGGGAAGGCTTTTCTATGCAAATGATTTCCTAGGTTGAGGCAAAGCTATATGACAAAACCTAAGGAGGATTGGGTTGGGGATTCTAACTTCAAAGATATGTTGTCAAAGCACAAAAGGTCTGCTTTCCTATGTGCAAGCTTGGTGGTGATTGTGTCAACTTAAGGATAGACTGATGATCCTTTAGGAAGAACACGAGATTGACCACTTGTGGATCCCAACCTTTAGCTCAAGGTGATGAGGGATAACAAGTGACAAAGCTAGATTACCCTAGACAAAGCTCTGTCAAAGGGATAACTTTGGTGAGATTGGTGGATTTGGAAGATTTTAGGAATGGCAAACTTTTAGCAAGGTGACAACAATTTTGAAAGCTTAGATGTGCAGATTTTTGATTACTGGCTAGATGGTATGATTCTAAATGATATGGATGAGCTAATAATGCTTAAGGGGATAACCTAAGATGGCTGGCTTTTCTACAAAGATGACTCTAAAGTGAAGCTTAGCCAAGAAGATGTGGAGAAACAAGGGTGTCTAATCATAGAAATCATGCCTAGTTGGTAAGGCATAAGCAGGATTAACTCCTGGATGTTGGCTAAATTTGATGATACGCTCTAACCAGGCCTCTTGAAGTGCTTCGTCGGTAGCTTTGTCCTCTGCTTTTTGGAGTTTGGAAATTCGTGGGCTTGGTGTTATTTCTTTTCTCTTGGCTGAAAGTTCTTGGTATGCTAGAGATGGCTTCAGTTTGACCTTGTGAAACTTCTGTTTGGGTTTGGGTTGTTCCGACATAAATTCCTGAATTTGCTTGGCTTTGGGAAAAATCTCAGTTGTTTTGCTTCAACTTGTTCAACTTCTAAAATAGGCAGTGACTACGCTAAGTGTGCCCTAAGCTAGGATTGACCAAGTTTGGCAAACATTCATTCAACAAGTAAAATAAAAACAAGCAATAGATAGGAACACCCAGATAGAAGTTTGTGGTTCTTAGAATGTGATACTTGTGCCGAGGAGTGTGTATGTTCTACAAATGTTTCGATCAGTCACTCCAAACACATTAACATCCTAGATGGTTTTCTGCAAGGCTGACAGTTGGTTTAGCTAGGGAGTCCTCGATATACGCAAGGTATGTGAGGCCCAAATCCGTAGATGAGACCAAAAGGATGTCACACAGCCGAGAGGAGCGGTAACCCACTTCTCCTCTTTCACTTCTCAAGGGTATAAAGTTCCTTGAGGCTTAGCTCGAATGACAAAATCTTGATCCCAAGAGAGGTGTCTTTTGATTCACCTCCCGATTCTTATACTCCGCCGAAACGCTGGAGTTGAGGTCGTCCAAGGGGTGATGAAATCCCCAAGCAGGCCTCCTAAAAAGAAACAAGGTTTTGGATCCTAATCTTATGCACCCAAGATGGCCTCGAAAGACGACAAGGGGAGAGAAGAGTTGGATGACCTTGGGCTAAAAAACATGCTTGTTCTTTTACCAACTGACTCTTATGTGTGCTAATCTAGACTTTGCAAGCACTCATGTTTAAGAGACAATGTTCAATTCCAACTTGAAGCACCAACAAAAGTAAATCGATCGAAGAATGCAAAAAATAAGAAGAGTTAGGGTCAACAAAAGCAAACTCGCGTGCTCAAAGGCCCTCCACGTCAAGTATCGATTGATTTTCTGTAAGGCATTCAAGATTGAGTGTGAGTTTGTTTTAAGGCCAAAACAAAAGTGTGTGAGATTCGATTTCAAGCACGTGCCCGGAGGCTCTCCACGTCAGTCGTTGTTCAATTTTAGTGCCCAAACTTGAAGTGTGATCGATTTAATCTAGAGTTTTGGCCATTTAAGAATTTTGATAAAGTTAAAGCAAACGTTCAAAGACCAAGTGAGTGAGTTAGATTGTGGAACATTTAACACCTTTTTCAAGTAGACCCATCCCCATAAATGGCGCTGAGATTGCAACCAATGGTTAATATTTGATGGGTGATTAGAAAAGAGGTGAGTCCAAGGAACTACTCAAATTAATTTTTGTAAACTTGTATTTTAACTTAACAAAGTTTCTTAAATGTCCAAAAATCAAACTTTACCTAGATTGCATGTGGAAAAGAGATTTGTTTTGTTCAATTTTAGAAGCTCCAAATGAAGTGTTTGATATTGCAATGGTTAATTGATCCTTGGCATTCAAGATTGGATTTGTTTTTTTAAGCATGCATTCCAAGGAAAGTTGATTTTAATCCATGACATTCAAGAGTGTGTTTTGAGCAACATTCATTCAATGGAAAATGTGTTTAACCATTCAAGTTCATTTTTTTAGCAACATGCATTCAAAGACAAATGGTTAAACATTCAAGTTCATTTTTTAGCAACATGAAAACCTACAAGAAACATGGTTAGTGGTTCCATATGTGCTCCAACCTGCAATGAGACAAAAAAAAGCAATTTAGTTAGTTAGCCAAAATCTTCAAAAATGAGAGCTTAACTATAGGAAAAATTTTTTAAACTTTTTTTGCTGTTTTTTCTACGCGTAAAAATGCCTTCAACCTTGACCTTGATGCTCTTGTATCATTCTCCCAAGGATCAAGTAAAGTTGGATTATCAATGCATTGGGTATTAAACAAACAATTCAATCTGATGAGTATGGGTTTTTATGAACCACAACTCATGAAATATGCATTAAGTCCATACTTGCTATTTACAATGAGTATGGGTTTTTTTTCTAAGAACATACCTACTATTTACAGTCAGTAAGTTTCTATATCCTCTAAGAAATTTGAAGCAATGAGCCAAAGTCACACGGTTGAAGATGATTATTGTACCCTCAAAGTGCCATCATTTGATAAATTGTTGCATTGAAATATGATCTAGAAAGGGCCTTTCCACATAGTATGTTGGCACTATTTGGAAATCATCGATCATGTGGTTATTGCAAAGAGGCTAAGGACCAAAAATGGAATCATGGAGATAGTGCACGGATGTACAAAGAAAATTTGTTGCTCTTTAGCTACTAATCTTTCTTTGTGCTTGTCAATCAAAACATTATTTTAAAACTTGATCTTAATACTTTTTATAATCAATGGCTTTCTTTCCAATGTCTATCTCTCGACTCAACACATTTTTTCATTTTTCTTTCTTTCTTGCTTCATCATAAATACTTGGTTCACAAGCACTTATGGTGTTCTTCTTGCTAAGATTATGAAGTGGACAATGACTTTCAATCTAGATAATCAAATGTTTGGCTCAACTTTTTTGGGTAAGTGTGATGATATTTAGTGCACTACAAATTTTCTCTTAAATGAAAGGATTAGCACCTCTAATTTTCAAATGGAAATCAACCAGAACTAGTTGACAATGTAACCTTAAAAATACATTTTATGCCAAATTCCAATCACAGTTAAAGACATTTAAGTATTGGAAAATGGCAAGATTATGTCTTTTTTCAAATATGCAATAAAATGGGCAAGAAATGTGGAAGAACATTAAGTTTTATCCACCAAAACATGAGTAAAATTGTATAAATTGAATGTATTTTTAAAAATAATGTCAATTCCTTTCAAAAGAAATATTTTGCATGCAACTTACTTGCTGAAGATATTTCAAGTTCAGCAACTCTTTAATCACAGGATCCACAATAGTTGGAAGCTTTGACTTGTCTATCATCTATGGCTTGGCTTGCAACAACAAAAAATTCATTAGTATATGCATTTCAACATTTAAAAAATACATCAAGCAATTCAGGTTAGTTCCAGTCTGTAAATTAACTGGCATTTGTTTCTTCTTTAACATATTCAACAATCAAGTAAAAGGCTTTTTAGTTTGTACTCTACCATGATGAGCATTCCCTTACAATCAAATTTACTTACTTTGGCATTGTAGTTTGCATCAAGGAGAACATTTGATGACTTCAAATCACAGTGAATGATAGATGGATCGCAGTGCTCGTGCAAATGCTTTAGCACTCTGTAATATTTAGGGCATAATGACTTTAGACTCTGTTGCATTGTCTTTATTTTTACAAAAGAAAAACACGGAGAATCTTCTCTTGGCTCAATTCATTATCTAATGCAGGAGCATCCAGAGGTATAAGGGCAATCCTGTGTCATCCAAAAAATGTACTTAGACTTAGTTTCTATTTCATGTGTTTTCATTTATGGATACCCATTTGGGTCAAATAAAGGTTTCAACTCTCATAGATCCACTATTAGTGTTCTAAGTTAGAGTATTTGAACACCTTGGGATACGTGTAAATGCCAAAAAAATAGGAGTATGTAATTGAGCCATCATTTTGGTGAACTAGAAGGTGTAAATTGGTCGAATGATTGTCATTGTAATTTAGAGCACTCCAGAAAAAGAATTAGGTCAAAAGGCCCCACAGTTTGAAAGTTATCACAGTTTTTTAGTTTCTGGAGACATCCTAAGAATGATTCAAAGTTAGGTTAGGGGAATTAAATGACCTTGAATAGGGCCAAAAAATGGGGGATGAGCAAATCTCATTCATAGGGCTATAGAGCACTTCGAGAGCTTTTCAAAAATGTAAACGGTTCATTAATCGGAGCTACGGTTCAAAATTTGTGCCTCCCAAAAGTTCGGTTACCGTTTCTAGATTCTTCTAGTTTTGCGATGACTTCTAACACGGCTTCTGGAGCCTTCTACTTGGTCGGTGGATGCCAACTAGCACTTTCTAGAATGTATTCCTAATCCTTAACCCTTTGGGGTCTATTTAAGGACATTTCTGGCATTGTAAAAGGCAGTTTAGAGTGGAGTTTGAGAGAAGGTACTGGGAGAAGAATTTATCTCCATATTTATGCTATTGTAAGCCCATAGAGCATGTTTTGGAGTCTGTTTCTCTACACTAAGTGTACTAGCATATTTTTACAGTTAATAAAATTTTCCCTTTCCTGTTGTGTCCATTCTGTGCTTGGGTTGTGTCCCCATCATTATCACTATTGGCTCAAACCATTTTCATTGAAACTAAATGAATAGGCATCAGAAAAGAGATAAAACAATGCCAAAACAAAGGATGATCTATTTAGAAGTTTTAATAGCCTATAACCGCTTTAGGAGGCTTATTGAACCTATTTAGAATTGAAAGTGAATAAAAATGGGATAAGGTTAGGAATTGAAAGAGAATAATAAATGAGTATAGAATATCACTTGAAAACAAATATAACTCAAGATTTAATGTGATGAAGAAGACTGGAAAAGAAAATGCCAATGAATAGAGTAGATCAAGATGTAATGATTGTGTGGACAATAGAAACATCTACTAGTTTAAGCTCTGAAGCCATGGGAGTTGGCACAAAACCCACAATCCTTGGTAGCAGCAGCTGAAGATTTTGTGCATGGCCACACATCTGTTGAAGTGCCACGACTCTAATATATTTTTATTCTACATCAACAAAGTGTAAAATGGACCTAAAAGTACAAAGTTATTTTTGAACAAGTTATAAAATGAAAAAAAAAATACAAAAATAACAAATATAACTACAAGCAAATAAAAATAAAATAGAATAAAGCAAAAAATGAACATTCCAACCATTCATTAAAGTAATTGATGCAAAGTGATTGAAATGCATTCAGACAACCAATGCATTTAAAGATTTATTGGCTATAGACCATTATCCGATTGAAATCAAACTATATATATTTCCAATTTTTTTTTAACACCTATATTATGTGCAACATTTCATATATTGATTCCCAGCCAAGACTTTTTTAATTTTAAATTCAGACTTCTTTTTCTTGTTTCCATGTATTGGTTATAAATCACTATTTTATGTAGAAAATTTATTACAAAATTTTACAGAAACATATTCTAAAATATATTAATGAAAGATAAATCTAACCTCAAAAATAGCCCTTTACCTACAAGATTTGAACAAAAATTAAAAAAGTCCAAATTGATCGACATCAAAAACAAGTGAATAAAAGAGATATACCAAGTACAGAGGAAAAGTGATCTATGAAAAGTGATGAGACTTTTGATAAGGTTTTGGGCTAGTGAGATTATTGGTCAAAATTTATCAAAACTGAAATGCTACTGAGATAATTGTTGGAAATGTTTTTAAAAGATCTTTGGTTCTATTATTGTATTTAGAAATAGGATTTTTAATTTGGGCTAAAATTGAATTTCATATTTTCTTAAATTGTGAGCTCTTGTAGCTGCAATTTATGTGTACTGAAAGAAGAGGGAATACAATTGAGAATAATCAGAGAGGCCTTTGATTGACCATTTCTATTTGAATTTAGTGTTTCATTGCAATATTCTTTGCACAATGCTGAAAACATAGACTGATAATAATCCAACTATTTCATTGCAATGTTCTTTGTTGCAACGTAGCTAGTATTGAAAGGTGGTGAATGAAAATGCACATACCTAAAATGGGGGTTTCCATGATCAATTGAATTGGTAAGAACATGCATGCTCTTAGGCATTGAATATTTTCCATTTTCTCCTAAAGTGTGTGGGCAATAACCAAATTCCTCATAAGCCAGAAAGATATGCACAATATGAGAGAAAGATCACTGGTTTTGTAAGCATCAAGATCGTGATTTGAGTCATAAGCTGAGAAAGGAGAAAACTGAATTCCCACATGCTCTGCACCAATTTCATCAACAACTGCTTCCACAACTTCAAGAGCAAATCTTATTTAATTGTAGAATAGTTGATGTAATAAGTGTAATCTCTTCCGTGTAGGTCCAAATGTTCAGTAAGTTTTTGAATTCGACTGGTTAAATAATATACTTGAGATTCAACATATCCTCTTTGTTCTCTAGGAATCAAAGAGGAGCAAACAGAAAAATTTTTGATCGTAAAAAAAATTCCAAAGTTCAATATTATTTGATTAATTTAATTTAGAGTAAGAAAAAAGAATGAGATCCATTTCTTTTTGTTCATGGTCTATATATTCCTTCCTATGTTTCAATCGAATGAATTTCTCTTCGGCATAAATAAAATGCAACTTTCATAGAATAAAGTTACCATACCAACAAGATTTAATGTCAAAGTTTATTCGGGATTATTAAAAAGAATGATACACTCTCCTTTTCCATTGAGAAAGAAAAAAAGGGATGAGGGAATGATTAATAAATTCCCATATTTAAGGTCATAGAGAAGAGCTATAGTAGATTATAGAACTGTGTCCCTTCATTTTTCCAAGTACCTCCAAGAGACCCTAGAGATTCCCATTGCTCCTCTCTAGGGTCTTGGAGGGTGTACTATAGTTATACCACTTCCTCTAATTTATTCATTATTTTCGGAGTCTTCTTCATCTACTAAGGGAGGAAGAAAACCCTTGGGCTTTTTTCCCATTAGTAGTTCTCTCGGTATGTTCGGTCTTGGTCCCGTTATTATCATCCCATCCTTCTCACCGAAGAAAAACTCTCTTAAAGAAGAATAACTCGTAACATAAGAAAGAGCTTTTCTTGCATCCAAATTTTCTTTTTTCCTCCAAACCTTGTTACGATACTGTTTTTTGGATTTAGAAGTGCATTTTTTTGGTACAACCATAATATTTTTATAGTTCAATTTTATTTAGAAAAAATAGAAATTTTTTGAATATATTATATATTTTTTTATTATACTATATATTTGTTTTTATTTTGTACACTTCTTATATATCTTTAAATTCAATTCATTGTTTATAGTTTAGTTCCATTTTATGGATAAAAATATGATAGAATATTCTATCATATTTTTATTGCATTTTGGAACCTTATTATATACTATTTACTAATAACAAGAGATCCACGATACAAATTGATAACAATTAATGAATTCTTACATACACTTACATACATATATCGAATTTTGAGTAAATGAAAACTATATCATTTTAAGATATTCAATTATTTCTCATATTAATAAATTCTAATTGGTTTCATTTTCTATTCAATTCTATTCTTAATACTACTATTAATCTACAATGAAAAATTGAATTCTAAATAAGAATGTGTGTGTACATAACTAATAGCTCAGTACCTAAACTGAAAAAGAGTTCCTTCTTGCTCATCTTACAAATATTTGATTAGTATCAGTATTGACCAATGCAAATCTTTTGCAGAAAAAAGATAAAAAAAAGTAAAAATTAAATATGAAATCGATAGGATTGCATCCCATATTCTATCGTTCTTCTTTATTCATGATCTATCGTTTTTATTTTATTCTCTTCAAGGTCTAGTGGATTGGAAACCAAGAATGTGGAATATCAAAATATTGAGAATAATTTTTTAATCTTCCTATGGAATTTATATACAAATATGCTCAGGTCGTGCCTTTCCTTCCACTTTCAGCTTCTTTACCAATCGGATTAGGATCCTTTTTTTTTCCAGGAGCAACTAAGAGTGTTCACCGTACATGGGCTCTTATTAGAATTTTTCTATTAAGTGTAGCTATGTTTCTTTCTTTCAATTTGTTCTTGCAACAGATTACCGGTGGTCCCATCTATCAGTATTTCTGGTCCTGGGTTATTAATAATAAGTTTTCATTAGAGTTAGGCTATTTGATTGATCCACTTACTTCCATTATGTTAGTTTTAGTTACAACAGTTGGAACCATGGTTATGATCTACATCAATACTTATATGTCGCACGATAAAACATATGTGAGGTTTTTTGCTTACCTTAATTTTTTCAATGCTTCTATGCTAGGGTTAGTTATTAGCCCTAATTTATTACAAATATTTTTTTTTGGGAATTAGTAGGAATGTGTTCCTATTTATTGATAGGTTTCTGGTTTACGTGACCCAGCATGGCTAATGCTTGTCAAAAAGCATTTATAACTAATTGTGCAGGAGATTTTGGACTCTTACTAGGAATTCTAGGTTTTTATTGGGTAACAGGTAGTTTTGAATTTCAATATTTGTTTGAAAAATTAAACGAGTTGACTATCGTTGATGGGGTTGGTTCATTTTTTGTTACTTCATGTGCTTTTCTCTTATTTTTAGGTCTAATAGCCAAATCTGCACAATTTCCACTTCATGTATGGTTACTTGATGCTATGGAAGGGCCTACTCCTATTTCAACTCTTATACATGCCGCTACTATGGTAGCAGCAGGAATTTTTCTTGTAGCTTGATTGTTTCCTCTTTTTAAAGCTCTACCTTTAATAATGTATCTTATCTCTTGGATAGGTGGAATAACAGCTCTATTGGGAGCTACTATGGCTCTCGCTCAAAAAGATCTTAAAAGAGGCTTGGCTTATTCTACTATGTCTCAATTAGGCTACATGATGTTAGCTCTAGGGATAGATTCCTATCGTATCGCTCTGTTCCATTTGATTACACATGCTTATTCCAAGGCATTATTGTTCCTAGGATCTGGATCAGTCATCCATTCCATGGAACCCATTGTTGGATATTGCCCTAGTAAAAGTCAGAATATGGCTCTTATGGGTGGTTTGAGGAAATATATGCCAATTACGGGAATCACGTTTCTTTTAGGAACACTTTCTCTTTTTGGTATTCCACCTTTTTCTTGTTTTTGGTCTAAAGACCAAATTCTTAGTGATAGTAAGTTATATTCTCCCATTTTTGGGGGAATAACTTGGTTCACAACAGGATTAGTAACAAAGTTATTTTTGGCCAAGTTGGAAATGCTTCAATGTCTTTTGGTGTGCAGTGTTAACTATTGGCTCCATTGGGGGGGTTAGCTAATCTAGAAGAAATATAAGATCAATGATGGTGATTCCCTATATTAAGTTGCACACAGGATCCTCCAAGTTGGAAATGCTTCAGTTTCTTTTGGTGTGCAGTGTTAACTAGTGGTTCCATTGGGGGAGTTAGCTAATCTTGAAGAAATATAGGATCAATGATGGTTATACCCTGTATTAAGTTGCACACAAGATCCTCCAATTTTCAATTGATTGATTGCAACAAATAAAATATTGCTCTTTCTATGTATTCAAATAAGGAATTTAGTTGAACCAACCAAGAAATGTATTCAAGAAACACTTGTGTCCTGCTTCAAATTCCAAGAGAACTCAACCAATGTTGTTCTTGCTTTAGTAGATATCCCCTTTCACATCCTCCCTTGCCTCTCTAATTAAATGAATACTCACAGAAGTTACCTATCATGAGAAATGGAGCCATGGGGATTACATTACTGCCTTAAAATTCAATAATAAACTAGGTGTTCCAACTATTCATATATGTGCTATTGATACATATTAGGAAATGGTCCTTACTATCAAGATAATTTGAATGGATATTGGATGTGAACATTGATTATGAAGAAAATGCCTGCCCGAATCAACTCAGAGCAGCAACTTAATAAGGCACAATAAGCTTGTCTCCCAAAGAGGAATAATAGTGAAGGAAATGCAAGGCTTAACTAATTTGATAGCATTGTGGAAGCATTCGGGCCTATTCAAGCTTCTTATAAGGAATCAACTCAAAGCTATTCAAGAAGACAGTATTGTGGAAGATATCAAACTTAAACACCTAAATGAGTCAACCAAAGCCATTTAGAACTGATTTGATACCAAAGAGTTACCTTGCATGAAACTCCAACTAAATGCTTTTCGTACCAAACATCAATGCTGTAGAACTGTAAAATAAATAATAGATGTAAAATAAAATAAATAACATCAACATTGGAAACTATGATTGCATTAAGTAAAAGGTAATATATTCCATCCAACATATGTTTCTTGAAATATGAAAAAATTGTTCAACTAAACAAAATGTCTATAACTTGTATGCAATCCATACTAATAAAAAATGTGTTTTGAGGTTCTTGAAAGGGCCAATGTTTAGATTTAGTATGTTACAAGATAACCATTAATGCTTCTTAGGATTGATAATGCTATGTGGAATGGTGTGCAAAATGTTTGGTAAAATCATTATTATCTACATAATGGAGACCATTGAACATGTAAAATCAACAATTTCTTGAGTACTTTGATTTGTATAATACCACATGAAATGTATGGTCAGCTTATATTCTACTAATATCTTGCAACTATGTCAAGTTGAAAACAAATGCATGCTCAAAAGAAACTATATTTCATATTGGAAAATAGAACATTCTTTCAAGTTAGTAAATGTCAATAAACCTCCTTGGCTGAAGGTTTGATCTCTCTTGGCAGGATAGGTTTAGGTGCCTAGTTCTTGTAAGGGACTTGATTCCCTCCTCATGAACCCTTACATGTATACTTTAATGGAGGTTGGTAGTACTTTTGGATGAGTGTCAATAATCTTTGCTTTCATGTTAAGCTTTGGGCTCATTATTTGGGGAGTATATCCCTTTGATGTGTGTATTTCATTGGTCATTAAGGTTGTCAAAAATATTCACTCAATTTCAAGAGTGACCTTTGTTATGTTGATACATGTTGTGTTGACTAGTTTTATGATTTTAATTTTTGGCTAAGGTATTTTATCAGATGACTATACATTTTTTAATGCAATGGTTAGGTTTTAATTGACAACTATTCGTCCATAAAATGGTACTAATGCTATCACAGAAAGGGTACATTTATGAAAGACCCTCCCTGTATCACTTGCATTGTAAATGGAAACCTCTAGAATAAGGCATTAATTGTTATATACTAATGCAATCATTTTGGTCTGAATTGTTATTCTTTTTTTTCTACCATGACTTATTATGTTGTAGTGGGGTAAGATTTTTTATGGTTACATCATTGTGTGCATGTCATTCTGAGCTCATCCCCTATACATGGATCATATCAAAATAGAAAAGGTCATTGGAAAAGCTAAGAAGCTCAGTGATGTGTCCAAGGTAGATTTGATGGATGATTTCCTTGAGATGGAGAGATTGGCTTCCATGGATTCAACTAGATTGGATCAGGAAGAAGTAGGAAATTTAGATGAAATAACTGACAAGAATGTTTCAGGAAGTTTTGATATTTCATCTAATCAAGAAGATAGAGCTTTCTTAGAAGAAGCTCTTGCACAAAAAGAATCAAAGCTTCAAACTGTCAATCAGGAATGCTCTGAGTTGTTAAAAAATTTAACCATTTATAAGAAAATCTAATTGTTTTGCAAGCTAGAAACACTTGGAATGAGTTTTCCCTAGTTAATCTCAAAGAAAAGCATGATATGATCTTTACTGTTGATGTTGAGGGTGCAGACCTACACAAAATACTAGATGAGGTCAAATATGCCATGGCAATAGATGATGAAAGTACTAGAGATTCTCAAAAACATATTTGGTCTTCTGTGAAAGCTAGCTTCACTTCTCATTCTGATACTGGGATAAGAATTAGTTCTATTGATGTAGAGTTTGCAACTGCTATTGTTAGCATCATTAATTTCTTACAATCTATAGCCCAAGACCTTGAAAAGACTCAAAAATTTAAATCATAAGATACTGATAAACTAGTTTTTAGAATTTAGGAGTTTTCTCAGTTAGTGGATTACTTTTTGTAGTGCAAAGAAAACATTACAGAGTTAATTGTTGAACTGATATCTTTGTTATCTCAATTTAGGAAAATGTTTGCTCTTGGTTTTAGTGAAATCTTCCAAAATGAAGCCACAAATTTTGGCAACCAATTACCCAACTTGATGCAGTCTAAGTCTTCTTCATAATTTGATTAGTACAGATAATTTCACAAGACAAGAAAGTGCTCAGGATCTTTCAGGAGAAGAAAAGGCTAATAGCCTATGCTTTCAACTAGCTGGTGGCAATTTATTCATAATTAGGAAGCTTAACAGGATTCAAGTAGAAAAAACATCTTTGGAATCTGAGTTGAAGGGCCAGTAAGTAGAATTGGAGAGTTAGAAGAGGTGCTTATATGCTTCAAGAGTGAGAATGAAAATCTAGAAATAGTCTTGGCTGCAACCAAAGAGGATCTTGTACACACACAGTATCAAATTATTGAGTTAAAAGAGGAGCTCATACGTCTCAAGAGTGAGGATGCTAATCTAGAAGGAGTCTTCAGTGTAACAAAAGAGAAGCTTGATCACACCCAGCATCAAGTTACAGAGTTGGAGGAACAACTTACACATTTGAAGAGTGAAAATGCTAATCTAAAAGGTAGTCCTAGCTACAACTAAAGAGAAACTTGAATACATAGAAAGTCAAATTACTAAATCAAAACAAATGTTGGAAAACTTGCAAATGTAGCTTGAATCTGCTAAGGAATCAAAGCAATATTAGCGAATGAACTAGCAACCATGATTTCACATAAATCAAATATTAAATCTCAATTCAAGGCAATAGAAACTAAGATGAAAGGGTTGTCTGAAAAAGTGGATGCTTTGGAGCTAGATCTTCAGAAGGAGCGCATGCAATGCAAAGATGCCATTACCAAGTGCGAGGTTTTAGAGGAGCAGTTACAAAGGTTTGTGAAATGCTTCAATCCTATTTCAAATATACTAGATTGATGTATATTTTAATTTCCTAAGATATGTTGAGTTCTATCTGATTTTTTTTATAACTTCTTCAGCATGCATGTATTCAGTTTTAGACCTAGGGTTTCTGAACTAATGTGAAGATGTTTAATTGGATACTAGGAAGGAAATTTTTTTTGAGTATTCCTAAAGTTTTGTATTAGAGGAATAAATTAGGAAGAGACTGGTATTAACTAGCCTTCTTGGAACCCCTCATATTTAATCTATGTTCTTTTCTTATTTGCTAAATATACAAATCAAAAGTATGCATATATTACTAATTTGTGCTTGCTTTCTATTTATTCTCCATGCTACTTATGAGTTTTAGGCTTAGGCATCTCTATAGTCATTAGAAGTCTCCATCTCTAGGCATGTTGCAGCCTTTGGCTCAATGTTGTACATATTTATTTCACTATTTAAGGCACTATGATCATTAGATATTTGTTTTTCCATTATCAATTCCAATCTTATATTCTACTAAATCTCTATGTTGTTGTTCTCATTACAAATTTTTTTGACCTTGGAAGTGTGATGTTAAAATTTAATAAACAATTGTGTCTATTAAGTGGTCAGATTTTGGGGCTGGTCCTTCAATTCTAAGATCTTCTATCTATTTATATATTAAAGATATCTAAAATTAAATTGAATCTAATTATTATAAGTAAGCATTAATTTGTGTTTTTAAATTTATTCAATGATATATTTTGTAGAGAGCTTAATAGCTCATCCTTCTTCTCTTGTTGTGAGATTCTATTTCCAATTATACAAGTCTTTTTCCCATCCAATGAAATCTGATGACATTCTCTATCTAATTATAGAAGCCTTACAAAAATCACAAAATAATACAGTTCAACTCACAAGCGTTTAATGCTAAATTGTAGCAAAATTACAATCGATTATCAAAATGTAATAATTGAGTTTTATTGAAATCTGGTAGTCAACTCTTTGTAATTTTCCTTCAAAATTTGTGTTTTTGCTTGTGGTCAACTTATGTTATCTACCTATGAACGTTGCTCCCTATGTTCTCATGCTTCTATCATTTTTTCATACATCAATCATACATCTAGTTCTTTGATGTATAATACATTTCTATATTTTTTTACTTCTATTTCGAATGACTTAAACATCAGACACTAATAATTCATTCCTAAACTAAAAGTACTAAATAGTCAAAGTTCCTTAATGTAATGTTTAAGAATGAAATAGAGACAACTCCAAAATCTTCTTATTTCCAGGTCTTTTATTCATTTACTCATATTCTCTCATATTCTCTACTTTTTTATACTATTAATGTATTAATCATTAGTGTTCAAGAATTAGTTTTCAAGTGTTAGGCATTTCTCTACTCTTTTATCTTATTGCATTCCTAAGTCTTATAGTAGTATTAGGATAGATTTAGCATATTAAATTCTAGTTTGAAATGTAGAATCACTTTTAAACAAAAAAATGTGTCCGTGGTGGGTATATGCAGAGAAAGGAGGATAGATAGTGGTTAAGCAGTGTTGGAAATGATATTAATTGCTTCCAGATAATTGGGAGAGAGAAATCTACTTATCAATGAATTCCTATTGGGGCATTATTTTTTTTTTTTGTATTTTGTTAATTATCCTATTGCACATAATGTCTTTAATATAGGATAATTTTTCTTAGGTCAGTTGCATTTTCATCCTGTGTCTTAGTTTTTTTAAGATTAGTAGATAAATTTCCTTACACAAGTTGTGCTTGCATCACTTGACTTGTATTTTTCTAGTTTGGTGGAGATATTCTGCATGTATGTGACAACATCTCCTATCAACCCACATTGGTTCTACATTTGTATCTTTTAATGATGTATTCTATATATCCCCATTTGCATCTTATTGTGTAAAACTGATAATAGATTTTTTTGTATTGGTTTTGTACATCTATTTTATAAATTTGTAGAATTTGATCAAGGTGTTTGATCTCTTTAGAAGTTTCAAGAATACAGTAGTGAACAAAAGAGTATTATTAGAAAAGTTATTGTTTATTGTGGTTGATTCCTCTTTTAATTATTGGGTGTTGTATTGCTTCTTTTATTAACTAGTTTTAGGAATTGTTCTACATAGTTTCTGCCACATTATTATTACAAAGAAAAATTTGTCCTGCTTCTCCATTAAGCGTAGTTGTGTAGGTGGGAGTGTAGGTGCAATAGTCTATCCACTTGATTGTTGACTGATTGAAATAAAAAACCCATAGTTTAATGTTTATGAATTGTTGGTTACACAGATCTAAGGATTTAGAGATATCAAGGTGGGTCTTAAACTCAGACCGAGTCTACAAGAATGAATCAGTTTTAGTATTTGATTCCTTCTCCAATTGTTGGCATGCCATTATGTTTCATTTGTTCCTTGGCTTGATACAAGGTTTTACACAGATTCTTCTATGAGGGGCTCAAGGGATCTCCTAGTTGCTGCTCTATAGGGAAAGCTATATATAGATTCTCTGATCTTAGTATAAATGGACAGGGACTCAAAGGATCTCCATTTTGGATTCTTTTAGAGAAGGTGATAGATTGTCTCATTTCCCCATCAATGGTAACTTTTTGCATATGCAACTATTTAGCTATTTCATTTCCAATTTATTGAAACAAAATGCCCAAAAAGTTTCAACGTTTATTCATTGGTTATGGACTGAGTCTATGAAAGGATTTGGGGATATTTAGCTTGATCACAAATTGGGGAATTTTTTAATTTCCTAGAATAGATTAGATCCTTTAGTGTGATAATATTGTTTTTAATTTTTTTCTAGGTGGAATAATTGAGTGTGTTCACTCTCAGCTCAACAAAGTGATGCTTTATCCTTAAAGCCATTAATCTTGGCAGAAATTAACAAGACATGCTACATTGGCTATAAGGTTGTATTGTTCCACTTTTGTAGCTTGGGTAGCCTTTAGGATAAGAGTAAGCTTTAGTATATTTAAAATAGTTGAGTATCTTCTAATTGATGATTTATTGTAACTTCAAAAACTTGATTTCCTCCTCAATCACTAGTTTAAAAGTGCATTATTGTCCATTTAATTGATAATGTCAGGGTGCCAAAGTAATTCCTATTGGAAGAATTCTTTTTTTTTTATTGGTAGGGTTTTTGCTGACATCTTGGAGATATTCTCAAGGACTTTAAATGTAATGCCAATTTTGGTCCTTTAAATAAGGTAGACAACTCTACTAATGTAAATAAAATCAAGATAAGATCTTTCCACATTTCATTTATGATACATTGGGGTCCCAATGCAGATGCATCACTTCTAATGCAATCAAAGAAAAACTAAGTGAAAGGCCACCTTTCAAGTAACTCTTTACACACAATCTCTTCTAACATAAAGAAGGAATATAATTAACTCATAACTTGTGTTTCATTTGAGCAACCAAGATCAACATAACATAAAAGTATTCAAAAATCAAGTTCTAATTACAAGTTGTGATCCATGATTCTAGTTGCAACTACATTTATTGGCAATTAACCAGCATACAAGGTCACCAAAATTTAGTACCCTTATTTTATGTACTACACTGTTAACAAATAACATCATCCTTGGTTTCTTTTTCTAACAACCCTTTTTGTTCTTTCAACACCATAATTGATAATATCACTGTTTACCTTCAGTGTTACCTCTATCTTTTCTTATTTTTAATCTACCTTGGCAGGATTCTTGGCTTATAATTCCATCAAAAGTAACCCATCTTTTTAAACAATTTTTATCATGTATAGCATAGTCATCTACATACCTGGTCAATATGATTAGATGCCAACAACTACACTCAACCTCCACTAATATTAGTTGTAGATAATTGTAGGTCATAAATATTATTATCTATACCAACTTCATAGTCAACAGTTAGAATATTACCTAACATTCTTTAAAATGCTCAATAGTATAGTTGTTGCTATCATAATAGTTGCCAAAGGTCATGCAGTTCATAGGCTATTCTTGTAGAACTATCCCATTAAGAGCAAGTAGACATGAATTTTGAAATGAGAATATCTAATTATAGTTCTTGCAAAAATAAAGATAACCCAAGAAATTGCAACAAAGAGAACATATAAACATTCAGCCGGATTAGCAACAACTTTTAGTAGGAATGCACAAAAGGTCCAAATGATCTTGCACCATCTTATGCTTATTGAGATTTCAAGTCATTGGTTCTTTTCTTTCGAGGCAACTAGCTTGTAAGTCTTGTCTTTGCATGGGTACACCCTATTCTCCATTCTAGAATGTCCATAGTTTTTGGTACATTTCCAAGATATCTCTTTGAACAAATGATTTTTAATGCAATGAATAACCATGGTACTAAATGGTGCAGAGGTTTGAGATCCTTGCTTGGGGTTTACTGATTAGGCATGGATTAGGAGGGTTCAAACCATTAAGCTTTAACATGTGATTTAGTGAAAATAGATGGTCCCTTGATGTGCCATCTAAACCAAAATTTCCACCCCACCTCCTTTGCCTCAAGAATATCTTCAAACTCTCCTAGTTTGTATATAAGTTTCAATATATAGGTGATTATGCGTCATCCTTTTTTGACATTTCCTTCCTCTTTGGAGATTCTCCTTGGGTCCTCCAAGAATTGGTGTTCTTGGTTTTCAAGGTCACTTTTATTTTCTAGTCTACTGACATTTCTTTGGAGAGGTTTCATCCTCTTTCAATCTAGAGGTTTCGCTCCTCATCTCTTTTTGGCAAAGAGGTGAGCAATCAATCCATTATAGAATATATTTATTGTTGACACATCTAGATCACTTGGACCTCCCTTTGAATTTTTTCATCCTCAAATTGGCTTCCAATACTTTTGACATGTTGTAAATGGGAACATAGTTGGACCCAACCATCTTCAATATCATTGTTCAAATGGTTTATGGATCCCACTTAGTTGATGAATGTGTATTCACAAAAATTATAAGTTGAGACTAAGCACTATTTTTAATAAATTTAAAAGTGTGTCATATTGTTCTTTCTAGGAGTGGAAATTTGGGAGGATTTTATTTTTGTAGTGTCTTGTCTACTTTATATGTGTGGGTACCATTGTTTATATAGAGATTTTGGTAGATCTAAAATGCTTCTGTAACCTTGATTAGAGATGCTTGCCTCATTTTATTCTTAATGTCACCACACTTTGTCATATCTATCTTCATGAAGGCCTAGAAACTACAAAACTTATTACTTCTTTATTTTAACTTCTTCTAGATGCATTTAAGCATAGTTCCTAGACTTGCCAAGTCTCACTAACTCTTAACATGTTCTTAGTTGAGTGACCTTGGTTGATTCCTAGGGGTGCATGAAACTAATCTAAGATAAAACTCCTAGAAACTTGTTTTTTGTTGAGTCCTACCAAGTTTTAGCTAGTCTTGTTGAATTTTTTTCATGTCCTGAGTTGCCTTAGCCTTGCCAAGTCTTGAGTTGGTTCAGCCTTACTAAGTCCTAAGCTAGTTTATCCTTGTCAAGTACAAGACTCATTTCTAATCATTTAGTGCCTTTTTGATACTCTCAATACAATTATAGACATTGAAGTCAGAATGATTGCATAAGCAGGAAAGTGAGCATGTTTCTATTGCAGATGTTCTTTTAGGATGCCTCGTGCATCCAATATGGTTGTTGCATATTGTTTGCATGAATGTTTCCCTCTGAAGCATAGGAATCACATAACCTAAATATTTTTCAAAATGTTCCCCAATGGATCTAGAAGAGGCAGCGCAGATGTGCAGATCAAACGACTTCATAATTCCCCTATTTTATGACGTGCAATGCTACGATGTTCGATACCCTATTTTATGAGGTGCATTCACTCAGGCATTCCAGAAGCATCGCAGCCATTTAGAGCAGCAGGATGAAAACACTATCAAGGAATGGAAGAGAGCTCTTCATCAAATCTCTAGTTTCTCTAGTTGGTCCCTCCAAGAAGAACTTGGGTAAGTAGTTTACATAATCTTTTAATTGTTAGGTCAAGACCAAAGATATATGGTAGAATGGAAATAACCATGTACTGCAATATAGAGAAAATTTTCCCATTGAGATGTATTTTACATCTTATTTTTCCTTCCTTTTAAATCAAGAGGAGTAGAAGCCATGGCCTTGCTTGCCTGAATATAAGTAGATTTAGTGTTGTTGAGGAGCTTCTCCATTTCATACACCGAAACTTTTATTCCTTCATCAATAAAATCTTCAATGGGGCTTTTGTATTTCTTACAATAATAATGTTCTTCATATCTTCACCTCCCTGAAATTATTTCTTGAGAGCTGATCCAACATTTTGTCCTATTTTCGTGCCAGATTAACCATGACTATTTTCCCTTTTGTCTGAAAACCAAACTAAAATGATTGAGTAAAATCAATTGTCAAACTTTCATTTTTAAGAGTAAAGAATAGAGTAGGCATAAACCTTAATAACAAACTATAGCATGTATTGCAGAACGCTGTCAAAAACTGATTCCTTTCCTTTGGTAACAGGAGATACACAATCAATAGCTAATGAATGCTACTTATCAGGGGATCCACCTTTTCCCACACCTCATAACCCTACTATCCTATCAAATTTATTTCCTTTTCCCTTCGTTTCTTTTAGATCATTAAAAACAAAAGGATGTTCTTCATAAATTACAGAGAGAACACAAATTAATGGCCTTAAGAGGCAGCAGGCAGACCACTTGCAAGATTTTTAAGAATTAAAGCTAACAAATGCAATGAAAGATGTATCTTATTCGGAATATTTAAAAAAAAAGTTTGAAGCAAATAAAAAATCAAATTACATTAAATTATATAAACATGGCTAGAAATATGGCTAACTCTTTATATCTTCACTTTGTATGAACTGAGAAATTGAGCGATGTAAATTCTAGCATTAAAAGTATCTGGCATGATACAGTGCTATATCTCCAAAGCATGAAAATATTGAGGGTTTTACTGAACGATGCAGCCTATCACTTTAAAAAACAACATATATGCTACCAGATAAGGTAACGACATGGACTTACCTCACCTCAGAGAGCTCCCACGTGCGGCGCACATGCAAACAAACCCTCCTTCAGCCGGCGGCAAAATGACGACTTGTTTTTCCCTTTTTTTCATCTGATGAACCCGAGTTGGTTGAAATTTTGACCAACTCGGGCATAAATGAGTTATGTGAACTCGAGTTGGTCAAAATTTCAAACAACTTGAGCATAAAAATGAAAAAAAAAATTATTCATCAAGCATTTAAGAGCATTGGTCAAAAATAAAGGTCAAAATTTGATCTAAAATGTACTAGTGCCTCTACCTGTGAATATCCCTTTACAACCAATAGCTTTATACCTTTCAACACTGCCATCCGCACAAAATTTCTTCTTGAACACCCATTTGCTACCAATAGGTTTTCATCCTTTAAGAAAAGGTACAAGGTCCCAAGTTTTGTTTTTATCCAATGAAGCCATCTCATCATCCATGGCCTCAATCTAGGAACCTACATCTTCCATACCAAAGCCTCTTTCATAGATCTAGGCTCATCAATGTTAGTAATCAAAGTAAAAGAACAACTAGAATCTAACATAGAATAACCAAACCTTTTTGGCTACTTTCTTACTCTCATGGATCTCCTCAAGGGCTGATGTTAAGGTTGTTTTTCTTTTTCTTTTAAACTATTAGAGTTACTAGGGCTCTCCTCATCATTAGACCCAACATAGTCTTTTTGTTCAGTCTTGTTAGGGGTAGGAGGCAACTAAAAAATATCTTCCTTCTTTTCTTTTTCATTTGGTTGTAGCACAATAGGAGAAGATGTTAGCTCTCTAAAAATAACATTTCTACCATACAACACCTTACTAGTCACAGGGCTCCAAAGCTTGTATCCTTTCATACCAACACTGTATCCAATGAAAATACTTTTGACAACTTTGTTTTCCAACAAAATTGTTCAAACTCTACTAAGAAAAACTCACCACCATTGTTAGTTCTCACACGCTTAATCTTCTTACTATTCTAATTCTCTACAAGGGCTTTAAATTCCTTGAATTGAATTGTGTTTTACTTTTCAGGAAATAAATCCATGTCCTTCTACTGTAATCATCTATAAAAGATACAAAAAATATAGACTAGGATATTGAAGGAACTTTTATAGGACCAAATACATCAGAATGAATAAGATCCAAAACATTAGAAGATTTGTGAGAACTAGAGTAAAATCAAACGTGATTTTGTTTACCATAGACACAATGTTCGTAGAAGTCAAACTTGAGATTACAATCATTTAACCCCTTAATGAGGTTCTTTTTCTTTAAGGTTCTAAGACCCTTCTCACCAATGTGGCCAAATCTCATATGCCACAACATTTCCTTTTCTATAGGAAGCTTTCCTTCCAATGTGTTTGTACCCTTAGGTACGCATGTTGCACTACCATCATAACCAATAACCACAGTCTTCTTTACTAATTATTTAGATGGTGGGGATGAAGTGATAGCTACTCTCTTCTTTGAAAGAAAAGAACTATTGCACTGAGAAATGCATGCATCAAGTTGAAACATAATACCTCTTCTAGTACCCTTAGTAATCACCATATCTCCTCTCATCATCTTACATCCATCTTTAGAAAAAACAACTTGCACACCTACATCATTCAACATACTTACAGATAATAGGTTTAGTGCCAAACTAGGGATATGCTTTACCCCATTGATCCCCTTTGCTCATCTATCAGGGAATCTGATAGTGACCTATTCTCATCCAACTATCTTTAGGTGAGAATCATCACCCAAGTACACCTTTCCACTATCAAAAAACTTCATACTTTAAGAACTAGCTTCGATGAGAGGTCATGTGGAAAGAAGCACATGAGTCTATCAACCACACATTATTAGATGCATGTGCTATCAAGGCTACAATTAAAAGCATCACCATCTTCTTGAGATTTTTTTGAACTTGAATCTGAGGCCTTCTTCTTCTTCTTTGGCTCTTTATAGTCTTTACGAAAGTGCCCTATCTTATCACAATTCTAGCATTTTGCCTTGGACTTTCCAAGAGTCTTGGATTTTCCACGAGATTTGGATCTACCCTTTCTAGAATTATTGTCATTTTGCTTGCCTCTATCATTGGATCTACCATGAAAAGCAAGAGCTTCCTTAGCCGAATCTAATGACTTTCTTCTTGTCTCCTCAAATAATAGTGAAGGCACCACATCATCCATTTTGAAAGTGACTAAAGTACTTCCAAGAGCCGTCACAAGATGGTCCCATCAATCCAGCAAGGAACATAACAAGGTCATAGATCGACCCTCCTCCTTTATCTTGACACCAAATGATGTCAACTATGCAATCAATAAATTAAAAGCATTTAGATGGTCTATAAAAAATCCTCCTTCCTCCATTCTTAGAGAATACAACTTCTTCCTCAGGAACAACTTGTTCACTAGAGATTTGGCCTGATACACAAACCCAAGCCATGTCCACAAATTGTTTGTAGTCTTCTCATCAAGAACATTTAGGAGAACTAAACCAGCTAGATAGATTCTAATGAGACCCTTAGCTTTCCAATCCTTGAGATGCCAATTTGCTTGAGATATTGTTGTAGGTCTCACATCAAGTGATGTCACCTCCCATAGATCACAATCTTCAAGCAATTCTTCCATCTCGAGTTTCCACAACTCAAAATTACTACCATTAAATTTCTCCACCTCTATTTTTTTGTATGATGAACTAGCCATCTCAATTTGAAAATAAGATTTAGAATGCTCTGTAGAAAACTCCCACTCAAACTTGAGATTAGCTTAAAAAACTCTACCCAACAACTAGGATCAAAATTTGATCAAGCTCTGATACCACTTGTAAGGAAACTCAGGTGTAGAAACAACTTCCTACACTAATCCCTTAAGGAAAGTATTGTGCAAATTCCTATTAAATCCTTACAATTTCAGATTCAATATTATGTAAACAACAATATTGTAGTCAACCATGAATATAGAAAAATAGATAGAGAAAGAAAAAACAAACACAAAGATATGTCAGTGGGGAAAAACCTTTCGGTAAAACAACCCCACCCCTCCAAAACCTGCACAATGTATTATCTTTGACTCAAATGTTACAACACACTTGTAATGCAAGCTCTTTTAGGACATGGAAGACTTATCTAGTAGTAACCAACAATACGCTACTCACACTCACTCACTTCTCAACTATCTATAGCCCTCAAAGTGCTTATATAATGCACTTAGGACAAAGATAGCTCTTATGTGTCATAGGAATCCGTCATAACCATTTCAATCATAATTTCCTTACACACAATTAAATATTCCAAAGATAGCTCTTACACATCATAGGAATCCATCATAAGAATCTATCATACGAATCTGTAATAGAAATCCATTATAGACATTTTTCATAGGAATCCATCATAGGAATCTATCATAATTCAAGATTTCAACACATGCAAGTGGAGTACACATGAACGTACCAACTAGACATGTATACTCACACTTAATTACATTATTTGCAAAAAATAAATTTACAAAATAAATAATAGGAATAGGAATTATCCAAGGTTGAGACACCTTATTCCTAATAAAACCCTGTGCACATGAAAAATTATTCTTGTTTTTTGCTAAAAAACACAACATAGTTGTTTTTGTGCACACAACAAAACATATAGTTATATTTAGTATTTTGAAAAACCCTTTGGTGGGATGATAGGTAAGAGTGAGATCTACAAGTTTTGTATTAATTCATAATTTCGTGATGAGTAGTTTTTTTGTGTGATTTTTTGAAGTGACTCCATCCTAAAATTTTGGTACTTGTTTGTGCACTGGGCATAACTTGCATCAAAATAATCTAAAATCAACACTTTTTAAAAAGTATATAAAATAAAGTGTAGAACAATAATATGTAATTTATTTTCCATTTGGTTAAGTAGATCAAAAGTAATTTAAAAAATGGTAGACATATATCTAAGAGGATTGTCAATGTATTGATATAGAAAAATCAACTTCGCTATGCTAATCTTGACCAAAAATTAAGAAATGTATATGGTTAGAAAGGTAATAAAAGAGTGAGATTATGGTGGTAATTTTAGAGATACCCACTTCACCATTTGCAAACCTAATGAAGTCAAAGATGATAATTGATCTTAGAAGTTGAATTTTTTTTTACATCAATGAAAAATTGAGGGAAACAATCAACCCAATCCTTTGGGTATAATTTTAATAGGCCTATTACCAAGCCTAAATATGATTGTGTTTTTTTATAACAAAACATGATCACGTGATTCTTCCTATAACTAAATTGTTATACTAGACATAACGTGATGGTGTTATATCTAGTATGACTTTACTAGACATAATGTGATTGTGTGATGTCTATGTAAAAGTATAGTCAATTGTTCAAAGGCTTAATAAGCCTAATCAGGCCCAATCAATGAAGTAACTACCTAAAAGGAATTAAATTCATCAAATAAATGATTGGAGGGATGATATACAGTGAGTTTTATACAAAGATTCAAATGTCAATTCTATTAAGGAATGTTTAGCTTCTAGAACTCAATCTATGGGTCTTGGAATCATTCAATTTTTTGTTCATTGAAATGGAGACCCTTATAGGGCATACCTAATTACAATGCAATAATATAATGTAAGGTTGGGATATAGGAGAGATATTCTCATGGTTGAACTATAAGATAAATCATCTTCCAAAGAAATGATAGAGACTTCTTGTGAAGGATATGAGGTACATCGATTCATTTTATTAAACTTTCTCTTTGATTTTTATGATGTAGGAAAATTCAATGATGTTTTTCTATGTGCATGTCAAGAATAGGAAGAAGAAGGGTCTAAAATTAAGCTAAGGGTTCACCACCATGACAAATGAGGAAACATATAAAAACATTCTTCTCAAATGACCAGACAAATTATTGGATCTCTTGTTGAGATGAAATAAAAATTGATGCTCAACATTGATAGCCAATTTAGTATAGATCTTGAAAGAATGAAACATGTTGATAAGAGTTATGGTGAATATAGGTGTCATCTTCATCAGAAATCTTCCATGACATACTAGTAGGTGGAGGTGTTATCTCCAACACAAGTTTTCCATGATAGTCTAGTAGTTGCAGGTGTCATCTTCATAACAAGTTTCCTAAGTACATTGGTCTAAAGACCTTCTATCAATGCTTGAGCTAGTAGTAGATGGTGAGTATTCATCATTATCAATAGACATAGGGTCATGTGCATATAATTTGTTAGGTATAACCAAGGTGACTATTAACTAGGTCTTTCCAGTCTCAACAATCTCAAAAAGTATCAGAGCCTATCAATATGCCACCAACACCAAATTTGGAGGGCATTGAAATGTAACCATCATTATCATTTGTGGTACACTTAATCTCATATGTTGTAATTATTTTTTCACTTTTAAACATGAGCTTATTTCCATTGTAACAATTTTTTGTATAAGTATTTGGGTTTAAGTATGTATTTATGATTCTCCATGTTAATGGGGTATGTTATATGGGTTAAATAGTGTTATTTCTAAGAAATAAATATTTCTTTTGGATTTCTCATGAAGATTTTGTACAACCATTGAATCCTAATTCATAAAATTCTTAACAGTGGATAGAGAAAGAACAAGAATGTATTGGTAGCGATGGACAGATGTATCAAATCAATATAAAAATAACATTTTTGAATCAACCAAGGTTTGATATGGTTTCTAACAATTGGAATGCTTTATTTATTATCATTCTTCCTATATCTTTTCATAAGATCACGTTAAGTTGTGTTTTAGTGCACCTTCTTTTTCAAGGTATATATAGAGCTTACCAATGAACTTTAGATTTCTATTTTCATGTAGGTACTATAAAAGGATTTAAGGAGGTCTAGTTGGGAGAAAGCTTCAAAATTGGCATGACATCAATTGAGGTGAGATATCTAAGATTATTGTAGATCCAATGGGTGTGTCTCCTATATTGACAAATACAAGTGTTTTTGGAGACTTGTTGGCTCTAATAAGGGGTCATGAGGGGTCCTATTGTGTTGAAAGAGATAGTAGGACCTCTTGACATCCCATAAGATCTCTCTAAATTTTATTTTTGAGTACATGTGCACTGAAGACCTTGTGTCACTACTTGAGCTACTAGTAGATGGTGAGTATTCATCATTATAATTATCTTGTGACATCAAAAGCCATCTTTAGCACAATATAATGACTAGAAATGTCTATATGCTACTTCTATCTTGTTTTATTAAGTTGGGAGATCCTTGTAATCCATATTGTAGGTATTAGAATAACAAGCAGTATAGAAAAAGGAACTGTAGGTTTCAATTATCATTTATTTGCACAGGCTTCAGTAGGAGAATATATGTTCAAAAAAGGTTTCTATATGATTATCCTTTGATATCTTTCCTATCCATCATTAAAATTATTGATAGATAGAATGGATCAAATTGTTAGTAGTCTATTGGAGTCTATAGTTTTTGAAGCCAATAAAACCTTTGTAGTTATGTACACTATAACAATAATAATTGAAGATGATAAGACAAAGCCCATTATAGTTGTTGTACATTCACGCACATTTTGGAAAAAAATATTTCAAGAGGATTTTAATATTAAAATATGATTCACACAACCAAGGTGAATGTTAACTAGGTCTTCCTAGTCTCAACAATCTAAGGGATCATTAGAGCATGTCAATGTATGAGACTCTTGGAGCTCAAAACTATCACAAGTAGTACAAAAAAAGGAGGTGTATATTTCAACTATCATCTATTTGCACAACCATTTAGTAGGAGAAGGTCTATTCAAAAAAAAATTGTATATAATTATCCTTGGATATCTTTCCTATCCATCATTCAAATTATCAGTAGATAGAATGCATCAAATTGTTAGTTGTCTTTTGGATTCTGTAGCTTTTAAAATCAATAAAACCTTTGTATTAATGTACACTCTAACAATAATAACTAAAGATGATAAGAAAGAAAACATTATAGTGGTTTTACATTCTTGTGTACATTGGAAAAAATACATCAAGAGGATTTTGATACTGAAACTGAAACAAAAAGATGTGCTTGGTGTTGGGAGTGGGCCAATGTCCCTTGCAAGATTTGTGACATGGCTTAACCACCTTCTATAGTTCTATAAGACTATTGGTTGTATCAGGAATTGATAGGTCAATATTTTGGTGCAACAGAAACCTTTTCCTTTCTAACAATTGGTATCAGAGCTTCAGGTCCTTGAAGAGAAAGCTTAACAGCTTTGAGAGATCAATGACAAGTCATTTTAGAAAGGATAGTCCGAAATTTGATGCAGTCGACTATGACAGTTGGAAAGAGAAAATGAGGACTTTTTTTGTTGTGTATGGGTCCAAGTTATTGGCTCTTGACAAAAGACAACATAAAGATTCTAGAAGAAGCCAAGCTTGAAGAATACAATGAAGCAGAAAGAGATCTATTCATGTGCAATATGAGAGCTAGAGAAGCCTTACTATCATCTATTATAGAGAATGAATATAGTTAGGTAAAGTCACTAGATACATCCCATAAAATTTGGAAATATTTAGAATCTACTTTTGAAGGTGATACACATACAAAAAGGATAAGATTGCAAAGTTGGATATATTTATTTCAAGATGCTAAAATGATGGAAGATGAATTTGTAAGAATCTATGTTGGTACGATATCTAAGATTGTTGTAGGAATCAAGTCATATGCTAGAACCAAGGAGGAAGATGAGGTTGTGTGGAAGATCTTGAAAACTTGAACGCCACCATTCAAGAAAGTAGCTCAAATGATTGAACTTTTTATATCATGTACTAATAAGTTCACCAAGGAAACTTTGTGTGGAAGATTGAAAGCATCAGAAGAAGGTTCGAGGCAATCTAGATAATTGAAAAGAGTGGAGATAGCTTTTAGTGCCTTAAGTATTTGGCCATGTCTATCTAGACGTGCAAGCACTCATGGAGATTTTTCTAGCAGCAGTAGAACCAAATCTAATGAAGATAAAAACATTGAAGAAGGTATAGCCCTTATTGTAAGAAGAGAACCAGATGGTAAGAATATCTTTAAATGTTGGACTTGTAATGAATTTGGTCATTATGCATCTAAATGTCCTACTCCTAAAAAAGAGAAAAAGTATAAGGGAAAGTTTAATCCTAGAAGACCTAGATTTTTTTTGTATGCTAATGAAGATGAGGAACTTAACGAAAGAGTTTAGAGTGAAGATGATGATGAGCTAAGATTTGTATGCATTAAAGAAGATGATCTTGACACAAAAATTAGAGAGGAGAAAGCTCTAGTTTCTCAAGTTGAAAAGAAATATGATTGGATAATAGACAATAGATTTTCCCATCTCATGACTGGTGATATGAACAAGTTTTTAAAATTTAGGAATCATGATGAAGGTATTGTTAGAGTTGGTAATAATTTATCCTATCAAATTATAGGGATAGGATCTATTACTCTTGATGGAAAGACTAACACTGATGATGTTTACTTTGTTGATGGTTTAAAACACAACTTGTTAAGTGCTGGATAGTTGGTGGATAAAGGTTATCAATACAATTCACAAAAAATACTTGCCTTATCAAAGATAAAGATAGTAAGCTGACTGAAATAGGTATAAGATCCAGAGGTAATGTATTTCAATTGAATCTCACTGAGATGACATAGTTGGTTGCTAAAGTGGATAATAGTTGGTTATGGCATAGAAGATTTTTCATATAAACCTTGATAATATTGTGAAGGTTAGTAGCACATTTGCAGTTAGGGATTTTCCTAAGATAATAAAGCCTACTAATATATTTTTTGCAAACAATGTATCATGGCTAAATAGAAGAAATTATCATTTCCTAGCAAGAAGTTCACTACTATACAGAAGCTAGAGCTTGTTCACACAAATTTGAGTAGCCCTACCAAGACAAGAGGATTCTATGGAGAAAGGTATTTCATGATTATTTTTTTATGATTTCACTAGAATGATTTGGGTAGCATTTCTTAAAGACAAATCTTAAGCATTTGACAAGTTCAAGATATTTAAGAATGGAGTTGAGAATGAATTTTGTGTTAAGATAAAATATTTGAGATAAAATAGAGTATAATTCACCTCTAGAGAATTTAACATGTTTTGTGAAGATAATGGGATTAAGAGATAGGTATCATCACCTAAGACCCTTGAGAAAAATGGGGTTGTAGAAAGAAGAAACACATCAATATCAGAGGTAGCAAGAGCAATGATGTTTTAGAATGATGTATCCAAGATATTTTGGAGAGAAGAAGTCAATATAATAGTGTACAATATGAATAGAGCACACATTAGAAAAGGTATGAATAAGACCCCTTACAAATTATGGTTTGGTCATTCACCTTTAACGAAGTATTTCAGAATCTTTAGAATCAAGTGTTACATAAAGAGAGATGATAATGTTGGTAGGTTTGATCCGAGAAGTGATGAAGGCATGTTTCTTGGTTATTCATTGAAAAGAAAATCTTATAGATGTTTTAATGATAGAACCAAGACAATGTAAAAGTTGATGAAAATTTTAGAATTAAGGAAAATATGATTGATTACAATTCCAATGATGAAGAAGAAAACACTAGAATTATTAGAGAGAATGTAGAAGTTTTCTTTGAGACAGTAATGATCTGTAGAATGATGTGAAAATTGTTGAGCAAAGAGGAGAAAGATCTTAACCAAGAGAAGAAATAAGAGTTGAGTTAGAGACCCCTACCTTTAACAAGAGCCTAACAAAGAATCACCCTCTAGAGTAGATAATTGGGAGAAAAGAAAAAGGAGTGATGACAAGAAATAGACTTAATGAGGAACTATGTTTGATTTCTCAAGTTGAACCTAAGAGTATAGATGAAGCATGTAAAAATGATCATTGGATTCAAGAAATGAAGGGAAAATTGGATCAGATTATGAAGAATGACACATGGGAGTTAGTTCCAAGGCCTAAAGACAAGAATGTTATTGGAACCAAATGGGTATTCAGAAACAAGATGAATGAACAAGGCAAAGTTGTAAGAAACAAGGCTAGACTTGTATGCAAACGATATTCATAGCAAGAAGGAATAGATTATGAGGAGACTTATGCCCCTATAGCCAGAATGTAAGTAGTGATAATGTTCTTAGCTTATGCAACAAATAAAAATTTCAAAGTGTATTAGATGGATGTTAAATCAGCCTTCCTAAATGGAGAACTTGAAGATGAGGTATACATTGAACAGTCTAAAGGATTCCCTCTGACAGAAGAGAAAGATATGGTATGAAGATTGAATAATCTTTATATGGTCTAAAGCAAACACCTAGAACCTAGTATGGAAGGTTGGAAATGTATTTGGAAAAGCTTGTATTTTCTAAAGGTATGAAAAATAGTAATTTATAATTGAAAGAAATTGAGAATGGTTTGCTAATAATAGTCATATTCGTTGATGACATACTTTTTCAAGACAATGATGAAGCAAGTGATAAGTTTGCTAAAGAAATGAAAAATGAACATGATAGGAGAGATGAAGCTCTTTCTAGGTTTGTAGATTGTGAAAAATAGTGATGGTATTTTCATTTCACAAGTGAAATATTTGAAGGATTTGTTGAAGAGATTTGTCTTGGAAAGTTGTAAGTCCATTGGTACACAATGATAACTAGTCACAAGTTATCTATACTTTGTGTGCTTATACTAATGTGGATTGGGAATGCATTATGGATGATAGAAAAAGTACTAGTGGCGGAACATTCTTTCTTGGAGTAAGATTGGTTTCTTGGATAAGAATGAAACAAGATTGTATTTCGCAGTGTACAAGTGAGGTAGAGTATGTAGCAACAACAAATAACTATAATCAATTTATGTGGATGAAGTAGATGTTGAAGGATATTGGGATAGAATTTTTAGAACTTTTTATCATATATTGCAATAATAGAAGTACAATAAGTATGTCTAAGAATCATGTATTGCATTCTAAGACTAAGCATATATCTATTAAGTATTATGTCTTGAGAGAGATGGTTGCAGATAAAGAGATCATATTGGAGTATGTTAGTACTAAACATCAGATTGTAGATATCTTTATAAAGCCCTTGCCTAAAGATACATTTGAGTACATAAGATGTATGCTTAGGGTTATACCCCTTCCTAATTTAGAGTAGATGATGTAGAGATTGCACCAGTCTAGTGGTACAAAGCACTATTGTCTAAATGGACTAAATTTTGATGCTTCCCAAATCGGGGAGTATCTTAGATGAGTAGAGTCATTAAGGAGTCTTGGTAATTTTTCTTGAATAGTATCTTTGGACACTTGAGCTGGTTGAAGACTTGGAGCAGAGAATCAACATAATGAGGCCTTTGCCATTGATGTCAATGGGGGAGATATGTACATGAAAAACATCCTCTAGATGAATGGGGGAGAGACATTTGAACATATCTATATTAGGGAGATTTAGAAATATTCATGTAAGAAAGGAGAAGGAATATCTCTATGGGGGAGATATAAAGCATGAAGAACTATGATGCATGGGTGAGAAGCTAAGAGTTGTTTAAATGTGTGAAAACTGATGCTAATCCTAGAAGATGTAGAATAGAGAAATGTTCCAGAGGATATTAGATGTGACTAATGAAGAGGATTTGAAAAGATGAGAACAACAACAACATCATTAGAGTATTGTTTGGTATTCTTGGAACCTAAATGTTTTTCATCTATGTTGCCATCAGTGCAAAAGGGAGATATTGTTAGCATGAATGTTGATGGTATTCATTTGGGGAATATACTAAGAATTGGAGAGCATGTGTCAATATTGACATGTTTCATTCATGATTATGTTTGTCATTGATGTCAACATATATAGCAATAATTTTGTTAAGACTGGAAAAATAAAAGACATAGATCATGGTCATACAGATATAGGTTTGACAGTTAGATGATGCAAATTTAGGGAAATGTTCATCATAGTGTCCTAATGATGAGGTTAAGTATGTGTAACATAAGTCATGAAGGTATAAAACTTATACATGATTTACAAAGAGTAAGTGCAGAAATAGAGCACCTGTAAAGTACTTTTTGATAATCATATTATATTTTCTAATAGAGATATAATCTAGAGATGTGAAGTTTCATAGTGGTAGAGTATATTTTGATGATGACATCGGTAAGTGTGCAAGTCTTGAAGTTACAATGTGAAGATCTGTATAGATTATGATCCGACAATGTTATCATGATTGTGACTATACTGGTGGACTATATATTCTAATAATTGGTATCAGAGCTTGGTCATAGGTTTGAATCTCGTAGGCCTTGGCAAGTGGCACTAGGAGGGGCATTTTTTGAAATGGACCAATGTACCTTGTAGGATACATGACATGGGTTAACTACCTCCTATGGTTCTATAAGATTATTGGTTGTATCAAGCATTGGCAGGATGATCTTTTGGTGCAATGACAACCTTATCCTTTCTAACACTTGGCAACTAATTTTTTTGATAAGAATGTCATTCCCTTCAGAATTATTGGATAAAGAACAACTAGAAATAATTTCAAGCCTTCATCTTATGAGGATGATGGGGGATGCCTTCCTTAAAATGCTTATTATTTCTGAAGTTCTTGGTACCAATCAAAATTGTCAAATGGTGTCATTCAAACTTGAAAATTTACTGGGTGATAAAGATTTAAAATTAGGGATCTAAAACTATTCTTCTACTAGATTTATATTTCAACTCTTTTATGGATCTAAAGACTCAGTCATATGCCTAAAGGATTGACAAAGAGAAAATTGTGATTGTATATCAATTGATTGCAAAATGTTTAATTGAGGAGAAAATATTGCAACAATCAAGAAGAAAACTAGCTATGGAGAATTTGGTTATGAATTCTATTAAGAATGAAAATATTAACCAATTACTTGGGATTAAGAGACAAAGCCTACTTGTTTAATGAAAAAGTGTGGGAATAGCTTCTTGGACCTATGACAAAAATTGCAAATAATGACCTGAAGAGCTAGAAAGGGGAAAGCAAAAAAGGAAAGAAGTAAGATATGCATGTGAGTCTATGTCAAATGATGATGATGATGATGATGATCAATTCTCACCATCTAATAGTAGCTCAAATTTTGATAGAAGGTCATCAATGCACATGCAGTTAAAAAAAAATTAGATAGAGAAGTCACAAGTGTTGTTGAATTATCCATAGAGGAATATGAACTCTCTCTCTCTCCTCCCTTTCATCTCCCTCGCCCCCCTCTCTCTATATATCTCACTCTCATTTCTTATGGCTCTTAATAACCCAATGGGGTTATGGAGAACTAGAAGCAATGTTTCTAGTTCTTAAAAATGCGATTGCATTTTTTTAATCATAATGTGATCATGTTTATAACATGATTTCATTTATAACTTGATCACATTTATAACATGATCACATTATGTAAAAGTTCAAATTTTTAATTTTTTTCCTTGGCTCAATAATGAGCCAAGGCCCATTTTGAAATTTGATTGAAAATACACATAATGTGTCCTTTTGATTTTTTTTTTCATGGTGTCCACTTTTTTGTACACCATCTTGGTGCATATGCCCCAAAACCATGGTGTGTGGGTTGATCCTCACAAAGCTTGTACTCTCTTGAAGTGTGCCTAATCAAGATCTTATCTCTGTTAAAAGATTACAAATACAGCATTAGTTGCCACCTAGTTAAGGGATTTGAATAAGACCTATAAAATTATTTCAATCTCTTAGGATCATCTTGGTTAAAGGACTTTAGAACACAAGTTAATGTGTCACCCTATCAAATGGTTTAGTACGAAAAACTTATTAGGGTCCACCCTTAATGAGATTTTCTATTATAGAGATTAGTCAATAATAGAGGAGTGATCTAATGAAATAGCTACTACTCTTAGCTTGATTATAGATCTATTTACGTCTTTGTGGATCTTTATGCAACTATGTTATACCCTTCTTTGAATCTAAAAATTTAGACATAGGCACTTACATGCTTGGAACTACTCTCTCACACACATACACACTTTCTCACTTATGTTGTTCGAGCTCACTGACTTCTCCTCAACACACAAGGTTTGTCAATCTATTGGTGACATTTTACTGTCACTCCTTCTCACTTTGAGATTACACTTAGATTGGTTCTCTTGGATCTCTTGCTAATCAATTTTTAGTCTAATCTTATCTATTGAAGAATCATTCACTTTTATATTATTTTATCATTCTACTTATAAACCCTAATCTATAAATTCAAATTTTGAATTCTTAATCCTATTCCTAACTTTTCCTCTTGTCACTATTATGTGTCACTCTTGTTAGATGTTGTGTGTATAAAAAGAAGTCACAAATATTATGTAACATCAATGGCTTGCATTGCTAGAAAGAATTCAAATTTGAATTCTTTTGACTATTCTTCAATTCAACAATACTTATAACCATTAAATGCAATGATGAGTACACTTTGTCTCCTTCGTGATGTGGTATTAATGGGTATTATGACACATGATTCCTCTTGATAACTCAGATAATCCCTCTTTCATAACTACCAACCACTTTGTCTTCCTTGCAAACTTATCATCTTCCTTCACATTCTTACTTCACTTACCATGACTCCATCTAAATGGTTATCTTTTATCATCACCTTTTTTGGGCTTGTCCTTCAACTTTCTCTAGTCCCCTTGTGAACTAGAGTCTCACATTCAATCTCAATGTTCTCCACCTATCATAGCTCCATATCAGTCATCGTTCCTTCTTTTCCTTGGCATGAATGACAACATAGTCATAATTGAATACACCAATCACTCTTTTGGTCTATCCTTAGGCTCCAAGTCAGTTATGTTAACAATCTCCCACTTTCACATTGATGGCCATACCTCAATACTTTCAAGACTTTGGTCCTTACTAGTAACATGTTTTACTTTTATGTTTTCATCTTCTCTCAACATATCCCATTGAGATGATGCATCCACATCTTATGACTGGTCTGAGTCCTTTTTGTGGGTTTACTTGGTTCTTCATGACTTCATTCCTTCTTGGTTCTCTACTTTATAACTGCTCCCCTTGAGCTTCTCAACTTCTCCCCCTTTGACAACAATGTCAAAGGAATACAATTTGAATATATGATTGCTCCCCCTGTGGAGTAGTCCCCATTTCTCATTAATCCAAACATGTGATTTCACCACTTCAGAGCATGGATTGATGCCTATCTTCTTGTTTCACTTCAATCTTGATAGGGGTAGTACCCCTAACTTTTCTCTAAGAAATTCAAAGGTATCCTTCTAAAGAGGTTTTTTGAATATGCATGCTAGTTTCTCTTTGGTTCATACATATTCCAACCTTACCTCTTTCTCTTGCACTTGCTTCCTTATAAAATGATACTTATGTTTTTTGTCTTCAAGTGCATGATCAAGTTCTTTGATATGATGATTGTATTTGTGTTATCATAGCTGATAACCACCTATTCTTCCATCTTCTCTTGAATCCCTTAAAGAAACTATTTGATCCAATCAACTTGAGTGTAGCTCATTGTTTTAGCTATGTATTGTGCTTCTTCTATTGACTATGATATGAAGTCATGCTTTTTGCTAGCCTATGCAACAAGTCTTCCTCCATGAAAGAATGCACCACCATTCATGATCTTTCTATCATCTATGTTCCCTACCCAATCAACACTAGTAAAAACATTGAGCTTAAAGTTTCCATTGCAAGGATACCATAGGCCATATCCTTCAATATCCTTTAGATATCAAAAGATCCTTTTTACAAATACCATGTGTGATTCTATTGGATTGGCAAAGAATATGACCACTATACCAACTTCTTGTACAATATCTAATCTTTTGTACACAATATATTGTAGTTTACCAATCGTAGGTTGATAAATCATTTCATTCACTTCTGGGCTCTCATCTTCCCTTATCAATTTGCAACTGGTCATTGTTGGAGTGCCTACTAGCTTAGCTTCCTCCATGCCCAATATCTTTAGAATCTCCTTCACATATTTTGACTAACTTATGAAGATTCCTCTCTTGAAGTCCAATGAATAATATTATCTCACCAATCATGGACATTTTAAAATCTCTCTTTATTGCTTTAGTAAATTTTTTGCTCATTTTATCATCTCATCCAAAGATGATATCATCCACATATATCCTAGCAATCAACAAAATACCTTGTGTTTCCTTTTTTAGATATATGTTGTTTCTATCGCTCGTTTGCACAAAACCATTTTTATCAAGTATGAGTGCAATCTCTCATACCACAATTTGGGTTCCTATTTTAATCCATACAGGGATTTCTTCAACTTTCAAACTTTATTTTTTCCTTCTTCATTTTCAAATCCTCCTAGTTGTTATATGTATATGTCCTCTTCCAAAACTCCATTTATAAATGTGAATTTCACATCCATGTGATATACTTTGAATTTATTGTATGTTATGTAGGCTAGGAGTATCCTAACTCCTTCCAATATGGCCACTAGTACAAAGGTCTCTTCATATTCTATGCCTTCTTCCTATGCATATCATTTGTGGACAAGTATTTCATTATTTATAGAGAGCATAATCAAGGTGGAAATGTCATAGGTACAACACAATGGGTCCCAAGAAAAATACAAGGTGACATTATAGCTGAAAAGGAGAAAGAGGGAGATGTTGAGAAAGATAAAATTAAAGGAATAGAAATATATAAATAGGAGACCTCAAGAGCTAAGGAAGAAATAGAGAAAGGAATACATTTAAAAAAATTAATGCATTGATAAAGGAGATAAGGGAAGAGAAGAAAAAGAGAAAAAAGATAGATGAAGAGGATGAAGAAACTTGTGAAGATAGCCTAGAATTGGAGATTTCAAAGAGAGATCCAATGAAAATAAAGTATAAAGAAAAGGTATTGTACTTTGAAGCACTAAAGAAGAAATAAAAGAAGGACATAGTAAAGAGAAAGAAAATGAAGAAAAGAGTATTAAGGAGGACTTTACTTGCTATTTGATCTAGCATTAGATGTGGAAGTTTATGAGGATAAGCCATTAATTAATCAACTCAAGTCCATAGTTAATCACATCAACAATTTTGAACATTACTTGGAAGTAGAATTATCCAAGAGGGCATTAAAGAGATTGGAAAAGCATATGTTGGAAAAGCTACTATAGAAAATTTTCATAATTAAAGGTCAATTATTTGGAATGATGAAGAAGATGCAAGAGTCACCGAGTGAAGTTGAAAAACTATATGGTAAGATATGTATTGTCACTCATTTTACTTCTAATATTAGAACCAAGAATATAGAACTTTTAACTAAAATGATTACCCATTAAGTTTATCAATGATGGCTCACACATCAAAAAAAGAGAAATCACATTCAAATAATAGGATATGAGAGTTGAAGAAGATCGAATCAAAATGAGATTGTTATAACTTCAAGGTATTCTAAAACCACACATAGAAATCATGCATTCATATGAAGAAGAAAGAATAACTAGTAAATTCATCAGATATGAGTACCATGGACAACAAGGAAGAGATCACCTCAAAACTACATAGTCAACACATTTTACTAAAACCTCTAAAGGACTCATGGGAACATTTATTAGATAATTAAGCTGTCATATAAATTCATTTTTGACAAACAACAAGGAGGTAAGTAATGCTTTACATACAAATTTTTCTATAGCATTTGGAATTGTTGCAAAAAAGGTGGGGAGTAGTATGAATATCAATATAAAAAAAAGGGAGAATTAAGAAAAAAATGGAGTAGTCAAAATTTTTGAAGCTAAGTGTTTAGTATAACAACCAGTGAAGGTGTTAAGAAATTTTGAATATTTTGAAGTTTTTACCATCAATGCCAAAGGGGGAAAATGTTGATTGGAAAATAATAAAAAGAAGTCTATTGATGATTTTAGATTCTATGGTTATCATTTCTAGAAAACCAATGGAGAGTTAATAAGATTTTTGTTAAGTACAAGAAGGTTGGACCAATCAATAAATAAGAATAACCAATTAGTAGGAGGGAATAGCTAAATGACAAGTGATAAAGGAAAAGCCAATCGATGAACATAATGAATAGGTAAAGTGCTATCGATAGATAACAAAAAATGAGCATGTGAAGACTAATTGGTACAAAAGAAAAGGTTTACCATTGATAAACTAAGGTTATTAGTAAACAAACAAAGATGTAAGTAAAAGGACTAGCCAACCAATCAATTATCAAGATAGGTAGAACATGAATAATTTTGATTAATTGGGTGCACAATCATGACAAAGTAAGATTCATCAAACTAATGCAAAAGGAGAATAATGTGCCAAACAAAATAGTTATAGGGATTTGTGAGTGAATCTAGGGAAGGATTCAAGAAATTTTTAGCAAATGAAAATAATGATCTTTTCTACCTAGGGAATGACAAATTAGACTTAGATCCAACTAATGCAATTGAAATTATTAGAAAGATTGACAATGAGAAAGATTCCAGAAGAAGCTATGGAAGAGTTTGAAACCCCAATTAGGTTTTCCATGTGCATGTAAGAAGAGATTAAAAAGGATGAAGTATGAACAATAAAAGTGATGAGAGGGTAATATATGATTGAGAGATTGATGTATAATTGAGGAAAAATCACAAAGTTGGTCATAGAGAGTCTACAAAAGGATTGAATGAGAAGAGACAAAGAATAAAGGATATTGACATCTTTTGGAGAAGGAAATTATAGGTCAGTTTCATCTTGTTGTTTTCCTAACAGTTTGTTTGTAAAAACTATTATCAAGGTATTTTTTAACATGACTAATTTGTAAATCCCTTAATAGGGTGAACACTATAATAGTGAGATAAAATCCCTTACCAGGGTAGTCATTAATATGATTTAGATACATCTAACAATGTATTAGGGAATTCTAATAGGGTGAGTTAGTTAGAAGGGGACAATTATATTTCTTAACTATACATACTTTTCTACTACAATGAAGAGTTGTGGGTGTCATCCCTATGATAGTTTTCCCCTCTAACCAAGGGTTTCTATGAGACAAGAAAGTCATGGATTTATGTGTGTGCATGATTATTTATGGTTAATTACTTTATCACTTTACATTCCAGAAAATAGATAAACTAATTTATATTATAGTAGTTAAGGTTAATGAATATCAATTCATGCTTATGGAAAAAGTTTAAATAGGTGAATTTTTATTTGTATTCTTGACCCCCCATAGCGCGCCCCCATCCCCCCACCCCTCTTAGTACCCACCTTTACAAAAATTGGATGGATCAATTATATATTTAATATTGTGATGAAATTTATTTGGAATTATGTTGGTTCATTGTTGAATAAGTGAAAAGGAGTGATGTATGATGTTAGATCAATGCACAATGGAAGATATTGGTTGTGTGGTACCAACTAATAATGAATTAGGGTTTTGTAATACATTTTAGTCAAATATTGATGGATATCATGTGGTCACACATTTAGGGTTAGGATTATCTAATGATGAAAATCATATGTATGTGCTAGAAAGTATTTTTGTAAGTATCAATGGAAGAAGATCGATAAGGGTTGTATGACCAAGATGATAGTTGAATGTCTACAAGGTATTAGATAGCTGAGGGGGTGGGTGTGGGGGTGAATCAATTATGTTTAGTTATCCTATAGTCTCTTCAAATAATTTTAGTACCAAAAAAACTTCATAAACATCACAAATAATCACTTTACTCCAAACTATTCATTCATTATTTTGTTATAACTAACTAATAGAATTATAACTTAGTTATTACCATTCATTAACTTAGTTGTTATTGAGTTGCAGTAAAATGAAAATAACATGTAAATCAATTTGCGACATAACAACATTAACATATTTGACACCAAGATTTTTAACATGGAAACCCTATAAAGGGGAAACCACCTAGGATTAACAACCCAAAATTTTCACTCTTCTAGAATGAGCTCAATTAAGAGCCAACCTTGTTATAGGTTACATACACATTGTCAATATGACCTTGTTAGAGTATTTTAGCCAAAATATCATCTAAACCTTACCACTCCTTAATCATGTCTAATGAATGGCCTTCTCTAAAGGACTTATAAACATCACTAATCGATGTTACCATATAGGATTTCATTGACTTTTTAGGTCTACTCAGTCTATGATATTTTTTGATACAATGATTAGAAAGTAATTATATAAAATTTAATCTATTAGGTATAACACTATCTTTCTTGTTCAAATCTCCTTTCCTCTCTTTCTCTTTCAGATCTCTATTCTTTAATCTCCTTCATTTCTTCTCTATCTCTATTCTCTTGACTAGATGATTCACTTCTTCAACTCTTTCACCTTTTTTCATCTCTATTTGGTTCTCCAGGATCAACTATCTTCTTTCAACTTCAACAACTTTGCACAGTCACCACCTTAACAATCAACATCAACCAGCAACTAGAAAGTGTCTTGAACATCTCCTTAAATAGTCATCTTAGTGCTTCTAGATTATTCCATTTATTTTTGCTTAATCACATTCATTGATATCATATCTATACCAAATACAATGTATCTAGCCACTTAGAAAATATAACTTTCATAGAAGTTTGTGCACATCCTTATCCTTCTTTAATCTCCATCTTTACATCCTTATTGAATTTTCCCAGTAATTGAACTTGTAAATTTTTTTTGCTCATGCCATTGAACATCTCAAACATTTTATTTTTCTATCAAAAGTTGGCTTTAGATTCTATCTTTACACTTTTATTCTCCTAGTTGTCACTTGGTGAACATAATATTTCACTCAAGTAATATGGTACTCACTCAATACTAGAATTTCTTGGGATATACTTAACTTCTTCTTTACTTTGACAAATTCTTGATGAACATTATAGTCACTTAGTGAATATTGTCTTCCTTCTTTAACCTTGTCACTTGGTTTAGCTTGTGTAGCACAATACCTTATAGTATTACATGGTTGTAAATCAATCAAATAAAGATTACATTATCATTGTCAAACTCATTCAAATGTCTATTGAATACCATACTTATCAACTATGTCATCAAGATACAAACTTAAAATACTCCTCATCAATCAAATGATATGACACTCTACTAAATTTGCATAATGTCTAGCCAACTAAGACTTGAAATCAATGAAAACACAACAATTGATATGACTCTTTTGCATACATTCATAAAATTATCAATAATATTATTAGTTGGGGTATACATACATACATATGTATGTATATGCATGTATGTATGTGTGTGTGTGTGTGTGTGTATTTTAATTAATATGTTGTATGAATGAACAATTTGGAGTAAAGTGATTGTTTGTGATGTTTATGAAGTTTGTTTTGCATTGAAATTATTTGAAGGTACTATAGGATAACTTAACATAACTGATTCACACCCCCCACCCAGTTATCTAACACAAGGATATGCATATGGTGACCTAAAAATGATCTATTCAATCAATTATGAAGTTCTATTTCAAGATAATTTTTACTTGATTAATTTTATAAATAAATTAAAAATTGTATAGCTTCAAACAAGGTCACTTTTAACAGGGTGAGCAAGATCTTTATCAAGATATGAAGATAATTCCTTTAACTAGGTAGCTCATTAGTTTGAGTAAGATTATCCTTTTTTAAGGTTACTCCTAACATGGCTAGAGGTAAATTGCCCTCTCTGAGTGATTTCTAATAGGATATGTTCTTAACTAGACATTATTGTAAGCTCCTAATAGGGCTAGGCCTTGAATAGGGTACACTTTAGAAGAGTCAAAAAATACTTGTGGCTATCAATTCCTATTGGGGTTTTTTTTCCCTCTGACCATGGATTTCCATGATAAAAAACTTTGTAGCATGGTTTTACTTGTGCAGATGCTTTTATGAGTTGTTTTATGTTCAATTTTCACAAGTTAACATGAATATGTGTATGAATGAATTAATGATAAGATTACTAATTCACCCCCCACGCCACCTCATCAATAATCTTAGAGCTTGAGTATACTAACATAGTCAATCTAATTTCTTTGGAAGATTTCTCTACCTCATCTCTAGTGAGGAATCTAGAAGAAGAGGAATGATATAAGAATTTTTAGAAATAAGGAGACTATTAATTGTGTTCTAGGTCATAAAATTATCAGAGCTATAAAAGATAATTTCAAAGCTTAGAGGAAAATGTTTGATGAAATTAAAATAAGTAATCCTATGAATGCTAAAGGAACTACTACTAACAAAAAGAATCAAAGACATAATGTTAAGTGGAGATCTCCACCTATGGGCTAGATTAAGGGAAATTTTGATGGCTCTACCAAAGTGAACCTAAGAAAAGTTGGATGTGGTGGTGTTTTGAGAAACCATTACAATATAGTTGCAGATGTTGTAACAATCCCTATTGGGAAGTCTACTAGTCATAAAGCTAAGGCAATGACTTCTCTTTTCACTATAAGGATGGCTGTGGAATCTAGTTTTTGGAATCTTTGGTTGGAAGGAGACTCTCTTAACATCATTAACATGTTGAAAAACAAGAGTGTAATTAGTTGGAGTATAGAGGGAAGTACATTGGAAATAAAAGAGCTTATGAATAAATTTGATAATGTCTATATTTATCATTTTTTTGAGAGGGAAACAAGGTTGCTGAATGGATTTCTTATCAAGTAGTCTATAGGGAAACTAGGTTGAGCTGGCAAGATGACCTAAGCAAGGAAGTCAAGCTAATGGAAACTATTAATTATGATATGGCACATGCCAATGAAGGAAAGATCACATAAGATTGAGGAATTTATGAAGGGAAGCGATGGGTTTGTGGAAGATTTTCTAAGTATCCCTAGATGGTACTTTTACATAATTATTGATTATACTTGGCACACATGCAGGTTAAAGGTTTCTTGGAAATCATTAGTAGTTTACTCTACTTTTTGGTGACCATTTTTTAGTCTTGTTGCAGGTATAGAGTCGAAGACAAGATGGGAGGGGAACCAAAAAAGCAAGATCCAAACAACTACAACAAATGGAGGGTGAATTTAGATGTTTGGGAAATTTGAGAAAAAGGGAAGGTCATGGCTTATATGGAACAACTCCAAGGGTATAAGCCACACATTACTGAAGCCTTCTTCAAAAATTGGATTGAGGATAGGGTAATGTTGCATGGAGTTGCTATGAGATTGTCAGAGGAGTTCATCACTAAGGTTACAAGTCTTCCAATGGAGGGTATTAAACTTAGTAAGGAAACTAGTATCTCGAATGTAGCCTTCAAAAAAATCCCCAAAATTGAGGACGAGGAGAAAAGACTAGAGAAGAATGGCAATTTTTAGTATTTAAACTAGATTAAGGTTATTTTGAGGGATGTTCTTTCATGTATCCATGAGTATTTTATCCTTGATGGTAGAGCTAAGAGAGTCCACAAGTTTCAATTTGTGTTCCTAAATCATTTTAGTATAAAGATAGAATTTATTTCATGTTCTACCTTAAGTGTTCTCTAATATAAAGCCTCCAAGAAAATAGGAAGAAGGATTCTTCTCACATGCTTCACAAGGGTTTAATCCTTCTTATTCAAAAGTATTGTAATAATAAGGCTATTAAATCCTCTCTAACTTTGGAGAAAAAAAAGAAAGTAACTAGTAATGAACCCTCTAAGAAATAGGTTAGAATTGAGGAAGGCGCCAACGATAGTAAGAGTACTAAAAAGGGTCATAACTGGGAGATGAAAAATAAGAATGTTGAGGAAGTGATGGATTCTAAGAATTTTTTTGAGGACAAGAAGATAGAAATGGGAGACCTTAGCTCAAATCTGGAAGGTTACTAGGGAAGTAAGGTTATGTCTACTAATAAGGACCAAGTGGAGGAGAGAAAAGATAGAAAAACTAATTCAAATGTTGGGTCTGAAGCTTTAAAGGATGATGGGGGGGAGATCAAGTTCCTCCTTCTCCTCTGACTAAATCCAACAAGGAGAAAATGAACATTGACACATAAAATAATAATGAAGGTAATGTCCTTGTTATGAAAGAGCAAAGCCCAAGTAAGGAGAAGGAAGAGGAGTCTAAGGTGAAGTAGGATGCTAACACTGTCATCTAGGTCAATAATACTATTATTGATGCTATGATAAGAACTGAAGAAGATACTAGGGATGATACCCACTATGTGAAACTCTCCTTTCTTCATAATGCCAAACTTAAAGTGGAAGCCTCTCTACAAGAAGATTCATGGCTATATAATGAAATAATGGTGCTCAAGAAAAAGGTTGTAGTCATTCAAAAAGAGATGGACCATGAATGTGTTATGAGAGCCCAACTGGAGAAACTTGTTGGAAACATACTTGAAAAACTTAAGGATTATGAGCTGGAACTCTATCAAATTATTAAGGAAAGTGGAAAGAGAATGGAGTAGGTCACTTACAGTTTGTGTGTCACTATGACTAGTCTAGGCAAGAAAAGTAATGAGGAGATTGTGTTCCCAAACATTGTTGTGGTGAGGATTCCAAGAGGGCCTCACAAGAGAATGAGGAAAAGTATGTGAAAAAAGATTGATGATGATCTTGAGGTTCCTATTTCAGCCATGATTGATATTATCTAGTCTACTGCTAAAGCTAGTAAGGAGGTGGAGAAGAGCATCAAACTGGTATAGGTGTTGGTTATGGTTGTTGGTGTGTTGGCTATGGTTCCAGGTGTTTTTTCTGGTTCTCTTTTTTTTCCATCTTTTTGCTTAAAACTTTTAGGTTCCAGGTCCTTGTAAACCTTGGAGATGTTTGGTAAAAACTTGTGGTTTCAAGTCGTTGAAAAACCTATTTTTTTGTGTTTTTTCTTTACTCTAGGTTTCAGGTCCTTGTAAATCCTAGTTGGTTATTAATGTTTGTCTTTTTCTTTTGTTAAATGGTTTTGGGTCCCTTCAAAACCTATTTTTACCTTAATCTAAAACATAGTCAATCAGATAGTTTTCCACTATTTTAAAAAAGAGCTTAGGTTAGGATTTGGAATTGAATGTTATCTCCCCTCTCTTACCATTTGAGGTATTTCAAAAGGGCACACTTATCCTAGAAATTTAGGGAAGTTGATGTTTGGTACCTATAAACCTACATAAAGGATGGACATGTACATGTATAATGATATTTAAATAGATAATGATAAAGAGTGGTATAACATGTAAATCCCACATGCAGGTGACTGTGACTCTCTCCCTCAACCACATAGGCATGTCAAATAGAAATGTAAAACATAAAAGATATACACACACATGCATGTCTGGAGTCAATAACCAATAAATATGTATGTATATGTATATGTGTATATATAGATATAATAGTTCATGATGATTCTAGGTGTAAGGGAAGGGCTAATGACCCATCCCAATCCCAATTCCCATCATCCCATCCACCATCCAATCCAATATATATGCTTGACATCATAACAAATAAATTCCATCATCATGAATATAACTATAATCATCAATTGGAAGCACATGTATGACATAATCATGAAAATAATTATAATCATCAACTAAGAACATATAAAGTATCATCATAATAGAGGTAATCATAACCATCAATTGAACACATAAAATGTCTCAACTAAGAAATTTATCATGAATCCATAAATTAGTTTTATACAACTATATCTTGAAATATCTCTAAATAAACTTGCACACACATAAAGATAGCTTAAACGAGTTTGGCAACTTGAATTGAAAAGAAAACTATGAGTGGATAGTACAAGCTTTAAGAGACAAAATATGAAATCAGCTAGATATTTGTAGGCTTCCAAGGTAACAACAAGATCTTTTATCATCTCATCTAGTTTAACAATTGACCTTTTAACCACTTACAAAATTGTAGGTGTAAGTGTAAGACTGATAACTTTGAGATGTTGCATAATAAGTTGGTCATCACATTAATAATAAAGTCTATTAGAGAATTATTCACTTATACTCCATTTACAATGACTCCAACTACTAGGCTACCCAGATCAAAATATTTTGGAATAATCACTTTCCCTAACATGATGTTTACTATTTGACCCATTATATGAACTATTTGGAATCCTCATTTTTTATACATGAATTTTTGAGACAAGCATTTCTCAAGGCCTTGTTTTATATTGGCACATCTTTTATATCCTAAAACAAGGATATCTTGATGCATGTGCACTTCAATTTATCCTTAAAATAAAAGTGTTTTTTTTCATCTTTTGGCTCTATGACTTCCAACCTTTGAGAAAATGATAGCATTGGATACAATTTTTTAATAGGTTCATTATTCTTGATATGACCTAGTTGTATAGAGGTATTAGGTGAGGTAGTGTGTTCTCCTTCTCAAAAATGTTATGTTATGATAGGGGAAGAAGGTGATGACAATTTTTTTATCTAAACCTCTGTGTATCTCACTTATGTTCACAACATATGCAAGATATTAGGCAGGATGTATAGAATAGACTAGAAACTTATGAGACTATTTATTGGGGTCAAGTGTATGTTGAGATGCTAACTAAGTAGACCTAAGTAAAATAGAATTTGGTTTGGTAGGTGGCATTATTACTAGTTATTGAGGTTTTCATAGTGGATGTGAATAAATAGTTAAATTATTTGGTCCCAACTAGCCTCCTCTCCATTAGGATGTATGTTTCCAATCCTCTTGAGGTGACTACCAATTTCACTAAGGTTGTTTCCAATTTCCTTGTCGTTAATTCCATTAAGGTGGATAGTTATTTAGCCATGTATTGTGTGGGTTGTTCCATGGTTGGGGTGCATAATTATCAAAATTTGATAGATACATGGGTTGTCATTGATTATTAGGTGCATAAGAATTTACAAGGTCCATTAAAAGATAAAGGAATACCTTGTCTTGGAGCCTAGGATTTTCTTTGTACAATGTAGAAAGTATGGTCTTCATTATATTAAACTAGTTTGAACTTTGGTGGGACTTTCTTACAATGAATATTGGAAACCATTTCACATTTAAAATCTTCTTTTTTCGATGGGGTAAAAGTTTGCCAACATTGCCTCTACTTCATTACGCTTAATTTTCTTGAAGTGTTTCCAATTGGATGACCATGTTATTTATGATATCTTTCTCAAAGTCCTTCTCTATATGAGTTATCTCCATCCTTAATTCCATTTGAGGACTTACTCATACTAAGTTGCTAACCTTTACCTTTTTTCATGGTTATTGAGAGTGATTTTGACATATCTTCCTAATATCATCCCTAAGAGCTTGAGTGAAATATCCTCTTCCCATCAAGTTTAAATCCTCCATACAATTCTCATTAACTCCTCTAAGGTATACCAACTTTTGAGAATCTTCACTAATTGCATAATGTTTAGTTTCTAGAGATTGAACAAGAACCTTCCTATATAGTCATTGAGACTTTATGCCTCCTTTTATTACATCCCAAAGATATCATCACATTGCATATCACTACCTCTAAAATATTAAATTTATACATCTTTAAAAAAAATTCTTTCATCTTATCTCAACAATAATATTCTTCCTACCTAAGCTCATAAACCATCTTTGGAGATTCTTTCAATATAGTAAGGAAGAATTTAAGCATATAGAGATAAATAGTATAATCATACATTTTGTAGAGGATACCAAAATCAAATATAAAAGTGTTAGGGTATTTTGTTACTAGTCCATAAAATTGTGAAATAACTATAGTAAAGATCTTTTTGAGGTTGTAAACTTCATTTTGGTTAGTGATAGGAAATAGAAAGGTTTGATAATTAGGTTGATTACGAGCAACCATTCTAGCTAAGTAAACTATGAGAACAAGGGGATTTTGGACAAGTATTTGAGCCAAATGATCATTAGAGGATTCTTTATAGCTACTCACATGGGAAAATACATTAAAATTTTGATTTATCTTAGATTCATCATGTAGCTTAGGGAGTTGATTTTCAAAGTTTGGTTACTTAAAAAATGAATCTTTTAAAAGCATCCCTTCTCCTGCTCCTATGCATGTAGTTCTTTACTCAATTTTCAATATAATAATCTAATAAACTAAAAATAGTTATGGAATCGATGTAGGAGCATCCTGGGTTAATGTGCTATCCTGCTCATTTGTTTTCATTCTGCCAGTTGTTGCTGAGTTACAGTCATTGCCAAGTTGCAACAATTATCGAGTTGAAGTTATCCCACATCATGTTAACACACAAGTTAGTGTGTTATCCCATCTCACTCTACAATGTGTTCTAAGTTCCACAATGTATGCCGAGCTATTCTTCATGTGCTGAGTTTTCCTGTTGATGTCGATTGCCAGCGTTTTGGATGTGTTTTCTACATTTTTGGTGCGATCCAACTTGCAAAATTTATTTTGATCATGAAATTTATGATTAGATCTTGTCTTGGGATGTGTGCAAACTATCTTTGGGTTAGACTTTCTATTTTATAACATTCTAAAATATTCTATAAGCCATTTTGGCAAGTATAAATAGGGGGTCTTGTGGAGTCTTTTAGTCATTCATTTTTGGATGGAATGATACTCTAGCTTGGGAAGGGAATGAAGTGTAGATGCAAATTTTAAAGAGCTAGGTTTGTGGCTTAGAAACTAGAGGATTTCTTTTGTGTACCTGAGGGTACAAGTGTGGATTCTTCTTGGTGTTCTTATCTAGTTGTGTATCTAGACTAGCTGAGATTGGGTCTGTAAGTTGGATCTTGTTGGATCTTTCAGAACTAATTTTTTAATTGTTTTTTGTATTTGTCCCTAACTCGAAAGGCCTTATAGTTGGGCATATTGCATGTAATTAGTAATATCTATGAATAAAGAGTTGTGATTTGGTATTAGATCTTGCATTATTGCTTCTTGGTGTTGTGTTTCCACTATGTGGTTATTTTTTGGGGGCTAGGACATCTCCTTTGGGGATTCTCATGCCTTGCACTACATCAAGAACTTATGATCAACTATTGATCTCTATGCCTATGTTGTCTATCAGTGTCCAAACACCTAGTCATTTACTAGGTGAGATTATGTGGTCATCTAGTAAATATCAAGCATACAAAGATTATACCCAGAAGTATAGTGATTTCTAAGTATTCAATTGAGACTGAGCACATGTACACAACAAGAAATATACTTGGAACTAAGAAAATTGACAAGTTAACAATTTCTAAGCAAGTAGGTATATAGAAGATGAGTGACATTATGAATGAGTTAACATTGATCAAGAGTCAAAGCAATCAAGTGCTGAACATATCAATTTTATCATATGAGTTTGTAATGGCACAAACACGTATGTAAACCATTTTGGATGACTTCTATATGAAATTTAATATTTGTAGATCCAGCTAATGAGTTGATCATGTGTAATTATAGAATAATGATCCCTAGATATGAAATTCAACCAATTGAAAAATCAAATAGAAATGAAAAAAGATGATGAATTGTTAACCATCAATCAAGATATAGAACCTTCGTAGAACATCTACTTAAGGAGGATTCTAACCCTAGAATCAGAGTGAGCAAGTGAGTGTATGCATGAAAGAATGAATGAATTGGTATGCACATGTGAAGAGAGAAGACTAAGTTTGAAGGAAGATTAGAAAGAGGGAAATCAGAGCAGTGAAGGACTGAACAAATATATCAGATAAGGAGATAATATCAGAGACATAGAAAAGAGGAGATCCAAGCCCATCTTATAGAGAAAACTAAGGGCTAGGTAATAAATTAGTTACTATTAATTGAATCAAGGTAAGTCTCTTAACAAAGTGGTCTTAATAGATCTATGCAAATCTCTAATAGAGTCCTTACTTCATTGCGAGTGTAAAATATTTTAACAAGGTGAGACCTAATAGTCTCTAAAGATTTTAGCAAGGCATACCCCTCACAAGGTAGATCATATCTTATGATCAAACATTGTAACCCTAATAGTTTATCTTTATTGTTGCAACACTAATGATTTGTGGGTTTCATCCCCAACCCAATTTTACCTTCGCATTGAAGTGTTTCTGGGTTACCAAATTATTGCGTTATGTGTTAAATGTTTGAATTTCATTTATGTTTCAACATTATATGTTTAACTATTAGATCTAAAGTATGAGATGTTATAGGTGTGAATTCAACATTTTGGTTTATAAGTCAAAGTTTAAGATCTTGATTCAACCCCCCTCCCCTCTTATTATCTTGTTTCCCATTAATTCCAAAAACTAGTATCAGAGATCAGCTCTCTTATGAGTAAGCCTAACATTTAGAGAGGATTAGATCATGGAGATGGAAGTGTATAAGATGGGAAAATTCATTGAGAACTAGATGATTGAAATCTAGATCATATTGCAACAATTAGAAGAAGCAAAAGAAGAGTTAAGGAAAATGCTAAAAAGAAGGAAAGAGATAGCTATTCAAAAAAATGACACACAATGCCAAGAAGTTGACATAGTAGGACTACTTAACAGTGGACATATTGGTAGTAACAATGAAGCATTGATAGAACTATTGGAGAAGAATAGCGCCCTAACCAAAGAAGAAAAATATCTCAAGAGAGAATAAGAAATCCAATTAGTTACACTATGTGAAACAATGCAATAAAAGAAGAAAGTAATTGAAGACAAGCTCATGGCCGAAGAAGACAAAAGACAGATGGCTATCAGACTTGAAGAGAGGTCATTTGAAGTATGAAAGCTCAAAAACAATCGGTTGGACATGATAAATCAAGTGATAGTTGCTATTCAGAAAGGAAACATAAAAGACTTAGAAATCACAAACCTAAGGTCATAGAATAAAAAATTGATAAGTGAGTTGAGGCATGAAAAACAACTTATGGAAAGAATGAACAAACCAAGTGAAGCTATCTAACACTTTGAAGAATTGTTGAGGTCACCTAGAGTAAATGACACCTCTGGGCATGGATACAACAACAAAATTTCATCTACAAAAATAGGAGAATCATCAAAGAGTGGAGAATAAAGGAATGTTAAATCCAAAGGAAAACCTACATGTCATGACTGCGCTAAACTTGGACACATAAAATTTTTTTGTAGGAGTAAGAATGGTATGCAAACCTCTAAACCTAAGTCTACTAATTATTTTTCTAAATGCAAAAAGGTAGGACATCAAGCACATGAATGTAGATCAAAGAAAAATGATTCATTCTCTATATTTAAAGGACACTACTATAATTTTTAGAAATATGTACATAGAGCTTATGAGTGCTTTTTCAAGACAAAACCTAAGTGGACATCTAAGAAGCAAGTTCATGCATCAAGAAAAGGAAATTTTTATAATTGGGATTAGAATACATGTTACAGTTGTCACTATTGTGGGGAATATGAACATATTCCAAAAAATTGCATAAAAACACATTTTAGAGGAAATTACAAGAGGTGGCTAAATCGATAAATAAAATGTTTCAGTTGTCTCAAAGTTGGAAATATAAGGAGAAACCACAAAACCATAGCACCAACACCAAGTAATGGAAATGACAAAGGTAAAAGAAATAAAACATGGATAGAGATAGTAAGAGATGGAAGCAGTGGAGTAGAAAAAGTAGAGATCACCCAATCCAATGGATCTGGTGATCACTCCACATCCAACTAAACAAAGAAGGTATGTAGGAACTGTATATTCAATGTTACATTTTACATCATTTCCTAGCATGGAAGTGCTAAAGATGCATATCTAAATGTAACGACCCGCCTAGGGATCCAAAGAATTAACCCAAATTTTTGTTAAGTTTGGTAGCATTTATTTTATTTTATTTTTACATGAATAAATGCTAATTCCCTTTAATATCTTTCCTTCATAATTCAAATCAATATTTAAATTACATCTACAAAATAATTAATTATTAAAGAAAATAACTATTAGAACCATTCTTTTACAAATATAAAAATTATTAATTATTAATATCATATACATACATTTACATATATACATATACATATATATATATACACATATATATACATATATATATAATTAATACTGAATGATAATAATATTTTAAAATGTTATAAAAAGTCAAACTGTGAAAAGAGCTCGATTTCACACCCATGCAAATGCAATTTCAAATCGCATAACACACATATATATCTGTGAGTACCGCCGTTAGCGTGCAGTACCTTGCGGTCGCAGGGCCTACGGCGATAGCAGGTACTTCGTACCCTCTGTCGTCACAGTACCTACGACAGTAGGTACCTGCAAGGACATCGAGTATGGGGGAGTGGGTACCTATTATTATTATTATTTATTTATTACTTTATTATTATTTTATAATTATTATTAATTTTAATTTCTAATTTTATTTTATTTAATTCTTTTTCTCAATTAATTCTCATTTAATTAATTATAGTCAAAATATCAAAGATCATGATATTATATTAATTTTCTCCAAATAATTAATTTATTAATTAAATCTATTTATTAAGACTTAATTAATAGAAAATTCACCATAGACCTCCAAGATAAAATATAAAAACCCATCATAGAACAATTCATACAAAATCAGTCTAAACGGTTAAAAATCACGAATTATGTCATCCGACACATTCGATGGATAAAATATCTAGATACTTGTCCTATTTTTCTAGGACAATGGTTTTAAGGGTTTAGGATTTGGACTTGAGAATTTATCTCCCTTCTCTTATCATTGAGATAGTGTAATAGGGTACGCTCATCCTGGCAATTTAGGGAAGTCGATACCCAGTACCTGCAACCTGCATAAAAACCATGCATGTACATACAATATATATAATGCTAAGCTAAAATAGGCAATGGCAAGAAGTGTTGCATCATGTAGATCCCGACTAGTAGGTGACTATGACTCCCTTCCTTAACCACATCAAAAATGCCATACAATAAGAGCAAACATGCACACCATACACATGCAAGTATGGGGTAAGTATCCATAATAAAACACATGAGATAATAAACCATCTAACTAATCATCATCAATAACTAAAAGCAATGTAATGATCATCATGCATACATGAAATGTAAAGTCAAAATGATCTCATCATATAACAACTGAATCCATAACATAATGTCTAATAGTCTCAAAACAATAACACTAATCCAATAACATAAAACTAGTCTAACATAGTTTGATATTAATAGCAACAATGTGTCCAAAAAAATGTGAACGAGGGCAGGCACTACATCCACCCCCCCTTGGGTTAGGCTTACTCTTGGAAGCCTACAAACAAGTAGGCATATAACTCCTGTAATCTAGCTGCATCCTCCCATGTAGCTAAAGAATCATCAGTAGGGTCCCATTGGACCCTTACCTACTCGATGGTTCGACCCCTAAGGGTCAACTCTCGTTGCTCCAAAATATGGATCAGCTCCAAAGCCAGCTGCCCATCCTCTACCTGCAATGCATTCCAATCAAGAACATGTACAACATTGGGGATATACTACCTAAGTATTGAAACATGAAAAACATCGTGAATGCGAGCTAGGTTGGGCGATAGAGCAAGGCGGTAAGCAACTGGGCCAATCCTCTCAAGAATCTCAAATGGTCCCACAAAGTGAGGTGCTGGCTTAGAACCCTTTCTGTATCGGATCAGACTCTTTCGCAGACACACTCTTAAGAAAACCTTATCTCCCACAGCAAACTACTTATTTGTCCTATGTGCATTAGCATACTTTTTCTGCCTATCCTATGCTATAGTCAAGTGCTCACAGATATGCACTACCTATTGCTCCATATCACGAAGCATTTTAGGGCCCAACAGGATGTGATCCTCAAGACTATCCCAACTCAAGGGTGTATGACAAGGACATCCATATAATGCCTGAAATGGTACCATGCCAATAGAACTATGATACCTGTTGTTGTAAGCAAACTCCACTAAGTAGAGATAGTCCTCCCAATGTGTCTGCCTATCCATCACATACATCTATAACATATCTTCCAAAACCTGATTCAACCTCTCTGTCTAACCATCTGTCTCTGGATGATATGCCGAACTTAAATTTAATTGCACTCCAAGCTCATGCTGCAGCCATGTCCAGAATGTGGATGTGAATACAGGATCCCTGTCAAAAATGATCTTTCTAGGAATGCCATATAATCTCACAATGTTACGCATGAAGACATTAGCTACAGAAGCTGTTGTGTAGGAAGACCTGATTGGTGAAAAATGTGCCACCTTAGTCAACCAATCAACGATGACCGTGATAGCATCATGAGGATGAACAGTCATAGGTAATTCTACTATAAAATCCATGGAGATGATATCTGACTTCCATGATGAAATGAGATTTGGTTACAAAAGTCTTGTCGGGTGCTAGTGTTCTGCCTTGACTCTCTGACACTCAAGACACCTAGCCACAAAATTAGTGATGTCTCACTTCATCCTGGACCAATAGAACAAATGCCTCAAATCAGCATGCATCTTTTTGACACCTGGATGTGCTGAGTAGGGTGTACGATGGGCTTTTGCTAGAATCAAGGTGCGAAGCTCATCCAATAATGGCACATAAATCCTCCCTAAATGTCTCAAAAGACCATCTTACTCTCAAACATAGCCTGCAAACTTACCCTCCAAAGGTCTTCCTAAATCTAATTCTCTGCACACCTCCTACTACCAAGAATCTGTAGGAAGTGTCTAAAGAATTTGACTCCTTAAATCCACACTAAGAGTCATAGATGATACCACATGTCTTCTATGACTCAAAGCATTTTTCACCATATTCTCCTTTCCCTAAATATACTTTACCTCAAAATCATACTCACATAGAAATTCCATCCATCGCCTCTGGTGAGCATTCAAATTAGGCTAAGTGAAAATGTACTGAAGACTGCGATGATCACTATGTAGCTCGAATCTGTGCCCCAACAAGAAATGTCTCCACCTTGTCAAAGCATGAACTACTGCTGCTAACTCAAGATCATGCATAAGATAATTTAGCTCGTGATCCTTGAGCTTGCATGATTCATATGCAATCACCCATCCATTCTGCATCAAAATAGCTCCAATCCCTTCAACAGAAGCATCTGTACACACCATGAAATCACCTTCTGGATCTGGTACAACTAAAATCAGTGCACTAGTCAAAAGCTCCTTGAGCTTCTAAAATGCCTCCTCACATTTCTCCGTCCACACAAACTTCTTTCCTTTCCTCTAAAGAGAAGTGATAGGATGTGCTATCCTAGAGAAATTTTGGACAAATCTGCACTAATAACTAGCTAGACCCATGAAACTATGAATGTCTAACACATTAGTCGGTGTAGGCCAATCTACTATCGGATGAATCTTTGCAAGGTCTACTAAAATACCATCACCTAAAATGACATGCCCTAAATACTAAATCTTCGATTTGAAGAATTCACACTTAGTTGCATTGGCATAAAGCTGATTGTCTCTTAAACATTGTAAAACCAATCGCAAGTGTTCCTCATGCTCCTTCTGAGACTTAGAATATATCAATATGTCATCAAGAAACACAAGTACAAACCTGTCAAGATAAGATTGAAACACTTCATTCATCAAACTCATGAAAACCAATAGAGCATTAGTCAACCCAAAAGGTACCACTATGAAATCAAAATTCCCATAGCGAGTTCAAAAAGTGGTCTTGTGAATATCGGCTTCCCTAATGCGAAGCTGGTGGTATCCTGACTTAAGGTCAATCTTGGAGAATACTATAGCTCCCTTGATCTGATCAAATAAGTCATCAATCCTTGGTAGAGGATACCTATTCTTAATATTCACCTTATTCAACTATCTATAATCAATACAAAGGTGCAAAGAACCATCTTTCTTCTTCACAAAGAGCACTGGAGCTCTCCATGGTGATACACTAGGTCGAATGCTTCCTTTGGCCAGAAGTTCCTTTAGCTGAAGATGTAACTCTCCTAACTCCTGTGTAGTCATATGATTAGGAGCTTTAGAGATAGGATCTGCTCCAAGAATTAGATCAATACTAAAATCAATGTCCCTCTTCGGAGGCATGCCTGGAATCTCACTTGGAAAAACGTCTGCGTACTCCTGTAAAATCGAGTGATCTAAAGTCTTCCTCACAAGATCTTCCTCATCAAGATCATTTACCATAACAACAAATATCTAACATCCCTTACGAAAACTCTGCTTCAATTGCATAGCAGAAATCATCCATAGAGATATAGGCCTTGGTATCCCCACTATCTTCACATCATTCCCTTGGTCATCCCTGCACATAATAATCTTCTTCCTGCAATCTATACTAGCTCTATAAGAGCCAAGCCAGTCCATACCCAAAACCACATCATAGGAACCAAGGAGTATGACTCAAAGGTCAACTGCAGTATCAAATCCTCCTAAATTAAGCCCACACTTATGAACTACAAAATTTTTGGAGACCTTAATACCTAAGGCTAGTTCCACTTGCCAACCATGATCTTGCTTCATCACATCCAACTTACACTTAGAAACTATAGATGGTGAAATAAATGAATCTGTAGCTCCTGAATCAAACAATATCGAAATAAATATACCTTGAATAGCACCTGTGGTCTCAACCATAGTCCCCTAATGATCTGCCTGATGGTGATCTACTGCTGCAAACACTCTATGAGCTCTACCTACATCACCAACTATAGGCTCTAAAGTTGTAGGCCTAGGTCCTAAAAATTGAGGTGCTCGCTATGGACATTGAGCTGCATAATGTCCAATTTATCCACATGAAAAACATTCTATATTTTTGTCAGATCCTTTACCCATAGGTGGTGCATTTGATTGTTGACGGCTGTTCCTGCTAGCAAAGGACTGACTTCTTTGAGCTGGTTGACTAGGTTGATTTTGTTTATTACATTGAGTATTGCGGTTGTTCTTGGAGTTAGAACCTCTACCACCACCTTGAGTCTGAGAATTTGATCCCTTCTGCTGCTATATCTGCTGAGACTGTTGTTGATACTATTTCCCCTTAGAAAAAGAAGGCTTCCTGTTACCACCTGAATTGTAGTTGCCTTTAGATCTTGACACTGCTGGCACTCGTAAAAAACCTCCTTGACCAAGGTTGACACTTTTCTCAACAAGGATAGCTCGACATACCACATCCTTGAGTATTTTTTGGTGCAAATACCTTGACACCCCCAATTATATGATTATTCAAACCCCTAATAAAGTGTTGTGTCAACTGAGCTAAATTTTCACTGAATCCTGAAAAAGACATGATCTCATAAAACTTATGCTCATACTTGGTCACTGACATAGTATACTACTTGAGATTATGAAACTCATCTGCCCTTTGTTGCTTCCATTCCTCTGGTAGGAATCGTTCGTGGAAACTCTCTAAGAATAGTTCCCAAGTGACACTGCTCATATCAATAACTAGCTTCTTCTCCTCAATTGTCCACCAAGTGGCCCAAAAATTCTCCAAATTAGTAATCGCAAATCTTGCCTTAACATTGTTGTCGAAATCCTGCATGGCAAAAATCTTGTTGAGGAAAATAAGCCACTATTCGGCCACATAACCAGAACCTTGCCCATTGAAAGGATTGATCTTGGATCTCAAAAGATCCTTCATCTGAGTGGACACAATGGACCTCTGTCGATCCTTCTAAGGACTCCTAGACATGGGTCTATGCTCTTGTTCTGTCTGATGTGCTTTGGGCTGATCTTGAATAAGAGGTAGACGGTCAAGAATAGTCAGCATCATCTGTCTGAAATCAACTTCTTTAGACTCAGCTTGGTCCTCTCAATGGCTCTCTTACTGCTACTTACTAGCGTTCTCTCCTTTGCTCTCTTCATGAGAAAATCCCCCATGGGTAGACTCATGGATACTAATAGCCCTACCATGACCACAGCCTCTACCATGGCCTCCAATAGAAGACCTAGTCCCACATACCATCCTAAAATAGTAAAAAGTACTATTACAATCAAAAGACACATGTTTGCAATAGACTAAGTTCAATTTAAGTAAAATTTTTAGTTTTGAAAGCTAAGTGTTGAAGTATGAAAAATATACAAGTATCAGTTCAAGTTTGGTTTCAGTTCACCTAGTTTCAAGTTGAAGAGATACACTTAATAGTTCAAAGTTCTAGTTGTTCCAAAATACCCAGACCTTCGAATGTAGAAACTCGGGCTCTGATACCAAATGTAACGCCCTGCCTAGGGATCCAAAGAGTTAACCTAAATTTTTGCTAAGTTTGGTAGCTTTTTTTTTTTTTTTTACATGAAAGTAAAACCATTTACATCATACATATGACAATAGAAGCAATAGTAAAAGTACAAGTGAAAGTAAACATAGCATACATAACAGGTTACATTCTTCATGGATCCCTTAATGTTGAATTACATCTAAATTAACTAATCATCTAACATCATATCCTCATGAAATAATAATGATGAGTCCAATGTTTATACATTACATTTCTAAATGCTCAATCATCCACTGTACATGTCACAGGGTATGAAAAGCTTTAAAGAATATACATATGTTAAATAAGGTACATCATTCTATTCTAATCCATGATGCAACAAAGTAAAGATAATCACATGTCATACATGATACATCATCATAGAAGATATAGATATCCATCATAAAAGATCAAACATAATAAACTAAGTGCACAATTCCTCCTAACTGTAAATAGCATCATTAGACCATCGTGGGTCCTAGCCATCCCTCGGTGCATAACATTTCGAACTACCGAAGAGATCATTGGTATTAACATAATAGGAATGTCACACCTAAACATACTACATCATATGCAGTAAGTAATCTAACATACAAATAAAAGCATAAGATAACATCATCTAACATATGAAAATCATCAATGAAAGGATACATATCCACCATCATGATGCACGCATCAGCCACGATGTCTCAAATAGATCTCAAATGATAAGAGCGAAAAAACACTACCACCCGACCGTGTGGAACCTAAGTGGTCCACTCCCACCATGCTAAGGAGATAATCTCAAGTCCCAAACAGGTTATCAAAATCACATAACATAAATACTCTCTAAGTCTAGGAATCCTAAAAGTATACTAACTCAAGGTTTTAAATCAAAAAATTACAACTAATTCCCAGAGGCGCACAAAGACATGTAGGAAACCTACTATGCAAGCGGGAAAGTGTCATCACATATATCATGTAGAAGTTACCCTGGTAGTTAGCTATACTCCACAGGTCCCTACTAATCCTCATCCAACCACTAGTATCCTCTCATACTGACAAGGCATACTATGGAATGCAAGGTCACAACCAAGTGTTCTCTCTACTCCCATCCTAGTCTGTACAAGCACTCGAGGCATGGGCAAGAACAAAACAATTATCTTTTTAGGTTCATTTAGTTAGTATTAGGTGTGAATGTTTTCACTTATTAAAACAACTTACAATGAGTTACCTTGGCAACCTCTTAGGGCCCCGGCCCCCATTGCAAGCCACTTCCCGACACTACAAGCAGATTACCTACCCTAAGCTCATGGAATCATAAATCACCCCAGTCCTATACAAGCGACTGGAAAGAAATATCAAAAGATAAGAACATCAAATATCCATAAAAGCATCAAATCTCCATGAGCAACTAAAAAGCATCCATAAAAAATCATGACCACAACAGCTCTCTATTGGCAACTGAAGCATCATTGATAATCAAAAGTATCCATTGGTTCTCAATAACCAAAATATATCTCAAATCATATTGATCGAAGACTCCAAAATGGCTGATTCAAAACATGTCACAACATGACATCATAAATCAATATTTCAGTCCCATCATGGCGACTGGAAAATATCCCAAGGATAACTGATCGATGACACAAAAATGGTTAAGTCAAGTGTCCCATACATAAGAATCTCAACTATAACAATCAGTAATTAAAAACATTACATAGAGCATATCATCACATAACCATGGTTGGGTTTATAAAGATCATAATTAAGACATCATCATGACATCACAATCATAACCCTCGAGCCTTTGGTAGATGTCCTATAACTCGTCAACTCTAGTCAACCCAAAAACCAAAACAAATAGCATAAAGAAAACACAATGCATACACATGTTTTGGTTTGTTTAAAAATTTCATAGCTAAATAGAGTGTCGAGGTCTCAGTTTTCATTTTCAAGTTTAGATATGGAATGGAGGAACATTTGTATGTTTTCCTAACCCATGTGTTGTTTTATGGATTAAAGTTTTTCTCTCTAACTCTTAGAATTGATTATCCAATTATTCTATTGACATATTCTTTAATACTATATGAAAACGATCCCCCATCAAAACCAATAAGACACCTTGTAGTTTTTTAACATGAATAAATGCTAATTCCCTTTAATATCTTTCCTTCATAATTCAAATCAATATTTAAATTACATCTACAAAATAATTAATTATTAAAGAAAATAACTATTAGAACCATTCTTTTACAAATATAATAATTATTAATTATTAATATCATATACATACATTTACATATATACATATACATATATATATATACATATATACATATATATATACATATATACATATATATATACATATATATATATACATATATATATAATTAATACTGAATGATAATAATATTTTAAAATGTTATAAAAAGTTGAATTGTGAAAAGAGCTCGATTTCACACCCATACCAATGCAATTTCAAATCGCATAACACAAATATATATGTGTGAGTACAGCTGTCAACGTGTAGTACCCTGCGATCGCAGGGCCTGCGATGACAGTGGGTACTTCGTACCCTCTGTCATCGTAGTACCTGCGACAACTGGTACCCGCAAGGATAGCGAGTACGGGGGCGTGAGTTCCGTCCCCCCCCAAAGTTTTAATATAATTTTTTTTTTTAATAACGTTTTCATTGAACGTTCAACCCAGAGTATAGTTTCAACATTCATTTTTAAATAAGGAATTTTATTAAACATTATTCCACTGTGATATGACAACAACGTTTCTAAGTAAATAATTATATATATATACATATATTCAGATTTGTACAAATATGTACATTTTAAAATGAGACATATACCTAATTTGAAGGGCTTTCAATCTTAAGAATTTTTTCCCTCTAACACATTTGTTCTCTAAATTTACCCATTAATCCTCTAATAGATTTGACTATAAATTTTAACCCTAGTTCCATAATTTCATTGGATCTATGCATGACAGGTTTTCTCATATACGAAATTTAAATATCCATGACAAGAATAAACAATTGAAATATTCACACATATAATCCTCAGAACATATTCAGAAGACACAAAGAAGACAGGAAGTGCGAGATGTGGAAATAACATAAGCAAAATCATAAGAGTCTACCCAAATTCTGATGCTAATTTGCTTCTCCTCAGAAATTGTAGAGCAAGCTCCTTCCTTCTCCCACATTCTCGAGTCCTCCAAAGCTCCAAAAATGCCCTCCCTAAGCCTCTAGGAGTGCTCGAATATAAAGGACTCTCAGGAAGCACCTAGAATGTCTCTAGAAAAAACTAGAAGGTGTAGACAACTAAGCACGAGCTTTTTCCAACCTTCTAGATGAGTCATAAGGTTGTAGACACCATGTGCTTAAATGGTGCACTAACCCCCATGTTGTTGACATATGAGAAATAAAAAGGTGCATTTATTCTTAGGCAAGCTTATAACTCTTATTTAATTTTTTTATAACTTTCATTTTAATTTTTTATAACTTTTATTATTATTATTTATTTATTACTTTATTATTATTTTATAATTATTATTAATTTTAATTTCTAATTTTATTTTATTTAATTCTTTTTCTCAATTAATTCTCATTTAATTAATTATAGTCAAAATATCAAAGATCATGATATTATATTAATTTTCTCCAAATAATTAATTTATTAATTAAATATATGTATTAAGACTTAATTAATAGAAAATTCACCATAGACCTCCAAGATAAAATATAAAAAACCCATCATAGAACAATTCATACAAAATCAGTCTAAAGGGTTAAAATTAATGAATTACGTCATTGGACACATTCAGTGGATAAAATATCCAGATACTTGTCCTATCTTTCTAGGACAATGGTTTTAAGGGTTTGGGATTTGGACTTGAGAATTTATCTCCCTTCTCTTATCATTGAGATAGTGTAATAGGGTATGCTCATCCTGGCAATTCAGGGAAGTTGATACCCGGTACCTGCAACCTGCATAAAAACCATGCATGTACATACAATATATATAATGCTAAGCTAAAATAGGAAATGGTGGGAAGTGGTGCATCGTGTAGATCCCGACTAGCAAGTGACTATGACTCCCTTCCTTAACCACATCAAAAATGCCATACAATAAGAGCAAGCATGCACACCATACACATGCAAGTATGGGGTAAGTATCCATAATAAAACACATGAGATAATAAACCATCTAACTAATCATCATCAATAACTGAAAGCAATGTAATGATCATCATGCATACATGAAATGTAAAGTCAAAATGATCTCATCATATAACAACTGAATCTATAACATAATGTCTGATAGTCTCAAAACAATAACACTAATCCATCAACATAAAACTAGTCTAACATAGTTTGATATTAATAGCAACAATGTCTTATGCAATTTGAAATTGCATTCGCATGGGTGTGAAATCGAGCTCTTTTCACAGTTCGACTTTTTATAACATTTTAAAATATTATTATCATTCAATATTAATTATATATATATATGTATATATATATATATATATATATATATATATATATATATATATATATATATATATATATATATATATATATATATATGTATATGTATATATGTAAATGTATGTATATGATATTAATAATTAATAATTATTATATTTGTAAAAGAATGGTTCTAATAGTTATTTTCTTTAATAATTAATTATTTTGTAGATGTAATTTAAATATTGATTTGAATTATGAAGGAAAGATATTAAAGGGAATTAGCATTTATTCATGTTAAAAAACTACAAGCTGTCTTATTGGTTTTGATGAGGGATCGTTTTCATATAGTATTAAACAATATGTCAATAGAATAATTGGATAATCAATTCTAAGAGTTAGAGAGAAAAACTTTAATCCATAAAACAATACATGGGTTAGGAAAACATACAAATGTTCCTCTATTCCATATCTAAACTTGAAAACGAAAACTGAGACCTCCACACTCTATTTAGCTATGAAATTTTTAAACAAACCAAAACATGTGTATGCATTGTGTTTTCTCTGTGCTATTTGTTTTGGGTTTTGGGTTGACTAGTGTTGACCAGTTATAGGACGTCTACCAAAGGCTCGGGGGTTATGATTGTGATGTCATGATGATGTCTTAATTATGATCTTTATAAACCCAACCATGGTTATGTGATGGAATGCTCTATGTAATGTTTGTAATTACTGATTGTTATAGTTGAGATTCTTATGTATGGGACACTTGACTTAACCATTTTTGAGTCATTGATCAGTTATCCTTGGGATATTTTCTAGTCACCATGATGGGACTGAAATATTGATTTATGATGTCATGTTGTGACATGTTTTGACTCAACCATTTTGGAGTCTTCGATCAGTATGATTTGAGATATATTTTGGTTATTGAGAACCAATGGATACTTTTGATTATAAGTGATGCTTTAGTTGCCAATAGAGAGCTGTTGTGGTCATGATTTTCTATGGATGCTTTTCAGTTGCTCATGGAGATTTGATGCTTTTATGGATATTTGATGCTTTTATCTTTTGATATTTCTTTCCAATCACTTGTATAGGACCGGGGTGATTTATGATTCCATGAGCTTAGGGTAGGTAATCTGCTTGTAGTATCAAAAAGTGGCTTGCAATGGGGGTTGGGGCCCTAAGAGGCTACCAGGGTAACTCATTGCAAGTTGTTTTAATAAGTGAAAACATTCACACCTAATACTAACTAAATGAACCTAAAAAGATAATTGTTTTGTTCTCGCCCATGCCTCGAGTGCTTGTACATACTAGGATGGGAGTAGAAAGAATGCTTGGCTGTGACCTTGCATTCCATAGTATGCCTTGTTAGTATGAAAGGATACTAGTGGCCGCATGAGGATCAGTAGGGACCCGTGGAGTATAGCTAACTGCCAGGGTAACTTCTACATGATATATGCGATGACACTTTTCCGCTTGCATAGTAGGTTTCCTACATGTCTTTGTGTGCCTCTAAGAATTAGTTTTCAATTTTTTGATTTGAAACCTTGAGTTAGTATACTTTTAGGATTATTGGATTTACAGAGTATTTATGTTATGTGATTTTGATAACCTATTTGGGACTTGATATTATCTCCTCAACATGGTGGGAGTGGACCACTTAGGTTCCATGTGGTCGGGTGGTAGTGTTTTTTCGCTCTTATCATTTGAGATCCATTTGAGACATCGTGGCTGATGTGTCCTTCATGATGGTGGATATGTATCCTTTCATTGATGATTTGCATATGTGAGATGATGTTATTGTTAACCTCATAATGGTTTCTAACACTTGAGTGCCAATACACTTAACCACTTTCTATATTGGAGCCGAGTACACCATGTATGCCGAGCCACAACATGAGCCGAGTCAGGAAAGACTTCAGGTGTCGAGTGATCTTTAGGTGCCGAGTAGTCTTCAGGTGCCAAGTGAAGATCAAGTGTTGAGCATGATACAAGTGCCGAGTGATATTTAAGTGTCGAGTCACAAATGATGCCGAGCAATACAGAAATGCAATAGGAGCTGAGTAAGCCAGTTTGATATTAGTTTCGAGCATCTGGAATCATCAAGTACTAAGTAACACAAAATGTACATATGAGTTTGTAACTTCATTGATTCATATGTAAACTATTTTCATGACCGACATATGATGAATCCTGAAGAATTAAATGATAAGATTGAATATTTTGTATTTCCTATGCAATCTACATGCAGCCAATAAGAAAAATGGAAAAGGAATGCAACCAATAAGAAAAGTGCAAAGAATGAGTGGGAAGCAAAGATTCAATATGGATCGTAGATCCATACCTAACCCTAAGTTTTCAAATGACTTTATAAGGAAGATGAACTCTCATTAGAAAGAGAAGTGGATGTACAAGGGTGTGGAAGGAACACTATTTCAGAGTAAAGAGTTTCAAATCTCAGAGGATCAAGATTAGAGAAAGCAGATCAAGTGCCTGTATTCAGCAAACGAGGGATTGTAAGCTATCAAGTTTATTGTATCTAATACTCTCTAGCAACTGTATTAGAATGAAAACCTTATGGTGATAGGTTAGTTTAATAGCTATTTTGTAGATCTTTTAAATAGGTGATTAAATCCTTTAACGGGGTGAAACTTCATGTAAAGTGTTTGTAAATCCTTTAACCAGGTCACTATTGATACAGTATAAAGCCTTTAACAGGGCAGGCCTTTAACAGGGGAGACCATAAGAAGTGGTTAAATATTATTACTACAGTGATTTTGTGGGTATCATCCCCACCCCAGTTTTACCTTCTTATTTTTGGAGGGTTTTTGGGTTACCAAAATCTCAAGTGTTATGTGGTGATGCTTATGTGTTTCTCATAATTGTTTGATATGTTCATATGCATGCAATCTAGTTTCAGTTAAAAAGTATTAATGGTCAAAATATAGTACTTATGATTCACCCCCCCCCCCCCCCTCTCAGAAGCATTCTTCCTATTTGAATATTCCAACAATTGGTATCAAAGCAAGGTTCTCACAAGAAGAAGTCTAACCACTTGAAGAAAAAGATCTAAAGATAGAAGTCTTCAAACTTGGGAAGATTATTGACAATCAAGTGATTGATGTGCAACTAGCCCTACACAAAGTAGAGGAAGCAAGGGAGGAATTGAGAAAATCCATGAAGAAAAGGAAGGATATAGCCATAGCTGAAAATGATATAAACTATAAGGAGATTGATACCACAAAACTGTGTGCCAATGGAGACAGCAAAGAGTTTGATGTAGCAATAGCAGAACTGATGGAGAAAAACAAAGTTCAAGTAGAAGAGATAAGATCTCTCAAGATGGAACATGAATCATAGGCTATAATGTTATGTGAAATCACTAAACAAAAGAAAAGAGTAGTTGAGGAAAAATTCATGATGAAAAATGACAAAAGAAATCTTACAAACAGACTTGAAGAAAAATGTACTGAATTAACGAGGATCTCAAACATGTTGATGGATACACTTGCCCAAATGATGAACCTTCATCATGAACTCAATATGAAAGATATTGAGATCTCTACTTTGAAGATACAGAATGAACAACGAAAGAATGAATTAAAAAGAGAAAAAGAGGTAGCAGAGAATCTCAACAAGTCAAGTGAAGCCATCAAGTATTTTGAACAGTTGCTGAAATCCCCAAAATCCACCCATGATACATCAGGACTTGAATACAACAGCACTGAAGTTGGAGAATCATCAAAGAGTGTTGAGCAAAGAAGTGACAAAGGTAAGGATTCTAAACCCACTTGTCATTACTGTATTAAAAAGGGACATACTACTAATATTTGCAGGAGTAAGAGATTCAATTAGCCAAATACACCCAAGAGCAAGAGCTACTGTCACAAGTGCAACATGCAAGGACATATAACACAAGATTGCAGATCCAATGTCACAAAGACTCAAAGGTTTGATGGACATTGTCATAATTGCAAGAAGTGTGGACATAGAGCATTTGAATGTAGATCAAAGCCTATGTGGACATCAAAACAACCAACAAAATCAAAAGGAAATGAAAGTCACTATCATTGGGATTACAACACTAGGTATAGCTGTCATTATTGTCAGGAATATGGACATACACCCTAGAATTGCATAAGAAAACATTTCAAGGGAAACTATAAAAGATGGTTGAGCCAAACTACATGTTTCAGTTGTCTGAAAACTGGGCATACCAGCAGAAACTGTCCTACAAGGTCAAAAGCACCCAAGACTGAAGAAAATAAGGGTAAAGAAAAGATTGATGTAAGGGGGGAAATGAATAAGACTTGAAAAAAAAGAGATGAGTGCAACACATCAAGTGGGTGGATCACTTCACCCAATGGGTCAAGTGATCACACTTCATTAAACTAAGCATGAGAAGTATATGGGACTGATATACAAAGTTATATCACACATCAGTCCCAAGAAAAAGAAGCAATGCAAAGTATAAATCTACATGAAACAAGATGTCAAGACAAAATCTAAAGGATGTTGCTGAGCTGTCTTTGGATGCCAAGCTAAACTCCAACACATGCCAAGTTCCTAACAGTGACCGAGTAGATAACTGATGCTGAGTTGGTTAACTCCAATGCAAGCCGAGTAAAGTGGAAGTGTAGTACAAGCTGAGAAATGTTAAAATCCATCAGAAGCTGAGTTGGTAGTTGAGCATTTAATGCGATGAAAATAGGGTATATTATCACGATTCCAATCAGTTTTCCTCATCACGATCAAGAAGCAAAGAAGAGAAAGAGATCAAAGTGACTTCATAGTAGAGAATTCAGCATTTCAAGTAGATTGCAACATCTCTCAATGTGTTTTCATCAATCTTGAGGTATTTTTATTTGTGTCGAGCTACAAAATTTCATATTTCATAAAAAGGAAACCCTAGTTTGCATAAATGGCATCAAGTTCCAAGAAATCTAAGGAGAAAGAGTCATTTGAAGTTCAATTAGTGTCCAATGAGGTCAAGCAACCTGAGTTTCATCCCATCCCTAAAGTTGCATACAAAAATGACCCAGCCAAAGCTCTCTCCCAAGTACCCCCAAAAGTTGTAATGGTTCAAGACGTAAGAAGATGCTACAATTGTGAGATAGGAGCCCTAGGAGATATGGAAATAAGGCAAGCCTATGAGAAATTGTGTGTAGATGGAGTCTTAAAAGATGAATTCAAAATTGTTGAAAGAAAGGTTTTGACCCGAGTTTTGAGCTTTCCCACCGTATTCAAGACAGAATGGGTTAAACTTGTGTTAAGAAGAATTCATTGTGGAAGTCTTTGGTTGGAAGATATTCCCATCAAATTAACCAAAGGAATCATACATAGGTTAACTGGGTACCCTACCCTAGATCAGTTCAAAACCTTGAGAAGTGAATCGAAGGAGGTTATTGAAAAGAACACTGGTGCTCAGTTGAATAAAAGAGGAATGACAATTCACACAATTCAGGATCCTCTAGTTGAGTTTGCTGTTAGAGTCATTGCCCATAAGTTCTATCAATCTAGTAGACTCAACAATGTTCCATGTATTGTAGTAGATGTAGGTTACAAATTAGTGAAAAAGGATCATACTTATGATCTTGCAGAACTACAACTACAACAGATTACTAAAAACCTAGCTGCCATAAGAAGGACAAAGGGTGTTCAATGCAAATTTGGAGCAATTCTAGTTTGTATATTCTTTTATGTTCAGAATGAGTTTCCCTCTTTCGGCAAAGTTACATGGAGGAATGATAGAACTATCATTGCCCAAATCAATGAATATATAAAATAGATGGGAGAAAATTTTGATATAATGATGACAAGTTATTTTGAGGATTTCACGAAATCCATGAAGCAAAGATCAAGAATACCAGTTTCCTTAGTGGAAAAACATACTAATGATTTGTGCTTCTTAGTTGACATTTATTTTACCTATATTCAAGTAGTAATTCCAAGGGTGAGAAGGCTAAGGCCATTTGGATATGAAATCAATATAGATGAAGCTTCTGCAGCAATAACTGCATTATTGGCAGAAGAAACAGATAAAAATGCTCCACACTTTGGCACTTATTATGTGGTAAGATCAAAGATGAATATGAAGTTAAAGACTACCTCCACATTAAAGAAGAAAGACAAATTGTTGAAGAAGATTAAAAAGAAATATGGTGAAGGAATTGAGGCTGAAGCAGAAGAAGATGAAGATGAAAATGATGATGATGAAGATGAACAAGAACAAGGCCCAATGGAATTGACCCAAGGCCTAGGTGAAGACAAGGAGGAAGGTGCAGAGGAAGAAGAAGCCAAGGAAGCACCAACTAAAGCTAACTCAAAAAAAAGGAAGACAACAGAACAGCCTCCAACTCAGCAAAAACCAAAGAAATCTACTATGCCATCACCTCAAAAGCCAACAACCTAAGCTGCAACAAGGGCCTCCACTAAAAAGGATAAAGAGGAAGCTACAAAGAAGAAACCAATCAAGGAAACATAGGAAGAGCCGAGGAAAAGAAGAAGATATGTGGCTCAACCTGATACTAATGAAGAAGATTAATCTGAAAAGGTAAGCCATTTTTTAGTTGATACTTTATGTAAAAAGATTGGAAATGGTGATTTAAGCAACTTAAATAAAGTTGATTTCAACAAATTTACTAAAGAAGAATAGAATAGGATAGGGGAAACAATTTATGGAATGATGGCACAGTTCAAGTACATTCCTCTTGAACTAGATGGACAATTGCCAAAAGAACTATCTAAAATTGTAGAAGACAGATGGCATTTTGGTTTGAAAATGGAGAAGGAGATGAGGGAATCAACCCTAGCAAGCGTATTGCCTAATTTGACTAAAGAACAAATAAAGAAAGTAGTCAAAAGGAATAATACTAGGTTTACACCTAAGTACATGGCATTCTTCATTCTCCAAAACAAGATGGAAGAAATTTTTCAAAGAATAATGAAATCATGGAAAAACTTGTGCAAAAAGATTGAAGATTTTCTTGAAGAAGAGTACAAGGAAGAAGCTACTGCTCCACCAGAAGAGAGAAGAAAAAGGAGAGAAGAGAAGACAGTAGTAGAAAAGGGAGAAGAAGAAAAGAAAGAAGAAGAAAAGAAAGAAGAAGAGAAAGAAGAAGGAGAAAAGAAAGAGGAAGAAGAAAAGAAAGATGGAGAGGAGGAAGAAACACAAGAACAAGATGTAACAGCAATAGCTGAGCAAGAGCAGCAACCAGACCAGAGTGTGCAAGACACACAATTTCCACCCTCTAGCCCTCCTCATGTACCCATCACACTTGCAGAAACTATAATTATAAAAGATGTGCCTGACACTTCTAGTCAGAACATCAATCCATTAACTACAGAAGACCTCAAAAGAATCCTTGACCAATCTACACAGCAAGCAAGATTGTGTACAGATCCAATATTGGTTAGTATGGATGAATTACAAAAACTAGTAGAAAGCATAGTTAGAGAAAAGGTGAATCCACAAGAACCACCTTCCATTATCTCTACAACTACTAATGGTCAACCTCAAATGCCCACAGTTATTTCGTTAGGCATAGTTGACACCTCAATATAGAAGCTGAGTGCAGCTATAGAAAAAGAAACAGAACAAATAAGACAAACTATTACATCTGATCTTACAACACAAACAGAAGGTGCACTTCCTAAGATTACCATAATTGATCAAGGTAGCAGATAGCAGGAGGAGAAAATAGAGGAAGATGAATAAAAATTGATCAATAAGTATCTCTTGTCTCTTTCTACTTCAGATGGACTTATTCATCTTGCTGTAGAGACTGCCATCCAGCACAAGTCATTGGAAATTTCTTTGAACAATTGGGATGCAGCTCTCAGGATGATTATGGAGTTAAACAACACATTTTTGGTGAAATATGGTCTTAACCCTTAAAATCCTTTGACGTAAGTGTCAAAAAGGGGGAGATATATATCTTATTAAAAAAGGGGGAGATATTATAAGATGAATGAGAGAATGGGGGAAATAAAACCAAGGAAACCAAGGTGAGCATGATATACAAATAATGACACAAACAACCAACTCAGGGGGAGTTACAATAATTTTGAGGTATATATATTGTAAGTTACACAAATTTTGATTAAAGTTTTTTTTTAAACCTCTGTATATACCAAGCAGATTAGTTAATGTACTCATAAGATTAGTTAAGTGTTTTTGTCACTCATGTCAACAGGGGAGATTGTTAACCTCATAATGGTTTTTGACACTTGAGTGCCAATACACTTAACCACTTTCTATATTGGAGCCGAGTACACCATGTATGCCGAGCCACAACATGAGCCGAGTCAGGAAAGACTTCAGGTGCCGAGTGATCTTTAGGTGCCAATTAGTCTTCAGGTGTCGAGTGAAGATCAGGTGCTGAGCATGATACAAGTGCTGAGTGATATTTAAGTGTCGAGTCACAGATGATGCCGAGCAATACAAAAATGCAACAGGAGCCAAGTAAGCCAGTTTGATATTAGTGCCAAGCATCTAGAATCAGCAAGTACCGAGTAACACAAAATGTACATATGAGTTTGTAACTTCATTGATTCATATGTAAACCATTTTCATGGCCGACATATGACAAATACCAAAGGATTAAATGATAAGATCAAATATTTTGTATTTCCTATGCAATCTACATGCAGCCAATAAGAAAAATGGAGAAGGCATGCAACTAATAAGAAAAGTGCAAGGAATGAGTAGGAAGCAAAGATTCAATATGGATCGTACGTAACCCTAAGTTTTCAAATGAAATTATAAGGAAGACAAACTCTCATTAGAAAGAGAAGTGGATGTACAAGGGTGTGGAAGGAACACTATTTCAGAGTAAAGAGTATCAGATCTCAGAGGATCAAGATTAGAGAAAGCAAATCAAGTGCTTATATTTAGCAAATGAAGGATTGTAAGCTATTAGGTTTATTGTACCTAATACTCTCTAGCAACTGTATTAGAATGAAAACCCTATGGTGATAGGTTAGTTTAATAGCTATTTTGTAGATCCTTTAAATAGGTGATTAAATCCTTTAACAGGGTGACACTTCATGTAAAGTGTTTGTAAATCCTTTAACCAGGTCACTATTGATACAGTGTAAAGCCTTTAACAGGGTAGGCCTTTAACAAAAGTGGTTAAATATTATTATTGCAGTGATTTTGTGGGTATCATCCCCACCTCAGTTTTACCTTCTTATTTTTGGAGGGTTTCTAGGTTCCCAAAATCTCAAGTGTTATGTGGTGATGCTTATGTGTTTCTCATAATTGTTTGATATGTTCATATGCATGCAATCTAGTTTCAGTTAAAAAGTCTTAATGGTCAAAATACAGTACTTCTGATTCACAACCCCCCCCCCCCCCCCTCTTAGAAGTATTCTTCCTATTTGAATATTCCAATAGTTATCTTATGCTTTTATTTGCATGTTAGATTACTTATTGCATATGATGTAGTATGTTTAGGTGTGACATTCCTATTATGTTAATACCGATGATCTCTTCAGTAGTTTGGAATGTTATGCGTAGAGGGATGGCTAGGACCCATGATGGTCTAATGATGCTATTTACGGTTGGGAGGAACCATGCACTTAGTTTATTATGTTTGATCTTTTATGATGGATGTCTATATCTTTTATGATGATGTATCATGTATGACATGTGATTATCTTTACTTTGTTGCATCATGGATTAGAATAGGATGATGTACCTTATTTCACATATGTATATTCTTTAAAGCTTTTCATACCCTGTGACATGTATAGTGGATGATTGAGCATTTAGAAATGTAATGTATAAAAATTGGACTCATAATTATTATTTCATGAGGATATGATGTTAGATGATTAGTTAATTTAGATGTAATTCAATATTAAGGGATCCATGAAGAATGTAACCTGTCGTGTATGCTATGTTTACTTTCACTTGTAGTTTTACTATTGCTTTCATTGTCATATGTATGATGTAAATGGTTTTACTTTCATGTAAAAAAAATGCTACCAAACTTAGCAAAAATTTAGGTTAATTTTTTGGATCCCTAGGCGGGGCGTTACACTACATAAGTAAAGATACATTAAGAATAGAAAGAAAAAGAAAATCATAGAGTAGCAAGCATCAGTGGTGTAGTCTATATTGATTGATATTTGTGGTATAGGTCGAGTGATCAAGGAGTTGATGTATTGACCGAATGAATTAGTATTGACCAAGTGAGTTAACCTTGATCAAGTAAGTGTGGAGATTGAGCTAGTTGTCATGCACCAACCAAGTACAAAGACATTAATTATAGACCTAACACAAAAATTTGAAGGTATCTATCAAATTTGAACATTCGTTTTCATTCACTAGGTGATCAAAGAGCTCATGAGAGATTGCAAGGCAATCAAGGCAATTTCAGTGATCAGTGTGAAATAATCATAGTAGAATATCAATGAATTTGATAAAAAAAAAAAAGTATTACTCTTAGTACTAAGTTGATTATTCAATGGAAATATTGTAAAAGGATTTTTTATTGCAAAACCCTAATTCAAAATGGCATCTAGAAGTGAAATGTTGAAGGACAACAATGCACAAATTGTAAGAAATGACCAAAGTCCTCCACCTAATTTTAGAAATTTAGTTAACCTCAAAAATACCATTGATAATATTGGAGCTTTGTCATTAATTCCAACCAGAGGCTTGACTATTCAAGATGTAAGATCTTGTTATCTTTGCAAATTTGGAGAAATTGGAGATTTTAAGATCATAGCAACTTATGGAAAGCTATGTATTGATGTAATATTGGAGGATGAACACAAGATCATTTCTGAGAAAGAGTTTACCCATGCCCTGGGCTTTCCAAAGGTCTTTAAGGTCAAAATGGATAAAGATTGTGCTTAGATGCATTCACAACATGAAAGTATGGTTATAGGGTGGGCTAATAAAGATAAAACAGACCATTATTCATAGGGTAATTGGGTACTCTACCTTGAATCAACCAAAAAGTATAAGAAGTGCAATGAAGAAAGAGATTGAAAATCTGACCAAGGAAAAGTGGAATGGTCAAGAAATGCCAATTGATGGAATTGGGGACCCATTAGTTGAATTATTTTTTCATGTGACTACAAAATGTACAAGTTTTATCAATCTGATAGGCTAAGTAGTGTATCGTGTGTAGTAGTGGATTTGGACTACAAAATCGTGAAGAAAGATCATACCTATGACCTTGCTAAGCTGCAACTTCACCTACTTAAAAAGAATCTAAAAGCAATAAAGAAAGTGAAGAATACCTCTTGTAAGTTTGGATCCTTATAGTTTGTATATTTTTTTATGTGCAAAATTATTTTCCTACTATTGGAACAATTTCTTGGGATAGGAATTGACCATCAATGGATCAAATAAGTGATTTGATTAGTAGACCGGGAGAAAATGTTGAAGCAATAATGGACAATCATTTTGAAGAATCCAAAATGAAGATGAAGAACATGATGAGGATATCCAAATCTACTGTAGGTAAGTACTACGATGAAGTATGTTTTATTGTAAATATATATTTTGTTCATGCACAAGCAATTTTTCTAAGGTTAGCATGGCTAAGCCAATTCCTTATGAAGCGAATGTAGATGAGGTCATTATAGTAGTGACTGCACTTTCAGATGAAGAGATTGACACACCTGCCGAGAAATTTGGCATTTATGAAATAGTAATTGTCGAGTTGTTAGTTGAATTTGGTGCACCCAAAGAAGGAAAACAAAGAAAAAGAAAGAGTGTTGAGGGAGGTAAGGAGAAGGGTCTAGACAACCTATAGAGGTCAAGGAAGGCAAAGGAAAAGAAATTGTTGTTGCAAAGCCTAAGGCAACTAAGTAGAGAATAATTTTATTATTGAGCCTATGGTAAAGGCTAATGTGGAGAAGAATGTGCAAGGGATGGTGACACCTTAGAATCCAAAGGGAAAAGTGATTATCACCAGGTCAAAAAAATCTTAGCCCCCTATTGAGAAGGTAAAATGAAGTCCATCAAAGTAGAGGAAACCAAATGGAATACTTAAGAAATTAACACAAGAGAAGTTGAGGAGAAAACTGATTGTAACACAAGAGGAGTAAGATGATGAAAAGACTGAGTATGATGAACCCAACAAACTTGAAATAGTGAAGAGACTTCCTCCAATGACTATAGATCAGGTATGTGAAAAGTTAAAAGAATCATAAAGTTTTATAGGATTTAAAGATATAAGTTATGATTCTTTGAATAATGTTGATTGAGATAAGCTTGAAGAAGCTATGATCTACATGATGATTAAGTCTAGATGTACACCATTGGAATCTGAAAATAGATTCCTAGCAAATCTATACAAACAAGTTGATGCAAAGTGGAAGTGGGAATTGGCCACTAAGAAGCAAATAAGAGAGACAACATTGGCACAATTTATGCTAGATTTAGGGAGAAATCACATGTATATAGCCCTTAAGGATTTTGTAAAGAATTTTATGCCGAGAGATAGGACATATAAGATTTTTGAAAAATAAAGCTCATGAAGTTGAGTAAGATAGTATTTGGGTATGGAAAGAAGCATTTGGATTTCTTACTCTATCTGTAGAAGTGAGGGAAGTTAGAGGTCTAGTAGAATTTTAAAATGACTACAAACAAGAAGTTTCCAAGTTGACCAAGGAGATTCAACAACTAGTCACTCTGAGTGAACAGAGAGAGATTATCACAATTGAAGATGACACTGACACCCCTCTACTGAATTTGAATATACTAATTGAAGAGGACATTCAAAACTTAATCTTAGATCAAAGCATGCTCTATACTAACCCAATTTTGTTACAAATTGTAAATTATCCAAAGCTTGATGGTAAGAGGAATGATGATGTTGATGTGATATTAGTTACAAAGGATACAAGTGTTGAGAAACTTGGTAATGCTATCCCTGTATTTACACCATTTACTTGTATTCCTATTTTGCAAGCAGAGGAAAATTTTGTAAAGGAAACATGCACTGAATCAGTAGCAGAAGAAGTGACACAGAAAGAGAAAGAAGCCTCTCAAGCTCTTATTCAATTGCTAAGTGTAAAGGTTGTAGAACCCACAAATGAGATACCTATTTGTGCAAGACGAGTTGAATAGCTAGGGCCAAAGGCATACCCAACTATCCAACCACCTCATTGAGTAAAGACAATAATGGAAGCAAATCACAAAAAACAACACCAAGGAGAGAGAGAGAGAATAAATACTTTTATTGATTCATCAAATGTTTAGCATACATGCCCAATTGTAAGGCCTTCTGGGTTATGGCTAGATAAAAAATATATATATCACTAAGTTCTATATTCAACTTCAAACTCTTAACATCTTCTTTGACTTCTCAGTCTTCTCAGTTCCCCCTAAAACTAAACCAAATACCCCTACTTATACTTGCCAAAATGGCTTACAGAAGACTCTAGAACATTACATCAAAGAAAGGTCAACCTCAAAATGATCAACACTCATCCCTAGACTAGATCCTATCATTAAATTAACGATCAAAATTAAATACAAGAGTCAGCTCCAACTGAGAACCAAACATACAGACAACATGATCAAAAAAGGACCCGAGCATCAACAACATAGGTTCACTTGATGAATGAATGAATGCTTAGTCAACATAAGAACAACTCAGTTCACATTGATGTAACTCAATCACCAAAGAAACATCACATCTCATACTAATAGAACTCAGTCATCAAAGGAATAACTCAGTTTATACTAAAGAGCTCAGAAAGAGCTAAAAAGAACTTGGTCTAAACTTATCAGAATGAAAAAAAGTGTAGGATTAAAATGCAACCCAAGATGCTCCTACATCGGACTGTAATGCTGACTTTTCATGTAGGATTGCTGAATTCTTTTAAGCCACTTTTATGATCATGTTTTAGGATTAGTGGTACTTGCTTACTAGATTTAATGATATATGTATGATCAATTAGTGATTTTTAGTTACCTCATGATGATAGGTAAATGAGTTATTTATATACAATTCTATGGTTACTTACCCCATACTTTCATGTGTATGGTGTACTTGTCTATTTTACTTTCTATTTAACATTTCTGATATGGTTGAGGGAGGGAGTTGTAGTCACCTACTATTTGGGATCTACATAATGCACCACTCCTCACCATTTCCTATTTATTTTATATTATATTTGTATGTACATGCTCATATTTTATGCAAATTGTAGGTATCAGGCATCAACTTCCCTGAATTGCCAAGATGAGTCAGCCCTATCACAGTATCTCAATGGTAAAAGTGGGGAGATAACTCTTAAGTCCAAATCCTAACCTAAGCCAATTGTCCTAGAAATTAGAACAAGTATCTGAGTTGTTTACCCATCTGAATTTGCCAGGTGACTTGAATTCGTGATTTTGACCTGGAGTTTGATTATGTTCTTTGTCTTCAGTTGAGTTTCCACTTTTAGTCTTATGGGTCTATTGTGATTTTCATTTATAATTAATCAAATTAAAAGATAATTTAATAAAAAAAATTATAAAGGAAATTTAATATTTATTTTATTTAAATAATTGAGAAATTAATTAAATTAAAGAATTAAATTTAAAGGTTTTATTAAAGTTCTATTTTTTGGTGTAATTATGTTTATTTAATTTAATAATTATTATTTAGGAGTTTTATTTTAATAATTAAATCTATATACTATTATTAATTAAATTAATAAATATATTATTAAAAATGTCTCGTGACTTAATAAGAGAGAGAATGCATAAATTTAATAAGGTTTATTTTATTTAAATTTCAAAATTTTGTGCATGAAATTAAAATATAATAAAGTAATCAAGAAAAAGGGGTTTCACGTGATTGCACAATCAAAGCCCTAATTTGGAGAAAATTTCTTTATTAGGAAATTAGAGTTCATTTCTACATACCAAGGTTTGGAGGAGCCAATTTCTGAGAAAAGGGTTTCGAAGGAAAAAGGGAATTGCTTGTGAGTTATGTGCATTTGGTTATTTAGCATCAGATCCAAGTAGGATCTTATGGGTTTTGTGTAGTAGTTATTGTTCTTTAATTTCTTTGTCTTCTTCATGTTTGTGATAGATCTATTTTTAGAATTGTAATTGGGTTGAAACCCTTGTTGTAAATTTCATTGTTCTTCATTTTGAGATCATCTTTATATGAATTGAAAACTAGAAACCCTTGTATCGTAAATTTTAGAGGATTATATTTTGATACGAGTGGGGTATGGAAAAGAAATCAAAATTTGATTTATTGTTTATGTTTTCCCTATCAGATCTACTTCATAAATTTATCAAAAAAAGTGTTCATTAAAATTATCATAGTAAAAATTTTACAGTGATAGTTTTTATCACATACAATATTTATTTAAAATCGTGAATTGTGTTTTGGAAGGGGGGTTTCATGTTTTCATGTTTCTATTAAATAAAACATATATTAAAAAGGAATTAATTTTTTAAAAAATTAAATAAAAAAATGGGGAAGTGGACCATTACTCCCACTCCCCCTTACCTTTTTTTCCTTACCCTCTCATAGGGCAACAAGAGTGTTATTGGCGTGTAGTGTCTCCACTAGCAAGGGCAATAATATCTACAAAATCAATGTTAGAATTTATACAATAATAAAATATATTTCACTAATCTACCCTCTATCTCAACCCAACCTTAAAGATGTCTCCACATTAGGATCAATAACCCTCTTAAGGATCATTAGATCCTCAATTACTTTCCTGTCTTCTATGAAGTGCTCCCTTTAGTGTCATTCCTAGAAGAGACTTTTTTTGTCTAGGGCCCTTGACACATATGCATATGTTAACATCTATGGAATATTTTGGCCTTATAACTGAATTAAGATCACTCTCTTCCTAATGGGACTCTCTTGATCTTAAGCTATTAAGATCACTCGCTTCCCAAAAGGACTCTCTTGATCTTAAACAATTAACCATATTAAGATCACTCTCTTCTCTCAAAAGGGACTCTCTTGATCTTAAATTTTTAATCATGTGTGTTATTCATTTCAAATTAATTAATATAAATAAATTTATAACTATAATTAAGAAAATACAATCCATAAACATACCTTTCTTACTTTCCTCTTTGTGTGGTCCATTTGGATCCTTATTTAGCCATTTTTGTCTTTTCTTTCTCAGAAGTCACAACCTTTCATAATAGAAAAATTTTGAAAAGTCACAACACTTCATAGTTATAATCCTTTCAAAAAGTCGCAACACTTCATAATCAAGATCCTTTAGAAAAGTGCAAATAATTTATAATTAAAACATTTTTGAATAGTCACAACTATTCATAATTATGACCCTTTGGAAGGTTCACATCCTTTCAATATCATTGATACCTTTTTAGAAATTCACTTTCTTATTTTCTTCATATTATATTCCTCTTTTGTTTTTCCTTTTTGAACTCCCATCTTCTCCTCTTCCTTTCTTCCCTTTCTAAAATAAACCCTCTTCCCTTTTATATCATGATTTTAAGGAGTCATGTCTATTTGTTAAATATCTCTTGACTTTTCATTAGATCTAGTTAATTTATATTATTCTATGTTATATTATTTATTTACTTGCTTATTCATGATTATTATTAATATATTATTTATTTCTATTTACAAAGTTAACATACTTTCTACAATATTGTCTCTTGTATTTAATTTAATTTTTTTATTTTTTCATTTTAATTTTATTATTTTTAAATTATTTAAAATATCATATTGAATATGATTTCATTGATAATATAGATTAAATAATAACTATCTCCTATTTTTATATTTTAGTATTAGTTTCAATATAACTCTATTATCATTATTTATTTACTAACATTGTATAATCTAATTATTATTAAAATTTTGTCTCAAAATAGGGATATGACAACTTCCCAAAAGGACTCTCTTGATCTTAAATCTTTAAATATTAACTAATGTGTGTTATCTATTTCAAATTAATTAATATAAATAAATTTATAACTATAATTTAAAAAATATAATCCATAAACATACCTTTCTTACCTTCCTCTTTGCGTGGTCCATTTGGATCCTTATTTAGCCATTTTTGTTTCTTTTTTCTCAAGAGTCACAACCTTTCATAATAGAAATATTTTAAAAAGTCACAACACTTCATAATCAAGATCCTTTAGAAAAGTCCAAATAGTTTATAACTCAAACATTTATGAATAGTCACAACTATTCATAATTATGACCCTTTTGAAGGTTCACATCCTTTCAATATTATTGATACCTTTTCAAAAAGTCACTTTCTTATTTTCTTCATATTATATTCCTCTTTTGTTTTTCCTTTTTGAACTTCTATATTCTCCTCTTCCTTTTTCCCCTCTCTAAAATAAACCCTCTTCCCTTTTATATCTTAATTTTAAGGGGTCATGTCTATTTGTTAAATATCTTTTGACTTTTCATTAGATTTAGTTAATTTATATTATTCTATGTTATATTATTTATTTGCTTACTTATTCATGATTATTATTAATATATTATTTATTTCTATTTAAAAAGTTAACATACTTTCTACAATATTGTCTCTTGTATTTAATTTAATTTTTTTATTTATTCATTTTGATTTTATTATTTTTAAATTATTTAAAATATCATACTAAATATGATTTCATTGATTATATAGATTAAATAATAATTATCTCCTATTTTTATGTTTTAGTATTAGTTTTAATATAGTTCTATTATCATTATTTATTTACTAATACTGTATAATCTAATTATTATTAAAATTGTATCTCAAAATAGGGATATGACATAGCAGCCTTAAAGGCTTGCCACACAAGAAACTCTATTATCGTAGCAGTAGGTACTGTTGTATGCAGTACTCTGTTGCAACGTTAACAAAGTTGTTGCGACAACAAAACAACCCACGGGCTTTAAAAGTAATATGGTAAGTTTTGTTTAAATTTAAAAAAAAATTGTTAGTTTTATTAATATATTGAATGTTTAAATATGTTTTTTTAATAATGTTTAAATTGTTATTATTATTAAGTATTTAATAATAATTATTATTATTAAATAAATTAATATAATTTATTAGTGATTAATAATTAATAATAATAATAATTTAATAGTTAATATTAGATTTTAACAAATGGTTAATTGAAGATTTGCATAGATAGAATTATCTTTTAACAATTATATTTATGTTATATTGATAATTATAATTCAATTGGAAATTGATGGCTTTTAATAAAACTCGGATTTTGCTCAAGACAACTCAATTTTAAATGAAAATGATTTTCAATACTAGGGGATTTTTATTACATCATTTGTTAAGTTGAAAACCTTAGTAGTTTTGATACTTTGAAAAGACAAAAATTGAAATCTTTTTTGTATACAGAACTCTTTTGTTTGAAAAACTAATTGAACTATGAAAATAGTTGTTAAATTTTTTATGAGATGTATAATGTTTTTCATGTTAGGTTTTGGGTTTTGAATTAGTACTTTGACCAATCAGGATGTTTGCCAAAGGCTTGGGGGTTTTGTTCTATGATGATGTTATGTACACAATCTTTTATACCTGGCCATGGTGATGTGTCATGGGTTGTCTATGATGAGTTTAATTTTTTCTTTATTATTGCTTTTCAATTTTCTTGTGTAGAACTGAGGTGAATGGTGTAACTTTTTTGGTGTAACATTTGAGTCTTCAATTAAATATCTTTGGATGCTTTCTAGTTGTTTGTATAAGACTGAGGTGATCATTGTGTTTTATCTTTGATGCTTTCCAGTTTCTTGTATAGGACTGAGATGATTATTGTGTTTTGTCTTTTGGTGCTTTCTCATTTCTTGTATAGGACTAAGGTGATATTGAGATTGGTCTTTAAGTGTTTTCCAGTTTCTTGTAAATAATTGAGGTGAATTATGTGTTTTATCTATAGGTTCTTTCCAATCATTTGTAAAGGGCTGAGATGAAAACAATGATTCTTTGATTTGTACTTTTATGAGCCTAGGGTAGGTAATCTATGTGTACATTGGGAAGTGGCTTGCAATGGATGCTGGAGCCCAAAGTGACTGCCTAGGTAACCCATTGTAACTTATTTTAATAAGTGATAACATTTTATTAAATGGGTTTTAAAATAAATTATGTGAGTTAATTGATTCTTCGCCCATGCCTCAAGTGCTAGTATAGGTTAGGATGGGAGTAGAGAGGATGCTTAGTTGCAACCTTGCTTCATTAATATACCTTGTCTATATGAAAGGATACTGGTGCTGCATAGAGACTCTAGGGGGCTAGAGTCTAGAGAGGCTACCAGGATAACCATAGATTTGGGTCATGTGATGACACTTGCTCACTTATATAGTAGATTTCCTGCATGTCTTTGTTGCCTCTGGGATTAGATGATACTTGTGTCTTGGTACCTTTGCGATAGTTTTCTTTTAGGTGTTTCCTTGACCTAGATGTTGGTTTTGACTTTTGAGATTGACATCCGTATGGGACTTAAGTATATCTCCTCAACATAGTGGGAGTGGGCCATTTAGGTTCCACGAGGCCAGGTGGTAGTACATTTTTATTATACCATTGAGATCCAACCATTGGATGTCATTTTTGGATGTGCTTGTTCAGATGTGCCTTTCTATTTGATCTTATATTTCTGTTGGATGGTTATACTCTATTGTAGGTATTTTATTATCAAAGATCTTATGAGATGATGTATTTTAATTATGATGTATATTCTTTGAGATTTTCATATCCTGTGAGTTGTATAGTGGATGACTATGAAATTCTTATTATTACCAAGTGGAATCATGTAATTGTATATTGTAGAAAATAGATTGAAGAAGACTGTTAAAGAGGGAGATTGTTGAGAATAGATTGATAGAAGTATGATCAATATGCTTCAATCATTATTTTGTCATTGATGCCAAACCTTCTATCTACTAGTGAGAGAACTACTTATATAATTTAAGTACTATCACTTATTTGATTGATGAAGAGGATTTGATCAAAAAGATGTAACAATAGCAACTAGAGGGAAGGTTGAGTTATGATTATGTAAAGAAGTACAAGAATCAGTTAAGACAGTGATAACATGATGCATTGATAATCTAATTAAGGTTACAAAAGCTAGTTATACTAAGAAAGTTTAGAAGAATAAGTTACACAAATTTTGTATGTAAAACTTGACCAAATGGATAAGAGGTTCCATGAAAAGTCAGTGCAAGCCAAGCAGAAAATTAGTTCGAGTAAAAGTTTATTCTAGTGTATGTTGAGTAGAACAATGGATGTCGAGTAAAGTTTAGTTGATGCCAAGCACCTGTAAACTTGAGTTCGTGTTGAGTCATTTCATAGAGGATGTTGAGCAAAATAGTGTGTTTCAAGCATCGAAAGCTAGATAATGCTGAGTAAAAGTTTATTCTAGTGTATGTCAAGCAGAATAGTGGATGTCGAGTAAAGTTTAGTTGATGTCAAGCACCAGTAAACTTTAGTTCATGCTAAGTGATTTCACAGAGGATGTCAAGCAATATAGTGTGTGCTGAGCATCGAAAGGTAGATAATCTTGAGTGACTACATTATTTAAAAGATCATGAATTCGAAGGATCTAAGCTGACAAGTTTTTTTTCTTAGAATTTGTGAACCAAGTGGAAGATAAGATTGATGAGCTGGTGGCACATAATTCAAGGTTAACCATTTTTGGGAAAATTCAAAGAGGATTCAAGGAGAATTTTTTAGAAGAGATATGGAATGAGGGATAGATTCATTGTATCCTACCTAATCCGTCTAACCCTAAATTGGATGATGCAAAATGAGTGAGAAAAGATCTTAATTTTCTATTTATAGAAATAGCTGGTTAGAAGCAAAGTGAGTTATGTGTGAGAACTTAATGAAGACAAGGAGTTAAGGGTTTTGCTTCATCAAGTGACCTAAGAGAAGAGTTTGCATTGTCATGTTAAGCAAGAAGGCTTAAGGATATGAATTCTTGAAGGGTGAACAAGCTATCAAAGCTAAAAAGTATGAAGGCCAAGTAGAATAGAGGGCTGAAATAGTGATTTGTAATCTACAAATGAAGTTATAAGTTGTTATCAAATCAAGCCTTACTGTTACTCTCTAACAATTGTACCAGTCTAGAATAAATCCTTTAGATTAAGGTTGACCTAATAGTCATTTGTAAATCTTTTAACTGGGTGACATTCCAAGTGAATGGTCTAAATTCCTCTAATAAGGATCACTCCTAACAAGGTGATTGAAATCCTTTAACAAGGTTACATTTAACAGTGTGCATTGTAACCTTTAACAGTGTTGGCCTTTCAGAGGGCATCACTTCAAAAGAGTGAAAAAGAGTAGCATGTTATTGGTGGTTTTTCCCAAAGTGGGTTTCTATGTAAATCATTGTGTCAAGTGTATTGATGGATCTACTATGTTTCATGTTTACATTTCTGCAAGATGATTTGATAGTAACTTACAAGTTTTAAGTGATTGCATAATCTTATGAATGCATGCATAAAGATAGAAGTTTTATGGGTTCATTAAGTTGTGAAAAGTTTTAATTTATACATTTGGACCTTAGATAATTGATTCACCCCCCCTCTCAGTTATTCTAAAAGTATACCAACAATTGGTATTAGAGCCATCTACTTAAAAGGACTAGTTTGAAGGTACTAGAAGCACAAAGATCAAGATGTTAAAAAGAGAAATACCAAAGCTCAATAGAGATAACTTTCTTGCATGAAAAATTTTGATACTTAGAGATCATGCACAATCTACCATTACTACTGAGCATGTTGACCTGACTGGAGCCCCAACTCTAAGGATATGAGAATAAAGAAAGAACATAACCAAGCAATGTTGGAGATTGTCTCTACCCTAAGTTATGCTGAATTTGATGATATCAAAGGTCTTCATAGTGCAAATAAAATGTGGGATGCACTAGCCACCATCTATTGAGGAGACACCAATGTTCTAAGAGCTAAAGTTGAAAGTCTCAGAGGTAAGTTTGATGATATGAGAATGGAAGAAAGCGAACACATTTCTTAATATATTGCCAGGATAAAAGAAGTTGTTAATATAATAAGAGGAGATAATGGAAAAATAGATGATGATACTATGCTAAGAAAAGTCTTGAGAAAACTACGACCTATATATCTTATTAGAGTTTCTACAATTCAAGAACTAAGATGCATACCAGGGACTGATCTATCACTTGAAGGTTTGGTACATAGACTCATTGCTTTGGAGCTATCTAACTTTGATAATTACAAACCTAAGAGTATTGAATCTACTTCCAAAGCTAAAGTTTCATTGAAGGAACTTGATGAGAAGAAGAAGAAGAAGAAGAGGAAGAAAAAGATAAAATATGCATCCAGTGATAGTGATATAAATGAGGAGGATGTTGAACAACTTGAAGCACTACTAGCAACAAGATTCCACAAAGGTAAATGCAAGTTCAAAAGTAAATTACCTATCATTTGTTTCAATTGTAATGAGGTTGGTCATATTGTTGCTAGTTGTCTAGAGAAGAAGAACTATAGAGGTGGTGACAATTACAAAAGTAGGAGAGATGAAGACAACAAGGACTACAAAGACAAAGGCAAAAAGCCATGCTACATTGCTGAAGAGGAAACATATGATGAACATGATGACAAAGTTGTGTATGTTGCAATGAAGGATGAATCTAATGAAGATGAGGCAACTGCACTTGTAACTTGTGTAAACAAGAATTATAAATTGATCATTGATAGTGGGTGTTCACATCACATGACTGGAGATAAAAGTAAGTTCATTACCTTGAATTGTTATGATGGAAATAGTATAAGATTTGGTAATGATGCACCATGTTTGATAAAAGGAAAAGGTTCTATCAAACTCATAGACAAGATTTTATGTGATAATGCTTACTATGTTGAAGGACTTAACTATAATATTTTGAGTGTGTCACAACTAAATAATATGGGATGTAAGGTCAAATTTGAAACCAAATTTGTTAAGATATATGACACAAATGGAAGATTGATTGGAAAAGGTGATCAGACTAGAGCTAATCTATTCTATCTTGATATAGAGGATTCTACTTTTCTAGTTGTAAAATTTGATTACTTATGGTTATGGCACAAAAGGTTATGTCATGTCAATTTTGATTACCTAGTTAGTATCAGTAACATGAGAAAGGTTAGAGGTTTTCCTATGTTAAAGAAGCTTGATAATATAATGTGCAAACAATGTCAGTTAGGCAAAATGACAAAGTTAAGCTTTAAGAGTAAAACCCATACCTCTAAAGAAATATTAGAGATTGTTCATAATGACTTGTGTGGACCAATGGATGTGCAAAGCTACAAAGGAGATAAGTATATTATGCTGCTTGTTGATGATTATTCTAGAATGATGATAGTTATATTTCTAAAAAAGAAATTTGATGCTTTCCAAATGTCTAAGTGGTACTTAACAAGAGTTGAGAAGGAAATAGGTAAAAGTCTGAAGTGTTTAAGATTTGACAGAGGAGGAGAATTTACATCAAATGAGTTTGAGATATTCTACAATAATAGAGAAATCAAAAGATAGACATCTACCCCTAGAACCCCTCCAAAAAATGGAATTGCTGAAAGAAGGAACATATATGTAATGGACTGTGCCAGAATGCTCATGATGGAGAAAAATGTTGCTTTAAAATACTAGAGAGAATATATAAGTATAGCTCTCTATACCCTAAATCATGTACAAGTCAAGAAAGGTACTCATTCAACAGCTTTTGAATTATGGTATGGATACTCACCCAATGTAAAATATTTTAAGATATTTGGAAAAATGTTACATTCTTAAGAACTTCAAGAATGGTAAACTTGATGCAAAAAGTGAAGAAGGTATATTTCTAGGCTATTCCACAAGAAGTAAAGCTTATAAGTGTTTGAACACTAACACTAACAAAGTCGTGGAAAGTGAAAATGTGAATTTTGATCAATATACAGAAGTATATGAGGTTGAACCTATGAAAGAACTAGAAGAATACAAATCATTTGTATACTCTTATCAAGGTATGCTTGCTAAAGAAGATGCTACAAATCAAGCTACAAACCAACAACAAGTTTTAGTAACTACCAAGTCATAGACTATGAATGCCAAGTTACATTTAGCAACTCATCTACATTCAAATGTTGAGTTATAGAATGAAGAAGAAGCTCTTTTTTATTCTAAAATTAGTAGATATGTTGAGTTACCTAACAAAGATGTAAAAAATGATTATAAAACTAAAAATCAAAGGAAGAAACAAGAGTTGAACCAAGATTGTCTAAATATATCAAAAGACATCATATTGCTGCACAAATTATTGGAGATGAAGATGCTAGACCAATGAGAAGAAACAAATTGAGAAATGATACATCAAATTAATAAGAGATGCATTAGAGGATGTAGACTGAAGTAAGGCCATGGAAGAAGAGATTGAACAAATTGAAAAAAATAAGACATGGACTCTAATTCCTAGACGAGAAGACAAAAATGTGATAGGCACCAAATCAGTATTCAGAAATAAGCTAGATGAAAATGGTGAAGTAACAAGGAACTAGACAAGATTAGTTTGCAAAGGATATGCAAAAGAATAAGGAATTGACTATGGAGAGGCATTTTCCCCTATTGTTAGATTGGAAGGAGTAAGAACTTTACTTTCTTATTCTGCATACAAAGGTTTCAAAGTTTATCAAATGGATTTTAAATCTACATTTTTGAATTACATATTAGAAGAAGTTTTCATAGAATAGCCAAAAGGTTTTATTGATGTTAACAATAAGAACATGGTATGTAAATTATACAAATCTCTATATGGTTTGAAACAAGCACCAAGAGCATGGTATGAGAGACTTCATAAGTATCTTGTGAAGATTGGATTTGAAAGGTCTAATGATAACATCAATCTATACATAAAGACATGGAAAGGCAAAGGTATTTTGTTATATGAATTTTTTGTTGAGAATATCATATTTTGAGGACAAGATTCTTTATGTAAGGCTTTTGCAAATGAAATGAAGCAAGAATTTGAAATGTCTGTGTTTGGAGAAATCAAATTCTTTGTGGCTTTGCAAATATATCAAATGAAATATGGTATATACATCACTCAGTCAAAATATGTCAAAGAAATATTGAAAAAATTTGGATTGGAGGAATCAAAACTAGTGGGAAAGTTGCAAGATTCATTGCTAATCCTAGGAGAATCATTTGATGGCTGTAAAGAGAATAATGAGATATCTAAAACAAATAGAGGATTTTGGTCTATACTATAAGAAAAATGAGAAATTTGAATTAAGAGCCTACATTGACGTTGATTGGGCTAGAAACATTGATGACATAAAGAGCACTAGTGGAGGAGCATTTTTATTACGCAAGAGGCTGGTTACATGAATGAGAAAAAAACAAAATTGTACCTCACAATCTACTATTGAAGCTGAATATGTTGCTGCTATTGTGAATTGTACAAACATTGTATGGATCAAACAACTACTCAAAGGAATGAAGGAAGAGATCATAGAACTAGTAACACTTTATTGTGATAATACAAGTGCTATCAATATATCAAAGAGTCTTATGATACACACAAAGACTAAGCACATTGAAATCAAGTATCATTACTTGAGAGAATTAGTTCAGGACAAAGAGGTGAAGATGGAATATATTAACATAAAGTAACAAATTATTGATATCTTCACAAAAGAATTACCTAAGGATGCTCATGAGTATCTAAGAGGTAAACTAGGGGTGATACACTTATCAAAGGCTATCTAAGTAATAAAGAGGAGTGCATTGCATCAAACAAGTTGATTTTCATATATCTCAAATTGATGCAAAGGATCTTACTTTAGGATCTACCTAAAGTAATCAAAGAATTAACACTTCAAATTAGTCACAAGCAAGGTGATAGAGGGAGAAACTAAAAAAAGCTTATATCTACATGTTAAGATGACAAGTCTTTGGCATTGTTGTCAAAGAGGGAGATAATTGTTGATCAAGCCAATATAATTACTAAGGGAGATAATTGTTGATATTGCTAATCAAGGATAATACAAGCATGATAAGAGAGATATTAAAATCCAAGAAAGAAGGAGATAGTTATTGATCAGAAGAACAAAGAAGGAGAAATCCTAAAAAATCTACCTAGTAAGAAGAAATTCAGAGGGAGTTATAAGGAAGAATTTTGTAACCTACTTAGAAGATTGAAGTTGCTTTCAATACAGGGAATTATTTTTCTTTTTGGTATTGTCTTACTATTTTAACCTAGATAGTTTGGATGATCAGTTTGGTTTTCCATCAATGCTAAAGAGGGAGATTTTTGAAAATAGATTAAAGAAGACTATTAAAGAGGGAGATTGTTGAGAATAGATTGATACAAGTATGATCAATATGCTTCAATCATTGTTTTGTCACTGATGTCAAACCTGTCATCTACTAGTAAGGAAACTATTTATATGATTTAAGTACTATCACTTATTTGATTAATGAAGAGGATTTGATCAAGAAGATGTAACAATAACACCTAGAGGGAAGGTTGAGTTATGATTATGTAAAGAAGTACAAGAATCAATTAAGATAGTGATAACATGATACATTGATAATCTACTTAAGGTTACAAATATTGGTTACACTAAGAAAGTTTAGAAGAACAAGTTACACAAAGTTTGTCTACAAAGCTTGACCAAATGGATGGTAGGTGCTGAGAAAAGTCAGTGCAAGCTGAGCAAAAAATCAATTGAAGCCAAGTAAAAGTTTATTCTAGTGTATGTCAAGTAGAACAGTGGATTTTGAGTAAAGTTTAGTTGGTGTCGAGCACCAATAAACTTTAGTTCATGCTGAGTAATTTCATAGAGGATGTCAAGCAATGCAGTGTGTGCCGAGCATTAGAAGCTAGATAATTTTGAGTGGCTACATTATTTAAAAGATCATGAGTTTGATGGATATAAGCTGACAAGTTTATTTTCTTAGAATTTGTAAACCAAGTTGAAGATTTGATTGATGAGCTAGTGGCACAAAATTCAAGGTAAACCATTTTTAGGTGAATTCAAAGAGGATTCAATGAGAAATTTTTAGAAGAGATATGGAATGAGGGATAGATTTATTATATCCTACCTAATTAGTCCTAACCCTAAATTGGATGATGGAAAATGAGGGGGAAAAGATCTTGATTTTCTATTTATAGGAATAGCTGGTTAAAAGAAAAGTGAGTTATGTATGAGAACTTAAGGAAGACAAGGAGTCAAGGGTTTTGCTTCATCAAGTGACCTAAGAGAAGAGTCTACATTGGCATGTTAAGAAAGAGGCTTAAGGATATGAATGCTTGAAGGGTGAACAAGTTATTAGAGATGAAAAGTATGAAGGCCAAGTAGAATAGAGGACTAAAATAGTGATCTATAGTCTGCAAATGAAGTTTTAAGTTATTATTAGATCAAGCCTTACTGTTGCTCTCTAAGAATTGTATCAGTCTAGGGTAAATCCTTTGGATTAAGGTTGACCTAGCAGTCATTTGTAAATCCTTTAACTTGGTGACATTCCAAGTGAATGGTATAAAGTCCTCTAACAAGGCTCACTCCTAACAAGGTGATTGAAATCTTTTAATAGGGTCACATTTAATAGTGTGTATTGCAACCTTTAACAAGGTTGGCCTTTCACAAGCATCACTTTAGAAGAGTGAAAAAGAGTAACATGTTACTAGTAGTTTTTTCCAAATTGGGTTTCCATGTAAATCATTGTGTCAAGTGTGTTGATGAATCTATTATGTTTCATGTTTACATTTTTGTAAGTTGATTTGATAGTAACCTACAAGTTTTAAGTGATTGCATAATATTATGGATGGATACATTAAGATAGAAGTTCTATGGGTTCACTAAGCTATGAAAAATTTTAATTTATACATCTAGACCTCGGATAACTAATTCACGCCCCCCCCCCCCCCCCCCCCCAGTTATTCTAAAAGTATACCAACATATATTATTTAAATAAATTTATAATTATGATTATTCTTTACTATGGAATTGTTATGTATCAGATTTAGTATTAATCAAACTTAAATGTGAGTCAACATCATGAGACCCTTAGGAGATTTAATTTGTTTATGATGGTTGTATGTATGTGAGTTATTGCCTCCACTATTTTATCTCTTGCTTCTAGTATGTTATCTCTTGTTGTTTGTTATCTTTAAAAAAAATGTTTGAAAAACTTAGTGAAACTTTAGGTTAATTTCTTTTGGGTTCCCTAGCAAGGCATTACACAGACAACCAAGGTTGAAGAAATGACTCTCCTAAATCATACAAGCATTACAACTTGAATTGAATCCAACTCATATTGAGAAATCCATGTAGCATCTTCAACTAGTCTATTCTTCCATTTCACCAAATACTCATAGTAATCTTTTCCTCTTGTGCTCTTGCCAATTCTCTGATCCAATACCTATTCAACCTCTTCAATTTGCTTCTTAGGATAATCATTTGATACAACTTCATCATCTGACTCATGATACTTATGTAAATCTATAATATTGAATATAGGGGATATATCCATGTCATTAGGTAATTCAACTTCATAAAAAAATTCACTATCAAACTTCCTTAAGATCTTACAAGGTCCAAACTTCTTCATCTTCAACATACTATATCTTCCAATAGGAATTCTACCTTTCTTCAAATGAGCCATCACCTCATCACCAACTTCAAAAATATGATGTCTTCTAGACTTATTAGCATTCTCCTTATACTTTTGATTACTTTGATCCAACCTCAACTTTACTTCCTTATGCAAAGACTCCATAAAATCAGCAAATTCTTCCCCTACAACACTTGTCTTTTCTTCACTAGCAACATCCCCCAAATCTGATATTCCCCTAGGTTACATTCTAATAATGATCTCAAAAGGTTTTTTTCCAGTATTCCTATTCATAGAATTATTATATGAAAATTTAGCTCATGTCAATACTAGCTCCCAATTACTTGGTTTATCTCTAACTAAACATCTCAACAAATTACCCAAGCTTCTATTCACAACCTTTGTCTATCCATCTATCTATGGATGGAATGTAGAACTAAATATCAATAGAGTGCCCATCTTTTTCCACAAATTCCTCCAAACTTAACCAAAAAACTTACTATCTTTGTCAAAAATAATACTTCTTGGCAATCCATGCAATCTAACAATCTCTTTGAAGAAAATTTCAGCAACATGCTCAACATTTGATGTCTTCTTACATGGTATGAAATGATCCATTTTAGAAAATCTATCCACAAAAAAACTATGGAATCACACCCTTTTACTATCTTAAGTAATCCAAGAACAAAATCAATACTGATGTCACTCCAAGGTTTCTCAAGAATAGAAATAGGTGTATACAAACTAGTATTTTGACTTACCTCTTTTGTAACTTGACAAACTCTATGACTCCTTACAAACTTCTGAACATCCTTATACATATATGACTAGTCGTATTTGTTGGATTTCTTTAGAATAACTAAGAGAGAAAGTGAATTAGTTATCTAAGGTACAAATATACAAATAAAATATTTCATAGCTTAGTGAACCCATATCCACAAAAACTTAATGTGCATGCATCCATTAGATCATACAATGCATAAACTTTGTAGGTTACTATCCTAGGTCAAAAGATCTTTACAAAAATGTAAACATGAAACATGAAAGATTCAACAACATATTTGACACATGGATTTTACATGGAAACCCAATTTGGGAAAAAGCACAAGTACATACTACTAATTCTCACTCTTTTGAAGTGATGCCCTATCAAAGGCCAACCTTGTTAAAGGTTACAATACACACTGTTAAATGTGGCATGGTTAAAATATTTCAATCACCCTATTAGGAGTGAGCCTTGTTAGAGGACTTTAGATCATTCACTTGGAATGTCACCTGGTTAAAGGATTTACAAATGATTGTTAGGTCAACCTTAATCCAAAGGATTTACCCTAAACTGATACAATGATTAGAAAGTAATAGTAAGGCTTGATCTGATAACAAGTTACAACTCATTTGTAGATTATAGATCTTTTTTTCAGTCCTCCATTCTTCTTGGCTTTCACACACTTCAACTCTGATAGCTTGTTCACCCTTTAAGCATTCATACTCTTAATCCTTCTTTCTTTTCTTGCCAATAGTAGTCTCTTCTGTTTGGCCACTAAATGAAGCAATACCCTAGACTCCTTGTCTTCTATGCATTCTCACACATAACAACCTTTTCTTCTAACTAGCTCTATCTATAAATAAAGATTTAAGATCTTTTGTCTTTCAACCTCAATCATCCATTTTAGGGTTAGGTAGGATTAGGTAGGATTAGGTAGGATACAATGAATCTACCCACTTTTCCATTTGGTTCCTCTAGAAACTTCTCCCTAAATCCTCTTTGAAATTTCCTCAAAATGGTTTACCTTGAATCTTGTCTAGCAACTCGTCATAGTTATCTTTCGCATGATTCACACAATTAAAGAAAATAAAATAGTCAACTCAGATTTGTCAAATATATGATTTAACATAAATATTAGCACTAAGCATCAAAATGTTGTTACTCGGCATCCATACTATTCTTCCATTCATCATTTACTAGATAACTTGGCAAACACTAAAGTTTTTTGGTGTTTGGCATCAACTAAGCTTTACTTAGCTTACACTAAGCTCAGTTAGTATACACTAAAACTTCACTTTACTTGACTCCAATTGATTTTCTGCTCAACTTATACTAACTTTTCTCGGCACCTACTCTCCAGTCAATCAAGCTTGGCGGACTCAATTCTTCTTACTTGTTCTTCTAGACTTAATTAGTGTATCCATCCTTTGTAGCCTTAAGTAGATAATCAATACAGTATAACATCACTATCTTAACTAATCTTTCTACTCCTTTTACATACCATAACTCAACCTTTACTTGAGGTGATATTGTTATCTTATTTGATCAAAACCTCCTCATCAATCAAACATATGATAGTACTTAAATCAACTAAGAAGTTTTCTTACGAACAAGTAGAAGGTTTGACATCAATGAGAAAACAATAATTGAAACATTATAGTCTCATACTTATATCAATATATTTTTTAACAATCTCCCTCTTTGGCATTGATGGAAAACCACACCAACAATAATACCAAAAATAAAATAGTTCCTTCTTGTATTGAAATATCTCGCTCTATCATCAACTTTCATCTTCTATATAGGCTACAAAATTATGTTTTGATCAATAGACAATAAACTCATCCTTATGACTCCCTCTTGATCACTCCCTCTTTTTGATATTTAGGTATCTATGTTCTATTCTTATATCTCCCTTAGTATTATCTTCCTCTTACTAGGTAGATGTATGTCTTTTAGTCATGTCTCCCTCTATAGTAAACATCAGGTACACTATCTCCTTCTAAGTAGATATTTCAAGTTTCTCCCTTTACTATTATGTATCCTTGATTTCACTATGTTTCATATTCAGATATTTCTCCCTCTTTGAAAATAGCACCAAAGACTTATCATCTCAATATGAAGATATGAACAATTGTAGTTTCTCCCTCTATCACCTTACTTGTGACTAATCTTCATTTCAGTTTTTTGATTACTTTAGGGAGCTCCTAAAGTAAGATCCACTGCATCAATGGAGAAGATACAACATTTAGATTCAGTTAATGTAGGGCAGTACTTAGCCTTTTAATCAGCTTTGGATAGGGGTATCACCTCTAGTTTACCTCTTAGATACTCATGAGCATCCTTAGGTAATGCTTTTGTGAAGATATCAAATATCTTCTCTTTTGTATTCACATATTCCATCTTCACTTCTTTGTCTTGTACTAACTCTCTCAAGTAATGATACTTAATTTCAATGTGATTAGTCTTTGTGTGAATCACATGGTTTTTTGATATATTTATAGCACTTGTATTATCACAATAAAGTACCATAGGTGCAACAATTTCTTCCTTCATACCTTTGAGTAGTTGTTTGATCCATACAATGTTTGTACAATTTACTACAGCAACAACATATTCAACCTCATCAATAGATTGAGATATGCAATTTTGTTTTTTTTGGTCCAAGGAACCAAACTCTCTCCTAAGAAAAATGATCCTCTACTAGTTCTCTTTCTGTCATCAATGTTTATAGCCCAATCAGCATTAGTGTAGTCTTTCAATTCAAACTTCTCATTTTTCTTTCAGTATAGATAATAGTCTTGTATTCTTTTTAGATATCTCATTATTCTCCTTATGATTAGCAAAGAATCTTGCAACTATCTCAACATATAATACAATGCTAGGTCTCATATGTACTACATATTTCAATTTTCCAATCATAGACCTACATAATGTTTGATTCAAATTAGCTAAATCATCATTCTTTGACAACTTGTGTCCTATCACCATAGGTGTGCTAACTAGTTTTAAATCTTCCAATCCAAAAGTTTTCAATATCGCCTTTACATACTTAGACTGAGTGATGTATATACCATATTTCATCTGATATACTTGCAAACCAAAATAAAACTTGATCTCTCCAAACATAGGCATCTCAAATTCTTTCTTCATTTCATTTGAAAATTCTTTACACAATCCTTTTTTACCTCCAAATATGATATCATCAGAAAAAAATTTAGATAGTGCAATGCCTTTACCTCCTATCTTCAAGTATAGATTGATGTTATCATCAGTCCTCTCAAATCCAATTTTCACAAGATAATTGTGAAGCCCTTCATACCATGCTCTTGGTGCTTTCTTTAAACTATATAAATATTTGTGTAGTCTACATACCATGTTCTAATATTTCATTCAAAAATGTAGATTTCACATCCATTTGATAAACTTTGAATCCTTTGTATGCAAAGTAAGCAAGCAAGGTTCTTACTTCTTCCAATCTTACAATAGGGGAAAATATTTCTCCATATTCTATCCCTTCTTCTTGTACATACCCTTTGCAAACTAATCTTGCCTTATTTATTGTGACTTTACCATTCTTGTCTAACTTGTTTCTATAGACCCACTTGGTTCCAATCACATTCTTATCTTTTGGTCTAGGAACTAGAGTCCATGTCTTATTCTTTTCAATATGGTCAATCTCTTCTTTGATGGATTTACTCCAGTCCACATTGTCTAAGGCATCTTTTACTGACTTAGGTTCATGCATACTTAGAAAACATATATCTTTTCTTAGCTTTTTCCTTATCATTGGTCTAATATTTCTATCTCCAATAATTTGTTTAGGAGAGTGATGTCTTTTGACATACTTTGACAATCTTGGTTCTGCTCTATTTTTCTTATTTGGTCTATCAACTTTTGAATCACTATGTACTTCTCTATTGGGTAATTCAATATCTCTTTCATGTACACTAATCTTAGAATTAAAATGTACCTAAACTTCATTTTTCAACTTGGCACTTGACTACAACTCGGTTCTTGAATGCAACCTGACATTTATTGTATGTCACATAGCAGTCACTAAAACTTGTTGTTGATTTGCAATTTAATTTAAAACATCTTCATCAGTAGGCATACCTTCATAAAAGTATACAAAAAAATTTTATTCTTATGGTTCCTTCATAGGTTCAGCCTCATGTATCTCTGTATATTCATCAAACTTCACATTTGCACTTTCCACAACTTTATTAGTGTTAGCATTTAAACACTTGTAAGATTTACTTCTTGTGAAATAGACAAGGAATATACCTCCTTCACTTTTAGCATCTCCATTCCTAAAATCTTTAAGAATTAGTATTTTCTTCCAAATCCCTTAAAATATTTTACATTGGGTGAGTATCCATATCATAGTTCAAAAGGTTTTGAATGAGTACCTTTCTTGACTTGCACACAGTTCAAGGTATAGACAGTTCTACTTATAACCTCTGTCCAATATTTCACAACAACATTCTTCTCCATCATGAGTGTCCTAGCACAGTCCATAATAGATCTGTTCCTCCTTTCAACAATTCCATTTTGTGGAGGGGTCCTAGGTGTAGATGTTTGTCTCTTGATTCCCTTATCATTACAAAAAATTTCAAACTCATTTGATGTAAATTTTCTTTCTCTATTGGATCTCAAACATTTCAGGCTTTTACATATTTCCTTCTCAACTCTAGGAAAGTACCACTTAAACATTTGGAAAGCATCATATTTTTGTTGTAGAAACATAACTCGCATCATCATAGAAAATCATCAACAAATATCATAATGTACTTATCACCTTTTTAGCTTTGCACATTAATTAGTCCACATAAGTCAATATGAAAAATCTCCAAAATTCCTTTAGAGATGTGAGCCTTACTCTTAAAACTATATTTTATCATCTTGCCTAAATGACATTGTTTGCAAATTATATTGTCAGGTTTCTTCAATTTAGGTAGACCTCTAACTCTTATCATGCTACTAATACTAACCAAGTTATCAAAATTAACATGACATAACCTCTTGTTCAATAACCACACATCATCAAAATCTACAATAAGACAAGTAGTGTCACCCATATCAAGATAAAATAGATTATCTCTAGTTTGATCACCTTTCCCAATTATTTTCCCATCAGTGTCATATATCTTAGCTATCTTGTTCTCAAACTCAACCTTGCAACCTAAACTATTCAATTGTGACACACTTAACAAATTATAGTTTAGTCCTTCAATATAATAAGCATTATGACATAAAATATTTTCTATGAGTTTGAGAGAACCTTTTCCTTTTATTAGACAAGGTGCGTCATTATCAAACCTTACACTATTTCCATCATAATAATTCAGGGTAATGAACTTACTTTTATCTCTAGTCATGTGATGTGAACACCCACTATCTATGATCCATCTATCATTCTTGTTCACATAAAACACCAATGTAATTTCCTCATCCTCATCAGATTCATCCTTCATTGCAACATACACCACGTCATTAGCATGATCATTACATCCATCTTTGGTTTCCTCTTCAGCAATCTAGCAAGACTTCTTTCCTTTGTCTTTGTAATCTTTGTTGTCTTCATCTCTTCTACCTCTATAATTGTCACCACTTCTATTGTTCTTCTTCTCTAGACATCTAGCAGAAATATGACCAACATTATTGCAATTAAAACATATGATAGGTACCTTACCTTTAAATTTCCTTTTGCCTCTATGAAATCTCCTTGCTAGAAGTGCTTCAAGTTGTTCTACATCCTCCTCATCTGTATCATTATCACTAGAAACATATTTTACCTTTGTCTTCTTCTCTTTAGGTCCTTTCAATGATAGCTTAGCTTTGAAAGTAGATTCAACATTGTTAGGTTTGAAATTATCAAAATTGTAGAACTCAATGGTAGTAAACCTACCTACCAACCTTCTAGAATCAAACTAGAACCTGGTATACATCCCAGCTCTTGTATGGTAGAAACTCTAATAGCATAGATGAGCAACAACATTCTCAGTACTTTACTCAATATAGTATCATCATCTATCTTACCAATAGCTCTTCTTATAGCATTAACAACATCTTTTATTCTAGAGCAATATTGAGCAACATTCTCACCTTCTTCCATCCTCATATCATCAAACTTTCCTCTAAGACTTTTAGATTTGGCTCTCAAAACATTTGTATCTCCTCCATAAAGGGTGTGAAGAGCATCCCACATCTTATTTGCACTATCACAAGCCTTGATATCATCGAACTTAGAAAAATTTTAGGTAGAGGCAATCTCCAACATTGTCAGGTTGTGTTCTTTCTTCTTTTTTAGATCTTTAGTAGTTAGGGCTCCAGTAGGTTTCACATGCTCAGTGATAATGGTAGATTGTGCATAATCTCCAAGAGCTCCTAGTTGTGGCTTCATCATGCCATGCAAGGAATTTTTCCTTGTTAAGCTTGGGTACCTCTTCTTTTGACATCTTGATCTTTTACTTCTAGTACCTTCAAACTAGTCCTCTTAAGAAGATGGCTCTGATACCAATTGTTGGAATTCTTTAGAATAATTGAGAGTGGGGGTGAATCAATTATCCAAGGTATAGATGTATAAATAAAACTTTTCACAGCTTAGTGAACCCATATCCATAAAAACTTAATGTGCATGCATCCATTAGATCATACAATGCATAAAATTTGTAGGTTACTATCCTAGGTCAAAACATATTTGCAAAAATGTAAACATGAAACATAAAAAATTCAACAACACATTCCACACATAGATTTTACATGGAAACCATATTTGAGAAAGAACACCAACAACATGCTATTAATTCTCACTCTTTTGAAGTGATGCCCTATGAAAGGCCAACCTTGTTAAAGGTTACAATACACACTTTTAAATATGACCTGGTTAGAGGATTTCAATCACCCTATTAGGAATAAGCCTTATTAGAGGATTTTAGATCATTCACTTGGAATGTCACCCGGTTAAAGAATTTACAAATGACTAATAGGTCAACCTTAATCCAAAGGATTTACCCTAGACTGATACAATTATTAGAAAGTAATAGTAAGGCTGGATCAGATGACAAATTACAACTCACCTGCAGATTATAGATCTATGTTTCAGTCCTCCATTCTACTTGGCTTTCACACACTTAAGCTCTAATAGCTTGTTCACCCTTTAAGCATTCATACTCTTAAACCTTCTTTCTTTTCTTTCCAATAGTAGTCTCTTTTGTTCGGCCACTAAATGAAGCAAAACCCTAGACTCTTTGTCTTTTGTAGGTTCTCTCACATGACAACCTTTGCTTTTGACCAGCTCTCTCTTTAAATAGAGATTTTATATCTTTTTTCTTTCAACTTGAATCATCCATTTTAGGGTTAGGTAGGATTAGGTATGATACAATGAATCTACCCACTTTTCCATTTGGTTCCTCGAGAAACTTGTCCCTCAATCCTCTCTAAATTTTCCTCAAAATGGTTTACCTTGAATTTTGTGCCACCAACTCATCATATTTATCTTCCACATGCTTCACACAATTTAATAAAATAAAATAGTCAGCTCAAATTTATCAAATCTATGATTTAACATGAGTATTGGCACTCAACATCAAAATGATGTTACTTGGCTTCTATACTATTCTTCCACTCACCATCCACTAGATAACTCAAAAAACACTAAAGTTTATTGGTGCTCAACATCAACTAAACTTTACTCAGCTTACACTAAGTTCACTCAACATACACTAAAACTTCACTTTACTTGGCTCCAACTAATTTTCTACTTGGCTTGTACTAACATTTCTTGGCACCTACTATCCACTTAGTCAAGCTTGGCAGACTCAATTCTTCTTACCTATTCTTATAGAATTAATTAGTGTATCCATCCTTCACAACCTTAAGTAGATAATCAATACACTATAACATCACTATCTTAACTAATGTTTGTACTCCTTTTACATACCATAACTGAACCTTTCCTCTAGGTAATCTTGTTATCTTATTTGATCAAAACTTCCTCATCAATCAAAAATATGATAGTACTCAAATAAACTAAGAAGTTGTTTGACCAATAAGTAGCAATTTTGACATTAGTGAAAAAAAAAATGATTGAAACATTAGTCTCGTACTTATATCAATTTATTTTCGATAGTATTTATCCTTCAACAAACTTAATATCTTATGAATTCCAAAATGTCTAGCCAATCAACTACAATGCTTTTCCTTAATCAAATTAACTCTCATAGAACTTCTTGGTATACAAAACTAAATTTCTTTGAACAAAATACCTTCTTGAATGAAATACTCATCATACTTATTCATGTGATCTGATAGATTCAATGCTTTGCACTCTCTCCACACCTCATAAAAATCAGGGTCAATATCATACAACTCTTTCATTTCATCAAAACCAAGAATTTCAACCTTCATCTTGGTTAACAAAGAACATCTTCTGCTCAATGCATTAGCAACTTGGTTAGTAACTCCACTCTTATGCTTGATCACAAATGTGAAACTTTGCAAGTACTCAACCCCCTTCACATGTATGTGATTCAATTTATATTGACTTCCCAAGTATAATAAAGATTTATGATCAATATACAACACAAACTCCTTAGAAATCAAATAATGTCTCCACTTCTTCAAGGCTTGAACAATTACATAAAACTTTTGGTCATATAAAAAATACTTCCTTTTAGCATCATTCAACTTCTCACTAAAGAAAACATGTTTACTTTCTTGACTCAACACACCTCTTATTGCACTACCACTTGCATCACATTCACCTTGAAATACCTTATTGAAATTGGGAAAATCTAATATAAATTACTCCGCAACATTTTGTTTCAAAGTCTCAAAACTCTTATCAACTCCATGTGTGCACTTGAAATCATTTTTATCTCCCCTCATTGTCTCAGTCATAGTATTACAAATATAACTGAAATTCTTGATAAATTTCCTATAAAAACTAGCCAAATCATGAAATGATCTTACCTCACTTACATTCTCAGGTGTAGGCCACTTGACAATTGCTTTAACTGTCTTAGGATCCATCCTTAAACCATCATCTAAAATTACAAATCCCAAATTCACAATTTTTTCTTGCATAAAGGAATACTTCTTTAAATCAATCAGTAGCTTCTACTCTTTCAATCTATATAATACTTGTCTAAAATGCTCAATATATTCTTCCTCAGTCTTACTAAATATTAGAATATCATCCAAATAAACAATCACAAACTTACCAAAAAATCTCTTGAGAAATTCATTCATCAACCTCATGAAAGTACTATGTGCATTAGTCAAAGAAAAAGGTATTACCAACCATTCATACAAAACATCTTATTTCTTGAAAGTAGTCTTCCATTCATCACCTTCTCTGATTTTGATATGATGATAACCACTCTTTAAATAAATCTTGGTCCACTCAAACAATCCCATTATGTCATCCATCCCATAGGAAACCTATATTTCATTGTGATCTTGTTAATAGCTCTAGAATCAGTACACATTTTTCATTTTCCATTCTTCTTAGGTGTTAATACATTAGGTACAACACATGGACTCAAACTTTCTCTGATCAAACCTTTCTACAAAAACACATGCACATGTCTATTAAGTTCTTCATTCTTTCTAAGTGTCAATATATATGGTGCTTTATTTGGAAAACTAGCTTCAGGAATTAGGTTCATACAATGACTTATACTCCTTACTGGTGGTAAACCATCAAGTATATCTTTTGCAACAATATCTTTAGACTCATTTAGAAAATTGGCTATTTCTTTTGGTACTCAGTCAAACTACCAACTCCTACAATCATTTGATTTCTACTATCTGTTACTCAATCACCACTACTTGGTACTCAATTACGACTATTTTAGTCACTTGGTTGCTACTAGAACAACTCAGTCTCCTAGGAATTATGGAAAAATAGACTTGATTCCTCTTAATGTCTTTTTCAAATTGCTTTCCATTAAGCATGCAAATTCTAATAGTAGTACAATTAACCTCATCCAGAATTTTAATCAAAAGAAACAATATTTGATTTCTCCCATTCACCCAAAGAGAATATTGATTCAATCTTCCATCATGTATAACATATCTATCATATTTCCAAGTTCTACCCAATAGAATATGACAATAGTCCATAGGCATAATATCACATAGAACTTCATCAAAATAATGTCCAATCTTAAACTTCATAATACATTGTTCACTTATCAATATCTTATGCTCATCTTTATTCCATGAAAAATGATAGGGTTTAGGATACTTCAGCCTCTACAACTACAACTTTGTAACTAGTTTTTTTGATGCTTGTTGAATTTCCACTATTAATGATCACCTTACAACATTTTCCATCCATCTTACATCTATTCTTTAAAATACTTCTCCTTAGAATAGGTTCCTCATCACTTCTCTTATTACATAAGGTTATTCTTACCATCATATTTTTTCTAGCCTCAATTCCACTCATTAAACCCTCAATGTCTCCTTGAATCCTAGCATTTTTTTTACCTTGTTCATTCTTAGAGGATCTACACTCAAATGGTCTATGCTCTTCTTTTCCAGACCTAAAACAATTACAAAGAAAACCATCTCTAGAATAAGAATTACCTCTTCCTCGATAAGAACTACCATCTTTCCACTCATTCTTTCCTTTGTCATCATTATTCCATTCAGATTTTTCCTTATATTGCATAGTATTTTAAGATCTATCACCTTCTCCATAATATCTACCTCTATCTCTCTAGAATCTTCCACCTCTACCTCTTTGTCTTTATTCATGCTTCTTTGTCAATATCTCCTCAACTTTCAAGGTATATTGTTATGCTTCCTCCACACTTTCCAATTTCACAAAATTTATTTCATCCTAAATTCTAGATCTCAATCCATTTATGTACCTTACAACTTTCTCAACATCATCATCCACATGTCTAGATCTAATGTCCAATCTATAGAATTCCTCAATATACTCCTTCATAGTCATGTACCTTTGTCTCAAATTTTTCATTTATCTCAACAATATAACTTGGTAATTAGAAGGAACTTTTTCTTTACCTTGTTCACCATTTTCAACCAAGTCCTAATCTTCTCATTTCCTCTCCTTTGTCTATCATTTTGCAAATTCTTCTACCATAGTGAGGCATGAGCTTTTAGCCTAGTAACTACAATTTTCACCTTCTTGTTATCAGGAGTGTTTTCAAACTCAAAGAAATTCTCCATACTAGATATCCAATCCAACACAACATTGGTGTCCAATTTTCCATCATAAGGAGCAACTTCTACAAAAGGCTTTGAGTATGCCCTAGAAAATGCTCTCAACAATATTTCCTTATCTTGATCTTCTTTAGGTTTTGGATTAGGGTTTGGTGCCATAGCTTCATCATCACTCACATCATCAAGATGTGCTCATCTCCTCTAGGTTGTCTCCAAAACATCTAATCTAGCTATAATTCATCTCAATGTATCCAATATGGCATTGTCATCATTTCTTCTACCTCAAACCATCTTTATAATTAGGTTCCTACAATATCATAACCCTCTACAAGTTATAGGTCAAATCCTCAAATCTACTACCCTACAACCAAATCAACTTAGGGTTCTACACAATCCAATATTCGCAAGGATGAACCTCAAGCTCTAATACCACCTGGTGCAAGGAGAGTTGAATAGTTGGGGACAAAGGCACACACAACTATCTAACCACCTCACTAAGTAAACACAATAGAGAAAGCTAAACACATAAAACAATACCAAGGAGAGAGAAAATAAATATTTTAATAGATTCATCAAATGTTTAGCATACATGCCCAACTATAAGGCCTTCTAAGTTATAGCCAGACATAAAAAATATATATCACTAAGTTCTATATTCATCTTCAAACTCTCAACATCTACTTTGGCTTCCTAGTCTTCTTAGTTCCCCCTAAAACAAAACCAAATACCTCTTCTTATACTTACCAAAATGGATTATAGAAGATTCTAGAACACTACATCAAAGAAAGGTTGACCTCAAAATGGTCAACACTCATCCCTAGACTAGATCCTAGCATTAAATTCAAAATCTAAAATAAATACAAGAGTACACTCCAACTGAGAACCAAACAAAACAAAAACTTAGTCAAAGAAGGACCTAAGCATTAGCAACATAGGCTCACTCGGTGAATGAAGGAATGCTTAGTTAGCATAGGAACAACTCAATTCACACTAATGTAAATCAATCACCAAAGGAACAACTTGACTCATACTAATGGAACTCGGTCACCAAAGGAATAAACTATCTCATACTAATGGAACTTGATCACCAAAGGAATAGCTCAGTTCATACTAAAGAGCTCAACAAGATCTGAAAAGAACTCAGTATAAACTTTTCAGAACAAATAAAAGTGTAGGTTAAAAAGGAAACCTAGGATGCTCCTACATCACCTATACATAAAGTGACTCCTACAAAAGTACAATAGCAAAGATCAAGATCAAGTGACAAGGGGAAACAACTACAACTATTATTGTGGAGTGATAGACCCCCATGATCTCAAGATGTGACTCAATCAGGCGAGGAAGATGAGTCAATAGATCTCTATGAGGTAATCACTTTACCTATGTATGATTTGAATAACCCAACACTTGAGAAAATGCAAGAGCTAAAAACCTTGTTGAGTTGCAAGGAAAAGAAAGAATAGTTGAGAAGAGAGAATAAGAGGAGGTAGGTATTACATACTATTGAAGACATTTTTGTAGATGCATTTGAAATCATAGGTTTGAATAATCAACATCGAATATTGGATCAGCTAGTGTACTTAGTTTATAAGATTTAGATAGAAGATATAGAGACTAATGACAAATTGTTACAATGGCCTGAAAGAAGAGTTGAATAAAAAGTGTTAGAGAAAATCTCACATGAACTTATACATAGAGAAGTTGAGCCTTCTACATTAGTCACACAACTAGAAGCAATTTTGCAAACCATTCATATTTGAAATTGTGTGATATTGATTCTTTTATAGTTGATACTAAACACTCATTAAAACTGCTACATGTAGACATGAGAGAAAGTGTAAATATAGGGCAAGAATGCAAGTTCAAGCTCATCCTCATATAATGAGTTGACATTTTGTCAAAAGAGGTTAGCTGAGCTCATAGCTAAAGATATAAAAATTAGGAATAAGTTGACATTGATTCAACTTTAATTAATCCCACATATAGAGACTATTCAGAAGGAGATAACTATTGCTAAGAACATTTTGAAGAAAGGTACTCCTTTTTCACATATTACAGATTTTATTAATCTAGCTACTGAGCTTGAAATTTAATATCAAATTTTGGATCATGTTAAGGAGAGATGGAATAAAGGCTATTCCAATATTTTGGCAAGTCATCAACAATTCTTTAATAATTACAAATTAGTCCCAATGGCCCTTGTATATGCTACTTTGGTATGTTAGAAACACTAAATTAAAACAATCAAAAAGCATTTGCATACTAATTTAACATAACTTTATGAGAGACAAAGTGAAGTTCTCAAACGAGAATATGAGCCATGGATAGGCTCTCTCAATGAGGATGATCACTTGATGTAGAGGTGTGTCTAATAGCTAAGATGACTTGATTATGTATGTATGCTCAAATGCTCAAACGGGCTTCAATGGAGGATTTTTGATAGATTATGGTGAATGGATTTGATGTAAAAATGGTTTCTCAAAATGGCATTATGGCTTTACTTTCTAGATTGTGTTAAAATGGCTTGGAAGAGGATTCCTTAAATAGGCAAAGGGCTTGAGGGATCAAGGGCTAGGATGCAAGGATGGGAGAAAGCTTATGGAAGGTTTAGATTGAATGAGAGGAGAGCACATGGATTGTGCTTCCTTATAGTCAATCAAGGAGTGACACATGTCATAGGATCATTGGTTAGAGCAAGAGGGGTTGAGGGGACAACAAAGGAGGCTCAAAGCTCATAAAGACCCTCATAATGGCTTGTAAGAGCAATGAATGGGCTTGTAAGAGTCATTTATGGCTTTGTGGGCTTCATAAAGTTTTATGGTTGGGATATTTTGAGGGGATAGACTTTGGCTTGGCTTAGGAAAGTCTTAAGCTTGTTTAGGATTGTGCAAATGATTAAGGGTAGGATTAGAGATGGCTTAGGATTAGATTAGGGACGTTAGAGATGGGCAAGTGGGTGGCATTTAATGAGGGTGGGTGAAGGAGGAGATATTTGTTAACTTTGGCTTGGGTTAGCAAGTCTTAACCCATGTTTAGAGAATGTGACAAGGTTAGGAGGGGATTAGGATTAGGATTAAAGATAAGGATTGACATCTTCTAGAAGAGTCTAGGCTTTGGATGAGGATGAAGACTTTCTAGAAGAGTCTAGAACTTCCTAGGATGAGGATAAATAAGGTTTTATTTATTTCAAGGGTTTGGGTTGAGGAGATATTTATTAAAACATTTTTAATAAACATGAGGATTAATATTTAATCTTAATTAAATATTTTGAGTTGGGATTAGGGGTAGGAAATGATGGGATTAGCCTTTAATCAAAATTAAAGAAGGATTAGAAGATTTTGGAAGAGGTTCGTGGTCTTAAGGAAATTGGCCAAGTTTTGGGCAAAAAATAAATTAATTATTTATTTTGAGATTTTTGGTCAATTTATTAATTAAATAATTAATAAATAAGGAAATAATGTTTAAATAAGATTTAAACATTTTTGGGAGGGATTCCTTAATTAAATATTTTTTATTAAGATAAAGGGATTTAATGGCATAAAAATAAATAAATTAATTAAATAATTAATTAATTAATTTATGATGATATCATCAGGGACTTTTTTCATAAAATAAAAATATTTTATTTTCTAAAAGATTTTTAGGTGTCTACAGCCCCAAGCCATTCGTGACAAAAACAAGGGGAAAATACACAAGGGAAATAATGAGCATTCATTACCACAAGGGGAGTAATTTGTGAAGTGATAAAAAAGGCACCAGAATGGGACAAAGCAACATTAGAAGACATTAGATGATCAATATGGTCTCAAGGGGAGTACTCATTTTGAATGAAATGAGTATTCATGACAAAGTGTTTTTGCCACTAATGTCAAAGGGGGAGATTTTTGATCTCTAAGCCTGTGTTATCTATTAGTATCCAAACACTTAGTCATTTACTAGGTGAGATTACATGGTCATTACTGTGACCAAGTTATCTAGGAAATGTTGAGCATACAAAGCTTATACCAAGTATGATAGTTATTGTCGGGTATTCATTTGACACTAAGGACATGTACATGTGAAGCAATATAGTTGGAACTGAGCACATTGACAAGTTGATGATTATTGAGCAAGTAGATATATAGAAGCTGAGTGATATTATGAATGAATTAAAATGACTGAGTGTAAGAGAATTTGAGTGCCAAGAAGTTTAGTTTTGTCATATGAGTTTTTAATGGCAAAAACACATATGTAAGCCATGTTGGTTGACTTCTATATGAAATTTAATATTTGTAGAGCCAACTAAGGAGTTGATCATGCATCATTACAGAAGGTATTGATCCCTAGATATAGAATTCAACCAATCAAAAAATTAGATAGAAATAAAAAAAGATGATGAATTGTAAACCATCAATCAAGATCTAGAACCTTCACAAAACATCTATTTAAGGAGGGTTCTAACCATAGAACTAGATCAAGTGAGCAAGTGTATGCATGAAAGAAAGAATGAATGTGTATGTGCATGTGAAGAGAGAAGGCTAATTCTAAAAGAAGATTAGAAAGAGGGAAATCAAACCAATTAAGGACTACAAAGAGATATTAGATTAGGAGATCATATCAGAGACATAGCAAAGAGGAGACCCAAGACTAGCTTACAGAGTAAACCAAGGTCATGTACTAAATCATTTACTATTAAATTAATCAAGGTAAATCTCTTAATAGAGTGGTCTTAATAGATCTATCTGAACCTCCTAATAGAGTCCTTACTTCATTATGAGTGTAAAATCCTTTAATAAGGTGAGACCTAATAGTCTCTAAAGCTTTTAATAGGGAAGACTCCTCATAGGGTAGATCATATCTTATGATCAAACATTGTAACCCTGAGAGGTTAACATTATTGTTGCAATAGTGAAGATTTGTGGGTTTCATCCCCAGCCTAATTTTACCTTCCCATTGAAGTTTTTCTAGGTCACCAAATCATTTTGTTATATGTTGAATGTTTGAATTTCATTTTTGTTTTACAATTATAGTTTTAACTATCAGATTTAAAGTATGAGATGTTATAGGTGTGAATTCAACATGTTGGTTTATAAGTCAAAGTTTAAGATCCTAATCCACCCCCCCAGTATCTTATTTCCCATTAATCTTCCAAAATCAACTAGGTTGAAGGTGAGATTCAAAATTTGAAAAAAATGCAATACTTAAAATTTGATAACATCAATAAGTCCCCTATGGTAGCCAAGGGAAACCCTAGGTTGGTAGGGTATGGGGAAGTGATAAGAAACAATTATGGCCAAAGCATTATAGTGGTGGCTCTCCATTTGGCATCACATGCTAACCATGTCATTGAGGCCATGGCCACTCTCCAACTAACTAGATTGGAAAAAATAGGGCATCTCCACTCTATGGTTAGAAGGAGACTCAATGAACATAATTAAATGCATTAAAGGAATAACTAGACCATCTTGGAATATTAAAAATATTATATCAGAAACCAAAAAAATTCTAAACTCCTTGGATGACCACTATATCTCTCATGTGTACTATAAATCTAATACAGTGGCTAATACAATTTTAAATGAGGCAATGAGGTATCAAGGGGCCATGACTTGGTAGGGTGAGGAAAGCCTCCCTATGACCATCGTATCTTGCATTAGTTATGATATAATCAATGGTAAGGAAGGGGTAATCATGAATAAGGATGGACATGCCTAGAAATATTATTTCACTAATTTTGAAATGTAAAGACACCCAAAAGAAAGGCAAGTATTTTAATGATCTTTTCATTCTACATGCTTTTTGGGTAATTTTGAGAACTACTTATTCAATTTTAATGGTGATGCTTTTGGTGAGCTTTTGCAAGTATTCTCTGCAAGTCAAAAATTATAAAACCAATATGGGAGGCCAAAGGAGGAGGTAGGAACCATCTAACTATGACAAATGGAAGAAATGCTCAAGGGTTTGGAAATCTTGGAAAATGGGTACCTCATCACCTTCATGGAAGAAATATAGAAGTTACCAATATTTTCTAGAAGAAGTGGAGTGATGGTTCCATGACCCTAGATGGAAGGAATTATAGCATCAACAAGGAGCTCATTTAAATGGCTACCAAAATTTTGATGGAAGGGAGGAAGTTCTATAGAGATAAGAAGTTTTCTAATGTGACTACTAATGATTTCCCCAAGGATCTAGATGAGAGAGAGGACCTTGTAAAAGACAAAGGTAAACCTACTTTAAGCCAAAATATATGAAACAACTTTGGAGGCTTATCCTGTGTGCTATCATCTATTATTTTACTCTAGCTACTAGATTTTCTAGAATCTTCTTGCACCACTTTGTCTTGTTAAACAATTTTAGGCATAACATCAAGGTTTCTATTATTTTTTACCTTTTATCATATTTGAATGGTAGTATAAAGGGCATTAGAGAGAAAACTATTGCAAATCCTCTTACATGAGGGTCTCATGATGCTCATTTACAAGCATATGAAATCTCATTCAAATGGGAAATTTTCCAAGTTAAAGGGAAATCAAGATATTGGCAATGATTTTGATGACTTTCATGGCTCTTTAGATACTAAAGGTAGTGAAGGGCTAAAGTCTAATGATGAGGACTTAGGGATGAAGTCCAGAGAGAAAGGGAAGCATTCCATTCACAACACCCTTCATAAATCCCCAAGGAAATGTGGATAGACTTTTGAAAAATAGAAAAAGAAGGTGGAATTGGAAGAGGAGATGTATGAGGAATACTCTTGTGGAATTGGAGGATGATGTGGAGTTGACTTAATGAAGGGGGACTCCTAAAAAGAGAAACCCTCTTTGGAAGGCCAAACCCCTTAAGTCAAAAAAGTGGGCTAGGGTAGTTATTTCCTCTAAGGATTACAAGGAAGAAGGGGATGACATGGACATTAATGGTTAGGAGAATGTGCCTTCTAAGGAAGTGTTGAGAAAGAAACCACAGGAAAGGAGAGTGTGAAAGAGGACCTAGGTGATGACTCCCCTCTGGATTTCATCAAGCACCAGTATGGTGGGTCTCTCTCCCCTAAGGATAAAGATCATTTCCCTAGCTTTCTCAAAAAATATGTAAGGAAGAGCCCCCATCTCAAGGGAAAGGAAGAAAAATTTCTTGAAAAAATATGATCTTAGATTCTATGAGATTGGGGATTGAAAGGGAAACAATTAATATAAAGGTCAGAGAGTTGAATCTATGTAACGTGGACCTCTAGAATCTTATTGATCCTTCTCTATTCATTCTTAGTGATAATAGCAAAGAGGAAGATATGGACCTCCTCAATAATGTTAGGAACAACTTGCTCGATAGCTTTAGGTCAATAAAATAGACATTTCATCATTTTTTGAAGGACATAATGACCATGGTTGAGGAGAGGGCTAGTTGTAACAAGATGCAGGATTCTGAAAACACATAAAATCCCCCACTTGGTCCCTAATTGACATGGCCACTTTCTATAGGTTGGAATCCTAGGTGATGCAGCTAGAAAACAAAGTCAATAGGATTGAAAGTATTCTCCAGAGCATTTTAGAGCAAAGCTATAATATTCTCAAAGCCATTTGTTGATTTTGTGATTTGATTATTATTATTTAATTCACTATCTATATATATATACACATATACACACATATATGTGAGTCCTTGAATTCTCTCTCTCTCTCTCTCTATCTATCTATCTATCTATATATATATATGTATGTATGTATGTATGTATGTATGTATGTATGTATGTATGTATGTATTTAAACTTTCAAACACTAATTATTAATGATTCTTTTAAGTAGCTTTAACCTTTATACAATGTAAGAAGACTATCTTATTATCTCCAATCGACCTAACTGAAATGCCATATATTAACTATCATATTTTTACTAATTGATGTAACAAAAATTTTTAGAGATCACTCCTAATATGTGGGGTAGAAGACTGTGACTTTTTGACTAGAGTATATGTTTGGAAATATTGATGAGATCAATATTTTAGTTCTACATAAAAACCACTTTGGAAATCATGAGAATTTTGTGCTCTATCATAGTTAATTAAATGTAAGTTTGAAAATTTTATATAAGTGATAGGGAGTCACTACCTAATGGGGTAACTCCAACATGGAGTCATGTTGATCTATCATTTTAGATGATGTTGAATGAAAAAGACCCTTTCAAATCTCTCTCTTGAAAAGTTGATCAAGGACCAACTCCAAGGATTTGGGTGCGTGTTTTTCAACCTACTGGGTAACTCAATTGAAGATAAATGTGTATGTTCATGAGGAGGCCTTTGATAGTTCTAACCAATCTACAAAAATTGTTGTTGTTTGAAATGTAACCAAAAAAGAGATATTTTTGTATTTTTTATTTTATGATGAATGCAGACTATTAATGCAACTATATGAATTCCTATTTTAACCAAATTTTTGAAAAGAAAATACAAATATAGAGTAATGAGAGATTATAGCAAATAAATGAAATGCAAATTCCTAATGGACATAAGCCAAAGTAACAACATAGATATGAATTAAATTATCAAAAGGATATGGTAGGAAACTAATGAAATTGGGAGCAGTGCTTCGTTAACTCCACTAATGCAATCGTCGATGCAGACTTTACTAATAACCAAAAGATGTTTCATGTTTCATCAAATCCTGAGGCCATGAAAAATGTGCTCACATGAGAAAAAATTATATGAAAGAACAAAGATGATCCTTTCTCCAATTCGTCACAACATCAAAAAAATTTAAGACAAGGAAAATAGGCCTCTGCCATTATTTATATCCATTATTGGGTGCATGAGCTTTTACATGACATAAAATAATGAAAGAATAAGAATATAAGAAGATAGAAACTATGAAATGATTTGGAAGTCTCTAGAAGCTCTAAAAATGGAAGCTCAGCCTTCTTTAGACATTTTAGGGAGTTGAAATCTTGTCAAAGTGCATCTCCAATGCATGGGATGCTCTAAAATAGAAATTGGAAATTAATTGTCAATTCACTACTTCTTCTTCAAAAGTGTTGACACACTTGTGCACCTTGGTGACAAGACCCAAAAATCTAAAAAATTTACTAAGTGTCAAAACTAAATTTCTAGTATCTGGGTTTTCTTCCCCTTTATACCATAACAATGTCTAGATGTTTATTCTTTAATTTCTCTATTACCTCTACCACTTCACTGGCTTCTGGTAAATCTATAGCATCATACTTATTATTTACTATTTTTCATTAGTTCCTTACTTCTATCCATGTCTCCACAAAATCCTCAATCTTGGTGTCCAGTTTGAACAATGTCTCTACATTTCTAAATGCTTGTCTAACATCATCTTCTAATGAAGCATCTTCAAATATTCTTTGAATTGTTAGACTACTGGTTCCACCAAAAAAAATCTTGGTCTTTGACTCATCCTCAAAAATCTTAAGGCTAGCGACATTATAGTACCTTTCCACTTTTAAAAATTGCTCTTGTGTTTTATCCTTTTTCTTTTGGATCCCCTCATGCAATCCTTCCATTACCTTATTTCAAGAAGATATCTTCTCTATCTAGTTTTCAAGATTATCTAGCTCCTCCATTGAGTATATTTCCATTAGCATTTGGTACCTTTGGCCTTTTATTGATCTAAGTGCTTGCAAATCTTTAACCCATGTACTCACTTCATCCATTAGCCCAAAATCTTGGTTTACAATAGAAACCAACTTTTTAACATTATTTTGGATATGGTGCAATGTGTTCAAATTACCCTATATTATCTACACTCCTCTTTCCTCAAAATTTTCATGTCGTTGTTGACACACTTCCAAAAATGAGTTCATTTGTGGCCATTCTTTCTTCCTTCTTAATGTATTTCCAAGAGTGATCTTTGTATTTTCCAAGTCAATGGGTCCCACCACTTCATTCAAGTAGCTTCTCAATAGCTCATCCTTCTTTCATAGTGTTATTAATTTGGACTCATCTTCTTCCATGTGTTTGAACACCTCCTTCAAGACTGTAGTGATCAACACTTTAGCCATGTCCACCGTGGGCTTTCCCACTATGATATCCTTCATTTGATAATCTTTAGGAGTCAGTTCTTTGGTGTTAGCATGAGGAGGAGGAATAACTATATGAGCTAGAAGGTCTTGATTTTGATTCTTCATAATGAAGGCAAGTGTTCTAGCATCACCCTCAGGTGGCTTAGGATTCTTTATAGCTTTTATTAATTCCTTCATTCATTCCTCTTTGGTTAGCTCCATATGCTTCTTCAGTGAAACATAACTTCCTTCTTCAGCCATGATGGTGTGGTCCCCATAAGTGACATGTATTTGGTTGAAGAAGCTGGTTCTAAAGAAGGCAACTTCCCCTTATTACTCTTCTCTAGAGTCTTCTCATGTCGAGGAAGATCTTTGGAAGGAGCTTATGTGCTTTTTTCGGGCTAAGGATCTAGCCTCTATATCTAGGGGAGTTTGTTGAGTTTCTTCTTATATTTCCCTCTTTAGATACTCCATTGACATGAAGCTATTGGTATTCTTCTTCCTCCATTTCATGAATTTCTGGTTCAGCTTGTGTTGCCAAAGGAGGTGGAGCTATTGATGCTATATCCAAGATTGTGACCAAATCCTATGATGGTGGTAGAATACCAAGTGGTCACTGAGGTAGAGGAGGTAATTGATTCCAATCCTCTCCTAATGGCTCACTTGTAAGGGTATCCCTTATCTTCTCATCCACCATCTTAGTGCCCATTGGCATAAAGTAAAAATCTAAGAGGTCAAACACATCAGCTCCTTCACTGTCCATCGTAGCTATTCACTTATGATGTTCATCCTTTAAAGTTTCTACTTGGATAGGCTCCCTTGGAGTAGATGGAGGTGTTCGAGTAGAACTTCTTCTCCTCTCTTCCTCTATTTCTTTGGTCAAGTAGGTTCTTTGAGTTAAAGGGAAAAAATCTATTTGTTCCCTTTCTTCCCCATCCTCTAATTTGGGGATGGTCTCTAGAACTTGTGGGGATGAAGTAATTTTCTTCTTAATCTCCTCCTTTATACACATACCAAATTTTATTTTATTTTGGCTCTCTTTGGCATTGAAGGGGGAGGCTTCTTCCTTTGAAGTTCTTAGTGGTTGTACCCCTTTTTCCTCTAGAACTTTATCTTGTTGCTTCTTTGGTTGGGCTTGCTCTAGTTGAGGTTGGTCAGTTGGCTCTAGTATAGCTTGTCCTTGCTCCTATTTTGGCTCGGCTTGTTGGGATTGTACTGTTGTTTTCCCTTCCCTAGGGGTTGCCCTTTTCCTCCTACCTTTTCCCTTATCCATCTCAAAATACTCAACCTCTCACTCATGGTTGTGCACCATTTCTAGCCTCATTGGAGATTTAGCATGGTAGCTAATTGGTATGGTGACCTTAGCACCTTTACCTTTCTGAGGCCTAGTCATAGCTTGTAAAGGTATGCCATGGAGAACTAGATCCATCCGAAGTGGCTTTTGGATCCATTCCCTTGTCAGCTCTATCACATGTCTATCCTAATGATCTATGTCATCATTCTCCTCATGTCCTATTTTTGCACTCATAATTGGCCTACCATAGATTTTATCTCTATTATACAAAGAATCAATAACTTCTGGGACATCCTTTTCTATGGCCTATAGGGGAATCTTTATTTTTAGCACATTTTCTACTAGATATAGAATCATCCTACAATAGTCCCTAATGCAAACATCATATTCATCTATCACATTCATCTAGTGATCTTCTAGGGCTTCCTCATGGATGAACTATTTCCCCACAAGATGTTAGACCATCCCAATATTGTCAAAATATGGGTGAGGAGCCTAGTATTAATCTAGGGGATACTGATCCCACTATAAATCAAAGGTAGCAATATCCTATTTTTTCTTTACCTCAAATACCTCGATGGTGATTGGCCAAACCCAGGTCTTCTTGTGTTGTTTCCTCACTATGTCATATACAAAAGTGAGCTAGTGGGCTATCTCCAAAAGTATTAGCTGATCTAAAGGGTACCTTCAGATATTTTTGGGGCATGAAAGAGTACCAGCTACTAGAGATATGTGAATGTCTTAAACTGAATGTAGCAGGCTCCTACTTCAGTTATTCATATTTTTTCCTCTACTAGCATTTGTTTACCATGATCTCCCTCAATGAACCTGATGATGGAAAAAATGAATCCATCATTGACTACCCTATATTCCACACTTTGCAGTGGGATCTTCTTCTTTACCAATCCTAGGTATACCACATAGAGCCAAGCATTTTCATCTTGCATACTTCCCTTCTTGTATAACCCTTGGTAATTGGTGGTTATGGTTGTTAGTAGGTACACCATGTATGATTTCATATAGAAGTGAGGGTCTATCTTGACCAAGATTAACTACTCATCCAAGTTGTCACTTAAGATGATGGTACAATCAATAGGCATATTCACAATTTTGATGGTCTCAATGAAGTAAACCATCCATGTTTGTAAGTGAGCTGTTGTAGGGAGGCACATTGTTCTACTATGAAGAACAATCAAATATCCAATATCATCCTTCATATATCTTTGGTTCATGTCTACCTTGCCTACTCTTCAGCCTAGAGGTGTCCTGTCAATCAGGAATGAGGTTTATGCCAATTCCTTATCCTCTTTCTCATTTTCTTAGTACCACCTATCCACTCCATCATAGGATATTTGGAGGTATTGGTCTTCTTGTTAACCAAAAATTCCTTCCCATCAAAAAATTTAATTTAAGACCTAAGAATACCCTAACATTCATATGTTTGAAAATTCAAATTTTAGGGCACGTGAGAATACTTTGGTTATGCACATTATATCCTAAATCCTAAGGTTAAATCATGTTTTAAATATCTCTGTGGGTTCACATTTTCCCAACCATCAAATATTCCTCAATCAATGAGCATCACTTTGTCACCTTGCAAAGAAACAATGACTTTATTCCATGCGACAAAGCTATAGTGTGACATGTGTCTAGGTGGGGCCTTTATTCTTCTTTGGTTAGTACAAGCCACCAGCAAGTTTTTTTTCACCATCAGATCTTTCTAGATCTATGACTATCACTTTTTCACCTTAAGAAGTTACAAAGGTTTTATGGAAGGCAACAAATAGACATTGTAACATATAGACTAGGTGATGTCATTCCGTTGACAGGACAAAAAAGTGAAGACTTGTCATGTGAGGTGGAGAAATGTTAGACAAGCTAGCACATACATGAGCTCTAATTGGTTTGGATTTTGGCATGGTCAATAGGTTGGTTGCATGTTTTTAGGCTATTGGATGGAAGAAGATCAATGGTCTTTGTTTTGTCGTTATAGAAAGTTATAGGTATTTTCATCTATGTGACATAGTGAGAGGTTGATGCATAGAGTATGGTTCCTACCTTTCTTATGGATCGAAAGTGAGGTGGATAGACTATTAGATGAGTTGGCAAAAGGTTCCATTTCTATTGGTCAAGATCTGACATGAATTAGTGTGTTCTCAGAGCCATCAGATGGATTATGATCATTTGTTTGTTGTTTTTTCACCAATGGAAGTTCCACAAAGGATACCTATAGTGACATGGAAAGGTCCTAAAATGTGTCCCTAGTGGGTCCCATTTCTTCATATCATAATGGTGGAAAGTCAACCTATGATGATACAACCATGTTTCCATGCTACAATCTTACTATCTAGCATAAGATCATGAAGTTAATTGTCAAAGCCACGGATGTTATGATATTCAACTGTCATAACATTGTAAAAGTATATGGTCATGAGAGATGGTAAGAAGAGTTATGATCTTATGATATGTCATTGTCATAAGATTGTAGGTGCAGCTACAGAGGTCTTGCGAAGGCACGAAGATGAGGCTCTATTGTAGTATCATGGTGATCATAAGATCATAAAGAAACTTCAAAAGAGGCCCGATGTTAAGATAGGTTGATGATCATAAGATCATAGAACCTTGAGTTGACCAAAATAATAGTGTTTCACTAGCCTAGGCTAGAAAAGAAAAGGGTCTTTGTCCAATGGAATTGCAAGAAAAGTATAGAATGAATGTTGAATATGATTGAACTATTGATGCATCCAACTTGGAGTGCTAATAGAAAGGAAGAAACAACTATTTAATGGTGGATCACATTTTTTGATCATCTACAGATTGCTTTTAGGATCTCCATACCTAGTAAATGAAAAAGGAGGATGCACTCATCACCTAGATATCCATCTACCTAGCTATGCATTAATGAACATCATTTATGTCTTTCATGGTCATTCTTTTGGAAAAATATTGGATTTTCTTGCATTTGGGTCTCCTTCAAAATCAGATTTTCTCAATCTCTATGATTATCTTAATGATGGTAGTCGTGCCTTGGCTTCCAATAGAAGTTTCTCAGTTATGCTTCAACTATAAAAGAAAGTTTTTTATTTTCCCATGCATACTACTATAATTTCTTATGCCTCTAAGCCATTTTAATTCTCTATTAATCTCTTTAAGCCATTAGCACACCATGCAAGACTCCTTTGCCTCTGGTTAATGTTCTTGTCTATATTTTGCAATTTGCATGATTATATCTATTTTGGCATTTGAATGATATTATGTGAAGTCTCTTCTTATAACATTCTTTTTTTGCCTGATCTATATGTGATTGTTTGATTAACCAAAGTTTGAATATGTATTCTTTGAGGTTATAACTGGTTAACTATGTATTCATGGGTAGAGATAATGTCAAACACTCTATTTTGGTGCATCACCTCCTTAGAATAGATTAGGTAGTTTACCTCTATGCATTCCTTCTCCCTTTTCCTCTCCAATAGTAGTTAGGTGCATTTGGATAGTAAAGGAAGTCAACCTTCTTTAGAGACTCAACCTCATAGTTCAAGTCCCATAGCTTGGAGGTTGTTTCCATATTTCACAAGGTTGTACTTAGGAAAAAACTTTGGATAAGGGTGCAAAATTTTGTGACAACAATTTTTGGCATTCCTAGGGGACATATTCAATAAGATTTCAAGTCCATTGGAGTCAAAAGTGAAGAATTTCAAGTTGATGTTGAGAAGTTAGTGTTGCTCTTAGTATTTCAGGCCTTCAAGAGGTTCTTTTCTACAAAGCACTTGGTGACTCCTCATCATTCACATCTAGTTCCAGACCAAGGTTGTTGTGATTCATGCCCAAAGCTAAAACAAGGGCATCTTCTACAAGTAATTTCCAATACCAACAGATTTCATTTTCCATTCCTAGAAGAAAGAAGACTAGATTGTCTCTATCACCAGTTAGGAGTATAGAAGAAATCCATACACCTACAAGATCAATTTCTACTCCTCCTGTTGTGAGAGCTCAACCTAGAATACCATCAGCTCATATCAATAGACCATTGGCTTATATGGATAGAGCTCATGCTTTTGCCACTTTTAATGGTGGAAGTCCTCTTTTGTTAGCCCAGAGACATGACATACCAGTAGTTGCACTTAAAAGTATACTTGAATTTAGTGGTGAAACTCCTATCTCTCCGTTATAACACATCCAAGAGGTTACAAATGTCTACAATATACATTGTATTATAGAAGATGATATGGCCATTAGACTCCTAGCTTCATCTTTAAAAGGGAAATCCCTACAATGGTACAAGGGTCTATCACATGGTTCTATAATGGATTGGGATGGGTTAGGAGCAGGACTATGTAAACATTTTGAGGAAAAAAAGTGACTATTTGTCACTTTTAGAACAACTAATTGCTATAGAAAGATCCCCCCATGAATGTATGGTTGATTTCAACTATAGATTTCAAAAGACATGGGACTGAATACCTACTTCAATGAAGCCTACCCTTGGTAATTCCTTCTTGCATTACCTTAGAGGTTTTAACATTGATATTGCTATTACAATCCAAACCATGGGAGGAGATATCTTACTTGATGTTTATGTAATAGAAATAAGGGCAGAAAACATACTGATATAAGGAGGAAAGTTATCTCCAAGGCCTCCTATGCCTTTCTTCCCTGATATGCCAAATAATCAAGCAGCAATGGCCCCTATTCCCACAACTTCCACATTACAACCACTTGCTCTAGTCCCTTAAGCTTCTACATCTTCAAATGGAATGGATGAAATCAAGGAGATGATGCAGTGTAATTGGTGTTGAACATAGATAAAATATTGCAAGATTGAAGTTGGAAGATAACTTCTCTTTGATGCAAAAATTGAGCAACAAAGTGGTGACTTTGGAGAGATAGCAAGCTCAAGGTAATAAGGCTCCTCAACAATAATATCAAACTTTGAAAAATGGTAGGATTCCAAATCATAATCAAGGGAATACTTCTTTTGATTAGATTAGTCAAAACAATCATGCCCCTACTTCAAGTGCAAATTACAATAGGGCCATAGTCCCTCAAAACAATATGGCTCAAGACCAAGATTTTTGCTCCTCCTGCAATTACTCCTATGCCTATTGTATGTGTCAAAAGGTTGAATCTTATTTCACTCTGACCACTCAAGACCCTACAACAAGATAGTCATATAATGAAAGCCAACCCAAGGATGCCTCACATATGCAAAGACTGTGAGATTACTCCTTCATGAATCATCAGGTGGAGGAACATTGTAATATGAACGAGGACTCCATTGCTCACAATAATAGGAGCAAAAGAAGAGTTATTGAAGATGCTACTACTCCCTCTCCTAATGAAGCTTCAACATCAAATGTAGTACCTCATGTACAAGTAGTGAATGATCAATCTAATGCTCCTCAACAACAAAGATAGGGTAATTGCAAAGGAGATGTGAATGGCCCCCAAGTTATTCCAGCTAAACCCCCTACACATGTAGCTCCAAAGGATTCCACCAAAGTACGTAATGCCCCATTTAGTGTGGTAGAGTAGATGAAGAAGAAAAATGTGAACATTTCCATGTGAGATCTTGTTGCTACTATACTCATGCAAAAGAGGTTGTTGCAACAAGAATTGGAGAGTATTGAACCAAAGGATGAACCACCTAGCATGGAAAGTGCCACAAGCCTAGTACAACAATTAATGGAGGTAGAAATAAGTAAAAAGTTTAGACCTTCTCCATTTTATGTTTCTTTGATTATAGGAGATAAACTAGTCCACAATTGCATGATTGATTCAGGGGCTTGTAGTTCAGTGATGCCTAAGTGTGTTGCTGATGCTTTAGAAATTAAATATGAGCCCATTGTTAGGGATGTATTATAGTTAGATGGTAGTACTATCAAGACTATAGAAATCCTTAGGAATTTTGAAATAGCCCTACATGCTTGCCTTAGTTGTACTATAACTTAATATATATTTGTTGTTGATGTTAAGCCACACTTTGCCATTTATCTTTCAAGAGACTTCACTACCCAAATAGGTGGATACATATCTTTCAATTGGTCATATATATTTTTTAGAACAAGATATGGGACCAAAGCTTAAATTAGAGAAGAACCTCTTACCCTCCATCATATTGATCCCTACACCCCTAATCTCATCAATATGAATTGCATCATCCAGAGATGGATGAGAATGACATAATAAATGAGCCTATCACTTCTCTAGAAAAGACACTTGATTTTCTCTTAGATAAATGGGCTAATGCATATCAATTTGATCCCATATCATAAACCCTTGAGACAGGTCTTAGTACCTATTGTATATTAGAAAAGAATGCTCTTGTCCCTAACCTTATAAAGACCAAAGAAGATATGAGTGGGATATGGAGTATGCATTTTGATGGATCAAGAAATAAGAATGGATCAAGGGGCTGGTGTGATGTTGATTTCTCTTGCACTAGTAAGGTACTACTTCTCCTTCAGGCTCCAATTTAGTTGTACCAATAATGTGGCTGAGTATGAATCCTTGATTCAAGGCCTTCTATTGGCTCAAAAAAGAGGAATCCAAGCATTAAGTGTATATGGAGATAGTTAGTTGGTGGCTAATCAGGTGAGAAATCAAATGTCACTAAGAGTGGTTTGCTCAAGTTTTATAAACATTGATATGGAATTTTTGTGAGAGTTTCAATGCATTTAATATTCAAAGCATCCCTAGAATAGAGAATAGACATGTTGATAGACTTGTAGTTGTGGATGCATCTTATGATGTGCTAAAGAGCCTTGAAGCTGAAAAGAAGCAACATATTAAAGTGGTAAATAGGCCTATTATTCTTGATAAGAACATCAATTGGAAAGTGTTATAATCTGATGCACAAATTGTAAGTTTCTTGTAGAATGAGGCAGAATTCTTAGAAAAAAATTAGTCAAAGTTGCATAACTAGTATGGGGATTAGATCATCAATCTTAGTTCCAATAAGTTTCCTAAAGGTCTCATTACCTTAGAAAGTATCTTCAATCCTAATGACTAGGAAAGAAATAGAAACATGAACCTAGCTACTGACAAAGATGATCATGTACCAATCATGGTTGCTAATGGAAAGTCCTTAAAGATGGGAAAGGTATGTTCTAAAAATGAGCAAGAGAATTTCATTCATCTATGTCATGAATTTAATGGTGTATTTTCTTGGACATATGATGATTTGAAGGGTTTTGACCCAAGTTTGTTTCAACATACTATTGATTTAATTGATAACATCAAACTTGTAAGGCAAAAATAGAAACTAGTGAATCCTAAAATTGAACCATTAATGATAAAAGAGTTATCCAAGCTGATAGAGGCTAATATAATTTTCTCCATCAAGCACTCATCATGGATGGAAAATCTTGTCCCTGTTAGGAAGAATAATAGAGAGATAAGACTATGTAGACTTTAGGGATGTTAACCAAGCTTCTCTTAAAGATCATCATCCCCTTCCTTCAATGGAACAATAATTGTCCAAGATTAGTGGTTCAGAGAGGTTTTCATTTCTTGATGGATTCTCTAGTTACAATTAATTACTAGTCAAAGAGGCTAATAGGCATAAGACTACATTCACAATGAAGTGGAGCACCTATGCTTATATAGAAATGCTTTCTAGGCTAACAAACGTAGGTGTCACATTTCAAAAGTGATGTAGATGGCCTTCAAGAACATGATTGAAATATTTGTGTTGGTTTACCTCAATGATATCATAGTGTACTCAAAGAATATGGTCGATCATTTTGGTCATCTCAAGAAAGTGTTCATAAGATGTAGAGAGTATAGAGTATCCTTGAATCCAAACAAGTGTGTCTTTACTACTAATCAAGGGAAATTGTTAGGACACATTGTATCTAAGGGGTTTAACCATTGACCCAAAAAGAACAAAGGCAATACTTGCTCTCTCCCTTCTTGGCCACAAGAAAGGGCTACAAAGTTTTCTTGGTAGGATAAATTTTGCGAGGATATTTATCCCTAATTTAGCTACCACAGTGAAACCTCTTATAGCTATGCTTAAGAAGAATATGGTATTTTCATGGACCAATGAAGGGAAGATAAGTTTTGAAGAGATCAAAGCAGCTATAGCTTTAGCCCCTACTTTCATCAATCCAAATTTTGAGAAGGATTTTATTCTTTATACCTTAGGTGGTGAATCAAGCATTTATGTTCTCTTGATTCAAATAAATTATAAGAATGAAGAATGGCCTATTTACTTCTTTAGTGAAGGGCTTAAGGAATATGAAGATAAATATAGTTATATAGAGAAGCAATCCCTTGCAATCATAAGAGCTTTGAAGAAATTTAAACACAATAACAAGATCCATTTGTTAATACCCCATGCAAGTGTGAAGGACTTTCTTTTGATCAAAGATATTAGTGAGAAGAGAGCTGGATGGATCACTAAGATGATGGAATATGATGTGGACATTTAGATTACCAAGTTGGTAAGGGGAAAAGGATTGTGCAAATGAATGATCTCATATGAGGAATTAGATGAGGAAATTGCTATAGTATTGACATAACAACAAGAAGAAAGAAATGATATTCCAAGGAGTTGGATAGATGACATGAAAACCTTCTTAGTAGGAAATGGATATCCTCCAAGGATAGATAAGGCTAAAAGGAGACATTTCAGATTGTAGTCAATCCCCTATGCTATAAGTGATGGTACCCTATTCAAAAGAGACTTCAATGGAGCTTTGCTAAGATGTATTGATATAGATCAAGTTGATAGGGTGATCAAGGAGCTTCATGATGGTCTTGATGGTGGCCACTTTTTAGCAAGGATAACTACAATAAAGATTATGAGGGCTAGTTACTATTGGCCATCTTTATTCTATGATTTTCATACACATGTGAGGAAGTGTTAAAAGTGTGCTTTCATTTCTAGTAAAAAAAGGTTGGCAGCTCTTCCTCTTCATCCCATTCATGCAGATCAGCCTTTAGCTCAATCGGGATTGGATTTCATAGGCCTTATCAATCCACCTTCCAACTCTAGTCATAAATGGATCCTAGCTACTACAGATTACTTTACTAGATGGATAGAGGAAATGACATTGGAGGATGCCACAAAATATTTAGTTCTTGAATTCCTTGATGGAATTATAACCAGGTTTGGTGCCCCTTCAACCATTATTTCAGATAATGCAAAATATTTTGTAGGAGCTCAGATTTGTGCATGGAAGGTTGATCATAATATCTACTTGAGTAAAACCTTGAACTATTATTCTCAAGGAAATGGATTGGCTGAGTCATCTAACAAGAATCTAATTAGGATTATGAAAAGGACTATTGAGGATAACTAGAGGTGTTGGCATCAAAAGCTAAAAATGACACTATGGCTGAAAGAATAACACCCAAGAGAGCCATAGGAAATTCTCCTTTCATGTTGGTATATGGTAGAGAAGCTAGACTTCCTATTTAATTGGAGTTTCCTACTCTTGAGCTAGCTCATCAATTGGAGCTAATTGAAAATGATGTTATGTCCATAAGAATGGTAGAACTTATGGGACTAGAAGAGAAAAGAAAACAAGCCATACAGGCCCTAGAAGCACATCAACAACTAGTCAAGAAATCCTTTGATAGGAAGGCCAGGGTTAGAATCTTCGAAGAGGGTGATCTTGTATTAAAATGAGATGCAAATAGGGAAAAACTAGGTAGGCACTCAAAATTTGATACATTATGGAGTGGTCGCTATGTGGTTATCAGTTACAAGCAGGCCAATGCTTTCTAGTTAAGTAGACCTAATGGTGAAATTCTACCTATTCTAGTTAATGGATTATATGTCAAACCCTACTTCTGAGAAAAATGATGTTTCCTATACATAGGTAGAGTATTTTTCTTCCCATTTATTCTTGTTTTCCAAGAAGTGTTGAGCATATGTTTTGTTGTAGAGGCAATTTTCCTAAGTTTTGAGATCAACAAGGGTCACAATTTTTAGTATCATGGTTTTTGGCATGGCAGATTTGCATGTTTTTTGACTTTATAGCCCAATGGATGCTCTAGGTCACTGGTCTCATGCATAGTAAGCTTGCATCCCCCCTAAGTCACTAGAATTGTTAGCCAAAAATTCCTTCCCACCAAAAATTTGAATTCAAGACCTAAGCATACTCTAACATTCATATATTTGAAAATTCAAATGTTAGGACACACGAGAATACTTTGGTTATGTGCATTATTTCCTAAGTCCCAAGGTTAAATCATGTTTTAAATATCTCTATGGGCTCACATTTTCCCAGCCGTCAGATCTTCCTAGATCGACGAGCATCGCTTTGTCACCTTGCAAAGAAACACAAACTTTATTCCATGTGACAAAGCAATAGTATGACACACATCTAGGTGGCGCCTTTATTTTTCTTTGGTCAACATGAGCCACCAACAAGTTTTCATCCACCATCAAATCTTTCTAGATCTACGACCATCACCTTGTCACCATAGCAAGTTACAAGGGTTCTATGGAAGGCGAAAAAGTGACATTGTAATGCATGGACTAGGTGATGTCATTCCTATGACAGGCCAAAAAAGTGAAGACTTGTCAAGTGAGGTGGAGCAATGTCAGACAAGCTAGTATATAGACAAGCTCTAATTGGTTTGGATTATGGCATGGTTAGTAGATTGGTTTCATATTTTTGGGCCATCAAATGGAAGAAGATCAACGGTCCTTGCTATATCATTATGGAAAGCTGCAAGTATTTTAATTTATGTGACATAGTGAGAGATTGACATGTGGCATGTGGGTCCTACTTTTCTTGTGGGCTACAAATGAGGTGGATAGATTGTTAGATGATTTATTGAAAGGTGATATTTCTATTGGTCAGGATCTGACATGAATTGGTGTGTTCTTAGAGTCTTGAGATGGATTATGATCATGTGGTCATCATTTTGTCACCAATGAAAGTTGCATGAAGGATACCTATAGCGACATGGCAAGGTCCTGATACACACCCCTGGTGGGTCCCATTTCTTTAGATCATGAGGGTGAAAAGTCAAGCTACAATGATACAACCATGTTCCCATGCTACAATCTTATGATCTTGTGTAAGATCATGAAGTTAATTGTCAAAGTCATCGATGTTATGATATTCAACTATTGTAACATCATCAAAGTCAATGGTCATAAGAGATGGTAAGAAGAGTTATGATCTTATGATATGTGGTTATTGTAAGATCATAGGTGAAGCTCCATAGGTTTTCTAATGGTATGAAGATGAGGGTTTTTCCTAGCATCATGGTGATTGTAAGATCATAAAGAAACTTCTAAAGAGGCTCGATGTTAAGATAGGTTGACGATCGTAACATCATAGAACCTTCAGTTGACTAGAATAAAGGTGTTTCACTCATCCAAGTAGGAAAAGAAAAGGGTTGCAAGAAAATTATAGAATGAATATTGAATATGATTGACCTACTGATGCATCTGACTTGGCATGTTGATAGCAAGGAAGAAACAACTCTTTAATGGTGGATCAGATTTTTTGATCATCTACAAATTGCTTTCAAAATCCCAATAACTAGTAACTACAAAAGGAGCATGCACTCATTTCCTGGTTATCCATCTACCCAACTATGCATTAATGATCATCTTTTTTATCTTCTTAGGGTCATTCTTTTGGAAAAATATTGGATTTTCTTTCATTTGGGTCTTCTCCAAAATTAGATTTTCTCAACCTTTATGATTATCTTAATGATGGTAGTTGTGCCTTGGACTTCAAAAGAAGTTTCTCAGTTATTCTGCAACTATAAAAGCAAGTTTTGTACCCTTTCAAAGGGTTGATCTTTTTTTGATTCTCTAGTATTGCTTCCCATTCATATATCTATAATTTCTCATGCATCTGAGCCATTGTAATTCTCTGTTATATTTCTTTCAGCCATTAACACACTGTGCAACACTCCTTTGCCTCTGGTTAATATTCTTGTCTATATTCTATAATTTATATGATTGTATCTATTTTAGCATTTGAATGATATTAAGTGAATTCTCTTCCTATAGAATTCTTTTGTTATTTGATCTATATGTGATTGTTAGATTAAACTAATTTGGAATCTGTATTCTTTGAGGTTATAACTAGTTAACTATGCATTCATGGGCAGAGATAAGGTCAAACACTATATTTTGGTTCATCACCTCCATAGAATAGATTAGGTAGTTTTCTTCTATGCATTCCTTCTCCCTTTTCCTCTCCAAGAGTAGTTAGGTGCATCTAGATAGTAAAGGAAGTTGGCCTTCTCTAGAGAGACAACCTCACAGTTCAAGTCCCATAGCTTGGAGGTTGTTTCCATGTTTCAAAAGGTTTTCCATAGGTAAAAACTTTGGAAAAGGGTGCAAAATTTTGTGAAAACACTTCCCTTAGAAGGTGGAACACTTTCTCTATGTTACATGGTCATAGGTCTAGGACTATCTCTCCTATAACAGTCTTCATGATCTTCTCTTCTGTCACATAATGTTCTGCTAGTGTCATGAACAGTTCCATAGATTGAAATGATGTAGGGTGTGATGCACCATTTACCAACCCACTCTAGATCAACACAGATATCATTGCTGACCTCTCCTTTTGTTTGTTGTACATGGTCAAGAAAGTGTTCCAGTTGATGTGGCCAAGTTCAGTATCTCAGTTCTCTATGTGCCCGTCTTGGAATCTAGATTTCTTGGGAGCTCCTTGATATTTAAATGAAATGGGTTTAGGTGTTATTTTCTCTACCATGGAAGATGATGATGATGTCATTATATCTGCAAAAAATAAGAAAGCATTAGTCTACTAGTGTCGAAAGACAAAAATGAGACTCAACTAGGACTTAGGCTAATGACAAAATGTGTGAAAACGGATTGGAAATGACAAAACTATGGATTGCACGTACATAAGATGTGCTAGTGCACTCTTGATTTTCCTTCAAAGTGGACAAGTGTGCAGTTGCACACATGCGCACCTCGGCAAGGTGTGCATGGTGTACATGTGCACACATGCACATCAGTGCATTCATCCTAGGGGGTACTTGTCTTTTTCTTGTCTATATGTTGGAGGTGCACACCTCCAAGAGGTGTGTGTTTATACCTTGGAGGTGTGTGTGGAGAGGATGTAGATAGTAGAGCAGCACAGTGAGGGTGAGTGTAGAGGTGCAGTTGGAAATGGAGGTGAGTAGGAAATGGTAATGAGAGGGGAGGGGTTAGGATCTATTTATAGACATTGATACAAAGCGCACCCAGAGGGAATGTGCATGTGTTCACCTCTAGAGGGTATGCAATTGCGCACCTAACTTGAGAGTGAACATCTCCTCTTCAAAAAAAAAAAATTAGTCTCCTACTCTTATTTGATAGTGTCTAATTGAAGGTTGGGTCCCTGACCTAGACCGAAAGAAGGATCCTAACTGACTAAGGCTTCAGACTAGATGCCTCTTAGAGAATTTGAAACTAAGGGTCCCCATTTTGTGACTCAAAGTGGGGTGTGCATTGTGGAGCCACAATAAGACATTACACATCACTTCTAAACACTTATAACAACCATTGTTAGTTGTTTATTGTATTTAATCTGCATAGTCTAGCCAATCAGTTCAAACTTTTTATATGGTATGCAATAATGATGTATAATATACAATTTATTTATATATGAAATGAATATAGAAATGTGTGTGTGTGTGTGTGTGTGTGTGTAAATACATATATATATACTTCAAATTATTGCATAGTTAGAAATTTTATAAATTAATATTTATTTATTTCATATATATGTCTAATCCGACTGAATTACAACTTTTACACTTTCTCTTAATGAAGAAGGATAAAACACAACATGAATATTACCTCATTGTAATATGAAGAAATGTCATGGTCTATTTAAGGAATTTAATCCACTATGCAAGTAATCATCTATTGTGATTTGGTTAGACATAATATGTCCATCACAATAGAAGGCCATGGTCTATTTAAGGAACTTAATTCACCATGAAAGTTATCATCTATCGTGATCTGGTTAGACATCATGAATGTCCATCACAATAGAGGTACATGGTCTATTTAAGGAACTTAATCCACTATGAAATTTATCATATATTGTGATCTTCTTTAGACATCGTAAAAGTGTCCTATCACAAATAGATGCCCATGGTCTATTTAAGGAACTTAATCCACCATGCAATATATAATATATCATAATAGAAATTAAGTTATTGTAAGATCGTCACCTTTCAATAACTGCTACAAATTCAAGTGATAATCATTTGGAAGTCATCACTTCCTCATAATATACATAGGGCCCATATAAAATAATAAAAATAATTCAATAGTACAATAATCAAATATCTTGAGGCTCTTCTCAATAATTACAATATACTAAGTTCTACCTTGACACTGTTTCACTATCAGAGGCATGATAAATGATTTTTAACTCCTTCTCAAACCAATATCACATTAGTTTTAAAGAAATTACATTAGAATGGAGAATTCTCTGAGTCCAATTTTGGATTACTGATTTCAATAAAGGAAGGTTGATGTTTAAGTCTATGAGGACATATTGTTGCAATGTGCCCATAGTTGTTGTATCTGTAACATTGTACTTTGGAGTAGTCTCTTTGTCTCTTGTGAGAAGGTTTACTATTAGAGTACTTGCCCTTTTTTTTTTTTTAACGTAGTAATGAGAATCTAAACATCATCTCTAGTGGAAGTATAATCTTGAGACATTAACATGCACTCCTCTTTTATGTAGTCAACCTTTAGTCAACCAATTTTAGGAAGCTTGGATTGAGTGCATACTCCTTGTCAAAAAGTTTTCCATTATGGTGATAGTCCTTTTAGAGAAATCATAGCTAACTCTTTCTCATCATAGATTTGACCAATCATAGAAAGTTGGTTCCTTAGTTCTATTATTCTCATGAAATATGAAGTGACGAATTCTCTTATTTTCATCTTAATACTAGAGAGATTGTCTTTCAGAGTTAGAATTATGGTTGTGTTATTTATCTCAAACATCTCTTGAAGATCTTTAAACATGTCATGCGTTGTGTCTAATTTAGAAATAATAGGAAGTAGATGATCATTTACACTATCCACAATCAATTTAATGGCTCTATTTTTATCCTTATCTCATTTATTCAATTCATCACCTCCCTTTGGTGGTTGGTCATATTTTTCAATAAATTTCTTTAGGTCATTCTCGTTTAGGATTAATTTGATTTGTAATTTTCCCCCTGTGTAATTTAAATCAGCATCAAGTATATCCTCTATCTTCAAACCATTTACCATTTTGATAGCTAAGGAATTTAAGATATTTGAGAGCACTAGATAAATAAATTTGATTAGGATGGTTTCTTAACTTGGCTCTTATACCATGTCAATTTTTTGATCAGATTATTATTATCAATTCACTAAATATATGAGAGTCCTTGAATTCTCTTTTATATATATATATATATATGAACTTTGAAACACTAATTATTAATGATTTTTTTGAATAGCTTTAACCTTTATGCAATGTAAGTAGACTATCTTATTATCTCCAATCGATCTATCTAAAATGTTAGATATTAAATATCATATTTTTACTGATTGATCTTACTATAGTTTTCAGAAATCACTCCTAATATGTGGGGTAGAAAACTATAAATTTTTTACCAAATTATATGTTTGGAAATATTGATGAGATCATCATTTTAGTTTTGCATAAAAACCACGTTGGAAGACATAAGAAATTTGTGTTTTGTGGTAGTTGATTAAATGTAGGTTTGAAGTTTTATATAAGTGACAGGGAGTCACTACCCAATGGGGTGACACCAATGTGGAGTGACCACCCATCATGTGGTGACATTCCACATCACTTCCAAACACTTATAACAACAATTTTTAGTTGTTGACTGTATTTAATCTACACAATCTCGTTGGTCAATTCAGACTTTTATATGGTATGCAATAATGATGTATAATATGCAATTTATTTATATATATGAAATGAATATAGTAAAGTGTGTGTGTGTGTGTGTATTTGAAATCATTTCATATTTAGAATTTTTATAAATCATTACTTATTTATTTCATATATATGTCTAATCTAATTGAATTACAACTTTAACACCTCCAACAAGCATATCAAGATCCTGATCACCAAGATGGATCGAAACCTAGGGGAGAAAGCCATTATTTTTGTGGATGAGGATACTAGACCTATAGTTGGGAGTAAGGAAGGTATGAGAAGAAGGACTAGGGATACTAAAAATAAAATGACTCTCAAGGCTTCCTCTGAAATCAAATAGATCAAAGATTTCATTGAGAAGATGGATGTACTCTAGGAACAAACAGTAGAGATGGTTAAAAGAATGGGTTAATGACCAGTTGTCCCCTAGCCAATTCTGTTTCTTTTTAGTTTTTTGGCCTTTCTTTATTGTCTTTTTTTTGCTGGCTTTTTTGAAGCTACCTCTATCATGTGTGTGTTGTTTCTTAATGGCCTTTAATGTTTAATCTCTAGATATTTTGTTCAAGGTTTTGTGGCTCATTCAAAACCTATTTTCTTAATCAAAAAATTTAATAAGTTCCCAATTTTTGACACCATCCCTCACTACAACATTTGGGGTCATTTTTCGACAGCAAATCATAGTAATTGTGACATAATAGTTCGTCAACTCCCGTCAAACTTTTTCTATTTAAAATTATGACAATGAGGGTATCTATCATAATAGCAATGATATACGTGGTCGTACTTGGAAGAAGGGAGGGACAAGAGTTCATTTTCACAATATCACAATTGTGATGTGTATGTGATGACTATGTTGTAGAAGAGACAATTACTCATTGAAACTTGTCATTATAGTTCCAATGCTTGTGCAATAGTACTCCATCATAAGTATGACTATTGAAACTTTGCCTCTTCCATCATAATTTTGATGTGTATGTGATATTTGTGTTGTAGAAGTGACATTTATCCATCAGAGGTTGTCATTGTAGTTGAGACACTTCTGTGATAGCTATGTTGTACAAGGGATGGATATCCATCAGAACTAACTATCACTTTCAAGGGGGTCTATCATAATTGTGATGACTACTTAAATTATTATTTTTTAAATTACAAACATTGTGGTCAACATTTTTTATAGGATATATTTATTCTTATGAGCACTATGTACTCCTTATATAGGCTTCTTAATGCAATAGCTTCTGTTGGGAATATTCATTTCTTGTATATTTAGAGTTATAAATAGTAGGGTGATGCAGAGAATCCTATAACACCATCAAACTCACAAGGAACTTGTTGGTCCAAGTCACATTTCAACATACTTGAGGCATTATCATCATCTCATTACATTAACAAAACCTTGGGATCAACTAGTTTAATCAGGATCTTTCAATATGTGAACAACTTAATCAATCTTCTAGGTCTTACCCAACATCAATGCAATCATTCTTATTCAATCACAAAGTTGCAACATACCTTTTTGCAATAGGCTATTTACCTTCAACCCTCTAATTAAAACCTAATTAGTCACTCTAGATATCATACTTCTATAGGAACACATCATTAGGTCTAATAGACATACCTAGCATAAGGATCTCATTATCTCAATTCATACATCAAGCTTTATCTTGCTTGTATACTTGCATACAACTTTTTAATAATCCAAGTAATATCTAATTAAATAAGATATTTAATTGATCAAAATAGAAAAAGAAATATATACTAAAAGAAACCATTATTTGTCTTATTAATAACTACATTTAAAGTGTAATATTATATTAATTTTTTTGAAAAAACCCATACCACATACCTTCATAGGATTGCATTTGTAGAATATAGGAGATGTTGGACAAGTTAAATGATATATCTGATCCACCTCTACCAACAAGTTCTCTATTACGTCTATGAAATATAAAGCATTATCAACAGTAGAGTATCATCTAAGTTGCATGTGAGAAAGGGCTTCAAATTTATAACATCATCATTAGTACTAATGTAATAAAACCCTATATCTAGAAAGAAAATATTCCTAAATGCTAGTGGAGTGAATTGAAAGCTCAAGAAACATAAATAGACAATAGCATTTGCATGATAAAACATTACATATAACTAGCATGCAAGTCACTAGGAAGTTATGAGATTGGTTATTGGCATAAGTATAACATGCCATGGTGGAAAAAAATCATCTCTTTGATTTATAATGATAGAAACAAGTATATAATAACACATTACATGCGTGCACTTTTCTTTCTCATGTGTCATCTTAACTTAAAACATCTTTGAGTGAATACTTAATAATCCTATATTTGCAAGATATATTTGTGAATACATTGGTAAACACCACACCTACATTAGTTAAACCAAAACCGTAGCCCAATCTAGGAAAATTTCTAGCTAACATCCACATCTTATCACATTGGAACTCCTTGTACATTCTTTAACAACATCTGTATTGAAGGATAATTATGAACTAAAAGTTGGAAGAGAAAATCAATTCAATGGAGATTTAAAATTAAAATAATCATTAATATTTCCTTAATTTAAGAATTCCTAGAATGATATAAATGATACCAAGATTCACAACTTGTATATAGAATGACATGCATGTCAAATTCTTGCAGAAGTTCCAAATGCATAATTTTAGAAGATATTTCTAGCTTGTTTTATCTTTGTTCAACCAATTAAAGGCATAGATGGTATTTCACCACCTTGATGTACAATAAGTTGAATCACACTCTAATATATATACCTTTCATTTAGGAAGGTTTTTAGGTTTGGGATTACCATTGAGCTTGGTCATGAGATCAAGCCTCGGGAGAAAAATTGGCATCTTGCATGGTAGTGACCATGAAACTAGCTACCTTAAAATAAATATACAACAAACCTTTTCTCCAACCTAATTGAATATCATTGTAAATATACAAGAAACTAAAGACTAAAACATATAAAACCTCATATCATAAAGGTTGAATATCACATTAATGGATCTTCATAAATATGACTTGAATATATTACATCTTAATAGCTATCTTTTATCCATCATAAGAAGGGTGCAGGGCATAGATCATTTCCATAAGCACCTTAATGGGTACAAGGATTGTCTAATATATACACATTTAAGTTTAAAAAATTTACATACTATAATATATCTTCACAAACGAGAAGTGCCAAATCATAAAGAAAAGGGAGGAAGTTCTTCACAATTATCCTAACATCAGTAAACACATCGAAACAACAATTAAAAGAAGGAAATAATTTTTTGTACATTTTAATGGCTTACTCCCTCTTTCCTTAACAAACTACTAAAATTATTAGAACACTCAAATGACTCTACAATTATAAAAAATAAAGAAACCAACAATAGATCTGACTACACCTAAATCTAGATCTAGAGAAATATGTTGCATAGGGCATATTTTGCATACAATACAATAGAGCAAAGGTGCAACCAAGAATTGGGATCAATCATTTCAGATCATGTCTTTTGGGATTTTCAAGCATTGGGATTCCTTATTTAACACTATCATATCTCTTGGGACAATAAAACATTCTCTTATAAATATGTGCAAAGGGTTTTGAGTTTATTGTAATTGCATTTACACATTTTTGTAGCAATCAAGTAATATTGTCTATGTTGTAGTGTGTTGGGAAGAGTAGGTAGTAGTGTCATTTAAGAGTTTTAACATCAAATTTATTACATAACATTTCCACAAAGATTCTAGAAGGAATTCAACTTCTCTAATCTTCACCAAGGAAATAGTAGCTAGAAGAGGATATACCTCAACATTATAGGCCTTTTCCCCAAGATAGGATTCTCCAAGTCAAATTTTGTTCACTCCATTTTCATGCTTATTTATACTATATAGATGTTGGCATAATCTTCCTTATGGTTTCTTGCTCTTAATAACTACAAGTTCAAGATTTATAGAACTATTTTATGCATGTTTGCTTCGAAACCAACAACTAGATGAGACAAAAACTTATTGGATAGTTGGAATTTGTGTTGATGAGGCAAGGAACAGAGCTTTCTCCCAACCACGTTTTGTCCATATTTTCAAGTAGCCAAAATTTGAACTTTTCTATTAAATCAATTACCAAGTTGTTCAAGTACTCATGATTCCTAGAAGTTTCAAGATTGGTTGTAATTCAAAGTAGTGCAGGAGCACACTTAGAGGTTCAATGAGATAATCATGATTTTATGTATGAATTAAAATTTTATAAGGTCATTCAAATATATTTTTAGTCATATTAAGTGATTTTTCAAAGCTATGTAATGCAATCATAACAAATTCCAAATGTAGCTAAGTGACATAAAAATGGTCTTTGTAAGGAACAAGTTGTCAAAGTGAAAGTTGTATAGTCATTAGAAGTTGTAACTAACATATAAGGGTGAAAAGTATTTAAATAGTCTTGCTATGGTCAAATAAAGAGGTGGTGTGTGAGTTAGAGGAAGTTTGTAAAGGCAAATTTATTATGCCTCTTACTATCACCAAGATTCTTGCAATATAGGTGAACACTCAAGCATTTGGCCTTCATTTGGAATCCATGTGAAGATGGTGGATTGAGTAAGGAGGAAAGGTTATGTTCAAAGGACTATTCTAAATGTATTTATAAGGATTTTCATGGAATGAATAAATTTTAGTATACAATTTTCCAAACTGACCTTTATTTTCCAGTCATAATTTTATTATTTGAATGCTTGTCTACATTGAAAAATGGATTAAAATATTCCTAAATCCATTTGAATCTGTAGTTCAATGATTTAACTTTGTTTTGAATCTCATTTGGATTCTAGCTATGGGTTGTTTTTAATCTCCTAGGAAGGTGTGATCATGAATGAATATTTAGGATAAGCATGCTACAACTATAGCTACAATGGAGACAAGGTATTTTGTATCCTGTATCACTCTGATGTTTAACTAGTTTGTCAATTAGTACAAATAAAATGAGAAAATGGGTAAGCCTAGTATCTCTTCTTGGTCGGGTGCCCATTTATAGGATCTTGTTTTAAATTTATAGGATCCATTGTTCAACATCACATCTCAAATCAACAAATCAAAAGAAATATATCTCAATTATCCATCACACATCCAAAAATATGAGATACATATTCATTGATATAGAAGAGCATCTAGGTTGGATATCCTTACTTTTATTAAATTAATACCATTAATGAATTATTATTTTTTAGATATATCCATGAAAAAATATACTCTAGAACATTTACCTCGTAACACATGTCCTTTGGTGAAGTGAGCTATCTTAGTTTTCTGGTGATTGCAAGATGATCAATGGAAAAAATACACCTATTTCAACCTAAAATATGAAGGGAATAATTTTCTTAAATGACACATGTGATGAAAGATTCATATTCATGTGGATACGTGCGATAAAATATAACAAAAAAGGTTCCCATCTTCTATTGAATATCATTTTCCCCTCCATTCCAAAATAAGATTATGCCACTCTAAATCGAGAATACACGTGCAATTTTGTTCTATATGCATGGACAATAGGTAGAGCTGAAAAAATGCACCACATTTACATTTATATAATAGGTCTATTAAATTTTTAAAATTATAAACCACTGTGAATGTTAGAACTCTAGTTGTTATGACCGAGAGAATGTCCTCAACAAGCCACAACATAAAAAGTCTTGATTTTCTTGCATGCTAAGGACATTACTCTCACCTATAAGAGACAAAGTTAAAAAATTTGTGATGGTATATAACTTAAAATACCTAATTAAATACCTCTAACAAAAATGCAAACCTATTGCATTTTTCAGCTCCACCTGATGTCTTATACATATGAATTGAAATTGCATACTGAATTATGGCCTCATTCTATGTGTCTTGAAACCAAGAAATTGACATAGTTAATTGTCATACAATTAGAGGTTAATGTTGAGATTCACTTTGTTTTGAAAATAGTTTTATATTCTCTACTAATCAGGGCCAACAACATGAATGTGGAATCTCATTTGGCCCCACCCCCCAACATCTAAATTCCTCGTTAACATCTAAAATTCATTCATTCATCTATTAATAAAATGTAACATTTATGAAATATCGCATGATAACATTCATTAATGTTGGAAATTTGATTGAAAAGATCATTGATGAAGATCAAAGAGGGAGATTGTTGCAAAGAAGGAAGATTGTTATTTTCAATCATTGTTTTGTCATTGATGTCAAACCTGCTATTTGTAGGAATGACATTTTCTTATAAGATCCAAGTACTATCACTTAGTTGATTGATGAAGAGGATTTGATCAACAAGAGTTAACAAGAGCACCTAAGGGAAAGGTTGAGTTATGATGTTGTAGTGAAGTGCAAGGATCAGTTAAGACAATGGTTAAATGATGTATTGACAACATACTCAAAGATATAGAGGTTGGTCACACTTAGAAACATTGGAGGAAGAAGTTGTAACAAGGTTGACTGCAAAGCTTAATGCTGAGCAAGTTAGTTGAAGCCAAGAAAATTCTCAGTTGGAGCCAAGTAACAAGAAATTCTAGTGTGTTTCAAGTGATCTTCAGGTGTCAAGTGAAGTTCAAGTGCCGAGCATTAGAAAATCTTAGTTGGTATCGAGTGATCCTCAGGTGCTGAGCATCAAGAAAAACATAATTGATGTCGAGTAACATAGTATGTGCTGGGCACCAGTATTTTAATAGTGTCGAGCTGTTGCATTATTTTAAATAATCAAGATATGCCAAATCTAAGCTAACAAAGTGATTACCTTAAATTTTTTGAACTAGTTGGAAGATAAGGATGATAAGCTGGTGGCACAGAATTCTATGTAAACTATTTTTGGCCAAATTCAAAAGGATTATTCAAGAAGTTTCTAGAGGAAACAAAATATGGGTTAGATACAATGAATCCTACTTAATCCATACGAATTGAAATTAAAGAATGAAATAATTGATTGGGAAAAAGGAATTCCAAGATTTCTATTTAAGGAGTCATAAACCAAGAAGCAAATGTTGCTGCTACCAAAGAGCCAAATTGTGAAGTAGTTAGAAGGGTGTCAAGGAAAAGACATCTAGAAGAAGGAAGAGTACAGAGGCTCTAATTCTACAAGTGGTCAATAAGAGATGATTGCACTAGTACATTGAGAATGGAGACTCAAGGAGAATAAGCTTGAAAGGAGGTCAAGTTGTCAGAATTGAAGAGATTGAAGGCCAGGCAATGGTATGAGCTAAGAAGTGATCTGAGATCTGTAAGTTAAGTTTTATGTTGTAGTCAGGTCAAAGATTTTCCAATACTCTCTAGCAATTGTATTAGATATGAAAATCCTACAAACTTAGGTTGGTTTAATAGCCATTTGTAAATCTTTTAATAGGGTGGCATTCCAAGTGAATGTTCCAAAGTCCTCTAACTAGGCCCACTTCTAATAGGGTGGTTAAATCCTCTAACAAGGTCACATTTAATAGTGTGTTGTAAACCTTTAATAGGGTAGGCCTTTCATAGGGCATCACTTTAGAAGAGTGAGAATTGAGTAACATGTTACTAGTGGTTTTTCTCAAATTGGGTTTCTACATAAATCACTATGTTATGTGTTGATTTCTTATGTGTCATGCTTGCATGTTGATTTACATTAACTTGCTAGTTAGAAAAGTTAAAGCTTGGATGAATGATAGGTTGAATGAGATCACTATACTTAGTGAAAAGTTTGAATAGGACATTTGGACCTTGAATAACTGATTCACCCCCACAAACCCCCCAGTTATTCTAAAGCATTTCTAACAATTGGTATCGGAGCCATCTACTGATTTAGTTTCAAGGTACTAGAAGCAGGAAGATCAAGATGTCCAAGAGAGAAGTTCCCAAGCTCAATAATGACAACTTTTTTGCATGGTAGATTCTGATAAAATTGCACCTTGGATCAATAGGTGACTATGCACAAACCTCAATTGGAACAGAACATGTGAATCAAACAGGACCTCTTACTATGGATGATTTGAACAAAAGGAAGGAGCACAATCAAGCAATGTTGAAGATAGCCTCTACACTTAGTTATGCAAAATATTATGACATCAAAGATTGTGACACTACATTCAAGATGTGGAAAGCCTTATTAGATATCTATGGAGGAGATCAGAATGTCCAGAGAGCAAAGAGAGAAAGCTAAGAGGAAAGTTTGATGACATGAAAATGGAGGAAGGTGAAAATGTTTCTCAATATGCTGCAAGGATAAAAGAAGTGTGAGTGCAATAAGAAGTCTAGGTGGTCAACTAGAAAAAGAAACTGTCATCAACAAATACTTAAGAACTCTACTCCTGATCTATGCTATTAGAGTTCCAACCATTCAAGAGCTAAGGTGTGTACAAGAGAACACACTAACCTTTGAAGGAATAGTGGGAAGACTTACTACATTTGAATTATCCAATTTTGATAACTATAGACCTAAGAACCTTGAATCTACTTTCAAATCCAAGATGAAAATAAAAGACACTAAGGAGGAGTTATCAAGAAAGAAGAGAAGAAAGGGAAAACATGCATCTAGTGATAGTAGCATAGACAAGGAAGATGTGGAACAGTTAGAAGCACTACTAGCTAGAAGATTCCATAGAGGAAAAGGTAAATTCAAAGGTAAGCTCCCTATCATATGTTTCAATTGCAATGAAGTAGGTCATATTGTTGCAAGATGTATACAGAAGAAGAACTACAAAGAAGGAAACAAGTACAGAAACAAAAGAGAAGATGATAGCAAAGACTATAAGGAAAAAGGCAAGAGATGCTACATTGTTGAAGAAGATTCTAATGAGAATGATGATGAAGTAGTCTATGTGGCCATGAAGGATGAATCAGATAAAGATGAAGATGAAGCAACATCATTGGTTACCTATGTGAACAAGAATGACAAGTGGATCATAGATAGTGGATGCTCACATTACATGTCAGGAGATAAAAGTGAGTTCATTACCTTTACTCAATATGATGGAAATAGTGTTAGATTTGGTAATGATGATTCATGTCAAATCAAAGGAAAAGGCTTTATTAAACTCACAGAGAAAATTTCATGTGATAATGCACATTATGTTGGAAGGATTGAACTACAACTTGTTGAGTGTATCACAATTAGGCAATGTAGGTTATAAAGTAGAGTTTGGAAACAAAACTACCAAGATCTATGACATTGATGGAAATCTGATAGGAAAAGGTGAACAAACTGGGAGTAATTTGTCTTATGTAGATATGGAAGATGCAACATGTCTTGTTGTTAGACTTGATGATGTGTGGTTATGGCATAAAAGATTGTGTCATGTTAACTTTGATAATCTGATAAGCATCAGCAATAAGAAGAAGGTCAGAGGGCTGCCCAAATTATAGAAACCTAAAAGCACAATATGCAAACAATGTCAACTAGGGAAGATGACTAAGTCTAGCTTCAAAAGAAAAACATACACTTTCGAAGAAGTACTAGAGTTAGTCCATACAGACTTATGTGGTCCAATAGAAGTGCAAAGCTACCTAGGAGATAGATACATAATGCTACTTGTAGATGATTATTCTAGGATGATGACTGCTATGTTTTTAAAGAAAAAATATGATGCATTTCAAATGTTCAAGTTGTATTTGGCCAGAGTTGAGAAGGAGACTAGAAAAAATTTGAAGTGCCTAAGGTTAGATAGAGGAGGTGAGTTTACATCAAAAAAATATGAGATATTCTACAATGACAAAGGTAGCACCAAGAACTCCACCTCAAAAAGGTATTTCTAAAAGAAGAAATAGGTTAGTAAATGACTATGCTAGAACCTTGATGATGGAGAAAAATGTTGCACTAAAGTACTGGAGAGAAGCTGTAAGCACTGCAGTCTACACACTGAATAGAGTTTAAGTCAAGAAAGGTACAAATACAAAACTTTTTGAATTATGGTATGGTCACTCACCTAATGTTAAATATTTCAAAGTATTTGGATGTAAATTATATATTCTTAAAGATACTATAAATTGCAAGTTTGATGCAAAGAGTGATGAAGGCATATTCCTTGGATACTCCACTAGAAGCAAAGCATATAAGTGTTTGAACACTAACACTAATAAGATTGTGGAGAGTGCAAATGTAAATTTTGATGAGAATGCAAAAGTTTAGGTTCATCAAACAAAGCAATCAAAGGATTATGGATCCTTTGTATAATTCTATGAAGGAATGACTGTTGAAGACAATACTGCAAATCAAGTTGGGAGTTAGTAACAAATTTTAGTATCAGCCGAGTCACAACCAGTGAATGTTGAGCTGCATTTAAAAGTTGCGCTGTAGAATGTAGAAAATGCACAATCTGATTCTAAAAATAGAATACATGAGAGGAATGATGAAATACCTAATGGAGAAGAGAAAAATGACTCTAAAGTTGAAGGATCAAACATGGCAAGAAGGACCAAACCAAGATTAGCCAAGTATGTGAGAAGACATCACCCTACATATCAAATCATTGGTGACAAGGATGCCACACCAATGACAAGGAATAGGCTTAGGAATGAAACATGTCTATTAAGCAAGGTTTAACCCAAAATAGTGAAGGATGCACTAAAAGATTATTATTGGTATAAAGCTATGGAAGAGGAAATAGATCAAATTGAGAAGAACAGAACCTAGACCTTAGTTCCTAGATCAGCTGATAAGAATTTAATTAGTACCAAATGGGTGTTTAGAAACAAACTTGATGAGAATGGTGAGATAACAAGAAATAAAGCCAAATTAGTTTATAAAGGTTATGCACAAGAAGAAGGACTAGATTATGGGCAAACATTTACCCCTGTTGCAAGAATAGAAGGAGTAAGAACATTACTTGCATATGCTACATACAAAGGTTTCAAAGTGTACCAAATGGATGTTAAGTATGTTTTTCTGAATGGTATATTGGAAGAGGAAGTTTAAATAGGACAACTAGAGGCATTTGTAGATGCCAAGAACAAGGACATGGTTTGTACACTGTACAAGGCACTTTATGGATTGAAGCAAGCACCTAGAGCATGGTATGAGAGACTACACAAATGTCTTGTGAAGATAGGATTTGAGAGAATAGATGACAACAACAACTTGTACATCAAAGTTGAAAAAGGTAAAGAGATTTTGATATTTGAAATCTTTGTTGATGATATAATATTTGGAGGAAAAGATGTTCTTTGCAAAGATTTTGTTGAAAAAATGAAGCATGAATTTGAGATGTCAATGTTTGGAGAAATCAAATTCTTTGTTGAATTACAAGTATATCAATTGAAACATGGCATATTTGTGACCCAATCCAAATATTTGGATTAGAAGAGTCAAAATTAGTTAGCATACCAATGGCAATAGGACATAAGCTATCCAAGAATGGTGAATCAGCTAAAGTGAATCAGACATTGTATAGATCAATAATTGGAAAGCTACAATTTGTTGTACATAGTAGACCAGACATTGCATTAACTATTGGCATAGTGGCAAGATTTTTTGAGAATCCAAGCGAAAATCACTTAATGGAAGTAAAGAGAATATTGAGGTACCCAAAAGGAACTGATGACTTTGGTCTATACTACAAGAGAAGTGAAAAGTTTAAACTAAGAGACTACACTAATGCAGATTGGGGAGGTAACATTGATGATAGAAACAACAATAGTGGAGGAGAACTTTTCTTAGGGAAAAGGTTGATTACATGGACCAACAAAAAGAAAAGTTGTACCTCACAGTCCACTGCTAAAGCTGAATATGTTGTAGCTATTATAAATTGCACCAATATTGTATGAATCAAACATTTGTTGCAAGGTATGAAGGAAGAGGTAACTAAGCTGGTGATACTTTATTGTGATAATACAAGTGCAATCAACATATCAAAGAACTCTATAATGCATGCTAAAACCAAGCATATTGCAATCAAGTATCACTATGTAAGAGAGTTGGTGGAAGACAAAAAAGTGAAGATGGAATCTATTTGTTCAAAGGAACAAATTTCTGACATCTTCACAAAAGCACTATCTAAACATTCTTTTGAATATCTTAGAGGTAAGTTAGGGGTGATACCCCTAGCCAAGGCTACTTGAAGCAAAAGCAAGATTTCCTTGCATCAAATGAGCTAATTGTTGAAGATTTTGCACATTGATGTAGAGGATGTTTACTTTAGGATTAATGCCTAAAGTAGTAGAAGTGTTGAAGTTCCAAATCAATCACAAACAAGGTAACAGAGATAGAAATTGAATGAACCTACAAAATCTACAATTGCATATTAAGATGCTAATATGTCTTTGGCATTGTTTTCAAAGAGGGAGAAATTGTAAAAGCCTGATCAAATGCTGATGATCTGGTGATCAAAAGTATGAGGGAAAAATGAAAAAGAAATGTAGAATCTAATCAAATGAAGATATAGGGAGAAGTTGATATAATTAATCAAAAGTTGATTAGAATAGCAGAAGATGAGCAATACAGAGAGAGAAAAACAAAGAACAAAAATACAATAGCTAAGAGGGAGGAGCAGAATTGAAGCAATCAAGATAGTAGAGGGAGATGTGAAAACTAATGGTAATACAATTACTTTTTGGCATCTGACTTACTATTCTAACCTAGTTAGCATTTGGATAAATAGTTTAGTCTGATGGTTGATCAGTTTGGTTTGCCATCAATGCCAAAGAGGGAGATTGTTGAAAATTTGATTGAAAAGCTCATTGATAAAGATAAAAGAGGGAGATTGTTGCAAACAAGGAAGATTGTTGTTTTCAATCATTGTTTTTTCATTGATGTCAAACCTGCTATTTGTAGGAATGAAATTTGTTTATAAGATCCAAGTACTATCACTTAGTTGATTGATGAAGAGGATTTGATCAACAAGATGTAACAAGATTACCTAAGGGAAATGTTGAGTTATGATGTTATAATGAAGTGCAAGGATTAGTTAAGACAATGGTTAAATGATGTATTGATAACATACTCAAAAATATAGAAGTTGGTCACACTTAGAAACATTGGAGGAAGAAGTTGTAGCAAGGTTGACTACAAAGCTTAAACTAAAACCATTAGTGGGTGCTGAGCAAGCTAGTTGAAGCTGAGAAAATTCTCAATTTGAGCTAAGTAATAGGAAATTCTATTGTGTTTTGAGTGATCTTCAGGTGTCGAGTGAAGTTTAAGTGTCGAGCATCAGAAAATCTTAGTTGGTGCTGAGTGATCTTCAAGTGCCGAGCATTAGGAAAAACATAGTTGATGTCAAGTAACACAATATGTGTCGAGCACCAATATTTCAATAGTGTCGAGCTATTGCATTATTTTAAATAATGAAGATACACCAAATCTAAGCCAACAAAGTGGTTACCTTGAATTTTGTGAACTAGTTAGAAGACAAGGATGATAATCTGGTGGCATAGAATTCTATGTAAACCATTTTTGGGTTAAATTCAAAAAGATTATTCAAGAAGTTTCTAGAGGAAACAAAATATGGGTTAGATACAATGAATCCTACCTAATCCATACGAATTAAAATTAAAGAATAAAAGAATCAAGCAGGAAAAAGGAACTCCAAGACTTCTATTTAAGGAGTCATAGATCAAGAAGAAAATGTTGTTGATGTTGCTACTACCAAAGAGCCAAATTGCAAAGTAGTTAGAAGGGTGTCAAGGAGAAGACATCTAGAAGAAGGAAGAGTACAGAGGCTTTGCTTTTACAAGTGGTCAAGAAGAGATGATTGCACTGGTACATTGAGCATGGAGACTCAAGGAGACTAAGCTTCAAAGGAGGTCAAGCTATTAGAGTTGCAGAGATTGAAAGCCAGGCAATGGTATGAGCTGAGAAGTGATATGAGATCTACAAGTTAAGTTGTATGTTGTAGTCAGGTCAAAGATTTTCTAATACTCTCTAGCAATTATATTAGATATGAAAATCCTATGGACTTAAGTTGGTTTAATAGCCATTTTAAAATCATTTAGTAGGGTGGCATTCCAAGTGAATGTTCCAAAGTCCTCTAACCAGGCCCACTTCTAACAGGGTGGTTAAATTCTCTAATAGGGTCACATTTAACAGTGTGTTGTAAGCCTTTAATAGGGCAAGCCTTTTACAGGGCATCACTTCAAAAGAGTGAGAATTAAGTAGCATGTTACTAGTGGTTTTTTCCAAATTGGGTTTCCATGTAAATCATTGTTTTATGTGTTAATTTCTTATGTGTTATGCTTGCATGTTGATTTACAGTAACTTGTTGGTTAGAAAAGTTAAAGCTTGGATGAACGAATGGTTGAATGAGATCATTATACTTAGTGAAAATTTTGAATAGGACATTTGGACCTAGAATAACTGATTCACCTCCCCCCCCCCAACCTTCTCAATTATTCTAAAGCATTTCTAACAATTAACACATAAGATATATTAGAACATTCACATGAACATTAAAACATAAGATTCATTAGAACATTTAATAGCACATAATTAAAACATCAAGATGTAAACATACGTTATTATCAAATAAGTTACATAAATGAGAATCATTTTTTTTTGTCATTTTCTTTTTTTGTCCTTCCCTGTATTGTTACAAAGGCATATCCATTTCGTCATCAACATTTATTCTCACTTGTGGACGTGATCTCATTGTCCTTTGCAAAGGTGGGTCAATTGTAATAAAAAATAAAAGGGTTAATTTTTTTTTAAATGAGACTTTAAGGAACATAAGTGTAGCACTCTTTACCTTGTCCAACCACATCATCTTGTATGATGGCTTGAACCTCAACACGCTCATTAGGAACAACCTCTACATCTCCTACAATTGTAATACAAGATTTTTTCTTAATCCTAACACATATTATTCTTAAATTTGTATTACTACACCAAATTCAATGTAAAATGTTTACTTGTATTAATAATTTAGAAATCAAAATTTGAATAGAAAATATATACCTTGAGTACTACAATGCACATTCGAATCAACACCTCCATGGTGGTTGGTGGTTGGATGGTGTATCAAGATTGGTAGGTTGAAATTCAATGTAAATAATTAGTGAATTTATCAATAATATATACATATAAATCCAAGAAGAATACTGAGAAATATCAATAATTCATTTTAATAAATATAAAAATATTCACTTTAAATTTTTAACCAAATATATAATCATTGTCTCTTTACTTAAAACAAATATAACGACTTATATTTTTAGAAATTAATATCAAATATAGTAATTGGTAAAGTATTTATTTTGAAATAAAAACCAATTGACTTGTTTACTTGATTGATAGATCCAACAAAAGAACCTTGCACACTCATTGCTCATAGTCATTCAACCATGACTGTATAGCCTTGTCTATGTAAGGAAACTTGCAATAAAGAATATAATCATTCTCACATAACCCATAAAAGATCTAAAATAAATATATAATTAAAATCCACATGCAAGAGAATAGACAACATACACACAAAAATGTGACACAAGATATACCCTAGGAAACCCTCATTGAGAGGAAAAACCCAACCTTCAAAAGCATCCATCACCATGTATTATTTAGCAAAATTACCATTGCAATTCAACTATGGAACCCTTCAAAGCCATAGCCACAACCGAGAAATCCATGTATACAACCATGAATCCATGCATCCCATGCCATGCTTCCAACCTTCACAAATGCTCCCTTGGCTAACCTGTCAAGCCTTGTCTCACTCAACTCTTTCCATTTTGCCCTCTTCTTCACACACCAACTACCCTTGTGGTTGCTTATTTAGTAACAAGTCCCTCAAAACCACCAAGTGGTATTACATAAACCATGTGCTAAAACCATGTGCTACCTAACCCATTGACCCCACATTTAATATTAGAAATTTAATTATTTTCCCAGTATTAAATAATTACATAAAATATTAGCACAATGTTACAATGTAACTCATCAAGCATATCCCATGGGAATCTTTCCATGTTGCATGTCCATCTAGGTACAACATTACATAATAAAATAAAATAATACAATATAAAAAATATTATGGAATGTGCGCAATACCCATTATCTCAACAATCTCCCACTTGTTGTATACATTGAATAAGGTCAATCTATATTCACATAAATAAAAAAGGGAATAATCTCTCCCAGCACATCCACCATCATGGATCAAAGTACACTATGTGCTCCATCCTAGTACCTATAACAAAATCAAAGTATCCAATTTTTCAAAAATGAATGCACTCACCTCCCATTATGCCACTGCCACCAAGCATACATAGAAGTCATCCAAAGAGAAAGCCACCCAACCTATCACATTAGAAGAACATAAAATCTTGTACTAACTAAAATATCAAGCACAAACACCTAATCCAAAAGGTAATCACACGTATCTACAGTTGTCAAAATATCCATATTTGAAATAACACCCACAACAAGTGCCAAACCCATCCAACTATCCATAAGATATACCAAGTGAATCTCACATCATCAACATATCCAATCTATAACCTGCAATCACAAGCCTCAATAGAAATACCTGCCACATATATACTAGGAAGTTCCCATTGTAAAAGATAATGTCAGATCTATAAGCAATCCACTCACAACATCTCAAAGAAGTGAATCTGTATAGTCTCGAGGACATCCACAATACGCCTGCAAAAACAACTCTCATAAAAAATCTCCAACAGTCTCCCAAGCTCTCCATAACCAACAAAGGAAAAAAGATAAAGGAATAACCATATCATCTCTCACATGACACACATGAGCACAAACCAATGATCACAATCTCTAACCAATCTCAAATCTAATGTAAATGAAATTAAAAATCCATGAAGATAATCGAGACCAAAGAGAAACCATGCAAATCATAACTTGTTATCATTTCCTTCTACACACACCTCTAGATGTAAACTATGCAAGTATGATCTCCTCCATAAAACCCCAAACAAGAAGCCTCAACAACACTTAAATCATACCATATAACTAATCATGGATGTAATCCTCTCATAAGAAAATCAAACTCATAAACCATTCCTAATCCAAGGAATATGCCCAATATAAAACCATCTCCCAAACTCAACCTATATAATAACATCTAAACAAGGAGATTATCAATGCTAAACCATCTCTCAAATGAACCCTCTAGAAATAACTCATGTACCATAGCTCAAGATCCATATACATGAAAGACAAGCAGAAATATAATGCACCTAAGAGAAACAATGGACTATTCCTCTCAAGTTGTAAACCACCAAGTAGACCAAGAGTGAGGGATGAGAACGCTCATCAAGATATCCAAGTCTCCAACCAAGACTCATATAAGAACAATCTCCTCTCAATTCCATATCAAGTGAATACCCCTCACACTTTCTTGTTGAAACCAAGCAATCGTCCCAACAAATACTTCTCTAATCCAAGAGAAATCAGCATCACTGTCATCTCTAAGTATCCATGAGCACCTATAACCAATCAATCCATGCCAAATCCAAATGCAACATAGCAATATCATAAAGTATCTAGCTTATGATCAATGTACTCAATACCAAGAAACTAAACCAAGATCAATGTCAAAGTTCCAAATATGGCCTCAGGAATAGAAATATGACAGCATGATCTAACCATCTCAACCAAAGAGATAACATGCTCCATATGAACATACTATAACATGTCAAAACTCTAAATGTGTATCAAGAGTATACCATGACATAAAAATGAAACCATCCTCATACGAAGGATAACATGCCAAATGAAAGCATAAATCACACCTTTACCAAGAACCCCATTAGTCATCAAGATGTAATCATCTCCAAACATAATGAAAAAAATAACTCCACATACCATGAAGAACCATCTCCACGCACCATGAAGGTAACCAAGAACTCCATGATTCCTCAAGATCTAACCATCTTCACATACCATAAAGATAACTAAGTGCACCATACAAATGTTAACGATGCTTCTACAACAATAGGATCTAAGATAAATCTCCATTATCTACAAACACTCAATAAATATATCAATGCCAACAACTCCCACTCAACCATGGTACCAAGTCATTCATGGAATCATATAAAATTCATCTCCTACATGCAAATCTTCCAAGTCTATACACACAACCAAAGTGTCAATACCAAGTGAAATCAAGATCTTGAAACACTAGAAGATACAAACCAAACCAGGAACTAATCTTGCACTATCAACCCATCACTGTCACAAGCTCCCACTAAACTGTGTATCCAACCTATCAATGATATCATGATGAAAAAAATCTTCTAACCATGAGAATCAACCAAGGGATCAAACTATTAAAAAATTCAAAGTGCACATCATGAGCTCTTCAAAATAAACCAAATAACCATGATCCTCAACCAAAAAGATATCAAAAATCCAAACCAATAAACGTCAAGGATGAACCTATATATCCAATCATGTCATGTCAAAATCTATGGCACCATGATCACATCCATGAATTGAGCATCTGACTCTCAATATGTCCAACCTGTCAACATAAAATAGTCAACCACAATCCTTAACCATGACTGTGTTTGGTAACAACATCTCATCCCTTCTACATGAAGAAAAAATTAGCAAATCATATGACTTAGGGCATAGACAACCCAAATCCAAGTCACCAATCTAAATATGCATCAATAGTGAAAGATTAATTAGCAAAGACAACTCATAACCAAGCTATAAATGCAACTTGTAAGAATAGACCACTTACAACACATCACAACTTATAGACCCAACAAGTCATCATATATATCTAAACCAAATGCTAATAACCATATCATCATGAGACCAATCTAAAATATGAATTGAGTATACAATGACATCAAATCTTAAATCTAAAAAAACATACAATGTCGTAAGCTCACAATGCTACCATAGTCAATATATACCATAAACTATTCAGATCAATATATCACCAAATAAATCATACCAAACCTACACCAAATCTGAACTAATGTGTAGAGATCTCCAAGAGCTTTTTTCTAACTACTTGAAGTCCAAAATTTGACTTCATATGCCCAAGTTATGCCCTAATCTATGCTCAAAATAAACAACATCTAAATTTTGGTCTCTTAAAACTTGAAAAAAAATTCAAAATCATAAAACTAAACCTACACCAAGTTGTAGTGCTCTGAATTAACTTTCTAATACCTATAAGAAGTCTAAAATTTGATATCCTGAGAGAAAGTTATGGTCGTTTTAATAAGACAATTTTTTTACCATTTTCACTGCGATTTTTTTGTGTGTGTGACAAGAATTCTGATAGGATTAAATTTGACAGTCATCATAGGCTAAAACTAAAAGACTCTTTCATTTCCTCTAAACTAGGGCATATTATATATCAAAATTTATGGAAATGTTGACCTGAATCCAATGGTGGGGTCTGTTTTTGCCTAGGAGGTCATTTATACAAGCTCCCCCCTAAAACCCTTATTTAAATGAAACATTTGAAAAAATCATTTGACCAACATTTCACATGCCCAAAACCTACCAACATCCCATCATAACAAAAAACTCAAAATTCTTAGATCTGGAATAAACAACATAAAAAAACCATATATCTTGCCCTCTCTTTTATCTTCTCATGCATTATCATGGATTCAATCTAGGGTTACAATAATAAAACCATAGCTCTAATACCACTTGTAAGGAAACTTGAAATAAAGAATATAACCATTTCTACATAACCCATAAAAGATCAAAAATAAATATGCAACTAAAATCCACATGCAAGAGAGTAGACAACATACCCACAAAAATGTGACACAAGATATACCCTAGGAAATTCTCATTAAGGGAAAAAAACGCAGCCTCCAAAAGCATCCATCACCATGTATTATTTAAAAAAATCATCACTGCAATACAACCATGGAAGCCTTCAAAACCATAGCCACAACTAAGAAATCCATATGAACAAGCATTAATCCACACATCTCATGTCATACTTCCAACCTTCACAAATGCTCACTTGGCTAACCTATCAAGCCTTGTTCCACTCAACTCTTTCTCTTTTTCCCTCTTCTTCACACACCAACAACTACTCTTATGGATGCTTATATAGTAGCAAGTCCCACAAAACTACCAAATGGTATTACACAAACCATGTGCTAAATCCATGTACTACCTAACCCATTGACCCCATATTTAATAGTGGAAATTTAATTCTTTTCCCCAATATTAAATAATTACATAAAATATTATCACAATGTTAAAATACAACTCATCAAGTATATCCCATGGGAATCTTTCCATGTTGCATGTCCATCTAGGTGCAACATTACATAATAAAATAAAATAATACAATATAAACAATATTATGCAATGTGTGGAACACCCATTATCTCAATAGTCTGTAGGCTATTTTCTTGTCCTCTTTAGAATTTTTTTTTGAAAACTCCAAGGCCTACATTTTTGCTTGGTATCATGAATTTTTTTTTAGTGAATTTCATCAAGAACAAATTGTTGACAATTTATAAATATTTGCATATGGTTTCTCATTTACTTATACTTACAATTTGTGCAACAAGTTTTGAATATCCACCCCAGCCAAGCTTGTGCTACCTGTGCTTCTATTTTCTTTCTTAGGTTGCCTTTGATGTGTTAGGAAACCTATGTGAAGCTTGAAATATGTTAGATCACATAAATATTAAGATTAATTAGTACATAATTTAATTCTTAAGATTATGACATACCTTCTTTTATTTCTCCACTATGTCTTGCACTTTTCTTAGTGGCATCCTTTTTAAGATTCTTCCACTCAATAATAGGAATATAGGGGGACTGTTCATAATAGGGGTTGTGTTCCATTTGGGTCCTTTAGTTCTACCTAATATACTTAAAATCTTGGCCCACTTTCTCAAGGAGCCTAAAGTTTTGAAAGATGTTGGGTCCAAAAAGTGGTGTCTTAGCATCAATGAGTTTATTCTTCAACTCTTTAGTTTGTAAATTCCACCTTTTAAGGAAAAAAACTACTAGATTAATAAATTAATTGAAGCTACCTTTTAATTTACTTGAAGAAATGGATCAAATAAAATTTGATCTAGCAATGAAAGTGTGTATGATCAACGCAAATATGCACAGACATTCATCATTAAGTTTTTCATAAAATAGAGTATTCCCTACAAAATAATAATGGGATTAGTTGTGCCAATAGTGGCATGTTGTGATGGTTAAGTTGTTGTGTTGTTATCCTTGCCATCAAGGTTCAAATCTCATGGGGATGAGGTCCCCCATTTGTGGCCTCATTGGTTCATAGCTCCAAGTCAAAGTGTTTACCCCTCTTTTAAAAAAAAATAATAATGGGATTAGTTGTTATTTCAAGGGACTTCATGGGAGGTTAGTGTGTTTTATTATGAGTATAAGATTATATAGTAAAAGAAAAAATCAATATTCAAAGTACCTAGAATTTGGGCTACTCTTAAGGGAAGTCCATCTCCATTGCTCAAGAGCAATTGATCACAATTCTTTATTGTTCTTGTACATCTAACATGGGTACATCCAATAAATGTCCCCACCACCTCCTACATAAAATGAATCTAATATTACAAAATTCCCCCTAAGAAAAAATAGTTTAAGTGAAATAAACACATGAAAAATGAGAGAGAAAAAGAGGAATCTACTTACTAATAGGCATTGCCATCACATTTGTAGCCATGCTATGTGTTTTCAACATTGTCGTTGATATTACCTTTGTGGTCCAATTCCTCATAGCAAGCATCATACTTAACATAGGATCAATGCTAGGTGCTAAAAAATAAGATTGTTAGAGCTATTTAAAAAAATATTATTCGAGCAAAACACAAGTGTAGGATAGAACATGTGATGTACTTGAACCATATGAAGTATCCACATCTAGGGCATGGCCTTTTAACCTATTATGCATCCTCTATAAAAAATAATACATATGAAATTATTTAATGACATAAATAAAAGAGTATACTATAAAAACCATTATTGAAATTTTCTTATAATTAAAAACTACATTAATACTTACTATATAAGTCTGAACTAGGTGTATCAACTCATCCTCTCTTATTTGTATTTGAGCAATTTGAAGTTGAATTGATGCTAATCAAGTTAACTATCTTGATAGTGCACAAAGGACCTTTTGCAATGCAGCCATAGGATCAACGGCTGATGCAAAATCAACAATGAATGAATCTTGCTCATCCTACGGCTCATCATGGACTACTTGTTCCTTTCCTTTTTCCTGATCAACACTCATTTCTGAGAACAATATTATTAGCTCTATATTAAAAATCAATTCAAAATATGAGTGAAGAATAAAACATAATAATAAAATGCACATTAACATATTTCTTGTATCTAATTTGTACAACAATAATGAGTGTTACTTGTCATGAAGAAGTCCCATGAGAACCATCATCATTGTGTGAATTGTGTGGCTATTGATCAATACTATAGCCCTCTATTTCAAAAAAAATTATTGAGACATGTTAAAACATAGGTCTTATTATTTTAAGTTATAAAAAAGAAAAAAAAATAACGGTGTGTTGGATTCATTGATTGGAATTAATTTTAAATGTGCATAGAACGTACCACCTCACCCATGAGAGTGGCTTTTTTTGTATCTATGCAATTCAAATTATAATCTATAAGAAGCTCTTTACCTCCATGTATTAATTTTATTGTACATACAAATATGTGATTTCCCTTGCACGCCTCAAATATGCAATTGGGTTGCTTCTTAGTTGATGCAGGTCATGTACTATTTATAAAATTGCAATATTTTGTGATGCTTTTGGCCTTTTGTAAATGTATATATCTATTGTTTTACTTTGTTCATTGACTTTTTGTTGTATATAATTTTCCACAAGTGCATACCTACACATACCTTTTTTTTTAATCTAATAATCTACATCCAACAACTATAATCATAGGAAGGTTTGAAATACTCCATCAATTCAACAACCTTGTTGTAAGAGACCTTTATTCCATCCATGGAAAATAAGCCCAAACCATTTAATGAGGATGGTGTTATGTGATATATCCTCTCTCTAACACAAAAAAAAAAGTTTATTATAGGAATTTCATCAGGGACCCATTGTTTTTGTAGATGTATGTACCTAAAGTGCACATCAAAGTCCCCTTCACTCTCATCATCATAAGAACATGACCCCCCTTGAGCAAGGAAAAATTCCATGTGCTTACTGAATTTATTTTTGATATTTTGACCTCGAGTTAATCTCTTTGATTTAGACATACTAAATGTCTCACTTTCTTCTTCCATTCATACATTTTCCTTGCTCGAGGAAGACAAATATGACAAATACCTATTTTTTGGTACCTGCACTCCACAAAATAAGAGAGATAGGTGGAAATGAGAGATATTTTATAGATGGTAAAAGACATTAATCTCTATGGGGTGTACTAACTTATACCTAATGATCCATGAGAGTGTGTGGGATGCTTGTGAAAGGGCTTCAACTTTTTACATATGTAAATCAATGGTCTTATGTTAGCTAAAAAAAATCATGATACATATACTCAAAATTAGATTGAATATTGGCACCACATATGAATTATGAATATTAAAAGGTACATGACAAGTTAATCAAATCAATCATTGATCTATCAATAACTCAATATTGAATAGCATAGGCATTGATCACATAATTGTACATTGCATTCATGTCATTGATAATCAAACCCCCCTTCAATGTTAGCTAATCAAACCCCCCCATCATTTATATTACTCTTCATCCATCTCAACATCAAGATCATCGAGATCATCACCACCTCTATCATGGTCATCATCATCAACATCATCATCATCATCATCATTATCATTCTCCTCCTCCTCCTAATCATCATCATCACTGTGATCAGTAGAAGCATCATCGTCATGATCAATAGCACCATCATTTGCATTAGCAGCATCATTGACTAACTCTCAATTGTGATCCACTTCTTCCTCTTCCTCGGTATCATCTTCTTCCATCGCATTATACTTTATCAATTTTGAGATTCTAGAGGATGTAAGTTGTTTGTAAATGAAATATTGGTCACCTGGAAGACTGTAGTTATCCTAGAATCACAAGTTCTCTTCGTGTCATCCAACTTTTTGATGAAAATTTTATAACCATTTCATAACATATCCTTTTTGTATTTCACCTACAATAATGTCAAACATGTATAAATTATTGCATCACAAGTTGAAAAACATACGATTGATTAACAAATTTATAATTACATAGAGATCTCTTAAACCATATGCTAAATCTATTTCCTTTTGTGTAACATTGGGATCTCCATTATAATGATCTTGTATAAACAATGAAGACATGGATTCCCATTTTAATCTATGACCATAATGTTGACATCATTCAATCTATAGTGTCATCTAATCTTGACTGTTCGCAATATACAAATGTACTGCATCCCACTCTTTAGCAACTATACAAAAGTAAATAGATGACTTACAAAAGATTTATTTTGAAGATTAATAATTAATTAACTATAATAACATCTCATAGTTTATTACCTTTCACTTTCCTAAATCTATTGTTCCCCACCTAGTACTCCCCTTCAATTATTTTAATGGACTCAAGACCCCAAATGCAATCTAGATGGCTCTTTGCCACAAGATTAGGAAGATATTGAGTAACATACACCATCATTTAGTATACCACATTTCCCTCAACCATATAACCCGTAGTACATACTCTTTTTTGAACCAAACCCTTCAAAATTTTCAAGTTTCTCTCAACCATCTACATTGACCTAGGTTGTACAGGTCCACACAATTCAATCTCCTCAACTTGGTGTATGAAGTAGTGTTCTTGTATATTGTAAAAACTTGAAGGAAAACACTTTTGCATTTCACACATTAGTCGATGAATTATTTCTTCCAATATTTTATATCTTCTTTATGGATTTCTTTAGATGACAACCACCTAAAAGGGATTTAAGACACAAAAATAAATACGAGACTTTACAATATATTACTTGTTTGATATATTGAAAAAATATCACCACTTATTTCATGTATTTTCCAAGATCATAAATCACTTGTTTGATATAAATGTTGAAGTTATTTGGGAGCGATAGGGGCAACACATACTGTAATAATTGTCAACTAATCATAATTCATTTTTTTCTAACATAATACAATGCAAATTGAATGCAATTTCACAAATATATTGTAAATACAAAAGATCGTGACTTACCTTGATCAAGGTATGCAAATCATGAATTTTCAGCCCTGACCCAAATTTACATATCTTTGTTATGAGATATCTTATATTTGTAACAAGTCCTTTAGGAAGTCAAATTTTTTGTATGACTTCTTTTATGCCATTACTTTTTTTCTCTTTTAATAACCAAGGATTGCATTAATCTACTCGGCAATTTTATTTGGTTCAATGATGATTTTCATTTCATGATTGGAGTCATGAATGTCTTTGCAAATTTTGGCAAGTTTTTCTTTGTCACACCTTCCATCCAATATTTTCTACAATGCCTTTGTTACATTCTTTCCAATATGCATAGTATCAAACAAATGCACAATTTGTAGCTTCTCGTAGTAGGGTAATCATAACATTTTAGTCCCTTTGGAAGGTGGCCAGTGATTCCTTGATGACCTTTATGATCATCAATTACATAATTAGCCAATAAAACACAACCGAAATATATAATTACCAAACTTAAACCATTAGGTGGAGCGACAGTACCTCAAATTCTCTTATATTCCAACTGCCATAAGTGAGGTGTCATTCTTTGTGACTTTGATGTAGTCTCTTCTTTCCCATTGAAAAGATGTTTTTTTGCACTTTGATACTTATGATTTCTATGGAGGAAGTGCATCTAGTCATCAAATATCTACTTTCTTAAACTTTTGGAATGACAAGATTTCATCTTTGGACCATACATTGGACATGTAAATTTTCCCTTTGTTTAAAGACCTACAAGATAATGATACAATTGGATTAAATATGTTATTAGAATTAGAATTATCATGTACAACTAGAATTCACCATATCATACCATATAAATGTGTCAACCCTAGGGCATCATGAATTGTCGACACAAGCATTGCATGGAATTTAAATTATTTTTGTCCAATTCATCTAGAGATATCATACCTAGTGAAATCGTTCCATAACACCAACAAATCATCCTTAAGAGGTGCAATATATACATTCATATCTTTCACTTGGTACTTACCTAGTTGAAAGAACAATGTCAAATAATTATTATGGCCATTTCACTCCAAGACTTATAATAACATGTAGATAACTATAAAATAATAAAATACCTATAACAATCATTGCCAACATAATGTTCCCCCTCTTTATTCACATCCATGGAGGAAGGCTATTGTTGATAAGAAAAATAGGCCACACTGAGTAAACATATTTCATCTCTCCAAATGGATTGACAATGTCAATTGCTAGAGAAATCCTAAGATTTTGGGGTTCTTCTTTAAACTATGACCACTTTTCCTCTATGTCCATAAATGTTGAACCATCTAAAGGCATTCAAATAATGTCATCTTGAATTCTATTGCATGCATGGTAATCCATAAATTATCCCAAGCTACTACACCTAAATAATCATTTAAGATGTGGAAAAATGGGGATGTAATGAAGAACTTTGTGAGACACCTTTTTAGTCACTTGATCATCTCGATATTTTTTTGCATGGAATTCAGGGAATTTTGTTTCTTGTTTGTGTTCTTTATGATAAATAACATGATCTTTGAGACAACCATCTATTGCTTGATACTCCAATCTAATATGTTTTATAGTGGCACATAATTCTCAGTATGAGTGAGGGAGAACATTTGATGGTAGTAACAAAAATTCACCTATCAATCTACAAAAAAAATATGTCATTAGTATAAACAATCTTAATGGTACATGTTTCACCTTTTATAGACTATAATGACATATATAGCAAACCTTAGCATACGTGGCATTGTTATGTTGGATAAACCATTCATTACCTTCAAATTCACCAAAAATAATATAGTCCTTCGTAAAGGTCATGTTTTCCTTCTAAAATAGAGGTATATCATGGATGGCCTCAATGACATCCTCATCATAATCATCATCATCGCCATCATTAGTTGTAGTAGCAAAAGAACTAGTACCAAATATGTCATGGATCAATGAATTTGTACTACCATCTTCAAATGTGTTTTTTGGTGCATGATCATCATCTTCCAAGGGATCATGATCTGTAGCTTCAATACTCACACCTCCATATTCCTCCATATTCACTCCTCCATGTTTCTCTAAGATGTGGTGGTCCATATCATGTACTACCCTACGAAGATCATGTTAATCTCAAATTGGTTTTTACATATGAGTGACAATACACTTAAGTCATTTATCAAATAGAACTTAGTTCATGCTGAACAAGTAATGTATGCCAAGCATAAGTTGTCAGATAGTATATGTCAAGTGAGATACATAGTATATGTCGAGTAACTAGTAAGTGTTGAGTCACTCAATTGTCAAGTAGACAGTTGATGTTGAGTGATTCAGATGTCAAGTTATCAATGAATGTCAAGTCATTCAGAGGCCGAGTTACAACATTGAATATAGTGGATATCAAGCATTAGAGACTTCAAGTGTCAAGTAAATAGTTTTGGACATAATTGTTTGCAATGGCACAAACTTCTATGTATACCATTTTTTAGCCAACTTAAGGATTGTTTTATGATTCTGAATGATAAGAACGAATCTATATTGAGGATCCCTATGCAAGACATACAACCAATCAATGAAAGGGATGGATTAAGAGAAAAAATGGGTGAATCACAATCATTGATTCATACCTAACCTTAAGTCACCTTGGTCTTCTCAAGGAAGGCAAACCCTAAACATTATATGAGTAAAGAGATAAGTTTGCATGCACAAACAGAGCATTCATGGTGGCTAAGGAGTTGTGAATTGAGTTATACATTGCATAATCTATTAGAGGAGAACATAGGAAAGGAATTAAAGGACAAAAGTGACACATCTAATTAGAGAGGATCAAGTAAACATTCAGAAAGAGGTGGTCTATTATCTAGCAGTAGAGTGTTAACTATAGGATCATTGCTGAGACATTCTAACAGGTCAATCAATTAAATCTCTTAACAGAGTAGTCCTAACAAGCTATTGTAAATCCTTCAACAAGGTGCTTCCTTCATTGTAAGTTTTAAGTCCTTTAATTATGCACACTTCTAACAAGGTGTTGAAATCTTTTAATAGGGTAAGATCTAACAATTTTGTAATCCTTTAATAGGGCAAACATTAGATCATAGTTTATGATCAAACATTATAACCTTCATTGGATACACTTTACAACTACAGTAGTGAAGATTTGTGGGTGGCATCCCCACCCCAGTTTTAACTTCTCATTGGAGGGTTTCTAGGTAACCAAATATTTTGTGTCATATGTGTTGAATGTCATTTTCTTTCATGCTATGGATGAATATGTTTAGCTAGCTATTTTAGTTTACATGCAAATTGTGAGATGGATGTGTGGTAAAAAAAATTATGGTTAAAGTTTTGAATGACTTATTCACCCCCCACCCCCTCTAAGAGTTTACTTTCCCTATTGTATTTCCAAAAATTGGTATCAGAGCATTGGTTCTCTAGAAAGGAAATATTTGTATCTTTGAGGAAAGATCTTGAAAATGAAAGTCTATAAGTTGGGAAAGACTATTGAGAATCAAAAGATTGAAATCTAGCCTACCCTACATCAACTGAATGAAGCAAGAGATGATTTGAAGTGCTCACTGAAGAGAAGGAAAGAGATAGCTATTGAAGAGAATGACACACATTACCAAGAGATTAACACTACTGAATTGTTTGCAAATGGAAACTCAAGTAAATTCGATGCATCATTTGTAGATTTAATGAGAAAGAATGGTGCCCTAACTAAAGAGGTCAGAAATCTTAAGATAGAACAAGAAGTCCAATCAGTATTTCTATGTGACATGATTGAGCCAAAAAAGAAAGCTAAAGAAGAAAAGGTCATGATTGAAGATTATAAAAGGATACTAACCAATAGATTGGAAGAAAAGACATCAAAGGTAAATAGGATCGCTCACATGAAACTAGAAACATTGAGTCAAATGATGATTTCAAATCATGAATTGAATGGAAAGGATATTGAGATCACAACACTAAAGTTTCAAAATCAAGAACTGAGAAATGATTTGAAAAGAGAAAAATAATTTGTTGAAAGTTTCAACAAACCTAGTGAAGTCATCATGTATTTTGAGCAATTGATGAGATCTCCTAGATCTAACAATAATACTACTAGATTGGGTTACACCAGCACTAAAGAAGGAGAATCATCTAAAAGTGGTGAACAAAGAAGCAACAAAGGTAAGAACTACAAACCTACTTGTCATAATTGTGGAAAGATAGGTCATATAGCAAATTTTTGTAGGAGGAACAATGCAAATCAACACCCTAAGAAGAAATTCATGGGTAATTATCACAAGTGAAACAACCAAGGACATCATGCACATGAATGCAAGACCAAGACATGAAGCACACAAAGATTTCAAGGTTACTTCTACAACTATAAGAAGTATGGACATAGAGCATATGAGGGTATGTGCAAGATCATGGTCAACCAAACTATGCTCTTAAGTGGCAATAAAAAATAGAAAATTAGGGCTATGTCAACTTGATGTGCAATTTTCTACTTGTTATTAACTTTATATCAAAAAGTTGAGAGAAAAGAATCTCTAGAAAACTGAATCTAGTTTCTAAACTACTAGGACTTATCTCAAAAAAATAAAAATTGACTAGTCAAAATTTTGAATTTTAATGCAATATTACAAAAATTTTGAAACAAAAATAAGAAGTAGATGTATGCCTGACCACCTTAATAAAAATCAAATGATAATTTTTTTTAATAATATTCTAGATATAAGTAGTAGACTCATGCCTGGATGTGACACATGTTTTTGGGTATTTTTATTCTAAATAAATATTAATTAATTAATTTTTGACTTTAGTATTTTTGGAATAGAAAAACTCTCATGTCTGACCATCTTAACTAATTGAAAACTCTGCAAAATTCAATTTTTCATTTATTTTTCCTTATAGCAGAAGAAACATAAAATGTGATGCATCTTTTGGATTTAAAAAATGTTCTAACATTTGAAAGTTATAGTTGTTTTTCAAGTAGTGTGTCAGTCAGCACTTTATACGTAACTCCATTAGAAAATAAGTAATAATTACTCATTAAACTCATAATTTGACAAACCTTACATTTATGGAAAGATAATAACATTCTTAAGAAACCCTTGTATTCATCAAATTTTAGTGGAAAAAAAGTCGTCAGCTACATGTTTGAAGTAAAAATCACATAAAAATAGGCCAAAAGCACTTTTTAGGATGTTTTTAAAGTTGAACATATAGGTTTGGTATCAAAAGATATCGTAGACCTTATAAAGATATTAATTCTTTTCATTTAGTATCAGAGTGGATGGGGAAAAAGTTGGAATAGATTTTGAAATGGTTTGAGATATTTTAGAACTACAAATTTTTTAGATCGCCACTTTTTGGCACACCATGATCCTGCACATAGCCATGAGTACAAACCAAAGCCTAACTAGTCATCAAACAAGCAAGCCAAGGTAAACCATACTAACAAATCCTACAATTATGATTACAATACAAGGTATAGTTGTCACTATTGTCAAGAGTATGGACATGTTTTTGAAAATTGCATTAGAGCACATTTCAAAAGTAACTACAGTAGATGGTTGAGTCAAACTACAGGTTTTAGTTATTTGAAGATTGGTCACATTAGCAGAAATTGTCCAACAAGGTCTAAAGAATCTAGAAGTGAATTCAATAAAGGAAAATAAAAGGTTGATGTCGAAGAATTCAAAGTGCAAATTAAAAAGATATGGAAGAAAAAGGAAGATTGCAACACATCAAGTTTAGATGGGATGACTTCATCCAATGGATTAGGTGATCACACCACCACCAACTAGACAATCAAGAGGTATGTGTAGGAATGATATTTCAAAGTTCAATTACACATAAATTCCAAGGATTTAGTTTTGAAAAGATCATATATACATGAAGTAAGATGCAAATTATTGGTTAGAACATAGAAGAAATCTATAAGTTTTCATGTTACTACAAAGTATGAAAAGTTTCACTATTGTTGTCAAGTAAAAGTTTAGTTGTTGCTAAGTTATTGAAGGTGATAGTGTTGGTGGAGCTTTTTGTGGTTTCCAAGCTTGGTAGGAATTACATGGAAGTTGGGTGAGTCAAAATTTCTATTTGAGTCAAGCTTATAGCTATGTAAGCACTGAGCATTTATTTTAAATTTTCAAGGGCTATATCATCAATTTTTGACTCATTTACAATCATTCAAGACTAAAGAGAGCATAAAGAGAATAAGGAAAATTGGAGAAATTGATTAAAGCATTTGCATACTGAATTCAACTACTACTTGACACTAGACATCATATTTTTCAAGGTATTTATCATGTTTCAAGCTACATTGTTTGAATTTACGCAAACCCTAGTTAGTTGCTATGGTGTCTAGCTCTTCTGCTATCGTGGTTAAGGAAGGAAAGGAATTTTTAAATGTTCAATTGATTAGTAATAAGGTTAAAAAACCACATTTTTGGGAAATTCTTGATATTGCATATAAAGGAGATCCATTTGGTGTGTTATATATGATACCACCACAAGTTTTAATGATACAAGATGTAAGGTGTTGCTACACTTGTAAAGTAGGAAGTATAGGAGACTTGGAAATCAGAGACCTGTATGGAAAATTATGTAAAAATGGAGTGCTAAAAGAGGAAACAAAATTGTGTTATTCTTAGATTGGTTTTGACATATTAGTGATAATATACTTAAGTCATTTACTTAGTTCATGTCAAACAAGTAATATATGTCGAGCATAAGTAGTTATGTATTATATGTCAAGAAAGAGATATATAGTATATGCTAAGTAACTAGTAAGTGCCAAATCACTCAAGTGTGAAGTAGACAGTAAGTGTTGAGTCATTCAGATGTCGAGTGATCAATGGATGCTAAGTCATTTAGAGGCTGAATTACAACATTGAAGATACAGTGGATATCGAGTATCAGACACTTCAAGCATCGAGTAAATAGTTTTGGACATAGTTATTTATAATGGCACAAACTTCTATGTAAACCATTTTTTAGCCAACTTAAAGATTGTTTTGCAATTCTAGATGATAAGGATGAATCTTTATTGAGGATCCCTATGTAGTACATGCAACCAATCAGTTGAAGGGATGTTTTGAGTAGCCAGATGGATGAATTAAAATCATTGATTCATACCTAACCCTAATTCACCTAGGTCTTCTTAAGGAGGACAAACCATAAACTTTGTATGAATGTGGAAGGAGAAAAGAGAGAAGTTTGCATGCACAAATAGAGCATTCATAGTGACTAAGGATTTGTGAATTGAGATACATTGTAAAATTAGTTAAAGGAGAGCAGAGGAAAGGAATTAGAGAATAGAAGTGATACATCTAATCAAGAGGATCAAGTACACATCAAGAAAGAGGTGATATGTTATCTAGCATCAAAGTGCTAACCAAATGATCATTGTCAATACATTCTAGTAGGTGAATCAATTGAATCTTTTAACAGAGTATTCTTAATAGGCTATTGTAAATTCTTTAACAAGGTGCTTACTTCATTGTAAGTTAAAGTCCTTTAATCAGGCACACTTCTAACAGGGTGTTTAAATCCTTTAACAGGATAAGATCTAACAATCTTGTAAGCCTTTAATAGGGCAGACCTTTCATAGGGTAGATCATAGTTTATGATCAAACATTGTAACTTTCATTAGATACACTTTATTACTATAGTAGTGGAGACTTGTAGGTGTCATCCCCACCCTAGTTTTACCTTCTAATTGGAGGGTTTCTAGGTAACCAAATATCTTGTGTCCTACATGTGTTAAATGTTATTTGTGTTTATACTATAGATGAATATGTTTGGCTAGTCATTTTAGTTTACATGCAAATTGTGAGATGGATGTGTGGTGAATGAATTTATGGTTAAATATTTGAAGGACTAATTCATCCACCCCCCCCCCCCCCCCCCAGAGTTTACTTCCCCTATTATATTTCCAAAAATTGGTATTAGAGCATTCATTCTCTGCAAAGGAAAGCCTTGCAACTTTGAGAAAATATCTTGAAGATGGATGTCTACAAGTTGGGAAAGATTATTGATAATTAGAAGATTGAAATAGAACTTTCCCTAAATTAGCTAAATGAAGCAAGAGATGAGTTAAAGTGATCATTGAGAAGGAAAGAGATAGCTATTGAAGAGAATGACACACATTACCAAGAGATTGACACTACTGAATTATTTGCAGATGGAAATTCAAGTGAATTTGATGCAATAGTTGCAGATTTGATAGAAAAGAATGGAGCCCTAACGAAAGAGGTCAAAAATCTCAAGATAGAAGAAGAAGTCCAATTAGTATTGCTAAGTGAGGTGATCGAGCAAAAAAGGAAAGCTAAAGAAGAAAAATTCATGATTGAAGATGACAAAGGATACTAACCAACAAACTGGAAGAGAAGACATTAGAGGTGAATAGGATTTCTCACATGCAGTTGGAAATATTGAATCAAATGATGATTGTCAATCATGAATTGAATGGAAAAGATATTGAGATCACAACACTAAAGTTGCAAAATGAATAGCTGAGGAATGATCTAAAAAGAGAAAAATATTTTGCTGAAAGTTTCACCAAACCTACTGAAGCTATCAAGTATTTTGAGCAATTAATTAAATCTCCTAGATCAAATAGTGATATTACTAGATTAGATTACACCAGTACTAAAGAAAGAGAATCATCCAAAAGTGGTGAACAGAGGAGTAAAAATGGTAAGAACTACAAACTTACTTGTTATAATTGTGGTAAGTTAGTTCATACAACAAATGTTTTCAAGAGCAAGACTGTAAATCATAATCCTAAGCAGAAGTTCATGGGTCATTGTCACAAGTGCAACAAACAAGAACATCAGGAACATGAATGCAAGACCAAGACATCAAGCACACAAATATTTGAAGATTATTGCTACAATTGTAATACATATGGACATAGAGTATATGAGTGCAGATCAAAGCCTAACTAGTCATCAAACAAGAAAGCTAAGAAAAAACATATTGGTAGATCCTACAATTGGGATTACAATACAAGGTATAGTTGTCACTATTGTCAAGAGTATGGATATGTTACTGAAAATTGCATTAGAACACATTTCATAAGTGACTAAAAAAGATGGTTCAGTCAAACTACATGTTTTAGTTTATTGAAGACTAGTCACATAAGTAGAAATTGTCCAACAAGGTAGCGGTGAACTTAATAAAGGAATAGGAAAGGTTGATGTTGAAGAAGTCAAAGTGTAGGTGAAAAAGACATGGAAGAAGAAGGAAGATTTCAACACATCAATTTCAAATGGGATCACTTCATCCAATGGATCAGGTGATCACACCATCCCTAACTAAGCAATTAAGAGGTATGTATAGGACTGATATTTAAAAGTTCAATTATACATCAGCTCCAAGGATTAAGTTCTAAAAAGATCATATATGCATGAAATAAGATGCAAAGTATTCATTATAACTTAGAAGAAATCTATAAGTCGTCATTTTGTTGTCGAGCATGAAAAGTTTCACTATGGTTGATGAGTGAAAGTTAGTTGTTTCCAAGTTAAATTAGAGGTGATAGTATTGGTCAAGCTCGTGTGGTTTCTGATTGTGAAGGAAATTACATGGAAGTTGAGTGAGTCAAAATTTCTATTGGATCTGAGCTTACAGTTTTGTAAGCATTGAGCATTTATTACAAAGTTTTAAGGGCTATATAGTCAATTTTTGACTCATTTGCAATTATTAAAAATTGAAGAGAGCATGAAGATCTAAAAGTGAATTGGAAAGGACCCAACTATTTGCAAACTGAATTTAATTGCTACCCGACACTAGTCATCAAATTTTTCAAGGTATTTATCATGTTTCAAGCTACGTTGTTTAAATTTTTAGAAACCCTAGTTAGTTCTTATGGCATCTAGTTCTTCTTCTACTATGGTTAAGGAAGGAAAGGAAGTTTTGAATGTTATATTGATAAGTAATGAGATAAAACAACCAATTTTTTGAGCAATTCCTAACATTGCACACAAAGGAGACCCCTTTAGTGTATTATCTATGATACCACCACAAGTTTTGATGATACAAGATGTAAGGTGTTGCTACACTTGTAAGGTTGGAAGCATTGAACACATGGAGTTAAGAGAGTTATATGGAAAATTGTGTGAGAACGGAGTATTAAAAGAAGAATTCAAGGTTGTAGGGAGAAAAGGGTTAACCCATGCCCTAGATTTTCCAAACGTGTTCAAAGCTGAATGGATTAAGATTGTTCTTATTAGAATTCATGACAATTTTGTATGGTTGGAGGATGGCCCTATAAAAATCACAAAGAGGATCATTCATAGAGTGACAAGGTATCCAACAATAGATAGACCTAAGACAATGAGGGGTGATGCAAAAGAGGCAATTGAAAAGAATACAGGGGCACTATGAAACAAGAGAGTAATGACCATAGACATAATTTATGATCCCCTAATTTCATTTTCAATGAGAATTATATACACATAAGTTCTTTTAATCTTGTAGGTTAAATAGCATACCATTTGTTAGTAAATAGTTTTTCTCATATGGGCTCATATGCAAAATAGAGAAAAAGTGTATACCAACAAATGAATTCCTAAAAAAAGGACTAAGGAATTCTCTTCTTAAAGTTTCCTCAATGAAAATAGGCACAACTACCTTTATTGCAAATAAAGAATTTTTGATCTAAAAGCTCAACAGAAAGACCTTTTCAGAATACAATCTACTGAAAGTGTTGAATCAACTTATTTTATCTCATCAATACAAAACAAAATTTTATGTTGAAGAACCACTCAATTTTAATTATCAATATTATCCACATAACTGAAAATTAAACAATTGAGCAGGAAAATTTAATAAAATTAACTTCTCATAGCATCCCAAGTTCCGAATTGACAATATCAAAACTAGTAACAAACATAGCTAATAGCTTTTGCATAAATAGTATCTTCAGAAATACTAGTTTAAATAGGTAGACAATAGTATCTAGTTACAAAGCCATTAACCAAAAATCAAACTATAGAGTTTTCTTCGTATTTGCAGAGTTTTGAAATGCTACTTCTAAACTTGGAATTAAACCACAAACAAAAATAGTTTTGTCTATCGATCTACTAGAGAATTCTAACCCCTATACCATACTAGTGGTTACATATTTATAGGCATGGGGCTAGACAACTACCAAAATTACCTCACCAGGAGTAAATAGTCTCTTGGTTAACATAACTATTAACTGAAATGAAAGAAAAGAAAAATGACAAAAGAAAGAACAACTAAGCGACTAAGTGTAACTGCTCCTTCCCATCAGGTAGTGTTGTCTCCACTAGCCATGCTCTTTTCCACTTTCCACGTTTCATAGGTAGTTGAAAAGGCTGAAATGAAGGACTAATGTGGCAGGCCAATATAGGCAAACCATTGTTTCCAGATCTCCTTTTCTTTCTTCAGTTCAACTACCTTTTCTTCATGCATTTCTAAGTGCTTTAGATTGATGATTAACATGGCTTCAGTATATGCTACATTAGAAAAATCTTGCTTAGTTGGTGCCTTCTTGTCCTGTAGTTCTTGGAACCTTCTTTTAACCTCCTTGATTACCTCTTCAGATTGGGCAATGGAGTCATCTTCCTTACTTGTGAATTGCTTGACAAACCACTTAAGGTCAACTTGGATAATCTAAGGTATGACCTTAAGTGCTTGCAATGTTTCCTTAATCTCAGTCACCCCTTGTGTCAATGCTTGATTTTTCCATTCGATGTAGTCTTTAATAACATACAAGGCCTTTTCATCCAAATTGGCCATAGCACATTCACCCTAGAATTTTGCAATCCAAATTCTTGGACGTCTTCTAGCCACATTACCACCTTTGCCCAGTTATTTCTCTCCTTCTCATAGCCATCATTGCTTGTTTCCACCTTCTTAGTAATGGTTGATATCTCCTTTCAAGCTTTATCTATGTGACCTATGTGTTTTATGATGTCATCCAGGATGCATTATACCCATTTCCCTTCTGTTTTCACCATGGCTTTACATTTGTGCAGGTTCTCCAGTGATTGTTGGTTAGTTGCAGAGGACACATCGATAATTGCTGACATCTCGCTAATTAGTTTTGCTTCAAGATGAAGGATAGCATTAATATATTGTGCCATGTTTTTCATAGTTTCCTTCATCTCCTATTTGTCCTATCCATCTTTCCATACTCTATGCGCAATATTTTTATTGGAGGCTTCGAAGAATTCCATATCAACCTCACAGTTCCCTTTTCCTAGATTAATTTTAGTTATCTGGTAATCTTGAGGAGCAAGGGACTCGCATGAGCTTCCATCTAGTGGTGTAGCTATCTTTGCTGACTAGCATCTAGAATTTTTATCAAAATTAATCCTTGCTTTAGTTCTCTCCTTTTTTACTTTAGGCATCTTTCCCAGGCACTTATTGACTAAGTCATCGATCGACATGGATAGAGGAACCATGCTCCTCTTCTTTTCTATTGAAGTCTCTAACCATTTAGGCATGACCTAGTCCTTATCTCTAGTAGAGGAGAATTTTGCTAAGGCAAGACTACTATCTTGGCCCTTGGTATTCACTGGCAAGCTCTGAGGTTTCGATACACTGTCTTCCATAGGTAGTTATTCTGTTGCCTCGAGGTCAACTGTTATGGCACCCTTGCTTTTGGTGGCTAACACTTTTCTCATGGTTGAACAAGTCACCTGCTTTGCTTAGGAGTACCCTCTTGAACCTAAATTTGAAGTGGCTCTGGGACTACTTCAACTTCAACTTCAACCAGACCTGCAATAGGATTATGAATATCTTGATTAGTGATCTCTTTTTTCCTTTTGGGTGTCTTTTTACCTTTACTTTTTGAAAATTTCCTAGAAAGATTAGGAGTGGCAACAGTTTTTAATTTTATCCATTTAGCAGTACTGGCTAGCACATATTTAGTACAGGAGTAAACATCATCTTCTTCCCTTCTTCCCCAGTCAATTTTGGGAATGGGCATGCACTCAATCTGATCAATGTAGAATGGGTCAAGCACCTCTTCAGAATCCTCCTCTTTCAGCCTACATTTATCTAGTTCTACGTTAAACATAAATATTTGTTTAATGGTTAGGCGTGACCACAGTCTCCTTCTGACTTCAAATTCATTAAGGTAGTTTGTCCAATAATCTTCTAATTGTGGGGTGTGAACAAAGGATGCTACATTTTTAACATTATTTCTGACAAAACTTGTATAATCAAAATCTTCCCAGGAAGAGAACGGTTTAAGGCACAAACGAGCCAATGATTCCTTTGCTAACATAGATTCCTTTAGACTAGGGCATCTATAATGTCCAATTTTAATAGGGAAAAATACTGAAGAAGACCCTTTTGAAACTTGAAAAGACTCTACTACAGAGGCAAATTGTCTACATACTTTAGATAAAACCATAGAGTCTAAATAGTAACGAGGTAATTTCAATGGTTCACCAGAAAAGCCACCTATCCTGATATATGTGAATCTGGGAAATTGAATATAAAAATAGCCATAGATTTGCACAACTTGCATGGCTTCTTCAGACAACCTATCATTCTCATGACCTTGAAGTTTGAAGACCAGCCTTCCTAGAAAGACATCATTTACCTTTCTAAGCTCTTTACATAAAGCAGTCCCCTGAAGATCAATGTAATACTGGTAAATGGGCATTTCATCAACCCAAGGCATATGTCGGAGGCTTTCCCATTCCTTAGAAGCTACTAGGATATAAATCAGATAGCAAGACAAGAAAAAGGGACCAAAGTTGTTGATAGCTATTAAACCTTTATGCAAATTTTCAACGATCAAGTCGGCCCAGTCAATGAACTTACTTCCTTCAACAATCTTTTGGATGAAGAAATACATCTAAGACTCCCAATGAAATGCATGTTCATTACCCTTAATCCTATTTAGTAGTAGTATAATTTTTGCAATTTCCTTTATAAAATGCTCAATAGTTAAAGGCTTGGGCAATCTAGAACCCCCTTCTACAGGTTTTAGGAGCCAGGACTGAGCTACCCTATTATCATAACTACTTTTTCCTTTGGCATATAGGCAATCTTCTTCTTCGAATGTCCATGGCTTGTAGGGCTCTTTGTGGGGAATCCTAAAGGCTAAATAGACACTGGTTTTGCTAATTTTAACTATTACCTCCCCTAAAGCTTTCTTAATGCACCTGGAAATAGGGTCGTAATGACTTGCACATTTCATAACAAGTTCAAGGCATGTGATTGTAGTGGGAAAGGTGGCAGCTTCCAATAACCCACTATTAGCTAACTTTTGATAAATGGGGCCTGACTGGGTGTTTTTGGTTCTCTCGATAACATCAGACAAATTCTTATTTACCAAAAATGTATCATGAATTTCAGGCAAAGAACTAAGCAAAAATGGCTTTTCAAGCTTGGGCATTTTAGGATGAAATAACATCATGATTGTTATGAAAGACAAGTTTTAAAAGATACACCCTAAATTATCAGTAAACAAAGCAAACACAAACAAAAATGTAGAGGGTTATGGCAACACACTTATAGTTTGACAAAGCTACAGCCTGTGATTCGTTCTTCCTACCCAACAGCACTGGAACTTCTTTGCAAATGGCGAAATGATTGGGAAAAAGATAAAATGAATGCATTTCAGGGATGATTTACAAGGAAATCATAGCACAGATTTGGAAATTTAATGCAATAATTACTTATTCATGTGACATGCATTGGAAAAGACCCCCATGAGTGATTTGCTTTAAATGCCCATCAAATCTGCATGCTTACTAACATTCTGTGTCATCATGAAATGAAAAATTTAGCCTTTTTCCAACTCTTATTGTATCTGAACACGTACCACCTTAAAATCCCTTATTTATAATCTTGCATGCCTTGGGAAATGTTTTACTGGGACCCACCTTGCTTTTAGCTTGAAGATTTGAAAATATGCATGAAAACAAGCATCAATATGTAAAATCAATATCAAAGTTGAAGTTGAAGTTGAAGTTGAAGTTGATTGAGCTTCAACTTCAACTTTGTCTTCACTACGACTGACTCGGGGAACAAAAAAGGCTATGACACATGGAAGACTGATGTAGGCTCAAACTTGAAGCTGAAGTAAACCAAAACTTCAAGTTCAACTTCAAAGTTAAGAAAAGACTCAGAACTAAACCATGGCTAAGGCATGGGAAAAATATAAGTGGTAACAATCGGCTCCATTTGGGGAATGAGAGTAGAAGGATCATGGATGAACCCAAGAACTTTGGCTTTGCAGATCTACTCAAAAAACAACAACACAACACAAAGAACAAAGCAAGAAAAGAATGAAACCCGAAAAAAGTGGTATTTACTATGGGACTGAAAACAAACTCAAAAATGGTATAGCTTGAGGTCCTACCCATTATAGGACAGGGGAAGATCATCTCCATTAAGGTATTATAGTTTGAAGGCATTTGGACCCAGTTCCTTAGATATCACAAATGGGCCTTTCCATAAGCTCTCAAATTTAGTGTGGGCTCCTTTAGGTTCTTTCCTCTTGTCCCACAAAATTACCTGATCTCCTTTCATGAATTTTCATGGCCTTGCCTTAAAAATTCTTTTGATCCTTGCTTTATGGTTTGTGATATGATCCACTAAATCTCTTCTTTCTTCTTCTATTTTTTGGATATATAGTATTCTCTTCTCAATGGAAGACTAAAACATTTCATCTTCAATTACTTTCTACAAATTCAATGTAGCTAGCTCTAAAGGCAAGGACAATTGCACCTCAACTCCATACACCAGTTCAAAAGGTGTCATCCCTATGGCTCTTTTAGGAGAAGTTCTGTCAGCCCAAACTGCTTCATATAACCTCTTGTGCCAATCTTTTCCTTTTTCATCCACTAGTTTTTTCATAATATTGACCAAGTTTTTATTTATAGACTCTGCCTATCCATTGCCTTGAGGGAAGTAGTCTGAAGAATGAGACAACTAGACACCATGGTCATAACAATACAATTGAATTTCCCTAGATGAAAAATTATGCACATTATATGTCACTATTTTGCTAGGAGTACCAAAACGGGTCAAAATATTTTCTATCAAAAATTTGCACATTACCTATGATGTTGTTGCTTTAACAGGAATTGCCTCCACTCATTTAGTAAAATAATCAGTAGTAGTAAGGATGTGTGTATGTCCTGCACTCGAATTTGGATTAATAGGCCCTATAAAATCCAATCCCCACTGTTGAAAGGGTTCTTCTATGATCATCAGTTTTAGAGCCAAAGCAGCTAATTGTGGTTTCTCAGTAAATAGTTTACATTTCTTGCAATTCCTTACCTAATGATAGGTAGCTTTAAACATACCTAGCCAATAGTAACCACTTCTCAGGATTTTAAAAGCTATCACCGTTGATGAAAAATGACTACCGCAGGCTCCATCATGGAAAATTTCCAATAATTTCTCCTACTAATTAGTAGCAACACACCTTAAAAACATACCATCTAGACCTCTTTTGTATAAGATATCATCAATAATGAAAAACTTGGCTACTCTGAGCTGAAGATTCCTCTTATCTTTTCCTTTCAAATGATTAGGACATCTCTCATATGTCAGGAAATAAGCTATGTCTGAAAACCATTCATCTTTAAGGCCAACAAACAAACAATTGGGATAAGGTTCCTCTTTTTCACCTTCCACAATAAGCTTACACAATCCTTGTCCTTGAACTAGTTTAGTTGGTCCGATATCCAATTCAGATTCTTGGACTTTTGCTACCCATGTTGCTCAATTGTTGACTGTTATATCCTATTGTGTGAGAATACTTTTGACTGCAGTGGATGACACATACACTGCAGAATGTGAATGCAAGATATAGTATTGAAAGTATTTTACTACTTTGACAACAACAAAGGCTTGTTTTTCAGACAAAGAATAGTTAAGCTCATGTTTCTTCAGTGAGACACTCATGAAAGAGATAGGAATCTCTTCTCCCTTGTCATTCTTTTGGAGCAGTATTCCTGACATGGTATGTTCTAATGCATAACAATACATTATGAAATATTTTTTTTAAATCAAGATGAAAAAGTGTTGGAGCTTTGGCAATAGCTTCTTTTACCTCCTTGAATGCTTTTGATGCTAGTTCATCCCATTTGAAATTTTTATTTTCACTGAGCAACTTGGCCATAGGTTTAACAGTCTCTGCAAAATTAGGTACAAATTTTATCAGGAAGTTGATCTATCCAAAGAAGGATTTAACACCATTTTGGTTGACAGGAAGACATAACTACTGAATGGCCTTTACTCTCTCTAGGTCAATTTTGATTCCTTCCTTTGAGACCATGTGCCCAAGTAAATTTCCCTCTGTCACAGCAAAAATTGATTTCTCAGGGTTCAATGAAATTCCATGATCCCTACATTTTTGGAGCACTTTCCTCAGATCTTTTAGGTGTTTCTTCCATCTTCTTGAAAAAACTATCATATCATCAAGATTCACCATGATGCACTTGTCGAGTAAGTTACCAAAAAGTTGAATTCATAGCCCATTGAAAGGTGGCACCAACATTTATTAAGCCAAAATGCATTCTTTTGTAGGCAAAGGTGCCCCATGGTGTTGTAAATGTTGTTTTGTGTTTATCTTCTTCAACAACTTCTATCTGGTTATAACCTAAGAAACCATCTCAGAAAGACATCATTTCTAAATTGGCAACTACCTGAAGAATTTGATCCATTATTGGCAAAGCAAAGTTATCCTTCAAACTTGCTTGACTAAGGTTTCTAAAATCAACACAAATCCTTATCTCTCCATTCTTCTTTTTGACTGGCACTATGTTTTCCACCCATATGGAATGATGAATTGGAAAGATAATGCAAGCTTTAAGCATCTTATCTATTTCTTTAAATATTGTATCAAAAACTTTTGGATTATATGTTCTCAATTTTTGCCTAAAAGGAGAGGTACCAAGTTTCAGAGTAATATGGTGTTTGAATTTACCACTTCTAAAAGTCTTCAAGTCATCATAAGACCAAGCAAAGACATCTATATACTCTATAAGGAGCTTAATGAATCTAGCTTGCTCACATTCATCACAACAGGTTCCCAAATTGATAATTTTGGGGTCATGTTTATCTCCCAAATTCACCCTTTCATAATCAACATTTGGATCTTCTTTAGGTGTTAAATCTTTAGCTAAGAAAGTATCTCATCTATCAAAGGGATTTTCAATCTCAACCAAGCCTTTAGGTATTACATTCCCTTTTAATTGTAACACATCACTCTCATGAGTGAGATTAGGACAAAATTCTCTACATTCAACATCTGAGCCTTCAAAATAGTTAGTAGAGAATTTTACAATACTTTGCAAGAAAGCATTAATGTGAGCATCATCTTTAAATACTTGCCATGAATTTTTATTATCAGGGACACTTGGTCTGTGAATGATCTCCACTGAATACTTTCTATTTATGAAATCAGGATGGGGAATTAACAAAGAAGCTGCTACTACCAAGGAGTCTACCTTATCATTCTATTCCTGGGGAATTGCTTCAATTGCAAAAGAATCAAAACCTTTGATCTCGTCCCATACATGATTTCTATAGTGTTTTAACCTTTTATTCTTCACTAAGAACATGTCTTTAACTTGTTTCACTATTAACTCAGCATCCCCTCTCACTTTTAACAGCTTGATGTTTCTTCTCTTGGCTTCTTCTATGTCTAGAAGCAAAGCTTCATATTTGGCTATATTATTAGTATTTTCAAAGGAAATTTTATAAGAAGAAGGAAATTTTTGACCATCAAGTGATACGAGAACCACACTGGCCCCAGATCCATTTGAGCAACAGCTCTCATCAAACTCAAGAGTCCACAATGAGTTTTCTACTACTGATTTCTCACTTGATTTCTCATTTTCAAACAAGATCAAATATTTAGCAAAATTAGTCTTTGATAAAGGATTTGAAATTCGGGGTCATCAGATGGATAGATTGTATATTTGGATTTGGCTTCAGGTAACAAGGTTACTTTCTCCTTCCCCATAGGTATAACAGCTTGGGACCAATCCATTTTAACTTCCCCTCCCAAGTCACAATAGAAAGTTTGGCTAAGAAGCATACCATAACTTGTAGGGATGTCTGCCACTAGGATAGTGAGCTCAATTCTTTTCTTAGGGTAAGCAGCTAAAGACACTTGGGCATCTTTAATTTGACCTATTAAAGGTACTTGTTTTAAATCTATGGAATAACATTTGCCAAATGTTTTAGTTAAAGGAAGATCTAAAGCTTTTGCTACTACTGTTGGCATTATATTATCTGAAGCACCTGAATCTATGATGCAGTTGCTTAGCTTAAAGCCATGAAGAAAGAGGGAGACATAGAATGGATCAAGTTTGTGATTATAGGAAGGTTTAGGACTAATTTTGTCTGGTTGGATTATCTCTTCCTATTTATTGGATGTTTGTGTCTCAGATTTCTTACCCTTGGAAGATTCCTTCTTCTGTTGATCAACTGTTTCATTGTCTCTCAAAACCTTGACTTCGTTGATCTATTTAGTTGGTTTTTCGGAAGATGACTTATTAACATATTGAATCAATTGATTAAGTTCACCAGGATTCATTCTCAAATATTCTACAGGAGAAATTTGTATCCTTGATGCTTTGCAAAAATCAACAATGTCAAATGTAGAATCAAAATCAGCCCATTTTAAGATTTGAGGAGTAGTTGTTAAAATAGGTGATAACTTACCTTCAGTTTCTCCCTTTTCCTTTTGTTCATTGGTCTGAGTAGGAGCTGTATTATTTTTAGCATGAGCATCAGCTACTGTGTTTCTTTTCCCTTGGGTCAATATCGAACATGAAGCCTCTTCCAAGGTTAATAAGATGTCATTACCCCTATCAAAATCAGATTCATAATCAAGGTAATAGCTCATGAAGTCGCTAGGTTCCTCAGAAGGTTCTTCCTTTATTATTACACTAGTGGAAGTCATTTTTTCTGCTTCAAGTTGTTGATATCTAATATTTTCAAGGAAAGAACTTCCCTCATGATCATTTGTAAGGTGAAAAACACACATATTTTTTTTGCTAGGTGGAGCTTCAATTTGTAATTTGTGTTGACTTGAGGGTAATGTAAGTTTTTTTCCCTGAAAACTCCTTTGCCTTGGATATTTTCTTGGAATATCTTGGTAATGAGTGTTCATTTTAGGGAGTTGTTTCTTAATAGTCATCACATCATTAATGAGCTTTTCAACTAACGGGTCTAATTTTTCTGAGGAAGGTGGTTGAGTTTTAGAACTCTACATCTCTTTTTTCCATTTCCCTGTAGCGAAAAGGTCATCTTCTAGTTCAATTGCCACTCTCTGAGCAGCTTCAACATCTGGCACTTTGTTTCTCCTTAAGTGAAAGCTGATGTCTCGAGGCATTGCATTAACAAAGAATCCTTTATGGTTTTCATCATTGGGTCTCTTGACAGCAGGAATTTTGTGAATTATCTTATTGAATTTTGCTACAAAATCTCTCATGGGTTCATGTACTCCCTTTTTTTAACTGAGTTAACTAAAGTAGCAAGGTATGTTCATCATCAGCAGATTTAAATCTATTTTCAAAAGTAGTATGCATATGATTCCAGTCAATAATGGACCCTTGAGGGAGATGATGAAACTAGTATATTGCATCATCAATTAAGGTTTGTACAAATAGCCTCACAGCTACATCTTCATGTGCAACAGCAAGGACTGCACATGCAGTATTAAAATCATTAAGATGTTCATCAGTTGATTTCTTTCCATCACCATAAAATTTGGGTAACACTTCTCTAGCTCCTTTAGGGAGTGGATGTAGGTTACCTCCAAGAGCCAAGGGACCTACTTGTGCACCCATGGGTTAGCAACCATCTTAGGGGGAATGAAATTCAAAGGTTGGACATTTAAATGAGAAGGTATTAATGTCCCTAGTAAAATTAGGGCTTGAAGGCTTGCAGTTACAAGGGTGGATTTCTTAGGAGAAGTCGGCCTACTCTTGATAGATTTCTTTCGCTTCTTGGAGAGATCAAGGGTGAAATTAAGGCTCTTTACAAATTCATAAGACTCATCAATAAACCCCTTCCTTTCTTCACTTCGAGTATACTTTTTACTAGCTAGTTTATAACAATATAGACCAAAATTCAACACTTAGAATGGCCTTGGGATTAGTCTATCAACTATCGCTTCTTTGTTAGTAATTGGTACACCTCTAATGAATTCTGCCCTTTCTTCTTCTCTTTCAAGCACTTGATTAACCTATGTAAAATGTTCTAGGCTTGTTCTGAGTTTCCAGTCTTATGCACTTAGATCTGAAATAATGTCCTCTTGAGTATTATCACACCCTAAGCCTGGTTGAAGTATTGGGAAAATTTTGTGATGAGGCAAAACCATTTTAATCTTCCCCAGTAGAGTCACCAAAAATTGTTAATAAATAGTTTTTCTCATATGGGCACATATGAAAAATAGAGAAAAAATGTATACCAACAAATGAATTCCTTAAAAAAGGACTAAGGAATTCTCTACTTAAAGTTTCCTCAATAAAAATAGGTGCAACTACCTTTATTGCAAATAAAGAATTTTTTATCTAAAAGCTCAATAGAAAGACCTTTTCAGAATACAATCTGCTGAAAGTGTTGAATCAACTTATTTTATCTCATCAATACAAAAAAAACTTTTATGCTGAAGAACCACTCGATTTTAATTATCAAGATTATCCACATAACTGAAAATTAAACAATCGAGCAGGCAAATTTAATATAGTTAACTTCTCGTAGCATCCAAAGTTCTGAATTGACAATCTCAAAACCAGTAACAAACATAGCTAAAAGCTTTTGCATAAATAGTATCTTTAGAAATACTAGTTTAAATAGGTAGACAATAGTATCTACTTACAAAGCCATTAACCAAAAATTAAACTACAGAGTTTTCTTCATATTTGCAGAGTTCTGAAATGCTACTTCTAAACTTGGAATTAAACCACAAACAAAAATAGTTTTGTCTATCGATCTGTTGGAGAATTCTAACCCCTATACCATACTAGTTGTTACATATTTATAAGCATGGGGCTGGAAAACTGCCAAAATTACCCCGCTAGGAGTAAATAGTCTCTTGGTTAACATAACTGTTAACCAAAATGCAAGAAAAGAAAAATGACAAAAGAAAGAACAACTAAGAAACTAAGTGTAATTGCTCCTTCACATCAGGTAGCACCATCTCCACTAGCCATACTTTTTGCCACTTTCCATGTTTCATAGGCAGTCAAAAAGGTTAAAATGACGGACTGATGTGGCAAGCCGATATAGGCAAACTATTGTTTCTAGATCTCCTTTTCTTTCTTCAGTTCAACTACCTTTTCTTCATGCATTTCTAAGTGCTTTAGATTGATGATTAACATGGCTTCAGTATGTGCTACATTAGAAAAATCTTTCTTAGTTGGTGCCTTCTTTTCCTATAGTTCTTGGAACTTTCTTTGAACCTCCTTGATTACCTCTTCAGATTGGGCAACAGAGTCATCTTCCTTACCTGTCAATTACTTGACAAACCACTTAAGGTCACCTTGTATAATCTGATGTATGACTAATTGCTCGCAATGTTTCCTTAATCTCAGTCGCCCCTTGTGATAATGCTTCATTTCACCATTTGATGCAGTCTTTAATAACATACAAGGCCTTCTCATCCAAACTGGCCATAGGGCATTCGGCTTGGAATTTCTGCAATCCAAATTCTTGGATGTCTTCTAGCCACATTACCACCTTTGCCTAGTTATTTCTCTCCTTCTCATAGCTATCATTACTTGTTTCTACCTTCTTAGTAATGGTTGATATCTCCTTTGAAGCTTTATCCAGGTGACCAATGTGTTTTACGGTGTCATCTAGGACACATTGTACATGTTCCCTTGTTGTTTTTGTCATAGCTTTACATTTGTGTAGGTTCTCTAGTGATTGTTGGTTAGTTGCAGAGGACACATTGACAATCACTGACATCTCGCTGATCAGTTTTGCTTCAAGATGAAGGATAGCATTAATATATTGTGCCATGTTTTTGATAGTTTACTTCATCTCCTATTTGTCCTATCCATCTTTTCATACTCTATGCATAATCTTTTTATTAGAGGCTTCAATGAATTCCATATCAACCTCACGGTTCCCTTTTCCCAAATCAACTTCAGTTATCTTGTAATCTTGAGGAGCCAGGGACTCGTGTGAGCTTCCATCTAGTGGTGTAGTTGTCTCTATTGACCAGCATCTAGAATTTTTATCAAAATTAATCCTTGCTTCAGTTCTCACCTTCTTTACTGTAGGCATCTTTCACAGGCACTTACTAACTAAATCATCGATCGACATGGATAGAGGAACCATGCTCCTCTTCATTTCTATTGAAGTCTCTAACCATTTAGGTGTGACCTAGTCCTTATCTCTAGTAGGTGAGAATTTGGCTAAGGCAAGACTACTATATTGGCCCTTGGTATTCACTAGCAAGCTCCGAGGTTCTATTACACTATCTGCCATAGGTAGTTCTTCTACTGCCTAGAGGCCAACTATTATGGTACCCTTACTTTTGATGGCAGATGCTTTTCTCGTGCTTGAACAGGTCACCCACTTTGCCTTAGGAGTACCCTCTTGAACTTGAACTTGAAGTGGCTCTGGGACTATTTCAACTTCAACTTCAACCGAACCTGCAATAGGATTATGAATATCTTGATTAGTGATCTCCTTTTGCCTTTTGGGTTTCTTTTTACCTTTGATTTTTGAAAACTTCCTAGCAAGATTAGGAGTGGCAACAGTTTTTGATTTTATCCATTTAGCAGTTCTGGCTAGCACATCTTTAGTACTGGAGTAAACATCATCTTCTTCCCTTCTTCCCCAGTCAATTTTGGGAATGGGCATGCACTCAATCTAATCAATGTAGAATGGGTCAAGCACCTCTTTAGAATCCTCCTCTTTCAGCTCACATGTATTTAGTTCCATGTTAAACATAACTATTTGTTTAACGATTAGGCATGACCACAGTCTCCATCTGACTTCAAATTCATTAAGGCAGTTCGCCCAATAATCTTCTAATTGTGGGGTGTGAACAAAGGATGCTGCATTTTTAACATTATTTCTAATAAAACTTGTATAATCAAAATCTTCCTGGGAAGAGAAGGGTTTAAGGCACAAACAAGCCAATGATTCCTTTGCTAACATAGCTTCCTTTAGACTAGGGCATCTATAATGTCCAATTTCAATAGGGAAAAATACCAAAGAAGACCTCTTTGAAACTTGAAAAGACTCTACTATAGAGGCAAATTGACTGCATACTTCAGATAAAACCACAGAGTCTAAATAGTAACAAGGTAATTTCAATGGCTCACCAGAAAAGCCACCTATCCTGATATATGTTAATCTGGGAAATTGAATATAAAAATAGCTGTAGATTTGCACAACTTGCATGGCTTCTTCAAACAACCTATCATTCTCATGACCTTGAAGTTCGAAGACCAGCCTTCCTAGAAAGACATCATTTACCTTTCTAAATACTTTACACAAAGTAGTCTCTTGAAGATCAATGTAATACTAGTAAATGGGCATTTCATCAACCCAAGGCATATGTGGGAGGTTTTCCCATTCCTTAGAAGCTGCTAGGATATAAATTAGATAGGAGGACAAGTAAAATGGACCAAAGTTGTTGACAGTTATTAAGCGATCATGTCAGCCCAATCAATGAACTTACTTCCTTCAACAATCTTTTGCATGAAGAAATGCATCCAAGACTCCCAATGAAATGTGTATTCATTACCCTTAATCCTATTCAGCAGTAGTACAATGTCTGCAATTTCCTTTATATAATGCTCAATAGTTAAAGGCTTGGGCAATCTGGAACCCCCTTCTGCAGGTTTCAGGAGCCAGGACTAAGCTACCTTGTTATCATAACTACTTTTTCCTTCATCATACAGGTGCTCTGCTTCTTTGAACATCCATGTCTTGTAGGGCTCTTTGTGGGGAATCCTAAAGGCTGAATAGACACTGCTTCTTCTGATTTGAACTATTACCTCCCCTGAAACTTTCTTAATGCACCTGGAGATAGGGTCATAATGACTTGCACATTCGATAACAAGTTCTAGGCATGTGATTGCAGCGGGAAAGGTGGCAGCTTCCAATAACCCACTATTAGCTAACTTTTGATAAATGGGGCCTGATTGGGTGTTTTTGGTTCTCTTGATAACATCAGACAAATTCTTATTTACTAGAAATGTATCACGAATTTCAAGCAAAGAACTAAGCAAAAATGGCTTTTCAAGCTTGGGCATTTTTGGACAAAATAATGTCATTATTGTTATGAAAGACAGGTTTTAAAAGATACACCCTAAATTATCCTAAAACAAAGCAAACACAAATGAAAATGCAGAGGGTTATGGAAACACACGTACAATTTGACAGAGCTATAGCCTACAATTCATTCTCCCTACCAAACAACATTGGAACTTCTTTGCAAATGGCGAAATGATTGGGAAAAAGATAAAATGAATGCATTTTAGGAATGATTTACAAGGAAATCACAGGACAGATTTAGGAAGTTAATGCAATAATTACTTATTCATGCGACATGCATTGGAAAAGACCCCCATGAGTGATTTGCTTTAAATGCCCATCAAATCTGCATGCTTACTGACATTCCGTGTCATCATGAAATGACAAATTTAGCCTTTCCCCAACTCTCACCGTATCCAAACATGTACCACCTTAAAATCCCTTATTTATAATCTTGCATGCCTTGGGAAATTTTTTACTGGGGCCCACCTTGCTTTTAGCTTGAAGATTTGAAAATCTACATGAAAACAAGCATCAATGTATAAAATCAACATCAAAGTTGACATTGAAGTTGAAGGTGATTGAGCTTCAACTTCAACTTCATCTTCACTATGACTGACTCAGGGAACAAAAAAGGCTATGACACATGGAAGACTGATGTGGGCTCAAACTTGAAGCTGAAGTAAACCAAAACTTGAAGCTGAAGTAAACCAAAACTTCAAGTTCAACTTCAAAGTTAAGAAAGGACTCAAAACTAAACCATGGCTAAGGCATGGGAAAAATATAAGTGGTCACACCACGTATGGTTGTGGATTTGGGTTACAAGATAATGAAGAAAGGCCATTCTTATGACCTTGCTAAGTCACAATTCTAACAATTATTTGAGAACTTGAGAGCCATAAGGAAAACAAAAAGTGCACAATTCAAATTTGGTTCAATACTTGTTTGTATATTTTTCTATGTGTAGAACACTTTTCCCACTTTTGGGAAAATTGCTTGGAAAACCAACAAATCAATTGCAGTGCAGATTGGTGAATTTATAGAGCAACTTGGAGATAATTTTGAATTTTTAGAGTGTGACGACTAGCTACTTTGAAGACTTTATGAAGATAATGAAACAAAGACAAAGGATTCCAGTATCATTAGTATAGAAGCATTTCAATGATGTTTGTTTTCTAGTTGATGTTGATTTCACTTATGTTCAAGATATTGTTCCAAGGGTGAGATGGCTCAAACCATTGTCTTATGAGATTAATGTTGATGAGGCATCTACAACCATCACTTCTTTACTAGCAAAAGAAGTAGATAAAGATGTTATTGCATTTGGAAACTATAATATAGCAAAGTCAAAGATGATGGATTTAAAGATAGCTTCTATGATGACGAAAAAGAATAATCTTGTGAAGAAACTCAAAGAACAATTTGGTGAAGGGGCAGAAGGAGATGAGGAAGAAGAAGATAATGAAGATGATGAAGATGCATCTTCCCAAGAACCACTTGCTATCACACAGGGTCAAGGTGAGAATCAAGGGGAAGAAGAAGCACAAATTGATGAAGGTTTCGAGGAAGAAGAATCCAATGAAGCACCTATTTACACAAAAGAAAAGAAGAGGAGAGAAAAGAAGCCAAAAAAAAGCAAACCTAAAAGGGTTGTGAAACCAAAGGCTACAGTTCTTGTTACTAGGGCTAACACAAGAGCTACTGCCAAGAAGACTCAAGAGGTTCAAAAGGCTAAAGGCAAGAGAGCTAGTACGATTACACAAGGAGATGAACCTAAGTAGAAGAAAAGAAGGAAGTATATTGCCCCAGCTAAATCAAATGAGTAGAGGACCAAGTCAAATGATAAAAACCAATTTAAAGTGGTGAGTCATTGCCTCTCTTCTAATTTGGACTTGTGTGAAAATATTAAGAATAATGTTAATTTAAGTGGATCCACACATGTTGAGTTTGATAAACATGGGAAATTAGATATGGATAAAGTAGAAGAGTCTATGTATGCCATGATGGCAACCTTTAAGATGACTCCAATTGAGATTGGCAACTCTCTACCAAAGAGCCTATATGATAGGATTGAGCAAAGGTGGAAATATAGTCTCACAATAGAGAGAAATATTAGGGAGACTACACTTGCAAGAGTGATGCCAAATTTGGACAAATATGAGATAACAAAAGTTTTTAATAAGTATAAGGGAAGATTTTCTCCAAAGTGTTGAGCTTTTAACATTTTGGAGAACAAGATTGAAGTTATTGTCTAGCAAAGCACACAAATATGAAAGGTAATTTATGGGCTAACAACACAAAAGGCTATTGAGAAAGCACTTAAAGAAGTAGGTGAAGATGAAATAGAGGAAAAGGTAGTTGAAGAAACAAATGATGAATCTATGATGGAAGTATATGGGGAAGGCACTATAGAGGCAACAATTAAAGAAGAGCAATAGAAAGACTAGAATGTGCCAGTAGTACAAATGTCGATTGTCAATCCTCAAGCATATATAGTAAAGGTTAAGGATGTGTCTAACACCATCATTCAGAAAATCAATCCCCCAATAGAGGAGGATATGTAGAAGATACTGACTAATTCCACCACTAAGGCACAATTATGTAGTCGTCCTATTTTGGTGAGTGTGGATGAGATTGAGAAGGTAGAATTGGCATCTACAGGGGAGAAGCCACAAACATTATCCATTTCTCCCACTCAATCTATAGAAGTGAAACCTACCATGCCTATGGTAGTATACCAAAGGAAGGACACCATACCTTCACATATCAGCACCAAGGTACTAGCAATTACAATAATTGAGAAAGAAAGGACACTAGTCCAAACAGGTCAGGAGGCTAGTCCTGCACTTACACCACAAGCACAAGGGGGAGAAGAGATCAAAGAAAAGGAGAAGGATAGGACTAAAGATTCAGTCTTGACTATGAAGCTAGAGTATTTAATAGGAATACAGACATTGGTTACCTTACCAAACACTGCTACTCCTACTCCTAGTCAAGCACTTCACAGGTCGAGTATTGAAGCTACATCATTGCAAGCATCAAGGCTAAGTCCTAGCACATCTAAGGTTGATGAGGTGACATCTTATGGTGACATCAACTTCGATGAGGTGATTGAGTTACCAAAGTATGATTTTACCACAATCACAATAGAGCAAATGAGCATATTGCAGAATGCTCTAGCAAGGAAGAAACACCAAGAACTGCTCAAAAGGGAGTATAGGTAGAAACAAGTTCTTCATGACATCAAGACATATTTCTTGATGCATTTATCCTCCCTGCACCTGATGAAGCCAAGCCAATCATTGATCAATTAGAAAATATTGTAGAGAAAATCAATGATAAAGACCTAGATACTAATGTCGAATTATTGGAATGGTCTAAGAAGAAATTTCAAACCAAGGTGGATGACTATCTAGTGGAATTGCACTTCACTAGGTTGAGTTAGCAACCAAGATTGAGAGTGTAAAGAAAGTATTACAGAATATTTTCTCTCTTTACAGCAAGTTGTGTGATACAACTCTGTTCACACAAGAAGTGCAATGTCATATTAACACTCTACAAGGAGATATGAAGCTAATAGGTACTACTCTAGCTTAGAGTCAAAAGAACTTCAAGAATTTGATGAACTCCCAAGGTTAGTTGGCTGCCTTGTATGCTCAAGATGCAAACATTTAGGCAACACTAATCAATATCCAATCCATATTGAACCCACACATGCAAATACTACACCAGGAACTAGCCTTTGCAAAAATAGTAATAAAGAAAGATCCTCATCTTTCTACACATGAAGGATTAGTTCACCTTGCTGATAAGTTATTTATACAAATCAAATCATTGCAAGTAGCATGTGATAACTAGGATGCAACTCTAAAGATAATACTTGAAGTCCACAAAAAATTCTTGGAAAAACACACAATTCATGTACAACCCATCACATAAGTGTCAAAAGGAGGAGAATAACTAAAGGGGGAGAGAATGAATAAAGGGGGAGAATGCATGAAAGGAGAGATAAGTTTTGGGGGAAACCAAAGAGAGATAGAGTCAACACAATAGATCTACTTAGCAAGAGTTTTAGAGTCAGAATCACAATAGAATAATCAACTCATGGGGAGTAATTATTGATTTTTGAGGTATGATTGATGAATCATAAGTTTTCCAAAATTTTAAAGTTTTTAAATTTTGTATGTAAGACAAATACTAAATAGATATTTGTTGAGTTAGGCTTGAAAGGCTAAGGATATTCATGCATGACCAAGTTTTTTCCACTTATGTCAAAGGGGGAGATTGTTAATCTTAGATTTGTTTTGACATATGAGTGACAATATACTTAAGTCATTTACTTAGTTCATGTCGAACAAGTAATATATGGTGAGCATAAGTTGTCAGATAGTATATGTTGAGCAAGAGATATATAGTATATGCTGAGTAACTAGCAAGTGCCAAGTAACTCAAGTGTTGAGCAGATAGTAAGTGTCAAGTCATTCAAATGCCAAGTGATCAATGGATGACGAATCATTCAGAGGCCAAATTACAACATTGAAGATACAATGGATGTCGAGCATCAAACACTTCAAGTGTTGAGTAAATAGTTTTGGACATAGTTGTTTGTAATGGAAGAAACTTCTATGTAAACCATTTTTTAGCTAACTTATGGATTGTTTTGTGATTCTAGATGATAAGGACAAATCTTTATTGAGGATCCCTATGTAGTACATACAACCAATTAGTTGAAGGGATGTTTTGAGTGGCTAGATGGATGAGTTATAATCGTTGATTCATACCTAACCTTAAGTCACTTAGGCCTTCTTAAGGATGACAAACCCTAAACTTTGTATGGATGTGGAAGGAGAAAAGAGAGAAGTTTGCATGCGCAAACAGAGCATTCATAGTGATAAGGATTTGTGAATTGAGATACATTACAGAAACAATTAGTGGAGAAAAGAGGAGAGAAATTAGAGGACAGAAGTGGTACATCTGATCAAGAGGATCATGTACACATTAGGAAAGAGGTGATCTATTATCTAGCAATAGAGTCCTAACCGAAGGATCATTGTTGATACATTCTAGTACGTGAATCAGTTGAATCTCTTAACAAAGTAGTCTTAATAGGTTGTTGTAAATCCTTTAACAAGATGTGTACTTCATCGTAAGTTAAATTCCTTTAATCAGACACACTTCTAACATGGTGTTAAAATCCTTTAACAGGGTAAGATCTAACAATCTTCTAAGCCTTTAACAAGGTAGACATTTCACAGGGTAGATCATAGTTTATGATCCAAAATTTTAACCTTCATTAGATACACTTTATTACTATAGTAGTAGAGATTTGGGGGTGGCATCCCCATCCCAATTTTACCTTCTAATTGGAGGGTTTCTGGGTAACCAAATATCTTGTGGCATACATGTGTTGAATGTTATTTGCTTTTATACTATGGATAAATATGTTTAGCTAGCTATTTCAGTTTATATGAAAATTGTAAGATGGATGTGTGGTGAATCAATTTATGGTTAAAGATTCAAAGGACTAATGCACCCCCTCCCCCTGCCCCCCTCTCATAGTTTACTTTCCCTATTATATTTCCAACAAATTGTAGAGAGAAAAGGGTTCACCCGTGCCCTAGGTTTTCCTAACGTATTCAAGATAGAGTGGATTATGATAGTTCTTAGCAGGATACATGATAAATTTGTATGGTTAGAAGATGGCCCTATCAAGATGAAAAAGAGAATTATTCAAAGGGTAATAGGATATCCTACCCTAGATAGAACAAAGACTATGAGGAGTGATGAAAAAGAGGCAATTGAAAAGAATACAGGGGCAGTGTGGAACAAGAGAGGGATGACCATAGACACAATCACTAAACCCCTAATTGTGTTTGCAGTTAGAGTCATTGCACATAAATTCTTTCAATATAGCAGATTGAACAATGTACCATGTGTAGCTATGGGCCATAAGATAGTAAAAAAGGACCACTCTTATGACATTGTCGAGTTACAACTCCATTAGTTATTAGAAAACTTGAGAACCATAAGAAAGACAAAAGGTGCACAATGAAAATTTGGTTCAATACTTATTTGTATATTTTTCTATGTGTAGATCACTTTTCCCTAATTTGGAAAAGTTTCTTGGAAGACCAATAGGTCTATTATAGTGTAGATTGGAGAATACATAGAGCAACTTGGAGATAATTTTGAGACTATAATGACGAGTTATTTTGAAAACTTTAAGACGTCAATGAAACAAAGACAGAGGATACCAATATCACTAGTAGAGAAACATTTCAATGATGTTTTTTTTCTAGTTGATGTTGATTTTACTTATGTTCAAACTATTTTTCCAAGGGTGAGATGGCTCAGGCCATTTCCTTATGAAATTAATGTGGATGAGGAATCTGTAACCATTACCGCTTTACTGGCAAAAGAAGTAGATAAGAATGCTACTACATTTGGAAATTATGATAAAATCTCAATGGACTTGAAGAATTTTGTGATGAGGAAGAAGAACAAGATTGTGAAAAAGCTCAAGGAACAATTTGGTGAAGAGGTGAAAGGAGAAGGAGAAGATGAGGATAATGAAGATGATGAAGAAGGTACACCTACCCAAGCACCACTTTCTCTCACACAAGGTCAAGGTGAGGACCAAGGAGAAGAAGAAGCATAATTTGATGAAGGTGTCAAGGGAGAAGAAGCCAATGAAGCACCTATTGCTATAGAAAAGAAGAAGAGAAAAGAAAAGAAGCCAGAAATAAGAAAACCAAAGAAAGTTGTGAAACCTTCACAACAAAAGCTTATAGTTCCTATCACCAGGGCTAGCACAAGAGCTACTGCTAAGAAGACTCAAGAAGTTCAAAATCCTAAAGGAAAGAAACCTAGTATAACTACTAAGGAAGATGAACCCAAGCCAAGACAAAGGAGGAAATATATAGCTCTAGTTGAATCAGATGAGGAGAGGACTGAGTCAAATGACAAAAACCAATTCAAAGTGGTAAGTCATGGTCCCTCTTCTGATTTGGACAACTTGTGTGATAATATCAAGAATAATGCTAATTTATCAAGGTTCACACATTTTGAATTTGATAAACTTGGGAAGATAGAAATGAATAAGGTAGAAGAATTTGTGTATGCCATGATGACAACTTTTAAGAAAAATCCAATTGAAATTGCCAACTCTTCACCCAAAAGTTTACCTAACATAGTTGAGAAAAGGTGGCAATACAATCTCTCAACTGAAAGGAATATCAGAGAGACTACTTTAGCAAGGGTGATGCTAGACTTGGACAAGTCTTCCATGACAAAGGACATTAATAAGGGGATATTTTCTCCAAAATATAGAGCCTTTAACATTTTACAGAACAATATTGAAGATGTTATCCAAGAGACCACCCAGCTATGGAAAGTGATATATGGGGTAACAACAGATGAGTCAAACAAACAAACACCTATGGAAGTAAGTGAAGACAAAGCATATACAAAGGCTAAAATTGAGGAAGAGCAATAGCAAGATCAAAATGTACCAAAAGTACATATGTCGATTGTGAGTCCACCTCATGTGGAGACAAAGCATATACAAAGGCTAAAATTGAGGAAGAGCAATAGCAAGATCAGAATGTACCAAACGTACATATGTCGATTGTGAGTCCACCTCATGTGGACAAAGAGGATCAACAAATAGAAACAATAAAGATCAAGGATGTCTCTAACAAAACCACTCAGAATATCAATCCCTTAACAAAGGAGGATATAAAGAATATATTGGTTGATACCACCACCAAGGAAAAACTATATAGCCTTACATTTTTGGTGAGTGTGGAATTGGCATTTGTAGGGGAGAAAACTCAAGAATTGTTTAGTGCCCCCCCACTCAATCTATAGAAGTGAAACCTACCATGCCTATGGAAGTATATCAAAGGAAGGACACAATGTCCTCACATATCAGCACATTGGTACAAAAAAAAAATGTACATGTAGTTTCAATAGATGAGAAAGATGGGACACCGGTCCAAACTAGTTAGGAACCTAATCTTGCACCTACGGCACAAGCACAAGGTGATGAAGAGGTCACATAAAAGGAGAAGGATAGGATTGAAGATTTAGTCTTAACTATAAAACCAAAGGAAGTGATAGTGATTCAGGCAATAGTTACCCTAGTAGATACTACTACTCCTATTCCTAGTCAAGCACTTCATAGGCCAAGTGTAGAAGCTACACCATTGCAATCATCAAGGCCTAGTCCTAGCACATATAAGGTTGATGAGGTCACACTTATGGTGATATCAACTTAGATGAGGTGATTGAACTACCAAAGTTTGATCTTGCATCAATCACCATAGAGAAAATGGGCATGTTACAGGATGCTCTAGCTAGAAAGAAACACAAAGAACTACTTAGAAGGGAGCATAGGTAGAAACAAGCACTTCATGACATCAAGGACACATTTCTTGATGCATTCAGCCTACCTACACTTGATGAATCCAAGCCAATCATTGAATAGCTAGAAAATATTAAAGAGACGATCAATGATGAAGATCTAGACACAAATGTCAAATTGTTAAAATGGTCTAAGAAGAAATTTCATGCCAAGGTCACTGAAAAGATATCAAGTGTCATTGCACTTAGTTAGGTTGAGTTAGCAACCAAAATTTATGGTGTGAAGAAAGCGTTGGAGAACATTTTCTCTCTTTACACCAAGTTGTTTGATGTACCCCTGTTCACACAAGAAGTGTAGAGACACATTGACCACCTAGAGGGAGATTTGAAGAAAACAAGTACAATCTTACAACAATCTCCTAGTCAAAGTTAGTCTCATTTTAGATAATTTATATTAGCACAAGGTCAGTTAGCAAAATTACAAGCTCAAGATGCCAACATTTGGGCTACATTGATCAGCATCCAGTTCATGTTGACCCCTCACATGGAGGTGTTCCACAAGGAACTAGCCTATGTAGAAACATTGTTGAAAAAAGATCCTCATATTTCTACTCATGAAGGCCTAGTTAACCTTTCTATTTAGATAGCTATTCAAATCAAATCTCTAGGCATAGGATGTGACAACGGGCATGCAACACTCGAGCTAATATTGGAGGTCCATAAATCATTCTTGGAAAAACACACTATTTATGTACCACCCATGACATAAGTATCAAAAGGGGGAGAATGAGGTAAAAGTGGAGAATGCATAAGTTTTGGGGGAGATCAAAAAAATGGGAGTCATTATAGAGAAACAAAGCACAACAGTATAATAGATCTACTCAATAGGAGTATTCAGAAAAGAACAATCAACTCAGGGGCATTATAGAATTTTGAGGTATGACTGATAAGTCACAAGTTTACCAAAATTTTGAAGTTTTGAGAATTTTTATGCAAGTCGTGTACTGAATAGAGATTATCTAAGTTATGCTCATAAGTTAAAGTTATTCATGCATGGCCAAGTGTTTTTGCCACTTGTGTCAAAGGGGGAGATTGTTAATCTCATATCGGTTTTGACATATGAGTGATAATACACTTAATTCATTTATCAAATAGAATTTAGTTCATGCCAAACAAGTAATGTATATTGAGCATAAGTTGCCAGATAGTATATGTCGAGCGAGATATATAGTATGTTTTAAGTAACTAGTAAGTATTGAGTCACTCAAGTGCCAAATAGATAGTTGATGCTAAGTAATTTAGATGTTGAGTGATCAATGGATGTCGAGCCATTCAGAGGCCAAGTTACAACATTAATGATATAGTGGATGTCGAGCATCAGAGACTTCAAGTGTTGAGTAAACAATTTTGGACATAGTTGTTTTTAATGGCATAAACTTCTATGTAAACCATTTTTGAGCTGACTTAAGGATTATTTTGCAATTCTAAATTATAAGAACGAATCTATATTGAGGATCCCTATGCTGGACATGCAACCAATCAATGAAAGGGATGGATTAAGTAGAAAAATGGGTGAATCTCAATCGTTGATTCATACCTAACCCTAAGTCACCTAGGTCTTTTTAAGGAAGGCAAACCCTAAACATTATATGATCGAAGAGAGAAGCTTGCATGCACAAACAAAGCATTCATGTTGGCCAAGGAGTTGTGAATTGAGTTATACATTGCAAAATCAATTAGAGGAGAACAAAGGAAAGGAGTTAAAGGATAGAAGTGAGACGTCTGATTAGAGAGGATCAAGTATACATCAGGAAAGAGGTGATATGTTATCTAGCAGTAGAGTGCTAACCACAGGATCATTGTTGAGACATTCTAACAAGTGAATCAGTTAAATCTCTTAATAGAGTAGTCCTAACAGGCTGTTGTAACTCCTTTAATAAGGTGCTTACCTCATTGTAAGTTTTAAGTCCTTTAATCCGACACACTTCTAATAGGGTGTAGAAATCCTTTAATAGGGTAAGATATAACAATCTTGTAAACCTTTAATAGGGCATACCTTTCATAGGGTAGATCATAGTTTATGATCAAACATTGTAACCTTTATTGCATACACTTTACAATTGCAGTAGTAAAGATTTGTGGGTGTCATCACCACCCTAGTTTTACCTTCTCATTGGAGGGTTTTTGGGTAACCAAATATCTTATGTCATATACATGTGTTGAATGTCATTTTCTTTCATGCTATGGATGAATATATTTAGCTAGTTATTTCAGTTTACATGCAAATTGTAAGATGGGTGTGTGGTGAATGATTTTATGGTTAAATTTTTTAAGGACTAGTTCACACCCCCCCCCTCTCTCAGAGTTTACTTTCCCTATTGTATTTCCAATAGATCGACCTATATAAAAATGATGATAATCAAATCCCCCTTCAATGTGATAATAAAACCCCCCTTCCATGGTTCATATGTATATTAATTGTGAAAACAATATAGCAAACAACTTACCAATGGATGATAATCAAACCCCCATTCAATGTGACCATTCTCCCTACAATGTCTCTTGGTTGTTTTGATTTTGATTCTTCTTGTCTTTAAGTTATTATAACTCTTACAAGGACAATAGAATTTATCATCACCTTCTCTTTGAAAGTTATACAATAATCTAGCAATTGTCTCCCTATTTTGATCAAATTCCCTTGTATTATCTGACATGATCCTTCTTCATGGGAATAACTTATTATTGTACCCTTACTGAATTGGTTATACTTGCTCGATCTATCATTGATAACCATTTCAACATACATATTGATATTAGAGAGAAAACCTTGAAAAAAAATTGGACATGGTGTTCTTAATATTTATATCTACACATATGGTTTTGAAATAAAATATTTGGTGTAATTAATGAGTATATCTAAAAAAAATTAGACATATTGTACTTAATATTTATATCTACACATATGGTTTTGAAAGAAAAGAATGGTGTAAGTAATGTGTATATCTGCAAAAATAGTGGACATGTTGTACTTAATGTTTATATATGCACATATAGTTTTGAAGATGGTAGATATTGAACAAGTTAGTCTTTTAGAACCTACTTTGCATCTAGTAATTTCATTAGAACTGTCTGGATTTTGTGATCTATCATCTATGATTCAAATCCAAAAACCCATATGAAACTAATAGTTGTTGTGGGTTCAGCAAGACTTAAATATGGTGTTTGATTAAGCTCATAAGTGACTAGAAACCTCAAGACAATTTTGGGAAAATTCATTTCACCTCACCTCACCCAAATTCACCATTATTCGTTTTCAACATCCCCCCTTTGCATTTCATCCCTATTCATCACATTTCTCACCCAATGATCACATCTCACGCCTATAACTATGCTCCATTTATATCTCCATCTACCTCATCAACACAACTCCTATTCCATATTGATTATTTATTTGGACTATCTTTCTGCAATTAATATCCCCTCACACATTTGATCATTTGATAAAATAAACTATGTTCTTAATATTCAACTTTTTATTCAAAATGCTCTCATTTGCTTTATAGTGCATCTAATCGTCATCTTTCTAAATCTTTGTCCTAACCTCTTTCCCTTGGACCCATGCACCCCTACCATCCATTCACCCCATATCCTCCATTCTAGCCCCATCCATATCCTTGGGCATTTGGTTTAAAATGACACCTATTATCACATCATGTATCTTTTGCATGATTTCATGTGATTATTTTCATGTATTTTTTTATTCCTACTTGATTTTAATTCTCCACAACACGCATATTCATAATCACCATAACTTTCTATGTATTGGAAACCCTTTAAAAATGTTAAATAAAACATTATTATGTTTGTAATTGTGTACTTTTACATCAATCTATATGCACATGGTGCATGTCATCAAGATTCATCATGTCATTGTGCATGATGCCTATGCTATAGAGAATAATGGGTTTATCTTTGCCCAAAATATCACTTTGATAATATTCATTGTTTGTCATCATCAATCCCCTTTCTTTCTATTCTATTATTTTTCTTTCTCATTCATTTATTTCCATCCCACTTAATCTTATATACCTTTTATTAATAGGGCATGCCACAATAATTGTCATAACCATCATGATATGTCATCATTTAACAACCCTAAAAAATAATAGATCACCCAATCAAAATATTCAAACAAAATAAATCAACATGTCAAATTCACATCCATTGTAGACTTTATATCAACCATTGCATGTTCATCATTTAGATCTTACAATTTAACCTTGTACATCCTTTAAGATGGTACATCACTTTAGCATCCTTTATAACCTCCTCTAACTTTCAAAAGACCCCCTATGCAGTATTCATCTTCATAGGTCAAGTGAAGGGCACCACATCTCCAACGTGTCAACTCTATTCTTCACTGCCATTTAAACCTCACCATTCCTTTTACTTGTATTCTTCTTTAAAATGACCATATGCTTCTTGACACCAATTTTAAGAAAGTAAAATTTCAAACCCCCAACATTCACTTAAACACATCTTTAACCCACTTGTCAAACCACACATGTGTGACCATGTTTATCCCCACTCCTCACACAGACATAAGTTTGAGAATACTAACTCGAAGGAATATTATTACTCCACCTCATCTCTTAATTTTAACTCATTGGGCCATTTCTCACTCAAATGTGTGAGCGCGCTCTTAATACATGTCATCTTCATGCTCATACATGTGTAAGCATGTTTGATCCTTATAAGCTTTATCTTCAACTTTCTCACATCTTACTTCATTAATTCATGATTTGATAAATCATTATCCATTAATCCAGAATATTTTATTCTTTTATGACATTTTTCAAAAAGTAAAGAGAGGATTTTCAAAACAAGTTAATCTAAATGACCTATAAGACCTAAGTTGTTCTATTGTGAGATCAAAACCCTCCTCTTTTAAGCATTGTTGGTAACTAAGCTTGAGCCTAGGTGTTTCTCCATGTATATCACTTATCAACTAGTATGCCCTATTTAACAAGCTACAAGGCAAGCTACACTATTGCAGTTTCAGACTTAGGAGGACGAAGTATAAAAGATATCAAATATTATTCATGTATTAAACATGTATGCTACAAAAATAAAATCAAAAAGAGAAAATTGACTACTTAATCTTCATTTATTGAACTTATGTGGGTGGTTATTTCTTTTTGCAAGTTTTATTACGAATGAAAGTTCTTAATTGCATATGTGTGGTGAAGGTTTAAAGGATAAGTTTGATTAGATCTAAGTTATGTTTTGTGGTAGATTATTGCTCCCTCTTCCAGTGATCTTAGGGCTTGATTATTTCAAAAGCTAATACAATATGGGTTGGGGTAGTGGGAGATATAGACCACCTTCAAGTCTGTAAGCTTACTTAGGAGCTCACATAAGCTAAAGAGTGAGCTTGCACGAATAGTGATATTGGGGGTTGAATTGATCTTTGCTAAATTTGATTGTAACCACCAGTTTCAAAACTCTATTTGAAAGATTCATTTAAATGATTTGTACTAATAGTAGTGAGTGAGCATATGATATGGATTTCTAGGAAGAGTTTCATGTAGACATGAAGAGGATATGTTAATTTTAGAAATTAAATTAGATTATGATTCAATATGTTTCTTTCCTCATTTTCTTATGAGGATTTTTTCACATCTTAGAGTTTGACTCTATATCCTAGACTAGAACTTTCCATGGCATAGTCTTTATGTCTTATATTGTAGGTTTTTCTTGAGCAGTCATTTTAAAGCTTGGGAGTGAATATTGTAGTTGTTATTATTTTCCCTTGTGTTGTAATAAATTTCCTTTTTATAACAAGTGTGGGAGAGTCTCCCAATTGAATGTACTTTCTAATGCATGTTAGTGGTTGGAAAAAAAAATAGTTTATCCAAAGCAAGTTTTATAAAAGACTATGTTGTTGTTAAGTATTACATGGATACTCCTTTTCATATTTAAACTTTAAAGTGTAAAAGCTCTTGATAATTTTTTTAAGAATGGAAAATGGATACTACACTTTATTTAAAATGAAAGTGTTATATCTCTATATGATGTTAATAAAGGAAAGGAGAAATAAAAGTTCAATAAAAAAAAAATTGTTATTAGATATGTAAGAATCTATGCAATTATTACAAGTTTTGTGATATTGGGTTAAGTTACAAAGGAAAAAGTACATTGGTTTAAGTTCAAATAAACTATGAGAAAATATAAAATTCTCTAGGAGCTCTCTATTTTAATTTTCAACATCTATGCAAAATAAGATTGTACCATTTACAAATTCTACATTGTATTTGAGATATAATTCTAAGGTTGGATACCGTGTATGTTTCAAACATGTGCATATTTCATATATATATATATATATATTTGTTTATTTATTTATTTATTTATTTATTTATTTTATTTTTTATTTTATTTATTTATTTATTTATATACGCATTCAATAGAGATTGAAAATAACATTTCTACAATATAAGAATGGATGCTTTAGTTAAGTAAATAGTTCAAATAATAATAATAAAATTTGTAGGAAAACAAGTGTGAAATTTAGGGCTACCCATTGCGAGGCTAGTGAATATGTGTCGTTTGGTAATCATAAATAAATCAGCTCTTATCGACCTTCCTGAGAATATGACAACAATGGAACATCTACATAAATTTAAAGTGTCGAGTTGGATCTGTGATTTGCAAAATCTCAGGGCACTTAAATTATTTAACTGTCATTCTAATGAATATTTGGAGTTGCAAAGGTTGTCCAATCTAGTGAGTTTGAATTTGGATGACAATTTATGGTGTAGAGAATTTCCAAAGGCATTTGGAAATTCCAAAGGGTTTCCCCACCTTCTCTTTCTTAGAATTTCTTATTTTTCTATATTTGAAGAGTTCCTTGATTCAAAGGATGGAGCGATGACATGTCTTGAGGTGTTCTACATATAGAGGTGTCCCACAAACTACCCAAAAACTATAAATCTTACTATAGGAGGTTGTTGGAAATATGAGAGGAGTAACTGATAGGGGAGGGGTGAATCAATTACCAAAAAAATAAATCCCATATCCCTTAGATCTCAATACAAATCAAAACTTTGATTAAACTATATTCTGTTGTAACTCGGCAAACACACATGCACTCAGTTTACACTAGCAAATGATGTAACTCAATAAACACTGAAAAAACTTGACAAACTACTTAACATGAAAATATTAGTATATTATCTATGATTAATCTTACTTAATTAGTTTCATACACATAAGAAAAAGCATGAACACAATTGACACCAAGATTTAACATGGAAACCCAATTTGGAAAAAACCACCAATTGCAACTAGTTATTGATTTTCACTCTTTTAAAGTGAGCCCTATTAGGAGCCAACCTTATTAAAGGTTACAAAATACACTATTAGGTGTGACCTTGTTAGAGGATTTGATCACCCTATTAGGAGTGGCCTTGTGAGAGTTCTTTAGACAATTCAATCTAGAAATGCCACCTTGTTAGAGGATCTACAAATAGCTGTTAAGCCAACTTTGTTAAGAGATTTAGATCACTGCTACAATGATTAGAAAGTAACAATGAAATGACCTAATTTCTGGTGCAACTAAATTTCTAATTATAGATCTCAAATCTAGCTTTTATACTTGATCTGTCCTGATCAAATGTATCTTTGTAGCTCAACAAAGATATTATGCTTATCCTTCTAATTCACTTCCTCTAAGCATCTTCAAATATTATATTATGTTCCACACATTCAATCCTCAGCTTGATCTTATATTTATATCTTACACATTGTCAAGTCGGCTTGAATACAATTTAGAATACTTAATATTCATCTCCTCAATCGGCTAGAACCAATCAACTAAATCAATTGAACTCAATATGTCAAAACAAGAAAATCCTTTGCTAGCCAACCCTTCTTGGTAGAAACTCACTCAGAAATGATTTTTCTGTGTTAACCAAGTGAATTTGGCTAACATTGCATATTCACAAATTTTCTTTGGTAACCGAGTGAGCTTGGTCAACGCTAGTTCCATCAAACATTTCCTTCATTAACTAAGTGAGCTTGGTTAGCACTCAACTTCTGCAAACTTTCCTTTGATGAATGAGTGAACTTGGTACACATTGTCTTCTAAACTTGGCAAACTCTAGAATTCTTAGTAGACACAAGAAATTGTCTTCAATTCCTAAGTGAGCTTAGCACACATTGACTGGCAATGATATGACATTTTGTGTAACATCAAAGACAATACACAATTAACCAATCATTTTCAACAATCTCCCTCTTTGGCAATGATGGCAACATAACATGTCATAATACAATAAAAAAATTAGAGCAAGAATAAAGTAAGGAACATATCCTTAGTTTCATTCTTATTCTCATCCATGAGAACTCCCTCTACCAGTGTGAACTCCCTCTGCCTTCAACTTCTCCATCTATCAACAAAACTTTATTTTCAACATCTTCTTTTGATAGAAAACTTCCATTATTTGATATTAGACTAAGTTCTCCCTCTTTATAAAATTTCTATGAGATATGACAACAAAAATCTCCCTCTTTGATATCTCATGCAAAAGACAATATTTAGTGGATATCAATGTACCTCATGTACTGATTCATTTTCAATGTGCCTTGTCAATACTGCATCAACTGACTGATCTTCAACATGCTCTAGTTGATGCATCACTAAACTTCATTTAGCGAGCTTTAGATAGGGGAATGACCCCTAACTTACCTCTTAAATACAAAAATGCATCCTTAGGTAATGGCTTAGTGAATATATCTACAATTTGCTCTTTAGTATTCACATATTCCAATCTGACCTCTTTATCTTGTACCACTTCTCTCAAAAAATGATATTTTATAGAAATGTGCTTGGATTTGGTATGCATCACATGATTCTTTGATATATTAATTGCACTAGTGTTATCACAGAATATAACCACTGGATCCTTGATTTCTATCTTCATACCTACCAATAGTTGCTTAAACCAAACAACAATTAAACAGTTAATTGTTGCTGCCACATATCTTGCCTCTTCTATGGAATGAGACATATAATTCTACTTCTTTCTTCTCCAAGACACTAGTCGTTTACCAAGAAAGAATGCTCCACCATTGGTGCTCTTTCTATCATCAAAACTTCTTGCCCAATCAACATTTGTGAATGCTTTTTAATCCAAATTGCCTCCTTTCTATACTATAATGCATATTCTTCAGTACCTTTCAGATACCTCATGATTCTCTTGATTGCCATCATATGATTTTCTTTGGGATTTACTAAAAATCTTGCCACCATACCAACTACTAATGCAATATTAGGCCTTGTGTGCACTACATATTATAATTTTCTAATCATTTATCTGTATGGGGTATGATCTACCTCTTTGGAATCATCATTTTTGGAAAGCTTATGTCCAAGAGACATAGGTTTTCCAACTGGTCTTGAATCTTCCATTCTAAACTTATTTAGTATCTCCTTGATATATTTGGATTGAGTAATGTAGATATCATCTTTCTTTTGTTGAATCTGCAATCCAACAAAGAGTTTTATCTCTCCAAACATGGGCATATCAAATTCTTTACTCATCTCTTCTAAAAATGCCTTACATAAGTCATCATTTCCTATAAATAAAGTGTCATCCACAAAGATTTCAGCCAACACAATCTTCTTGTCTTATTCTTCTTTGATATATAGACTACTATTATCATTTGTTCATTCAAAATCAATCTTTATCAAGTAGTTATGAAGTATCTCATACCAAGCTTTGGGAGCTTGCTTAAGACCATACAATGCTTCGTGTAATTTATAGACCCTATCCTTTTTGCTAGGATCTAAAAAACCTTCAAGTCATTCTATGTACACTTCCTCATCAAGAATTCCATTCAAGAATGCAGATTTTACATCCATTTGATAAACTTTAAAACCTTTGTGTGTTGCATATGCTAGTAAAGTTCTAACACCTAATTTTGCAACAGGAGAAAAAGTTTCACCATAATCAATACCTTCTTCTTGAGAATAAGCTTTACAAACTAACCTTGCTTTTTTCCTTGAAACTTTTCCATCTTCATTTAGCTTATTTCTGAATACCCACTTTGTGCCAATTACATTTTTATCCTTGGGTGTAGGAACAAGAGTCCAAGTCTTATTCTTCTCTATCTATTTTTTTTATTCTTTCATAGCTTCAATCCAACTTTCATTACCCAAAGCATCTTTCACATTTCTAGGTTCAAATTTAGCAAGTAAACATGTACCTTTCAATTTGTTTCTTGTCATTGTTCCATCTGACTTGTCTCCAATGATTTGATCAGGTGCATGGTGCCTTCTAACATATCTTGCTGACACAAGTACATTGGATTTGGAATTTGTTTCACTAACCTCTTTATGATCTTCTATATCAAGCTCGGGTCCCACTATCAATGACAAGTCCATCAAACTCAATCTTCTCTGGTAATAGCTTAGTAGCTTGTAACTATAACTTGGGTCCTTTAGACTGTGACTCAGGTTACACTGGTTGCAACTCAACAGATTTTGGATATTCTAGGGACTAGAGAGGTGAGACCTCCTGACTTCCAAATAGATTTGGCAATGTATTAGGTTCATAACAAATAAATCTTCTATAATCCTCAGGTTCTTTGTTGCTTTCTTCTTCACTCTTTTCTGCAAACTTATCAATTCTCACATGTGCACTTTCTATGATTTTATAAGTTGAAGAATTCAAACATTTGTATGTTTTACTTCTGCATGAATATCCTATAAATATGCCTTCATCACCTTTGATATCAAATTTACCTTTCCTAGATTCCTTTAAGATATAACATTTGCTACCAAATACTTTCAAGTAACTTAAATTAGGTTTGTAGCAATACCATAGTTCATAACGAGTTTGATTTGAGTCTTTCTTTAACTGTACTCTGTTCAAGGTATGCACTATAGTACTAATTTCTTCCTTCCAGTATTTAATTGCAACATTCTTTTCTATCATCAAGGTTCTTGCACAATCTACGATGGATATGTTCCTTCTTTCAGCTATACCATTCTATTGAGGTGTACTAGGGGTTGATACTTGTCTCTTAATTCTACTAAAGTTGATGATTGATCAACCCCATAGCTCCCAAGAATCACTTGCATGCAAACACCTATTACAGAAGAGAGAAACAAAAAGCTATGGAGGCAAAAAATGTTAGATCCATAGATGAGGCATTCTTGATGAGCAAAAAAGAAGATTTCTATAATCAACAATGAATTAATCTTTGTTCTCAATGAATGTTTACAATGAGAGATCATCCTTATGAAGGAGATTGAAACCCTAAAAAGGTCTGGCCTAGTTTGCATCAAAATAATTAATTATTAGATTCCTAAAGTCTAGCTTAAGCAACTAGAGTTGATTAGTAAATATCTAATTACTGGTACCCCCCCCCCCCGCTAAAGATAAACTTAGGGAGTGGCTCGAAACTTAGAAACTACTAGTAAAAGTAGAATTGGGTCCCGATAACAAGGCTTGATGAGGTACCCAAGCACAACCAAATCTCTAAAAAGAGGAGAAATAGAGAAAACCACATGGGAAAAACCCTACTCCAAAAAGAGATGGAAAAAATGTTGAAAGAAACTAGTGAAGGACTGAAGAAGCCTCCAAACTAGGGAATGTACTAGAAGATAGGAACAAAAGATTATTGTGTAAAACACTATTGAAGCATGTAGAATCTACAAAGCTCTGCCAAAAGTAACTGCTAATATAAAGAACCTCCACTAAAATAGAACTTGACCAGGTAGAGAAGACTGTAATCTACATCAAATTAGGAGGCGCACAAAGGAAAACAACTGAACTCAAAAGTATAAATGGCATGAAACACCAAAGCCTGAAGAATTGATCAAACAAACCAAGGAAGCATGTGAAACAATGGAAGAACCCCCCTAATGTAGACAAGGGTGAGGTGACAGGCAACTAGAAAAGTGGGCCAAAAGAACTGCAAGTCAAGGAACCATGATCAAGATGCACAAAAGAGTACATATGTGTGTACTGAGGTGATCAATTTTAGACATGTCATGAAGATAATGTCACAGAAGGGACACTCACTAGACAAAGGAAGATGGAAAAAAAAGGCAAAAACATCAACCCCGCATGGCACTTTATCAGAGTAATGCATGTACAATAAGACACAAGATATGGCAAATCCCAAGAATACAATAATCTACATGAGTTTCCTTAGCTAACACTACTTGAATTAGAAGGCAAAACAAGGCAAAACAACTGAAACAAAAAATACAGATGCAATATGGCACTTTATCTTAATGTGTTTGCAAAAATGCATACAAATGATGTATAAATAGACCAGAAGAGACATAAGACTAGTACAATAGATATTACAAGTCATGAAAAATCATTTGAAGCAAAGAAATTGATTCCCTGACCTGAAACAACCAAGTTATCCACCATAATGCAAAAATGTAGAAGACTAAATAGAATGTGCCTAGAGTAGAATCTAGAAAAACAACTAGCATCACTAGAAAGAGCTTGGAAAGAGCTTTCCAATGATATAAAGAATTCCCAAATTGGACATTGGATGCTTAAGATATGCCTCTTGGAGTGCAAAAAGGAACTCTCAACTTTGATAGTAGAAAAATCGATCAAAATTGAAAAATAATTGTATCACTATGACGGGCTCAAAACCAGCTTTTTAGTGATATCCCATTTGCCAAAAATAGAGTTTGTGTACCTGAGATATGAGAAAAAACATGAAGGTAGGTCCAAAAAAAGGTTGAGAAGGTGGCAAAAGTGGTGATGCAATGCTGATGTGGTGCTAATGTCAGCGAGTGACGAGCCCAAATTTGATGGGAAAATGGTCATTGAGGCAAAAAAAGTCAGTAAATGACCCCTATTGGAAAAAAATTCCAACCACTGAAAACAAACCAAGATGTCAAAAAATGTCATTTTTTCCAAATCAAAGGGTCCGTGAGGGATTAAAAAATTGGTGGCCAAAATAACCATGTTACATGTCATAAAACTCTCCATGTAATAGTGCCACTCCTTGCAGTTTTGAGATCTTTCTTATCATTGTGACTTATTGTACTCACACTACATTATAAATTGTCATGGGTGGATAGTTGTTTTCCTTTTAGTGCCCTCTTCCTTTGTCAAGTGAGTGTTCCTTCCACAAAATTATCCCCATGATGTATTGATGACACGTGCCTTTATAGGTGTCTGTACCTCTTCCTCACTCTTGATGTTCTTAGTTCTTTCTATTTTGCAAGAGATATTGGCCCACTTTCTTAGTTGCCTATCACCTCATCCTTGTTTGCATTAAGGGAGTTCTTCTGTTGTTTCTCATGCTTCCTTGGTTCGATTGATCAGCTCTTCAGGCTTTGGTGTTTTTATGCCATCTGTATTTTTTAGTTTAGTTGTTTTCCTTTGTTTTTCTCCTGATTCAATGCAGATTATAGTCTTCTCTACCTGGTCAGGTTCTACTTCAGAGAAAATTCTACAAATCAACAGTTTCTTTTTGACAGAGTTTGCGACTTCTTCATGCTTCACTGATGTTTTTTCATAATCGCTCTTTGTTCTTATTTTCTAGAACATTCTTCTAGTTGGAGGCTTTTGCAATCCTTCACTAGATTTTCAACTATCTCTTTTTGGAGTAAAGTTTTTCCCATTGGGTTTTCTCTATTTCTCTGTTTCATAGAGATTTGGTTATGATTGGGTATCTCATCAGGCCTTGCTATCGGGACCCAAGTTTTCTTTCAGCTTTGCATTGTAGTTTTCTTGCTCTTTCTACATTTTTTGTAAATACGTTGTTGGTCATCTTAAAGGAGGGTGTTAGAGAAAAAGGTTAATTTAATTTCATTAATTAAATTTCCCTTTCCCCCTTCTTAAGATTTTTTTTTATCCACTTTTTGCATTCTCTATTTAATAATTAATTAGTAATTATTAAATATCTTTTACCTTTTAGGTTACCCTTTGTAAATTTTTAGGTTAACCTTTTTGGGTTTTGATCTCCTTTTATAAGGATTGATCTCTTTATAATTCTAAATCTTTTATTTATTTGAGAATACAATTTGCATGTTTTCAAAGCAAACCCTTGCCTCCTCTTGTCTTTTTCTTCTCTGTGATAGGTTTTCTACATGCAGGTATTCAAGGGCTTCATCAATTTGATTTGCATATTTACTAAAATCTTTCAAATTCCTCTTTCAATGCAGAATTCATTGAAATCGTTAGAAATGAAATTACCACCTCTATCTGATCTCAAACATTTTAGCTTCTTTCTAGTTTCTTTCTCTACTCTTTCCAGATACCACTTAAAATTTTGAAAATCTTTAAATTTTTCTTTTAGAAAGATTACAGTCATCATTCTAGAATAATCATCAACAAATAGAATAAAATACTTATCTCTACTTTAACTCTCTATTCCAGTGGGTCCACATAAGTCTGTATAAACTAGCTCCAAGACTTCTTCAGAATGATGGTCCTTGCTTCTTAAACTTGTCTTTACCATCTTACCAATTTGACAGTTTTTGCATAGGCCCATATCAGGTTTCCTCAAGCTAGGAATACCTCTTACTCTTTTCTTCTTGCTTATCTTGATTAGATTATCAAAGTTTACATGACATAATCTTTTGTGCCATACCTAGCTTTCTTCTATTCGAGCAATAAAACATGAACTTTCACTGAGATCTAGGTAGATTAGGTTACCTTTTGTTTGTTTTCCATACCCAACTAGATTTCCTTGTCCATCCAGCTGTTTGGCCTTCCCATTCATGAATTCCACCTTGAATCCAATGTTATTCAACTGTGCCACACCTAGTAGATTATGCTTTAGTCCTTCAAACTAATAAGAAATGTCACATCTAAGTTCATTGGTTAGTGAGATACAACCTTTTCCCTTTATGCAACAAGGTTCATTGTTTCCAAATCTCACACTACCACCATCATAATGTTCCATATGTTCAAACTTTGTTTTATCACCAGTCATATGATGTGAGCAGCCACTATCAATAATCCATGTATCATTTTTGCTAACATGAGAGATAAGTGCAATTTTATCTCCTTTATCATCATATTCATCTTTTACAACAATATATACCATTTCATCATCTTCACTACTATGTGAATCTTTAGCTATAAAACAAGATTTCTTACCTTTGTCCTTGTAGTCCTTGAAATTCTTGAAGTCCTTCTTGCCTTTATACCTGTTGTGCTTCTTTTTGTCTTTGTCTTCTCTATTTAGACATCTTGCAACAATGTGTCCAGCTTCTTCACAAGAGAAATAGATTAAACGAATTTTACCTTTATATTTTCTATTGCCTTTGAAATACCTTCTTGCAAGTAATGCTTCAATGGCTTCAAGATCATTGTCAGAACTATCTTCCTCTTCACATTCAAATTGTTTATTTTGAGACTTTTTAGCTTTCTTCTTGAGTGATACCTTTGCTTCAAATGAAGACTCAAGATTGCTAGAACTAGGAGTATAATTATCATAGTTATCTAGTTCAAATGTTGTCAACCTTCCAACTAGAGAATTCAAAGTTATATTGTTATTTGGATCACATCTCATCTCTTGAATATTAGACACTTTGATTGCATATATGAAGAAGGGTTTTGAGTACCTTGCTTACCACTGTTACATCTTCAATTGCTCTTCGAGAGGCTTTGATAACACTGACACTAGCTTTGATTCTCTCAACATATATTGCAATCTTTTCATCCTCTCTCATTTTCATCTAATCAAACTAACCTCTCAAGCTTTCTACCTTGGCTCTTTTTACATTATCGTCACCTCCATAGATATCCTTTAGTTTGGTCCACATTTCATGATCAGTAGCACATCCTTTGACTTAATCAAATTCAACATAGTTAAGAGTTGATGCTATGTCAATCATCACAATATTATGATTTTTCTTTTCAGCAATTTCTTCTACAGTCATTGTACCATTAGTAGCTATGTAAGAAACGTTTAAGAATTTCAAACCTGAATCACTTATGGTTGCCAGATGCAACTTCACAAGTTCCTGCCATGCTGCAAAGTTGTCTCTATTCAACTTGAGAATCTCTCTTATGTAAGCATCTTGATCTTTAGCTTAGGTCCTTGAAACCTTCTCTGCAAGCACCAAGAAGATCTAATACCAATTGTTGGAAATATGAGAGGACTAACCGAGAGGGGAGGAGTGAATCAATTACCACAAAAATAAATCCCATGTCCCTTAGATGTCAATAGAAATCAAAATTTTGATTAAACTATATTCTGTTGTAACTTGGCAAACACACATGCACTCAATTTACACTAGCAAATGTTGTAACTCGGTAAACACTAAAATAACTCAACAAATTGCTTAACATGAAAATCTTAAGATATTATCTGTGATTAATCTTACTTAACTTAGTTGCATACACATAAGAAAAAGCACAAACACAATTGACACCAAGATTTAACGTGTAAAACCAATTTGAGAAAAACCACCAATTGCAACTAGTTACTGATTTTCACTCTTTTGAAGTGATCCCTATTATGAGTCAACCCTATTAAAGGTTACAAAACACACTGTTATGTGACCCTATTAGAGGATTTGATCACCTTGTTAGGAGTGATCTTGTGAGAGGTTTTTAGACAATTCAATCTAGAAATGCCACCTTGTTAGAGAATTTACATTTAAATTGTTAAGCCAACTCTGTTAAGAGATTTAGATAACTACTACAATGATTAGAAAGTAATAATCAGATGACCTAATTTTTGATGCAACTAAATTGCTAATTACATATCTCAATTATGGCTTGTATACTTGATCCTTCCTGATCGAATGTATCTTTGTAGCTCAATAAGGATATTTTGCTCATCCTTCTAATTTGCTTCCTCTAAGCATCTTCAAATCTTCTATTATGTTCTATACATTCAATCTTGAACTTGACCTTATATTTATATCTTACACATTATCGAGTCATCTTGAATACAACTTAGAATACTTAATATTCATCTCCTCAATTGGCCAGAACCAATCAACTAAATCAATTGAACTCAATATGTCAAAACAAGAAAATCCTTTGTTAGCTAGCCCTACTCGGTAGACACTAACTTAGAAATGATTTTCCTATGTTAACCAAGTGAATTTTATTAATATTGCATATTCACAAAGTTCCTTTGGTAACCAAGTGGGTTTGGTTAACAATGGTTCCATCCAACATTTCCTTCATTAACTGAGTGAGCTTAGTTAACACTCAACTTCTACAAAATTTTCTTTAATGATTGAGTGAACTTGGTAGACACTATCTTCTGAACTTGGCAAACTCTGGAATGCTCGATAGACACAGGAAATTGTCTTCAATGCCCAAGTGAGCTCGGCATACACTGACTAGCAATTATATGACATTTTTTATAACATCAAAGCTAATACCTAGTTAATCGATTATTTTCAACAAAAGCCACATCCAGGATGGATCCAAAAATAGTGTCCAAAACAAGAAGAGTGGAATCCTAGAAAAAGGAAAGAAGAAAAGAAGATGTAGAGGAGAGAAGAATTGGAGACTTGTTCATGTGATGCCACTCATTGATCATGGAAGGCATAGATTAACTATTAGATGTTGCAAAAGAAAATGGAGTAAATATTGGGGAGGATCTAGAGAGGAACTATAGACGAACCCCACACAAATAACATTTTTGATGATTTCATTCAAGAACTAGATGTGTTCTTGTTTGAACAACAACCATATAATGTAGAAAATAGGCTAGATGAAATACAAACAAAGAAAGTCATTGATGATTTCTCTAAGAATTAGATGAGCTCATAAATCTCATCTCACACTCCAAATTAGTAAAATATTGAAAGAAGCAAGTTGAAATGTAAAGAAATTATACTGTCAATTATGCCCTAACAAAATTATAATGCATGGCAGATTTGAGCACCACAATTTGTAACATCGATCTTTTCTAGCACAAATACAACCTCCTGGCTCAAGTTATGCAATTCACCTTGGCTCCTCTTTGTGTGTGCAACCGCATTGGGGAAAATGACAAATGCTTTTCTTTTTCATTGTATTTATAATCATGCAATCATTGTAATAACAATGACAGCGTCAATATTGCAATGATGTAGAGGAAACTTGCAAAAAAACATAAAAATTACACACAAATTACACTACCATTGCAATTTAACCCCAAATGTTGTAGTGCCTAACAAGAACACCATAAATGTCAGACTTCTTGAATTGTCCAATAGCTAGGTTCATAAAACCATGAATTAGGGATTGGACATCCATACTAACTAAACATCTCTTCATTATAAAGACTCATTCCTATGTCAACCTAGGGATATGAAACTTGAAATTGTGCTTTGTTGTTTGTGGACTAAGAAGTGACTAAAGTCACACCTACTCTAAGAGGAAATAAAACAAATATTGGAAAGTAACATTCTGAAATGAAATTACATAAAGACTCTGAATGCATCAACAACTTAAATAAACCTAATATACTTAACAAAAACATAATCTCAGCAAGTAGATTAAGAACTTCTATATTATGCTTCATTTATAGGAATAAGCATAGAATAAAATTCTAGTGGTTGAGTGAGTTGTCACTTGCTACCATTAAATCTAACTAATGAATAACAATTACCCAACTAATAAAATATATGGAACAATCACCAAGTGGGCCCCCCCTTGGGTGATTCTTCCATTATTAACTTAGATAGAGATACACCCTTTTATTTATCTTGAACACCTTACAACATGGCAATGAACTAGATTGTATCTTGATAAACTAGTAAGTTGAAAAATTGAAAACAAGATTACACCAGTACGAGGGTTCTAACCTTTCTGAAGAATGACCACCCCTTATTTATAAAGGAAATACTATCTACTTCTAACTACTAAGGAATCCACTCCCAACAAGATAATGGGACATGACTTTATTGGCACAAAAAAGTAGATAAAGTTGCACTTAGGGACAACATCATCAATTCAGTTCACTTCTAAGCAGATTTAGCACAACAAACCTCCTTAGATTTATTCCACTAAGAGACTCTAACATTGAATAATGGATTATCGCCATCATTAAAATAATAAGTTCTTTGTCTCTTGACTTGTTCAATAATCCCCTCCCTTGATTGCATCAACACCCCAAAGGGCTACCTAGAGCTCCTTCCATCGACTAGACTTTAATTCATAGTAACCCATTGATTAACCATTTTCTCCTTATTTATTATTGATTAAATTATGATTTTTTAAAATTTAAAAATGAATAAATAAAAATCTATAATCAACCAAATTTTGTAGAGTACATAATCATTTTAAACATAATCTAAAAAGGTCATAATATTAGTTGTGTAATAAGAGGTTTTAGACCTACAAGCTACCAACCTGCAAAGGCCACAACTAAAATGTCGCTCTTTGTGAGCCATTCAACTCACCAATGGACCAAGGACCCATTGACATATTTAAATATTAAAAATGAGATAATTCAATGATATTTATTCTTATTTTATTGTTGTATCTCAAAAAAGATAGTAATATATTAAAAATTTATATACATTATAGATATGTGAGAGTGGGTTAAGCAAGAGCCTACAACACAATGACAACTTGTAAGAAAAAAGTTTTTTTTTATTTTTTTTAAACAATTTCTTAAATAAATTGCATCTCTATAAGAATAAGAATAAACTAAATATTTTTCAAATATGAAAAAAAAAAATGTAAGTTATATTCAATTGATGCATTGTAAGTTATATTCAATTGATGTATAGATGAGGTATAAATCATACCTCAGACCTAAGTTCTTTAGGAACTTCCAACTCTTCCATTCTATCCCAAAGTTTGTTACGTGGCACTCTGTCAAGATTGAGACCAAAGAGTGGGTCTCTGCTTTCTTTGTAACTCTCCTTAAGATTGAGAGTTTGGTTGTTTGATGTTCTAGCGTTGAAATCACTTATTATCATTATTTCCCCTAGAGAGCTAAGGATGCCATGTCTTTTTTGAGTGCAGCGAACAGGTCTTCTCAATCCAATCTATGTTTTTAATACATTTTTTAGCCTTTTGAGGCGAAGTAACAAACAACCACCATTGTAGAAATCTGGTTCTCTGTTATTTTTATCCATATATACTACTTGTTTACATCTTCTTTCTCCAGGTTTATAAATCTGCTCCAAGTTTCGTTAATTAGAACGGTGATACCTCCATGCTCCATAACATTTTTAGAGGAAGATCAAGTGAACAGAACAACGGCGTTGATTATCAAACTTGATGAAGGAGAGACAAGTTAAACAAAACTTTGCAGCTAGATTAGTTCCACTCCTGCCTTGGGAGTGATCGTGTAGGTCCCATAGACTACTTTAGCCTTATAGACATCATAAAAATCTATCATATCATATCATATCAATCATATCATACCCTTATCTCTTATGTAGAGAAATTATTTAAGCCTTCAACCAAAAACTAAAAAAAGTTAACAATCGATTTCTATAATTCTACTGCCGAATGCAGTAACTAGCAGTACACATAAACAGTGAAGCGGAATACAATCGATCGGTCTGAGTCGAAGGAAACCAAAACCCTAAATAAACGAATAAAAGTGGATCAGAATTGTGAAGATTCACAAGCTGGAACACGAGGGAGGAGCAGGCAACACGAAAGGGGTACTGACAGCTTTCCAATTGACTGTGCGAAAATAGTATACCATATGAAGTATTTCATCAGATTCTCAAGATTACCATCGATTTTCATGCTCCTCACAAAAGGTTGGGTGAAATAAACGCCTGCTCCATTGACAACATGAACAATTCCATTCAATCAATACAAGGATTACTTTTCATACAAGTGGCAGTGGTAATACCACTTAAATGTGTAGCAAATTCTTGATGTGGAAACAGCCCTCGCTCTTGTTTGCAAAAATGATCATCAACAATTACAACTCTGAGTGGAGTTGGCATGTAAACATGACGATAAGGGGTTTCTGTTTTAGGTTGAGTTACACACAGTGTAATGGAGTACCTTCCCCTTCAGCTGCATATCACAACATCATGGACGTCCTCCTCAGCCAACACAAGAACAACCCGAATAACTTGGAGGAAATAGAAAATCTTCTGAATGTCATGAGATGCCAGGGCTGTGCAATTGATATTGGCTTAGCTGGACGCCTCATTAGCTTGTTTGGAACGGTGGGAATGGTCCACAAATCTGTCCAAGTGTTCCATGAGGTAAAAAACACACACACAATTCTGAATGTCTATCCATATAACTGTCTGCTAGATGTTTTTCTAAGTGTGGGTCATGTAGATAAATCTCTTAACTTGTTACATGAAATTCTGAAAGACAACTTCGTGCCCAATAATACTACTCTCTTTCGGCTATTTGCTGCTTTGTTTAAACAAAATAGATTGCCAGAGGCGCAGGGGATTATAATTCACACAATCGAGAAAGGTTCCGATAAACAATGTATACAATTTATTCATGTCCTGTGTGAATTTATAGAAACAAGCATGGCCTGGAAGCTTTTACGTTTAGCAAGAAGTAAAAAGGCTTGCCTCACCGTAGCGCCATTCAATGCTCTCTTGAGTAGGCTTGGTCATGAGGGTCAGCTCGCTACAATCGTTTTGCTTCTATCTGAAATGAAAGAGATGGGATGTGTTCCAAGTGTCATAATGTTTAATACACTGATAAAATCTTTATGCAGTTCAGGTCTAATCGAGGAAGCTCATCATCTCTTTAAAGATTTGAGGTGCGCTGATTTTGTTCCTGATACTATTACATATAATATCCTAATTCATGGTCTTTGCAAGGAGGGTAAAGTGCATGAAATCTATGGGTTGCTAGCAAGAATGATGCAAGATGGTTGTTCTCTGAGCATTATAACTTACAATACCCTAATTGATGGTCTCTGCAAAGTAGAGAAGGTAGGCGAAGCTGTTGGATTAATGGCTAAAATGGTAAAAGATGGTTGTTCTCTAAATATTATTACATACAATACCCTAATTAATGGTCTCTGCAAGGTGGGCGGAATAGATAAAGCTCTTCAATTAGTAGCTAAAATGGTACGAGATGGTTGTTCTCTGGACATTATTACATACAGTACTCTGATTGATGGCTTCTGCAAAGCAGGTAAAATAAACACAGCCTTTGGTTTAACAGATAAAATGATAAAAAATGGCTTTTCTCCTAATGCTGTTACATACAGTTCCTTGATTGATGGTCTCTGCAAGGTGGGCAAAGTAGAAGAAGCTCTTCTTTTAGCAGACAAAATGAAACGAGATGGCCATTCACTAAATTATATTACATATGGAACCCTCATTCATGGTCTTACCAAGTTGGGTAGAATGGATTTAACTTTCAAATTAGTAGCTCAGATGATGCATTCACAATCTGCGCTGGATATTATTACATATAATACTTTAATCAGTAGTTTCTTCAAGGAGAGTAGGGTACATGAAGCACTTGGATTAATAGCAAAAATGATACAAAGTGGTTGTCATCCAGATGTAGTTACCTTCAATTCCCTAATTGATCATCTCTGTAAGGTGGGTAAAATAGACGAAGCTCTTAGATTGGTAGCTAAAATGGTGAACAATGGCTTTTCTCCAAATATTGTTACATACAATACCCTACTTAATGGTATCTGTAAGGTTGATAGTGTACATGAAGCTTTTGTATTGGTGGGTAAAATGGTACAAGATGGTTGTTCTCTTAATGTTATTACATACAGTATTCTGATTCATGGTCTGTGCAAGGCAGGTGAAGTAAATGAAGCTCTTGAATTAGCAGATAAAATGCTACTAAATGGTTGTGCACCTGATAATGTTACCTACAGTACACTAATTGACGGTCTCTGCAAGGCAGGTGATGTAAACAAAGCTCTTGAAGTAGCTGATAAAATGAATCAAAATGGTTGTCATCCAAACTATATCACACACGCTACCCAAATAAATGCACTTGTAAAGGTGGGTAGAGTTGATTCAGCACTTAAATTGGTAGCTCAAATGAGACTTACTCACTCTGTCCCAGATATTATTACATATAATACACTAATCAGCAGCCTCTGCAAGGAGAATAAGATACATGATGCTTGCGCATTAGTAGCGAAAATGATACAAGATGGTTTTTATCTAGATATTGTTACATATAATACCCTAATTGATGGTCTGTGCAAAGTGGGTAAAGTAGATGAAGCTTTTGACTTGAAAGATAAAATGATGCAAGATGGTTTAATACCTGATATTATTACATACAGTATCCTAATATATGGTCTCTGGAAGGCAGGTGCAGTGGACTCAGCTCTCAGTATGGTAGCTAAAATGAGGGATGCTGACCGTGCTGCAGATATTATTGCATACAGTATCCTGATTAATGGTCTCTGCAAGGAGGGCAGAGTACACGAATCTCTTGGATTAGTGGCTAAAACAATACAAAGTAGCTGTTCTTGGGACACTGTGATGTACACTACCTTAATTGATTGTCTTTGGAAGGTGGGTGAAGTAAGCGAAGCCCTTGGACTAGCTAATAAAATGATACAAGATGGTTGTTCTCCAGATATTCTGACATACAGCACCCTAATTGATGGCCTTTGCAAGTTGAATAGAACGGATATTGCTGTCAGATTAGTATGTAAACTGAAGCATGTTAATTGTTTTCCAGACATTGTTACATATAATATCCTAATTAATGGTCTTTGCAAAGAGAGAAAAGTACATGAAGCTCTTGAACTAGTAGCTAAGTTGACACAAGATGGTTGCTTCCCTGATATTGTTACATACACCTCCTTAATTAATGGTTTCTGCAGGGTAGGTAAAGTAGATGAAGCTCTTGGATTGGCAGATAAAATGATACAAGAGCATTATTCTCCAGATATTATTACATATGGTGCCCTAATTGATGGTCTTTGCAAGGTCAGTAGAGTGGATTTAGCTCTCAGATTAGTAGCCAAGATGAAACAGGCCGATTATGCTCCAAATATAATTACTTATAACAGCCTTATTGATGGTTTGCGCAAGGAGGGCAGAGTACATGAAGCTCTTGGATTAGTAGCCAAAATGATGCAAAATGGTTTTTCAAAAGACACCATTGCGCACAATACACTGATTGATGGTCTTTACAACATGGGCAGAGCATATGAAGCTCCAGGGTGAATATCTAGAATGACAGAAGATGATTATTCTATCTTGATAAATGTCTTTTCCCAAGAATGACAAAACAGATTTAAGTCAAAATCTGTTTCTTCGAATGGCGAAGTTGGGCCCTCTTCTCAGGACGGAGGCATTTAGTACAACTATTGGGCTGGACAAAGATGGCAGATTGGTCGAGGCCCTGAATATGTTAGAGCATGCCCAAAAAAGTTTTTTGGCCAAATTATAACTTTTAGAGAGGTAGTTGTTGTGAAGTAAGTAGTGAAAACTTGGAGTGGTTTGAGGAGTTGGTTCACAAAAGGATGTTTTCCAGTGCAGGGTAAGCAAAATGAGAGTACTTCTGCATCACGTGTTAACAGTTTTTATCTTCCTGCTGTAGTGACATGATATTTTATGCTTCAGTCTTGGTATTTGTAAATAAGCTGATAGCTAACTATTGACTGATAATGTAGTCACCTACATTAGTTAGATTAAGAGCCATTGCAAGAATAGTGGAATGGACAATGCATACATCTAAAAATCGTGGACTGCCAGTGCACTTGCTCACTTGTGGCAAGTTTTAATTAGTTGCAGGATGCAACTTGCAGTGAACTCTCTGCGTGTCCATGCCGAAAGCTTATCTGATGCTGCATTTTGCCAAGTTTTGATTTTAAATATTTGTTTAGTTAGCTGAATTTTGCCTAGTATACAAGTCCAAATCAAAATTAGGTCTGCCGAGTTTATTTATGTCTGAATTTTGCTGATTTATAACTTTAAGGTTTGGGAATTAGGCTTTTATAAAATGTAGAAATGGCTTGCATTATTCCTGTCATAACCTCTGACAATCTGATTGGCTCTATTTGCAGGGAAAATAATTTTTTCTTGCCTTTTCAATGCTGGATGGGACAATAACAAGAGGCTTGGTTTGAAATGCCATAACATACTAATTTCTTTTTCCACAGATGGGAAAAATGGTTGGCATTACTCTGGGTGTTAGAATATGTCAGCATTCTGATTGCCTCTTTTTGGAAGGAAATTAAAGTTGACACTGCATCTTCAATGCTGGATGAGCTAATAAACAGATTGGAATAAGTGTATCTACTGAGGAATCAATTGAAGAAGCAAGGCTGTGCTCCAGATTGTTTAATGTTTCAGTAATCTGGTGAGTGACTTTTTTATGTCAGCTTATGGAAAAATCAATACTTTGTCAATGCTGATGCAATTACCATTTCTGAATAATATTCTCCAAGTTTTCTATTATATAATCTATAGCTATATAACTTAAAAGTAGTATTACCCGGAGAAGCGTTTCCAGCATAATTTGACCTGTCCCAGAAACGGAACATCTTGGAAATTTGGAAACTTTCGGAAATTCACCCCTGGCTGCTTCATAAAATTAATGTTTGAGTTCAGGATGCAGGGGCAGGAAAGGACAGAAGGGGGGGACAGGAATGTCAGAATTAGCAAGTTGGATGCAAGGGTTTCTGAGATTGAAAAAAGAGCAGAAAGGATGGAGAGCTCTCTCCATAGCTCGGCTAACCAAAGCCTCAACATAATCGAAGGTTTAAATGACAATATCATTCAGCTGCACTCGATGATGGGGGAAAGCAAAAAGGGGAAAGAGGAAAAGGACAAAGAGGAAACCAGGGCTGCAGATGAAGATGATTTCTTCCAGGTTGAGAGCCCGAGCAAAATAAGGAGATCGGAAAAGAGGAAAAGGGAAGAGAAGGCATCTCTGGATGATAGTCATTTGAAGACTGATGAGGCAGAGACCATGGGAGAGCTGGAGCTGAAGAATGCGGAGCTGGTCAAAGAAATGGTGCCCTGATTGGTGCTCCTGGTTTTTTGTCTCTACCCTGGGTTTTGGCTGATTTTATTTTGTCTAGTTCTGGTGGCCAGGTAGGGCCTGTTGTTTTTTTGCTACTTTGTTGTGAGCTTTGGACTTTTAGTAGTATTTTGATGTTAACTGGTGGGTTTCAAGAATCCTGTAAAAAACCTGTTTTACTTAATCGAAAACAAAAAAAAAAAAAAGTTTGAGTTTTGATAATTTGTTTGGCATCCATTTTCATGTGAACTCTCAGTTTAAATTGTTTGATGCAAATATTACATGTTAAGGTTCTATCATTTTTATAATAAGTATGCTTTATCCATCTTTTCATATGAATATTTTAAATTTCCCTATAAATTATAAATTTTCCCTACAGATTGTATTTTATATAGCTGTGACTACTGCTGTCCCCATCCTCTATTCTGGGGAAAAAATATCTGTCCCAGAAATCTATTCCCCTTCCTTGAAACCCAGGGTAACATAGCTTGAAAGTCAAAGTATGAATTATTCAGAGGCGGGGATTAATAGCCTTCGTACTCATAGCATGTTGGTGTCTTACGTTCAGGTGATTCTTATCTCCGTTGCTGTTGAAAATTTTGTCCTAGTCTGCCCTTTTTAATTTAAATTAGTTCGAGTCCATAAGTAGTGGCCAGTGGCTAGTATATAGTGCATCTTTTTACAGGTACTGAAATCAAAATTCTTTTAATAGACGTATGCCAGCTCTCCTTTGATAATCAAGGCTTCTTGGAGCATTTCACTGTGAATAAGATTAACTGCCCAACCAACAACTGTGAATAAGACCAACTGCTCAACCAACAACCAACTGGCAACTAGATACTCAACATTTAACTGTAACGAGCCAAATTGCACATTCTAGCTTAGGTCTTGTAACGCATCATTCCAAAATTAGGTGATTTGGGAAGTGTATCAGCCGTTCCAATATAAGCATAACAAATTAAAATCTTGACATTCTCAAAATTGATTCCGTTACTTGCTTGGTTAATATCTCATAAAGTGGCATTAGGGCTAGAAAAGCATCAACAGTTCAAAGGTTTTGGTTTTCATTAATTGTATTCTCCTCTAGTTGGATAATTTTGTTTATTAGAATCTTCCTTACCTTGATGGCCATGGCCCAGAAGGATTTACATGTCCAATTTAATATCAGTCTAGCTGTGTTACTATTTGTTCTAATCACTATTGTTTTCTGGAGCATGCATTTTGTTTTCATTAGATTTTGGTGGTTAATATCTGGTATATAATTTTGGCTAATATCACATCTTTAATCTTTTGAAACACGCTGTATCAAATGAAAGGTGAGAATTTTTAGGATATTTTGCCAAGTTTTGTAATTAAAGTTACTCCTTGCAGGTCACAGGTAAAGCCTAAAATTTGCAGCTATATTTTGAGGAGCCAGGCAATTGGTCAATTTTCTTAATCCACTTAAAAACATTGAAACATAATGTATTGTATTTTTGTGTAACTAATTAATAGACAGGTGAAGGTGTCAGCCAATATTCGGTGACTGATATCCAAAATTGTAAATGTAAATTAATGCAGAGATCTCAGATGCAAATGGCTGCAATCATTCACTTGTAATTTGTAATATTAGTGCTGAAAAAAAAAAAAAAACTATCTGTGTGCAATCTCTACTTACTGTAGTATCATTTCAATTTTATTTTATTTTGCAGATGAATGATGGTGCATTTTTTTTTTTCGGTTTTTACAGATCCCTTTCAATGGCTTTTATTTGCATTTTGTTTCACAGCGTAAATTTTCTATCTCCCTTTTGTGGTTTCTTTTGCTGATCAACATCTTTGTGGATGGTACCAACTTCTGTATTTAATTGTTCTATTTCAATGTTGCACAGTGCTGTATCTGGAGATCTATTGCTTTGAAGAAGTTCTCGTTTCTATATGAAGGCTATATATTCGTCCAGTACATATTGTCAGGGTGAAAATACTGAGATGCATAAATTGCTAGTTGTACACAGTTTTCACCTGTCTCAGTTGTCAGAAGTAATTGTTGGGTTTGTTAACCAATCGGGTTAACCGCATGTGAAATACAAATGGTAAAGGAAACAAAGCTTCTATATGTTGGCACCTAGTTTTGTATTTTGAATTATTGTTTTGGTACTCAGCTTTATAACCTTGTTTTATATATATCCAAAGCATCTCTTGTAAATGAGATAGTCAAATAATATATAATATAATGAATATTTCTCTCTACCTCTGTATTTGAATGAATGTGTTATGCCTCTGTTTAGATCTCTAATATGGTTCAGATCTGTTCTGAATCTCTAATATGGTATTAGAGCCAAGGTTAAAACCCTGGAGAGTTGAAAATTTCAGAGCCAATGGCTAGAGAGTGTTGAATGAATCAGCAGAGGAAGAGGCAGAGCCCATGGTAGATCTTGAAGAGTTGAGATGAAGACAACGAGACAAGATGGCTGCAAAAATTGAAGCCTTGAGTAACGGTGTTCTCTGAAAGTTGGGTATTGCAAGGAGAAGTACGCTGCTAAGAGATTTGGATTTGTGTAAACTAAAGAAAGGTGGAAAAATGTTGGGAAGCTCACTGTTTATTAATATTGTGTGTTGGGTACTTAAAATAGCAAATGGAAAAGTAGATGAGGAATTTATTGATACTATGATCAACAAAAGTTCTGATGGAGCTTGAGTCTCTGCCTTTTGTGAAAAATGAAAAATAAATTTGTTCAATAGTTAAAACATAGTTACTGTACAAGAAAACATAAAAAAGGCAATAACACCACTCTAAGCAGCAAATATTGATTTTGTAGTTAATGTTATCTTGGCTTTGGTCGATGTGTGAGTAAAGAAAAATAATTTATAGTTTTGAAGAAGTATGAGTAGGGTTGTTCACAAGTCTTAATTTTTTTAGAATAAGCTGTTATAGCCATTGTTTTGGGTGTAGCTCCTACAACAAACATTTATATTTTTTAAATAAATAATGATTAATGTGAGGGTTTAGAGTGAGTTAGTGGTGATATAATCCATAATCTTATTTGATGATTAAACCATGTCAAGTGAGATCTTCATCAGATTATATCTATGTTATATAGGGAGTTTTAGGTAAAGAGTTCATGGATACAAAGTCTCCCTATAACATAAATTTAGGTATATCTTCCATTTCACTTTTGTTATATAAGACTTGGGTGAGGTAAAGCAAACACTAAGAAATTTGGTCAGTACTTGATCAAAGGCTATGTGTCTAAGAGTGATATAGGGTATTGTGTGGCTCACACTTTGTTAACAAAACGTTGTCCAAAAAGTGGAGGGTGCATGTGAATCTAGATTTGATAGTAGTTAGTAGAAGTCAATGCTATCAATTATGTAGTTTTCCAATAGATTAAAACGATTTATCTTTGCATATTCCTTAATTATACCATCCGCCAAAGATAAAACTTTGAAAGATTTGTGGGCTATACTGGATCCATTAAGTGGAGTTTTTAAAAAGCGTTGAGAGCGAATTTTGTTCAACGGCATTGTGAATTTGGAGGTGATAAGCAGATATTGATCAGCGAATGTGACTTATTCAGACCGCCGTGAGTGAATTTTGTTCAGCAAATGCGTATTAATCTGACAACGAATGCAAAATATTTAGTCAGCGACATTGAGCATTTTTTGAAGCTTTGGCAGCGACTGAAAACTAGGGTTTTTATTTTGTGCAAAGTTTTCTGATCAGATCTGCTCCTTTTGATCCACATTTGGTTTTCGATCAGATCTGCGCCTAGGGCTTTGTCAAGGTGGCAACCTCCGGTATTTCCATTACTGATGGCGGGGGACAGCGCAACTCTCCCATGCAGCTCCTTGATCCGGGCGTATCCCTTTCTACATCCAGCATTAAAGACTTTAAGATGTTTGAAGTGAGTAATGGCAAGACCGCCAAGCAAGTACCAAGTAATACTTTTTCGATGGCGGCTAAATCTGCTCCAGGGATTGGCATTAGTAACCCAGTCTCCCATAGCAGGGATCGACCTAAGTCTTTTTTTGAGGCTGTGGGTCGATCATCGATCATTAACGATAGAGCAAGGTTTGAATTTGCAAGCGCAGGTAACAATGATGTCTCTGAATCTGGTAAGACCCCTTCGGCTTCTCTGTCTCCTTTTGCCATTGTTCCTAATCCTAAAATGTTGAAAGAAATTGTTAAGGAAAAAGATAGATTAAGAGATACTGCGATTTTTTTCTCAACTATTGAAATTGATAAATGTCCGCCAAGGAAATTTATGGATGACTGGTTCCATCATTATTGGAATAACAAACTTGGGTTGCATATTTCATTCTGTAGGCAAATACAAAAGGGTTTATATGTGATTTTCTTTGTGAATCACGATACTCAAATAGAGGTTCTTAAAAAACAATATTGGAATGTGGGTTCAACATCGTTTAGAGCTATTGCTTGGTCGCTAGAGGCCGTCCATGAGGAGGTTCTCGCACTTTCAGCTCCAAGATGGATACTAGTTAAAAACATTCCCCCTTTTTTGTGGTGTTTTTTGCCACATTTGCTTGAGCCTATTGGTAAAATTATTCGAATGGATGAAACTGTGAGACTCATCCCGCATATGGACATTAGAATTCTTATCTCTCTCTTGCTTGGTAAGGACCTTCCTACCAATATTTCAATTAACATCCTTAATGATGCTTATATTTGTCCTATAGAGGTTTTGTGGGGGGGGGGGGGGGGGGGTGTTGAACGCTTGTTTTCTCTACCGCAAAGAAGGCCACCTCCATAAGGATTGTCTTGTCATTAGGAAAAAACCTAATCCCTCCAATGCTTCAACTAAAAATATGGTTAATCCTTCTGTCACCAGTAATCCTCCCCTTGAGAATGCTCTTTGTCATTCAACCCTTGCTTCTTCTTCATCCCCGTCGCCTCCCACCGAAACCCCTAACCCCACTAATGTTTCCACTGATGTTGTTCCTAACATTGTTCGGTCTGAGAATGTTTCAACTAAAATTGTACCTAACCCTCTCTCTGCTATTACTATTCGACCTAAGAATGTTTTGTGTGATACCACTCCTACATTTGGAGGTCTTCAAATGCTCCCCAGTCTTGATTTAGCTATTGATCTTAATACAGATGATGGTTTTACAATTGTTCAAGATAAGAAAAAAAGAAGAAGGGGAAATAGTTCCTCTGTGCCTAAAACTTTTCGCCCCAACAACAGTAATAATCATCATGTTAAATTGTTAACTGGTCATGCTTTGACTAATGTGAATACTATCAGTCAGAATGCTGTTATCAGTTGTAAGCCCCAAACTAGTGAGTCCTCTCAAAAATTCCCCCAAAAAGTCTTCCAAGAGAATGGGGAAGATTATGAATTTGAAATTATTTCGGCTGCCCTTGTTCCCTCGAAGTCTAATCATGGGCAATGCATGGATGTGGGTTCTCTAGCAGATATTGAAGACGATGTTAACACCTACTCTCCTGCTACCAAGCGAAGAGGAAGACCACCTGGCTCAAAAAATAAGTCATCTGTGCCTAAACCAGGGGATTCCTCAAATAATTTGTTGGTCCTAGCTGATTAAGAGGGTATTGTGTACTCTACCTCTAACATTTTGTCTCAATGAATTGCCTATCTTGGAATGTGAGGGGTTTAGAGGCCCCTGATAGAAAGTTTGTTATCAAGTGATTGTTAAATTCTCTGCATTCTATAAACTTCTTTATGATGCAAGAAGTTAAGTCTGTAGGATTCACTTTGGATTACAATCTCAATTTTATTTGGAAAGATGCAATTAAGTTTTACACTAACCATGAGATAGGTAGAGGAGGAATTGCCCTGCTTATTAGTAATAAATGGGAAAAAAAACATATTATTAATAATGGATGTTCTCCTTGTCAGAGAGCAATGTGGGTTACTTTGCAATATGATGACAAGACCTTCGAGGTCTGTGCTATTTATGCTTCAAATGACCCTAAGGAAAGAATTGAGCTCTGGAAATGGCTTATAGACCTCCTAGATATGCCTTGGCTTTTCGGTGGAGATTTCAACATGATTGAATCTCAGGGTGACAAGTCGGGGGGCATTCCCTTTCATTGGAAGGATAATGAATTTTTTTTATTGTAATAGATTATTAAATTCTAACTATCTTTTTTATCCTATTGCTGGTAACATGAAAACCAACCCTGGATTATGGCACACTTGGTGCAACTTTCAGCAGGGCAATGCTAGGATTTATTCCAGGCTTGACAGGTTTTATGCCAATAAGCATTTTTTTCTCTTTTCTTCCAGACATCTCTGGAAATATTGTTCGGGTTATTGCCACCACTTTGTCTGATCATCACCCTATTTTGTCTAAGGTTAATTTTAATAGTAGTCCGCTTCAACACAAGTCAAGAAGCAGTAAATTCATCTTAAACACCAGTCTCCTCATGGATGAGGATGTTCTTGTTGCTGTGCAAATTATTAGAGGTATCAATAAAATTAACCTTCAGCACTTGTCCCATCTTGATAGATGGAAAACTAACCTTTCTTCATGGAGGATTTTTCTTCAAACCATTGGTCAAAAAAAGGCTAAGGATTACAGGTTTGTTGAAAAACAATTATCTTCTGAATTGCAAATAGCGGAGAACAACATCCAAAGAGATTCCTCCAATATGGATCTTCTCTCCTAGGTTATGGCTACCAAAGATGCTCTTAGGAAGCATCAACAAGTTAGGATTCGTGGAGCCAGGATCAGATCTAGAGCCCACTGGCTCCAACATGGGGACAGGGGTTCAAAATTTTTCTTCAATCTTCTTAAACATAAACATATTAAAGAGTCCATTGATAGACTCTCGATTGATAATCAAGACATTTCAGACCCTAAGATTATTATTCAAGCTTTTGTTGATTATTACAAGACTCTTTTTACTTCAGAGGAGTCCTCTGAGGCTGAGTCTTTAAGAAATAAATGCAAAATGCTTATTCCTAAAAAGTTGAACTCGAAGGATATTGATGTGCTTGCTAAAGATATCTCTATTGAGGAGATTGAGGGAGCTATCAAGGCTCTCAATAATGATAAGGCCCTGGGCCCTGATGGTTTTCCTGTTGAGTTCTATAAATCCAATATCAGTTGGATATGTAAGGATCTCCATGACTTATACTCTGAAGCTTTGTCTATTGGCTCTTTGGGACAGGATGTTGATAGAGGGATCATTAAGCTCCTCCCCAAGGATGGAGATAAGACCCTCATTAGGAATTGGAGGCCGATTACCCTTCTTAATGTGTCTTATAAGATTTTGGCTAAAATTATGGCTCTTAGGTTAGTCAATATTCTTCCTAAATTTGTTAACTCTACCCAAACTAGTTTCATCAAGGGTAGATATATTCTTGAGAATCTCATAACTAGTTGGGAAGCCATGGAGTGGTCTAAATGCTCACACCAAAACTCAACCATGCTTCTTTTGGATTTTGAAAAGGCTTATGACAGGGTTGAATGGAGGTTTATTCTTATGATGTTAGAGGCCTACAGTTTCCCTCCCTCCTTTTGTAATATTGTGCAGGTGCTTGTTAGGGATGCTTCTACTCAAGTTGAAGTTAACGGTGTTCTCTCTGCTCCTTTTTCTCTAGGGAGATCCATTAGACAAGGGTTCCCTCTGGCACCATCTCTTTTTGTGATTGCTTCGGAGGCTTTTTTCTATATTCTCAGAGATAATTCTTTATCTCCTAATATTAGAGGTATCTATTTGCCTAATGATGAAGAGCTCATCAATTCCCAGTTTGCGGATGATACCGCATTGTTCTTTGAGCTTTCAGAAAGTAATTTTAAGGCTTTGCAATATAAACTCAATTTCTTTTGTTCTATATCGGGGGCTAAAATATCTCAAGCCAAATCAGTTTGTTTGGGGTGGGATGTGCAGCGCCTAGATTGGTTTTCTCAATACAATTTTTTATGGGGAGGCCCCAATAAGATCACTAGATATCTTGGTATCCCTTTCTCAGTGGAACCTGCCCTCAAGGACATGCGGTCATAGGTTAAAGAGAAGATTGATAAGAAGCTTAACAAATGGCATAATAGTGCATTATCTCTGGCAGGCAGAATTCAAGTTTGCCAGAAGATGTTGTCCTCCTACACCATTTACTATTCCTCTGCCTAGTTTTTTAACAATTATCAGATTGCTGAAATTCAGAAGTCCATCAGAAAATTTCTTTGGTCTGATGGCAAGGGTAATAATAAAATTTATTTTGTTAAGTGGGCTTGGTGCCACACTGACAAGGCCCTTGGGGGACTTGGGCTGAAGGACTTAAGAATTTAGGGTATTGCCCTGTCTGCCAAATGGATTTTTCAATCCATGGAGGGTGACTGTCCTTGGAAAGTGTTGGTTAGAAATAACATTGAGAGGGGTGTACCTAAGAAAGCCAAATCGTGGACTAATCTCCCCTTTTGTGACCTCATTATTGGTAACTTTCCTGTCATGGTCCAAGGTTCCACAGTTTTTAGATCTATTTGGAAGGCTTGGGACCATGTTAGGAAATTCATCACTAACAAGGATTTTCATTGTAATGATCAAATCCATGGTGAAAGATCCATTTGGTGGAATCTTCACCTAAATGGTAAACCTTTGGCCCTTACCCAAGGGTGTTCTACCAGACTGTGGGCTAAGAAAGGTATTAAATAGTTCATAGATCTCTTTGAGCAGAATCAAATCACTCCTTGGGATGAGCTTAAAAATAAATATGATATCCCTGATTCCCATAAAAGAACTTATAACACGATTGTGCAAGCTATTAATGGTCTTCCCACTATATGCCATGTTGATTCTCAAAGGCACCTTAATTGTAAATGGCCTGGTGGAGTTGTCACGAATCTTCTTAAGGCCAAGAATATATACAAAATCCTTGATTGTAATACTGATATTATTGATCATGTCAATGCTATTTGGTACTCTTCTTATGATGTTGATGTTTGGAAAAAATACTTTGATATCTTATGGAAGAATTTTGTTGAGCCTAAAATTAGATGCTTCAAATGGTTAGTCATGTTGGATAAGCTGCCTATTAAGAGAGATTTATCTAATTTTGATTTTTGTAATTTATGCAGAGTTCCTGAAACTAGTAGACATATTCTTTTAGATTGTACTTCTGCTAAAGAAATATGGAGAATGTTTGGCATTGTTTATCCTATTGATGTTAATATTCTTGATATTATCACTGGTCATATTAATGGTCTTCCTAAAGATACCAATTTATTTTGGAATATATTGTCATCTAACATTCTTTGGCAGATCTGGAAGTGCAGGAACAAGAAAAGGTACCAAGGTAAGCCAAGGGATCTTACTGAATTTTTTTCGAAAACTCACTTATTTTAAAATTTCTTTGCAAGTGCAGGCTACTATGCTAATCGAGCAGGAGAAGATGAGAAGGTTTCTTCATGATGGGCATGCTACTTTTTTCTACTATGAGTTGAAGCATGGATACCAATGGCATAGAACCCTGGATGATCTGCAAGCTTTTGAGCAAGCTTGCATTAGGTTGAATAGAGAAATCAGTAAGAAAGTGAATGCTAGAAAAGAAGATTTATTCAGGCTGACGCAGATTCAAGAACGTAAAAGCGTCATTTGAATGGAGGGTCCCTTAGGTTAGACTGCTTGGGTGGTCAATTACTATGATGTTCTTAGTTAGTTAGTCCTTCTCCTCTTTTTGTTTGGTTGTACAGCTGAGTCTGTTCTTCCTTAGTGAGGCTTGGCCTCCTTGTTGATTTTTGTGGTGGTACTTTGGTTGCTTTGTATTTTTTGAAACTCTTATATCTAATAGAAAAAAAAACTTTGAAAGATGTAATATATAATGAGTAGAGTTGAGATCTAAATCTACTTGATTTTTATGGAATGGTTAACCTTTACTCATTGCTCTTAGTAGAAAAAGTATTAAGTAAAACTCATACTCCCTATGCGAAGGGGTTGAAATAATTAATTTTAACAATTAAAAATAAATTCCATACTGATTAAAATTTATAATGTTGTAGCAAAATAATTTAATTTATTACATAAATTATGACTATCAATTGTGAATAGAATAAATAAATCATTGGCAAGATCGTTTTGGGTTCAAATCTACTCAAGCTTAACTATTAATTAAAATAATGAATCACAAGAAATAGATAATAATTAACCTTGGCTTCAACCTCTTACCATCCAAAACAAATTTAAAAATCATATATAAGACGAAAAGTAATACTAATTTTTGAATATTTTATAAATACATAAATAATCAATAAGTTTAATTTATAAATATTCATTTTTATTTAAAGGTATTATCTTTAAATTGTTTAATGACAACAACATATATATGTTTACTAAAAATATTAAATAATTGTGATGTTTTTTTACTAACATATTTGAAACAAATTAAAAATAAACATTTTAAATACATCAATTAGATTTTAATATTATGTAACTATAAGTTATAAATTTTCTTTTGTTTGTTTTTGTAGTAGGTGTGGTCATGTGGTGCCTTTCCACTGACTCTTTCTTAAAAAGAACTACAATTCCAACTAGATCTTATCCATTTTGGACTAATCAATTATATTAAACAGTCAATTCAAGCTTTTCTTTTTTATATTCAATTCCCTATGCATACCTAACAACATGATCTCAGTAGTCACATTGTATTGTGGTAGAATTGTATTGGCACACATCTCATTGCCAGAGAACATCTTTGAAGAAGGTTACCAAGTTGCAAAACGGTCTAAAAAGTTAGCTTGTATTATTTTCATTCAAAAGAAGATATTTTTAGTCTAGGCAGGGAACTAATGTTTTCAGTAGACCCCCCCTTGCTAGAGAACATCTTTGAAGAAGGTTACCAAGTTGCAAAACGGTCTAAAAAGTTAGCTTGTATTATTTTCATTCAAAAGAAGATATTTTTAGTCTAGGTAGGGAACTAATGTTTTCAGTAGACCCCCTCTATTAATTTGTTTAGTTTGAAAAAAATCAAATTCTAAGGTTTGATAAAGTTTTTATTATTAAATTAATTTAGATTGATTTATTCTAATTTTTCTATTGGTATTTCCCAATTTTGCTAGGGTTTAAGTTATTTTTCGAAATCAAAAAATCAAAAAAAAAAGAACAAACATTTAATCGCTGTCACTTCCACCAGACTCTGTCCGGATAGATTGTAGAAGACAAAAACCCTTTGTGGAAGATGACAGGCAAATCAAAATAACGTCAAAGAAGATGAGCCTGGTTAAGGACACAGAACATCTAATCAACAATGACGATTCAAATCCTAACTTTTCCCAGTGGCACAGATCTGGCAGGACAAGCTAATCGCCACTGCTGGGGTTCGATCACCTCTCAGTCGCTTCCAATAGAAATAAAACCCCCCAGCCCTGTTTACCACCCTCAGGAGCCAAAGCTGTAAACTGGCGGCTGACTTGTTTTCTGGCGAAGGAATATCTCCACCTCGAGACATTGCTGGGGAAACCCTGGCCGCCGCAGGATTGGAACACTAGACCTCTAGAAAACGGCCACGCTCAAGAAAAGATGAATCTTGAAGGAGACGAAGCTGCCAGAGAACGGAAAGCGTTCTGCTCTACTCTCACTACCGATTTCCTCCTCTCAGATGATATTCACATTCTTGGCATTTTTAACCCTTTACAAGTGGCTGCTTGGTTCGTATTCAAATGAGTTGCTCAAACCCTAGAATGAAAATCCATAAGATCTATTAAGCATCTTTTTATGATTGTTATTGTCTTTGTCTTTGTGGCGAGAAGGGGAAACTTCCTATTTTTATCTTTTTTCTGGTTATCTGCTCCGACGAAGGCCATACCAAGACTGCGATGTCATTGGTTACTAGCTGTATTGGAGTGTATGTTGAGAGTAGTAGTGATGGAGGCACTGGCAAAGTGACGAATGCAGGGAAGGAAGCTTCTCGATGCTTCTCGTGCGATGCATAGTTTTTACTAATTTTTGTTAATAAATTTTAATTTTCTCCTTGCTTTTTTTCCAACGACCAATAGAAAAATAGATAACTATCTATTTTAAACTTTTAAAATACATATAAATTTATAAAAGGCTCAGTTGGGAGGATTTTATAATGTGCTGGATGTTTTCCTGAACCCGACATAGTCTAAATATCTTATAGTTTATAATATTTATATTAAATTCATATATAGAGGAGCATGTATTATGACTAGATAATGGAGAATAATTAGATTCATAAAGTCTACCTATGCCTCATCTAAAACTTTGATGTCAATTTACAAAGTATTATACCTCAATGGAATGAGGGTTTGAGCAAAAATCTATGCAACTAAGACATAAATACACCAAGGGGATTAAATAAGTTCATATAACTAAAATCAAATGTCAAATGTCATCATTTTTAAAGAAGTAACTTCACTACACTTAGACCATTAAACAAATATGTCTTCCTTTTTAGCCAAAAGGCAGGGACTCTAGCTCAACCAGAGCTCTTGTTTGTGGTAGGAAATTATTTTCATTCAAAAGAAGACAATTTGTGCTGCATGAATTCTGTGAAAAAGCTTTGCATTTGATTGAGTGAGAGGAACAAAGCGACCGTAATCATCCCTGGGACAAGTCTCATGTGCCCTAGAATAGAGGATTAGGAGGAGGATTGAAATCTTGTCCACGAGGAAGGAATTGTTCTTGAAAATATCAGAACTTCATGAACATTCTAGAGAAATTTTATTTTTTAAAAATTTTTGTGTTGAAAAATGAAGTTTACTCCTATCAAAAATGACATGAGTCAATAAGAATTTAGAAATTAGTGTACAAAAAAATGGATTTGAAAAATAAACCATTTTATATTTTACAAAGCTATAATGTGAAATACAAAACAATTAATAGGGAGGGGTCCAATGAAAATATTAGTTCCCTGCTTATTATATAGACATGGACTAGCAAGTGTAGTTGGAAAAAAGATTGATTGTTTAAAGTGATATTTCTATAAAGAAGAAAATGTATGAAAATCTATCCCAAATGTTTTTGAAGTTTATAGTTGAAGTCACTATTAAGAAAGTTTGTAGATAATGTGAAAGAAGTTATATAAGTTGTTCAAAGGGGTAAAGATTTATTTGCCACTTTGGTTTTGAAGAAGTTCATAATGAAAGCTTGAAAGGATACAATAGCAAGTTGTTGAAAAATGATAGATTGAGTTTATTTCTTGTGTTACAATGGGGAAAGTTGGAAAAAGAGTAAAGAACGAAAAAGGTAATTTAGAAGAAGAATTGATGAGTATCAAAGAATCCAATTTGAAATTGATAAATAAATTAAAGAAGTTGAAAAACACAAATATGAGTATTTATGTCAAGTTTATAATTTAGAATAAACAAAGTTAAAAAGTGAAATGAGGAATTAGAAGAGAAGTTAAAGATGTTTGATGATGTCAAGGAAAAGAATAAGGTTTTAGAAGAAAAGATGAAGAAATTGGAATAGGAGAATAATATGCTGAAGAAAGAAATGTCTAATTTGAAACAAGAGAATTGAACATTTCAAGTCAAAACTATATGCATGTGATGCATCATGTGATTATGTAATAGAAAAATGTGAATATGTTTGTGATAAAGTGTTAAGCAAGAAAATGACAATTAGTTTACAAATTTTTTTTGTTATGACAATAAAAGTGCTAGCTTGAAGAGATAATGAAGAAGATGGCTTATGAAGGTAAAGGATTGGTAAAGTGTGAACAAGAATGAGAGAGCTTATTGATCCCATTTGGAGACCCAAAAATGTAGGTCTTGGACATAATAAGGGTGATAATAATGCTAAACATGAAATATGTGTGAAGAAATCAACACAAGGAAAGAAAGAAATCAAATGTGTGCATTGTAACAAAGGTCATAGTAAATACATGTTGGGATTTGCATCCATAAAAAAAAATATGGTTTAAAAAATCATTATGAAAAGATGTGTTGGAATAAAGAATGGAAGAAAGAATTTGAGACAAAGTGTGTAAAAATAGACTCTGGATGAATTGATGAATTTAGTAGGAAAAAATTATAGAAAAATTTAAAATGATGTTCAAGCTATCACATGTGAAAAATATTAGCAATCATAAAGGGCTTGAAATTTAATGCAGGGAAGAAAAAATAGTAAGAAGGAATAGCAAGTGGAGAAGAAAGCTGAAAAATTAAAGAGAAGGTTAAAAAATGAAGAAACATGAGCTATTGAATGTTGAAAAAGAAAAGTTTGAAAGATGAAGAAGAATAGTGAGAAAACAGAGTAACTCGGGAAGGATTTAAAGAAAAAAAAAGATAATGAAAAGAGGAGAGTATCCAAATGGATGAAAGATGAAGAAGAAAGATTAAAACAAGAAAGGAGAATGTTAAGGGAGCAAATAAAAAAATTTGGAATTTTATAAGAGAATGTAAACGTTGATAGTGTTGGCATGAAGAGCAGAAAAACATTCAAGTAAATATGATGTCTAATTCCATAAAATATGTATTTGTTGGTCTCCACTATTTTTTCCTTATTGCCTCAAGATTGTTGGCTATGAAACAATTGATATAAGAAGAGACCATTAATGTGAAGAGGCCACAGAGGAAGTGCTTCACTGCTATTTGAAGGACCACATTGGTAGTTGAAGATGAAAGACAACATACCACTAGGAATAACAAATTTGTTCGAAAGAATATTCCTCTAAAAAGATTGTGGAATTACTTAAAATTGCAGTTATGTAAGACAACAACGTTGAATGGAAAAAATGAAAGAAAGAAATAACAAAATTTATGTTGAAGGCAAGAAAGTTGAAAGGATCACAAGTTTGTTGAAAAGTTTGAAGGAAAGGAAACAATGTTGAGAAAAGTATTTAAAGAATACGTAGACAAGTTTGTTGAATCATTGATAGAAAGTGAAAGTGTAACACCCCGCCAAGGGATCTAAAAGAATTAAACTAAAGTTTTACTAAGTTTGCCAAACATTTTTTTTTTTTAAACAAGAAAGTTTAATCATACACATCAAACACATAGTATTGGAAGCAATAACATACAATCATACATAAGCAAATATAACAAGTTACATTCCTTAAAGATCCCAAGACATTGAGTCATATTTAAATTTAATTAATACTAAGTCTAACAAATAACACATGCACATGAAAGAATAATTAAAAGTCCAATGTCCATTTAAATATTATACATTTGTTCCAAATGCCTCTTGGAAAATTAAATTCAGAATGCTCAATCATCCACTGTGCATGTCACAGGGTATGAAAGACTAAAAGAATATACATATGTAGAAATATAAATACATCATCCTCTTCGGATCCATGATACAAGTACATTAAAATAAATGAAACCATCTACCATACATGATATATCCATCCATCATAAAAGATATAAACATCCATCATAAGGTATAACCATCCATCAAAATGATACATAGATAGAATGAAAAGAAATGCAGACAAGGAATGCTCCAGCCACGGTGACTACGGATGGATCTCAATGGTAAGAGTAAAAAGCACTACCACCCGACCACGTGGAACCTAAATGGCCCACTCTCACTATGTTGAGGAGATAGTCTCAAGTCCTAAACATGATATCAAACCAAATAAAAAATACTCTCTAAGTCTGGGATCCTAAAGGTATTCTAACTCAAAGGTTCTAAAATAGATCGACATCTATACCCAGAGGCACACAAGACACTTAGGAAACCTACTATGTAAGCAGGCAAGTGTCATCGCACAAATCATGCTAGAGTTACCCTAGGAATCTCTTAGGACCTCAGTCCCCTAGTGATCCCTATGTAGCCACTAGTATCCTCTCTTACTGACAAGGCATACTATAGATGCAAGGTCGCAACTAAGTGTTCTCTCTACTCCCATCCTAGTTTGTACTAGCACTCGAGGCATGGGCGGGAACATACAAAGACTCTTATTAGGTTCATTTTATTCCCATTTAGTGTAATGCTTTTACTTATTAAACAACTTACAATGGGTTACCCTGGGAACCACTTAGGGCCCCGACCCCATTGCAAGCCACTTCCCGACACTACATATAGATTACCTATCCTAGGCTCATAAAATAACAAATCAAAGAATCATATAAAATTACCTCAATCCTATACAAGTGATTGGGAAGCATCAAAAGATAATCCACAATAATCACATCAGTTCTCTACAAGCAACTAGAAAGCATCCCAAACTAATATTGATCGAAGACTCATAATGGTCAAGTCAAACATGCCACAATATGACATCAACAAGAACAAAGCAAACAAACACCTCAGTCTTATCAAAGCGACTAGAAATCAATTCAAATATAACCGATCGAGAACTCAAAAATGGTTAAGTTAGGTATCTCATTAAATACACCTCAGCTTCACACAAGAAGATTGGAAAGCAATAATGAACAATAAATACAAACATATCATAAAGCATACTAAACACATTACCATGGTTGGGTTTAGAAAGATCGAGATCAAATATCAACATGGCATCACAAACACATAACCCCCGAGCTTTTGGTAACAACCTAAGACTGGTTAAAGCTAGATCAACTTGAAAACTCCAAAGTATAAACAATACGTAGAAAACATAATAGTGTCACAGTTCAATTTGATTTGAAACACACAGTTGAGTTAAACAGTAAGGTTTCAGTTTTCATTCAATGTAAGTTTCAATTAAAAGATTCTTCGTTTACCCTATAGGTTAACCCATGCTTCTCTTCGAATAAAATATAAAATTACCCTCCCATAAATTTAAATCAGTTTTCCAAAAATATACAAAGGATAATTATTTATTTAAATTATTAAAATAATAATTGATGATATCCAAATAAAATAATTTTCAATTTTATTAAATCAGTATTATCAATAATTAAATAAATTAAAACTCCCTTGAATAACTTTAATAATCAATTAAACTTAATTTAATTAATTAAAAATCAAATAAATAACTATATTAATAAATAACAATAAAACTTATAAATATTATTATATAATAAAGAATTAATATAAAAATATTATTAATTAAATAATAATTATCAATAATATTACAAACTTATTATTAATATGGTTAATAACTATTAATTAAATTTTATAATAACTAAATTAATAATTTTAAAAAGAAATTTAATAAATAATATTTAAAAAAATTAATAATATTAAAATTTAAAACAAATTTCAAAGCGATTACAAATCGCTAGCCATGGGTATACAGCTACTATCGCAATCGTACTGCGATCGCAGTCACAGGCATGGCTACGAACTGTAGCTGACGACATCATTAGCCACCTGTTAAAAAGGTAAAGGGGGGGTGGGTAAACCCCCTCCACACACACACACACACTTTTAAAAATTTTGTTTGTTTAAATAAAATAAAATTTTGTTTTTATAGTTTTACTTATTATTTATTAAAACTTTAAAACAAATTTTTCAAATTGTATAATTATACTTTATTTTATTTTAATTTTATTTTTAATAAAATTTAACCAAACCAATCCTCCTTTTTTGTAATTTTTTTTTTTTTTTTAAATAAAAAAAATTTCTAATACAGATATGGTATGAAAATTCAAATTAATCAATTTAAAATTTTAGACAATAAAAAATTGTTTTCTTATCAACCCAATACCCGATTTCACCATCCAATAAATTCTCATTTTTGTTTGATTTCTTATTCACCCTTATATGAAATAAAATATAATTTTCTATAATATATTTAGCAAGGTTTTCTAATTGGTCTTTCAATCCCTAAATACAGATGGAATTGAATAGAAAAGATTCAGAATGAAGAGTTGAAGGATTCATACAACAAAATTTGAGAAACAAATTTCTACAAGCACGAAGTAGACAGAATATATTGAATTACACAATTCATTTAGTGATCAAAACACAAGACCCTACATGAACCTGATGCTAATACACAACCACCCGAAGATTGTGAGAGAATTCATTTCTATCCAATAACTTCTTTCTGATTTTTTTTTTTCAAAATTCTCCTTCCAAAATTCGCCCTCCTCGAAAATGAACCCCCAAATTGTGATAAGGAGTTCTCTCCTTAAATCGGGGCACTAATTTTGCATTGACGTGAGAGAACTCTCTGCTCACCAAACTTCATCTCTGAATTAAAATTTTCTTTTATCTTCTCCATGCACATTCATTAATTAATTAAATTAATTTATTTAATTTTCACTTGACCTCTTTTTAAATTAACTTATTAAATATTAATCTTATGCGCACTTTATGCAACTCTTATTAAATTCTCTTCTTTTATCTTTTTAATTAATTTGTTATATTTTAATCTCATGCACACATCATGCAAACTTAAAACTTTTTAATAAGTTAATATCTTTTCACTTTTAATTTATTTTTGAAACTTAATTAATAAAATATTTATTAACTTAAATAATAATGATATTTAGCATTTATTTAAAAATGAACTCTAAATATATTATTATTAAATTAAATTAATATTATCACGTTCTAAATTTATTTTTATAACTTTTATCTTCAAATTTAATTCTTTTCATTTAATTAATTTTCCAATTAATTAAATATAATTAAAATATCATAATAATTTTCCATTAAATTAAATCATTAATTTAATCTTTTAATTAGACTTAATTAATAGAAAACTCACCAAAGACTCATAAAATAAAATACGAAAACCCATCATAGAAAAACACATACAAAATCAAACTAAAGGGTTATAATCACGAATTAACGTCATTCAATGCATTCAGAGGGTACTCAACTCAGATACTTGTCCTAATTTTTCTAGGACAAATGGCTTAAAGGTTTAAGATTTGGACTCAAGAATTTATCTCCCCTCTCTTACCATTGAGATAATGCGATAGTGTACGCTCATCCTAGCAACTCAGGGAAGTCGTACCCGATACTTGCAACTTGCATAAAATACATGCATGTACAGACACTAAATTCTAAGCTAAATAAGCAATGACAGGAAGTGGTACATCATATAGATCCCGACTAGCAGGTGACTACGACTCCCTTCCTTTGTTGGGATTAAAGATAGAGTAACTGAGAGAGGGGGGGGGTTGAATCAGTTACTAACAAAAATTAATCCACATATCCCTTAGATGTCTTAAAGATCTAGTTACTACTGATACTCGATAAACAAATGCTGTAACTCGGTAAATTAAATTATTACTTATTTTCAAGCATTCATGCATGTAACTGAAAACAAAGTGAACACAAGAGACACCAGATTTAACGTGGAAACCCAATATGGAAAAAACCACCAAGTAACTAGTCACCAATTTTTCACTCTTCTAAAGTGAGCCCTGTTAAAGGTTACAATACACACTGTTAGGTGTGACCATGTTAGAGGATTTAATCACCCTGTTAGGAGTGGTCTTGCTAGAGGTCTTTAGAAAAATTCAGTTGAACTGTTACCTTGTTAAAGGATTTACAAAATGGTTGTTAAACCAACTCTATTAAGTGATTTGAAATCACTGCTACAATGGTTAGAAAGCAACAATGAATTGACTTGAACAAGATGCAACTAAATTTGCTTGTTACAGGTCTCTGTTCAGCATCATTAGATCCTCCTTGATCAAATATGGCTCTATTGCTCCTCAATGATCTCTGATCATCCTTCAAATTTGCTTCCACAATAATCAGTCTTCATTTTACATTAATTCCACTTCCATACCATACTTTTAGAATTTGCAACTTGACCTCTTACTTATACTATTCAAATTTTCAAGTTGGCCCATTTACATGTTACATTTACCAATAAATCATACATTTGTCGGCTACAGATATTACTCCTAACAAATAAATGTTATTTCATAAAACAATGAAATCCTTTACTAGCCGACCCTGCTCGGTAAATACTACTTCTAGAAATTTCCTGGGTTAACCATCTTGACTTGGTTAACATTGCAATATCCTTAAAGTCCTTTGGCTGTTGAGTTTACTTGGTAAGAACTAAATTTCTTTGATTACCTTAAAAGCTCGGTAAGAACTACTTCTTCCAAATTACTTTTGATGACCGAGTGAGCTCGGTAAGAACTATTTCTTCCACATTTCCTTTGATGACCGAGTGAGCTCGGTAAGAAATGCTTCTTTGCTTTGCAAACTTTCTGAGCTCGGTAGACACTATCCTTTTCCTTGTTGATCTTCTGAGCTCGGTAGACACTATCCTTTGTCTAGCTGACCTTTTGAGCTTGGTAGACACTGTTTGATGACTGATATGACATTTGTGTGACATCAAAGACAACACACAATTTGAACAATTGTATCCAACAATCTCCCTCTTTGGCATTGATGGCAACACAACATGTCATAGCAGGATGAAATTTGAAAATAAGTCTTTTAATGACAGAATACAAAACTCCCTCTTTCATAATGATTTCTCCCTCTTACAAAAACTCTTATTATTTTGCAAATTTCAGAAAGATATGACAATATATTCTCCCTTTTTGACAACACATGCCAAAGACAACTCAAAACAACTGAATAATATTGTACCTAATGTACTAATTCATATGCAATATCTTCATTGGTTTGCTACATCAATTGATAGATTTCCAATTCTGTTCCTATTGATGCATCACTAGAACTGTATTTTAGTGAGCTTTAGATAAGGGAATGACCCCTAACTTACCTCTTAGATACAAGAATGCATCCTTAGGTAAAGGCTTTGTGAATATGTCAGCAGTTTGTTCCTTTGTATGCACATATTCCAATCTTGTTTCATTTTCTTGCATTAATTCTCTAACAAAGTGATATTTTATTGCAATATGCTTGGTTTTTGAATGCATCACTGAATTCTTGGAGATGTTAATTGTACTTGTGTTATCACAAAACATAACAACTAGTTCTTTGATTTCTTGCTTCATACCTTCCAATAATTGTTTAAAACACACAATGTTTGAGCAATTTACTGCTGCTGCAACATATTTAGCCTCTGTTGTGGATTGAGATGTACAATTCTATTTTTTTCTTGTCCAAGAAACCAATCTTTTTCCAAGAAAGAAAGCTCCTCTACTTGTGCTCTTTCTGTCATCAATATTTCCTACCCAATCTACATCAGTGAACACCTTTAAATCTAGTTTTCCTCCAAGTTTATACCATAATCCATAATCTTCAGTTCCTTTTAAGTATCTCATGATTCTTTTGATTGCCATCATGTGATTTTCTTTTGGTTTTGCTAAGAATCTTGCTACAATCCCTACTGCAAGGGCAATGTTTGGTCTTGTGTGCACTACATATTGCAACTTTCCAATCATAGATCTATACAATGCATGATCCACTTCTTTTGATTCATCATCCTTGGTCAGTTTTATTCCAGTACACATAGGAGTCCCAACTAGTTTGCAATCTTCCATACCAAACTTTTTCAGTATCTCCTTAATGTATTTAGATTGAGTGATGTAGATGCCATTCTTATTCTGTTGAATTTGAAGACCAACAAAGAATTTGATTTTACCAAACATTGACATTTCAAATTCCTTGTTCATTTGTTCTGAAAATTCTTTGCAAAGATCATCATTTCCTGTGAACAAAGTATCATCTACAAATATTTCTGCCAAAACAATCTTATTATCTGGTCCTTCCTTTATGTACAAACTACTGTTGTCATTAGTTCTTTGAAAACCAATCAGAATAAGATAGTTATGCAATCTTTCATACCATGCTCTAGGGGCTTGTTTCAGACCATATATTGCTTTATGCAATTTGCAGACCATGTCCTTCTTGTTTGAATCAACAAAACCTTCAAGTTGCTCAATGTAAACCTCTTCCTCCAATATGCCATTGAGAAATGCTGACTTGACATCCATCTGATAAGATTTGTATCCTTTGAATGTAGCATATGCAAGTAAAGTTCTAACACCTTCCAATCTTGCAACAGGAGAAAAATTTTCTCCATAGTCTACACCTTCTTCTTGTGAATATCCTTTGCATACCAGTCTAGCTTTGTTCCTTGATACCTTACCATTTTTATTTAGTTTGTTTCTAAATACCCACTTTGTTCCAATCACATTCTTGTCTTTGGGTCTAGGTATAAGAGTCCATGTTTTTTTTCTCTATATGTTCTATCTTTTCATTCATAGCTTCAATCCAACTTTCATTGTCTAGTGCATCTTTGACATTTCTAGGTTCAAAATTAGCAAGTAAATAAGTGCATTTCAACTTACTTCTTGTCATTGTTCCTTCTGATTTATCATCAATGATCTGATCTAGTGCATGATGCTTTCTGACATACTTGGCTAACATGGGCTCCTTGCCTTTTGAATGACTTGCATTGTTATCCTCAACTTCTGGTTCTAATTTTGGTTACTCGGGCTCGGTAGATGCTAACTCGATAGCTTCTATTTGCAACTGGGGTTCTTGCAGCTCAGTAGATGCTGACTCAGTTTGAACTTCTTGTGACTCGGTTAATGAAGATTTTGGAGTTGAGAATTCCTAATTAATAGGTATACTTGGCATTGTATCATGTTCAATGTAAACAAATCTTTTGTAGTCTTCGGGTTCTTTTTTGCTTTCTTCTTCTGTTCTTTCTGCAAACTCATCAACTTTCACATGTGCACTTTCTATGACTTTGTGAGTAGATAAGTTCAAACATCTATATGCTTTTCTTTTTCAAGAGTATCCCAAAAATATTCCTTCATCACTTTTTACGTCAAATTTACCTTTTCTAAATTCTTTCAAAATGTAACATTTGCTTCCAAATATTTTTAGATAACTTACATTGGGTTTGTAGCCATACCACAACTCATAGGGTGTTTTGAATGAGTCCTCTTTTAGCTCTACTTGATTCAAGGTATGAACTGTAGTGTTGATAGCTTCCTTCTAGTATTTGATAGCAATGCCTTTCTCAATCATTAAGGTTCTTGCATAATCCATTATAGATCTATTCCTTCTTTTTGCTATTCTATTTTGTTCAGGAGTTCCAAGTGCTAAAACCTGTCTTTTGATTCCCCTTTTGTAAGACATCCTAATCTTTAGCTTAGATACTTGAAATCTTTTCCTGTAAGTACCAATATCTCTGATACCAATTGTTGGGATTAAAGATAGAATAACTAAGAGGGGGGGTGAATCAATTACTAACAAAAATTAATCCACATATCCCTTAGATGTCTTAAAGATCTAGTTACTACTGATACTCGGTAAACAAATGTTGTAACTCGATAAATTAAATTATTACTTATTTTCAAGTATTCATGCATGTAACTAAAAACAAAGTGAATACAAGAGACACCAGATTTAACATGGAAACCCAATATGGGAAAAACCACCAAGTAACTAGTCACTATTTTTTCATTCTTCTAAAGTGGGCCCTGTTAGGAGCCAACCATGTTAAAAGTTACAATACACACTGTTAGGTGTGACCCTGTTAGAGGATTTAATCACCCTATTAGGAGTGGCCTTTCTAGAGGTCTTTAAAACAATTCAACTGAACTGTTACCTTGTTAGAGGATTTACAAAATGGCTGTTAAACCAACTCTGTGAAGAGATTTGAAATAACTACTACAATGGTTAGAAAGCAACAATGAATTGACCTGAACAAGATGTAACTGAATTTGCTGGTTATAGGTCTCTGCTCGGCATCATTAGATCCTCCTTGATCAAATATGGCTCTGCTGCTCCTTAATGATCTCTGATCATCCTTCAAATTTGCTTCCAAAATAATCAATCTTCATTTTACATTAATTCCACTTCCATACCATACTTTTAGAATTCACAACTTGACCTCTTACTTATACTATTCAAATTGTCAAGTCGGCCCATTTACATGTTACATTTACCAATAAATAATACATCATTCGGCTACAGATATTACTCTAAAAAAAAAATGTTATTTCATAAAACAATGAAATCCTTTACTAGCCGACCCTGCTCAGTAAATACTGCTTCCAAAAATTTCTTGGGTTAACCATCTTGACTCAGTTAACATTGCAATATCCTTAAAGTCCTTTGGTTGCTGAGTTTACTTGGTAAGAACTAAATTTCTTTGATTACCTTAAAAGCTTGGTAAGAACTACTTCTGCCAAATTACCTTTGATGACCAAGTGAGCTCGATAAGAACTGTTTCTTCCACATTTCTTTTGATGATCGAGTGAGCTCGGTAAGAACTGCTTCTTTGCTTTGCAGGCCTTCTAAGCTCGGTAGACACTATCCTTTACCTTATTGATCTTCTGAGCTCAATAGACACTATCCTTTGTCTAGCTGACCTTCTGAGCTCAGTAGACACTGTCTGATGACTGATATGCCATTTGTGTGACATCAAAGACAACACACAATTTGAACAATTGTATCCAACATTCCTTAACCACATCAGAAACACCATAGATAAAGAAAACAAACACGTACACCATACACATGCAGTATATGGTAAGTATCCATAAGAAGACACATAATAATCCATCTAACTAATCATCATCAATAATTGAAATCATTGAATAATCATCATGCATACATAAAATATAGAGCATCATTGTTGAATATGCTACATGGTTTTGAATGAGCATGTCAATTCCTGTAAGTTTCGAACTCTAAATAAAACATTTGCACCTAACATTGTGGGCATATTTTATAACTCAAAATAGGTCATATCATAACTAAATAACTAGATTAAGAAATGAAAGTAGAAAGTAAGTCATGGATAATAATGCAAAGTAAATTTGGACTGACTAGGAGACATATTCAAGTGTTTATGCATTGTCGACACACAAGAGCCCAGTATATATATTTGATATGTGAATGTGTGAAGAATATGGTGCTATAGGAGTGACTATAGAAACTATCCCTAAATTTATATCTTCTATTGCCACTCAACCATTAAATTTCATCCTAATTGTCACCTTAGTTACATAGGAATTGTGCCTACCTCCTTTCCATGAGAACAATGATAGTTCCAAAAGTAGTTCAAAGTTAAAAGAGTTTAAGAGTCATCAACAATTTAGAAGAAACAAGAAGTGGTGTTGAAGGATAAATAGGAAATAATAGTAACTGTACTTTTTTTACAATCAAAACATGTTTCTTGGCTCCTCCATCAATGTCCAATATTAAGGACTACAGATGAATCAAAAGAGGTAGAATTGGCACAAGGAGAAGCTAGTAGTAGGAGAGAAAAATCTTTGATTTTGCATGAAAGAGAAAGGAGCTCTAAAAAGGAAAAGAAGAAGATTAAAAAACCAAAAGGTATCTTGCTAGATACTCAACTGGAAACCCTTCCACCTAGACATGTTGAGGAAATAAATGAGTTTGATTCTATCATACCCTCAACATCAATAGTTATTTAATAAATTCATTTAGAGAGCATATCTCATATCAAGAATCCCAATTTTATTTCCTAACTAGCCATTGTTTTTGTATCTAACTCATATTTTTCTATGGAAAGAGTGATGCCACAAACTCTTGCTAAAGTTACATGATTTAAAGAGAGAGAGAGGACAACAGAGGTGGTGAATAGGTGACAACAATTCAAAAAAGATGGCCATTTAACAAAGCAACTATAACTTATATTTATCCCCCAACTATGAAACTTTTAGCAGTCTTCTAATATGACTCCAAAAAAATAAAAATCAACTCAAAATGACCCTAAGGTCTCTGCAACTATCAAAACCCCAATTTGGTCTTCAATAAGCCCTTAAGGCTAGGGTCTCCTCAATGTACCCTCTCCAAGAAATTATAGGCTTAACCAATGATTGATTCACCATACATAGGACAACACAAGACTATACAATTCATTAAAACTATATCTCTTTCAGGTAGAGTAATGGCTACTGCTCCCAACCAAGCATTTCCTTAAGGAATCATTCCACAAATTCAGTCCTTCAACATACAAATCAACTTCTCAAGTTGATTATCTGTAATATTGCCTTCATTATTGCATTTATAAGGTTAGTTTATCATAATACAAGTCATGGATTCATCCCAAGTCATAATAATCACATTTTAGGGATGAATCCTTAATTCATGTTTCCAAATCAATGCAAACCCCAACACCTGTAACAAACTAGTCAATATAATTTGCCAAAAATTGATATAAGGAAGATGAATGTGATTCAAAATATCAAATGAAATATTCTTGAGCCATAGAAATGATTCAGAATCAACAACACATCAAATGGATACCAAGAATGCAAGAAAACCTTAATTATTATTTTATTGCCTTCTTTCTCACAATCTGTACAAAATACTTCACCAGTTTGTACCATCCCCATTTTTTAGGCATTAAAGATTGTTTATAATATTTTTCCCAACTTCCATAACCAACCCCAAGTGGTTATAAGTGTTTATAATTTGTTTTATGCCTTAAAACTCATTTTCCCTCCAATTTGCATATAACCGTTAATATTCAATTTTTTTGAATTTCTAACTATTTAAAAAAAATTAAAAAATCTCATTCTAACTTATCAATATTTATTCTAATTTTTTCCTTAGAATTTACTATCAGCACTATCACATTGTTGACTTAGGAAGTGTCATCCTTTTTTGAAATGAAAAAGCAACAACCTAGTGACCTTCACAACTCCCATTTTGGCACAGGTAGGGGGATGTCAGTATAGGTTATAGAATATTTCCTTATGCCTACCAGTTGCATTTTATTTATAGAATTGACATCAAATTTCTAGGGCCTACTTAACAATAGGTGGCAAGCATCCATTTCTGCAACATCACAGACAATCTTGTCTTTGTACTCCCCTATTTGAAATTGAACATGAACTTGTTCATTTACTATGACCTACTACTCCTTATTTAGCCGTGAAGCCTTATAAGGGTTAGGATGAGGCAACTTCTTCAATCCAAGCTTCTCTACCATTTCTACTAAGGCTACATTATCAATTGAACCCGAATCTACAATAACTTTGCAGACCTTACCTCTTACCTTGCAGAGAGTTTTGAATAATGTCTTTCTTTGGGGAGGTTCTTGCTCTGTGGTAGTCTTTAGCAGGGTTCTATTGAAAATTAGAGACTCTCCTCTCTCTGGATCAACATTTCCTCTTGCCCCTTGGTCACTTTGTGCATCCTCCTCTTGAGCCAAATTGACTCTTCTATTCCCTTATTGGTTGTTGTTGCCCATTTTCTCAGGAAGTGCTTGTATGTAGCAAGTGCAATATGTAGAGGTAGAGTTATGGAAGGTCAACTAAGTATTTGTTTCTTTTCATCTTTTATATTTCTTTATCTCTTTATCAATCTATCTCTCTATCTATACCTCTTTCTATATGTCTTACTTTACTATTCATTTCTATATGTGTCTTCCTCTTACTACTCCATCTGTAGGTTGCAAAAAAATCATCCTTCTTCCACCAACAAGTCATTCCATTCAGGAAAGACCATGTTTGACAATATCAACGCACAAAAAAATAGGGAGACAATTGCTAGACTATGGTCTAACTTAAAAAGAAAAGGTGATGGAAAATGTTACTGTCCTTGCAAAATTTGTAAGGGCTTAAAGACTCGAAGATATCTAATCAAAACAACTGAGGAACATTGTAGGCAACATGGTCACATTGAAGGGGGAAAAGAATATCGTCCATTGGTATGTATTTTAATAATTTATAAATTACACAAGACATGATTTGATGATGACATCGTGGTCATGGATAATATAAGGTCATCATTTTCATATAGATCAACATCCCTGAGTTTCATGTTATGGACCATGACAATTTGGAGAATGCGGATTTCCAAATGAGGGAACATGGAGGTGTGAATATTGACGTAGAAGGTAATGATACCATGGAAGAAGACCACGATGATGAAGATCACGATGATCAAGATGATGATGATGATGATTATGTTAACACGGAGCTTGATGTACCTATACTTGAGAAGGCACATGAGCCCCTATATGAAGTCTCCAAAACAACTCTTCTTGTTGATGTATTGTTGTTGGTGAAATTGAAGGTTATGAATGGTTTATCCAACATAGAAATGACATGTATGTTAAGGTATGCCATCTTCTTTCATTATTTTACTCGTAGTTCCCTTACAATTAACATTGGGTTCGTATAGCAATTAATATTCTTGAAATCAACAAATTATATTTTTGGTCGTAGGTTGATAGGTGAGTGTTTGTTACCACCATCAAACATTCTACCTCACTTGTACTGAGAATTATCTGCCATCATGAAAGACATTGGAATGGAGTATCAAACAATACATGCATGTCTAAACGATCATATTATATATCACAAACAACATGAATTTGCAAAACAATGCCCTACTTGTCAAATTAGTAGATATCAATCAGATCAATTAACAAAAAAGGTACCTTGCAAGTTTCTTTGGCATATTCTCATTATTCCACGTCTATAATGATTATTCAAGTGTAATAGCTTGGTACAATTTATGGATTACCATGCACGCAATAAAAGTCAAGATGACATTATGCGAATTCCTATATATGGCTCGACATTTAAGGAAATAGAGAAAAAAATGACCACACTTTAAAGAAGAACCTCGTAATCTTAAGCTTTCATTGGCAGCAGATGGTGTCAATCCTTTTGGAGAGATGAGATCTACTTCCTCGGTGTGGCCTGTTTTTGTTATCAACAATAACATACCTCCTTGGTTGTCCATAAAGAGAGAGCACATAATGTTGACACTAATTGTTCCAGGTATTTTTTGATTTAATGGTCATCTAAATTAATTTATTATTACTAATCCATCAAAATGGTCATAATAATTATGTAATGTTTTTGTTCATTCAACTAGGTAAGTACCAAGTTAAAGATATCAATGTATATATTGAACCCATTATCGACGAGTTGATGATGTTATGGAATGGGGTTACTATGTATGACATTTGTAGATCAATAGGACAAAGACAATTTCAATTTCATGCAATGCATGTATAGACAATACATGACACCCCTGGGCTAACACATTTTTGTGGTATCTTCTCTTCTTAACACCTCTTTTTTGGTATGTTATAGTGAGAACACAAAGTTAACACATTTAATCCAATTATACATGATATTGTAGGTCTTTAGACAAACGAAAAATTTGCATGTCCAGTTTGTGGTCCAAAGACGAAATCTCATCATTCAAAAAGTTTAAGAAAGTAGGTGTTTTATGATAATAGACACTTTTTACATAGAAATCATAAGTACCAAATTACTAGAAAACATCTTTTTAATGGAAAAGAAGAGACTACGTCAAAGCCGCAGTGATTGAAACCTCGCATATGGAAGTTGGCATACAATAAAATAAATCGTTGAGGTAATGTCATTCCATCTGATGGTTTTTGTTTCAAATTTATATTTTGATATTTTGTTTTGTTTACTAATGATGTAATTGATGCTTGTGAAGGTCATCAAGGCATCAATGAACAACTTCCAAAAGGACTAAAAATTTATCCTACGCAATTTACTAGGTTGTCATATTATGAGCAACTCCCAATTGTGCATTTGTTTGATCCTATTCATATTGGAAAGAATGTAACATAGACATTATGGAAAATCTTGGATGGAAGGTGTGACAAAGACCAAATTGTCAAAACTTGTAGTGACATTGAATCCAACCATGCAATAAAAAATGGCATTCGATCAATAACAATGGATACCAAATTGATACAAGTGCCCTTAGTTGGTTATTGTCAGAGCAGTAGAGAAATGCTATACAAGAAGTCATAAAAAAATTACAATTTCCTACAAGATTTACTGCAAACATAAACAATCTCATATCAAAGAAAAGTGAATTTGGGCTAGGGTTGAAAACACGTGATTGGCATACATTTATTAAGGTAATTCATGTTATTTTTTATTCACTATATATTTGTATACTACATGTAGTTTTAATTGCATTCTTTTTTAAAATATTGACAAGATCATTTTACAAATATTGTAGTATGTTCTACCTCTATCTCTCCCACACCACTTCGCCAACAATGTCAAACAAGTTATATATGATCTTGGAAAATACATGAGGTGGTTGTCATCTAAAGAAATCAATAAAGAAGATATAAAATATTGGAAGAGAAAAATTCCTCTTCTTATGTGTAAAATGCAAAAGTGTCTACCTCCAAGTCTTTTCAATGCACAAGAACACTACCTCATACATCAAGTTGAGGAGATTGAATTGTGTGGACCTATACCAACTAGGTCAATTTGGATGGTTGAGAGGCACTTGAAAATTTTTAAAGGCTTGGTTTGACAGAGAGCACATCTTGAGGTTTTTATGGTGGAGGGATCTATGGTATACCAGACCATGGTGTACATTAGTGAATATCTTCTTAAGTTTGCAACAAAGATCCATGTAGATCATATTTGGGATCCCAACTCAATTAACAAATTTGAAGGGGAGTACTTGATGGGAAAAGGTAGATTGAAGAAAGTGAGAGGTAAATCTAAGATGTTATTGTAGTTAATTAATTCTTATAAATCTTTAGTATAAGTTATTTATAATTGGTGTATTTCTTTTGATACAGGTGGTCGAGAGTGGGATGCAATACATTTGTATATTGCGAACAATCTTGATTGGATGATGGTATGGATTGAACAATGTCAACAAAATGGCTGCTCATTAACATGGGAAGGTGTTGCTTCATTGGTTAAGGAAGCTCATCGTAATGGAGATTCCAATGTTATGTGGATGGTAGTTGATCTAGTAAAGGGTTTAAGAGGTGGAGAGGTACGTAGAAATTTATTAATGATCATAACTCAATGTATGTTTTGTATCAACTCACAATGCAAATAATTTACACATGCTTCAAAAATTGTAGGTCAAGCACCATAAAGCTATGTACTATCATGGCCACAAATTTTGCATAAAAAAGTTGGATGACACAAAGAAAACTTGTGATTCTGGGATAACTGCAATTTTTGAGGTCACCAATATATCATATAGAAATGGCATATATCTAAACAATCTCAAAATCAATACTATGGCATCTTGGATGATATAATTGAGTGCAACTTTAACTCCTTCAAAGTAGTTCTATTCATTGTCAAATGATACAAGTTATAACTAAATCAAAATGATCCAGATAGAATGATTATTCAACATGATAATGGATTTATAATAATTAATAGGTCATTTGAGTTAGTTGTAGATGAGCCCTATGTTCTTCCAAGCCAATGTGAGAAAGTGTTTTACTCAAAGGTTCCACATAAATAGGGTTGGTCATTTGTTGTTAGACATGATCCAAGAGGAAGGCCAATAAAGTATAATGTTATGGAAGAGGAAGATATTGAAGATGATGAAGAAGTAGATGATGAAGATCAATATGATGGTGATGACGATGATGGTGATGGTGATGATGATGGTGGTGATGATGATGATGATGGTGATGGTGATGATGGCGATGCTGATGGCAATGATGATGGTGATGATGGCGATGATGATGATGATGAAGATGATGTGGATGATGATGAAGAAGAAGATAATCAATGACATAATTGAAATGATCAATGAAATGATTGACGTGATTTATTACTTTCAATTGTAATGATTACATATTTATTGTGTTGAATTCTAATGATTACAACATATGTTATTTATAATTACCATGAATTATATTGTGTCTAATTATCACCCTTTTTTCAAATAGGTAATTGACTACAAACATCGCCACCCCTTCTATTGACGATCTTGCATTCCATATATAAGGTAAATTTGTTTATGTTTATGATGTTGCATATTGTTCATGTTGTCTTCTAAGTTATTTGTAGCACACGTGTATCATGTAATTTTTAGCTAACTTAAGATAAATGATTAACATATATGCAAGAAATTTGATTACATATTTATTGTGTTCAATTCTAATGATTACAACATATGTTATTTTTAATTACCAATGTTTATATTATGTCTGATTATCACCTTTTTTGCAAACTAGCAATTGACTATAGACATTGTCACCCCTTCTGTTGACGATCTTACATTCCATATATAAGGTAAATTTGTTCATGTTTACGATGTTGCATATTGTTCATGTTGTCTTCTAATTCATTTGTAGCATACACATATCATGTAATTTTTAGCTAACTTAAGATAAATGATTAACATATGCAGGAAATTTGACCCCTTTGGCATGGATCATGTACAATGACATGGATCAGCAGGTATAAGTCAATAAATAGACATAATTTTCTTATACTCTTCTTTTTTTATCATTGAGCACATATGTTATAAATAGACATATTATATAATCATATAATGTATATATAGACAAAGAAGGTCCCTATAGAAATATAATTGTATAATCACTTTCAACTTACTACATTTTATATCTCTCACGTATAGACAAAGAAGAACTACACGTATGAGTCACGACTTGACTATTCTATATATATTATTTAAATATTATCAAATTTTCATTTGATGGATTGCAGGACCCACCAAATAGGTACTTGTTAGATCTATCTACATCGAATGAGGGAAATGAGGAAATGGTAGATGAAAGCTCTACATGTAGTACAACTAAAATAGGGAGATCAACTAGAGATCAAAAGATTAGAAAAAAAAATTGATAAACACATGCAATTTTCCTTGCTAATGGGGGGTCATGTTCTTATCATAATGAGACCAAAGGCGACATCAAGGTGCCCTTTCGGTACACACACATTGAGAAAGAATGGGTACCAATGAGCTACCTCCAATTAACACTGATTTTTTTGTTAATGAGAGGATATATCGCATTGCTCCATCCTCATTACATGGTTTGGGCCTATTTTCCATGGATGGGATAAAGGTATGTTACAAAAAAGTTGTCAAATTGTTCAAGTATGTCGGTCCATGTTACAATTACAATGATTGGATGCAGATTGTTTGATATAAAAAAAGTATGTATAGGTATGCATTATCAACTAATTATATACAATGGAAAGAAAATGATCAAAGTAAAAGATTTTCTATGTACATTGATGGGAGACCAAAAAAAAAAGGTAATATTGTAGGTTTTATAAATAGTACGTGATCTTACTCAACTAGTAAGCAACCCAATTATATATTTGAGGTGCGTAATGGGAATGAAGTTTTTGTTTGTGCAATAAAATCAATAAGTGTAGGGGAAGAACTACTAATAAATTACCATTTAAATTGCATAAATACAAACAAAGTTACTATCATGAGGGTTGTAAGTACTATATACCATTTTGTTAATAAGTTTTTTTTTTTTATGTCTATTGCTTTCAGTTAGCTGAAGTTTTTATGTTTAATCTTTGTGATAGGACGATATGGATCCCACACATGATAGAGGCCATGAGGATGCTACTCACACCCATTCTTCAGCAAGGGTAAACCTTACTAAAATTTTACAAATTAGATAGTTGAATTTTTTTATATTATTCCGTTATTTTATTTATGGTTTTTGAGTTTTTATGATAGTTTTACTAATATTCCTCTCACAATTTGATGTTTAGGATAAGGGAAAAGCACCTGCAGTAAGTATAGAGCCAATAGCTACCCCTTATGATGATGATATTGTAGAAACACCTAATGTAATAATTATGTTGAAGAAAAAAATTTAAAAAATTAATTTAGAAATAATGAGAATTTTGGATGAAGCAAATATTCCATCCGAGGAGATGATGAAGAGGCTATCTAATTTGAAAGCGCAAGCTCATCATTATGAAGTAAGCAGTAATGAATCTTTAGTTATAAGAAAAGTTCAATAAAGATTTATACTTTATAATCTTTTATGTTGTGAAGTAAAATATGTAATATGTGTTCTTATTAGAGGATTTTTTGGCAACTAATCTAGAACCTAGTCAAGGACAATGCAGTGAGACTAGTACTAGCAGAGCTCCACCTGTCACTAGTAAAATAATCTTTTAGTTGACAAGTTACAAGGAATTTTTTATTTCGAACATTCAAAAACTTCTTAACTCTTACTTTTATTATTTCAGAATGTATTTGCTAACAATGTATTGTTCAGGTCATCAAGTGCAAGAGACTTCTACAAGGTTGACAAGTGTCCATACGAGATTGTCGACTGCAATGTCAGCAACAAGGGGACATCCAACTAGTAAATCCTTGTTTTTCTATATTTTGTTTTGTGTTAATTATGAGTTGATAATTTGTACTTTTATCTTGGGTGCATCACACAGTGGATTATTTTTTTACTAGTAGGAGATGCACTGTCTTCTATGCCAGATATAGATCATAGTGCATGTATTGGTGATAATTCACCATCATTTCTTGGAGCTACCCCTATTTCTAGCACAGGAGCTATGCAAACGTCATTGTTGATTGACAATGATGAATTGATGCCTTTAAAATGTCCTAAGATGCTAGATACTTTAAATAATTATTTTTAATATTGTAATATGCATTTACCTATTCATAAGAAGCTTTGGATTGATTATCCCATGACATTTTTTGCAGGAAACAATACATTTTATAAGAAGCTTTATGACCTCACATTGCAAACATTCTGGCCCACCATATGTACGAGGTGGAACATCATAAGTGAACTAATTTTATTCCACTATTTTTTTCCATGTCATTGACTGGTGCAACATTTTTTCTTTCATTCGGGTCTTTTCTTTTACTAGCTATATCTAACAATTTTGTGTTTTTTCTAAAAAGATGGAACTTTCAAGATAAAAAATTAAAAGATCAGCTCATCAAAGATTTAGAGCATGAGTTTGGTATTAATATTTTTGATCATAAGAAAATGTTAAAAAAATCTTCCAAACATCTTAAGGTTGTGAGGGACTCATATAGAAAGAGTCTCATCCTAAACTCAAAGTACGAGCATCCTCCCTTTATTATAGTGAGAGAATGGAATGAGTTCATTTTGGATGCAAAGGAGAAAGGGGATGGTTGAAGAGAAATTACACCAGCAAATGTGAGAAGGTATGCAATAGTATTAACTACTAGTACATTAATGTAATAATGCACTAATTAGTACTGATCTTTATATCTATATCATGTAACATATTTCAAACTTTTCATAGGTTATAGGACACATCAAAGGCAACAGAGGCTAGGATGGAAAAGGTTTGGCAGCACAGACTTGGCTCTGGGGGATGTACTAAAATCAAAGCACGAGTTGTAAGTAGCAGTAAATGAATTGCAGAGAAAAAATATTTATAAAATGCAAATGATTTTTTTAATTAATAAAAAAATGCAAGGCGCTGATTTTAATCTGGAGGCAATGGAAGAACACAAAAGAATTGCCTTCAAGCAAGGCTATGCAGTCGTGGTTGAATGCCTACGGCAAGCTTCCATTGCCCCAACCAAACAACCTCCTGCATCATGTGCACAGGTAAATATGCCAAAAAATATATTAGAAATTGAATACTTGAGCAACAATCAATTTGATAATAATGTGCATGGCATTGCAATGTAGCTTGTTAATCATGACGCAGATCATAAACATCCTGAGGCCCCTGATGTGCATCGTACTATCCATGGAGGTGCTCATTTGATATTTAAAACTAATTATGTAATTATTAATAAAATTTAACATCTTTAATTGAACTTGGTGTAACCTTTTTGTGTATATTTTAGAGGATATAGAATCATGTCGTGATGAACGAGTGCCAGAGGATGTTCAGACTGATCAACAGGTAGATCATGTCACACATTCAGGTAAAGAAAATCTATGTTTTGTTCTTTTAAATTATTATTTTGATTTATAGTTCTTTTACTTAAATAAAAACTTGTAATTCACTAATATAAAATGGTGCAAATTTAACTCATGAAGTACTTGTTATTGCAGCGGACCCCCCTTTGTTGCAACAACCTCATGTTCCTCAAGAGATGAGGAGGAGACATGCATTGCAATTAGAACCAATAGAGTAGGGGGATGACTAGGACATTGATATTCCTCTTAAAAATTTCATGAAAGAAGAAGAAGAAGAAGAAGAAAGCCAAAAAGAAATGATTGTTGTGTGTTAATGACTTATTCATGAATGTTGTGCATTAATGAATTTATTGTTAATGAATTATTCATGAATGACTTACTCATGGATGTTGCATGTTAATGAATTTTGTGTTAATGAATTATTCATGAATGTTGTGTGATAATGAATTTTATGTGTTAATGAATGTTATCATGTGATTATAATGATTGAATGTTATATTTCAAAAATGAATGAATGAATGGATGTTATTAAATGTTAATGGGGAATTTAGAGTGATGTTAGGGGGGGGGGAGGGGGAAAATGAGCTTCCACCTTCACGTGGTTGGCCTTGTTTAGTAGAGAATATTAAATTATTCTCGAAACCAAGTGAAGCTCAAACTTTAAAGATAAGCTTATAGTTAATAGTGACAACCAATTAGCAAGTCCAAATGAAGTTCTTCATTACAGGTACCTTTTTAGTTTTTAAAGCACAATGTCATGTTTTAATATTGTGTAGTTTTTTCTTCAGTCAAAGTATTCTTTTACTATAAGAACATAATTTATGACCATTTTAGTAACTATTTTAACATCACTTTATGAAAAATCTTGTTTTGGCAAAGATGGCGATAAGTGGTGCTATCTATTCCTTGGGAGATTGGATTGCACAGGTCTGTATCTCAAAATCATTTGCATGTGGTAGAAATGCATACTTACAACCATTTCATTCTACATTAAAAACATTGATGACACTCTAGACACAAAATAATGCTCATGCTATTGACTTGATAGTGCTATGAAGGCAAACCAAATTTTGAATTTGAATGAACCCAAATGTTTAGATCTGGTCTCCTTGGATTTAGTCTTCATGGTTCTTTGTCTCATTATTACTATGACCTGGTGAGGTAACACCTTTGCCTTCTTTCTTAGTCTCTTACAATTCATACTTGTTTAATTTGAATAATTTTTGAGTTCCTTGCAAAAAGGGTCTAACAAACAAATATGGTTATACAGGTTCTATTTCCTTTACTTGAACTTGATGTTACGATTTATCATTTGACATTTTATTATTTTGATGTTGAACGTGAAGCATATGATGATACAATGGTATGCTATGATTACAAGTTTATGGTGTTTTTTTTTGTTTATATGATATTATGTGACATTCTAATCTAGATTCATGCTTATAGCCTATATCCATTCATAATGTTTCTCCAAATCATCCCTTTGTTGCTACATCTTTGCTATCAATTTGTCTACCATCTTCTATTGAGAGTATGGAGATAAATAAGATCAAGGTTCATGAACTTCTAGAGCTTACTTTCTCCATGTGGACCTTTTGTGAGTAGACATGCAAAATTTGAAGGATTTAGATGAGCTATACTCTAAACTGATGTTAGTCTAAAATATATATTTGGCTATGATATCGTGACAACCAAAACTCCTTGGTGTAGGCACTATTGTCACTGTGCCACTCCAAAACAAGTAAAAATAATGCTGACACACCTTTTGGACCATAGTTGACATCAATGACAAGTTTGACATTAATGGCAACCCAACATACATATTTGCATCAATAACCCCCCTTTGTCATTTATGGCAACACTTGTGGACTCTTCACAACGTCATATATTCCCCCCCTTGACATCAAGGACAAAGGGTCTCCTCTAAAAAACTATATGGACTTTGTGTTGCCATACATTACTCCCTGTAATATGAAAATTCATATCTATAACTAGACCCACATATCCTTCTTTGCAATTCATGACTTCAATATTTACATTAGCTTCCCCTATCCTTATCGATTCCCCCTTAGGGAATGCACCAAAAATGAATGCAATAAAAATCAAAACTGTATTCCTCATTTGCCAATGTATGTATAGATCCAAAAATGTCTTACCACCAAAGTTGGGTCTTATATGTCAGGTAATATGCCATTATACTACATCTTCAACAATCCAAAAGTAGATTCCCATGAGGAAATGGTTAAAGACAGAATCCTGTTCTAACATTAAATTGCAAGAAAATATCTTTTGCAATATCAACATTATCTATTTTCTACATTTTCTTCTCAATCTATTATGCGCCTTTCAAAACCTACAATAAAGTCACCATTGTTTGATCAATTTCTTCCCTTAATAGAAGAAATTCTTTCTTAATTTGATTTCTTTTCTCTTGTAATATATCTAGTAGAGAATGAAGTTGACTAGTCTACAATAAGAGAGACATCATTGTCTTCCTCTAAATCATGTGTCCATTAGCAAAATATGGGTTTCAATTGAATTCATTTGTGCTTTGATGTGCTTGGTAGAGTCTTGCCATTTCAAACTATACTTGAATAGATTTTAGGCGTCATGAATAATCTTCACCACATCATCAATCAAACTTTTTTTCCTCAACAATTCCTTTTCTTACCTCTTGAGTTTGAGGAGCTGGTTTGCATCATTCAAGGTCTACTTTAGAATCACATTTATTGTTTTAACAAAATTTACAAGGATATCACCAATTGTTTTGTACAGGTTACAAGACTGATATATACCAATTTTGGTGTTGCTCTTTTAGCATTGGCATCAAATGCACTCCACAAACTGTGAAAATGACCACAGAATGAACATAATCCATCTGGAAAGGTCATGCTCTTAATTTGGAAAGAATTTTTTTGTGCTTCTTAGAAAATTGTCTTTTAAGTGACTAAGATAGTGATCTTCTCTACAGTCGACTGCCAATCTTCAATTGCAAATGTTGTAGCCAACTAGTGGGATTGTGATGACTAATGATATCAGTGCTACAAATCCAGAAGAAGTTGATGCTTGCATAGCTTTGTCTAAGAATAATTCCTATGTAATGTATGCCTCTAGTGGAAAGGTCTCCTTGTTCAATATAATGACATTCAAGGTGCATCTTTTGAAAATATGTTCCTCTTCAACATGACTGCTGAGCTGGTCGATTTAGAAGTTATATTCTTACTTGGGTTCCTTATGAAGTTTTTTTTTTCCTTTTCTCAACCAAACTTTTGAGAAAATATTCTGTGGCATGCTTGCTAATGAGTGTTTATAGCAAGTTATGACTATCTTCATGGCACCTCCTCCTGCAGCTACATTTCTGGCTTTTCACCCTTAGGATAATAAAATGATTGCAATTGGGATGGAAGATTCAACAATCCAGATATACAATGTCCTAGTAGATGAGGTGTGATCAATGAGTCTCCTTCTTGCTCACTAATTTAGTGTATCATTAAAAATGGCGACTTCTAACTTGTGTCTTTTCAAAACTTGTTTAAACTAATCAGGTAAAAATGAAGCTTAAAGGCCACTAAAAGAAAATTATAGGCTTGGCATTTTCACACACTTTGAATGTATTGGCATCTTCTGGGGCCAATGCCCAGGTTTGTCTTCTTTTTGTATATCCATTTCCATCTCATTTTGTACATTCACATGCTTATAGATTTAAATTAGTAAATGTTTGGCCAATGTTTTGGCAGCTCTATTTCTGGAGCATTGATAGATGGGAGAAGTGAAAGTCAAAAAATTTATAGGTGCAGACAGGAAGATCATCACCACCAGTTGGGGATACAAGAGTATAGTTCCATAACGATCAAGTTCACTTGTTGGTTGTTCACGAAAGCCAGCTTGCTATTTATGATGCTTCTAAGTTTGACCATTTGCATTATGTAAGTCTTTGTCAGTAATTTAGAATTCAAATTTAGTAAGTGATAATGATATAAGCTACCTTCTCTATATGAATGTAAACTGATATCACATTTGTTTGTATTGTAGTGGACACCTCATGATTCTCTATTTGCTCCCATTCAAGTGCAGTATATTCATGCAATAACCTTCTCATAATTGTAAGCTGCTGTGATGGTGTCATTGGAGTATTTAATGCAGAGAGCTTGAGGCCACACTTTCGTATTGCACCATTTTCATATTTAGCTTCAGACATGAATATGTAAGTTGGCCCAGGGAGGCAAAAGTTATGTTATGTATGGATAAATGGATCCCCATGTATTTTATGATTTAACTCAAAATGTATCCTTTGATCATTCATGTAGTGTCTATCGTCTAGTAATTGTATCACATCCATCTGACTCAAATTAGTTAGCTCTTGGAATGACTCATGAAGGAGTTTATGTCATTGAGCCTTCAGAATCAAAAGGAAAGTGGGGTGTGGGACCTCCTCTAGATAATGGTACCATTGGATCAAATCCAACATTACGCAATCAAGGTTAAGAACCAGCTCCAAGGTAGTTCATCATATTAGAACATGGAAAATGGTGCCTTGTACTACCTTTTTATGTTTATCACTTACCTATCTACAACTCCACAATCGATATTGACAATCTCTTGCCCTCACCGTGCTCCTTTCAATATATCAGTCTTGTAACCTGTACATATATCTTCAAGAGCATGGTGCTTCTTTGTGCATAAGTTTGAGCTTTTAGAGAAAATCATTCACTTCTGAACATTCCATCAAAGATGATGTATACTGAGGATATGGCTTTTCTAGCTATTAAGTGGAAGTTTCACATTTGTTGAACATTCAAATAACTTTACTTTTATTGATGCAGTTGAACTATGAGTGCCTTTTGTGTTCTTGAAAAATAGTAAGCTTTCAACTTTTGTGAAGCCATTATGGATGCAAATGAACTACAACTGGTGAGGTGTCAATTTTAAGGCAATCTTTGTTTCTATAGTACAACTCAATTGCTAGAAATATTTCATCTAGAGGTGTCAATTGATAGATTGTTAACTTTTCATGTCATTTTCTACTTTGGTTGGGTAGTTCTCCTTGCATTTGTAAATCTTGTTGCAGTCTTTAGCCTAATGAAAATTTGGTATTACATCCAGGGCGATAACATAGTTGAGTTAAAACTTTGCATTAAAGAAAATATCAAGGGATAATATTTGGACTGTGGATATTTGTAAATTATGTTGGTTTTAGACATAGTTAGATCCTAAGTAGCTTCTCTCTACAACTTGAAGATCTCTCATACTATTTTATTTTATTTTGTTATGAAAGTGACAAATCAAAACACTATTAGTTTTTGGCAATTTTTTTGGAGACAAGACACAAGAAATTGTGATTCCAAGAAAAACATCTTATCACATTTGAGTTTTGGACTATGATATTATGGACTATGCATAACACTTCTAGTACAAAAGTCTCTAATGCCTTGAAACATTTTCATTCATGAACGAGGCCAAGGTTGAAAAAATTTAGACTAGTCTAGACAAGATCTTCCATGAATCTTCCTTCAGTTGATCCTTTAAAAATGCCACTTGAGCTTCTAGCTCCTTAGTAGTCTTTGTTATCCATATGTATGGCATTGTTTTTCTTTGATTCTATCCACAAAGTTACTATGTTCCAAACTTGGTGATAGGAAAGAGCTAATAGGCTCAATGATTGATTGCATTTTAATATTATGTTTTAGATGCTCTTGCTAAGGAATTGATCAGCAAGCAGCCAAATAAGGGGTTTTAGTTATATATGCACTCTTATGATGATGTGATTGGGACTATAAGTTTTTTTATCACATTTATTTGTTTGAAAAATAGAGATTAGTTAGTGTTATTGGCTTTCATTCTTGATAAATAATTCTTTCCTAATTTTATTTTTCCCTATAGTCTTCACAAGCAATGGTGTCTCAAGAACCAAAATTTAGACAGGTTGTGCCAATTATTGCAAAGGCTTTGCTTGTTGATCAAATAAATAAGATTGACAAATCAGTGTCAACACACTTAACCATTTTCACTATACATGTCGAGTATACAATAGAAACTGAGCCAGAACTCTACTACATGTCGAGTTACAAATAGTGTCGAGTAGACAAAAAGAAAGTATGTGTCGAGCAAGTTACAGTAGGTGTCGAGCAGATGAGGCCAATATGTGCTGAGTAACTCAGGATCCAGCAGGAGCTGAGCAATGCAAAAAACTAACAGATGCCGAGTAATGCAGTAATTCTATAGGAGCCGAGTAATGCAGGAAACATAGTGGATGCCTAGCAATCTAGAATAGATGGTGCCGAGCAACAGTATTACTTCATGTGCCGAGTAATGCAGGATCAACAAGAAAGTTTGTGCAATCGCAAACAAAGATGTAAAATGGTTATGCATGACTCAGCAGGATAAGAAGATAAGGACAAATCCTCTCATCCACCTATGCGATCCTCATGCAACCAATCAAAAAATTGGAGATTGCATGCAGCCAATGGTTGAATTTCAAGGGTTTGAGCAGGAACATTTTATCCAAGGATGCATAACAAACCACTAATATTTATAAGAGAGTCTTGATGCCATTGAACCATGAAGTGAGAAGTGTGAAAAGAAGAAGGAAAAGCAGAGCCTGTTATTGTAGAACATTGGTGTCAAAGATTTAGTGGAAAGGATGACATTTACACATCTAGTTGATCAGAACAGAACATGGAACATAATCAGCAGACCAGATCTAGCAAAGATCAGAGTTAGAAGAGCAGATCAAGAGCTTGAGATCAGCATTAGAGAGTGCATTAGATCAGGGTCACATGTAATAGTATGTTGTAGCCTTTAACAGGGAAAACCTTCAAAAGTGGTTGAAATCAATTGCTGCAGTAATTTTGTGGGTATCATCCCCACCCCATTTTTACCTTCTTATTCCTAGAGGGTTTCTGGGTCACCAAAATCTCAAGTGTTATGTGGTGATGCATGTTTATTTCTTATGATTGTTTAATGTTTATATGCATGCATGTTAATTTTAGTTATATTTTATTAAGGGTATAAAAGTGGTTAAAAGGCCAGTACTTCTGATTCACCCCCCCCTCTCAGAAGCACTCTTCCCATTAAGACATTCCAATAATTGGTATCAGAGCTATGTTCTCTCAAGAAGAAGCCTAACAACTTGAGGAAAAGATCTGAAGATGGAAGTCTTCAAACTTGGGAAGATCATTGAGAACCAGGTGATAGATGTGCATCTCGCTTTACACAAGGTAGAGGAAGCTAGAGAGGAATTAAGAAAATCCTTTAAAAGAAGGAAGGAAATAGCTATAGCCGAAAATGATATTCACTACAAGGAGATTGACACCACACAAGTATTTTCCAAAGGAGATTCCAAAGAATTTGATGTAGTAATAGCAGAACTGATGGAGAAAAATAGAGTTCAAGAAGAAGAGATAAGAACTCTTAAGATAGAGTATGAATCACAGGCCATGATGCTATGTGAAATCACTGAACAAAAGAAAAGAGCAGTTGAGGATAGAGTCATGATGGAAGATGACAAAAGAAATCTTGCAAACAAACTTGAAGAAAAATGTACTGCATTAACAAGGATCTCAAGCATGCAGATGGATACACTTGCCCAACTGATGAATCTTAATCATGAATTCAATATGAAAAATATTGAGATCTCTACTTTGAGGATGTAGAATGAACAACTGCAAAATGAATTGAATAGAGAAAAAGAAATAGCAAAAAATCTAAACAAGTCCAGTGAAGCTATCAAGTACTTTGAATAGTTGTTGAAATCCCCAAGATCAGCCCATGATACATCAGGACTTGGATACATTAGCACTGAAGTTGGGGAATCATCAAAGAGTGCTAAGAAAAGAAGTGACAAAGGTAAAGATTCTAAACGCACTTATCATTACTGTAATAAAAGGGGGCATACTGCTAATGTTTATAGGAGTACAAGGATCAATTAGCCAAATACACCCAAAAGTATGGGTTACTATCACAAGTTTAATAAGCAAGGACACATGACACAAGATTACAGGTCTAAAGTCACAAGGACACAAAGATTTGATGGACATTGCCATAATTGTAAAAAGTATGGACATAGAGCCTTTGAATGCAGATCAAAGCCTATATGGACACCAAATCAGCATGTAAGGAGAGACAACTATGTACAACACTACAATTGGGACTACAATACAAGGAAAAGTTGTCACTATTGTCAAGAGTATGGACATATACCCCAGAACTGCATAAGAACACACTTCAAGGGGAACTATAAAAGATGGTTGAACCAAACTACTTGCTTTAGTTGCTTGAAAACTGGACATGTCAGCAAGAATTGTCCAACAAAGGCCAAGGCACCCAAGACTGAAGTAAATAAGGGCAAAGAAAAAGTTGATGAGGAGGCACACATCAAAATAGATGTAAAGAAGACATGGCAGAAAAAGGATGGACCAAGTACATCCAATGGAAGGGTCATTTCACCCAAGAGGTCAAGTGATCATATCTCATCCAACTAATCACAAGATGAGCCTATGGGGCTGATACATATAAGGAAGTATCATAAATCAGCCCTAAATCATGATGAAGCACTGCAAAGTATAAATTTTCATGAGATAAGATGCTAAGACAAAACTTGAATGATGATGTCGAGATGTCTTTGATTGTCGAGTAAAATTGTAAAGGTACAAAAATAGGTAAAGGTTTTTTGAGATGCTTAAAGTTGAGGATTTTTTTATTTTGAGCCATTCAAATGAAGAGCGATTACTAGGAGCACGACTGAGTGATTTTCAAGAAATCAACTAGCAATTTGCAGTGATTCAGCATCTACCCAAGCGATTTAAGTGTTTAACCAGGTATTTCCTTCAGGTGTTGAGTTGTACAATTTGAGAAGTTTATTTTAAACATCAAACCCTAGTTCGGTTAAAGATGACATCTAGTTCAAAGTCCACCAAAGGGAAAGAGAGCCATGAGATTCAACTTGTTAGCAATGAGGTTAAGCAACCTGAATTCAGGCCAATCCCATAAGTTGCATATAAAAATGATCCTACTGGTGCCCTATTCGCCATTCCTAAAAAAGTTGTTATGGTTTAGAATGTGCAAAAGTGTTATAACTACAAAATAAGAGCCATATGAGATTTGGAAATATTTAATGCCTTTGACAAGCTCTATGACAACGATATATTGAAGGATGAATTTTCAATCATAGAAAAGAAGGGTTTAACCAAAGCCTTTTCCAATCGTATTCAAAACTGAGTGGATATGCATAATACTTAGCAGAATCCATGATGGATCATTCTAGATAGAGCAAGGACCAGTCAAGATTACCAAGAAAATGGTTCATAGGGTGACAGGTTTTCCAACCCTAGATCAGCCAAAGACATTGAGAAGTGACAAAAAGGAAACAATTGAGAAGAACACAGGAGAAAAGTGGAATAACATAGGCATGACCATAGACACCATAACTAATCCCCTTCTAGACTTTGTTGTAAGGATCATATCACATAAGTTTTATCAATCCAACAGGTTGAATAGTGTACCCTGCATAGCAGTGGATGTGGCATACAAGACCACACCTATGACCTTACAGAGCTCATGTTGCAACAGATTAATAAAAATCTTGGAGCTATTAGAAAGTCCAAAGGAGCACAATGTAAATCTGGGTCAGTACTAGTTTGTATGTTCTTCTATGTGATGAAGGAATTCCCTTCATTAGACAAAGTCAACTGGAGTCCGAACAAAACAATTGTTGATCAAATAAATGATTTCATTGCACAAATGGGAGCTAGCTTTGATGATCAAATGTCTATATATTTTGATGATTTCAAGAATGCAATGAAGAACAGAATGAGGATAGAAATTTCACTGGTAGAAAAGTAGGTAAATGACATATGCTTTCTTGTTGAAATTGATTTTACTTATATTCAAGTAGTCCTTCCAAGAGCAAGATGGCTTAGACCATTGGGATATGAGCTTGATGTTGACCAAGCTTCAGCAACAATCATAGCACTACTTGCAAAAGAAATGGAAAAAACTGCCAAGGCATTTGGAACTTATGACACTATCAAATCAAGAGTTGTTATAAAACTCAAGATAGCCACAACAGTAAAGAAGAAGGATGAGCTAGTGAAGAAGATAAAGAAGAAGTTTGGTGTTGAAGAAATAAGTGCAACAGGCGAAGCAGAGGAGATTAGTGAAGGAGAAGAAGAAGGTGATGATGAGAAAGAGCAGGATGAGCTAGAAAAAAGGCCACTTGAATTGTCACAAGGCCAAGGTGAAGACAAAGATGAGAGTGCCGAGGAAGAAGAAGCCAAGGAAGCACCCATCAAAGGAAAAGTCATCAAAAGGAAGGCAAAGACACCTCCTGCTCCTTAGCATAAACCAAAGAAAGCTATCATGCCAACATCCAAGAAGCCAACAACCAAAGCTACAACAAGGGTCTCCACATAGAAGGCCAAAGAGGAAGCCACAAAGAAGAAGATAGCCAAGAAGGCATAGGAAGAGCCAAGGAAAAGGAAAAGATATGTGGCTCAACCTGATACTGATGAAGAAGATCAGACTAAAAAGGTAAGTCATCCTCCTAAGTCTTTAGTTGATACATTATGTGAAAAGATTAGGAATGGAGACTTAAGTGAAATGGAAAAGATTGATTTCAATAAGTTCACCAAAGAGGAACAAAACATAATAGAAGAATCAGTCTATGCATTAATGGGACAGTTCAAGTATACACCTCTTGAAATTGATGGACAACTGCCAAAGGAATTGTCTAAAATTGTAGAAGACAAATGACATTTCTGTTTGAAAATGGAGAAGGAGATGAGAGAATCAACCTTAGAAAGCATACTACCTAATTTGACAAGGGAATAGATAACTAAAGCAGTCAAAAGGCATAACACTAGGTTTACACCTAAGTATAGGGCATTCTCCATTCTCCAAAACAAAATTGAAGAAGTTGTACAGAAAATCACAAGATCGTGGAAGAATTTGTATAATAAAGCTGAAGATGTCCTTGAAGAGGAATACAAAGAAGAAGCTACTACTAAACCTAAAGAGAGAAGAAAGAGAAGAGAAGAGAAAATAGAAGTAGAGAACAAGATTGAAGAGGAGGAAGGAAAAGATGAAGATAGGGGTACTGATAAGAAGCAAAGTGTGCAAGACACACAACTTCCACCTCCTAGCCCTCCTCACTCTACTATCACACTTGCAAAAATCATAAAGATTAAGGATGTCGTTGACACCTCATGTCAAAACATCAATCCACTAACTGTAGAGGATCTCACTAAGATCCTTGACCAAACAACTCTTCAAGCATAGTTGTGTACAAGTCCCATAGTGGTCAGTGTAGACGATCTCCAAAAGTCTGTAGATAAACTCAAAGAAGCCAAGGTGTCACCACAAGAATCACCTCAAATCACTCAAACTACTGGACTTCCATTTATACCACCTCCATCACCACCAAGAATTGCCATGCAAGCTCATCAGGAGCCAAGTGCAACAACAGGGGCAGATACAAGTATAACAGTACATACAATGAGTACACCCTCGACCACAGTGATACAAGAAGAAGAAGATAAGCAAGAAGAAGAGGATAAAGAAGAAACACAAGATAAGGAGGAGTCTACAATTCAAACTTTGGTTGAATTGCCAAAAATAGGAACTCCTACCAAACCTGTTCAACAGCCGAGTATTGACAAGTTGACCTTACAAGTCAGTACACCAAGCTCAAGTTCTACTAGGGTAGCTAGGACCATTCATTATGGTATTCCTGAGCTTGATGAAGAAATCCAAATACCTTATTATGATTCAAGCACTTTAACTGAAGAAAAGATGAATGAAATACAGAGTGCATTGGATAAGAGAAGGAGGCAAGAGGCATTGAGGAAAGACCACAAATACAAGAAGGCAATGAACAAGATCAAAGATATATTCATGGATGCATTTAGCCTACAACCTCCAGATTCAAGCAGGCCAATCCTTGAGCAACTATCTGATATAGTTGATCAAGTGAATAATGAAGACCATGATACAAATGTAAAACTCATGGAATGGTTAGAAAAGGAGTTTGTAGGAAAGGTCAACCAAAAGATAGCCAATAATATAATTTAGGACAAGTTGACCTAGCTAAGAAATTAGATAGTGTAAAGATTGTGTTAGGGAACATCTTTTCCCTTTATAGAAAATTGTGTGGTTTTTCTAGGTTCACACAAGAAATAAATCTGAAAATTTTGAACCTTAAGAGCAAATTAAAGCTCTCCAGCATGCAACTACCCTCAAATCTTGCACACAGTGAGAAGCATTTTTCTCAAATGCTTCACACTCAGAGGGAATTAGTTGCATTATCAGCAGAAGAGGCCACTATTAAAGAAAAGCTGATGCAAATACAAGCCTCTATCACTCCCCATTTGGAGCTATTACATAAGGAGCAAATGTATGCAAAAACAGTCCTGACGAAGGATCCAAATATTTCTACACATGAAGGACTTGTTGATCTAGCAGCAAAGCTTGCAATCCAACACAAGTCATTAGATATTGCATTGAATAACTGTGATGCAGCTCTCAAAATACTCCTTGAGGTAAATAAAACATTTTTGGCCAAGCATGGCATTACTATTTAGGACCCTTTGACATAAGTGTCAAAAAGGGGGAGAGAATATTCTAAGGGGGAGATATATTAAAGAAGGATAAATTCATATAGTAAAATAAGAACAAGTCAGAAATAGGTCAAAGAATAAATGGCACAAGACATTAGAATTTATGACATAATCAACTCAGGGGGAGTCGTAAGGTATATTGTTGTTCATAATATCTTTTTTGAAATTTTGCACTAAAAGAATGTACATATAATGGTTGGATCATGGATAATCAGTTAAGTGTTTTTGACACTCATGTCAAAGGGTGAGATTGTTGATCAAATAAATAAGATTGACAAATGAGTGTCAACACACTTAACCATTTTCACTATACATGTCGAGTATACAATGAAAACTGAGCCAGAACTCTAACACATGCTGAGTAGACCAAAAGACAGTATGTGCTAAGCAAGTTACAGTAGGTACTAAGTAGATGAGACCAATATGTGCCGAGTAACTCAAGATCTAGCAGGAGTTGAGCAATGCAGAAAACTAACAGGTGCCGAGTAATGTAGTAATTCTATAGGAGCCGAGTAACACAGGAAACATAGTGGATGCCGAGAAATCCAAAATAGATTGTGCCAAGCATCAGTATTACTTCATGTGCCGAGAAATGCATGATTAGCATGAAAGTTTTTGTAATCACAAATAAAGATGTAAAACGGTTATGCATGACTCATAGCAGGATAAGAAGATAAGATCAAATCCTCTCATCCACCTATGCGATCCTCATGTAGCCAATCAGAAAATTGGAGATTGCATGCAGCCAATGGGTGAATTTCAAGGGTTTGAGCAGGAACATTTTATCCAAGGATGCATAATGAACTACTAATCTTTATAAGGGAGTCTTGATGCCATTGAACGAAGAAGTGAGAAGTGTGAAAAGAAGAAGGAAAAGCAGAGCTTGTTATTGCAAAACATTGGTGTCAAAGATTTAGTGGAAAGGATGGCATTTACACATCTAGTTCATCATAACAAAACATGGAACATAATTAGCAGACCAGATCTAGTAGAGATCAAAGATAGAAGAGTAGATCAAGAGCCTGAGATCAGCATTAGAGAGTGCATTAGATCAAGGTCACATTTAACAGTGTGTTGTAGCCTTTAACAGGGCAAACCATCAAAAGTGGTTGAAATCAATTGCTGCAGTAATTTTGTGGGTATCATCCCCACCCTACTTTTACCTTCTTATTCCTGAAGGGTTTCTGGGTCACCAAAATCTCAAGTGTTATGTGGTAATGCATGTTTATTTCTTATGATTGTTTAATGTTTATATGCATGCATGTTAATTTCAGTTATATTTTATTAAGGGTATAAAGTGGTTAAAAGGCCAGTACTTTTGATTCACCCCCCCCGCCCCTCAAAAGCACTCTTCCCATTAAGACATTCCAACATTGCTCTCATAGGAGCCTTCTAAACTGCACAAAATTTGATTCTAAAGCATAATTTCTTGGTGGAGACTCAAGATATCATGCACATTTCTTCCTCCTTCCCATTGTTTTGTATGAAATAAATCATGTAATGAATGAAACAATGGTGTGGAGGTAGAAATGTGCACGATACCCTAAGTCTCATGCATCGAACAATTATGCTTTAGAATCAAATTTTGTGCAATTTAAAAGGCTCCTATGAGAGCAAAGCTTTTCCAATAATTGGTACAGCTTGCCTAAATTTATACCAAGCTTTGGTCTCAATTTCGATGACCGTGTCTTCCCTTTTTCGTCGAATGTATGGTACCACCATAGAAAATTAAGGGGTCTTGGTTGCAATTTCGACAATGGTTGGTCGATTCTATCATCCATGGTATGACACCACCGTAGAAGATTGAAGGGATCTTGGTTGCAATTTTGACGATGGTTGGTCATTTTTGCTGTCGAAGGTTTGGCTTCACCATTAAAAATGTCAAGGGGTGTTCGTCAAAATTTTGACTAGCGATGGACGCAAATGAGGAAATAAGAGTTTAGGCTAGACTAAGGAAATCGACGAACCTCTTGTCAATAAGTCAACCTTTCATAGTCAAAATTTTGATGCATAATGACTATGATGAAAAATTGACTAAAAAAGATCGACGACAAGTTTAGTCATCTATTCGACCAACTCTGGTCGAAATTGTGACCTTTTCTCATCGAAATTTAGGGCTAAATTTACTAGTGACAATTTTTTTTTAAAAATATAAATATATATGGGGAGATGGTTTTACCCACCTCCCCTTTACCTTTTTCACAAGTGGCTAATGATGCCGTCGACTGTTGTTCGTAGTCGTACATGTGACTGCAGTCGATGTACTACTGCGACAACAACCGTATGCCCACGGCTTACAATGATTTGTAATCACTTTAAAATTTGTTTTAAATTTTAATATTATATATTTTTTTAATATTATTTATTAATAATTTTAGTAATAAGTCTTAGGCAAGAGCCTACAACGCATCGATAAATTGTGAGCCTCTCATCGGGGAGGTCTTGGGTTCAATTCAACTTGTGATTAACACATAATAATAATTAATCTTAATAATAATAATAAATAACCTATGCTTCGGCCGTTTACCTCAAAATAAAATAAAATAAAATTTAGGAATAAGTTTTATTTAATTATTAATCTAGTTATTATAAAATTTAATTAATAGTTATTAACATATTAATAATAAGTTTGTAATATAATTGATAATTATTATTTTATTAATAAGATTTTAATATTACTTATTTATTATATAATAATATTTATAAGTTCTATTATTATTTATTAATTTAAATAATAATGCATTTAAATATAGTTAGCTTTTAATTAATAAAATTATTGATAATTTTATTAATTATTAATAATTGATAATTGTTGAGATATTAATATAGTTATTTATGTGATTATTAATTAATTTAATTAATGGTAATTGAATTAAGTTTAATTAATTATTAAAGTTATTCAATGGAGTTTTAATTTATTTAATTATTGATAATACTGATTTAATAAATTTATAAATTATTTTATTTGGATATCATCAATTATTATTTTAATAATTTAAATAAATAATTATCCTTTGTATATTTTTGGAAAATTGATTTAAATTTAATGGGAGGGTAATTTTATATTTTACTCAAATAGAAGCATGGGTTAACCTATAGGGTAAATGAAGAATCTTTTACTTGAAACTTACATTGAATGAAAATTGAAACCTTACTATTTAACTCAACTGCATGTTTCAAATCAAACCGAACTGTGACACTATTATGTTTTCTACATATTGTCTATGCTTTGGGGTTTTCAGGTTGATCTAGCTTTGACCAATCTTAGGTTGTTACCATAGGCTCGGGGGTTATGTGTTTGTGATGCCATGTTGATATTTGATCTCGATCTTTCTAAACCCAACCATGGTAATGTGTTTAGTCTGCTCTATGATATGTTTGTATTTACTGTTCATTATTGCTTTCTAGTCTTCTTGTGTGAAGCTGAGGTGTATGCATATGAGATACCTGACTTAACCATTTTTGAATCCTCGGTCAATTGTATATGGGTTGCCTTCTAGTCGCTTTGATAGGACTGAAGGGTTTGCCTGTCATTGGTAATGTCATGTTATGACATGTTTGGAAAACTTAGTAAAAATTTAGGTTATTTCTTTTGGATCCGTTGGCGGTGCATTATAGAAAGATTTTAGAAGAGCACAATAAAAGTCTATAGAAACTTTTCAGCAAATAAGATTGAACCTTTAAGAATGAAATTGAAGGTTTGGGTGAACTAGTCATGTTCAACCCTACAAAGAAAAAGGGCTAACTAGTCGTGTTCAATCCGAAAAAGATAGAAGGAGAACCATTCATGTTCTACCTTGTAGAGATAGAAGATGGTAAACCAATCACGGTTACCCAACATAGACAAAGGTTACTATAAAAGAAACCTTTTATGGACACAAATCTCTCTCAACAATAAAGTAGCAATATGGTATTGTCAAAGTTTCAAGAAAGAAGAAGATAAGTTTGAAAATTGAGTAGTATTCATAGAGTCAAAATTAAGGGTCAGTGTTAGGAGTAATTGTTGACTCTAGATGTAATTGTCGGGTTTGTTAACTAGTCAGGTTAGACATGCACAAAATATGAACATTGAAGGAAACAAAGCTTCTAGATGTTGGTGCCCAGTTTTATATTTTGAATTAGTGTTTTGGTGCTCAACTTTATACCCTTATTTTCTATGTATCCAAAGCATCTCTTATAAATGATATAGTTGAGTAATAAATAATGTAGTGAATATTTCTCTCTACCTTTGTTTTGGAATGCATGTGTTATGCCTCTATTTAGATTTTCAATATGATATCAGATCTATTCTGAATATCTAATACGGTATTAGGGCATTTATGTTTTATAATATCAGTAATTGAAGAACTAATGAAATGCATTGTAATATCCTTTGCAAAATGAATATTAAACCAAAAGGCCAACCCATGTCTCAAAAGTTGTTCCAAAACTGTGATTTGTCCATCAATCCTTTCCATATTTCCTCATGATACAAAAGATCTGGAAAAATACCACATGTACTGCCACTTACTACAATGACCAATCAATCATCTATTGGCATAAATGATTCACAAGCTTTTGATGACAAAACAAAAGCTATACATTGTATTATTAATCAATTATGTCGTTTGTCATTGATGTCAAACAATTGACATATTATTTCATGTTGTTACTATATCTTTAGAAAGTTTATTGGTTGAAGGTACTGAGAAGCAACTTATCATGTGACAACTTGTAAATGGAAACAATTTTAATTGATGGATTATCTTATTGGGTTATCAAAGACAAGAATTTTATTGGTGAAATTATCTTTTATCGGTAAAAATGGAATGTAATGTCATGCATTAGGTCAAGTGTTATGGGATTGTTTGAGAAGTTTCTACATGGATGGAGAGATGTCTTTGTGATCGTAAGGTCTAGGTTTAGGGTTTGTACAACATAAAAAGGACAAATCAAAATAAGAAAGAGATCACTTGATTGTCTACCACAAATTTTCCAAGGCATGAGACTAAGGTTGACATAGAATAATATTATAAGGAAGAGGCCCATGCATAACATAAATCGAGGTAGGGATCGTTTGTTGGTGTTTTGAAACAACATGATTTTCAAATAACCTAGATGAGAACAAGATACACCTAGGGGCAGCTACTTCCAATCTTCAACATACCATTTTAGACATTGGGCCAACTATAAGGCTTGACCCTTCTTCTACTTCAAGCTCTGCAAAACCTAGGTGGGTACACCTCAGATTCACTTATATGGTATCGGTACTAAAACATACACTTGAAACTTGACAAAGCAGATAAATCCCTTAATCTTCTAACACTTATGCACAAATCTCAGACATGAAATAGCTAATGACATGACCTACTAAATTGATAAGCTAAGTGAAGACATCCTTTTCAGTTCTTCAACATTAAATGGAAATACATTTGATTAATGATGATTTCAGCAAGACCCCAAATATGTAGCAGTGAGAACATATGATCTTGTAGCTGATCAATGCCTTATCTATTGGGAAACTCCATGAGTCAAACACATACATCTATGATATCAATGACATATTTCATACACGCAGATAAAGATCTATCTTATCACTTTGTGAATAAGACATCGGTGTTCATAAAGACCTCATTCTTATGAAGTATCCTTCTCAAAATAACCAGCAATCCTATCAAACACATCAAGCATTTACTTGGCCCTTTGTTCCAACAACAAAACATATCAAACATACAACCTTAAAGGGATGAAAATGGGTCCCATTTCTTTGTCCTTAAACCACATAAGATTGCAAATTATAGAGATAAGAGACTAGAATAAGAATGAAACTAAGAGATTCTTGCTCATTTGTATTCATTTCTTTGAAACTATACATTCAAATGCATGAAATTAAAAACATAAAAACACCTAACAAATCATAACTAGCTATATTATCTTCACTACTATTATTCATACAAGAGAAATATGTTGAAGAATAATAGTGGAATCATAGTTTTGGATCCAACAATGTGGTCTCATAGATAAACTAGAACCAACCCTTACAATGGATGAGAAAGAAGAAGATATAGAGAAGGAATGAATTCCTAGATCTGATATGAAGATGACATGTGTCCACTTGAAATTCCATCCTCTACTATTGTAAAACATCTCTTCTCTTTCTACCCCTAAAATTTAATTTAGTTTTCATCATTATTCTATAAGAAACTTGGAAATATCTCTGCTGAATGATGAAAACCCTTATGCAACCAAAATATCTGAAATGCATCATGGAATGCTGATAAAATATGGATTTAACTAATTTGAAGGTAACCAAAATTGACCCTAACTACATTTTTTCTTCCTTTTACCCACATTCGGCTCACTACCCTACTAGAAATCAGTTTTGGACTTTGATACCTGAATATGGTTGCAAGTTGAGAATCTAGGAGAAAACCTCAAATATCTTGAAGAAATGTCTTCCTGTGCAAAAACAAACTCCAAAAATGGAAAGTTTATCTTCTCTCGATTCCGGCAATTTATAATATGCCTATACTTGCTTATCAAAAACTCCCATAAAGTCATTCTAAAATTTATACCTCTTCTATGGCTTCAGGGTTGCACTTCATCTCATTTTTATAAAAATTTAAAATAATCTAAAGTCTAGACTTAGAAATATATCAATTTTGAATTTAAAAAGTTTTGTACTTGTTTTTTTTATAAAACATTTAAAATTAATTTTTAAATCATCTTTGATTTTTGGCCCTACCCATGGATTTTGAGTCAACCCCCTTTGACCAAGCTACCATGTGGCAATATCTTATTGGTCGACCTCCACACAGTCACCATCCACTGGACGCCATGTGGCAGCCTCTAATTAGCCCACTAGGCACTGCCACATGGCACTTTTTGATTGGTCTGGGAGTTGCACTTGCCAGATCATCACAGACTGGGGCCCACTACCACGTGGTAGCTTGGTACTTCTCCACTTCACTTATCTTCTGAGCATCTCCATGAAGCGGTAATGCGCCAGCCGTCAGATCTCACCACGTGGTGAAATCTAACACATCCATCTTGAGCTCTTGTAATTTTCCATGACACATCCATCTTGAGCTCTTGTAATTTGCCACATGTCAGTTTGTGATTCATCTATAGATGCCATGTGTTAATCTTTAATTTTCTCTCAGGTCCACGTCACTGCCACCTCATCAAGTTGACTAGACCACCACATCACCTCTGACCAAGGCCTACTAACACATGTTAGCTAGGCACTTCCCCACATTACAGTCAGTAGGGTGTTGATTGTGCATGTGGGGAAGCACCTTCATGACACTTGTCTCCCGTGCCATGTCAACACCTCAGAATCTTCATCACATTGAATCTCACCACTTGTCATCATTTGATTGGTTATGAGCAGTTCGGCTGGTGCCATGTGTCAAATTTAGATTTTCAGAGTTCCATTTCATTTCCTTGTCAGCATGCTTGTTCAAAATTTATTCTATCTTATTCTCCAGCCAGTACCCACGGTCAAAGCTTGAGGCTTCAAAAGCCTTTATGTCTTAAAGACACTATGCCTATTGAGTGGAAATGTATTTGAATATCAAAACAGACCACTTCCCACTCAATGTGGGATCAAATTTCTTACGACTTTCTTCTGTTTCTTGTGAGTTTTTTCCATTTTCTTACGACGCTACTTTGGATGGCTTGTCTTGTATGGATCCACTTGAGTATTTCCTTCACTTATTTCTGGTTACTCTCCAATACATATAGGATTGAGACCAATTAACATTCTTGAAAAAAACAAGTCCTTTCACATAAGAGATTGTATTGTCGTGATTAAGGCACATCACATTCAGTTCTACAAGAGATTTGCTTTGATTCATGTTTCTATCTTGCAAGAGAATTTGCATTGCCAGGAGAGAAATAATAGGATTGTTTTAGGAGAACTTAGCATCTCCATTCGAAGGCAAGGCTTATAACTTTTAAATTTTTTAATGTGCAACATCAAAATGTTTTGTGCCCCTTTCCACAAGTCTTTGACATCCCCTATCACAAAACACTCTGATCCTACACGTGGGTTCTCTCTGCCATGGAGCTTTTTACTTGCAATGTGTCATGGATCTGCACATTCTATCAGCTGCGGCTAGGGATGCTCCTTCCCTTTTCCAGTAGCTTCACTTTACCTTTCGCGTGGATGTTGAAGCTAGAAAAAGTGGGACGTAGGTGGTCTATCCTCCTCTGCCCATGTCATGGAGTACAATCCTTCCCGATTCACACCTTTCTATATCTTTTGCAGCTACTCTCTTCAAGCAATAAAATGCGAGGTTAAACCACCATCATCCATGGAGCAAAGACAAAGGTTGTTTCTACTCTATTTTAAATCCTTAACTAAGTCTCCTTCCTAAAAAGAAGTGTGTCTAACATATAATACACCATGTGAGAAAGCTTTGCAAATTTATTGTGGACTTGTGGACTTGAGCATAGTATCTTTGCTCCCTCCATATCACTAATCTAAAATGGAGGCTCTCCTTCTTAGCGCAACTTCCTATTTATGTCATCGCCTCAAAGTGCACTTCCATCTCTAGCTAAGTTGTTGTTTGTACAAAGCAAACATTATAGTAATACAAAGTGCTACTTAGCAAGTCCCCACACATTCGATGTGCCAATAACATTAGTTTTATTTTCTTCGTAAAATTGTATTTGTAAGATATAGGATATGTTGGAGAAGCTAAGTCGCATATCCAATCTACCTCTATCAACAAGGTCTCGATCACATCATGATGAATAAGTTCAAAATTTGGGTATCCTATCCATTTTTAAATGAAATGATGACATGTGTTTTGAAATGCACATCTTCACAGCTTGTTGAGACAAATTTATCTTGATATCCTTATCATGCCAGCATCATTTTATATCATCATTAGGCCATGACATTTTAATAGACCAAACTCATTACAATCCCCCTTTAAATCATTCTAAAAATCCCACAATGCCTTATCAATCAGATAGAATTTAGTAGGCCCCAACGTGGGCCCGGCTAAAAAAATTATTTGTTTTCAAACACCTAATACTTGAAACTAATCCATTGACCACCTAACATTATTTTGATCAAAATTCAATCACTATTGGATCACTTAAAGCTGATTTTTAACCTTTCGTGCAAATTGTGATTTTTTGTTAACACGGCTTGTCGGCTGGCTCTAAAAGCTGATCCAAACAAATAACTAGGCTCTAAAATTGAACATACTGATTCTCTATTCTGCACAATCTTACCTTGTTGAATCTCGTCCCATGATGAATTCTCAGTCAAAAGATATTGACTATCAAAGTTTCCCTCTCAAAACTGCCTACAAGAAAACATGTCAGAAAACCATAAATCATGTTCGAATTTGGCTTCAAAAACTGGGTAAATTGACACTTAGGAAAACAAAAACTAGGGTGTTGATTCATTTGCATGAGGAGAGTATAAATATGCGATTAGGGCTCAGGAAAAATAACTGGGCACATTTGGCGAGCAATCAAACTGGGCTACTCAAAATTGTAGAACAAGGAACAGTGACAAAAAATGATTTTTCCAAACAGAATGGCTGTGGGAAAGTGTGCAAATGGATTCGTCAGGATTTGAAAATTGTACACTTAAAGTATTTTTAGAGTACAACATAGTGGTACAATCCATTTGATCTCACCTATCACGAATTCAGAGTTATGGCATCACGAACAAGGGTACTGACCAGTTTGCATTTACTGACACCAGTAAAACATCATGAATTGTGTTTGAAAACTTATCAAACAGATTCATCATAAGCTCAAAATTAAAAAATATAAACTCTTTGACCTCTAAAATGAAATGCAAAAGGAATTTTCTTATTTCGGTCAACTGGGTCAAAGTTATAGTAAGTCAAATAGGGCTTCCTAGAATTCAGAACAAATTGCATTAGCATGACAGCAATAAATGACCAACTTTGAGGGATTCAAAACCTAGTCAAACAGATCCAAAACAACTCAAAATAAAAAACATAGGCTCTTTGGTATAGACAACAAACACTCCCAAAGAGGTGAGTCATGAAACATTACTGGGTGCAAGATATTCAAATGCAAACACAACCTCCTGCCACTGTTTGACACTTAGGCAAAAATGCAAAATTGGAAATTGCTCAAAACGTGACTTCACGGAATGGCTTGGAACAACAATTTATCTTCATGGGACAAGTGGATATACTGAATTCATAGTGCTAGAAACATTAAACACCTCTTAGGCCTCATGAGTATAGCTAGGTACACGTGCATCAAAAAATTCTTATAGGGCTTGATTTTTGAATGGTACTCAAAATTAGGGCTTCAATTTTAAGTCCCAACATCGTGATTGTTCAAAATTTTAAAGGAAATATTATAATGTGGAATTTCTAGTATATTATCAAGGTCATGAATGATTAATGAAAACATGGCCAAATAATTCTTATCTGCCTTGAACTGTGCTAGTAGGTCCAAATCAAAATATTAACTATCCATGTGGTATTAATGAGGTTTCTCTTTATACCAACAACATTGAGATAGAATATTATCATCAATGTGAATTCTAGATTCCTCGCTTTCAAAGGAGGCGGTTCATAGAGATAAAAAATAATAATCAACGCAATTGTACTTATATGGTTCATAAATGTATTTACATATCATAGTCTTACAAAAGAGGATAATGAGATCTTTTGAAGAGCTTATCAAAGCATACCTTGGTAATAGGGTTCTTTTGAAGAAAATCCCAAAGTGATATCTTGGTTGGAGTAACTTAGAGTTGCTTGATAATATTATTGTCACTTGGTTTCTTGGCCAAAAGCTTAGGGTCTTGTGGAAAGTCTTGTTTTAGAGGTGGTAGAACTCTAGTTGGTTGGCTAAAACCATCTTTATTGCTTCTATTATTATAGGCATAAGTTACTCAATTATAGAAATTATTTTTGAGTCAAGCAAACTTGGTGAAGAAATATGGAGATTCATCGAAATATGGAGATTCATTGCCAAAAAAGTTACCATAAATGGATTTAACCTTATTAGGAGAAGGGTTAGCATAAGTTATAAAAATTAGTGATCTCTTAAGCTTCAAAGCCACCTAAACAATAATAACATTTACAAACTTTTTAACCATCAAAGAACTGGGATCCAAACATGAGAAATACTTATTACATTTTAGGATACAAGGATACACATCTAATAAACCATCTTGGGCATTATCTAACATATCAAAGTCATCATTTGAGAATGCCTTCACAAATCATTAAGTGGAAAACCATTGCACGAGACATCTACATTAGGTTCACCAAAAAATGTAGAGTACAAAATTTTCTACCCTTAAAATGTTAAGATCCCAAAGAGTGAATGTACTAGTTCTCTAGTGAGATAGGGTAATCAAGGACAATAATTGACTAGATGGAAATAGAGACTTAAACAGATTGTCATGCGAAAAAAGAAACTTAATCAACTAGATTACACTAACATAATTGTTAATTTCATGCCAAAATTAAATTTTGAGAAAACTGAAAACTATTGAAAGCTGGAAATATTTTGATTAGAATAACTAAAAGATGGAATCATAATTTTTTTTATATCTTGAGACTGGAAAACTCTCAACCTTAGACACCAACTCTTGTGGGGACGTCTACATTTTGCACTACAATCTCTATGAACAAAAGAAGAAAGACACCTCTAGCTAGTGCTTGCACACTCTTCTTCACTATGCAAACATGTATGTCAAGTACACACATACAAATAGAGACAAATCTTGGGGTTGTATAGGGGTTCTTCATAATCAAACCCTCATTTTTCTATTTCCACCTTGTTGGTTTTCCTTTGGAACCTAACCTTTAAAGTTTTAAATTCGCGCCTCATAGAGAACTTTCCTAAATTGCCTCGACATCTTATATTGGTTTTTGTTAACAATGTGTTTCTGAAGTTTATGTTTAGTGAAGAAGAAACATTGGGGGTGAATTGTGAACTTGAACCCTGATCCATAGAAGTTCAAAGTCTAGGGTTCAAGAGTTCAAATTCCAAAATCAAGGGTCAAGAAGTCAAGCTCCAAAGCACAAATTTAATGCAAACATTCAAAGTGGAGAATCTCAAGCTCCAAGGCTCAGGTTCACTAGTCACTAATTTAAAAAAGGTTTGAGTTCACTAGCTACTCAAATTCAAAGGTGTTCAATGAGATCTAATCAATTCAACTGCACCATGTTAGTCTTCATATGATGAAAACAAACAATTGATGTTGCACTCAGAGAAGGCTTAATACAGGAGTACAAGTGAGACTTGGAGAGAAGCTGCAAATCCTTCACCTCAAGGATAACTAATTATTTTGAAGGTCCACTTGAATATACTTATTGCTAGTGTAAGATGGGGATGCATCCCCCAACCAAAATTGGGCTGCACCCAAGACAAGGATGTACTTGAGACATGGGGATGTCATCTCGATGTTTTAGGTGGCATCACTCATATTGCCACCTTTGCCAGAGATGACAAGATGTCTTTGAGACATCTCCATGTCCCCTATGGGTGTGGGGGGATGCTGTGACATCTCTCTTGACAACAAGATGGGGATGTGTTTCAACTTCCAACCTCCATGGGATAATCATTGATCATTCATTTAGCATTTTGATTTGGACTCTTGGAGACTTGTAGTTTTTGTTTGCATTATATACTTATTTTGATATCATGATTCATGACACATGATACTTATTGTAATCATCTTTATGTCATGACTCATATGATCCTTGATTACTATTAGATAGTAGATACTTATACTATTTATTTGATATATATTATAAATTTAAAATTCTATAATTTGACACTTTTATTTGCTGATGTTCATTGTCCATTGTTTGTCATTTGATCATGAATCATGATGTTCTAGCTCAAAACTTCAATGCAATGCTCAATGTTTATTTTTTTTACATCTTTATATCTTATGTTGTATAATTGTAGTACATCTTTTCATAACTAGCATTTTAAGTACCATATGTATAGTATATACACCCTTGCTCCACCCGTCATCCCCAAATCAAGGCCCTTTTGTCCCCTTGTCTCGAAAAATTGTCCCCTCATCCCACCATCCACCCATCACACAAGGCTGTGTAACTATGGTTATCATTATTTAAAGAAAGATCTTATATGAGAGAAGAAAACATTGTTAGTCGAAACCCCATGACAAAAGAGGATGGTCAGTCTAGTAGAAACTCGAATGTCAAGTAATGGAGCATAGTGGTATACACCTATTCATTTTCAAGAAGCTCAAGCTACATGTTTGATTTGTGAGGCATAACAATTTCTTCTAGTTTATTACATATGAATAACCATCTTCTAAAATTTTAGGAACTAAAAAAAGGGAAAAAGTGAAAATAAGGAAATAACCATTATAATTTGCCAATGTTCATTTTGTTACTAATACTTCCATTCATTAAAGGTGGAATATGATATATTCGTGGGAAGTTATGAAGAAAGGTTACTTTCTTTTCTAAGAAAGAGTTATTGTATAAACTGGAAAAGAACATGAGTAAGAAAAAAATATAATTGGATATTCTTAGTAGAACATAGGGGATCTTCTTTTTGTTGGTTGTCATGGGGCTATAGGAAAGAGGAAACATTTTTTGAATATTGATTATGGTGGAGATAGGAGGGAATTACTATTTTTGCTTTAATTTTATTGGGAAGCTTGGTAGAATTGCAGGGACAAAATGAATGTAGTTGTTTTGTTATGTGTTATATATATAATCTTGTGGTTTGAATATTTATTTTTCAGATCAAAATTGATAGTGTGGTCACTTCTTTCATATTTTGAATATTGTTATGTATTGTCATGTCAAGATGTGTTTGTAAATCATTTTGTTCACAAATTCATAGTTTGCAACATAAGACATTTATTTCCTTTCATTTTCTTTGTAATGTGAAGGACTGAATAAGTGGTTTGTAGGCTATTTGTATGTCTTTCTTTCCTTATTCAAGCTAGTAAATCTAATAATCACATTCACTTCATGTTGATGGGTGGATGCTAGTGCCTTTGTGTCTTTTTGTTAAATACACAATCACGAATAATTCATTGTAAATCTTAAGAGGGGGTTGTATCTATCAATTCAGAGAATAGCTATCAATTAATGATAACCCATCCAACTTTTAGTACATTTTGTTCTTCTTTCAGGGAATTTTGAGTTAATATGGTTATTTATTGTCGAAGAACAAATATATTCACTAACAGACCTCCATAGAAAATGAGATATATTTGAATACAATCGATAAACAATAATATAATAGATACAAATCCTTCTAAATGGATTAAAACATGTATTATGTGAGATGTACAAATAGAAATAAACCTTTCTTAATGGATGAAGATCCCTAGTTCACATGATAAATAATATTGATAAGTTATAGAAACAAAACCCCTCCTAAATAGAAGAGAAGCCCCTACTAGACAAAGATTATAATACAAACTTATAATGCATTTATTGTCAAGATAAAATATTAGATGTCTAGACAAGAGAGAAGAGATAATGTTACAAAGTGTAGACTCCTGACTTGAGATGATGACACTTGCATAGATTAGGAGAATGAGATACAATGAGATAGAGCATAGATTTTGATAGAGCTTCACTATATAGATTAACAGAAACATGAGGAGTATAGAGAGTTTGTGATGCTCAAAGTGTGCAATGCTAGCAATCTTGAGCGATTTCGAAAGAAGAGACACACATAAAAGTGGTTTGATGTAGAATATGCCTTTATGAAAACAAATTATTTTGAGGATGAACATTTTCCATATGATTATCTACATATCATGTCATCATCCAATCAAATTGACTTTGAATATGGGCCAAGGGTCATAATTGTTTTTTTAAAAACTCACTATGTATATGAGAGCTCGGTTATTGATGCATACCTAATGTTCAAATGTTATAAATGTGCAGGGTGCAATTGGCAACACTACAAGTTCTTCCATTTGCAATGGTAAGATTGAAACCTTAAAAATTATTTGTTTTTAATTATGTTGAACAAGCATAAAAAACTCATCAGTAAAATTATGGGTAGCACCATTATCAATTAGGACGATCATTATTTTTACAGCTAGAACTCTCCAAACTATAAAAGCATAATAACTTGGAGCTCCAAGCAAAGTTTGTAAATGTTAGAATAAGGTATCGTACACATTGCATAATGTTTATCTTATTATTATGTGTGTGGTGTACCTATGAGAATCTAGATGAATGTATATCACTAGGATCTAACCTTCTCGAAGCTACTTTAATAAAGTTAAATCTTAAAACCTACCACTAAATCTAGGGTCAATCATTTTTTGGACTAATGATTTTCAGCCACATGGTTTTACATCACTTCTTGATTGAATTTGTGTGAGCATGAATCTGTAATCAACCATATGTTTAGTGGTTTAGAGATTCTTTTTGAGTAGTGTATATGTGAAGTGTAGTATTGGAAGTGGAGATTCATTCTTGGAAGCGTGGAGGGTACATAGGAGTAGTTTGATATTTCAAAACTATCCATGTAGCCCTATGAGAACTTTGTATCATTCTATTATTTAACAATATGGTGGTTTATGGTCTCTCTGAAGGGTTTTTCCTCGTGACTATTTCCTAACCTATATCTTGTGTTATCTTGTGACTTGTCTATTTGATTTTGACATAATAGTTATTGAAAAAGATTGCATGAATCCTTTTATCATGATTTTTGGCAATTTTTTTAGGATACATAGTATATAGTAATCATTTATGGCAACATATTATTGGGATTGAGTGAGTAGATCTTAAGGATAAAGCTTTGGGTTGAATACTTAGAAAATTGTCTCTGTGTCACAAAGTCTATCTATCAACACAAATATATTTTTTATTAGTGCAGTTCATAGAGGCACTATTGGCACGTTCTCAACTATAGTGAGTACAGTATGTTAGGATGACATATTCAAGTGCATGAGATTGTACGAAAAGTACTGATGAAGATATTATTGTTTTACAGTGACAGTGTTGATCCGACATAATAGGGCAAAGACATGGAATCAAATATTTTATATTAAGGAATTTTTTTTTTAATTTAAATAAATACTTGATTAATTAGGGATGACATTCGAGATGTTAACCCTATGTCAACAAGAGTTAATTTTGTATTTTGAAAAGTGTGCAAAGGTATGAAGGTTGATAATACAAGTTATTTAACAATAACTTGGTGTAAAGGACATAACTTGAAATGCGAAGTTTGTAGATGTTTATGATATTGATAAGTGATTGTTTGAGATGTGAATTTTGATGTTTTTATTAGAGCAGTATAGATATATGATCAATTTTGTGAAGATAAACAAAAGGCAAAATCAAACATTGAATATCAGTAGTAGTAAGAGGTTTTTGTATTTATATCTTGTATTGAAGATCATTATTATATATTGCATGTTTGGGCAATGGGCTCATTTTGCATACTTTGTGTAATTGTAATAACAACTCTTAACAGGTTTTAACCTTCTAACAAGGACCAAGATACTAAATGAATGTAATAGACTCCTAACAGGGTCAATATCTTTCACAATATACTTTTGATTAGAGGATCATTTTGTAGGTATCATCCCCATTGGGGTTTCCCTTTGCCAGGGTTTCCCTAATTAACAAAATATGATGTTATGTGTTTCGTTACTTTATGGTTATTGTTACTGTTCATCATAATCAGTTTACTTTCATATGCAAGTTATAAGTTTGAGATATCCATATTTGGGCAAAAGTTTGTGAAATATTGATTCACCTCCCCACTCCCCCCACCCTTAGTGTTTCCTATTTCTAACAATGATTTATGTAGGAAATGGATTAAATGAAACTAAGTATGATGCATTATTTCCTAGCAAGTGGTATCAGAGTTTCCATGGTTGGATTTTTAGTTATCACCCTAGCTTAAGTAGATTAGATGCAAAGATAAAGTCATGGTAATACATACAAGATTTGAGATTTTAGAAGGTATAGAATAGACTTATAGGTTTTATCACAAATTTGAGAGTTTATCCATATGTACAACCACATAACTACCAAATTCGTAGGTTTGAGAAAAAATTAATATATCTTGTCACTGTGAAAAATTATCCCACAATGTGTGTGTGTGTGTGTGTGTGTGTGTGTGTGTGTGTGTGTGTGTGTGTGTACATATATAAACATGTATACACTGTAAAAAATCAGCCCACAATGTGTGTGTGGGGAGCGGGGGGGGGGGGGGGGGGGAGTGGGGTTGCGTATGCATATGTGTGTGCGTGCGTGTGTGTGTGTGTGTGTGTGTGTGTGTGTGTGTGTGTATATACACACACACACACATATACATACACATATATACGTATATATGTATATATATATATATATACATACATACATACATACATATACATATACATATACATATAACTAAAAGATTAAGTAGATTAGATATAAAATTGGAGTCCAACAAAGTTTCTAGTATTAACCAAATTGGATCTTTTCTTCAAACAACTACAACTTTCCCCTAGGCTATCAAATTCTATACTTCTTATACTTGTTAGAAAGTTGGTTCTAAGAATTGTAGTAGTATTTATTTGGTTCCATTATTTTGTTGTTCCAATCAATTTTTTGAGTGTGGAAGTTAGTTCTCTTTTTCATGGGTTTGGACAAAACTTTTTCACACAAAATCAAATATTTTATTTCGAATAGGCAATGAAGAGCATTTAGAGTATACTACAAAATGGTGTTATTATTTTATTAGTTTGATGAATATGAATAATTGTGTTCTTATTAGATCACTCAAAGGTGACTGAGATTTTGGTTGTGGTTGTGTAAGTATCCAAAAAAGTTGAGAGGTGGAACTTTGAGGGAGTGCATATTTTTATAAGATATTTATGATGCTAAACTTGATTATCCAATTTGGTATATCCTAGTATATGTTCATAGGTGATTTTCAAAATTAGACTTTGATAATGATAGGTATATAGTTTGTCTTTGATTTTGAGGACATGATTAGACATTGCTCAAGATTTGGAGTCTTCTAAAGGTGAAAGTTAAGTATAGATACAATGTTGGTGTTGTCGGTAAAATGTATAGTGTAGCCGACGGGTAGAGTAGTATTCGAACGGACGCGTGATGCTTTAGTCACCCCTTCGAAAAGGTATATGTACACGTTCGAGATGGACTTTGGAATCATTGATGGATCATTGTAGTCATTGTAATGGGATTGTAATCTGCAAGTGCATACATGAATAAAGTACCTGTTCTGAATTGAATCGGGTTATACATGTGTTGAACTTCTTACCGTATACGGTAAACATTTGGTGCCATTGCCAGACGTACCTGGAACGAACGAATGATATGAAGATTAATGTCGAATTTTCCAAGAAAAGATCAAAATAAGGTGAAAGATAAGAATGAACTAAGTACAACAAAAGAAATTTTAATTTTAACACAACAAGCAGAGCTCAGCCAGAGACTTTAGCAGATTGTCGAGGGGCACCGAAGGGGTGAAGAGGCACAGAAGGAGGGAGTGCACTCACCTAGTAGGTTGAGGAGTGCCGAGGAATTGCTGGAAGAAACTCAACAAGGCTTAAATTTGGTGGAGGAAACAAGGGAAGAATTCCTTAACCTGTATATGCCAAGGGGAGAGTGTTCGAACGAAAGGGAAGCAACTCGCACGGCTCAGAGTGCTGAGGGAGCACGAGCGTGGAGTGATCTCTTCATTCCTAATACACCAGACGAATAGATACAGGCGAAGAATAGAACGTTACTTGAAGACTTTTCACCAAACAATGCAGTTGTTGGAAACAAGACTGTAGTCTAGAACAATGCGAGAGCACAAAATAGTGCGAGATTCCAGAACAACACGAGAATCTAGAACAACACGGGAGCACAGAACAACGCTGGAGCTCAGAACAGCGTAGGAGCTCAGGATAGTGCAGGTACACAAGTACCTCAAAATCAAAGACAAGTAACGATGGCTGGCCCTAAAGAAAAGTTACCCAAGTTTCACAGTGATGGTTCAACAGACCCTTTAGACATTGTAAAACTTGTGAAACCATATGGATGGCAAATGGTGTGACGGATGAGGATGATTGGGTAAGACAATTTCCAGCGACCTTATGAGGTGTGGCGATAGATTGGTTTTCTGACACTAGTCCTCAAAAACTTAATACATGGGAGAATGTTAAAAAAGAATTTATAGTAGAATTTAGATTACTCCAAGATGATAATGAAACAGTGGCAGAAATCTACAGCACCAAACAAGGAAAGAATGAGATAGTCCAAACCTATGCCAGGCGACTGAAAGAATTGATCAAAAAGATGGAGATTCAACCAGCGGATGGATTGAAAAAATGATGGTTCATGGAGGGGCTATGACTAGCTCTTAAAAAGAAAATGAAGATTGTACCACCGGCATCGTACGCCGATGCATATACTCGCACTATGGATTTGGAAAGTGAACAGAAGATGAGTAAGACGAAGAAGCATAAGTCCTCTGATTCAGATGATTCATCCTCGAAGAGCAATAGTAGCAACGAGGAATCAAATAAGAAGGTGAAAGCCCTACAGAAAGACATGCTTCGGATGATGAAAGAATTCAAAAATTTGAAAAATAATTCGGATACAGTAAAAGGAGAATTGCGGTGCATAGATTGCAAGGAGGACGTCCATATGAAGGGTTCATGGCCGAAGAAGCAGTTTTGTGACATCTGCCAGGTGGCGGGGCATTCTCTGAAAGAGTGCCCATTTAACTTGAAAGAAAAAGGACACCAGAAGGTGTTACTAACGCAGGAAGCATCAAACAATAGCAATAACACAGGCAATGATGCAACTTTAGGTGGATATCGAAATAATAATAGACATGGAAGGGGTGGAAACAATAACAATAACAATGGAGGACAAAGTAGAATACAATATGATGCGAGTGGATGGCTAATGATACAGTGTCGAGCATGTAATCTTTGGGGTCACTTCGCAAGGGACTGTACTATGAAGGAAGCACCGCAACTACTGTGCAGATGGTGTGGTCCAAGGGACCATGAAGATTCAAAATGTCTGAAGCAAAGTGTAAATTTATTAAGTATTGAAACAAGTAATGAGAACGTGTTGGCAATCACGTGGGAGCAGGCGAGGAAGGCAAAATATTTGAATGTGGAAGAAGAGAAGGAGAGGTTGCAAAAAGCATGAACAGAGATAGAGAAGCAGATGAAAGTGGAGAAGTCATAAGTAAAAGACACTGCTGAAATTCTGAAAATAAATTTGGTGGAACAAAACATGGTGAAACAGATAATGCAAATGGAAGTGCCAATTAAATTAAATGATCTTCTTCTCACCATGCCATAGTTGCGTACGACTATTATAAATATGACATCGTCCCCGAGAGTGACAGAGGAAGCAAAGGATAGTAAGGAAACAACTGTGGCGGTAGTAGTAACAGACCCAATGTTATTGGCACTTACGATAGGTAGACACCTAGCAGTGGTGGAGATGGGCATGCTGGGTACGGTGCTAATGGATACAATAGTAGATGGAGGATCGGGAGTGAACATGTTACTGGAAGATATCTGGAAAAAACTTGGACAACCAACACTATGGCCACCCACCTTTCAGTTACTAACAGTAGATCAACATGGTATAAAACCCTTGGGCACTCTGATGGCACAACCGGTAACAATTGGGACACAACCATTTTTACTGGATTTTGTATTCATTCCATTAAAGAGGAGGGTACGACGCCATCCTAGGATGAGGGTGGCTGGTGCAAGCTAAGGTAAAGCATGATTGGAAAAGAAACACCTTGTCAATGGAGAAAGGAGGTAGGAGATTTATAATTGATTTGCATACGCAGATGGTAGGAGAAGAAGCCACGTCGTCTGACTCAGAAGGCGAAGGCGAGACTCACGATGAAGGGAAAAAGAGGATGGAACCAGATGATGAAGGGGTATTGAGATTATGACGACCTAGATTCAGTAAATGGATTGCTACATTAGCAAATGGAAGACTATGAGGTCTTTTCAAGCTGCAATATTTTGAGTATCGAGGAAGGAAAAGAAGGCCATGAGTTTCCCAAGGAATACAACGAACTGAAGGAGGGAGAAGCGCAGATGGATGAAACACCTACTCATACGTTCAGTAAAGATAAACCAATAAAGTATGAAGAGCCAATAGTGAAAACAATGAACTTGGGTAATGAGGAAAATTCGAAGAACATTCTTGTAGGAGATGATTGGAACCTAGTATTGAAGGCGGCAACATTTAGAATATTCATGGAGTATAAAGATGTTTTTTCTTGGACGTATAAGGACTTAAAAGGAGTGCCACCAGAGCTATGTGTCCATCGAATACCATTAATCGAAAGCGCGATACTCGTACAGAAGAAATTGTACCGAAGGAATAAGAACTATGTAGCATGGGCCACAGAAGTTGCACAAAACACGTGGAAGGTATGGTGTCAGAAGCGTTTAAAATTGAACAACTTTTAACCCGATTAGTTAGTACTGAAGTATAATGGACGAAATGAAATAAGGCCTGGAAAATCTAAAGTTAAATGGGTTAGACCGTACAAGATATGGGAAGTTAGATATAACAGAGCAATTAAATTGTGGACACTAGACGGAAAAGAAATAACAGATGTCGTAAATGGATCAAAGTTGAAAATACACAGGGAAAGGAAGGATCCTCCGTGGGTAGATAATTGAACAAAGAAAAGATGTTTGTAAATAATGTATATATGTATAATACTAAAGTTGAATATAGTTTTAAAATGTCAAGTGAGAAATGTAAAAGTATGAAGTGATAAAATGAAGCATAAAGTAAAGGCATTAAGAGGCAAATTTTTAAAGTAATCGAGAGCAAAAGTCTGTCGTACGGCTTTGGCAGAGATTATATAGAAGAGAAGCAAATTAATAAAGTAAGTCATAAAATAAGAAGAGTGGGGAGGAAAAGACCGTACGACCTAAAAAAAATAAAAATGGAGGTAGTTAAATGATTGTATGACTTAGTTAGATGACTGTACGGCCCAAAAAGAACATATGTTAAATAAAATAAAATATTAAATAGGAACAAAAGCATGACCGTATGGGCTAGATGACCATACGGCCTCGAAGCTTTGGTGGGGGGCGAGTAAGACCGTACAGAAGATATAAAGATTGTGTCGTACGAAAGATAGAAAGACCGTACAGTATAGATGATAGATAGACTGTACGACCTCCTGTGGAAAAGACCATATCGTACGATGGAATAAGAATTACAAAAGCATTGTACAGCCTAAATCTATACAGACTGGGGACCAGAGGAAGTGAGGCCATACGTAGGAGGAAGAAAGAAGGTCCATATGGCTATAGGGAAAAAAGCATATAAGAATGTATGCGTTATATGTAAGAAATATTTGAAGTCGTCTTGAAACACAGTCTCAAGGTAGGAAGGAGGAGAAGTCATACGGCTGGAAAATAATTTCCCTGGAGATCAAGCGTATCCGTACTAAAGGCTCATGAAGAATAAAGTCCATACGGTGGGATCAGGAAGCATTTCAAATAGATTTGGTAACTAGAGGAAAGGGAGAAGCTGGGACAGTCGTACGAAGGGTATCAAGAAAGGAAGAGGAATTGTTGTAGCCGATTCACAAAGCAAGTCTATAGGAAAGAGGAAATGGAAGAGCAAAAAAAAAAAAAAAAAACAACGACAGATTGAAACAGTTCAGAATGAGTAATGCATGATGCCAAAGGGAAGGGTAGACATAAGCAGTTGCCAAAAAGAGTGTGGAATTGGAAGAAAATGACAGAAATAGTGTGTTCCATGCAGTTTTCTGTGAATTTCGGAGTACTAATTTGGTCTTGGCGACCCCACCCTGTATTGCGACAAGGAGCGCACCTGGGGCACTACCCCAAGACCCCACGAGGGCATTACCCCTCGACCTTGCTGGGGATGTTGCCCCCTAGACCCCCAGTCATTGCAGATATCAGTCGTGGAAAGTCTGACCAGTTGGTGAAGACTTGGAGCTGTTGCAGGCATGGAGTGTCTGTGTACTAGAGGCACTTGGAGCAGGTGTTGGACGTGAGGCTATCTTGGTGGATGCGTAGAGAGCTCGGGAGGAGCTAATCATCCAGTTGGAGGTAGTACAACGACACTTGGCTCAGGGTACTCAAGAGTGGGAAGTAGAGAAAGCAACACGAGTGGCTATCAAGGTTAGCTAAGGAGACAGTATTGTGTTAGCAGAGGCTACAGATGCAACGTGGTTTGGAGACCAGTTTGGTGCAGGCATGAGACAAACGTGAAAGTGATGTGGCAGAAGGAGATTTATCTTGTTGTACTTAGTCAATTAATGTATTTTCTTGTTAATTTGTTTCAGATATTTTGTAATTGTCATCTAGAGAAGACTTTTTCTTTTGGGGGGGATGATGTTGTTGGTAAAATGTATAGTGTAGCCGACGGGTAGAGTAGTATCCAAACGGGCGCGTGACGCTTTAGTCACCCCTTCGAAAAGGTATATGTACACATCCGAGATGGACTTTGGAATCATCGATGGATCATTGTAGTCATTGTAATCGAATTGTAATCTACAAGTGCATAATCTACAAGTGCATACATGAATAAAGTACCTGTTCTGATTTGAATCGTATTATACATGTGCTGAACTTCTTACCCTGTACGGTAAATAGTTGGTGATGATCATAATATCATGGTTATGCAATTATAACACTTTGTATCAATATAATATGATCAAGTTAATAGTAATTTGGTGTTCTTTGGTTTGTGTTATGAACTCCTATTTGTTTGATTAGTTCCTTGACTATGACACTTGGATGAGGACTTGTTTAGAACAATTCAAATGTTGATTGGTGTTTGAGTCATATGGTTTATATGATTGTTCATTTTAATATCTCAATTCATAACTTAACATGATGATGAGTTTGCATGTTTCATTGTTTGGATCTACAAGTTATGTGATTGGCAAAAATATCCAAACTATTAATTACAGTGGGATGAATAAGATGTCAACTATTTGTATTCACCAAATCTTATCAAGACTTGATGCAAACTTTGTTAAATGACCTTGTATGTGGTCATGTGTGCACTAACATGATTGATTTGAGATTAGATGATGTATGATGTTTATAGTCCCTAAATATTCAATTGTTGGGATGTGTGATATGGTAGTTTTACCATGATCTCATGATAGCTTATTTATATTGAACACATTTGAAGGGCAATGGGGTGTGAATTAGTTTCAAACAAAAACTTCAACAAATTTAATTACAAAAAGTTAATTGATTGGACAACAACAATGAATGATAAGTAAGTAAAGACCAAGGCACATGAGAACACCAAATTTATGTGGAAACTCATAACAAGGGAAGAGCTAGTGAGAAAACACATAATATATGAACAAGTATTGCCATTTGTTTTAAGACACGTTACCTAAGGAAGCATATTACTCCCTAATTGAAATGATGCAAAGATTCATTACCTGAGAGAGAGATAATAGGGGCATGTTGTGAAGATTCACTAATTTAGCATAAGATACATGAGAATATGGAATACTTTGAATAAGACTTCAAATCACATTTTCTTGTAGTCTCCCTAGGATGGAGGTGCTCTTGACATGCTACTTCAAGAAACCATAAGGCAATTTGGCTCCAAAACTTTAATCATATACTTTTTTTGCCTCAATTTCTTTCTATGTCAATTCACACCTCACACAACTAATTTGATCTTTTATATGTATACTCCATGAACAAGGAAAACATCATAATAGGTCAGCCAAAATAAAACAAAAAATAAGCAATCACCACATTGAAACACTCTCAAAAACATATTATGATGAAAGCAACCCAAACTAGGAAATCATGTGGGACTACAATAACTTGGTAAGTCTTCATATGTAGCAACAAACATTACACATATTGACACACATCTTCTCAAGTTAGCAACAAGGCAACATGTAGTATGCCACAAACCCCAAAACTAGGACCAAATATAGATTTTAGGGCCCAAAATAGGACCAAGGACCAAAATTAGGTCACACAACCCAAATTGGGTGTTGAGGGCTAAAAAAAGGGTTCTAAGGCCCAAAAAGGGAATAAGAACACAAAATGGCAAATGAAGGACAAAGGGCTTTAGGGCCCACTATACCACCAATATAGGTTTTATACAATTGAAAATTAAACATGGTTACCAGGTCCAAAACGGGAATCAAATCCCAAAGATAGGTTACAAGGCCAAAATTGCATCTAGAACATTGAAAAATAGGATTTGGGGTCCAAAGCTAGAAATGACCAAAGCTAGGCTTTGAAGCCCAACATGGGAGGCAAGGATAAAAAAGAATGGTTTCGCAGTCCAAAATGGGTCAAGGGCCAAGAATAGGTTTTAAGGCCCACTACCCTAAGGACCAAAAATGGGTTTTGAGATCTAAAATGGGGTTGTAGGACTAATACTAGGTATCAAGAGCCAAAATGACTAAAGAGACTATTTCTATGTTGAATTGTTGCACGTCGTAAGTCATTCTCTAAGGTTCTAAACACACATGTTACTTAAATTTACTAGAGGCCACAAAGGAGTATCCCCACATCTAGTGGTGTTATCATATCACATTATCACTTTTCACATTTTGTGGATGTATAGTATCAAATAAGATTCCTCCACTTTTACTAGCCCACATTTTCAAACATAGAGTGATGCACAATATAAGGAGGATGTCACACACTCCTTTCATATAACAAAATGAACCTTAATTCAACAAGTCAAGAAATCTAATGCTAATAATTATTCATGATAAAATATGTTATCATGACCTCTTCTACACTCCAATTACATATTTACTACTATTATTATTTTTATCTAGTTAGTGCGTAAGCTCCCTTCTATATACGTTTTCACCTAGTTGTAGCCTATTGTACTATTCTATTATCTCTATTCTACAATCCCCTCCTAATGTATGTCCCACCTTATCCATCCCTATCCATTGCTTTGAGTCATTCTCTAAGCTATTGGGTGTTGAAACTGTTGCTCTACGATCTTAAAAATTGATTACAATAATGTAATTTGCACCTAACGTATTCTTGACCCCTATAGATTTTAGCAAGTCAAAGACAAATTAGCTATACAAAGCCTTTTACCCCTTTATTGTGTTATTCAATGTACGCTATCAAATATTTAGTTCATTCTTTTATTTTTATTCTATCATTTTCACATTAAGATATACAAGTGATGGACAAAAAGCCTTACCCAAAATTCATAACCTTGAACACATAAGAAAATAAAGTTTAAACACTTCTTATATTAAGTGGTGTATCATACTATTGACCACCTCTTTACAATAGATCAGATTTGGAAAAAGTTCAATCTTTTAAAATAGAAATAATTCTATGTCTGATGAGTAGATTATGTTCCTATTTTTTGCATCAACCTTTCGAATGACACTTAATAATCTAAAAACAATTCAAATTTATGATCTACATTTTATTTTTAATATTATTATAAATTAAACTTTTACAATTTTTTATAAACATTCTAAATAATAAATACTTTTGTACTGCATCTTATTATTTCACGTTAATTTAACCTTCTTACACAAACTAAAATTAAATTCAACTACACAAATAATAACATTAAGGGGTGTGTTAAACAAATTATCATTTCATGAGATAAGTTTATCCTCATCTTTGATTTCATGGGATAAGTTTATCCTCATCTTTCAAAGATTTTGATCCCTTGAGATAAATCCTTCCAAAGTTTTCAATTTCATTGCTAGCACTCCAACCTAGTCTAAAACAATGATATTTCGATAATACTTTGGTAACTTTCTGGATGTGCTATCAAATAATTTATTTACTCCATCCAACATGTCTTTCCCCACTGTCTAGCAGTGAGAGGGCTTTTAAAAACCTTTCACAGCCATTCCTTTCATCATTACACCATGTTCCCATGCTACTCCTTAAAGGAGATTTCTGCTATATTTAAGCAGTAAAGTGTACGAAACAACTATTTTTTAACAAATAACCTAAGTTGCCGGTTCGCAGTTCGATTTCGGGTTCGGGTTCGATAACCGGTTCGCTGGTTCGACAAAATTTTGAAAAGGGGTTTGGGTTCGTTAGTACAAAAACATGTAAAAAAATTTAACTTGTATATATATATATATATATATATATATATATATATATATATATATATATATATATATATATATATATATATATATATATATATATATATATATATATATATATGTATACATGTATACATACATGTATACATGTATACATACATGTATACATGTATACATGTATACATACATGTATACATGTATACATACATGTATATATATATATATATATATATATATACATCTTTACGAAGCATGAGTTAGAATTAGAATGTAGCATAGTAGCATAAACACATTTGAACAACAAAAAACTTTAAAACAGCATAAACAATATAGTAGCAAATCACAGCGATCATTGGAATCCCTAGCGACTAGATCTCTTTCCTTTCATTTAAAAAATTCATAATTGTATCTGATTAGTTTATGCAGATCAACAGTAAGTTTTAATAAAAATTTCTTCTTTTCATAAATTTATTTACCAAACTCTTATTATAATTAACATAATCGATTGAACGTGGTTAAAAACTAATTAGATCTAGCTTGCAGAAGGTAAATCCCTTTGACCAGCTGAATATTCCTCAATCTCTTTGGGCACAATCTCCCAAGCACTGATCGGCAATAGTAAACTGGAAAAAGACCATTCATGGAGGCCTCTGGATAACACAGTCTGACGTCCTAGATTCAATATTCTTTAATACAATTTTTAATATACCTAGAGGAGAAATAATCAGCCAAACAGTGATAGACAATGTGGTAAGTAGTTGCCCCACTTGACCATATTCATGTGACCGTAACTTTCTTCTGCAGGGCAACATTTCCCAATAAAAAGTTGTTTATTGTTTAGTGTTTGAAAAATTCATATTGCTACTCAAATAGGCCTTGAAATTCCTCGAAATTGGTCATGGTGGTCGCCACATGTTGAGCATCTTCTCTTGTGGGTGTCTCAAATTTAGTAGCATTTTGATTCAAATAGAAAGTGTTTTACAACTAGGGATTACTCAACACTAAAAAACTGTGGCATTGTAATGCCTACCAACCCAGACCCATGATGTATCAACATAAATTAAATTAAAACATGTTGTAATGTGGAAAATTTATATGTGGTTCTCCTGGGTTCGAACCCTGGTCCGAAATTTTATATGTGGTTCTCTTGGGTTCGAACCCTGGTTCGAACCAGATCGAACCAGGCTTCCAAAAATGAACCCAGGTCGAACCGGACCAAAACCACGAACCGGTTCGAACCAGTACGTGGTCCGGAGGGGGGGGGGGGGGAGGTACCCGTGCAACTTATTAAATAACAATAAAAGGAAGGGGGCTAAAAATATGAATTGGCTATCCAGCACAAAATGGCTTTATAGTAGAATTTATTAATAATTTAGAAATTATAAAACTATTATATTATAATTATAATTTAATATTAAATAATAATAAAATGTCCATTCTGTCTGCTGGATCATGAGGCCACCTGCTCTACATTTTAATCCTAAAATAAATCGAGCAAACCTAGCAGCCGCATTGGATCCTGTCTTATTCAGCAGCTGATAGTCACCTGATATGCTCTCGAATGAAGTAGGGCCTAATACCCAAACTTTGTTTTCAATACTTAATCTACGCTAATGACGTGTGAAAATGAATAATTTAGGACTGAACTTGTTTACAAAATATAAAGCAGACCTGTACTCTGTTAATGAACTGTTGCGAATGGACCAAACATAAAGGAGTAGAGAAGTCTAGATATGCACTAGAGACTTTGTAAAGTTGATCATGAAATACGAACTGTATGTTGGACATTCATAATTATTCGAGTCATTGGAAAAAACAGAAAAAACTGTATAGTCCTCCCAAAGGATTCCCTATTATCATGGAATTCACAGACTAAAGAAAAATTGATTAGGATTACCTACAGCTTCAACAAGTGTATAGGCATGAGTAGAATAAAAGCAATGGCACGAGATTGTTAACCAAGGTGTGAATTAGAAGGCCCTGAAATTATACACAGTTATCTTACAAAGGGATAGACCACTTAGCAAAACAGAAAAAATTTGCAAGCCATCAACAAGCGATCTATACAGTCTAATAGACCTCTCTTCTGCTGCTTATTACGTATTTAATAGGCATATCACGATTCACATGGCTTGCTATTTAATCTTTCACACATCATTCACTGAGGGTACTGAGCATTTAACTTGTTTATACTAGTTTTCATATATATGAAAGTAATACCCAAAAGTTCCGAGGGCAAGTGAAATTGACCATCCGTGTCTTGCATCTACAAATTTCTTTAATTATCGTTTTCTTACTTATGATTCATGAAAAGAAAATATTTTGTAATATAGATTCACACTGATTATGTCATCCTTCCCCGCCTAATTAAGTTGGAGGGAGAGCGAATGATATTGGAAATTCAAATAAACCCATTGATGAGATTTATGGAAGCTACATCTCTTCATAGGACTAACATGTAAGATATTAGACGAAAATTTAAAAATAATTTATTTTATCACACAGTTAAATCTTGATATTCATATCACAATTTATTTTAAATAAATTACTAGGACCTTCAATATTTTACAATTATGATGCTTGATTTGGTAGTAGACACAAACTCTACGTCTTATTAATCACGTGATTCTTAAATAAGAAAGTCATACCAATAGTACGACTTAAAAGTCAACTAGAGGATTTTGTTTCATCTTATATAATGTGGTTTAATGGAGTAGCAAGAGGTTACTTACTATGGCTTGATTAGTATTTCATAGAACAGTCTTTTCTTAAGCTACAGACGAAGCTATTTGGTTTAATAAACGTTTAACAGGCATATTATTCAACCAAGTAGAATTGTGTTCGAAAAAATGATGAATTGTATCATTACAAAGTACATAAATCCAATATTTTTTCAATTTGAAAATAGTACATGCATTGACAAAGGCTGTAATTCGTTAGATTCTTAACATGAAAGTTCACCAAACATTTACTACTGATTGTATGTTATTCAATAAATGTTATTCAACTTGTGTATTTAACAGTAACTTAGCTGCATAGCTAAAGCCATCTTGCGTTAATAATAGAAACTTAACACAAACAAGCATTAAAGACAAATTTTTGGGAATGCTTGTGTATTGCCATATAAAACAGGCATGATTAACATGAAACTTGTACCACTTATTTTATCCCGTTATGACTTTGAATCTCAGCTGCATGCACAAATTAGGAAAGCACACACGTGTATGCAAAACTATTGGAGCTAATCTACAGCTTATTACAAGGATTCTAACAGTTTGTTGTGTGCTTTGTCTTACTGCCTTAGCTTTCCTTTCAACAGTCTCATGTTACATTCCTATTAAGAGTTCCATCAAAAAGCGAGTACTTAAATAACCAGGAACCCATTTCTATACTCAGACCCAACTGCTCAGGTAGAATATTGTTTTCTTATAAAATGGATGCCTATTAACATTTTTTCATTTTGTAATATTATATATACTATCACATTTTTTCTCAACAGGGAAGAATAAAATCCATCATAAAATTATTTTACAATCTGCACTTTACAAAAAGATCGTGCCATACTGGAGATTCCTTATATCTTTACACTTGTCTAGTAAAATAACAATCTTGCCATGTTTCATTCCCTGGGTTTGCCACAAATTAGAGGTAAATGATCAGTTGCATCTACGAACCATACATTTTTTTATCTCTAATATACAGTACCCACAAAAGATCTTAAAAATAACATTCTTTCAAATCTGCGATTGCATTTTGAAATAGGCGAGTATGAAGTTTTCATGGATTCCAGCACATCACAAATGCATCATAGCAAATTGGCACATAAATTTATATTAATTTCTTTAAGAGGTGAAAGACTCAAATCTTCTGTACACTGTTCCCAGAAGAAGTAGCTGAAGAAAATGGAAGTTGACCATAGTGCACTGCATTTTGGAAACATTTTATCACAAATTGGCACATAAACTGCCATTAAGGTCAAACTCAAATGTTCTATAAATTATTTCCGCAAGGGTCGATCTATCACTATCAGACAACTGCTGAGTTGATAGCCTGGTCTAAATCAGCAATCAGATCTTCCACGTCCTCAATTCCCACCTGCTTGTTTAAAAATATCATCAGTCTTGACACCAATAATAGTATCTGGACTCTAACCACAAATAACCATAAGAGTGGAACACTTACTGATATTCGTATTAGATCTTCACTTAATCCACGGGATTTGCGCACTTCAGAAGGTATGCTTGCATGTGACATGAAACATGGCAAACTGATAAGGGACTTCACACTTCCTGCACCACAAAAGCAAAAGCAAAAATGATTTGAACCTGTCAAAAATCATTGCTCTGTTCAATGGAAACAAATATTCCATAATGATGAAATCTGTTGGATTCTAATACAGAAATCAAGTCTACAATGTAAATAGTACCTAAAATGTCAGACCCAAGTCTCTCTACTGATGGTTGATATGATCAAGAACGAAAAGACAGAAAAATATTTGAATTGTAACCTTTCGGACAAGGATTTTGGGGTCCTCTTATTCAACCAGTGTCAATATTCGTCACTACATGGGATTGCCATGGAGTTGCAAAAAAATCTGTACATTATGATGCACTATGAATATAGCATACATATGTTTGTAGATTTGGATGTCTCTAACATATTCTCTGACCTTGATACTAACTAGCTTATATATATAACATGCTGAGAGATCTTTCTTGAGGTGTGCTATATTTAATCATATTCATGCTAAAATATAATAGGTGCCTAAACTACAATACCTTTTAGTATATATAATTTATATGTATAATAAAATATAATAAAATTATAAAAACCCTGATTTTCTATATTCCGACAGATCAACTTATAGTTGTTCTGTTTGTGATGCATTTCATCCACTATTGAATACCTAATATGCCAAGAATGTGTTTTTGCAGCTTGGTCAACGAATCCAATCTCTAATTGAAGCAAGTAGATTTGCATTTGGTTCATACATATCTTTACAAAATAAGCTCATTAGCAGGTATGTGAAGTGTGGGAGTTTGGTTGATAGCTGTAAAATATTTGATGGCATGAAATAACAGGCAACATATCCTGGAATACCATCATTTTAGCTTACCAGAGACATGAGTAGCTTAATGAGTCATTGGTTCCTTTTACCCAACTGCAAACAAGTGTCTGACTAGATCACTTCACCTTTGCTACTCTACTCCTAGCCTGTGCCTAAATGAAATCTTCGGCTTCGGATATGGACACCCATCAAAGTGTAATTGAAGGTGGATTTTTATCAGATGTGTTGGGTGCATATGTGAAGCCCAACAGTCACCTTTTTTATTATGCACATTTTATTATTGTTCCCTCCAAATTGTTTGTCTCTTCACTTTCTTTGAGACTTTATAAATATGTTTGGAGGTTGTTTATTGTCAATTGTATTTGAAGAGCTGAAGCTACAGCTGTGATGTAAAGTTCAAATATTTACATTAATAGAGATCTTCCCTGCAGTGTGGACGTAGCCACAATTTGTGGTGAACCACGATAAATCGTGTGTTTGCGTTTTTCTTTTCTTTTGCTTGTTCTGTTCATTTCCAGTTTGCACTTTCAGCAAACTTCACAATTGGTATCAGAGCTTGGCATAGACACTGGAATTGATTTTGGTGTTTGAAAATCCGAAGTCATGGAAGATTTGCGAGTGCAGAAATTCTCGGGACAGAATTTCAGTTTGTGGAAAGTTCAGATGCGTTCATTGTTAGTCAAGCAAGACTTGGCAGTAGCAATTGATGTAAAGGCAAACAAACCGGCTGCAATGATGGATGAAGATTGGGTTAAAACTGATGATAAAGCAAAGGCAACAATATTTCTTTCTTTATCACAGAATGTTTTATTCAATGTTCACAATGAATCTTCGACAAAGGAAGTTTGGGATAAACTTCAAACTATGTACGAAACGGCCTCAGCTGCAAATAAAATATTTATTATGAAGAAGCTCTACAAATTGAAAATGAAAGATGGGACTACGATGTCGAATCATATATATGATTTGAACACCTTGCTATGCCAAGCAACCTCCATTGGCATGACACAAGATGATGAATCTAAAGCTATCATCTTGTTGTGTTCATTACCGGACAGCTAGGATCCCGTTGTTACAGCAGTTAGTACTTCTAACTTCTCAAACAAGAAGTTGGTCTATGATGAAGTTATGGCAACTCTACTTAGTGAGGATATGTGGAGAAGCAATAAGGAATCCTCATCCGATGAAGCCTTGACAGCGGTCAGCACCGAAAATAGAGGAAGAAGCCAAAATAGAGGAAGGAACAATCATCATAGAAGATCAAAAACAGCTAGGCGCTCAAAGTCAAGGGAAAGGAAAGGAGGAGAATGCTGGTTTTGTGGCAGAAGTGGTCACGTGAAAAAGGATAGGGATATATCTACCACAGACAGGGACAAGTCATTACTTGCTCAACAGAACATTCATAATAATGGTTCCAATTTCCGCAGCAACAAGGGTGAATGCCGTGGTTTCACTCCTCACTACATGGCTCAGGAAGACCATGAATCTGATGGTTTAGCATCAGATAATACAGTCATTAGATTCGCATGTGATAATTCTCCTCACGCTGGACCAAGTTCTCCCATGACTTAGCATGAATCTCATCACCATCGAATGTTGACTGGTCATGCACAGGAAAGTGCCACCGATGGAAGCATGAATTTTCAAAACATTGACAAACTTGGCTGCGGGCATCCTTCTCTCCCTCATGGTGGATCATTGACCTTCTCCACAGGTCACGCAGGGGATTCACAATGCATTAGCAACCAGCGTGTTCCTGCAGTAGTGCCGAGGGTTGAAATCATTGATAAAAATGATTCAAAAGTTCAAGAAAATGTCCATAGTAATCTTTGCCCCCACGTGGGTCTAATAACAGAGCCCGATACATCTTTCTCCAACAACATGAGGACTGTTCTTGGCAGAAACAAGGGTGAATGCTTCGGTAACAATTGCTCAGGTCCCTCTGATCAAGTTTTTTATAATACTCAGCCGTAGGTTCCCGTTTATAATACAATTCCTGAGTCAAGTGATAATACTATTAGACTTGGAGGAGAATTGAATAACTCGCATTATGAGTTAAGCCCACCCTTGAGTCAGCATGAAGTTAGGACTCATTTTCCAAGTGAGCATAGTCACTCTCACAGGAGCAATTCCAATATGGAGACTGTTCATTCAAATTCTAAGAGGAGTTCTTACACATCTTCGAAAGGCAGTGAGTTTGAATGCCAAACACAAAATTCTCTGGATAAAGAAAAGGACCATACTGGTCATAATGAGGATGTTCAAGGATGGAGGAAATCTACAAAACAAAGAAGGCTTCCTGCCCGATTCTCTGATTTTTAACTCCTATACTCCGAAGAAGCAGAGCCGGAGCTCTTGCTTTCAGACCAAGTAGAACCAACTAGCTTCAAAGAAGCTCGCAAAGCATCGGATTCTCACAAATGAGAGGCAGCGATGCAGGAAGAGATGGATTCTCTAATGCAAAATAATACTTGGGATTTGGTTCCTTTGCCACCAAATCGGAAAGCTCTCAAAAATCGATGGATTTATCGACTAAAAGATGAAGGTAAAAATTAGAAGCGGTATAAAGCCAGGCTGGTTGTTAAAGGTTTTGATCAGCAAAAGGGCATAGACTTCAATGAGATCTTTTCTCCTGTGGTCAAAATGATTACGATCCGGGCTATTCTTGGTTTAGTTGCTGCTCATGATCTTGAACTTGAGCAGCTGGATGTCAAAACCGCATTTCTCCATGGTGATCTGAATGAAGAAATTTACATGATGCAGCCCGAAAGTTTTATTAAACATGATAAAGAAAACTTATATTGCAGATTGAGGAAGAGCTTGTATGGTCTCAAGCAAGCTCCGATGCAGTGGTACCTCAAGTTCAATTGATTTATGACTGAACATAATTTCATTCGGTGTGAATCTGATCCATTTGTCTATTACAACAAGTTACCTGATGGTTCCTTTATTCTTTTACTTCTCTATGTTGATGACATGCTTGTCACCGGTTCATCTATGAAGCTGATTTCAGAATTGAAAGCAAAAATGTTAGAAAGGTTTGCCATGAAAGATTTAGGGGCAGCGAAACGGATACTTGGCATGGACATTATCCGTGATAGACACAAGAAGGAAATAAAGCTTTCTCAAGAACACTATGTTCTTAAGGTACTCGAAAGATTTGGCATGGCAGATGCCAAACCGGTCAGCACTCCTCTCGCTGATCATTTCAAATTGTCTTTAGCCATGTGTCCCAAGACACAAGAAGAACAAGACTACATGAAGACCGTCCCTTATTCTTCAACAGTCGATAGCCTTATGTATGCAATGGTTTGCACTCGTCCGGATATTGCCCAAGCAGTGGGGGTTGTCAGCAGGTTCATGAGCAATCCGGGTAAACAACATTGGGATGCGGTAAAGTGGATCTTGAGATATCTTAAGGGCACTTCTGATTTTGTACTGTGTTTTGGTGGCAAAGACACTTCACTCAGAGGTTATACGGATTCAGATATGGTTGGAAATTTAGACAATAGAAGATCTACTACTGGTTATGTCTTTACATTTGCTGGAGCAGCGATCAGTTGGGCATCAAAGTTACAACAAGTGGTCTCACTTTCCACTACTGAGGCTCAATACATTGCTCTCACTGAAGGAGCAAAAGAGTTGATTTGATTGCAACGTCTGTTTGGTGACTTTGATTGTCCTCAACAAGGTTCAGCGTTGCATTGTGATAGCAAAAGTGCTATTGACTTAGCTAAAAATGCAGTGTTTCATAGCAGGACCAAGCATATTGAGGTTTGCTATCATTTCATTCGAAGTAAACTTGAAGAGGGAAAACTTCAAGTCTTGAAGATTAATACCAAGGAAAATCCAACTAATGCATTAACCAAGGTTGTTCCACGAGAGAAGTTCGAGTTCTATCGAACTTCTCTTGGTGTTGTAAAGAAATAACAGTAGTGGAATTCAGGGGAGACTCATACATTACCACTGTTGGACTTCAAGTGGGGGTTTGTTGGGTGCATATGTGAAGCCCAACGGTCACCTTTTTTATTATGCACATTTTATTATTGTTCCCTCCAAATTGTTTGTCTCTTCACTTTCTTTGAGACTTTATAAATATGTTTGGAGGTTGTTCATTGTCAATTGTATTCGAAGAGCTGAAGCTACAGCTGTGATGTAAAGTTCATATATTTACATTAATAGAGATCTTCCCTGCAGTGTGGACGTAGCCACAATTTGTGGTGAACCACGATAAATCGTTTGTTTGCGTTTCTCTTTTCTTTTGCTTGTTCTGTTCATTTCCAGTTTGCACTTTCAACGAACTTCACAAGATGTTGTATGTGGAAGAATACAAAAATAAGATAACTATTTGACAAAATACATCAAAAAAATGTCAATTAGGCCATAGAAACACTCAAGCATGAAATCTTCTTTAAAGGGTTTTCCCACTCGTTGATAAGTGTCACAATTGACCACCCACTCCCTGACATCATTGTACAATGCAGGCCACCATAGTCTTGCTAGGAGAACCTTCTGTATTGTCATGTTAGGTCCCATATCTCCCCTCGTCAAACCTTCATGGCCTTCCTGTAGAACAATGTGCATTTCATTTTCCATCACACACCTTCGCAACACTTGGTATGGGCCAATTTTATACAGGAATCGATTGATTAGTTGGAATGTTTTGCTTCTCAGTACAAGTTTTCGTCGCTCGCCTGGCGGCTACTCCCTCAGAAACTATGAAGTTGGTAGATATTCGCCAATACTTTTATACCACCCCAGAAGGATAGCAATACGAAATAAATGTGCATTAGGGAAGTTATCATTGATTCCTTCAGTTGGCTCTCCCAACTCGATCCAAGAAAGTTGGTCCGCAATGACATGGGTCTTCCCCAACCTCACAATAATGGTGAAAGTGAACTCATGGAATAGCGACAATCACTTGCTCACCCTCCCTTGTATGCTAGGTTTGTTCACCAAGTACATCAATGCCTGATGGTCTACGTAAAACGTGAATGACATTGCCAATAGATAGTATCTGAACTTTTGCACTGCGTACACCATTCCTAGAGCTTCCAGCTCTGTCATGCTATAGTTCCTCTCAGCCCTGGACAATAGTTTGTTGGCGAAATAAATAGGATGGTCCAAGCCATAATCTCTTGTCTATGCGAGCATTGCACTAATTGCAAAGTTGGACGTGTCCACATGCATGTGAAATTCCTTATCCCAGTTGGGATATGCCAGGATCAGTGCCCCTAATAGCTTGGTCTTCAATTCGCCAAAAGAAATTTCTTGCTTCATATTCCAAATATAAGGTTCCCTTTTCATGTTAGCCTATTAAGGGGGAAGGAAACTTGGGCGAAATTCATTATGAATTGTTTGTAATAGCCGATGTACCCTAGAAAGGATTTAACTGTGCTGACATCAGTTGGGGCTTCCATCTCAACTATCATGCATACCTTGTTAGGATCGGTCTTTAATCCCGTCTTACACACGATGTGCCCCAAAAGCTTGCCCTGAGGGACCATTAATCTGCACTTCTTCATGTTAAGTGCTAACCTAGCTCATTGGCATCTTTCCATACACTCTCCTAGTGCCGCCAGGAATGTGTGTTTCCCATTGAAAATAGAACAATTGTCCAGAAATGCTTGAAAGTTCCCCATGGACATTTTATCACAAATGTGGAGAATTATTCTCTAGAAGGTTGTTGGCACATTGCATAACCCAAAGGGCATCTGGTTATATGTGTAAACTTTGTCCTCTACCACGAACGTGGTTTTCAACTTGTCTTTATCTGTAATTAATATATGGTTATAGCTAGAGAACCCATCCATGAATGAATACATCTCGTGACCAGCAACAACTTCAAGAATCGTGTTCGGAAATGGGATAGGGAAGGGATCCTCTATAGCGACAACATTCAAACATCCGATGTCGAGATAGATTTTGATCTGGTTTGCCTCCTTCAATGATATTGCAATGCGTGATACCCATTCATTTGTCTGAATCCTACAGATAATGCTTGTCTCTAGCATGCGTTGAATCTCCTCATCTACTTTGGTGGCGTAATTTTTATTCATCTTGTACAACCTTTTCCATATAGGTATAAGGGTATACGATGCACACACATCTCTGAAAATACGCCCTTAAGGTCCTTGTAAGCCCAAGCAAATATGTCCTTATATTCCATGAATATTTTGAACATTGTCACTTTCAACATAGTATCCAAATCATCCCCAACTAATATGTTGCTTGGGTTTTCTTCATCTCCGAGACTAGCAACTTGTATGGACGATTCTTCGTACTTGATTGGCCTTTGGGTGTCAAATTTGTGGGCAAGGCATTTTTCACACAGGCTTCCCTTTCTCTATATTCCTCATACTCCGGCAGGAATACATCCTTCTCTTCACTTTGTTTTATTCCCTCCACTCCCAACATATAACTATGGAAAAGCTCGTAGTCCTCCATTTGCCAATGGAAGAGTCCGTTCATTGAACTAACATCATCCTCTGAGCATTCTTCCAAATCTAGCAACCCTTCCTCGTTGGGTTCCATTTGGTTTCTCCCTTCACCTATTCCCCCAAGCTCTCCTTCAGACTCAAATTCCGAAGACGGGGTAATCTACTCATTCACCATCTATGTACGGAAGTCAACCACAAACTTCCTTCTTCCACTTTCCATATATAGGGTATTTTTCTTTCAGTTATGGTTTACCCTCGCTGTCACCAACTAAGAATAACATCACACCCCTTCTTCTTCAGTGGGATCACGACAAAGTCCAACACAAATGGGTTAGTTCCGATGGTTACTTGTTGAGCCATTAGTGTTCCGAGGGGTTTTATTCCCTTTTGGTCTGCACCTACTAAGTTGAAGGTGGGCGGCCACAGGGTAGGCTTTTTGAGTTTCTTCTATGTCTCTTCCAGTAGGACATTTACCCTTGACCCACGGTCAACTATGGTATTTGTGAGAACTGTTCCTAGAATGCCTATTTCGACTACAATTGGGTGCGACCATTGTTTATTACCAGTAACATGGGGTCCACTATCGACCCTCCCAGAATGCATGTCTGTTCTACAGTATTGGTTTGAGAAGTCATGCTCAGTTGTACGATGCAGGTATTCAATAGTGTCATCTTCAGTTGAGGCATAGTCTAGAGGAGGTCTTGAATTTTGATTAGTACCTCCATTTGTAACATCTGTCGTAGTATGTTGTTTTTAGCCTTTGTCCACCCAAAGGTACTTGCGGCCACATGTGTATCCTTCCTTACTTTCACGGCCTTCTCTCTCTGTTCTTTTGCTTCTTGTACCCTCTGTTTCTATGTATGGGGATCAGGATACATCGCTTGTTTCGCCTGGTTTCAGGCGACAATGGGTACCTTCTCTTCTTCAATATTGGGTAAGTTTACGCTAAGCTTCGAACAGTTTGCATCTTCATGGTCTCTGAGACCACACCATCAACATAGCTTTTGTGGTGTGTCGCTCTTTGAACAATCTCAGATTCTCAGATGAAGTGGCCCCACTGGTTGCACGCTTGACACTGAATCATCAGTCGTCCCTTAAATTGTATTGTATTCAGCTTCTTTTGTCATTACCTCCTCTCCCTTCGTACTAGTTGTTTTGGAACCCGCTAGATGATGCATTGCTATTCGTCTGTTGATTAGAGTTGGCTGTCCTAGAGGTAAACGGTTGCTGCTATGTGAAGAGCACCTATTGGTCCCTTGTCTTCAAGTTATATGGTCAATTTTAGTGGAGTGATCCATCACTCGGCAGATGTCACACAATGATTTCTTCAGCCATTACCCCATTGTGTGGCTGCTTACCTTGCACTTCATGCACCACATCTCTCCTTTGTCACTTTGTCCCGCACTTCCCTTCATTGTTTTAAATTTGCACATCATATGCTCCATGTCTTTCTAAAGGGCTTGTACTTTCTTATTGGATTCATCTTCAACTTCACTACTGCTCTCCTCTCCCGATGATTCATCACTTTCGGATGAGGACTTGCTTTTCTTCTCTTTCTTCTTCAATGTCTTGCCTTCACTTTCCAAGTTCATGGCTCTATCGTAGACATTTGTATACGATGATCGCGATTATTTTTATTTTCTTCCGAAGAGAGAAATTTAATCCCTCAACGAACCATCTTTTCTTCAATTTGTCAATCAGCGGAGTTGTCATTCTCCCAAGTAACTCTTTGAGCCTTCAGTTATATGCGCATACAATTTCTTTCTTCCCCTACTTCAAGCTGTATATTTCTTCTACAACTTTGTTCTCATCCTAAGTAGTTTGAATTCCACTTGGAACTCCTTTTGTAGATCGTCCCATGAACTTACCTTTGCCTTATCCATGTCTAAGTACAAATCAACCGCAACTCAAAGCGTCGTTGGAAATTGTTGGACCCACTCGTCTTTATCTGAAACTCAATTCATCGTCCAGATGATTTCACACATACGACAGTGATTGACAAGATCCTCCTTCCCGTCACCAATGAATTTTGGCAATTTTTGTTTTTGGGACATGTTTCCTCCTGTCGTTTGTCATGTACCAATTGGTCATGTTACTAAACTGGTAAGGGTTGGATCTCAGCGGGTAACATTGACAAGTGTGCAGTGTCACTCCAACACTCCTTGCCTCAGTGTCCTCTTCCCTCATCTTTTCTCTCCCTTCATCTCAGGTTTCCCTTACGTCACCCTTGCCTTGGGTTTCTCCAGTTCACGAGGTGCAAGATAGATGTATGAATTGATCTAGCATTTCCTCGATCAAATTCAGCCTCAATGGTGTCTCCTCAAGAAACTCCTCATTACTTCTTACTCATCAATGTTCTGGCAAACCATAGAGTTACCCTTCGATTACTACACCTCCCGTGGCACCCATGTGGTCACCCTACGTGACACCTTCGTGGTCCCCTTCAGACAACCATTCAATGTTTGTCCCTCAACGAGTTGCCTTAACCTCTATCTCTACCCGACTTTTTATGCGAGAATTAAAGCTTGGTGCATGGCTTGCAAGGCATCTATTTGCTCCTTCCCATTTCTATCCTTATTTAATAAGTTGGGCATCGATTCAAACAAACATCATAATGAAACAAAACACTTTTATTACAGATTTACAAGTGTCCTTTTATATTCCCTTCTCGAGTGTTTACAATTCATGAGTTTGTTCTTCGTTGGGTTTCATTGCATTCTTCTTCGTCCTGATGGTTGCTCTCAGCAAAATTGCCTTGTTGTCGTGGGGCTCAAGTTCATCGCGTCCCACACTATATCTTCAATGACTTTGTTTACCGTATGGATTAATTAAGCAACGCACACAGGAAATAGACACGAACACCGAACAACAAATAGCAGAACTCTTATTATTATTCGCATATACCAACAGTACATTATGCTTCGATGATAAGATATCCTGATAAGATAATCATGATTACAATGCTTCCCGAAGGGGTTATAAATACTTTTCGACGAACCTTTCCAAAGGTATCGGTCGGCCAGGTACATTATACCCGCTACAAACTGTTTTACCCGTCGGCTACATAACAAGACTTCTACCGAAGGGACCCGTCGGCCGATGCACAATTTCTATCGACGACATCATCCCCCCCAAAAAGAAAAGTCGTCTCCTGACGACTAGCAAAATTAGGAGACAACCCACAATCAAGAAAAAAAATACTAGAGAGGAGGGTTCCCTAGAAGAGTGTTGTTGACGACGCAACTCATACACCTGGTCAGTCTGGATGCACATATCTGTCTGAATCTGTGAATTAACTTCTACAGCCTCCTTCAGTAGAAGTGCAGCATCCATAGCCTGTCTCTTGGCCAATTGTAACTCATGCACTGCTGCATCTTTATCCCGGATAGCTGCGTCCTTCTCCTGTACCACTGCTGCCATATCCTTCAATAGTTTTGCCCGCTCTGCTGCCCATGCTGCCTGCTTGTCGGCCAAATCAGTGGCTAACTTTTCTCTTGCCTCCTTTTCAACCGCTAGAGACCTCTGAGCTGCAACACTGTCTGCTGCCCTATCTGCCTCCGCGCGCTGCCGCGCATAGTAAACCTCTTTGTACAATCCCACGATCTCATGTGCCAACTTCATCATCGGAGTGTCACTCGGTCCCAACTCTGGCTCAGTGGCCCAATCTGCCAACATTTCTGGTGTCTCAACTGCCGGCCAACCTCTATCAAGAAAGCAAGTTTGAAATCGCTTAGGACAAATCCCACGAATATACGCGCGAATCAAATGCCACTCCCTTCACCGAGTGAGAGCCTGAATCGCCACATCATGCCCCTTCTTTAATGCAGACTTCATAGTCCTGAGGTAGTCCCTGCACCTGTCCTCATCCGACCTGTAATCCTCCTTGGCGAAGTCCTCGAATGACCATTCGGGATCACTATTGTCCTCCTCATCAGCGGGAGCCATGCCCACATCTGGTGCCGCCTCCCCTGCTGTCGGCGCAATCACGGCATGTGGCACTCCCTCCTCCTGAGACTGAGGCTCTGGTACAGGTGCTACTCTGGAATAGCTGGGGGACTGAATGAACAGGCCACACTTGTCAGGGACGAGTCGAAACTGCTGCCTCAGAAAAACACTGGCTCTATCCATGACCTCTGGTTGCGCTAGGTCCGTACACTCTTGTACTCCTCCGTCTGGTACGTTCTCTACTGGAAGTGCCTGAGCTTCTGCTGACTGTGCTACTGTAACAACTGTTGTTGGCTAACTTATGGCAGACGCCACGGGTGCTGCTACCGGAAGTGCTTCAGGAGCTGTAGAAGTCTCTCGGTTGACGGGTGCGGCCAGGTGGGCAAAGCCGACCGTAAATCCTACCCCCGGCCGGACAGGAGGTCATACCCCATGTTGCCATGGTGCGGCTAGTGTGACTGCCTGGTGGGATCCTCCAGTCATCAATATCGGTTGCCGAGTCTGCCCAAATCCTGGAATGTGAGCCATGTGTAGGCCTCGAGGTAACAACTTGGAAGTCATAGGAACCATAGTACGCGAAAATAGCAAGGGGGTAGCTGTGACAATCTGAACCGCTTCATTATCCTCGCCCTCGCCTTCTTCTTCCTCCACACTATCCTGCTCATAAGATGTCTCCTGTCAACCGTTGTCAGTATCATCTGCCATGTCCATCCGAGGCCTCTTTTGACCTGCTGAACCCTTCTGCCCAGAGATTGTGTCCAAGTGCTTCCATTGCATGATAGGAGGTTCTCCTAGAGCCAGTGGTCCAGGCTGTGCCTCAATCTCCTCCGTTGGAATCACCCGTGCTACAGCATCCAAGAATAGACCAATGGCGTAATGAGGCATATAGAAAGTCTTGTGCTGGAGAGTCATGAATTCATGCATCCGTTCAGCCAGCACAGATCAAATCCGTACAGTGGTTGCATTCGTTGCACGCCTAAGAAAACTGCAGAATCCGTACAGTATGTTGCATTACTGTTTCAAAATCCGTACATCGCCTATTAAAATCTGTATTGCTCAAGGCTCCAGGAAAATCCGTACATTGCCTTCAGTTCCACTCTTTTTGAAATCCGTATACCACAGGGATGCATTTCTGATGGAGTCCATACTGCTCAAAAACTTGTACACTTAATGGAGATCTCCGTACACACAAAATTATCAAGGAAAGCCGTACACTTGAAATGTTGGAAGCCTTCAGTATGGTTAATGTTTTTATCAAGCCGTACAGTGCCCTGCAAGTTGCATATTATAACTTGGCCCTTCTCCCACCTGGTCTTTGAAAATCCGTACAATGGAAATTACAACTTTTTTGGCTCCAAGTTCCGTTTGTTAATCTTTTGAGGCTTCTTCTTCTTTAAAAACCGTACCACAGCCATGGAATCCGTACTTCAACCTAAAATCCTTACAGTTTTTAAACAACCTGTACTACAATGCCACTTCAAATATAAAACCCGTACGGTGATTAATATGAAACTGTACGGTGCTTCTTAAAAACTATATGGTGCTTTCAAAAACCGTACGGTGCCTCCAGAAACCGTACTCCACTTAAAGAAATCCGTACGGCTGGAAAACCGTACAGTGCTTTACTTTTTTTTTTTTTAATTTTTTTTTTTTTTTTTTTTTGTCAATTTTTTTTTTAATTTTACAAGTCAGTGTGCCTTTTTTCTGTCGCAGAAGTCTTCCGCTCATGATATATCTTCAACTTCGACCCATTCACCGCCTGAGGCACTTCGTGTCCATCCAAAGTCCATAATTTGATTGCTCCATTGTCCCCTACTTCCCGAATCTGATACGGGCCGACCCACTTAACCTTGAACTTGCCCGGTTTGATCTCATTCCGGCCGTCGTACTTTAATACCCACTGTCCAGGCTGAAACCTGTTTAGCTTCAGGTGCTTATCGTGCCATGCCTTTCGCCTATTCTACGTTACTTCAGTTGCCCACTATGCTAATAATCGCTTCTCCTCTAACTTGTTTAGTTTATACAGCCGCTCCCTTAAGCTTTCCATGTCGCCCAACTTGTTTTCTAGTGCTATCCGCAAGCTTGGTATCATAAATTCCATTGGTACTACGGCCTCCTGTCCAAACATCAGTTGAAACGGCGTGTGTCCTGTTGTGACTTTGTATGCCGTACGGTAAGCCCACAGAGCAGAAGGTAATTTCTCTTCCCAATCCTCCCCTTCGACGACGCAGGATTTGTATCTAATTGATACAAGGATTTTGTTGGTAGCTTCGGCCTGTCCGTTTGCCCTTGGGTAGTACGGACTTGACAGCAAATGGTAAATTTTGAATTCCGTGGTGAGCAGTCGGATCACATGGTTTACAAAATGGCCTCCTCTATCGCTTGTTAATTGTAATGGAATGCCGTACCTAGTAATAATTTGCTCATAAATAAATTGTGTTGTACTTACCGCTGAGTTGTCCGGTAGTGCACGCGCCTCCACCCATTTAGTCAAGTACTCTGTGGCAACCACAATGTATCGGCATCTTCTGGTTCGGCTCAGCTTCAAGGGTCCTATGAAATCCAAACCCCATCGTTCAAAAAGCTCCTGAGCATGAGAAGGATTCAAAGGCATGAAATCTCTTTTCAAGGGTTTTCCCGCACGCTGACATGTATCGCATGCAACAACCCATTCCCTGGCATCATTGTATACTGTTGGCCACCATAATCCTACTAGTAGTATTTTTCGTGCAGTTGTGTCCGGGCCCATGTGTCCTGCCGGCCCTTCATGCGCTTCCTTTAGTACCCGTGGAATTTCTTCCTTCAGGATACAACGCCGCAAGATTTGATCGGGTCCCATTTTATACAACAATCCATTAATCAGCTGGAATGTTCCACTCCGTATCACCAACTTCCGTTTTTCATTCGGTGGCATGGTATTTGGAAACTGTCCTGTTGACAAGTATTCGCCAATGCTTGTATACCATTCTGGTAGTGCAGCAATCTGAAACAGCTGTGCATCAGGAAAGTCATCATTTACACCGTCTGCCGGTTCTCCTATTCTGATACGTGATAAATGATCCGCGCTTACATATTTCTTTCCTGGCCATACAATAATCTTGAAAGTAAACTCCTGCAATAGGAGTAACCATCGGCTGATTCTTCCTTGAATGATTGGTTTGTTGATCATATACAACAGGGCCTGATGATCAACATAGAACACAAATGGAGTGGCCAACAAGTAATGTTGAAATTTCTGCACAGCATAGACCATCCCCAATGCTTCCCGTTCAGTTGTACTATAATTTTGTTCAGCTTTTGATAACAAACGGCTGGCGAAGTAGATCGGATGATCCAACCCGTGGCTTTTCGTCTGTGCGAGAGTCGCTCCGATCGCATAGTTTGATGCATCCACATGGACGTGAAACTCCTTCTGCCAATCAGGGTATGCTAAAATAGGTGCTATAGCCAGACGTACCTTGAGTTCTTCAAATGCTTCATCCTGTTCCTTGTCCCATCGGAACGATTCTGTCTTGGAAGTTAACCTATCCAACGGATAGGCTATCTTTGCAAAATTCTTGATAAAACGCCTGTAATATCCTATATGCCCAAAGAAAGATTTTACCTCTGTCACATTGGTGGACGGCTGCATCTCCAATATGACTCGCAATTTGTTCGGATCTGTCTTCAGTCCTTCCTTACAGACTGTGTCCGAGCAACCTTCCGTGTGGAACCATAAACCTGCACTTCTTCGGGTTGAGGGCCAAACGCACACGGCGGCACCTTTCCATACACTCACGTAAGGCTGCCAGATGTTTGTCCTCCGTACTGAATACTGACCAATCATCCAAAAATGCCTTGAAGTTGCCGACGGACATCTTGTCAAAGATGTGTAGTATGATCCGCTGAAATGTTGCAGGCGCATTGCACAGGCCAAACGGCATCCGATTATAGGCATAGACCCCATCTTCTACGACAAATGTCGTCTTCAGTTTATCCTCTTCTGCGATTGAGATCTGATTGTAGCCGAAAAACCATCCATAAATGAGTAGATCTCATGTTCCGCCACCTCCTCGAGGATGCTATCCGTGAATGGGATCGGGAACGGATCCTTGATGGTGACTGCATTCAAGCATCGGAAATCAACACATATTCGGATTTGAATGGAGTCCTTCAGGGAAATCACGATCGGAGATACCCATTCACTGGTCTGTACCTTGAAAATAATTCTGGCTTCTAGCATCCGATTGATTTCTTCCGTAACCCGAGCCGCATAATTTTTGTTCATTTTGTAGGGCCTTTTCTGTACGGGTAGTGCTCCTTCGATTAATGGAATGCGGTGCACACATAATTCAGGTGGTACGCCCTTCAGGTCCTTGTACGTCCATGCAAAGACATCCTTATATTCTAAAAATATCTTGAAGGCTGCTGCCTTTAGTACTGGGTCCCAATTGTCCCCTACCAGTATGTTTCGTGGTTCTGCTTCATCCCCCAAATTCATGGTCTGCAACGCGACTTCATTATATTTGATGGGTTCTTCTTTAGTGAACTGATGTGCCGGGGTCACATCGAGTGACGCATCCCCTTCCTTTATTTCAGTGAATTCCTTTGGAAAGGCATCGGTATTGTTTTCTTCTATTGTCAGTACGTTGCAGGTTGGAAACAATTCATAATCCTCTATCTGCCAATGGTACAAACCATTTACTGAATCTAAATCGTCGTCTCCTTCTAGTCGTAAAACTCCCTCCTGATCCGGTTCCATAATTTGCCCCTTGTCATCCTCTTCTCCCTCAGAATCTGACGAGAGGGCTTCGTCCCCGACCATCTGAGTGTGCAGGTCAATGACATACTTTCGGCCTTTGCTTTCGAGTGATAAAGTATTTTTCTTCCAATCATGCTTTGCTTTTGCTTGTATTAGCCACCCCCGACCCAAAATAGCATCGTACCCCTTCCACTTGAGGGGAATCACAACGAAGTCCAACAGGAATGGTTGTGTTTCGATTGTCACTGGTTGCGCTGTGAGTATTCCCAATGGCTTGATCCATGTTGATCGGCCGTTAGCAACTTGAAGGTAGGTGGCCATAATGTCAGCCGGCCCAACTTCTTCCAAGTATCCTCTGGTAGCACATTGACACCGGATCCTCCGTCGACGATCGTGTCCGTTAGTACAGTCCCGAGAATGCCCATTTCAACAACCGCCGGATAGCGTCTAGAGGAAAGAGCTAACAACATCGGATCTTCTGCACTTGTACCCCCCTGTTTGTCGTTGTCGTGCTCTATGGGTTGCTTAGCACTTGGGACTATATTTGTGAGGGCCGTACGGAGTTGAGGCATTGTGAGCAACAGATCATTTATCCTAACGGGTATCTCAGCTTGTAATATTTGCCGTACAATGTTCTGTTTTGCACAGTTCCAGACGGAAGTACTCGGCATGTCCTTCAAGTGTGTTGTTTCTGCCTGTGTTACTTTCTGGATCTCTGCCCTTGCTTTCTCCAGTCTCTTTTTTTCTTCTGCTGGGTCAGGGTATAACTTCGCCTGCTTCCGAGTGATTGCCAGAACTTCTTCCTCGTCTGTCCCTACGGTAATCAAGTTTATGCCAGACTTCGGGCACTTAGTATCATCATGATCTCCAGGTCCACACCAACGGCATAGCAGCTTCGGTGTGTCTGTCGTTGTGCACTCCCGGGCGAAGTGACCCCACAGATTGCATGCGCGGCATTGAACAATTGGCCGACCATTCGCATCGTACTAAATTCGACTCCTTCCTCCATTGTTGTTGTTGCCACCATTGTGGTTATTGCTGTTGTTGTTTGGACCGCGCCGGTTGTTTCTGTATCCACTTGATGTGGCACCTTCCGTACTGGTGTTCCCGTTCCCGCCTGACGGGGATGCCTCCTGTGACAGGAACACTTGCTGTGGTGTCCTTGTTTTTAAATTGAAAGGGCATTCCTTTACTGAGTGTCCGAGGATCTAGCAGATTTCACAAAATTGCTCTTTCAGGCAGGATCCCTTCGTATGGCCTTCTTTCTTACACTCCGTGCACCATAGATCATTACCCTTAGTCTCCTTGTTCATGTTTTTGAATTCCTTCATCATTCGCATCATGTCCTTCTGGAGAGCACGGACTTTCTTGCTGCTTCCCTCGTCATCGTCGTTGCTATCTTCTCCTAAAGGCTCATCGTTATTTGAATCCGATGAGCTGGTCTTCTTCTTTTTCTTTGTTTTCTGGTCACTTTCGAGGTTCATTGCCCAATTGTACGCTTCAATGTATGTCGATGGTGGCACGATCTTCATCTTCCTCCACAGCTTCGGGTGAAGGCCTTCAATGAACAATCTTTTCTGGAGCCCATCTGCTGGCTTATTCTCCATTTTACTGATTAAGTCCTTTAACCTCCTGGCAAAGACCCGTACAGTTTCATTCTTCTTTTGCTTGGTATTGAATATCTCTGCGACAATTTCATTATCATCATGCAAAAGTTGAAATTCTGCGATGAACTCCTTAATGTTATCCCAACTATTTAATTTTTGTGGATCGGCATCAGTAAACCAATCAATGGCAACACCCCGTAGGGTAGTAGGAAATTGTCAGATCCATTCGTTTGTATCTGTTATACCATTTGCCCTCCAGATCGTTTCACATGTTTTACAATGTCGAATGGGATCAGCTGCTTCATCACCATCAAATTTAAGCAATTTTTCCTTCGGGCCTGCCATTATCACTATATGTCGTGGGTTTTGTTGTGTACCTGCGCTGTTTTGTACTCTCGCGCTATTTTGAGCACCCGCGCTGTTCTGAACACTCGCGCTGTTCTGGACACCCGCGCTGTTTTGTACACCCGCGTTGTTCTGGACACTCGCGCTGTGCTGCACACCCGCGCTGTTTTCTGCTTCCGCGCTGTTTTGGACTTCCGCACTGTTTGGTGAAGAAGAGGGTTTGTCAACCGCAGCTGTCCGTTCCGGAAGTATATCTCGAACGAAGAGGTCACTCCATGCTCGTGCTCCTTCGGCACTTCGAGCCGTGCGAGTCGATCTCCTTCCGTCAGGATTCTCTTCCCGTGGCATATGCAGGTTCAAAAACTCCTCCCTCGCTTCTTCCACCAAATCAAGCCGTTGTCGAGTCTCCTTGAACAATCCTTCCGCGCTCTTGGTTCCGTCGGAAATCTTCTGAAACCTCATTCGACGCTCTATCTATTGAGCCAAAATTAAATTTTCCTGCGCAACGCGTATGTCATCTTTTTCCTTCAGCTTACTCTTATCTTTGTTCAACTGATTCGGCATTTAATTCATATCCGCCTGCCTGCGTACCAGGGCCATCGGGCAACGGCGCCAAATGTTTACCGTATGGATTAATTAAGCAACGCACACAGGAAATAGACACGAACACTGAACAGCAAATAGCAGAACTCTTATTATTATTTGCATATACCAACAGTACATTATGCTTCGATGATAAGATATCCTGATAAGATAATCATGATTACAATGCTTCCCGAAGGGGTTATAAATACTTTCCGACAAACCTTCCCGAAGGTATCGGTCGGCCAGGTACATTATACCCACTACAAACTGTTTTACCTGTCGGCCGATGCACAATTTCTACCGACGACAGACTTCTACATGTGCATCCTCCCTTCATACAAATGTTTCGATGGTCGCCTGAAACAAAATGTGGAAGTTCTTTGTTAGAGCATGTGCGCCTTCAAAAAGCTGTCACTCCATTGGTTGTGATATTTTCATAAATAGGTATTCCCATCTAGCCATTGTATTCCATTCACTTTGTTGCTCCCAAGATTCAATTGGCAATGACGCCAAATGTTTAGCGTCATGGGTAAGCTAGTTTAGTGCACACTATGAAAATAATGAAGCATAAAACAATGCTTAAGGAAATCTTACTGCTCATTTCATTGATATTCATTCTGGTACATCATATGACAATGCTCTCAAGAGTTATGAAGATATCTATTCTCGTTCAGGAGAATGTACATATAGTATCTGAAGGGTTGTGACTCAACTGTCGTGTTCTAACTTCCGTCAGTAATGGACACTTCTTTACACATAATCAATTATTAACAATTCCCAAAAGACTTCACAATTATTACCGAAAACAGTGCCAAACTCCACAACATTTGCCAGCATTATCCCAGCTTCTGCCATGATGGAAGGTTTGGTGCAAGGTATTCATATCCATCAAAGGATTTTTGCATGTGATAAAAATGACATCGTGAGAACATATCGGTACTAAGTGACCCACTAAGCTCAATAATCTATCTTTTGAATGTTGAAGTTTATTTCTTTAAAGATTGCACTAGTTTCCTCAATTCCAATGCCTAGCCTTCATTAGGCAGAACAAAATTCATATATATGAAAGTGTTTCGATATCAATGAAGTGGCAAACTGCTTAAGACTTCAAAATAAAAAATGCATCCATAACATAATATAGAGACGAATTCCTTCCTACCTAAGATAATCTTTGCACTTCCCCTACCATGTCTCTTCCACTTCATAGCCATCAAGCATACAAAACAACTTCACTGTCACCATATGTAGACCCAAGAACAAATGACTGGAATCATGTACAATAAGAGGACCTTTCCTTTTCTTTCCTATGTCATTTTTATGTGCACAGATTCATTTCATCCCTGCTGAGACTGAGAAAACATCTCTCGGTATAATGACTACTGAAAGGGATTCAAATAGTTAATCATAAGCTCATGATGAAGAGGGTGATGATCCTTCAAGTCATGCTCAATGTCGATAATGTTGGATTTGATTTACTCAAATTGTTGTTCCTTAACAAGCAATCCATAACAGTATTAGCTTGAGGCTGCTTTCAGAAGGTGTTCTGTGATGTCCCCTTTTTCTGAAAGAAGAGTAGATAGATAAAGAATAATATTAAAGTATAAATTAATAATAATTAATTAGAGAGGTCAGGTTCCCACAATCCATTGAAATTATTGGTATGATTTATGGATTAGATTGTGTTCAAATTGTAACGATCAACATTTTGAATCACACTACTTGGTTTTGCAGCTCTTGCTCTCTCATCCTGATGATGAATCATGTAGTGTGATTCAAAACATTGATGGTAAAAAATTGAACACAATCTAATCCAGAAATCATACCAATAATAATAATTAATTATAAATCATATATCATATTAATTTAAGATATATGATTAAATAAGTTCAAATTAAAGATTTTTAATTACTAATAGGTAACCACTATTTACTGACAAGTATAAACAATAAAAGAAGGGAAAACCTCTTGGTAAATATATCAATTTATATTAAGCATTCGTCATTGTAGCAACCATTGTGATTATCATTAGCTGGTGATCATCATATCAATCAATAATCAATTACAATGAAGACAACGGACATAAGAGGCATGATCAATATTAACTTTGAATAATGATATAGACATTAGTCAATATGACTAAGGGGACACAGAGTTTACGTCAGTATCATAGATAGCCACTTGAAAGTTGAAATATATTATAATGAGATTGACAGTATTGAAGGGATGAATAAGATCTACAGTCAAACTCGATTTGCATGAATGGAACAATGAGAGGAAAGTGTGTTTAGGTTAAACACAATGTGCCAAAAATCAGCTTCTTGTGTGCATGAATGGAAGCAAACCTGAACCCGGACCATGCAACTTTCTTTTTAATTTGAACTGATGTTACTCTGAAATCACATTTTAAGATGAAAGGAAAGCTACAAAAATCATTGTGAGGAAGCATATTTTACACATTCATGCGAAAGGGTGTATGATAGAAAAGAAATTAAATAATCTACGCGCATTCATGCAAAGGAGAAAAGATCTCTTAATGGAGATCCCTGTGAAAGACGGTATGAAAAGGAATATATGAAATCTATGCAGACCCATTCACATATACGCTCAGAATGCAGATTCTATGAACTCGATCAACCTCATAAACAGCGATTATGATAAATCAAACTTTAACAACAGATGCGATTATCGACTACAGCCCGAATGGATATGATAAGGTGACTTAAGGGGAAGAAGTAATTCTGAAAAAGAAGTAAAGTAAAATCAGATTAAATGTTCAGCAGAGTAAACAAGAACTCAAATCAAGCAATCAGTCTTGACAGTAACACAGTGATCAAGTAATAAGAAACGGTAATCATACTAACAGTAAACAATGACATTTTAAGATAACTAAGTTATTAACAAAATATAAAATAAGGTGCATCAAGAAAGAAAGAAGATGTTTGCCTCCCCTCAAGCAATATAAGGATTTAAATTATGAGGAATGCGGTGAAAAGAAAATCATCGAATCACAAAAAGATATTCGGTTATCATTTCATCAGATGAATAATCTTCCTAAAACCATCGAATAAGAACAATCAAACATTCAATCAACACATAGCATTTAGTTCCAACATAGAACGAGAAAACAGTTATTACAAGAGAAACTGGATCATCAGTATCCAATAAGAATATGCCGCCAAAAATAGGAAAAAAAATTAACTTTGGCCTTCGAATAGCCTCAGAAGTTAATCATTCCATTGAACACAAAGTCAATTCTTCTAAAGTGGATAGAATCTTAGGTAATCAACAATGATATTTTCTTCAAATCAGTAGAGGACTACCAGCCTCAGCCTCAACAAATAGAAAATGCATTTCATTTTAGAGAAGCAATAACAGATTAGAAGGCATTTGATCACTCTTCAATGCTTGGAGGTTAACAGAACACAATATATCCGATCAGATCAAACTTAGTTCTTGGCAAATAAGTAGAGCTATTTTAATTGGATGATAATTTTTTATGTTTGCTAAAAATTAATAAGAACAAAGCCATTCTTGGTGAAGGCTGATCAAAGGATATTTTTTGGTGGGTATCCGTGAGGCCAAGGCTTATTAGGATGGATATATCAAATGAGGATTGTCCATTAGGCTTTAGGAAAGACGAGTCATAATAAAATGGTAGAATAGCTATGAGGACCATTCTAGATTAGCCATGAGGCAACTAGAGCCCCTAGAGGTCGTCCCCAAAATGCTAGGAACCTGATTATGAACTCTCCCTAGGATTAGGTGGGAATTAGAATAGGATTTAGATATACTTTACTTTCAGATATATATATATAGTATGGAATCTACTAATACATGTACAGGCTTATTCATCAAGGAACAAAGGAATACTTAACATCCGAAGTGGGGCCATTACACATTCTTATCATATCATATGCATTGGGTATGGATCCCAAGCTAACAAGTGAAAAACTGTAAACAACATGATGTAAAATAACTGAGCAAACATAACTGAATGTCAACCAAAGTAATCTACTTTATTTTCTCTTTAGGCTTCTGCTAGGATATCTGGTAGAAGTATTTATTGTTTAAAATAGATGATTAAAAGTAGAGTTGTTCTTGAGTCAATTCTAGAGCAGCATTGGTTTCATAATTTACATTCTAACTCATGTGAAATTCAAGAAAAAGACAATCTAGATGGGGCATACCAACTACTAATTAAATAAATGACTAGATTACAGCCCTTCATGTCTATTGCTGAATTCACCCACTTGTTTGCCACATCGATTTCCTCCCTGTACATGTGCCCAATAGTAAAGTCCTCAAATGAGCCAACAACTCCCATATCAGAGAAATATGTTTAGCATCAAATTCATAGTCCCTTGTTTTCAAATAGAATTGATGGAAATAAAAAAGTCCCCCTCAATGCAAACTATCTTGATTTTTATTTTCTTATTTTCTTGGCATGATTGGATCCCTCTTAAAGCAACCTGAATCACGACTTCATTATTCATTCCATCTGGTTGTTTGCATGCTGCTGCAGCAACAATCCTTTCCCTATGGTGTTTGGTGAAACATCCAACACTGGATTATCCTTGATTACCACGCAAGTTGCCATCAAATTGACTTATACCATCCTACATCTCGTGAGACCCAATGAGCATCAACTTTCCCTGGCACCTAGACCATCCTGAAAAGTCCCATAAACAGGGGAATAACCAACCTTTTCCAATGTTTTCATAATTATCCATCCCAAGCATAAATGAGGTGCTTTTGGAGTTTTGATTTATGGTTGTTTATCACCTAAAATAATCACAACAATGTCTATGGCATGATCTCTGTAAACCATTGGTGAATAATAAAAATCATCTTGATGATAAACTTGAGGAATGGATACTCTTCCCTCAATACTAATGTCAGTCGAACATTCAAAAGATAAATGAAGTATTATTACTTTTATATTGAGATGGAAAAATCCAAGAAAATTTTACTCAAACAGTATTTCATTTGATAATTTAGTCTATTTATCTCTATTGAGACTTTACGGAAGATATTATTCATTTAGATGTATAATACAATAAACAAAATTTAGTCAATATGACTAAGTTGTGACACAACTCGTATTTGTGTTCATACACTTATTATTTTCAGATCTGATCCATATAATGATACTTGAGTTGTATATGACTATTCAAGATTCTTTTCGTTTTGGCATATTGATGGTGCACTTTACAAGACATTTGTTGTATTATTATTGTGTGTTTATTATGTTATTTTAGCTGATTACACTCATGTATGCTGGTTCAGATTTTTTCTTGTTTATAATGGCTAACCTTGTTCAAGAAAATTGTATGGGTTTAGGTTATTACTTACAAAAGCACAGGTACCCTTGATGTGTATTGACTCTTGAGTAATTGTAGGTACAAGGTATTGATTTCACCTTGCTCCACAGGTTTGAGTGTACCCTCACGGTGGTTAACAAGAGAGATCACACTTGCCAATTCCCACTATATCTTATCTGTCATTTTTGCAGTCTTTTACTCATCAGAAAAAAATCAAAAACACTATAGCAATCATGTTTGCATTATAACTTGTCACAGGAGGCTCCCAAGGAGCCCTTAAGCCTGCTGCTCCAATTGAATGCTGTGATAGGAAAAGGGACAACAAGTCCTTGAAAAAATTCGTCTGAGATGCTGATGAAATGTTCCCCAACATGCCATGTCTACTGTTGATTTTCTTATTGGAAGTATGAAATTATGGTGGAAAGTCTGCATTGTGGATGAGCGCAATGACAAACTAGTAGCCCCTATCAAAAATCGGTCTGATCTGAAAGCTGCTTTGAATGACCGATTCAGACCAGGCAGTTTGGGTTGTGTTGTCCAGGCCCATTTCAATGAGCTAAAGTACACAGGAAAAATAAGGGATTATGTTTGAAGCTTTTAAATGTTGGGCCTCAAGTGCACCAAGCTCAATGATGTTGAGAAGTTCTATTTGTTCACGAAAAACTTGCAGACTGGGTGTAATGTCCCCATTTTTGGGGAGCTCCTGCAGTTGATTGAGTAATTTCATTATAGCAACCCTTGCAATCTGACAAGGTAATTTTAGGGGTCTCGGTGGTGGACTTGCTATTTTTAGTAAGACTAATTCAGGTAGTTGCCATTTTTGGCAGTGCAGATGGTAGTGCTGGTAGTTGGTCATTGCATGGAGTGGAATGGGCTATTTATTGCATGGGCTCCTATTTATTAATTAATTACTGAACTTAATATTATTATATGGTGCTTTTATATTTAAATGTTATAAAATGAGGTCGTGTTGAAGAAACTTCTTAAGTGAAGTTAAGTTTGGAAAACTTGTGCCATTGGAGGATTATAAATGAGCCCATTTGATGAGAAAAGCATCCAATTATCCGATTATCTAATTTCCTTTTGTTGATTTGGTGGGTTTCTCTGAGGTTGATGATTTCTTCTGTGCCCTTGCTGAAGTACTAGGGTCTGAAACTGAGAATTACATTTGATTCCACAGCTGAGGTATTGTGGATCAAGTTCTGAGATTTGTTGCAATTGAATTATTGATTCCATACTGTTCTTACTGTATTCGGGAAATCTATCCAATTTTAATATTATTTGCTTCCTTGTTTTGGTTGAGCATTTGAAATCTGGAAATTGTCTGAAAGAGCAATTTGCCAATACTTCTTACAATATTTCAATGTGTCTAAGCAGTGGGTGTATTTTGTGAAAATCAACTAGTTTGAGGAAGGAATTAAGCTGTCGTGATCTAATTGTACCTATGTTTGGTTTGGAGAATTCACTGATTCATAAGGGCTGTCGTCACTTCTCAAGGCAGCAGTTGACTTAGACATCGTCGTTTTTGTCTTAGGAAAGGTCGTGAGTGATCTTGGAAGGTCTGCATCACCTTCTACAAGACCTATGAACAATTCTCAAGGCCTGCAATTTTATGTTAGTGGCCTGCTACATGCCCAGCCACCATCAGTAAGGGCCTACGATTATTAATAAGGGGACTGCGTGAAAGCTGGAAGCCAGTGGTTGCATGCTACAGGGCTGCATTGAATTTCCTGTGGCCCATGTTTATCAGTTTGAAAGTCTTCAGTCACATACGGGGTTGCGATCATAAATTGGTGCTTGCGAACTTGATTCTGGAAGCAGGCAGTTGAACATTGGCTGACATTGTCTATTGAACAGCATTAGAGAAGGCCCCCAAAGATTGCAACCAGAGTTATATCAGAATTGAATGGTGAACACCTGCTGCAATTCAATTAACAGCCGGAGTTAAGGGTTCCAAGTTTGCTTGTAAAGTTTATATAGAAGTCTTTTGAACTATATAAATGAAGTTGCAACCAAATCTCATTTTCAGAACTGATTGTTAGCCATTTATTCAATGTCCAGAAACGTCACAAAAAAGATGATCATTCCTGAATAGAATTTACTAGAGTTGATTGTGATATTTTTCAGCATTATTGTTTCATTAAATATATGTTAAATTTAGTTTTCCTAAGGATTCGAGAGACAAACTCCAAGCACAAAATATCTCTGTCATTTCATCAGCTTTGCAGTAGCATTAAGCTTGCTTTCCAAATGTTTGACAAAATGTCAACTCACTAAATTAAATAAGGGAAATTAGTGTATGTTCAAGCTATGGCTAGCAAGGGATATTACAATGGTATTAGAGTGGTTTCCTACCAGCCAGCAAGAATTAGGCTCAGCTATCAGATTGATTCAGTGAAATGGATGGTAACAAGAGATTCATTCCGGGTAGACATTATACCAGCAAAGGGTGTACTTCACAACCTAGGGATGGATAACCTGAGATTAGTTTGGTATCCTGAAACAGTTGAATGTGTTTGTAAATGAGTTGCATCAAAATCATAAATGGATGACCAAACTGATTTCAAATCCAAAATTTGAGCAAAGCATGATGTTGCTTTTTCAAAGGGAGAAACATAATCGCACGGTGGACACTCTTGGAGAGCAAGAAAAGTTTCTAGTCAAAACTCTAAGTCTGATGTCAATATCAGCAATGGCCCACAAGAGATTACAATTGCACCTGGTGTCATAGCAAGGTCCAAAAATGTTGGGGATAGAGTAATGGATGATAGTGTGCATACCAAGGAAGATAACATGGATATTGATAAGAAAATTCTATTTTGCAAGACAACAGTGAGGATTGTTGGCATCATGATGATATGGCGGTAGCTACAGATGTTCAAGACATTCCTTTTGAGTTATCACATGACAGTGCTCAAGTGTTGGGCATAGTGGATATAGGGTGTGATTGGAATTCATGTCTGGTAAAGTCCGATGATACAGTTGTTGGCCTGAGTTCCCAAGATCGTGCATTTGATGGCAATACAGTGACAGTGGAAGTGAGAGAATGAAATAATACTATCATATCAGCAACTACTTTCATGCAAGATGAGCTATCCAGCGAGGTACTTAATAGCAGTACCTTAGATGTTCAAGTGTGTGTTGTTGATAACACACATGTTATTGATTATAGGGTGAGTGATGTAGAGACATCATCGCGTTATAGTAGATATTAACACAGTGTTGAGGTTCACTTTGCAGACAATTCTATGTTTTACATGGATGGAACATTGTCTTATGACAATCCACTTTTTGAGGTTGATCACTCACCTGAGTGGAGTTGGGTACAGTTTACACCATCTATAGACACAATTCAGTTTCCTATTAGCAGTAGTTGGTGTGTTCCTATAACCACAAATTATGATGAGGATGTGACTACATCCAATGTAGTTATAGGTTTTGTTGAGACAGATCGGATGAGTGGATTTGTTGAGCAACAAATTTTGGAAAATGTCCTTTTGGGTAGGTTTATGTTCAGTGTTTGGGATCCTTCTAGTGCATCGTGATTTCAGACAGGGCTCACAGAGGAGTTTTGGGATGTGTACATGATGTCGAGTACCTATGGTTTGGCTTTCAGCTCTCATGTGCATGATCCTTTTCAGGTGCACAACTGAGTTGTGCATGTGTTGGATAGTGTGTTTGGCAACTCACCTTGCACAATTTGGGCAAAAAAGCTTTGTCAACTTAACAAGTTGCTTCCCTATGGGATGTTCACTACTGCGACATCTACAGTCAGGTTTGATTCAGTCTGGCATGATCAGTTAGTTGTATTAATGATGATGTTACAGGAGCTGGTTAGTAATGACAGGGGATGTTGCATGCTCCTTCATATGGGATCCACGAGGTTGGAGTTCAGTGTGTTGTCGGATTGCTTGAGGACCCACACATGATGTCCCCATTTTTGGGAAGCTCCTACAATTGATTAAGTTCATTATAGCAATCCTCGTGTGCTGAAAAGGTGATTTGGGGGTCTCAATGGTGGACTTGCTATTTTTAGTAAGTCTAATTTGGGCAGTTGCCATTTTGGCAGTGCAGATGGTGTCGCTGGCAGCTGGTCATTGCATGCAGTGGATTGGGCTAATTATTTATTAAAATTATTATTATTATATGAAACTTTATTATATTTAAGTGCTATAAAATGATGTTGTGTTGAAGAAGCTTCTCAAGTGGAGTTATGTTTGGGAGACTTGTGCCATTGGAGGATTATAAATATGAGCCTGTTTGATGAGAAAAGCAACCAATTATCCGATCATCTAATTTTCTTTTGTTGATTTGGTGGGTTTGCTCTGAGGTTGATGATTTCTTTTGTGCCCTTGTTGAAGTATGAGGGTCTGAAACTGAGAAGTGCATTTGATTCCACAACTGAGGTATTGTAGATCAAGTTCTCAGATTTGTTGGAATTGAATTATTTATTCCCTACTGTTCTTACTGTATGTGGGAAATCTATCCAATTTGAATATTATTTGCTTCCGTGTTTTGGCTGAGCATTTGAAATCTGGAAATTATCTGAAAGAGTAATTTGCCAATACTTCTTACTGACTGTACTTGTGAAAATCGACTGGTTTGAGGAAGGAATTAAGCTGATGTGAACTAATTGTACCTACATTTGGTTTGGAGAATTCACTATGCATTCATAAGGTTGTCGTCACCTCTCAAGGCAACAGCTGACTTGGACATTGTCGTTTTTTCCTTAGGAAAGGTAGTGGTGTCACCTTCTACAAGACCTGCGAACAATTTCCAAGGCCTGTGATTTGATGTTAGTGGCCTACTACATGCCCAACGGCCATCAGTAAGGGTCTACACTTCTTAATAAGGGGATTATGTTAAAGCTTGAAGCCCGTTGTTGCATGCTACAGGCCTGCATTGAATTTTCTGTGGCCTGTGTTTATCAATTTGAAAGTCTGGGGTCACATTTGAGGTTGCAATCATGAATTGGTGCCTGTGAACTTGATTCTGGAAGCTAGCGGTTGAACACTGGCTGTCATTGTCTGTTGAACAGCATTAGAGAAGGCCGGCAAGGATTGCGACCAAAGTTATATCACAATTGAATGGTGAACACCTGCTACAATCCAATTAACAGTTGGAGTTAGAGGTTCCAAGTTTGCTTGTGAATTTAATGTAGAAGTCTTTTGAACTAATAAATAAAGTTGCAATTGAATCTCATTGTTAGAACTGATTGCTGGCCATTTATTCAATGTCCAGAACTGTCACAAAAAAGATGATCATTCCCAAATAGAATTGACTAGAGTTGATTGTGATATTTTTCAGCACTATTATTTCATTAAATATATGTTATATTTAGTTTGCCTAAGGATTCAAGAGACAAACTCCAAGCACAAAATATCTATGTCATTTCATCAGCTTTGCAGTAGCATTAAGCTTTTTTTCCCAATGTTTGACGAAATGTCAACTCACTAAATTAAATAAGGGAAATTAGTGTTTGTTCAAGATATTGCACTGGGCATAAGTAGAGCTCCAGAGACAATTTCTGCTGGCCATCTTCTTAACCACAAGTGCAACACTGCGAAATGTTGTGGCTCTAAGGCAGATAATAATAAAGAGTGCAGGACCTCCATACAAAGAATACTAAGTGTTAGGGTATGCCTTACCCATAGCAGACCCAAAAAGGTGGAAACAATAATCAGAACACTCCAACTCATAAGCCTAACCCAACCTCTGCACCCAAAGAAAAGAAAGATAAGGAGTACATCTATTTCACATGTGGTTAACCTAACCATTGGGCAAAGGAATTCCTGGATCAAGCTAGAGTCAATATTCTCCTAACTGAGCACCAAAACATACCAAAGATGAAGGTTTTACAACTCCTAAATATGGTCCAAGGAGCTCCTCTTGATAGCACCAAATTACAAGCAATAGCTTGGCTCAAATTGTGTTGTGGAAAAAAGCTTCGGAGGTTCAAATGTGTTAGCATTAGTGGATTTTAGTGCTACTGATGATCCAAGGAGCTCCTAGTGATAGTTGCTGTGTGCCGAATATGGAAGTGATATTGCCACAACAGCCATTAATAATATTACACAATAAAGTACATTAATAACAGAATGACAAGAAGCAATAACCATACAACACATTCAAATGGCAGAATATTATTCTCATTGATTATATACTAGAGCCTTACATTATAGCATAAGCATAATAGTACCAACACTCACCACCCGCTCACTTGTTCCTGGTTCCACACAAATAGACTCAACATGGTTGGCTAAGTCTCCAACAGTCACCAATTGATGACACAACTGACACCCCTTCAGAACAATGTTTTATTAACTAACAAAAGCCTTATTAACTATTCATGGCATAATTGCCAGCTACATCATCCCTCCCCCCCAAAAAAACAAGAAAAAGTCATCTTCCAGATGACTAGTATACGTCAAGTAATATCCAGAAAAATAACAATAGTGTAGATACTAACTTGTATTGACAAACTCAAAGTTGTAGTGTAGTTCAAAAGTAAAAGGGGTCTTGGGGCAACACCCCTACCAGAGTCAAGCAATAGAGACCCTTGCAAGGGTCTAGGATTAGTGCCCCCAGTAAGATCAAGGGGCAAAACCCCTTACGAGGGAGGGTGGGGTCGAGGGGCAGCACCCCCCCCCCCCCGCAAAGAGCAAATCAGCACCTTCAAAACTACATAGAACTCTATGGCGCACATCATTTTCTTGATATATTTCAATGACATCTCTCCTCTGCCAACTTCCATATCACTACCAACTAGCATCTCCCTTCACTTCCTTTTCAGCATATCAACCTTTTCCATTAATTGTTGAACTTCCCTCCTGAGCGTGTGGGCTTCCTTTCTCGCTATACGGGTAACTTTGGACATATTGGTCCTCGTTTCCTTTTTGACCCTCTGTCTTCCATGTCCCAAACATTTACATTCGAGTCTTCCTCTTTTCCCAAGTTTCCTTTTTCTATACTTGGTTCCTTATATTTCACTTCCTCATACTTCCTGAACCAATGGGCAGGATTGTCATCCACATTGGTTACACCTTCCTTATACTCCTTGTAATATGTCGAGTACGTATCCCAATCTCCCTCTATTTTTGTAATTCCCAACATGTGGCAACTAGGTTGGAATGTCTCATAATCCTCCATCTGCTAGTGGAATAACCCATTAAGGGAATTAGTTTCGTCCTCCAAGTAGCTGCCCAGTCTTATGAGGCCTTCCTCATTTGGTTCCAACTTGCCTTCACCATAGTCTCCTCCATTGACTCCTAGTCAAATGCCAATTCTTGGCTTACCGTTTGGCTCCATAGATCAATGACATATTTATTTCCTTTGGTTTCAATGGATAACGCCTTCTTCTTCCAACTATCGTTGGCTTTTGTTGCAATCAACCATTCTCTACCAAGTAAAGCATTGTACCCCTTTTTTCTAGGGTAGTGACTACAAAATCTAGATGGCATTGTTGCATCCCCTTCGTTACTTTATGATTATCAATGTCTCAAGTGGCTTTATGCCATGTTGGTTTGCATCGACTAAATGGAAAGTTGGCAACCGTAATGTTGGTTTGCCAAGGGCCTTCCACATCTCCTCACGCAATATGTTTACTGTGTCGATGGTGGTATTGGTGAGTTTATGACCCATGATCTCCATTTCTACAATGGTGGAGTCCTTCCTATTCCAATTGTGAACAACATCAGATCTAAAGGTGGGGGTTCCCCTTTTGGGAATAATTCCCTTTCCGCCTTTACATTCTATGTCTTTGTCCTTCTAGCTATTGTCGTTATCATGGATGTTACTATTATCCTCCATGCTAGAAATTGCTACTCTTAATTGGGGTAATGTTTCTAGTAAGTCAGCTACCTTTATTGGTATAGTGGCCTACAACATATGTTTTATGATATTGGCCTTGGATGCTGACCATACCGAAGTGTTTGTAATTTCATGAGTTTGCATGTGCTCCTCTTCTATTGTCATTTGTGTCTTCCTTGCTTCCTTAAGTATCTCCTTCTCAGTCCAAGGGTCTGGGTACATGTCTTGCTTCGCTTGGAGTCTGGTAATTGTCAAAACTTCCTTCGTCGAATTTGTTACTACTATCAAGTTCATATCCTTTCCCTTAGGGCAGTTAGCACCTTCATGGTTTCGTGGCTCACACCATTTACACAACATACTTTCGCCACTTTAATTGATTTGAAAATCTTGTGTGAAGTGGCCCCATTCACTACATCTCTTGCATTGTATCATCTGCAACCCCTTCAGGTCTTACTCGATGCAACTGTGTGGCGTATTGTTGTTAATATATTGCCTCCACACCTATTGTTCTAATAGCCTCTTGGGGAGGCATTCAAGAAGGTGGCTCTTGGCAATGTGGTAGGTAGGGTGACCTTTTCAATCGTTAGGAGTACTTGGGTACTCCTTACTTTTAAATTGTATGGGCACTCTTTCAGCAAGTGTCCCAATACTTGACAAATGTCATAGAATGATTTTTTGGGACAATTGACTCCTATACGCCCTTCGTTCTTACACTTACTACACCATATTTCCTTGTTTTTTGTTCTCTTTTTGCACCCTCATTTCCTTCGTCATCCTTAGCATGTCTTTATGGAGTGCCTAGATCATTTGGGATTCTCCTTCATTGTCTTCATCATTGTTATTGCTTATTTTCTTTTTAATTCTTGACATTTTGTTCTCACTTCAATATCTATAGCCTGATCATAGGCCTCCTTGTAAGTGAAGGGAGGAACCATCTTCATTTTCTTCTGAATGAAAGAAATCATGCCTTCTATGAACGAACTCTTTTTTAATCCATCCGCTAGTTGATTTTCCAACTTGCCAATCAGATCCCCAAACCTATGATAGTAGGCCTAAACAGTCTCGTTCTTTCCTTGGCATGTATTGTATATTTTGGCTATTAGCTTGTCATCATCCCATAACCTCGATAGCTTTTTTCAGATTATTCCAAGTTATCCTCTGGGTGGTCGAAAGGCCAGTGTACCAATCAATCACCATACCTCGCAGGGTGGCTGGAAAGGCCTTCAACCAATAATCCTCGTCTTCCTGAGCCTCTTATCATTGAGATATCGAATCAACATCATTCTCCTTAATTACAATAGCGATGTGCCCTCCCGCGGCTCGATCTAGATGATCACCTTCTCCTCGATGATAATGCAAGTCGTTGTCTCTCCTATTAGATCACGCGTATGGTCTCCTCGTGGCTCTCCCACATTGCATCTGGCTACTTGTGTTTCTCCTGCATTTTCTCTGGCTCCAACGTATCTCGCTGTTGTGTCTGATTCCAGCAAGTTCCCTTTGTTGCTACTTTTGTTTTGTTCTGATCAGTTTCACGGGTTTCGTATTCCATATTCCATCTTTCTTTCTTTGTGAGACAAGGTAAGGATATTCACAGGTTTTCATAATCTACTTTAAGGAAACAACATCTGGAGTCTGTCACTGAGCTCTGCCCTATATTTCCATTATCGCTAGGTTTCCCTGTCTGTGGCTCACGTCTTGACTCTCTACTTTTGCACCCTAGCTCCTGCTCCTTGTTTGTTGATTCTTTGTATGTGGTATTTCTGAAACAGATAGGGGGCTTGCTCAACTTGTCTATTATATGCAGACAGTTTCTCATCTGGTTTGACAATCTGCTATTGAAAAATGACTACAGGGGACATTTGTCTACCACAAAATCAACCTTTGACCTACCAGAGGTTATGTGACCACGTGAATAAGCTTGAAATAAAGAATATTTTTCTCAAAGAACAGGTTGCATCACTAACGGAAGCAATTACAGAACTCAAAAAGGCTACAAGACTGAACACCTCTCATATCAAAGGCTTTTCCAATACCTTCATCTTTGAAATTGTAGGCTTAAAATCAAACTGAGAATCCATCATTGAACAACTGGATGGGCTGGAAAAAATCAAAGAACAACAAAAGAAATGGCCACAATACACTCTTCTTTGATGTCAAAAACTGAACAGAAGGTGAAATTGTGGGCCTCTCTCTACACCAACAGATACTACAACACCTCTATCGAGCTTAGACAAGATTGTCTAGGGGAAGATTGATGATAAGCGTGTAAGACGGGCTTGTGAGCTCAACTTGTGTGTATGCGATCTCTCTCACACTTCTGACCCTCTTTTTGCTGCACACTCTTTCCTCACTAATCAGCTCAGTATCTCCGACATCACTTTGGATAAATGTTGGTCTGATCTAGGAGATGCCCTTTTCATCCGGTTTCTCTCTTTTCCTAACAGGCTTCATGCTCTTAGAGCGAAGAGAAAGTTGTTCTCTCTCCCCTCTAAAATTTATCTTGATGAAGACCTCAGGAAGGCACAGTAACAGAGCTTAAACATGCACGGGGGATTGTGGCAAATGCTAGGCATGCTGGAAAATGGGTTGTTACTAGGAACCTTAGAGCAGTTGTTCATGATTCCTCTCCTAGCAGATGGGAAATGAGACAAACCTCCAAGGCCGCATGATGGTTTCGACAACAATCTAACAAGAGGAGGCCCTCCATTTTCTCTCTTCTGGTCAACTGTTGGAATGGTAATGGCTCTTTATGGTCATTACCTAGTCTCTTTCATGATGCGGTGGGTCCGCTAATATTTTGGCTGACACACAGACCCATAAGAGTCCCATGCGCCCTCTTCTAGGATATCTTGGTTACCAGTGGATGTCAGTATGCAGAGAGGGGGTCTGTACGTTCGGTGGGGTCTATGGGTTCAAGGGTGTTGCCTATTTGATTAGAGATGATATTTTCACTTCTACCTTAATGGTTCACTCTAATGCCTTTGCCAGATTCATGTGGGTCCATATTGGTCGTAGGAATCATTGACAGAGGGACATCTTTCTTGCAGTGTGCTATTTTCCGCTAACCTCTTCTCCGTACACCATTTATGGGGCCGAGGACATTTTGTGACCTTCAGGAGAGCATCTCAGTTTGCAGCTTTGGGTTACATCATTATTCTCGGAGACTTCAATGCACGAACTAGGAATCTCCAGACTCCTATACATGACTGTGGTTTTGATTTGATCTGCACTTCTACAATAGATCCAACCAATCTAGGACTTCAATGTACCTCAGATGATGCCCTTGGGTCGCTCTCTTGTTATGGTTGCCACCTCCTCCAGCTCTGTGAGTCCTCTGGCTTGTTGATTCTGAACGGTCTATCCTCCTTCTCTGGTTTTGACCTGTTTACCTGTTGGCCCCATTGTGGTGGCGCAAGTGTTGTGGACTATGTCATCACCTCTTCCTCCTTCATTCCCTCCATTCACAGCTTCACCATTTCACATATCCCCTTTGTCAACCATGCTCTTCTTAGCATTGCTCTTGTGTTCACCTCATTTGTCACCTTCTCCCCAACCTGCTCGCATTTTGTCTGATGTTGTCTGCCCCCCTACTCACTCCGCTTCCCCAAGGGGGACGGTGAGCTCTTTTCCTATCATATTAGAAGACTCTTGACACCTGCTAACTTCAATGATTCCTATGTGGCATCCACCATGTTTGATTTACTTGCTCATGCCATTTGGGTGTCCGCTCTCCTTTCTATCCCTCACTTCTCTCCACCCTCTCAGGTCTAAGCATCGGAATACATGTCCTATGAACCAATGGTTTGATGTTGATTGTAAAGCTTTCCATCGCTTTGTTCGCTCCACTTTTGAGACTCATTCTTCTACTTTCACCCACCTACATTTCTCTTACCTTCGTTTTCTTCACTACAAGAGACGTTCATTTGCCTCTTCTCAGTGTAGATCCCTTTGCTCCACTCTTATTCATAATCCCTAGATCTTCTAGTGCACCTTATTACCTCGGTGTCCCCCCCGCCCTCCATCCTTGACTTTCACTCTCTGACCTCCCGCACCATTATGCTTTATGACATTCATGGGTAGCCATCTCTTCATTTCACTTCACCTAACTGCCATCTATTCATCCCTTCCAATGTTTATGAGGCCATTAGATTCATTAGATGCAATAGAGCGGCTGACGAGGAAGGTTTCCAAGCCAAACTTTTCGAACTTGGTGCCTCAATCCTTGGCTCCTACCTCCCTACACTCTTTAATAGAGTGGTCTACATTGGTTTTCTTGATTCTTGGTCACAACATGTGATTTATCCTATTCATAACTCTAGGCCTGCCTCCGACCCTGGCAACTACAAGACCATCATGATTGGACATACATTCACGAAACTTGATGCCACTGCTCTGAACACTATGCTATCCAAGGAGCTTGATAGGAGAGGCTATATAGCAAGAGGTCAGACCAGTTTTTGTGCGAACTACTACTCTATGGATCACATCTTCATGCTGCGGGTAATTACTGAGGACGTTAGGCACCGCTCTGAGACAATTTACTGTTGTTTTGTGGACTTCCACAAGGCTTTTGATTATGTTCCTTGGATGGTCCTATTTCAAAGACTTAGTAAGATTAGGATTTCAGATATGTTGTTGATTGTGATTATGAGACTTTACGAGAATGTGATTGTTAGATTCAGGACTCCTATGAACTTTTATGTTCCAATTCAAAGCACCATTGTGGTGAAGCAGGGTTGTTCCCACTCTGTTTGGGTTGTATATCGATGAGCTCGAGGACATCCTCATGAACTCCTCACACCGTTGTGATGGGTGCTATTTGCATTGGGTTTTGATCTCCATTCTCCTTTTTGTAGATGATGTGGTACTTCTGGCCTCTTCCCCAGGCAGTTTATAGAGACTCCTTTGACGAATTGGCTTCTTTTTGTGATCAACGTCAACTCGTGGTCAACCTGAGTAAGACTCAAGTTATGATCTTTAACTACTTAAAGATCTCTCATCTTCATTTCTTCTTTAAGGGGCAAGAGGTTGAGATTACTTCTTCCTACATGTACCTTGGGGTGAAGTTCTCAGGACCCCGTTTTAGTTTGAGACCGGCTATTCAGTCCAGAGTCAGTAGGGCATGGGTTCCCTGGCCATGCTTGAAAGAAAATACTTCAGACATAATTTTCAGGACATTTTGTCCAACCTGTCCCTCCTGGACTCCTTGGTTTGGCTGACTGTTCTCTATGGCTCAGTGGTTTGAGGACCTTCTCTTCTTGTCTCAGATTGGGCCTGTATAGAGCATGTTCAGATGTTGCTTTTACAACATATCATTAGATGTCACAAGCTCAGCCCCCACAACATTATCTTGACCAAGTTTGGAGCTCATCCCTTCAAACTTGCGGCCATTTTTTATTTGATCTGGTTTCTCCGTCTGCTTCATGATTTTGCGGATTCAATTGTCGATCGACACAAATATTTTTACCTAGCCCACTATTCTTCCGTTACGGTTATGAGATCCGATACTAGCACTAGATCTTGCTGTTGGTACACCCAAGTCACCTCTCTGTTGAGTTCGATTGGGATTGAGATTGATCGTCTTCCTCCTTACCAATTCACGTTGGATGCTCTGGCTCACTTCCTTCCCTCACGTCAGGAGTTGAATGAGCATGTCAAATAGGATATTTGTAGACAGTACATTACCTCTACCTAGTGTAATACTCCAGGTAGATAACGTCTGAAGATGGCCTTCTATGCTGAGCATTTTCTTGAGATTCAGAACAGGGTTATTGTTAGCGTCGCTTATCTATATCAGTGTTGGAGTCATGCCCTGCGTTTCTCTCTGGGCTCCTTTAGAGTTGGCTCCCACTATCTTCGGGTCCAGAGCGACCACCATATGGCTAGAGATGACCAGATTTATCGGTTGTGTACTTTGGCGGAGGCTAAGGCTGAGACTCACTTTATATTTCGTTGTCCTATCTACTATGAGATCAAAGGGAGATTTTACTACCTATTCAGAGATTGCTTCTCTCTTTCAGTGTTCTTCAGCTACGTTGACCAACAGTGCCTTGCACTTTACCTCCAAGAGGCCACCCAGCTCCGCGAGCATACGCTATAGTCACTCATACCTTAGTGCCACATCTCAAATCAGCTCATCACTATCTATTTCTCCCCCCTGTCTCCACCATGGAGCAGGGAAAGGCCATCCAATATCACTCACTCCAGATCGATGAGACATTGCACCAATCTTTCTAGGCAGTGACACTCCTCCAGCACTTCTCAGCAACAATCTAAGACTCTGGATCGTCTACAGTTATACCCTTCTGTTTTCGATTTGTTTGTACCAAGGAAGGATCCCTATTCCTTACCTTGGCTTTTCTTTTTTAGCTTCTTGTTTTGTTTCTTCTTGGACACCGTTTGGTGCTCCTACTTTTGTCGACTCTATTGCTTGTATGCTCAATCCCATAAACCCTCGTGGTTTTTTGTTGGACATTAATAATATTATCTTATCTTATCCTACTCAGTTGCCTCTCATATAGTCACACGTCTTGCAATGCCTTGTCTAATCTTCTAGCCCATCACTACTAAACTTGAGAAGTTTCTATTTGTCTAAGGTGTTTGACATCTTTTTCCCTTAATTTGTATCCTGTGCATTCTGGAAGTTTAGTGGGTTGGTTAATCCTATGTGCCCCTTTGGCTAAAAATTAAGTGGATTGGCTATTCCTCCGAGGTGCTTCTCCAATTCTTTCGACTGGTGCAAGTCTTCTCTTCTCTCACCTTCGTTTTATATACCTTGGTGGTACCAATACTCCTTCCTTCTCAGGGTCTCCAACTTTGTTTTCCCTAGTCTTACTTCGTCAAATATGGCCAGCCTTCTTATACAGCATATCATATTCTCAAATAGGTCAACTACCTCGCCTTCCAAACTTCTTTCTTCGTTACTATCTTTTGTAGACTGCACGGATGACTCTGTTGCACTAGACTCACTTCCCCAACTATCTATCTCCCTCGTTCTCAACAATACCTAATTGCAACTCCACCTTGGTAGTAGTGTCAAGTGAAAACTCCTCTGTATGGTTCTCACTTGGTTTGCAAGGGCTAAGGGACCCTTCAACGAGACATTGCACCTTCGCCATCTTTCTGTTTGTTGTTGGATTCGTAGTGGTCATCTCACTCCTGCATTGTTTTCCTCTAGTTTTGTAATCCTTTTATGATGCCTTTTGTCCTTATTCGGCAGGAGGGCATAAATAGTTTGAGTTACCTAATGTGCAGTGCCTATTTGTGTCATGGGGTTCTTCCTCCCACCAATTCCTTTCTTAGTATCGTTGTAGTATTTGTTGTCTACATTGTTCTCTTTGGGCTGCTTGTTGATGTCCTACTTCCACCAATGTGCGTGCCAGTAACCTTGGAAGGCTTCCCAAGAGATAGTACACCACCTCATTCGCCATGAGTTTGGCTCATACAGTACCAATGGGGATAGCCCTCTACTCTACCTCCCGCCATATGTTTTGGTCTATTTCTATGTCCCACGCTTTAATGAGGTCCTGTGTCAGTTGATCCCCCCTAGTCACTTCATCTTCCTCAGCATTACTATCTATTATCAATACTTGTTGGCCAAAAGTACGGCCCATTATGCCTCCATCGTTTTACCTGTCACCTCGAGACCTCCAAGCTCATACTAGGCAACGACGCTAGAAATGTTATGTGCCAAATATGGAAGTGATCTTGCCACAGTAACCATTAATAATGATAAGAAGAAATAACCATACACCGCATTTGAATGGTAGTTCTCATAGTCTTACATTATATCATAAGCATAATAGTTCCAACATTCACCACCCCCTCACTTGTTCCTGATTCCATACAAATAGACTCAACACAATTGGTTAAGTCTCCAACTAGCACCCCTTTGGAACAATGTTTTATTAACTAACAAAAGTCTTATTAACTATTCATGGCATAATTGCTGCCTACAATAGCACCAAACAAGAATCAATACCTCTACACAAATTGAGCTGGATGGAAACATACTTTAGAGGTTCAAAGGAATTAGCAATGGTAAATTCTAGTGCTCCACGTGACAACTTGTCCATGAGTAAGGCTCAGGCACTTGAAATCAAAATGACTAAAGATCATACAAGATTTAAAGTAGTAAACACTATTGCACAAAATGTCTCTAGTGACATAAGGAATGCGATCATGTGGTAAGGTGTGTGCCAAGGACCTGTACATTTGGTTGTGGCAGAAAGTTAGAAACAGTAGACATTGGCCTGATCTTGGGTCAAGAATTCATCAGGCAGGCCTGTGCAATCATCGCACCACACCTGGGGTGTGTCATCTTCCTCGATATAACTCACCCAATCACGACCTGAACTGTCAGAGTTGAGAATTCAAAAAGTATAATCAGCACTATAAGTCTTCAAAGAGCCTCGTAAAGACTCGGAGGAGCTATATTCAGCAATTCTACTTGGCAAGTGGGATGAAGTCGAAGCCAAAGCATCTGACCTAGCAGCAGCCCAAGATGTCATTGAAGGTTACTTGAACTCTTCAATACAAGAATATGAAGCAGTGTGTGCAAAGAAAATATGTGAAAATACCAAAGCTGACTACAATAGGTAAAGAAAATATACCAAAACTAACAGTAATGCTGAAGAGCTTTGTGTTTTCAACAATGTGCTTTGAAAGAGCCAAAGAACCAGTTTTAAAGCTGAGGACTGAGCCTCCCCCCTTGGCCTGCAGTTAGAAATCATAATCAAAACAAAAAGTGTTCAACTCTCTATCTGTGTTGATCAACTTCTGATCTAGTCCCTAAAAATATACATTAAAAAATAGACAATAGACAAGAAAGTTTTCTTGTGATTTGAATGTTACTGACCTCTATGATCTAACTCAATCTAAAAACATACATAATACCTGTGAAAAATGCAAATTGTGCCCTGGGTGAGAAGGAAGACCCGCATAGTATATCCTTTCTATTCGAGGATGAGATGACAAAAATTCGGCAATTTTCTTTGCATTCTCCTGACCCATCATAATCGATGTAAAAGGTTAGAAGAGGAAATCAGACTGTCCAGAAATAACTAGATGATGTTCCCCTTGAATTTCAAGGGCTCGTATTGAAATACGCTGATTAAACATTAACGTTTCAACCAATAGATAATAATACTTCTTATAAGTTAATAGCTTAATGGGTACAATGATGTAAAATGGTTAGAAGAGGAAACCAGACTATCCAAAAACAACTACAGGATGTTTTCCTTGAATTATAAAGGCTCATAATGAATCATAACAAAGCATAAATTGATTAAGCATTAAAGTTTCAACCAATAGTACCTCTCACAAGTAAATATTTTAACAACTGCAAGGCAGAAATCTAAGGCAAAGGTAATGCTTATAATTCCCAAGGAATGGAGATTGGGATGCGGTAAAGAAGCAAAGGCAGTGACAGGCATGCAATTTTTTGAAAAAAAGAAGCAGAAAACAAGGAAATGCTGGCAGAAAAAGAACTATATGCACTGTGTGTGGAGCGTATATGTGAAAAAATATATAGGAAAAATATTAATAATGCACACTGATACTTCAGAGATTATATGAATGGTCAGGATACCTTCAAGCGATATCAACGTACAAAACCTTAGCCTCTTAAGCTTCCTGTAAATGTCCAAAATAATTATTACTCCTACACTTCATTGAATAGGAAATTCCTCCTCAATCTATGATTCTATATAATCTGCCATGGCTATACAATCTTTGAGGCATTTTTGCAGAGCTTATCACTAAGAGAATTCCTTTCAGATTAAATGTCAGAAGAAAACTTCACGTGCAAATACAAATCAAGCAATTGTAAAGTTTATAGCATGGGCTACTAATACGGGGTGGCCTTATTTCCCATTTCAGCCATTTTATGGGACTTTTGTGCAGGTAGAAATCCTAAACCTTATTATTTTCTGTTCATATTAGTAGCACAACAGGCTTTAACAAGAAAATTCTCTGCAACGAAACGTGCTGAACACGTTCAGCTAAAAATCAGCAAGACTCATGCCAGCTTTTTTTTTAATTCTTATAACTCTCTTCAACTAGTTATCAGCACAAGAAGAAATGTGTAGTTCATTCATTATTTAATAATTTATATACAAAATTTCACATCTTTTAACAGATGTCTAGAAAGACAGACATCAGCTGAAGTCTTCCAATGGTGGAGGAAAGTGTTTTCAAGAGTATGCAAACTTCCCTGCAAATATAGTTAAAAATTAAAAGTGGCAATGAAGAGAAACAGAGATATCTGAAATACATGTATTTTTATAATGAGATGTGAATGGATGTAAGACATTGAATACAATGAGTTGATACATCTGACATATAGATTCCGAAAAGGCATGTGTAAAGAAAGAAATGTACACAAATAAATAATGAATGATGTAATTAAGTGCATTAAATGTGGAAAAAATCTACAAACCTTAACATAGGGAAATTTGAATTCTCATTCATCAATCTGAAATTTTAACAAGTGAAAGATCAATTTTATCATTATAAAATAAGAATGAAGACATCATCCCAAATATATATAAAATTGAAAACAGAACTTTAACAACGAAGAATGAGCTTTTACCCAAATCACTCTCTAATGTGCTGCACGACAGAACAGAGAGAAAATCTGTCACATATGTACTCAGAGATGGGTAGTGATTATAACAGCTAGGTGTTTTATTATTCAAAATTTGCTTTATTGAGTTTTTCCTTTTGTTTTAATTTTTTTTGGGACACAGTAGGAAGTTATTTCCTCCACTGAAGACAGTTTTGTGCATCTCAAAGCCTATTTGGAAGAATCTCGAAGCCATATGGTTGCAAATTTCAATATATAAGGCCAATGATAAGTTGCTTGATTGTAGATTACAAAAATAAAATAATAGCAATAGAATTTATGACTGGCAACTATGACCTCAGCCTGAATTCTGTAAAATAGCTTTGGAAGAAATTGATGTATTGAATGAGGACAATGTGGCTCAATTCTTAGGTTGAACTTGACATGTATATCGACAAATTCTAAATGAAATTTGAGAGAGCAGTAACAGTAGCTGTGGACCACCATAGAACTGCACTAGGCACAAACAAAACCAATCTCAGACAATGGATTGGGTGTCAATCTTTCCAAGAAGCAGCCATGTTCCATTTTCGATGGCAATTTGACAAAAGCTTGCTTGGTGAGTTGAGCGCACATTGAAAATAGATAGAAACAAAAAAATCCTTTTGCTGTGATCAGGTAAGAAAATAGATTGTATTATCAGGACTGAAAGTGGATCCCAATCAGTCATTCTTCCTCACATGTTGAAAGATTTGTTAAGGATGTATTTTACAGGTGTGCCTTATGGGATGCCACTAAATAGAGACCAAAAAAACTCGCTCTGATTGCTTTATGAGTAAGGAAATTCAAGGCGTGAAAAATTTAATGGACCTTTCTGGTAATTGTACGACATTTTTATAGTGTTTACTTCTATAAATGAGCCATTCAAAATTTCTTCACGAGCGTATCTTGTACAGCCACTGGAAGCATTTTTATTGATCCACTTGTAACTAAATAAGGAATTCAAATGATCAATTTTGTATCTCTTTTCCTCTTCACTTTTGATTGCAGAGAAAAACATAAAGATTCTAATCCAAGTTCAAAAGGTGGGTTTCCAAACAAGTTTAGGATCATCAAAATCAACAAACAGATCATTTATAAAAAAGGTAGAAACCATAGTTCAAAATCTCGTTCTCTGCGGGAAATGTCAGACATAAATCATTAACTTCTCAAGAAAATATTGGGAATTTTACAAATAAACTAAATTTAATTAAAAATGCAATTTTTTGCAAAATTCAATAAAGAGATGCATCTAATGAGTCGGTAACTGAGTAAACAAACCAAACAACTTGATCTGGACATATATAAATGCAATAGGTAACAAAATTGCATCCTCGTGTGGACTGCTGATGGCGGGCAGCCATAGTCAAACTCTGAACTCTGAAGCAAACTAAAAATAGAAAATTGTCTTCGTAAAAAGGTAAGTAAATACAAATGTCAAGTACAATTGAAACTAGTCTACATCTTCCTCGGCCCATTCCGAATAGCTCTAGTAAAAATGATGGGATTGGGAGGGGGTATAACCCTAGCAGTCATTGTGGCTATGGTTGTGGTGATGACTTGATATCCATCTTGGATGTAGCTGGTGTTGGCGTTGGTAATGACTCCTCATCATTTTTATCCTCACTCTAAGTGTCCTCAGTGTCATCGCTCTCACTGCCCTCCTCAATGTCATCCAATCCCACGGTAAAATTACCCTCCTTCAAATCCAGATTTGCATGAAAAATCTATTCAAATCAGCTTTGAATCCACCTAAATTCCACTTGCAGTCTATCTACAAGGCTGTCAATGGTTATTTCTCTCCACCAAAACCCTTCTCCTCTTCTCCAAAGGCTACAAATTGTAAAATGGTCCACTAAATGGCAGCTCGCTGTGCGTCCCAGTTTTATTGGTGTTGCCCATGAGATTTTTCCAACTTCTCACCACGAACTAGGGAGCTTCTCGGCATCAACTTCTTGTGAGAAAACTATTAAGTTTCTCATTTTCCAAAACTTCTCGCGAGAAGCAGAGTTCTCTGTCACTTCTCGGTGAGATTTTGATCTATGGTAGAAACAATATATCAATTGTGAAAGAGACCTAGATTAATTTAATCTAAATAAACAATGAAGCTGCTTTATAGGAATGTATGTTAAAAATAAAAGATTTTCAGGTCTAAATTTTTTTTCCAAAGATACATAATTCTAGCTCCAATTTACAAACTAGGGTTCTAAAGCAAGCATATGAACCCATCACAAGATTTCAATGGAGTAAATATTTCCTTTGATCTAGCAGAGTTGGTTATCGTATCTTCTAAACTTTCTTTTGGGGTGTCATTGGTAAATTTAGTTGTGTTGAACTTAATTTAAATTTTATTTGACTATTGTTTTATTCCTCCTTAAATATCAACATAAAAACAAGTTATTCAAAGATTGAAGCTAAGTTGTCGATTCCGTCTATGTACGTGTATGGATCTGGCTGTACACACACACATACATGTAGATTTGTTATGAATTTATATATACATGTTCAAACATTAAAAGTTATAAATATAAAAGAAGAGTGATACTCATTAATCCATAATTAAAAATAAAGTTATAATTTATAATAAATAATACCCCATATATCATATTCATAATTTGCACTTAATTTTCAAAATGTCATTAGGCTGTCATGTTCCCCGTTTAAAACCCTAATTACAACAACAAAGATAAACAAATAAATGATATAAAATATTTATAATTCAAATAGTATTAATGAATATATAAACCTAAAATATATAATAATAAAAATTAACAATAATATACTATATTATTTATTAATAAAATAATAATTAACAATATAGGATAAATAAATAAGTCAAAATACAATTATAAGGACACTGTGAATAAGTGTGTCCATATTATTGTTAAACAATATTAATGAATATAAGACTGAAACAATACATAGTTTAAATCAATATTAATCGAGAAACAGGAATATAAAGGTCATGTGTGAATCAGCAAACTTATTAGATATATCGTCAATTGCTAGTCTAAAAACATACACTAATGGAAGAATCAATTATTGATAGCAACAATTATCAAAGGCATCATTTAGTAATAGTTATCAATCATCAATGACCATGTGCGAGTGGGGAAAAACTTATAAGGAAGGAGACATGTCTTTTGAATATAGCCTACCATCAATTCAAAAGGATATAAATGGGCCTCCAATCTCACTTGTTGAGAAAAATGGGAGAAGTTGGCAATATGAGCTCAATTAATTGGATAGAGGGAAGATAAATAACTCAGTGGCAGAATAATTGAACAACAAATGTGGTTGTGAACTATATAGTAATTACTATTTATTGGAGTAACTACCTTTGCGTTATGTTATTTGATTGAAAACCAATGACGTTACTGGAGTAGCATTGATTAATAGTTGCACCCAGATTTGGGATCCTTTACTTTAGTGTGGTTATCATTGGGGCTAGGCTATTACGTTGCAAATATTGGGAAAATATTGTGAATTCACCCATACAAGTCAAGAATAGTCAAAGGACTGGCACAGATAGATAATAAAGCCTCATACCCAAGCATTGGAGTGTAAGGTTCCAATTACTTCCAAAGTTTCAACATATATATTCACTAATAAGGTGATAGAGGTCATCACATATTTGGAATCCAATGGGGATTGCAAATCAGTTGGGCATGTACATTCTTGCATCCATAGATTCACACAGATATATAACATACAGGTGTTGCTACTAAAGCTTACGTAGACAAAGTAAAACACATTAGGCAAGGTGTCCTGGACAATATTTCTATTGTTGAGAAATTAATATCGTTTTCTCTCAGCGGATCAATTGTCACGAAACAAGGTGGAATTGTAGAGTATTTTGATAATCACTTTTTACATTAAACTCTGAAATGGGCATTGTTCATTTTAGGTAGCTTATTAATTGAACAATCGTCATTGCTGAGATTGGCAAAGTTATAGCATAGTTAAGTTCTTGTGTGGTCTGTAACAATCAGAAGTTCCCTGCTGAAGTATAGAATGTAAACAATGTCCTCATCTCAAGAATTAATGCTCTTAAATATCAATCAAATGCATATACAATGGAAGAAACCTTAAAACAATTGTGCAAGACAACACTACTAGAAAAGGGACATCACATGAGGCTAAAATATGTTTCTGTAGTCAACTATTCCTCTTGACTGAAATGTGTTTACAGTTCAAGGATCACCTAATACTCAGCTCTAAATCAAAATAAGTTACATTTGTTATGGTAAATTGATTTTGTTTTAGTTGTATTAAACAAAGGAGATGAAAGCTCCTTATATAGATTTACAAAGATGCTGTTTTTAAAAGAAACAATCATGAACTAAAGACAGAAATAGAAACTACCTAATTAACTAAAGAGTAACTAAGGTGACCACTAAAGAAACATAATAATATTCTAATACCCTCCCTTAATGGTCATTGTCTAACTATAGTCTTTTGTCACAATTTCTTCAAACAGTTTTTGATTGCTAATACCCTCCCTGGATCTGCAGAATGTCAATGACCAAGAAGCCATCCAAAAAACAAAACAAAAAAAGGTGCCCCCTTCTTCATAATGCTCTACAACAAGGGACAAGAGCCTGCCCATGACTTGGCTACTGAGATGCGTCTACCACTAACCCTCCCAGAATCAGCAAAACATTTGACGAGAAATCATCACTAAACGTCCAACCCGATGTTAGATAATGAAGTCGCTCTTCCCTGGAAACAAAGACAAACACTAAGAACTAGCACAATTTTAGGGAAACTCGGATAAAGCTCCAAACTCTGCAGATGACCATGATGCCCCACAACAAACTGCAAAAAGCCAAACCTTTTTAGGAGAGAAAACGGAAAAAACAGACGATTTTTCAAAACTAAAAACAAAATCCGAGACACGGATCAAAGAATACAAAGCTTCTTTTTTAGGAAAAAGGGTAAAACCCAACATATAGCTTTTCAAGAAAAAATTATAAACACCCCAAATTTTTGAGGATAATATTATAAACCAACAAAGGAATCCCATGCAACTTTGGGAATTACAAAATCAGACTTTTTTTTAAGGAAAAAAATTATGGAAACCCATCAAATAATTTTTCAAGAGAAAATATTATGAAAACTCATCAGAAAATTCTTCATGCAGAAAAACACGAGACTTTGCATGATAAAACAGCAGTGCAAGAACATGCAACTAACAAAAAGCACATGCAAGTATATGCAACCTTTGATAATCGAAAAACTTTTGCTCAAACCAAGAAATCATGCAATTAAAACTCTTACCCAAGCTCCACAATATTCAGAAAAAATCTTTGAAGATGAACCACAAAATTTCATAAAATCATTGATTTTTATCAAACAATTGAAAAAAGTATTTCTAGAAAAGAATCCAGATCAAAACAGGCTCGAGTTTTTCTTTAAAAAATTGCCAAATTTTATGAAATCCCATCAACCAGATCCGATACCATGTTATGGTAAGTTGATGTTGTAGTTGTATTAAACAAAGGAGATGAAAGCTCCTTATATAGATTTACAAAGATGATGTTTCTAAGACAAATAATTGTGAACTAAAGACATATATAGAAACTACCTAATAAACTAGAGACAAAGATGACCATTAAAGAAACATTATAATATTCTAATAATATCTACTCAACAACTCTTCGAATTTTAAGTTGAACAACATGATAAAATATCTTCAATTTTGATTAATACTTATTTAGAGACGTATTCTAATTCTCATTTTAAATTGGAAATATTGTTTTAAGATGAAATTAGGGTAAATTCCAAAAGGGAACATTATAAGTGGTATCAAAGCATGTTCTTGCCAACCTGAGGGGAACACGAAAATATGTACTAGATTTAATTCCTCTAAACAAAAGTAAACGGAGGACAAAGTGAATATTGAGGAAAACAAAACCAGATCAATATAAGAGTATTGGAATAAAGAATTGAATACAACGAAAAGGTGAGTCCCACAGTCATACAAAATGATAAATAACAAATTATATTAAACAATGATATCTGGTATGTATCTTTGGCATTATACTTATTACTAAGAACATATAGATCAATACTTGTGTTATGTATAACATCCATTGCACTCCTAGGATGAAATGCATAAGGCTTATATTTAGATAATTGTTGATTCATATCTACAATTTGATGTATAGACAGAATACTTTGTGTATTTTCAACTAGATTAGATCATTTCTTCACTAGATAAGGTAATGCCTGTGGTGAAATGGATTGTACTACAACATACAAAGGCACTTAGTAAGATCTATGGTGGAATGGGCATGAGCTACATCATACAAAGGCACCAAATAAGGCCTATAATGGAATGGGTACATGTTACATCATACAAAGGCACTATCTTGGGAGTAATGTTACTCGAAGATTAGTGATGGTCATAAGGGGAATTGGTGAGGCCCGCTAGGTATTGACACTGCATGAGTATAGGGCCAAGGGGGACGAAGTTTCTTCCCTTGGGCCTACTGTTGGGTAACAAGGTACCTTATTGTAGTCCTTCCTCCAATATTAGAAGGAATTTTAGTAGACCAACTTGGTAGATGCCAAAGTTCTACCACCAAGGCCAAGAGGGTCAAAGTTTTGCTCTTGGGCTTAAACTAGGATGAGGGAAACACTTATAAGGGCACACAATCTCACCCATTGAGAAAAAAGGGAGAAGTTGGTAATTGTTGTCGGTACAAACCATTTTGTAGCCGATAGGTAGAGTTGGTATCCGAAAAGTTGCGTGACGGTTGAGTCACCCCTTCAGGAAGTACATGTACATCATCTGAATGGACTTATGGATCATCATTGTAATTGGAATTGCATATGTGCTTATATGAATAAAGTATCTGTTATATGTTACATCTTAATCTATTAATGCAATAAGTATTTGCTTACCCTGTATGGTAAACATTTGGCATTGTTGCCAATCGAACCTGGTATACAAGAGGTGTTATGAAGATTAATGCAAATTCTTCTCAATAAAGATAGGAATAAAATAAAAGACAAGGATGATATATGCACAACATAGAAAGCATTCATTTTAACACAAGCGGAGTGAAGACAAAAGTTTCAACTTGCCGACAAGCACCGAGGGGGTGAAGGAGCACTAATCGATGGAGTGCATTCACCTAGTAGACCGAGGAGTGTCAAGGACTTTCTTGAGAAAACGCGACAAAGATTGAATCTAGTGGAAGAGACAAGGGAGTTCTTAAACTTGTACATGCCAAGAGTAGAAAATCCGAACAGAAGGGAAGGAACCCACACGGCTCAAAGTGTCGAAGGAGCACGAGCGTGGGGTGAACATTTTGTTCCCGATACACCTAACGAACAGATACAAGTAGAGAATTGAACAACTTCGCTTGAAGAGGATGCCTTCACACCGAATAACACGGTTGTCCAAAGCAAGGCGGTTGCCGAAGTAGCACGATTGCCTAGAACAATGCTGGTACTCAGAACAATGTGGGTACTCAAAGTAGCATGGGTACTCAAAACAGCGCAGGTACTCAAAACAATGTGAGTACGTAGAACAGCAGGAGTGCATAGCAAGTACCACAGATTCCAAAGAACAATGGCAGGACCAAAAGAAAAATGTGATGTCCCCAGAGTGGGCCCCTAACGGAAGGTGACGTAGGTCTGTCCGTGCGGTTTGTCGCTACCACATGTCCGGGGTCCTCGCTAGCGAGGCTATCCTGGGGTTGCCCCCTTAACGCGGGGAGGTGCCGTTTACTAACAGTCCGGGCTTTTGGTGCAACGGTTACTAACTTGGTATCAGAGCTATAAGTCCTGCACCAAAAGCCCGGACTGTTAGTAAACGGCACCTCCCCGCGTTAAGGGGGCAACCCCAGTATAGCCTCGCTAGCGAGGACCCCGGACACGTGGTAGCGACAAACCGCACAGACAGACCTACGTCACCTTCCGTTAGGGGCCCACTCTGGGGACATCACAGCCCACCACGCTCCGCGGGTCTCGACCTCGAGACCTCCGGCTCTGATACCAAGTTAGTAACCGTTGCACCAAAAGCCCGGACTGTTAGTAAACGGCACCTCCCCGCGTTAAGGGGGCAACCCCAGGATAGCCTCGCTAGCGAGGACCCCAGACACGTGGTAGCGACAAACCGCACGGACAGACCTACGTCACCTTCCGTTAGGGGCCCACTCTGGGGACATCACAAAAAATTGCTGAAATTTAATGGTGATGGGACGACTGATCCAGTCAAACATTGTAAAACATGTGAAACAATCTGGACGACAAACAGTGTAACGAATCAGGATGACTGGGTCTGACAGTTTCCGACGACCCTACAAAGTGTAGCGATTGATTGGTTTTCGAATGTTGATCCATAGAAATTAACTTCATGGCTAGACATCAAGAAAGAATTCATAGCAAAGTTCCAACTACTAAGGGATGATAACAAGATAGTAGCGAAAATCTGTAGTACTAAGCAAGGGAAAAATGAAACAATCCATGTATATACAAGGAGGCTAAAAGAGTTGGTAGGAAAAATGGAAAGCCAACTAGCTGACGGGTTGAAGAAAAGGTGGTTTGTTGAACGGCTATCACCAGCACTGAAGAATGTTGATTCTATAACTTGTTAATGCATACTGATCTAAGAATAGATCAATTCGATCTGATATTGCATGATATATAGGACTAATTTGTTTGCATTGTCTCCTTCATAAATCGGCACATATCCTTGGGATGTTTGTTTAAGACTAAACTAAACTTAGTTGTGTATGTTTGTGATTAAACTTAATCATCCTTAGAAAGTCACCGACTTCTAGAGGGTTGGGCGAATAATTTTGGAAGGGACATGTCCTTCCCTTCACTCCTATACTTATAGAGGGTAAGGATGAAGTCTAAAGACACACAAGATAAAATAAGTCTGCTCCTTAGTCATTACTACCTTCATACAAATTGCAGAAGTAAAACACAAAATTCTGATTTACATTTCTAATCCAATTAAAGGCAATAATCTGAAATTACTCACAACAAGTACAAAGAAGATAGAGAGGGCAGAATTTAATCTGTATCCAGTCCAAGGAATTTGCAGAAACTTTACAAAGAAGAAGATGAAAATTGGACATCCAGCATCATACATGGATGCATATAACCAATCAATGGACTTGGAAAGTGAAGAGAAAACAGGTAAAAGGAAGAAAAACAAATCATTGGACTCAAAAGATTCATCCTCCGAAAGCAGCAGCGACGAGGACTCAAGTAAGAAGGTTCGAGCACTACAAAAGGACATTTTACCTATGATGGAGTTCAAAAACATGAAAAAGAATCTTGGCCAAGTGAGAGAAGGAGAACTGTGGTGTACAGATTGTAAGGAGGAGGGCAACACAAAGAGCTCCTGTCCAATTGTGGGACATTCCACCAAGGAATGCCCGTTCATCATGAAAACGAAGGGACACCAACAAGTATTGCTAACACAGGAAGTGTCCACCTCAGGAGCAAGAACAATACGAACAATGACGCAACCTCGAGAGGGTATCGTAACAACAATTGACAAGGATGAGGCGGTAGCAACAATATTGGGGGCCGAAACTAGATACAATACGATCTAAGTGGACGGTTGATGATATAATGTTGGGCGTGCAAGCTCTAGGGACACTTTGCTAGAGACTGTACCACGAAGGGAACACCACAGCTGTTGTGCAGTTGGTGTGATCCTAGAGACCATGAGGATTCAAAATGCCCTAAGCCCGATTGAACCTGTTAAGTATAGAAGTGTGATGATGAGGAGACATTAGCCATTACTCGCACACAAGAAAAAACGTATCTAGATCCGGAAGAGGAAAAGAAAAGGTTGCAGCAAGCATGAGCAGAATTAGAAAAAGAAATGGAGGCTGAAAAATCACAAACGACACTGTCGACACCTCAAGGAGGAACTTGGTAGAACAAAATATCATACGACAGGTAATGCAAGTCGAGGTTCCCATTAAGTTGAATGACCTTCAATGACCTTCTTACAATGCCTCAACTACGGACTGCAATCCTGAACATGACACCACTTCCGAAGGCTATGGAAGAGCCAAGAAAAGGCACACAAGGTGGAAGCGGAATGACTGCAGTAGAGCCAATGCTACTTGCACTCACTACAGGAAGACACCCTACAATAGGAGAAATGGTTATTCTCGGAACCATTTTCACGGACACAATCGTAGATGGAGGATTAGGAGTGGATGTACTACTAGATGATATATGGAAGAATTTGGGGCAACCTATTTTGTGGCTACCTACATTTCAACTGCTCACCACCGATCAACGTGGGATCAAGCCTTTAGGGACTCTAATGGCACAACATGTAAACATTGGGACACAACCATTCTTATTGGATTTCATGGTTATACCATTAAAAAGAAAAGGGTATGACGCTATCCTCAGATAGGGCTAGCTAGTATAGGTGAAAGTAAAACATGACTAGAAATGGAATACCCAGTCCATGGAAGGCTGAGGTAGGAGATTTGTAATCAACCTACATATACAGATGGTCAGAGGAGGCAACATCGTTGGATACCAAAGGTGAAGGAGACGACGAAGGGAAGAAATGAATGGAACCCAATGAAGAAGGTATTCTGAGACTAGAAGGAGGGTCCAATGATGACGACCTAGATTCAGTAAACGGCTTTCTCCATTGGCAAATGGAGGACTATGAACTCTTTCTGAGCTGTAACATGTTAGGGGTCAAGGATGGAAATAAAGGAGAGCAAAACGAATTTTAGAAGGAATATAGCGATCTGAAGGAAGGAGAAGTGCAGATAGATGAAACACCTGCACATACACTTAGTGAAGACAAGCCTATAAAATACGAAGAACCTACTGTAAAAATGATGAACTTAGGGGACGAGGCTAACCCAAAAAATATATTTGTGGGAGATGACTAGAATCGAATTCTGAAAGTGGTAGCGTTTAAAATATTTATGGAATATAAGGATGTTCTTGCGTGGATGTATAAGGACCTGAAAGGGGTATCACCAGAACTATGCATTCAACGAATACCACTAATACATGGAACAGTAACTGTACGGAAGCGACCATACCAGATGAACAAAAACTATGCCACACGAGTCACTGATGAGATCAACCGAATGCTTGAAGCAGGCATTATTTTCAAGGTACAGACAAGTGAGTGGGTAACATTGATTGTGACATCTCTAAAGAAAGACATCACTCAGATAAGGATATACGTGGATTTCTGATGCTTAAACGCAGTAACGATTAAGGATTTGTTCCCGATACCATTCACCGACAATATTTTGGAAGAAGTTGCAGTGCATGAAATTTATTCATTCATGGATGGATTTTCTAGATACAATCAAATATCCATCCTAGAAGAAGATAGGCTTAAAACAACTTTCATAGTAGAAGACGGGGTATATGCCTACAACAGAATGTCGCTCAGCCTGTGCAACGCCCTGACAACGTTTCAAAGGATTATCTTGCACATCTTCGATAAGATGTCAGTCGGGAACTTCAAGGCATTTTTGGACGATTGGTCAATTTTCAGTGCGGAGGACAAACATTTGACCGCACTCAGCGAATGCATGGAAAGATGTAGATGAGCAAGACTGGCACTGAACTCGAAAAAGTGCAGATTCATGGTACTGCAAGCAAAGCTATTGGGACACATCGTGTGCAAAGAAAGATTAAAGATGGATCCTGATAAAATCCGAGTAATCTTGGAAATGCCACCCTCGACGGATGTGACGAAGGTAAAATTATTCCTCGGACACATTGGATATTACCGAAGGTTCATTAAGAATTTTGCAAAAATATTCTACCCGCTTGACAAACTAACCTGCAAGGGCGAATCCTAGAAATGGGAAGCAGAGCAGAATGGGACCTTTGAAGGACTAAAAACAAGACTAGCAACAACACCTATCTTGGCTTATCCAAACTGGGACAAGGAGTTTCATGTCCATCTTGACACATCAAACTACGCAATTGGAGCAACATTGGCATAGACAGGTGATTATGGATTGGATCATCCGGTGTACTTTGCGAGTAGACTATTATCTAAAGCAGAAGGAATTATAGTACAGTAGAGCAAGAGGCTCTCCGAATGGTGTATGCCGTATAGAAGTTTAGACATTATTTACTAGCAACTCCAGTTGTATTTTATGTAGATCATCAAGCGTTGTTATATCTCATAAGCAAACCGATCATCCAAGGACGAATAAGAAAATAGCTCTTACTTTTATAGGAGTTTACATTTAAAATTGTGGTGCGGCCTAGGAAAAGCCATGTAAGCGCAGATCATTTATCAAGGATCAAATCGGGAGAACCACCGGAAGGAGTCAACAACGATTTTCCCGACGCACAACTATTCCAAATTGTTGTACTACCATCCTGGTCCACAAGTATCAGGAAATATCTTTCAATGGGGCAATTTCCTAAAGAAATGCAGCCAAATGAGAGGAGGAAACTGGTGCTGAGAAGTCAAACATTTCAATTGATCAATGGGTTGTTGCATAAGATGGGACCCGACCACATTTTACGATAGTGTGTTTTAGAGAAAGAAATACCAAAGGTGTTAAAGGAAGCACATGAAGGACCCGCAAGAGGACATATGGGGCCTGATCGAGCTGCACAGAAGATACTTCTGGCAAGCTTATGGTGGCCAACCATGCACAACGACGCTAGAGAGTGGGTCGTTGCGTGCGATACATGTCAGAGGGCTGGGAAATCCCTGAAGAGGGATTTCATGCCTCTGAACCCTTCACATGCATAGGAATTATTCGAACGTTGGGGGTTGGACTTTGTCGGACCCCTCATGGTAAGTAAAACCCAGAGATGCAGGTACATTGTGGTAGCAATGGAGTACCTTACCAAGTGGGTAGATGTGTGGGCCCTACCGAACAACTCCACAGTAAGCACGATGAGATTCATCTACAAACAAATCATCACAAGGTATGGAATCCCGCTATAGTTGACAAGAGATCGTGGGTGACATTTCGTCAATCACGTCATCCGGCTACTGACCACAGAGTTCAAAATATACCATTCTCTATCAAACCCGTACTATCCTAGACGAAACGAACAAGCAGAAGTCAAACACAAAATCTTGGTTGCAGTAATCTACAAGTCCTGCGCAATTGAATGTGAGGACTGGGAGGAAAGTTGTCATCGACATTATGGGCATACCGTTCCTCATACAAACTCACCACAAGACACACTGTTCCAGTTGATGTATGGGAAAGAAGTCGGGTACCAACAGAATTCATGGTACTAGGTCTATGAATAGCAATCGAAAACAAGTTGGGAGATATCAAAAGTCTCAGGGGAAGATTGCACAACTTGAATAAACTTGACGAACGACGATTATAAGCATAATGGGCTACCGAAGTTTCATAGTGCAAACGCAAGGTATGGCACGACAAGCACTTAAAATTGAACAAGTTCCAACCCAGTCAACTAGTCTTAAAATATAATGGGCGCAACAAGATCAAACCAGGCAAATTCAAAGTGAAGTGGGTTGGGCCATATAAAATTCATGAAGTGGGCGGTGACGGAGCAATAAAGCTATGGGCAATGGACAAAAAGGAGGTAACGGATGCAGTAAATGGGTCGAAATTAAAGATATATCATGAAAGGAATAAGGTCCCGGGAGAGAATGAGAACCAGACGAACAACTCAAAAGCAGTCTAAAAATATAATAATGATAAATAATAGATAATAGTAATAATTATATATATAAATAAATAAAAATAATAAATAAAATAGATAGAAATAAGAGTAGGAAGAAAAAAAAAATTTAAAAAGAAAAAGGCGAACATTGTATGGAAAGAAGAAAGTCACTGAAGAGGCCAGTACAAAGAGGAGCAAACATACCGTACGGTCAAGGAGAGTTGCTAACACTCAAGAGTAAAGAGTACTGTATAACCAATTTAAAGTGGCCCAGGGAAAACAAAGCACACTTACCGTATGGCCGGCCAGTATCAGAAAGAAAGAACATATACATACTATACAGCTTAGGGAATATCAGAAAGAAACAACATATATACCGTACATCTTAAGGGAAAAGAGCTCTAAGAGGATTGGGGAGACCGTACGGACAAAACAAGAGACCACCTGGAGATGCCATACGGGCAAAACAGAGGACCACGAAAGCACAAACTAAACATATGACCATAGACAGAACACTTAGGGGGAGATCGTACAACCGTACGGCATTAATGAAATTACAAAGGTGAAACAAGTTTTCTACATAGTACGGTAAGGATAGACTGGAATTTACTATACAGCCTCAGAAGCAAATAGAAAGGATACCATACGGCCTTTGGAGAAACTAGATAGAATATCGTACGACCAAAAAAATGAGCCCTAGAGGCACTGTGGGGCTAGGGTAGAATTAAGGGAAAGTCCATACAAGGAGAAAACTAAGGCACAACAACTGTACAACAACCATATGCCACTGACACAAGTAAACACTGTACGGACGTAGAAGTATGTGTTGCCACCATACACGAACAGGAACAAAATACTGTATGGGACCAATAAAGGGATAAAGGAGTGATTGAATACTGTATGACCAATAGTAGCAAAACATATCGTACGGCCCAGCAAATAGATAAGGAACATCTACCATATGGTATCGCCATGTCTAATGGTATCAAGAGCAAGTCACTGCACGGATAAGGTAAAGGATGTAGCTACGGTAACTATGTTAGTATAAAGGGAAAAGTGCAACCGCAAGTACAGCCGTACGCCCAGCAAAGCCAAGCACACAAATGGAAGAAATGTTTTGTACAGCCAAAAAACAAGTTATGAGAGCACCAAGACACAGAAGAAGGGAAACACGTGCTTGCTTGAAACTTCAAATGAGGAGTCGTACCAAGAAGCAACAAGTTATACGGTAAAGTGGTAGAGGCAACTAACCTAACCGTTGTTTGGCCTCTTCAAGAAAAAAGACAAAGGAGGTGACAATTATGCAATCAGCCAAAAAGAAGGCTTGGAAAAAGAAGTTGGAGGCAGATTCAACAATGCGCGCAACCATGAACAGAAATGTGAAGACCTTGTCGTCAAGAGTGCGTGTTGCAAGAGGCAAAAACACAGGCGCAAGTAAAAAGAAAAGCAAGCTAGCAGCACAGCTAGCTACAACTGATCACCTCACAACACAAAATATCTCATTTGAGGGATTGAATGGAACAGAATGCAGGAAATGGTGGCTAGAGACACCTGAGAACCGTCTTGTGAAAAACAACATTCGAAAGGCACAGGTGGAGTGGGCAATTCAAATGTTGGTATTTTACATTTGAGATTACAAAGGCTTCTTGCGCATGATGGTAGAGACTCACGATATGTTCTCTCGAACCAATTCAATCGCCTATTTTGGGCGTGATCTTGTAATTTCATTCAGAGCACCAAATTTCTCACGGGTATTTGGAATACTTGATCACACACAAGGGGGAAGAAAATTGACAACAAACCGAAAAAATTAAGTCGAGAAGTGAAGGCACAGCTGATACAGTTGGTATGTGGGGATCTGCTGCAAATAGAGAAAGAAACCCTCATGAACACTTCGAAGGAGAGAGGACTAAAGAAGTCCAATATTCAAGAAGGACACTGGTGTTGTCTCAAGGACTTAGTAAAGAGTCACCTCACGGGATCAAGTCGTGCATCCGACATTTCACTTCTGCAAGTAGCGATGATGAATGGAATCCTATAGGGGAGAATGTGTGATTGGGCTGCGCTATTGGCAGAAAGAATGTACAAATTCATGTCACTGTAGCATAAGACATTCTACATGCCGTACTATGCAATTGGGTTATTCTTGGAGGCCACGACATGAATGATTCCCCACGACAGGCTGAAGGCCAAGCCTGGGCCACTTGTGCTAGGCGAGCCCCCTATCATGCAATGGAGACACTTGGATACACTTGGCAGCAAGACCACAGTCGAGCAGAAGAGACCAAGACAGGATGTAGGAGATACTAATAGTGGTCAGCAGGAGACTTCTTCCAACAAGAGTGCGACTGAGGGAGAGGAGCAAGAAGATGACGAGGTGGAAGTAATCACAGCAACACCACTAGTATTTCCGCAACCCACACTTTTAGTGATAATGCATTTGGCTTTGGTGGGTACGACACATATCGCAAGGTTTGGTTAGTTTAGCAACCAATGATGATGACCCTAGTTACCATAGCAGTTCAACTAGCTATAGAGACCCCAACCATTCCAAAGGTTGTAGCCATAATTGGGACGGAGTCACATCTGTCACCGACGACAGTTGTACCAGAGGAAGCGATGGAGTTACCAAAAGGGGTTATCCGAGAGGCTTTGCTAGCTACAGTCATACCAGAGGTAGGGGCTGAGATACTTATACCCGATGATGAGTAAACTCAGGAGGGAGTGATGGAGATACCGATATAGGCAAAAACAAGTCAGGGGTTGAGGACACCCGCTGTTCACTTAGATGTAATGGGCTCAAACATGGTGGTTATGGTAGATGCAGTGTTGTTAGCAACGCCAATAGCAAAGGAGCTGAGCAAAGCAAGCAAATCCTAGAAGATGAGTCTTGAGTAGGAGGTTTAAACGCACACCAGCATCATGGGCATCAGGCATTCTTTCACCTGAGCGGAAAGTAGCCCTAGAGGGAGATCCTATAGGCACACAAACACAGATAAAGGAGAGTCACTCAACGCAGATCGATGAGATACCACACTCCTTGATGGATAGCACTGCTGAGCAAATGGTAGAAGCAGTGAAGACAACTATGGGTACCCAACAACCTATAGTGGGGCTAGAGACATCGATGGGAGAGAATGTGGAGACATTTTGTCGCTAATGTAGTGACACGAGCTTGCTGAGTGGTGATCTTTGTGCAGACACATACTTTGGATTCAATGGTACAAGAGCTAGAGCACGTCATATCCTTCATGAAAGTAGGGTGCTCAGTTGCCTTTTCAGTCTATTTTGAAGAGCACAGGTGGCCTAGAGTAGAGACTTCAAAGATGTGTCGGGATCAAAGATGTGCCAGGATTGGGCCACTACTAGAGAGCTGGTTGTGGAGAGCCACATAGAGACTCTAACTCGAGAGGTAGTCCAGATATATCGTGATGCTTATTATGCTCTTCGGAGGAACCAAGCAGATTAAGTAGCGACAGAGAGGGCTCGGGAGAAGTCAGCTATCCGGTAAGTAGTAGTGAAGGCGGATCTAGCTGCAGAGAAGGCAGCTTGGGAATCAGAAAGAGAAGCTTGGGAATCCGAAAGGATAGCACTTATGGCTCAATTGGATGAGGCTAGGAGAGAGAAGAGTCAGCTACAGCAAGAGTCAACAGAAAAGGAGGTAGAGCTTGGAGAGATTGTCAAGATGATGCAAACAACCTTAGAGATTCAGATGGAGGCCAAAGCAGATTTGGAGGTACGGACCAAGCAAGTGCGTGAGCTACGAGTATAACTGAACGAGCTTAAAACACCAGGGACACGTCCCTCTTCTTCTTAGTTGTTGAATCTTGATGTAATTAGTGGACTAAGTTGTTTGAGTCATATTTTGAGTTTTGATGTATAAGTTGTCTCTATTTTGTCATCAGAGACGACTTTACTTTTTGGGGGATGATATTGTTAGTAAAAACCATTTTGTAACTGACGGGTAGAGTTGGTATCTGAAAGGTCGCGTGACAGTTGAGTCACCCCTTTGGGAAGTATATGTACATTGTCCAAATGGACTTAAGGATCATCATTGTAATTGGAATTGCATATGTGCTTGTATGAATAGAGTATATGCTCTGTGTTACATCTTAATCTATTAATGCGATAAGTATCCATTTACCTTGTACGGTAAAAAGTAATATGGTGGCATGATTCATTGGATTGAGTGAAGACAAATTCAGTAGAAGGATAATTGAACTACAAATATGGTTGTAAACTACATAGTAGTTAATATTTACTAGAATAACTACCTTTGCACTATATTATTTGCTTGAAACCAATGACATTGTTTGAGTAGCATTGATTAATAGTTGCACCCATATTTGCGATCCTTTACATTATTTTGTTTATAATTGGGGCTAGGGCATTCTGTTGCAGGTCTTGGAAAGAATTGTGAATTCACCCATACAAGCCAAGAATGGTCTGAGGACTGGCATAGATAGATAATAAAGCTTGGTCATCATATCCAAGAATTAGAGTGTAAAGTTTTTACTTCCAACATGTATATTCACTAATAAGGTGATTGAGGACATCCCATATTTGGCATCCAATTGGGATTGCAAATCAGCTGGACACATACATTCCTGTCTCCATAGATTCATGTCACTGCACAGAGACATATAACATATAGGTACTGCTATTAATGCTTACATACACGAAGGGAAACACATTAGACAAGGTATCCTAGAGAATCTTGCCATTATTGAGGAATTATTATCATTTTCTCTTAGAGAACCGATTGTTGGGAAAAAGGGGTAATTGTGGAGGATTTTGATAATCATTCTTTACATGAAAGTTTGAAATAGGCACCACTCATTTTAGGTAGTTTGTTAATTGAAGAACAGTAGTTCCTGAGATTGGCAGAGTTATATCTAAGTTCTTGTGTTCTGAGTAACGACCAGAATTTCCCTGCTAAAGTATAAAATGTAAACAATGTCATGAATTCCTAACGTCAAGCATTAAAGCTCTTACATATCAATCAAATGCATATAGTGTGAAGAAGCCTTAAGAAACTGCACAAAACAACGCTGTTATAAAAGGGACATCACATGAGGCTACGTTTGTTTCTGTGATCAGCTATTCCTCTTGACCCAGTTGTGTTAAGAGTTAAGGGATCACCTAATTTCTCAGCTCTAAATCAAGATAAGTTCCATCTAATGAATAATTCTTAGAATTTTAAGTTGAATATCATGATGAAATATCTTCAATTTTGATTAATACTTATTCAGAGACAAAAGAAAACTATTTTAAAATGAAATTAGGGTATTGTCCAAAAAAGGGACATTACATAGACAATGAAAATTCAGATTACAATTGACATTTAATATTCACATTTTCTTCATCAAAAGCATCATATACAATCCTGGGTACTTCATATTTTGCTTCTGAATATTTGAAGGCTTAATACCTGAGATCCCAGAACTGCCATGATTCAGGCAATTCCGCAATATGAACAAGGGCAGGCAATTTTTCCTGACCCAATAAATCAGATCGCCGATTTTCTACCATGAATCGGCTCGAAAAATCGGGCAGCCCAATTGGGCAACTTAAAAACATAAAAAGATACAACTTTTTTAATGATTTTTTTTTTAACATTTCTCTTTCTTGTAACCCTAAAACGCCTTCTATCTGTTGAGTATATAAAAAGAGAGTAAAAATAAGAGATGGACTTGAGCTAGAGCTAAAGCAGATAGACTTGGCTTTTCATTTTGTTTACAGATAGACATATGTTTCGTGGATCTTCATCTTACATACATTTATGATTTGATGTCATTGGTTTTATGGATCTTCATCTTATATACATTTATGATTTGACAACATTTATAATTCTATATATCTATGTCATATGATCCTATGTTTTCTACTTACTTCAGTTACAAATTACAATTTACATTTTACGTATGTGAAGGATTTATCAATTATGTTCTTTGTTTATATATGTTAGCTTCTATTTGATGATGTTAGAGCGCTTTTAAGTTATATTCAATATGAGTGCATGAAATAAGATTTAAATCGTTAACATCTCTAAATTTCAAGGGTCTTTTTCACTTTGCCGATTTGTAGCCGATTCTGATCCGATTTACGAGTCAAGTTGGCTGTGCTGATTCCGAGTTTTAGTTCTTTGCTTAATACAGAGATTCACTTGGTATATTCATACAGAGATTTGATGAAATTTAAAATTAATACGTATTTTAATTCATATGCATTCACATATTTTGGTATATTTGCTTGGGTACGACACTCAGGTACTTCCTAGGTGCCCAGGTTTGTTGTGGGTCTTTCCCAGAAAGACCTACAGAGAACCTGAGCACCCAGGAAGAGCTTGAACAGTACCAATACCCAAACCATACCAATATCAGGACCCAGATTTTACCAGAAGTACCCAGTAACTTTTAAGTAAAACATTTTACTCAAAAAACTACTAACCAGTTCTTAGTCATTAACACCAATACACAAATGGATGTGACTTTTCTCAGGATCTGTTTACTTTCTGCACATGCAAGATGATCAATATTTTGCTTCTAAATAGACAGAACTCTGTGATATGATTCTTGGCAAGATGCTCAGAGAACCATATCAGCCTTTCAGATTTCTTCACACTAGTACTTCTAGTTCTTATGATTGTTTGACCCATTCAGTGATTATTCAACTCTCCTCAAAATACGCAAAGCCCTTTCTTTTACATTTCAAAATATGTCGATACACTACCCACAAATTGGGGATAAATTGGAGAATAGTGGGTTCGAGGAGATTCCATTGACAGGCTAGAAATTTTTTAATTATAGATTAAGAAATGCATTTGTTCTTAGTATTCTCCAATTATTTAAACATCAGATCAAAGGATGGATTAAATAGGCCTTGGTAACATCATCTTGTAGCCAGATGTAGTCATGCAAATTTACCTTGATCACCTGCTGATCGATCTTGATTCTTGATTGATATATGAAATCAAAATGGCTCTTAAATTGATCCCAAGCCCATGTAAATTTTCAGAAAAGAGAATGTTGAAACTTGAAAGGTATCCCACCTGTTGTTTCTCAATACGCAAAGCCATGGTCTTGATGCCTCGCAAACATAGCCAACAATCAAATGGAGCTAAACCTGACCCTTCTGCATTCTGCAGGAAGTAGATATCTTTGGCTAAACTGCAAACACAAAACATAAATGGAACACTCCATTGCTTTGATAACAATTTTGTTCAGCATGGAAACAAAAAGCATAGCATACAAAATAAACCATTCAAAACAATGAATTTGCAATGCACATTAGATTGGTTTTCCAGTAGAAAGCTTTGGTCAATTGAAAGTATGACTATCCTAGAACATGATGACATTTATTCAAGAAAAACCACCAAATGTGAATATTTATTCGCAATTTAAGCAAAAATGATGGAAATGGATGGAAAAAGAAAAAACCTCTCCTCCTTCACAGCGAGAACGCCTGCCATGACATCACTATGCCCAGCTATGAATTTAGTTGCTGAATGCATCACAATATCTGTGAAACAAAAGAAGCCCTGGCTAATAAACTGTTTTGGGTATATACAAGGACATTGTTTCTGCAGTCAAATTAGATTTCTGAAGCGACAATTCATCATCACAAAGCAGATGAGCACCTTTGCTAAACAAAATAAGATGCATAACAAAAATCTAGATAGATTTTACAAAAAACTAAATTAAACAAACAAAAAGAGAAAAGACGCAAAGCTATAAATTTTAATGTTGAACTAATCATTCTATAACCACCTGCTCCAAGCTCCAATGGCCTTGACAAAACAGGAGACATTATGCTATTGTCAACCAGCACCAGTGCGCCATGTGCATGTGCTATGTTTGAAATTTTCTGATAAAAAACATAAACAAGATGAATAACTGTTATGAAACAAAGTTAGAATACACACAATTTGGCTGGTAGTGAAAATACGAATTCCCAACTTCAAATGACACAAAAACCCATCAAATCACCAAACAATGAATTCATTAGTCGCCTTACTGTCCACAGACTGATGTGACACCATTTGTCAACAGTAAGGGGATTACATGCTTTCTACAAGCAAACTTGACTAAGCTCCACTACAATAAAGATAAAGAATAGAGTAGGTAAGAAGTACAGATGACTAAGCACAATGTATCACAAATATAAGTATCATGAAAAGCATCAAAGAGAAGATACTGACTAGACTAGCACTAGCACCAGAAGGGATGCAAGGGATATACTGATAAAAGAGCACATGAAAGTTACCATGATAATGACATATATATATTCTATATTGTCTATATAATGTTGTATACAACTTTTGGAATACATAAAATATTGTCTTAACATTTGGAAATTATTTATTTATTGATTTATTTATTTTATTTAATGTAAAGGCTACCTTAGGGGGTTAGCTCCCTTTATTTATTTATCTATCAAGGACAGTTCAGGAATCTTTATTACAACTGCATCAGATGTTCAGCATCAAGATCAATTAAAAATTGTGATCCCAACGAGCTGTATCAAGATATCTATATCAACTACTAACAGCTTCAAGCACCATACAGAATCACAAAAGGACCTATTCGTCCATCGGCAGAGTATTTAATTACATCATAAAGAATCAAAATAATAAACAGGCTTCCCAGTCCCATGACCCCACAATATTATTACTGGTATTAGCTTGATCTGTAGGAAATCTTCCCAAAGGTGGCTGAATATCTGGATTGGCCACGTGTTCCCACTCCCAGCAAAAAGAGCATCTGGCTGTTTAGGTTCTTTGTTCTTTTCTTTGATCTTATCCTCAACGGTCTCGTTCTGCTCCAGTACCAGCTCCATTTATTCAATAAAACAGAAGTTAAAAAAATTGCGTGCAATATGAACAATAGTCCATCTGCAAGAAATGAATTCTCACAAGACTGTCAAGGAGAGAGGATTCACCATTGCTTGTAAGATGCACCACATAGGCGCTCAAAGATGTGTCCTATTTCTTCACTCTAAAGTGTCAAAAGCATGCTCCACTACTCACTAACAACAAAGTGCCCCTAGAGCATTATCATTGCATTGTATGGCAAAAATGTGGTGAGAAAATATTTATCCTCGGAATCGATCCCAAAAATGCACCCATACTTCTTTGAAAGGCCTCTAAGAAGACACCCAAGTTGCTTCTATTTGCATTCTCCCTTGCACTTGCAGTGAATGCCAAACTGATTTACCCCTGATGTCTTCAAATCAGCTGCTAAATACAAATAATTAACCTATTCAGGGGTCAAAAAATGCTTGACAAAACCAATCCTTACCGTGACTGAAATCCTTGAGCAAAGAGTCCATTCTAATTCAACAACACTTGCTACCCCATCCCAAGCTAACAGGTTGGTGCCCCTTTATTAGCCATGAGGTCCACGGGCTCAATGGCCTCTTGAAACATTTGAGAATTTTAAAGTCCCCAATGCCTCCGAGGTACTCATAGATCCTAATTCATGGCTTTAACCGCCAACTTGTTGATGTCAGTTTTGTACCACTACGTAACACATAGCAACTGAATACTTGATATGGAATATCAAACACTCAATCCCTCTCTTGAAAAGTAAATACTCATGAAGAACATGAGAAAAACTCCAAGGTTCCTTACACCTGTGGATACTAACTCAGTTATATTAATGAGATTTGCTGGTTAATCACGTAAGCGGCCTTACGTTGTTCATTCAAGGATTGTCGAACTCTCATTGTGATGATGGTGATGTTTGGCTTTGTAAAGTATATGAGCACCAAATGATGTTGATGGTGATGATGAAGGGGGGTGTGTCTGCCAATGATGCTTCTTCTTTTCTAACTTTCTAAGAATGAATTTCAACTAATCAACTACTTGTTGCTTTACCTCTACTCCTATGAATGGAAAGATTAGCAAATGGACGAGGATCGAATCTGATGAAAGCTTACCAGCAGCTCTACCTCCATAGATGCAATGATTCAAGGGAAAAAGACTAGATTACCACGCAAGGCTTCCTAACCAACCGCTAGGATGCTAGTGGCCTAGTTTATAGATCCCTATCAAACATCCACTAATATCACCATGCAACTATCCATCTACTCTTACTCTTAACAACTTTCTTGAAATAAAATCCACTTTAACAACTTCAAGGAAATTTAACTTTAACTATTGGAAGTAGAAACCATGCAATAACACCAAGTGTTCCTAATCACCATGCAAGTCACAACAATGATAAAGAGAACTAATTTTGGTATTATCTTAAGCAACAATTTTCTTCAACCCTTTACAAATGAGAGCAAATGGCCTTATATAGAGGCCAAAATTACAACCAACAGAAGAGATTAAGAGGCAAAATCAACAATCCATAATGAATCCTAGAAACCCTAATTAGGGTTGCCACCCCATCAGCCAATGAGAAGATACGACCTCATCAATGGACCAATGAAAAAAAAGGAAACGTGGCAACCAATGAGAAGGCACCAAAATGGTAGCCAATCAGAATCGGACACCTATCCCACCCAAGAAGAAGGAAAAATTGCCACTTGGGCTTACATCAAATGATCTTCTAATATAATTCTACCCTTTTCTTTCATCTTCTTAGCCAAAGTGATGGACTTGGCTAGCCGATCGTTGACTTCCTTCATGGGAAGGCAAGGTGTGTGCTTCATCGTGAGCTCAGCTGAATTCATCATGTTGCTCGCTGCTTGCAGTACCTTCTCATACTCTTTCGCATATCCGATAAAGCCATTGAGCAAGGCAAGGGTGCCCAAATGCTTCTTCTTGATGGCAATCTTCCCTAACTCATCCAATCTTGATCCAAATTCTGTCTCTTTGCTAAAGGTTCTCCTCTTTGATATCTTCAAAATCAAGTGCAACCCCAACATCGCTCATCATGGTTGAAATGGAAGTGTCAACGCTTGGGCTATGTTGTGCAATCACGTTATGTATCTCTTCAAGTATCCTCAATTTGATGGTCAAGGCAACAACCAAGACTCCACCGTACTCATTCCTCCTCCATCTACCAACTTGGTTCTCTCCAAATATCTCTCTGATAGCTTGATAAATGTCTATAGCCTGGGAATGGCTAAGTCCTTGAGTGGAAGGAAATCCTTCCACTCCCCTTCAAATGTTCTAAATTTGTCTCTAATAGCCACTAATGACTTGAATGTCGAGATAAAGGAAGGCAAAAAAATTCACCCATCTTGAATTATATCATAGATACAATCCTTGACTTCGCGCAACTGAGTCGATATCTCTTCTATGTTGCTCCCGCTATCTTGCAGAAGGGCTGCCTGATGCAACTGTTGGATAGGCTAGCAATCTCTCCAATACTTGTTTTCGAACTCCAACTTTACAATCCTTTAGTTTGCCTTCCTCAACCTTTCTCTAATTGAAACCACGCCTTCCTGGATCTCCTCACATTCCATGTCATTTGTGATTCTTCCAAGTTCTGCTCTACTATCTCATACTCCTGTTCTACAATCTCATCCACTGCCTTGCTAACCTTTGATATAGCAATTTGAACTTTTCAATGACCCTCATCATTGCTCCGAATTACCTTTGCCACCATTTTTGCAATCTATGTATGTTTCTTGCTATCCTCCTTTTCCACTAACCCTTGAATATCTTCAATTGTTCGGACAGTCACCACCTCGCCTCTTGGCATAAGCATTTGCCTTAACCATAGTGGTGCAATGCATCTTCCTAAATCTAGATTTGGTTCGACTAGCAAAGCATTACCAACAGCCTCAGGCACTTGGCTTATTTCCTCAATATCAATTGGATTCTCCTCTTCTTCACTAGTGATTGTCACATCATCTCCATGTTGGTTCTCCAAGAGAGGAGAGTATTCGGTATTGTTTCTGTAACCGCTTGATCCCGAATCAGAGCTCACCTCTATTGTGGCCCCTTGTCCACTTGTATTATCCTCTTGGCCTCTAGCCTCAATTATGCTCTCCCTTGACGGTGTTGTATTCCATGTTTTTGCTGGAGGTTCCTGATGTTCTTTACTTTTCTCAACCTCCAAATTTATCTTATTGCTCTTCACTACTCTTTGTTGCTAGCTACTACCATAACCTTTTTGTCCGACTGACTCCGCTGGACCTTCCTCCAGTTTCATCTTCTCATAAGTAAGGCGTACTTTTTGACTTTGTAATTGCCTCAACTTCTCATTGTTCCATGACTCAATGTGTAGATCAAATGTCCTTGTAACTGCCTCTAAGGAAGGATTCTGATGATCATCCCAATCCACTGGACCCAACTTTATTCCGTCCACTATAGCATAATCTTCCCTTACCACATTTTCATCATCTTCCAGTTGATCGGGAATATCAAGGCTTCTCCATCTGATTGCCCCCATCATGCCCATTGACAATCTTGAGAAAGCTAGCTTCCTCACATGAAAGTCATCCTGTGCATTGGCCCGAAAAATTCTATAGTAGGAATATGTTTGAATGTGTTTTCATGAGATGCCTTGATAAGACCATTAGGATTGAGTCCATGTCTTGCTCTATACCATCCTAGATGATACCATTCTAATTCTTTCTCCGTGGCTGCAAAGGCGACATGATTGGGGCAAGTATCATTGCCTATTCCAAATGAGAAGGTAAACCCTGTCTCACCTTTAAGTTTCATCATCTTGTCATAATGCTCAAGTTGCCTAGCCAACTCCATCAAGACTACCTCGTTGGGTGGGTACCTTGGAAGTCTCTTGGAACAAACTGTACTTCCTGCTACTCTAATGTATTTAAATTGTGGAAACTAGATGAACCAACAACTCCTATATTTCTTAACTTCTACTTCTGCTTCCATTGAGAGGCTTCTAGCAGGTGTCCCTTGTAATATCCTTACCGTCTTTATAGCAAAGGCATCATAAAACATCTTATAATCTTTGGTGTTGTGCAAATGAAGCTATGAACAACACTCATGCACCAAACATTGCCCCGACCCATTGCCAATCACTCCGAAGGCCTTAAGTCCAAGATTTTCATATAGTCTCGTAATCAAATAGAAAAGATAGGATCCCATGTAGGATTTCTTTTGATTTTGCACTTTCATAATTTCCAACTCTAGATTTTCACTTATGATTCTAGCCCAATCAAATTTTCTCTTTCCATTTTCAATTTCATGAATAAAATAATACATTCAATTCTCCAATTGCATACCTTGAGCCACGCCCATGATTCGGCTGAGAAGCACAATAAGATAGCCATATTCTGGTTTGAAATCTGACCTGGTGAGCTCAAACGACTTGGTAACTCCCTTCTTGCCTTCATGTAATCAATTTTGCTTTAGATGAATGAAGTAAGTCTCCTGATTATCCTAAAATAACTTGGCCGCCTGATCCATCATTACCACTGTCATGCCTCTATGCTGGGGAATATTGAATACTTCTCCGATCACTTGTCCGCTGATGTTAGCCACCACCCTCTTCCCTTCATAAAAAATAACTGACTTGGTCACAATATCAAACCGAGATGAACACTACATTACCAATTTCGGACAAGGCAAGGTAGGAGGGAAAATCGCCACATGTACAATTTCTCTCTTGTAGATCTTCTTCGCCATGGGGTATTGTCCTTCCTTCAATCTATCCTTCAACTGTACCATGTTCATCGTGCCAATATTGGTATCACTTATTTACCTCACTTTCAAGAAAAAGGTGGTCTTAGGCATCATGTTTTCCTTGTTTTTTTGGGTATTCGTTCCCTTTGGGTTCTTGCTTATACTAACATCCACCATTCTAAACACTTATTTCTGCCCCTTCATTCTAAATGATATGGACTACACTTATCAATCTCCAACCTTCTTTCTATTGATGGAATCTAGCTTATTGCCTCTCCAAGTCCTATCTCTACACTTATCAATCTCCAACCTTCTTTCCTAGGGATGGAACTACCACTTATTTGTACTTCTTTGTTACTTTAGGATGGACTACACTTATATCTTCCAACTTCAATCTTAGGGTGGTCTACCTTATTTCTACCTCTCCAAGTGTCCTATCATGAAAGCTACACTTATATCTCCCAACTTCAACCTATCAATGGAATGATGAAGTGGTGGATCATGAGTGCAAGAAGAAAATAAGGGAAACGAACCAAGCAAGAACAAGGAATAAAATCCCTTTTTAAAACCAATCTTCACCTCTAACAATGAATAGAATTTTACCTTAAATTTGTCTTTACCAACAATCGAGCCCTCTTCAAGTTTGGATCAGATCTCGAAAATTTCAATCCTCCTTGCAAATAATGATTCCCTAGCAAAAAATCAAAATTTCGACTTCCTTGAAATTGCCCACATATGCCAAAAATCAGACCTTAAATCACATAGTCCTTTCACCAAATAAAATTGCCCCATTCTAGAAGGAGAAATTGCTGCCAAAGATGGAGAAATCAGACTTTAAAAAAAAATCGCCCAATTTGGAAAAAATCAGATCTACTCCAAAAAATACCCTAGGGCAAAAATTCGCCCAAACAAGGAGAAAAAAGCCGCCAAGAAATAGAAAAATCTATCCCAAAAATCGCCCAAGTCTGAAATTAACCTTCCTTTGAAGAAAATCAAACATCCAAGGAGGAGGAAAAAGGACTGAGGAAATAAGAGGGGAAGCCCCTCTTATACCGAACTTTTTGCCTCTCCAAGTTTTGATCAAAAATTGCAAAATAGAAACAAGGTAAGCCTAGGAGATGTCAAAATTATTCATTTAATAATGTCTTGGCAATTAAAATATCATTAAAATCAAATTTAGCAAGCCAAAATCAATTTTCAATTCCAAAATACCAACTTCCTTTAACATTTCTAAAATCCTCCAGGCTAAATTTCAACTAATTTAATGCAATTTTGTAATTTAATCCAATTTCAATTTTGCAACACACTGTCAATTTTTTTTAACAAAATAAATCCTTTTCCTAGCAGTCAAAATTCAAACTCTAATTTCAATTTCACTATAAAAAATTTCCCTTTTCGCCAAAAAATTCAAGATTTTCCGAAATGACTAAATCTAACAAATTCATTTTGAAAATGCTCAAGCTTATACAATTATTTCAAATTTTCAAAATCCCATCTAAGTTCAAAAAATTGCAATTTTATCCTGCTAGGTATTCATTTTAACCATCAAAAAAATGTTGTTTTTGAATTCTATTTGGCTTAAGGACAAAATTACATGTTCCGGAAAATCAAGTTTCGCACCGGTGAAAAATAAACCAAATTAAATCCCTCTTGGCCCGAAGGCGTCCAAGGTGTAAAATTTTCAAATCGAAAACCTCTGGACAACTCTGAAAAATTTGCTAAGGCAACCGTAAAAAAGGGGTCCCTGAAAGTTTTTGGGCAATGATGTGAAAACCTCACAACACAACTTTAAATTTCCCTTCTTGCACATGCATTGAGAAAATATGTGAATCACCTTTACTATCTATGTCCTTAAAGCCAATCTTCTTGGATAACCACAAGCTATGGGCAAGGGCCTCAAATTCCACCCCAGTGTTTGTGTAGGAGCCAGTCTTTCAGAAAAGAGGATAGACTAAGTTCCCTTTCATGTCTCTGATGATACATCCAATGCTAGCTGGCCCTGGATTTCCTTGGGATGTTCTAAAATTGAGCTTCAAACATCTCTCGATGGGGCCAACTATTTCACATCCTTTCTATTCTTCATCTATTTAATTGTATTTTTTATATTCTTTGGATATTTTAACTCCAGTCGTTGCTTCTAGAATTCATCATCCGTACAAGTAAAGCAAGATTCAAAACTAATTCTGCACTTTGCATTCAAAATTTCACAGATTTCAGCTAGCTTCATAATAACACAGGACAAATTATATAGCCTAACCTAGAATATGAAAATCAATATTCCCTTCGAACATTGATGACAACAGATAGAAGCCCTACAATAGACATACAAGATGAAGATAAGGTTGTTGCTTGTATTGCACAATGACTGTTTCCAGCCAAAAAGACCACAATCAAAATACTCAATATAGGGCATTGGCCAACATACACAAGGATGCATCCTAATACACAAAGACATGATAGATGTTAAACAGTGATAGGAATACGAGCGACTAGATGCCTCTACAACCTCAGCTGGTGATGACACCATTTTACAAGTGGGGCATTGATTTTATACGACCCATAAAGCCTACATCCAACACCAAATCTTACATAATGGTATGTACTGGACATTTACAAGATATGGTGTTCCACATTAAAATAGTCACAGATCAAGGTCCACAATTTACTTCTGATTTAATTGCGCAACTGGTAAAGGAATATAAGATCAGACATAAGAAGTCAACCCCCTATTATCACATCTAATAAGCAGGTTGAGGTGTTTAATTAATAGCTTGAAGCCATTTTGACTAAGATAGTTTAAATACATAAAAGAGATTGAGCTGGCAAATTTCCTGAAGTAGTTTGGGCATATAGGACAACATGGCTTACACCCTTTGAATTGGTCTATGGAAACAATGCAATCATGAAAATAGAATTTGAACATGTTGATGTTAGTTTTTGTACCACTACATAACATATTAGCAATCAAACACTTGATATGGAATATCAAGTCCTCAATTCCTCTCTTGAAAAGTTAATGCTCATAGGACATGAGAATAACTCCAATGTTCCTTACACCTATGGATACTCGCTCAGTTTATCGATGTGATTTATTGGTTATCACATAGACAGCCTTACGCTAATTGTTGAAGATGACTCGGACTTTGGTGGGATGATGGAGATGGCGGTTTGATGTGACTACTAGAGGATGTTGGTAGGGAAAGTGATGGTGGTGGAGGGTGAATGGTTCTTATGATTGGTATCTTTCCAACTCTCTTCTTCAAAGTTCTAAGTCCTTAACTACTTGCTATCCTACTCCTACTCCTATGGATGGAAGATTAGCAAATGGACTAGGATCGAATCTAATGAAAGTTAACCAATAGCTCCACCTCCATAGATGCAATGATTCAAAGGAAAATAACTAGTTTACCACACAAGGCTCCCCAACAAGCCGCTAGGATGCTAGTGGTCTAGTATTGATCCCTATCAAACATCTACTAATACTACCATGCAATTATTCATCTACTTTACTCTTACTTAACAACTTGAAATGCAACTAACTTCAACAACTTGAAAAGAAATTTTACTCTAACTATTTGGAAGTAGAAACCATGCAATAATATCAAAGGCTCTTAATCACCATGCAAGTCACAACAATGAGAAAGAAATAGCGAATTTTGGCATTATCTTTGCAACAATTTTCTCCGACCCTTACAAATGAGAGCAAATGGCTTTATATAGAGGCCAAAATGTACAACCGATGGTAGAGATAAAGAGGCAAAACCGACGATCCAGATTGAATCCGAGAAACCCTAATTAGGGTTGCCACCCCATCGGCCAATGAAAAGATGCCACCTCGTCAATGGGCCAATGAAAAAAGTGAAAAAGTGGCAACCAATGAGAAGGCACCAAAATGGTGGCCAATCAGAATTAGACACTTGTCCTACCCTAGAAGAAAGAGAAATTGCCACTTGGGCTTACATCAAATGATCTTCTAATATAACTCTCCCTTTTTCTTTCATTCTTTTAGCTAAGGCAATGAACCTAGCTACCCTTTCATTAACTTCTTCCATGGGAGGACAAGGTGTGTGCTTTATCTTGAGCTCCGCCGATTTCATCACACTGTTTGTTGCTTGTAGTGTCTTCTCATGATCCTTCTCATACTCTTGCAAATCCAATAAAAGCATTTAGGGAGGAAAGGGTGTTCAAATGTTTCTTCTTGATAGCAAACTTTCCTAACTCATCCAATCTTGATCCAAGTCTTGTCTCATTGATATATTCTTCTCTGATGTCTTCAAAATCAAGCGCCATGCCAACATCGCTCATCATGGTTGAAATGGAAGTGTCGACGCTTGGGCTGTATTGTGCAACTGCCTTCTATATCTCTTTGAGTGTTCTCAATCTGGTAGTCAAGGCGACAAACCAAGATTCAACCGTACCCAATCCTCTCTCATCAACCAACTTGGCCTCTCCAAATATGCCTCCGGTAGCCCAATGAATGTTTGTAGCCTGGGAATAGCTAAATCCTTGACTGCAAGGAAATCCTTCCACTCCTCTTCAAATATTCTGAACTTGTTCTTAACAGTCACCAATGATCGGAATGTCGAAACGAAGGAAGGTAAGAAATTTTGCCTATCTTGAATTGTATCATGGATCCAATCCCTGACTTCATGTAGCTAAGCTGATATCTCTTCTAGGTTGCTCTCGCTATCTTGAGGAAGGGCTACTTGGTGCAACGGTTGGATAGGCTAGCAATCTCTCCAATATTTGTTCTCGGCCTCCAACTTTACGATCCTTTCATTTGCCTTCCTCAACCTTTCTCTGATTGAAGCTATACCCTCCTGGATCTCTTCACATTCCATATCATCTGTGTTTCTTCCCAAGTTGTGTTCCACTATCTCATATTCCTGGGCCGCAATCTCATCCACTGCCTTGTTGACTGTTTGTATAGCAATTTGAACCTTTCGGTGACCATCATTGTCGCTCCTGATTACCTTTGCCACCGTCTTTGCCATTTGTTTTTGGTTCTTGCTATCACCCTTTTCTATTAGTCCTCAAATGTCTTCCACTGTTTGAGCAGTTACTACCTCACCTCTTGGCATAAGCCAAAATTGCTAACACCATGAAGAGGAAGAGTGAGAAGTGAGGAGAAAAGAGGAAAGAGCTTCCTCTTATACCCAACTTGCCTCTCCTTCCTAGCTGGCCGACTGGGACCCTGGGAGCAAGAAAATATTAATTAGAACACCAAAACAGGCCCTCAATTAAATGCTTAACCAAATATTAACTTTGCCAAGATGAAATTTACTTTTTTAAATTGCCAATTAGACCAAAATTGCAAAAAGAAAGTAAATAATGCCTTGGAGATGCTAAATATTTTCATTTAATGATGATTTAGCAATTAATATGTCATCAAAATCGGATTTTGCCTAGCCAAAGCCATTTTTCAATATTAAATTACCAATTTCATTAAAGGCTTAAAAAATTTCAAGGCAATTTTAATCCATTAGACCCAAAAAAATTTGCAATTCAATTCAAATCAATTTTGCCAAACAATTTTAGTTTTTGACAAAAAATAAAATCATTTCTAGAATCTAAAATCGATTTTGCAATTTGATTTCATCTTCATAAAAGAAAAAAAAATTTCACCAAAGAAATTCAAGATTTTTCAAAAAACTCAAATCTAACAAAATTTCATTTTTTGAAAATTATCCAAATTTATACAATTACATCCAAATTTTCAAACAAATCGTCTAAGTACAAAATTTACAATTTTATCCTGCCAAGTGTTGTTCTTTGAAATTGTCTGGCCTAAGGATGAAATTGGTCGTTGTAGAAAATCAAGTTGAAACCAGGTGAAAGTAAATCTAACCCTCTCCCCACTGGCCTTGAAGCTGTCCTATCACTTAATCAATTTTGGGGTGATGGTGTGAGAACCTCACAACAGAACACAAGGCCAAATTAGCGCCTTCAAAACCACACAAAACTCCATGCGCACACCATTTTTCTTGATTTTTTTCCGATGCCATCTCTACTCTGCCACCTATATAACAAACAGTTTTTCATAACAAAACAAAGACAATCCATAAAGAGTTTTTCCCAACAAATTATTTAACAAATAAGTGAATTCCTTTTCATAGGACATTAACTGTTTTTAACTAAGTTGCACGGGTACCTCCCCCCCCCTCCGGACCACGTACTGGTTCGAACCGGTTCGTGGTTCTGGTCCGGTTCGACCTGGGTTCGTTTTTGGAGGCCTGGTTCGATTTGGTTCGAACCAGGGTTCGAACCCAAGAGAACCACATATAAAATTTCGGACTAGGGTTCGAACCCAAGAGAACCACATATAAAATTTCCACATTACAGCATGTTTTAATTTAATTTATGTTGATACATCTTGGGTCTGGGTTGGTAGGCATTACAATGCCACAGTTTTTTAGTGTTGAGTAATTCCTAGCTGTAAAACACTTTCTATTTGAATCAAAATGCTACTAAATTTGAGACACCCACAAGAGAAGATGCTCAACATGTGGCGACCACTATGACCAATTTCGAGGAATTTCAGGGCCTATTTGAGTAGCAATATGTATTTTTCAAACACTAAACAATAAACAACGTTTTATTGGGAAATGTTTCCCTCCAGAAGAAAGTTACGGTCACATGAATATGGTCAGGTGGGGCAGCTACTTACCACATTGTCCATCACTGTTTGGCTGATTATTTCTCCTCTAGGTATATTAAAAATTGTATTAAAGAATATTGAATCTGGGACGTCAGACTGTGTTATCTAGAGGCCTCCATGAATGGTCCTTTTCCAATTTACTGTTGTTGATCAGTGCTTGGGAGATTGTGCCCAAAGAGATTGAAGAATATTCAGCTGGTCAAAGGGATTTACCTTCTGCAAGCTAGATCTAATTAGTTTTTAACCACGTTCAATCAATTATGTCAATCATAATAAGAGTTTGGTAAATAAATTTATGAAAAGAAGAAATTTTTATTAAAACTTACTGTTGATCTGCATAAACTAATCAGATACAGTTATGAATTTTTTAAATGAAAGGGAAGAGATCTAGTCGCTAGGGGTTCCAATGATCGCTGTGGTTTGCTACTATATTGTTTATGCTGTTTTAAAGTTTTTTGTTGTTCAAATGTGTTTATGCTACTATGCTACATTCTAATTCTAACTCATGCTTCGTAAAGATGTATATATATATATATATATATATATATATATATATATATATATATATATATATATATATATATTTTAAAAATAAAAAAATTTTACATGTTTTTGTACTAACGAACCCAAATGAACCCAAACCCCTTTTCAAAATTTTGTCGAACCAGCGAACCAGTTCTCGAACCCGAACCTGGAGCCGAACCGCAAACCGGCAACTTAGGTTTTTAACTACTAACAATTAATTGAATAACCATGTTCAACTGAGATAACTATATCAATGATCAACTGAAACAATGATCAACTGTAATAACTAGAATAACGATTAAATGAAATAACTATATTAATGAACAACTGAAATAGCTAGAATAACGATTAACTGAAGTAACTGTATCAATGATCAATTGAAATAACTAGACTAACAATTAACTATAACTATCTTTTTCTACATACAAATAAAGTAAATGTGTAACATGAAAAGAAGAAAAGAAAACATACAAGTAAAATCCGATAAGTCTTTAGTTGGTTGTGCAAGCCTCGGCTTTCGGTAAGAGGAGAAGCATTGACTCAGGCTTAACCTCCCAACCCCGGACCATACTTATCCCCACACAATCTATTGAATTAGAAAGGCTCTCCCTACCCCAAGATCGGACTTGGGATACTTTTAGTCAAACCACCTAAGCATTCTGATGTTTAGAATTTCTGCACAGTTATGGACGGACATGTCTGAATAACTAGCACCATTGACATCAAGTGATCTTAGATGGCAAACATGCCTTTAAATGATCTTGGCCAAGGTTTTTCTGATGGGTTCATTGACCAGATCACCACCGCTCGACTTGACAACAAGGAAACAACAATATGGATAAGCATGAGCTATTAAGTAAATTTAATTAGATTCTTTGTATCATATCTGATTTCACTTCCATGTCATTGTGAATTCCATCTCACCTCTTCACCTTTTCCATGGCTATACAGCCGGTGAGTCCTAGGTGCTTGAAATCTCAGAGCAATCAGCTCTATCTGTTGATTCTCATCTGATTCATGAATATTACATGTTTCCAACTTTTCGCAATCTGGGATTTACAAGAATATGTTCTTTAAACTTGCAGAAATTATCATTTGGTTCTGACTATCAATGACATAAATAAATTATGATTCTATGTCATGGATACTTTACTATTGTTAGTGATGAACAACTCCTTAAGAGGGTCAAATTGATGATACTAAGCATGATAAAGATACAACCGCTGCCTACTACTAAGGAGTTCGGTATACAATAGTAGCTGTTAATAAAATTCGTAACATTACTTGAGGTTGATGGACCACATAACCTGATATAATTCTGGAAATGTTTGGAGCCTTGCCAAACACTAATGATTCAGTTCTTCCTCTGAACAATCTCCAGTCGCTTTCACAAGGTGATTTATAGTCACGTCTTCATCAAGATGAATAGTAACCAAACAGAATAGAGATTGGCAAGGCTAAAATAAAATAGAGGTATATCAAATGGTATTGCAAAGATATCGGGTGGTAGATGGAAGTCGGATGTTTGGGAAGAATATAAGTTGGGCATTTGCAAAAATATAAATCGGATGCTTGGGAAGAATAGATGTTACATAAAAGGAATATCTTGGCTCTGAGCACCAAATAAAAATGCCTAAGTGTTACAATCAGTTTCAAGCCAGAAAAAAAAAATGAAAAAGATGGAAAAAGATTTGAAGTTTATAATTTGAAAAATAATTATGGTTTATATCTATCTACATGCACGTAGATATATTTATGGGGTAACATCATACTCTTATAAAAGAATAATAATATTATGGTGTCATTTTATTCTTATATCTATGTGTATGTACATAGGTATTAATTATAATTTTGTGATGGAAAGGTCAATCAAAATCCTTTGAGGTATGTATTATATTTTAATTAAATTATTTTATTTTTTCAAAAAGTTTTCTTAATAGCTCATGCGGGTCCTTCAATTGTATCCTGAAGTTCAAGTCGTTAGGTCCTTACCAAGGCAATTTAAGGTCATACATGTCCTCCAGATGATTAAGCTAGTATCCCATTCCATTGATCATGTTTAGCAATGCTTCTCCCCTTCATCTTCTCTTGCAATCACCTATGCAACATCTCCATGATAATAACAAGTTCCATAATCATTTCATATTAACATTTAAAAGAATTTAATTATTAACCATAATTCTAAAATCAAACAACTGTTAAAGATCACATGACAAATAATGGATAACGACCATCTTCATTAAACAGTTAATACAACGGGTATAAAAAACTAACTACTTCACATGATTATGAAAGAAAACTCTGTTCAATCTAACGGCTATGAGTCAATTTAAAATTAGGTCAAAATTTGGGATGTAACAAAGTATCATGGTACTGTCGACTCCATTGCCCACAATGCCCACTACAATGCATGTTGTGCTATTACCAACCATACAGACTGTATGGACAGCTTGAGAGAACCAGCACCTGCCAGTCGTACAGGTTGTACAGTTCATATACTCTATGGTTCATATGTCTTCCACTCTGTGTATCAAACTTTTCTGCCCCCTCACTCGTATGACTCCTACTCCATATGTAGAAGTTCTATATAGCTTCATACGGCTCCTCTGGACAATGCTGAATTTCTTTCTCGTATGATGATCTCGTTCTTTGGGCATACACTCCCCATTCCATGTCATACGTCACGTACAAGAATGGCGAATGTCCTCTCTCTCAGTCGTACGGCCAGCTCATCTCCCTATCATAGTACGTGTCATATGTACTGTGCTCTCTGTTGCTTCCTTACATTTCGTATGGCCAGCAACTCCCCTTCTTCGATTTTTTCTTGTCTCCAAGTGCTTCAACCTCTCATTTTTCCTTCCTTTCTCCCATACGAGTAAACCCTATAACCTCTACTGTAGGGATATTTCTCCTCTCACTTGTACATCTATTCCAACTTCCTCATAGCTTAACTCGATCCATACGCTGTACAACCCCTTCCACCTCCATACAAGTTGTACAGTCTTCGCTTCTTCATTCTCATTTCGTGCACCATACAACCCCTTTTGCCTTTGTATACATCGTATAGACTCTACTTCTTCCTTTGTTAATAACTTCATATAGAGGTCTGCCAATCTACCTTCTCTTCATCAGCGTTGTATGCTGGTGTTCATCTCTACAAACCCCTTCCTTCCTGATACTTGTACAATATACTCCCAACTATGTTTTCTTCCAAATGCTTTTGTCTTGAGTCGACACTTTCCTACAAATTAGGTTCTTTTCCAAATGCTTTGGTCCCCAATCGATGGTTTTCTCCAAAAGCTTGAGCATGGTACAACCTTGATAGAAAACTTCATAATCCTCCATTTACCAATGGAACAATGCATTTAGTGAACTCAATTTTGTTGAAATAATAATACCAGATTACTGATAGACAGAATTTTCTTTTTTGTATTATTACATTGGTATATGGTAACTGAATTATCTCTTGAATTTCCTTTGTGTTGATGTGAATTCTCCTTGCAGATTTATGTAAAGAGATCTAAGCTATTGAACTGTAAGTATGAATGCTTGCTTTGAATGGAGATACAAATGTATAAGTGTTAGTGACTGCTACAACTTCTGATAACACTAAAAATTTATGTGTGTTCCAAGTGTTTGGGCAGATCACAATATATATATATATATATGAAACATAGAGGCATCTCTCTACATGGCCTTAGTCCACATAGTGACATATCTCTACATGAGATATGGCCCGTCACTGCTGTAGGTTCAATGTATCGTTTCATGACAAACTGTAACTAGTGTTAAAATGTGTCATTTCAAGGCAAACATTATCACTGCTTTGAAGTGTCACTTCATAACAGCATTATGTCTTTGTACGAGTGTTAGATACTGCCAACATAAACAGTCAATGTATGTAAATATATGTTATCATGTTCAATTAACATTTCACACTTTATATATTAATAATTTTAAACTGATATTCAATAAAAAGATAATATTAATGATCAATTCATATGAACATTGATTATTATTATTACTGTTTATTAGATAACATTCATCCTTATGTAATATATATATATATATAATGTAATAAACATTAATTGGTAATAATAATGTTCATTGGATGAACACAATGAGTTCAAGGTCAATTAACTGTTTGACCAATTTATCTCATTGATCAAACTTATCTGACCGAAGCTACAGTATTAACACTCCCTCTTCGCTAGGGAGGATAGTTTGAATAAACAAAACAATATAATCATGTACTGTGAGATGAATATCATTTCAACATGATGTGTGGAGGAATGGCATAATTAAGGATAACAACATTTATCCACCATTTTAGATGCTACCTCACGGTATCATCAAAGTATGGTACATTCACAAATATCAACCATATGGTATTCACCACACTTATATCTTCTTTGGTATGTACGGTGGCATCACGTCTTATGATGTCTACCGAAGAAGATATCTTCTCATGGCATAGCCACAGATATTGTGTCTCATAGTATCCACCATAACATATCTCAGTAATATAACTTATTGTAGTTGCACACTACACTTAGTTGATTACATAAAAGATATGAACTATTATGATCTCCCATAGACATCAACCATATGACATCCATCATGATAGTAGGTTAAACTATTGTTAAGGTTGTCACCTTAAAATTGTAACCACAATCAAACATCATTGAAAGATCGTCACCTTTCATGATGTTTCTACAAAAATATGTAGTAACTCAGATAATAAAGTAGTAGTTTAAACATAAAACACCTTACAACATTAAAATTTGTAAAGTTTCTGCAAATTCGTTGGACTGAATATAGATATGATTCTACCTTCTCTATCTTCTACAACTTGTTGTAACTTCAGATTATTGTCTTTAACTGGATTAGAAATATAAATCAAAATTCTTTCTTTTGCTTCTGCAAATCGTATGAGGGCAGAATGACTAAGGAGCAGACTTGTATTTATCTTTTGTGTGTCCTTAGACTTCATTCTTACCCTCTATAAGTATAGGGATTAAGATACATGTCCTTACATGTCTCTTCTAACAAATCATTTGCTTAAACTCTAGAAATTGGCGACCAACTAGGATTAATTAGATATTAGTTATAAACCAACCAATGGTGTTAGATTAACATTAAACTAAACCTCCAAGGATAGGCACCGATCTTGTAAAGGAAATAAAGCAAAGATTTAACCTTTACTTATCATGCTATATCAGATCATACCGATCTGATATCGGATCAGTATGTATTAATAAGTTACAGATTTAACACTCCCTCTTAACTTGATTATCATACTAAGAGATATCATATCTAACAACAAAGATGACCAAGAAGGAATTGATACTCTATATCTATCTGAATCTTCTTAGCATGTGGTATCATAGAACACATGATACAATGTCATATTACTAAGCCTGTAGTTTGACAAATCACTGCTATTAGTGATAACAGTATTGCAAAAAATACAATGTATAGGATAAATCTGAAGAGTAATTTAATTTCTTCATTTATCCAAGTTGTGAATCATAGATACTGGTATTTCTATATCACAACATGATCCTATGTTTAAGACCTACGAGAATACAGGATAAACCCAAAAAAAATTAAAATTCTTGCTTTATCCAAATTGTGACTCATAGACATAACAATGTCTACATCACAATATGATCTTGAACTCATCTAGAGCTTATAGTAGAACTCTATTGTTTAGCACATTATCTAAGAGATCGTCACCTCTCATAATGTCTTTTATACAAGCGTTCATTATCTTAGAGATCGTCACCTCTTAAATAATGAATACAAATGGTGGAGCCCATAACAATCAATAGCCTAACAAAAATTATTTTATTACTAATTTGAAAAATACAAATGAATTACATTTCAACCATACCAAGTCTTCTCCTAAAGTGGTCTATCTTTACTCTAGATAGAGGTTTGGTGAGAATGTCTGTTGTCTTATCTGCAGTGCAAATGTATTCTAATTTTACAGAATTCCTATCGACCATATCTCTTACATAATGGTAAGGAATTTCAATATGCTTGGACCTATCATGGAAAACTAGATTAACTGAAAGCTTGATGCAACTCTCATTATCACAATGAATAATCGTAGGATTCATGGCTTGCCCAAATAATCCTACAAGTAACTTTCTTAGCCAAACTGCTTCTTGAGAGGCCATTGCTGCTACAATGTATTTGACTTCTGTGGAGCTCTGAGCTACTGAAGACTTATTTTTGCATATCCAAGTTATCCTAAACTAAAACAACATCTTGAAGTACTTTTTTTGTCTTTAACACAATCACCCCAATCTGAGTCAGTGAATCCATGCAAATCTAAATCAACCTTCTCATATTTGAGTCCAAAATTTAGAGTGCCTTGTATCTCATAATGTGCTTAACTGCAACTAGGTGAATCTTTTTTTGGCTCACACATAAATTGGCTTAAGGCATTAACAGCATAGCAGAGATCCGATCTTGTATTTACTAATACATAAGGGATCCAATCATCTATCTGTAGGGAGTAGAATCTATGGAAGGTGATTCTGATGTTGCTTCTTTAAGTTTATGTATATTATTCTCCATTGGAGAAGACATAGACTTGCAATTCCACATTCCAAATCTCATCAAAATATCTGATGTATAATTCCCTTGATTAAGTATGATACTGTTAGAATTATGTCGTACTTCCAATCCTAAGAAGTATGTTTACCGCATAGGTTAATTAAGAAATGCACACAGATAATGAACACGAACTCGAACAGCAGAACTCTTCTTATTATTCGCATATGCCAAGATATTACATTAGGTTCTGATATGATGATGATTACAATGATCCCAAAGGGAGATATAAATATTGTCCGAGGAACCTTCTCGAAGTAATCCGTCGGCCACATAAAACATGTCAACTACAATAATAGAACCTTCTGGATAGATCTCGATACATGTCGGCCTGACGGCACACATCCCGATACACCATCGGGAACCTCTCGATACCTCATCGAAAACATCCTAATACACCGTCGGGAACCTCCCGATACCTCCTCGGGAACATCCTGATACCTCATCGGGAACATCTTGATTCACTGTCGAGAACCTCCCGATACCCCGTCGAGAACATCCTGTTTCATTATTTCCTGACGACATCATCCCCCTCAAAAAGAAAAGTCGTCTCCCGACGACTAGACAACAAAAACTATCTCCTTATCTGACCTTGATAGCCACCCATGCTGCTTAGTCTGCTTCCAACTCTGGGTCCACTGAGCCAAGTGTCGATGAAGTGTCTTCAACTGGATGATCGACTCCTCCCAAGCTCTCTACGCATCCACCAAGACAGCCTCTCGGCCAACACCTACTCCTAGTGCCTCTGGTACAAAGACAATCCATGCCTACAGTACCTTCAAGTCTTCTCAATTGGTCACACTTCACGATTGATATCCGCAATGACTGGGGGTCTAGGGGGCAACGCCCCCAGCAGGGTCCTAGGGCAGCGCCCCAGGTGCGCTCCCTGTCGCAATACAGGGCAGGGTCGAGGGGCACTCCGAAACCCACACAAAACTGCACAAAACACACCATTTTTGTCATTTTTTTGCCAATTCTACACTCTTTCTGGCAACCACTAATGCTTCTCCTTCCCTTTGGCATCATCTGCTACTCATTCCGAACAACTTGAATCTGTCGCCATTTTTTTTTTAAATAATGAAAACCTCCTATCATCATTCTTTTGCACTGCCCATATACAGCTACTATGATTCGGTCCTTTTGCATCGCCGTATGGCTAATGTGCCCCGATTCTTTCTTCAATTTTCCGACATGTGCTACTGTACGATGATACAACTTGAATACGCCGTACGGGATTACCACTCTCAATGCTGAATGCTGTTGTCTATAAAGAAGCTGTACGGCTCAATGTGGACACCTCTCGAAGCTGTACGGTGTTCAACTTGTACTCCAGCTGTGTCTATACAGTGACGAATGCCTTCAGTGCTTCAGGAAGAAATGACTTGTTTGACAGACTAGAAACCGTATAGGATTCATTTTTCAATTTCAGGCCGTACGGTGATATGAATTTAAAAATCGTACGGTGAGTGACTAGGAACACCGTACGGTGGCCATTTGAACTCTTACTCAGTCCATACGGTGATGAATGCTTCCAACTTGTCTTTATGTCCTCATTCCAAGCCGAATGGTGATATAAGATGATACCGTACGGTGATGCAACCTTTCCACCGTACGGTGTCTACTGTTCTTCACAATGTCGTACGGTCACTTGACTGTACGGTGTTCTTTTCTCTTTCTTTTGTTTTTTTTTTTTTTTTTAGCAGATAACTCTGTACAATATTTACATATATACAGTACTTACAGTCGTTCTTGTCTCAGTTGTTCATCCACAGAGGTGCGTTACTTCTTTCATGGTAGACATTCAACTTCCACCTATTCACTGCATTGGCCACCTCCTTTCCATCTAGTATCCATGGTTTTATTGCTCTGTTATCACCCACTTCCCAAATCTGGTACGGCCCGACCCATTTAATTTTGAACTTGCCTGGTTTGATCTCATTCCGGTCGTCGTACTTTAACACCCACTGTCCAAGTTGATACTTGCTACACCTGTACTGTGTCATCTCCATATCGCCCAGTTTGTTCCCGAAGCTCGCTACCATCGACTCCGTCAGCTGCCCCTTCTATCCGTCAATAACACGTCCACTCCGTACTGCTGCAACTTTTATTAAACCCTTCCGCTTTGTTTCCTGTGCAGACCGTATGATGTGTCTTCCTTGCTGCTGGCACCTTTCTACTATATCTATTGTTTGACGTAATACTTTCTTCTTGCGCAGTCATATAGTGGAATCTTTTCTTCTTTCGAGTTTGTATTGTATGTTCTTTCCTTCAGCTCTAGTCATACCCGTGTTTCCTTCTTCGGCTTCTCTGTGTTGTTTCGAACATTCATTTCCTCCTTCGGCTTCTCCATGTTCCTTCGAACATTCATTTCCTCTGTCGGCTCCTCTGTGTTCCTTCGGACTTTCATTTCCTCCTTCGGACATTTATTTCCTTCTTCTTTCTTACCTTCGTCGATCCTTAGCATATTACAACTTGGAAAGAGCTCGTAATCCTCTATCTACCAGTGGTAAAGACCATTTATTGAATCCAGATCGTCATCTCCTTCCAATCATAGGACTCCCTCCTGATCGGGTTCCATACTCTGCCTCCTCTCATCCTCTTCTCCTTCGAAATCCGACGATAGAGCTTCTTCTCCAACCATCTGAGTGTGTAGATCGATGACATACTTCCAACCTTTGCTTTCAAGTGATAAAGTATTTTTCTTCCAATCGTGTTTTGCCTTGGCTTGTATCAGCCACCCCCGGCCCAGAATGGCATCATATTCTCTCCGCTTCAGTGGGATCACGACGAAATCCAACAAGAATGGTTGTGTTCCAATCGTCACTGGTTGTGCTGTCAGGACTCCCAATGGCTTGATTCCATGTTGATCGGTTGTTAACAGTTGGAATGTAGGCGGCCATAATGTCGTTGTCCCAACCTTTTCCAGGTGTCTTCAGGCAACACATTGACACCGAACCCTCCGTCCACAATCGTTTCTGTCAATACAGTCCCGAAAATTCCCATTTCGACGACTACTGGATGGCGTCTGGATGAGAGGGCTAACAGCATCAGATCTTCTGCACTTACGCCACTTTCCTTCTCCTTTTTGTCTGCTGTACTTGCTCCACTTTCCTGCTCCCTTCCATGTTCTCCTAGGAGTTTAGTAGCGGGAACGATGTTTGCAAGTGCCGATCGGAGCTGAGGCATAGTGAGCAACAGATCATTTATCCTGACGGGTATCTCGGCTTGCAATATTTTTCGTACAATGGTTTGTTCTGCGCAGTTTCGTACGAAGGTACTCGGCGTGTCCTTTAGGTGTGCAGTTCCTACTTGCGTTGCTCTCTGGATCTTTGCCCGTGCTTCCTCCAGTCTCTTCTTTTCTTTTGCTGGGTTGTGGTATACTTTTGCTTGCTGCCGCATGATGGTCAGAACCTCTTCTTCGTCCGTCCCGACGGTGATCAAGTTTACTCCCGACTTCTGACACCTAGCATCTTCATGATCACCAGGTCCACACCGTCTGCATAACAACTTCGGTGTGTTCACCGTTGTACACTCTCAGGCGAAGTGACCCCACAGATTGCATGCGCGGCATTGAACTATCGGCTGACCATTCGCATCATACTGAATTTGACTCCTTCCGCCATTATTGTTGTTGCTGCTATTGTTGCTGTTTTGACCGTGCCGGTTGTTTCTATATCCGCCCGATGTGGCACCTTCCGTACTAGTGTTCCCGTTCCCTCCTGACGGGGATGCTTCCTGTGTCAGGAACACTTGCTGCGGTGTTCTTATTTTGAGATTGAAAGGGCATTCCTTTACTGAGTGTCCCATAATCTAGCAAATTTCACAATATTGCTCTTTCGGGCAGGATCCCTTCGTATGGCCTTCCTTCTTACACTCCATGCACCACAATTCATTGCCCTTAGTCTCTTTGTTCATGCTTTTGAATTCCTTCATCATCTGAATCATGTCTTTCTGAAGGGCACGAACCTTCTTACTGCTACCGTCATCATCACTGCTATCTTCTCCTGAAGAGGCGTCATCGTCTGAATCGGATGAACTATTCTTCTTCTTCTTCTTGGTCTTCTGCTCACTTTCCAAGTTCATTGCCCGATTATATGCTTCAATGTATGTCGATGGTGGCACGATCTTCATCTTCTTCCGCAACTTTGGGTGAAGGCCCTCAATGAACCATCGTTTCTGTAACCCGTCAGCTGGCTTATTCTCCATTTTATTGATCAAGTCCTTCAATTTCCTTGTGAAGACTCAGACTGTTTCATTCTTCCCCTGCTTAGTAGTGAATATCTCCACTACAATTTCATTATCATCGCGCAGGAGTTGAAATTTGGCGATGAACTCCTTTTTAATGTTATCCCAACTGTTTAACTTTTGTGGAACGGCATCAGTAAACCAATCAATTGCAACACCCCGTAGGGTTGCCGGAAATTGCCTCATCCATTCATTTGTATCCGTTATGCCATTAGCTCTCCAAATCGTTTCACAGGTTTTACAATGTCAGATGGGATCAGCTACTCCATCACCATCAAATTTAGGTAACTTCTCCTTTGGTCCCGCCATCCTGACGATCACGCTTGGTATTCTAATGCTTACACTTGGTATCCTGACGCTCACACTTGGTATCCCGACAGCTGCATTTGGTGACGAAGGGTCTCCGTTAAGTGAATTTGTTCCTTCTGGAAGTGGATCCTGGACGAAGAGTTCACTCCACGCTCTTGCTCCTTCGGCACTCCGAGCCGTGCAAGTCGATTCTCTTCCGTCTAGATTGTCTTCCCTCGGCGAACACTAATTCAAAAACTCCTCGCCTGCTTCTTCCACCAACTCCACCCACTGTCGCGTTTCCTCCAACAATGCTTCCGCGCTTCTGCGTCCGTCGGCAACAATCTTCTGGAATCTCTTTCTGCGTTCGGCTTGCTGCACCAAAATCAGATCGTCGTGTGCTGTGCGTATTTCGTCCTTGTCCTTTAGTTTGTTCTTATTCTTGTTCAGCTGATTCGGCATTACTCTTTATTCTCCTGCCTTTCCAAGTCCATTGGGCAACAGCACCAAATGTTTACCACATAGGTTAATTAAGAAATACACACACATAATGAACACGAACTCGAACAGCAGAACTCTTCTTATTATTCGCATATGCCAAGATATTACATTAGGTTCTAATATGATGATGATTACAATGATCCCGAAAGGAGATATAAATATTGTCCGAGGAACCTTCTCGAAGTAATCCGTCGGCCACATACATGTGAACTACAATAATAGAACCTTCTGGATACATCCCGATACATGTCGGCCTGACGGCACACATCCCGATACACCGTCGGAAACCTCCCGATACCTCATCAGGAATATCCTGATACACCGTCAGGAACCTCCCGATACCTCATCGGGAACATCCTGATACCTCATCGGGAACATCTTGATACATTGTCAGGAACCTCCCGATACCCCATCGGGAACATCCTATTACATTATTTCCTGACGACAAAGTAATGGAGGAGCCCCAAGTCTTTCATCTCGAATTCTCTAGTTAGATCTTTCTTGCACTGATCTATAAGATGATCATCACTTGTGATTAATAAATCATCAACATACAATATCAGAATTACCATATCATTTTTATCTCTTTTGTAATATAAGTTTGGATCGGCTTCATTCTTGGAGAATCCTAAGCCGGTGAGATTCTTATCAATTCTTTTATACAAAGCCCTTGGAGCCTGTTTAAGCCTAGAGAGAACTTTCTTGACCATGCATCAAGTGAAGGTTTAAGGGGCGTATTAATGCAGGAAGAACAAGTCATTGCTTATGAGTCAAGGAAAATGAAAAATTACGAACAAAATTATGCACCCCATGACCTTGAATTAGCAACAATAGTACATGCTTTGAAAATGTGGTGACATTATTTAATTGGAAAACCTTTTGAGCTTAGATCCGACCATCAAAGTTTAAAATATATTTTCACCCAACAAAATCTTAATGCTAGACAAAGGAGATGGTTGAAATTTTTAGCAGATTATGAGTTCAACATAAGCTACATTAAAGGATAGGAAAACAAGGTGGTTGATGCCCTCAGCCGGAGAAGACACATCTCGGCAATGACTATGGTAAATTTCAAATTGAGAGACCAAATTTTACAGCATTTAGAAGATGATGAGTTTTATACAGAAATCAGCATGGCACTTATTAGAGATCCACAAGAGCCCGAATATTCAGAGTTTAGCCTAGAAGAAGATGGATTGTTGAGATATCGCCACTGAATCTATGTGCCAAACAACCTTGAACTACGAAGATTAATTTTAGGTGAATATCACTCAGCTCCATACTCAGGACATCCAGGAGTAACGAAAATGTTATCTGATATAAAACCTTTATATTTTTGGAAGGGAATGAAAAAGGAAATAATCGAGTTTGTAGCGGGTTGTTTAGAATGTCAAAGAGTGAAGGCAAAACATTGGTACCCAGCAGATTTGTTGCATCCAAATGAGGTACCTGAGTGGAAGTGGCAGGTAATATCCAAGGATTTTGTACAAGGGCTACCTATGACTTGGAATCGACACAACACTATCTTGGTCGTAGTTGATAGATTGACTAAGGTTGCTCATTTTATACTAGGGAATTTATCTGATGGAGCACCTGAAATTGCTCATAAGTTCATAAAAGAGATTTCCAGGTTACATGAGATTCCAGAGAAGATTATTTCAGATAGGGATGTTAGGATAACTTCCAAATTTTGGCAAACATTGTTTACAGCCTTGGGCACCAAATTGAATATAAGTTCAGCCTATCATCCTAAGACAGATGGTTAGACCGAGCGAGTAAATCAAGTATTAGAGGATCTCCTAAGGGTATATTGCATGGATCGACAGTATCAATGGAAAACATACTTACCTTTGGTCGAATTTGCATACAATAACTCATATCAGTCTTCAATTAAAATGGCTCCTTTTGAGGCTTTGTATGGCCGTAAGTGCAGAACTCCAGTAAGTTGGAAGCGATTGGAAGACAAGGTCATTGTCGGGCCTGAAATGCTTCAGGAAATTGAAGAGCAGGTGCTTCAGATTCGTCAGAGATTGAAGGAAGCAAACAACAAACAAAAGAGTTATGCTGATGCTAAAAGAACACCCAGAGAATTCTCAATAGGGGACAAGGTGTTACTAAGAGTTAAACCTCAGAAGAGTACTATCAAGTTTGGCAAGAATGTGAAATTAGCCCCCAGATATGTAGGACCTTTTGAGGTTTTGGAGGTTGTCAACCCAATGGCTTATAGGATTGCTTTACCACCAGCCCTTGCCAGGATGCATGACGGCTTCCATGTGTCTTAGCTTAAAAAGTATATTAATCACCATGAGCAAATGATTGATTGGAAATTACTGCAGATGCGAGAGCCAAGAGTGGCAGAGGTAAAACCACTCAGAATACTCAAGGTACGTAACCTATGCTTACGAAATCGAGAAGTAACATAGTGCAAGGTCCAGTGGGACCAGTACACTGAAGATAATGCCACCTGGGAAGATTATCATGATATTTTTCAAAGATATCCCTACCTTTTCTCTGAAGATGAAAACTGAATACTTTATTTCTTTTATTTTAACTGATTAAGTATTATTTACAATTTGTTATTATTTTCATCAAGGATGATGAAAAATCTAAGGGGGTGGGTATGTTACATCACAAATTTTGCACTAAAATTTTAAATTGATTATAGTTGTTTATTCCTTCAAGATCATGTGAAATTGAGTTAGTTAATTGTAGCCGTTGTATCGATTTAATTATCATATGAAAATGAGTTAGTTAATTATAGTTGTTGTATCAATCTATTCATGATCATGTGAAAGTAAGTTAGTTAATTATAGCCGTTGTACATTATGATGAGCATGTAAAGTTAGTTACTCTGGCATTGATGAAATCCCTAACGGTCACTTGATTTTGAATTAGCAATTTATAAATCTTGAATTGATGTCTCGGCGAGAATGTTGTTTTGGAATGATTACAGGAAGAAGACTGAAGAGAGAACGGGAAGCATTGCTAAACGGGGTCATCGGAAGGGGATGGTCGAATAGTTCAGTCATCAAAATCGACAGGTTTGACCTAAAACTATCTTGGCAAGGTTACTAGGACTTGGCAACATATTTCATGGTGGAACCGCATGAGCTATAAATGAAACATTATAATAAATAATGTAAAATAAACATAAATTCTTCCCTTTAAAGAATTATCAAATATTACTATTATTTAATTATTATTTTACATTCTCAAATATGATCATATGTAAATAATAATAAAATGACACCATTAGATTATAAATAATAATCCAATGATGCCACCCTATCATTACGTACACAAAAGCATAGATGAGAAAATATAAAAATAATAAAATAATTATAATTTTTAAAAACCTTTCATCTTTCTTTCTTTCTTACTTTTCCCTCCTTTCTTTTCTTTCAAGTCAATTTGAATGACTCGAATATAATCTTGTAACTGAAGGAAGCCGTAGAGTCTAGCTTATTCTATATTATGGATTCCTTAATCAACTGTCGGCATCCATTCTTTCTCCTTCGGCGTTCATATCCTTTTTGGCAATCGAATTCCTTGTTTAAGATATCCTCATAATTTGTAGAGTCATCCCGACTTCATACTATGCTCATCGACTAAGTTCTATCAAACTGCGGGTCTCAGAGCTGGTTGGCGGATTCATTCCAAACGCAAGGCTCAATTTCAAATTTTCAGGCAGAGTCACGTAAAGCAACTAATACAACCCGTAAACCCTTTTTATATTCTTTTTCTTGATAAGTTTGGGCATAGAGTTATTTCCTTAAGCCGACAGTTTTGTTCATCAACTTCTTTAGTGTTAACGTGTGTTGATATGACATTGAAATTATAAGTCTGTTCTCTTTTCTTTCTCATATATATAAATCCGAATATGTAGAACTTCCCTGAATCATTTATGATCCATGACAAGAAAGTATATCAACCTAGTTTAGAATCAAATGCATCCTGAAATAATTATAACTGAGAGAATGATGCTCAGAACACCAAGGAAATCACCTGGCAATAATGGCAGAATATGGTGAAGAAGGTGTGAAGTATCACTGTGAATTTAATTTGATAGCACCTAGGAATCACCGGCTTGATGGCATGAAATAGGTGAGGAGGTGTAGAGAATCTGCAAAACAAGAATGTCATCAGAATAAGATAATAACATGATAAATAATAACATTAGCTCATGCATGTTCCACCCATGACGAATGTTGTCAAGAAGAGTGGTGGAGATCGAGTTTGTCAACCCACATTTTGAAATCTTTGGTCAGGGTGGAATTAGGCAGATTTGTTGAACAAGTGATCTTGTTGATTGTCCAGATGCTTTAGTTATTTTGTCGAATAACTATTGGGACTTCAACCCACCTGAATACTCTGATGGCTAGATTAATGAACATCCCAAGCCCGACCTCAAGGTAGGGAGGGTTGTTCTATTAAATTAGAATAAGTGGGGATAAGTAATGGTCCATGGTTGGGAGGTTAAGCCTATGTCAATGCTTCTCCTCTCACCAATGCCAAGGCTTGGACAACAAGTAAATGAAGTTTCACAAATTTCACTGTATGTTCCTTAAACCTCTGAATGTTTAGTTATTTCAAGATGAAAGTTAATTATTTTTCAAATATTAGATAAAGGAGTTAAATGTTCGCAAATATCTAAATTTGTAATTTGATAGTTATTTCTTTTCAAGAACATCTGTTGTTTATTTTCAGTTGAAATATTAGAAGTAGATAAATGATCACAATACATAATATTTCAAATTGTATTTTTACATATATTATTTCAAGAACTTCTATTATTTACTTTTAGCTGATTATGAAGTTAAATAGTTTATACCGTTGATGGAAATCATAGTCATGTGAAATGAAATAGGAATTTAGTTTAATTCAAGATTAAAACTTGATTAGGAAAAACAGCATGTTACATATGGTATCAGAGCACTGGTTCGACACTAAACCTAGGGCACATCACCTTCATAAAAACTTAATGGAGATCTGAAATGACTATAGGATGTTAGTACGTAAAGCACCTCGCAAGAAAACTTGGCATCCAATCTTTCCCTATCTTTTTAGAAAAATGACTAAGTATGACTACTCCTGCTGTTGTAAACCTCGAGATAATGAAACCCTGAGTCAAGCAATTCAGCAAATGAAGAAGGAAAGAGTCAAATGAACTCCTGCCAAGAAGGCGGCATATAGAAACAAACTAATACAGAACTAGAATGCTCAGCAGAGCAGCCCCCTTTTCCATTTTCAAAGTTGTACAAGACATGTACCAGTCTAAACTAGAATGTAATGCTGCAAAGCAAGAATAAAAATGCTGTGTGAATGTAGACTTCCTCAATAGAGGAAAATTTTGTAAATAAAGATTGCATAGTCGAGCAAAGGAAATGAATTTTGTAAATAAAGATTGCTTAGTTGAGCAATGAAAATGAATTTTGTAAATAAAGATTGCTTAATTGAGCAATGGAAATGAATTTTGTAAATAAGATTGCTTAGTTGAGCAATGAAAATAAAATTTTGAGCACTGGAAATGAAATTTTGCTTAGTTGAGTAATGAAAATAAAATTATGTAAATTAGATTACTTAGTTGAGTTATTTGAAGTTATGTGCCGTAGTGCCTTTTCGCTTGTAAATTTTTCTTTTTGCACACTAACACAATTGTAAACTAACAAGTGAGAAACCTAAAACATAAAAATGAATAACAGCAGAAATGCAGAAAACCAAGATATAGTTCGCGAGAACTCTCAATCCTCCAATGAACTGTTACTCCAAATTTTGCAAGAGACGCAATTAAAACTAAAAACCATGGAAAGGAGGATGAGTGAAATGGCAGCCTAGATGGGGCAAAACCGTGAAGAAGTGCAAACCATACCCACTTTTACGGCAGAGATAGAAGTCTTTGAACATAACAAAACCCTCTCTCCCAAACGATCAGAAAAGAAAAAGAAGGAAATAGTAACTTATTTTTCAGCAGATATAAAGAAAATTAAACCACCTAAGTTTTCTCGTTCCAAATCCGGAGAAGAAGCAAAAGCATGGTTGACCGAAATGGAGCAATATTTCGAGATCAAGAACTTCTCTGAGACCTCGAAGATAGTATGGGGAATATATCATTTCACTGGAGAAGCTACAACCTAGTGGGGAAACACTAAGGTCGAGCAAAAAATTAGAACTACTGATATCACCTAGGAAAGTTCATAGGCATATTTAAGAGATGTTGGTTGCCTTAGACTTTTTATGATCAGAAACTCTTGGATTTGTCAAATTGTATTTTTAGATATATTATTTCAAGAACTTCTGTTATTTACTTTCAGCTGATTATGAAGTTAAATGCTAATATCTCTTTTGTATTCTCGGAAAACTCAATAGATTATAAAACATATATTGAAAAGTGTTTGTTTTGAGTTTATACCGTTGATGGAAATCATAGTCATGTGAAATGAAATAGAAATTTAGTTTAATTCAAGATAAAAACTTGATTAGGAAAACAGCATGTTACATAAATTCCTTGCAGATTCGTAATTTCGAACCCTGGTCAACTTTCCAGGAATTTAGATCGAATTTGGTTGGGGTCAAACGAGCCTAGGCAGAATTTCAAGGACTTTACAGCAAATTTGGGGAACGACAACATTGTTGTTGACTTATTAATAGTTCAATAAAGGGCTTTTTTGTTTCGTTCGACCTAAAATAACATCTTTTTGGGCTTTTATGCAGCAGTAGACCTAAAACAATGTCATATTCTAATTTTTTTTTTTTTTTGGGATCTGTAAATGGCCGAAGCCTAGATCAATTATTGTTACTTGTTGTAATTAGTTTTTTTTTTTTATGTGTTAAGCAAATTTTAACCCAAGACCTCCCACATGAGAGGCTCACAAGTTACCGTTGTGTTGTAGGCTCTTGCCTATGTCATATTCTAAGTTATTAGCATAGTGGTGTATGAATTTATTTGCTGTAGCATATGTCTACATATATATATTATAAAAAATAACTTGTACGGATGAACCCAAAACGAACCCGAACCCAACCGAAATTTCTTTGGAGTGAATTTCGAACCCGAATGTCGAACCCGCATCCGAACCAAAATCTGAACTGGCAACTTAGTCAATTTCTTCTAAGTTCTCCCTCTGGGACCCAGATTTACCATTTCTTTCAAAACTAGATAAAGGAGAAGGTTCATCAAAACTTATGGCTCTTTTGAATGCAAGATCTTCTTCAAAGATTATATCCCTACTAAATTCAATACTTTTCTGTCTAGGTATGAAAATCCTATATGCCTTAGATGTTTCACTATACCCAACAAAAATAACTTTCCTCCCAGAGGGTTCTGACTTGGTTCTCTTTTCTTTTGGAACATGGATATATATAGGGCACCCAAAATTCTAAGATGACTTATATTGGGTTTAACCTTAGTTAACACTTCTTCAAGAGTTTTATCTCTAACGTAGGAGTGAGGACTTCTGTTTTGAATATATACAGCAGTACAAGAGGCTTCTACCCAAAGATAATATTCCAAATTTTGATCAAAAATCATGGCTCTAGCAGCTTCTATAATTGTCCTATTCTTTTTGTGTCATATTTGATTTATATTTGCAGCTTCATACACTAAGGCTTGAATAGATCGACTAGATGTTGTATTCAATTCATACAAATATCCTTTTCTCTGACCAATTAACTTCGCTTTCTTTATGGAGGAGTTCTTTGCCCAAGTTAATACTTTTCCATCCACAAATGCAACATTATGTCCATCATCTTCAAGTGCTGTAATTGAGATTAGATTTCTTTTAATTCCTGGTATATAGAGTAAACCTTTGAGAAGAAGAGTATTTCTTGATTTTAGTTTCAAAGTCCAATTTCCAATTCCTTCAACAATGTTTTGAATTATCACCAATGGTAAACTTCACCATTAACCTTCTTGGATAAAGAGTCTAGTGTTTCTTTGTATCCCGTTATATGTCTAGAAGGCCCACTATCAATTACCCATGCTTTATATGAAATTTCATATGATAGTGAGGAATACAAAACACGGTTCTCAAGATCATAAGTATCTTCTTCCCTAATAACATTTGTACAGTTTGCTTGTTGTTTGGAATTTTCAAAAAAATTAGATCTTGGTGTCTAAATTTTTCAAATTTGAAACACTTTATTTTAGATAGATCTTTCTTGGGTTTTCCATTCTTTTGATTTCCCTTTTTCTTCTTGAAATGCTTCTTCTTGCCCTTATAGGAGTTTGTATTAAGAACATGAAGTTCTTCATCTTCTGTTTTTGGTTTCCCTCCTTTCTTTAGTTTTCTGGATTCCTCTTGAAGACAATCGTTCTTAAGTCTGTTAAAGTCTGCAAGATTATCTCTAGCACTTATTCCTTGTGCAAATGTTTACCATGAATCTGGCAATCCATCTATAGCCATTAGTGTTAATTCTATGTCACTAATAGTGGTTCCTATACTTGATAGTTCATCTCTAATGCCGGCAACCCTTAGGAAGTAAGAATTTATCGATTCTCGTTTCTTTATCTGAATGTGATTTAGTTTCCTTTTCAGTGCGAGAACCCTAGTTGCATTGTTTATTTCATATGCATTTTGTAATGCATTCATCATATCATAGGCAGTTTGATGTTTTGTAAGCATAGGTATGATATCATTTTTTACTCTATCTAAAATGATTTGAATGGCTTTTCTATTTCCTCTACTCCAGATAGATTTGTGAGGTTCAATTGGAGGTTGCTTGAATGCTCCATCAACAAATTGTTTTACATCATTCTCTTCAAGAATCATCCCAATTCTGAATTTCCAGGCATCAAAGTGTTCTTTCCCATGAAACCTGTCCTCAGGTCTAATTGTGTATGCCATTGAAGATAGAAGATAGTTGCTAGATATATATATGAAGTTTGATAATTGAATTTTGCAGAGCCTAGGTTCGACTACCAAAGCTTTGATACCATGTAAAGTTTTTGCAAATTCGTTGGACTGAATATAGATATGATTCTACCTTCTCTATCTTCTACAACTTGTTGTGAGTAACTTCAGATTATTGTATTTAACTGGATTAGAAATATAAATCAAAATTCTTTCTTTTGCTTCTGCAAATCGTATGAGGGCAGAATGACTAAGGAGCAGACTCGTATTTATCTTTTGTGTGTCCTTAGACTTCATTCTTAAGTACAGGGATTAAGGTACATGTCCTTACATGTCTCTTCTAACAAATCATTTACTTAACCCCTAGAAATCGGCGACCAACTAGGATTAATTAGATATTAGTTATAAACCAACCACTAGTGTTAGATTAACATTAAACTAAACCTCCAAGGATAGGCGTCGATATTGTAAACGAAATAAAGCAAAGATTTAACCTTTACTTATCATACTATATTAGATCATACCGATCTGATATCGGATCAATATGTGTTAATAAGTTACAGATTTAACAAAATTTATTGAGACTCAACCTCAAAATATAATCACATTTTTACCATAGCTTAACTCTAAGGTGATTCACTTTTATTTTAGAGAGAGGCTTGGTTAAAATATCAACAGTTTGCTCATTGTGCTAATGTATCTCAGTTGTATGCCATCTCTCCACCATGTCCCTAATATAATGATAGGGGCTATCAATGTGTTTCAATCTATTATGAAATACTAGATTCACCGAAAGTTTTATACAACTCTAGTTGTCACAGTGTATAATTGTGGGATCCATGGATTGTCCAGACAACCCTACCAATAGTTTTCTCAACCATACTGCTTCTCGAACTCCATGGTTGTTGCAATGTACTCAGCTTCAATAGAGCTCTATGCAACTGAGCATTTCTTTCTGCTGAACTAGGATATCGTGGTTGATCCTAAACTGAACCAGCACCCTGAGGTACTTTTCTAATCAACAACACTTCCAACCCAATCTAAGTTGGAATATCAATGTAAATTTATATCTACATTAGCATATTCTAATCCTAATCCAATAGTACCACATAGATATCCCATAATGTGTTTTTTTGTTACATAAACTGACTGAGTGCATTTACATATCTAGCCTAGTATTCACCAAATACATCAAGGATCCAATTATTTGTCCATTGGAGAGTAGGATCTTGCTAATTCTGATTCTTAGGTTGCTTCCTTTAGTTTATGTAGATCTGTATCCAAGGTTGTAGACATAGGCTCATTGCCCATCATTTTAAATCTATTTAAAATATCAATAGTGTATTTACCTTAATTTAGAATGATGCAATTGTCTTCTTGCCATACTTCTAATCCAAGGAAGTAGTCTAGGATACCCAAATCCTTAATGTCAATTTTGGAAGCAAGGTTTAGTTTACACTCGGTGATGAGATGGTTTGTACCTGTGATTAGTAAATCATCAACATAAAGAATGAGGATTAACATGTCAATATTTGTTACCTTGAAGTAAAGGTTAAGATCTGCTTCATTTTTGGAGAATCCTGATTTGGTGAGGTAATGTTTATCCTTTCATACCAAGCTCTAAGGGCCTATTTGAGGCCATAAAGAGCCTTCTTCAACTTGCAAACATAAGAAGCACTATCATGAATAATAAATCCTTCAGGTCTATCTAGGCATACTTACTCTTCAATGATACCATTCAAAAATGCAGTGTTTACATCCATTTGGTGTATTTCCAATCCTTTTGAAGTGGCAATAGCAATTACTGCCATTATTGAAGTGTAACCAACAACTGGGAAAAATGTCTCTTCGTAATCAATTCCTTCCTTTTGTGAGAACCCTCTACCAAGAAATCTAGCTTTATGTTTTTCAATGCTTCCATCTATTGCATGTTTGATTTTGAATAGCCATATGGATGAGACAACTAACTTGTCTCTAGGCCTAAGTACAATGTCTCAAACATCATTCTTAAGAATGGATTGATACTCTTCGATCATGGCATACTTCCAAACTTGATGTTTTAGTGCTTCTTCAACATTAAAAGGTTCAAACTTAATGAGTTCACTCATGAGGGCAACATAGTTTGAATAACCTCTTAGTTTCTTGCTTTCTCTTAAGGTACCGTTTAGCACTACATAATTTTTTGCTTCTTCGGTTATTTTTCTTTCCCAAAGAGGTCTTTTCCTATTAGTAGTAGAGTCGTGAGGTTCAAGAGTATGGTTTATAGGTTCATTATCTTCTACAAGTATCTCCCTCTAAAGCTCAGAGCCAAGATCCTCTTCCATGTCTTCCATGTCTTGAGGAGATTCGTCATCTATCTCATTAATGTTTTTGGATATTTTGAATGCAACATCTTCTTCAAAAGTTACATCTTTGCTAAGCTCAATTACTTTCTGACCAGGAATGTATATCTTGTAGGCTTTAGATGATTCAGTGTATCAAACAAAGATCCCTTTCTTCCCTGACGGTTCTAATTTAGATATTTTCTCTTTAGGAATGCGAATATATACTCGGCAATGAAATATTTTTAAGTGACTTAAGCCAGTCTTACTTCCAGTAAATGCTTCTTCGGGAGTTATATTGTCAAGAATAGAATGAGGACACATGTTTTATATGTAAACAACGGTGTTAGAGGCTTCAACCCAAATAAGGCGTCAAGGTTTTGATCATGCATCATGGCCTTAGCTGCTTCTAATAAGGTCATGTTTTTCCTTTCAACTACCCCATTTTATTGAGGGTTGTAAGGAACAGTGTACTCCCTCTTAATCCCAGTTGTATATCAAAATTCTTTAAAGTTTTTCGAGATATATTCTCCCCCATTATCTAACCTTAGAGTTTCGATTCTTTTGCTAGGTATGTTTTCAACTAAGGCCTTAAATTCCTTAAATTTTGAACGTACTTCATTAGATTCTTTAAGTTTCAAGAAATAAATCCAAGTTTTCTTGGAGTTGTCATCAACAAAAATAACATGGTATAAAAATCCCCCTAAGGAGGATATTATCATTGGTCCGCATAAGTCAATGTGAATAAGTTCAAGTACATTTTTGGATTTATTCTCACTACAATGAAAAGTCCCCTTAGAGTTCTTACCTAAGGAAAAGTCCTTGCATATCCCTTTATGTTCTTGATTTAATTTAGGTAGTCCTATAACAAGTTTCTCTATAGAAGGTAGGGCACAAAAGTGAAGATGTCCTAACCCTCTGTGCCATATTTCATTAGAAGTGGAAACATTGAGAGTTAAGGCTTGGGCTTGAACATTGCAAAGTTTGTCTCTCTACTATGTATGCCTTCTTTATGTTTGAGTTCTTAGGCCAAGCTCCCATCCAAGAAGATGACTCGATACCTTTTGTCTTCAAGGGCTGAGATAGAAACCAGATTTCTTTTGATGCCTAGTACAAATAGTACTCCTATTAGTTGAAAAGAAAGTCCAGATTTTAGTTGAACTGTACAGGTCCTAACCCCTTTCACAGGGTAGGTGGAGTCATCTTCAATGGTGACTTCCTCATTTGAGTTTTCTTCAAAACTATCCAGTTGTCCTTTGAATCCTGTTATATGTTGAGATGCTCCACTATTAATGACCCAAGTGTTTCTACCAGTGGATATTTTGCTTGATAGTGTTGAAAAGAATACCATTCTTTTTGCATCCATATTCTTTCTTACTTCTACTATTGAAGCTTGATTTTTTAGTCTATCTGGGCATTTTACAGCAAGTTGTCCATATTTGTCACATCTGAAAACACTGTACTTTAGACATGTCCTTCCTTCTTTTGAATGAGTGTTTGTTATTGGTGTCCTTCCCTTTCTTCCATTTGAAGTTTCCTTTCTTCCCTTTCTTGTGAGAATTTCTATTCAAGACTTGGATCTCTCCACCAGAATTATTTATTCCAATCCCTCGGGTAATTAGTCTCGATTCCTCTTGAATACAGTCATTTTTAATTGATCAAATTTTGGAAGTTTGGGCCAAGCACTTATTTCTTGTATGAATGATTCTTGGGATGTGGGAAGTTTGTTGAGAGCCAGCTTTGTTAATTCCTTGTTGTCAATTATATTGCCAATTGTGGATAGCTGGTCCCTTAACTCGATTATTCTTATAAAATACTTTGTTTTAGTGATGTAATATTTTCACCCTTGTTCATTTTTACATGGACGAGTTGTTTCAAGGCAAGAGCTCTACTAGTATTAATTATCTCATGCAGATATTCTAAAAAGGTAAACATGTTATATGCAGTGTCTAACTTCGATATAACTGGAACTATATAATCCTTTACTGCATCTACTAGAGCCATTGAAGTTTCTCATTATCGATAGCCTTCTCCACAAATGAGTCTGACTCTTGTTCTCATAGTGCCATCATTACTCTGACTTTCCAAGAGACAAAATTTGTGGCTCCCTCAAGTCTATCTTCAAATCTAATTCCACCTACCATTTTGTTTATACGGACTTTATATGAATGATTTAAATTCTCTTATAAATTCAATCTGATTGGGATCTTCTTTCTTATGCCTTCTCTAACACTACATTAAAGTAATAATATCAGACTATTGATAGAGAGATTTCTTTTTTATTATTACCTTGGTATATGGTAACTGAATTGTCTCTTGAATCTCCTCAGTGCTGATGTGAATTCTCCTTGCATATTTATGCAAGAGATCTGGGCTAAGAAACTGTAAGTATGAATGCTTTGTTTGAATGGAGATGCAAATGTATTAGTGACTGCTACAACTTGTAATAACACTAATGATTTCTGTGTGTTTCAAGTGTTTGAACTTTGGGCAGATCACAATATATATATATATATATATATATATATATATATATAGATGAAACAAAAAGGCATATCTCATGTAGAGACATGTCTCTATGTGGCCTTAGTCCACGTAGGGACATGTCTCTACAAGAGACATGCCTCGTTACTGCTGTAGGTTCATTGTATCATTTCATGACAAACCATATCTTCTGTTAATGTGCTGTTTCAAGGCAAACATTATCGCATTACAATCCTTGTATGAGTGTTTGTTACTGCCAACATAAATAGTCATCATATGGAAATATATATTATCATGTTCGATTAACATTTCACAAAGTTTATATACCAATACATTTAAATCGATATTCAATATAAAGATAATATTATTGATCAATTCATATGATCATTGATTATTATTATGATTACTGTTTATAGATAACATCCATTCTTATGTAATATATATATATATATATATATATATATATATATATATATATATATATATATATATATATATATATATATATATATAAATTAAAGTATGTACATAGATAGATAGATAGATAGATGTATATATAATCTAATAAACATTATCAGTAATAATAATATTCATTGGATAAACACAATGAGTTAAAGGCCAATATACTGTTTAAACAATTTATCTCATTGATCAAACTTATCTGACCGAAGCTGCAACATTAACAATTTCGTCTTCCGAACAATCCCCTAGTCTCATAACTCCTTTGTCATCCAGTTTCATCCCCCTTTCCTCACCCAACTCTCCTCCCTCAGACTTGGAACCCGATGCCATTTCCTAGCTTACCACCCGATTTCGTAGTTCGATGACATATTTCTTTCCATCACTCTCAATGAAAAGGGTGTTCTTCCAATTGTGGTTAGCATTTGTTCTAATAAGCCAGCCCTGCAAAGGAGGGCATGATACCCCTTCCTCCTGGGCGATGTCATCAAAATCTAGAAAGAATTGTTGGAATCTAATAACAACCTTCTTCACCATGAGTGTCCTGATTGGTTTTATACCATGCTGGTCAATGCCTACCAAATGCAAGGTTGGCGACCATAGTGTAGGTTTACCAACGGCCTTCCACATTTCTTTAGTAGTACATTTATGCTAGATCTTCCTTCTACAATAGTGTTGGTCAACGTACACTCAATGATTTCCATTTCAACCACTACAAGTGTTCGTCTAACACCCCAATGCCAACAACATAGGATCCATGCACCACTTGAAGTAGTAGCTTATGCGTCTTTTCTCCTTGTCTCATTGGCCCCATGGCTGTCATCATAGTGACCTATGTAAGTGATTGCCACCTTCAGTTGTGGTAGTGTCTCCAGTAGGTCTACCACTCATACTAGGATCATCGTCTATAACATATGTTGTATGATGTAGGCATCTGATGCTGACCGTATGGAGTATCAAGTGTTCAACACCATTCTTCCTTCATTGCCAATTTTGTTTCCATTTTGGCTTCCTTCAACCTTTCTTCGTGTGGGGATCGAGGTACATGGCTTTTCTTCATTTCGGACCTTGTGATTGCCAAGAACTCCTCAAATCTTATGAGATTTATCAAATTTACCCCTTCGCCTTAGGGTAGTCAACCCATGTAGTTACCAAGGCCACACTATTTGCAGAGCATGCTTCCGCCTCCTTGCCCGCTCAAGCAATCTCACGCATAGTGAATCCACTCATTACATCTATGGCATTGTATGACGGGTTATCCCTTTGCATCATCCTAGATGCGGCTTTTTGGTGTGGTATTGTTATTGTTATTGTTGTTTCCTTATCCTTTGTTATGATACCCATAGGGTGAAGCATTATAACTCATTTGTCATGGCAATGTAGTAGGTGGAATTGCTTGCTCTCCTTGGGTAAAAAGCACTTGTTTGCTCCTTACTCTCAAGTTGTGTGGGCACTCCATATAGAGTTTCCCCGTGGTTGGCAAATGTCAAAAAATAGTACCTTGAGATAGTTAGCCTTGGTGTGTCCTTTGATCTTACACTCAGTACACCATAGTTCCTTACCTTTGCTTTCATTGGTGGTTTCGTTCTCGCACTACCTTCATCATCCTCATCATGTCCTTCCAAAGGGCCTGCATTGTGCAAGACTCCCCTTTGCTCTCCCCATTTGTTCTATCACCGTCACTAGTTCATTTCTTTCCTTTCGATGTCTTGTTTTCACTTTCAATGTTCATTGCCCGATTGAAGGCCTTTGTGTACAAGGATGGTGGTACCACCTTCATTTTCTTTCAAAGGGAAGAGTTTAGTGCTTCGATGAACCACCTTTTCTTCAAGTCATCCACTGGCTAGTTGTCTAACTTGTCGACGAGTTCTTTCAACTTGCAATAGTAGGGTCATACGGTCTCATTGTTCCCTTGCTTTGTGTTGTAGATTCCTACTACCACTTCATCATCATCGCGGAGCAACCTGAACTCTTCGTAGAATGCTATTTTCAGGTCACCTCGAGTCGCCTTGTCCCTTGTTGGCAAGTCTATGTACTAATCAATTGCAATCCCTCGTAGGGTGGGAAGAAAAGCCTTCAACCAGTAATCATGGTCATCCTGGCCATTTGCTTCCCATATCGTTACACACGTTTTATAGTGGTGGACCAAATCCTCCAATCTATCCCCACTAAACTTGAGCAATTTCTGCTTCTCTAAGGGGTTTTCCATTTGCCACGTACGATAGGAACCATGCACATTATTAGATCAGTCGGTTGGTTCTTCTTTCACATCTATGTGCATCTTCTGCATCTTCAACTACACATGGGTCTTTTACCCCTCCACCTCTATTACTCACATCTTGGTTACATCTTTTGTAGCATCAGTACTCTCTTCTCCTTGAAGTCTCTGGCTTTTTTCTCCCAATTCTTGTTCCTCTGAAATAAAGAGATTTTCGATGCCTTACAAGGTACTCTCAAATAAATCCTCTACTTACCCTTCGAGATTTGCCTCTTGGCTATTGTCCTCTTCGAAATGTACGGATGGTTTGGTTGGTATCAAGTCACCACCTTCCCAACTGTCAATGTCAAATCCTTGGTACGCCCAGGAATTGCTTACGAGTGGTAGTTCTCTAACGATCTCTTCTCACTCCTATCCTGACGATTGTATTCCGCTGCCCTATGTGCACAGTAGGGGACCAACAGATTGTTTCACTAGTTGTCATCATTGGCATCTCTTGGCTTGCTCTTGGATACGTAGAGACCTCCTTACAACTTCTCTTCTATCTCTGTCTTTGTGCGTTGCCTTTTGTCCTTGTTTGGTTGGTTGGGCATTAATTATTAGAGGTATTACACCTGTTAGTATCATGTGGTTCCTCCTCCCCTTGATTCCTCTCTTCGTACTATTGTGGTATTTGTCGTCATGTTGTTCTCTTTATGTTGCTTCTCAATGTCTTTGGACTTCCACTAGTCTATGTGTAACCACAGAAGGTTTCCTAGAAGATTGTACACTACCTCGTTCACAATGAGGTCAGCACGTATTGTAGCGATGGGGAAAGCCCTTTTTATCTCCCTCCCATCATACATACTCATCTACCGCTACGTTCCATGTCTGAATGGATCCTATATCAGCTGATCCTCTTGGGTTACCTGCTCCTCAATGTCACTATCAGTTATCGATACTTGCTGGTCGAAAGTACGACCCATTATACTTCCACCCTTCCACCCATCACTGCTCTAACCTCTAGGTTCGAGCTTTAGGCAATTGCACCAAAATGTTAGATGCCTAAGATGAGATGGATTGCATAATACCTGAGATAAATGAAATACAACAATAGCATGAATAGCATAGAATCACATTGCACCATAAATGACAAAATGCTATATGTTTCATAGCATAATAGTTCCAACATTAACCACACCTTTCACTTGTTCCAGACTCCATACAAACAAAGTCTACATGGTTGGTTAAGTCTCCAACAGTCACTAACACCCTTTTGAAAATCCTGCAAAGTCTTATTTAACTATTCATGGCATAATTGCCGCCTACAAAGTCCTACAATCCTACATTCTCAATTTTACTTGGTATCTATCAGCATTAATATATTTCTCTTAAGGTGTTTTCTTGTCTAAAAAAATTATCCATACTGTGCTTTTCTTTTTACAAGTATGTTTATTTCCCTAAATAGCATGTGAATTACCTCAAATCTACAAATTATATAATATACTTTTCAATATAAAATTTGGGCATATTCATTGTTGGCTCCAAAAATAATTTGGAAGAAAATCCTTATGATACGTTAATAACTATGTTATACCAAGTTTCTATGGAGTATTTATGTTTCACTGTATGGTTCTTGTATAGAATTTTGTGCTCACTTGTTAGTTAAGTTGGCTATGTATAAGGGCTTGTAGTGTTCAGACTGTTTGTCTTAATTGTTTGCAATCAGTTGCATGATTGTTTATTCAAGGATGAAGGCCCAAATTGAACCTTCATTAAAAAAAGTTTTAAACAATAAGTAACCTTATTAATCGTGTACACCAAATGCAAAACAACCAACATTCCTCATCCCTTTTGGTAATTTCTGTGTTTGAATTAAAACCAGAAGCATTGTGGTAACATCAAAATACATAATATTATGTGTTAAAAACTTTTAAAAATTCAAATGGTTCCTCAAAATATATACTTGAGCATCTAGAAACACTTACCCTTATATCAGAGATTCTCTGTTGAGGATTAGTTGGACTTTCAAGCCACACAACTTTTGTTTTAGGACCAATAGCAGCCGCAACTTCTTCAACATTAGTTGTATCAACCCGTCTTCAGTTTTAAAAATCAAAACTCCACTTAATTCATTAGCACAAAATATAAATAAAACATTAACTGAAAGTATATGCATTCCTATATCACAATCCTAGTTTAAAAGGTAAAGAACCGAACTTTATTATAATCCCATCTTTTGGGACTACCCTAGAAAGTAATCTATCAGAGCCTCCATATATGTCGTCTCCAGCAACAATTTCCTGTCCTGCAGTTTATCAAAGATAAATAAAAGCATAAATATAAATGTTTCTACAGGAATTAAAAGCGCAATTTGGTTACCTTGATGGGCCAGCAAGGTAATACCTGTTTCTACAAGATGTGTAACAACAGCCAAAGCAGCCATTCCACTTGTGAAACAAAATGCTCGGTCTGCACCCTCCAACTTTGCTAGCAGCCTGGGAAAAAGACTTGTCAGTCAGTTTTCATTAAGCCTGTCCAGTGTTGTAGTAACAATTTAAAGCCAAGTGCTATTCTCTGTTGAGATTATTGTGTCCATTCCAACTGTCCAAAAACTGACTATTGAAAGAAACAAACACTTACGCTTCCAAAGTGTCCCTAGTAGGGTTTCCACTTCTAGTATAATCATAGGGGCCATTCTCTGTGGCAGAAGGCTGCAAGCATCTCAAAATTTGAAATTGTAAATGTATGGAACAAATATATAGTCATTCTCAGATTTAAAGAACAGAATGCCATAAGCAAACAAGAACCACAAAGATACACAAGAAACACTGTTAATCTTACTGACAGTACAGAAATGTAAGTGGAACTTGGTAACATTACAGATGTGTAAAATTCTATCACATTAGTAAATATAAAAATCTTATTGCTACAGATGTGTAAAACTCTATCACATTAGTAAATATAAAAATCTTATTGCATTAATATATAAACTTATAAAGCACAGAAGATACATAATGCAAAGCATAGACACTTTGGCTTTACAAAATAAAACTCATCCAAGAAGAAAAATAGAATGGGGATGACAGAAAAAACAGAAGCCAAGATTATATAAAACTTTATAAATTTTCAAGCATTTATATCTTTCACTACTTAACTAATATCTTGATCCCTTACTAGTTGTGAGGAGAAATCAACACAGTTTTATCATTAAAAGGGGCAACTCCTGCTGAAAATTGGATTTTTATCACTCCATTGCATGTGTGTGCTAGTTTCCTTGTGTCCTACAAAATAGATTGGACCTTCTTTTAACTCCAAAAGTTGTAGAAGATGTTATTTTTCACATTAGATTCGAGATCAGGAAAAATGGCCTTAGCACGTGCAAGTCAGTACCTACCTCAAGTGCAGAAACTTGTATGGCCTGATCTATTTGACATTAAGGATGCTATGAAGAGCTGACTTGGAAAATCTAAAATAAAGGCACACAAAGTCAACATCTAAAAATGTTGGGAAACACAATATTGGCCATTAAATGTATTGCATTTGGTTTAGTTTTGTTAAAACACATCATGAATTTCGGTCAGGTTGCCCAGAAAGGGTGTACTTTTGTCCTAATATTGCCGATGGGATATATCCAGTGTGTAGAGAGCCACAACCATATAAAAAGGTGTAAAGGGTTGGAAGCCATTAAAGCCTCAAGTTTGTATGTCATGTGGACTAGATAATCTATCAGATGTGAAAATAATTATCCACCACTAATTTTGGTCATGTAAGATGCAGAGAGCATGGACTAGTTATAGCTAGCAACCTTAGTATATCAATTAATATGAAGTTAAGCGGAAGCTTCAGAAAAAATTCAAACTTAACTCAGAACCCTACAGTTTCCACACAGAAATAATTGTAAACAATTTTCAAATTTGCAAGGACACAGCATACATGATAGACAATGATAAAGGTTCAGTATAATGTCCCCAACAAGAACTTCACTTTATTTACCCTAAAATTTCGAAATTGGGTTTTGATTGTGCTTGGAAATGGATATTTAACTTAGTCTCTGGAATGTCCCTTACTAGGAGCTTACCAATTTCCAATGATTGATGTTGGCGGAAGTTTTGCTGACTACAATAAATTTTGCTTTGTTCAGTTAATGGCAATGGGATTATAGTTCCCAGGTATAGTTGGTAGTTGCTGATTGTGGGCACTCTTAACCAAATACCAAATGTTATATATTTTGGGCTTCCATTGGGAACTGGACGTTATGGGTATACAAAGTACAAGTGTTATTGATAATAAAGCTGCATCTTTCGGCCATACTTGTGTTGTACCTGAATTGTGTTGAATATGTTCATTATTATATTCCTACTTCATCTGTAAGTTAAAGCACCATAGGGAGTAAACACTTTGGCACTATTGCATGTTCGAACCTGGATATCTAACCGAAGGTCAAGAGGTGTGATGGCGGAATAATGGGTAAATTGTTCTAACAGCAAGTGCTAATAATCACCAGTGACATCGAGGTTGAGGAAGAAACACAAGAGGATCAATTGACAAAGGATGTGTCACACTCGTGGAGAGTTTCAAGCAGTCAACATCTGTAGAGAGAAGTGTTGTGAGGTTTTCACATGGTTGCTCCATTGCAAATCGGGACATCCTCCTTTGCTTTGGTGGTAGGAGTCATAGTCTTAGGTGGTCTTCGTGGAAATTTTCAAATCTCCAAGTCTGAAAGATGAGTTTGAGCATCTCTGGCTTGCTAGATAGTCAAGTTATGAGTGAGAGCTGGGCCAATCTAGTCAAGAAGGGGGTGTTTAAATTAAGGTATTTGTGATGAAACAAGTTAGAATCTATTCAAAATCCTTGTTCTAGTTTCACTTTCAAGAAGAAGAGAGAAAGATAGATGCATATGTATCACTGATTGCAAGAAGAGAACCTAAAGGTAAGGGCATTTTAAAAAAAAAAGCTCCTTTTGTTTGTTGGCATTGTAAGAAGATAGGTCATTTTTCTACTAGATGTCCTACAAGAGAATCTAAGGTAAAACCTAGACTTTACAAATCAAAGATTCTTAAACAATGTTTGTATGTTAATGATGAAGAGATTGAAGTTAAAAGTGATAAATTTTCTAGAAATTGATGATGAAGATGAATTGGATTTGTATCTATTAAGGAAAAAAGTCTTGTTGAAGAAAAAAAAGTACTTATTTCACATGTTGAGAAAAAGAAATCAGACTAGATTATAGATAGTGGATGTTCACATCACATTACAGGCGACAAAGATAAGTTTGTTGAATTTAAAAGCTCTGATGGAGGGTATTGTTAGAGTTGGTAACAATGCACCATTTCCCATAAAGGGTAAAGCTTCCATTACTCTTGATGGTAAGACTAACACAGATTTAAATTTTATTGATGGAATGAAGTATAACTTGTTAAGTGTTGGACAGCTTGTTGATAAGTGCTATCATTTACAATTTTCTGATAAAATATGTTCAATCAAGATAAGCATGGAAATGAGATTGTCACAGGAACAAGAACAAGAGGTAACGTACTCCAGTTGAATCTTACAGAGATTGGTTGTCTTGTTGCAAAAGTTGATGACAATTGGCTATGGCATAGAATATTTTGTCATTTAAATTTTGATAATATACTAAAGGTGAGTAATTCTAATGCTGTCAGAGATCTACCTAAGATTGTGAAACTTGCTAACACGATGTGTAAGGAATGTTTGATGGCTAAACAGAGAATAAGTACATTTCCAAGCAAAACATTTACTACTTCAAAAAAGTTGGAGATTGTTCATACAGATTTATGTGGTCCCACAAAGACAAAAACTTTCTATGGTGAGAGGTATTTCATTCTTTTGATTGATGATATCACTAGGATGATGTGGGTTGTTTTCTTAAGAGAAAAACACGAAGTTTTTGATAAGTTCAAGATATTTAAGGCAAAAGTTGAGAATGAATGATGAGTGAGGAAAAAATGTTTGAGGTCTGACAGAGATGGGGAGTTTACTTCTAATTAATTCAATGCATTTTGTGAGATTAATGGATTTTGTGAGATTAATGGTATTCTCAAGCAAGTTTCAGCACCTAAGACACCATAACAGACAGAAGAAATAGAACAGTGACAAAAGTAGCTAGAGCGATGTTACTTGAAGGTAGGTATCACATGTACATTGGAGAGAAGCAAGTCATACTGCAATATACACCATGAACAGAGTTTGGATCAGGCATGGAATATGTAAAACACCTTATGAACTATGGTTTGGTCATACACCTATTGTTAAATATTTCAGAATTCTTGGAAGCAGATGTTATATCAAAAGAGAAGATGAAATAGGGAATATTGATCCTTGAAGTCATGAAGGCATATTCCTTGGTTAATTTGAGACTAAAGACGGTTGTTGAGAGTGCAAATGTCAGAATTGATGAGAGACTTCAGGTACAAGAAAGAACATTTAATATAACTCAGATGATGATTCAAATCAGGCTAATACAAGTCAAAGACCAGTAAAAAATCAGAATGTAGAACAAGAATTATTTTCTGAAATTAATGGTGGAATTCAGGTACATATTGAAGAACCAATAGAAGAACAAAGAACGCCTAAGTATGTTGCAAGAAACCTTTTTGATGATCAAAACACTGGTGATGCAAGCAGAGGAGTAATAATGTTCCATACAGTGATGCCAAATACATCAGTAAAAGCCACATTTATAATATCTGGTACGGTGCTTATGAAATGACACAACCGTGTCCGCACCGGTAACCACCTAACTACCCATTTTGCCAGACAACAGTGTTTGGGCAATGATGATTGTATATTGTCTCATTTCTTAAATAGGATTTAAAATAAGTGATATATATTGTTCTTATTATATGTTTTCATTCTTGCTATCATGTTTTGTTACACGCACAATTAATTATAAGATCCTTTTTATACTTTGATCCAACCAACCATTCCATTTGGGGGAAAGGAAGAATTACATAAGAGGGCAGCAGCATTGACAGCTCCATCAAGTATGCCAAACCCAATTGTGGGGCCAAGAGATTGAATGACATGGTGTTCATTCTATGCTCTTGGGCTTCATTGGAAAGGATAGACTCCCAACGTCTTCTATGATACTCTAAGGGATTCCATTGTGTGAATTGGTTGATAGGGAAAGTCACTGATTGAAACTCATCATGCTCTCAAAGACGATGAACAAGGATACGTGGATAGGGGATGCAGGTACAAGCATCCCACTAGAGAGACCAACTGGTACATCTGCTTTTGGGCTTAGTGTGAAGATTGCTTCAAGCCAATCCTATCATGCTCCATTCAAACTCTATTATGATTGGACATATCTAAAGATAATTATATGTATTTGAATTAATATGAGTGATTACTAACCAGAATGAAGATAATTGAGATTTATTTATTACATACATATATACATATAACAAATATTGTTTGATATGGTTGTAGGACTTAAATCGAGGTTTATCTTGTGAAATGAATGAATGAAAGATTTTAATAAGATCCACAAGGCCAAAGAAGCCTATGGTACCCCCTAAGTAGCAAACACCCTAAGAATAAGGTGAAAAGGCATGTTAAAATAGTGTGAAGTTATAATTCTATCTTATGTTTCCTATTTGAATGGAACTTGTGATTTTAGGGCAAGATTTACGACAATCCCAAAAAGGGGCATTATAGGTTGATCAATGACAATTTGACACTATTAGTTTTTACGTTTAATATATCATGACAATCCAGTTTGACTAATATTTGACCATTAATAGAGTAGTACAATATGCTTTGTTATTTAATACGTAGTACGATGTTGTACTTTGAACTTAATTACCACATATCCATGCATATATGTACATAAATTTGTATCAACAAACCCAGACCTCAAAAAAATTTACCTGAATCTACAAACCCTACCATCAAACTCAAATCCAAAACAAAACCCAAACTAGTAACTTAGATTGTATGCGTATCATTTGCAAAAAGTAATCGAATAAACTATACATTATACCTTCAAATATGAAAAGGTAGGTAAGAGTCCACTCTTTTGTTACAAAAGCTACATCTATACTAGTGTTGGAGGAAACTCATGCTTAATATGAACATCCAAGAAGCAATGAAAATGTGAATTACATGTGCACCTGGTGGGTGGGATTAGAAGAGAGTTTTCAGAGGACAAACGACAACCCAACAAGGTTAACATTGTTAGTAAACTGTTTTTCTCAAGATCTTTAACAATTTTGAACAAGAGAGAAAAATTGCAAACTAACAAATTGAATTCCTGTTAACTGGTAAGGAATTCTTTGCTTTAGAGATTTATTCAATATTAATCAAGGTGCAGCTAACTTTTATGAAAAGATAATCCTTCTTCCTCTTTCGAGGGAAAATCTTCCCAAGAAGTATTTTACTAAAAATACTTAGAAGTTCAAAATCATTTCACAAACACAAGATATATGTTGTTGCTGAAAAACCACTTAATCTTAAAAATCAATATCATGTACATGATTGAATGCTTAAGATAAAGAGAATGGTAAACAATACAGATTTAACCTCCCACAACTTTCAAGATTCCAAAATAGATAATTCTAGACCACACAACAATTGTAACTTAACTTCAAAATATAATACACACTCCCAAGAATGCATATTACCACAAAGAAAACAGTATTATCTGCCTCAAGAAGTTTCAGCACATAAAATTATAGAACTTTACTTCATTTGCTGCTAATTTGAAATGTTTCTACTTCAAAATTCTGAAGTGCAAAGTATCAAAACAAAAGTATTTTTGTTCTGGTCTACGGAGAGATTAACCGTATCAAATATCATCTATTACATATATATAGGCATAGGGCTGGATATAATCCAAAATTACTCCGCCAGGAGTAAATTGTCCATACGTTAACACAACTGTGTTAACTAAAAAGCATCAAGAAATAAACAGGAAAGAAAAATAACTGTCTATTGATCATATGACACATCAGGAGGAACTGTCCGCACCGGCCGCAATCCTTGTGGCTTTCCACATCTCATATGTTGTTGAAAACGCAAAGATAACCAACTAATGAGGTAAGCCAATATACGTAATCCTCTATTTCCAGATCTCCTCTCTCTTCAACTCTGTTATCTTCTCTGCATACATCTCCAAATGCTTCAAATTGATTATCAGCATAGCCTCGGTATAAGCAACATTGGAGAAACCTTGCTTACATGGTGTCTTCTTGTCTCGGATCTCTTGGAACTTCCTTTGTATTTCATTTATCAGTTCCTACATAGGGGCAACAGAGTCACTCTCTTTTCCTACACAATGCTTACCGACCCACTTCATATCACTCTAAATGATTTCGTCCACGAGCCTGAAACCATCCACTATTTCTTTGATTTCAGTGACTGCCTGGACTAGCACCTCGTTTCTCCATTCGATGCAATCCTTAATTACATGTAAGGTTTTATCATCAAGGCCAGCAACAGGGCATTCAACCTGAAATTTCTACAAACCAAATCCCTGAATCTCTTCAATCCAAAGCACCATCTTTACCCAATTATTTCTTTCCTTTTCAAAACCCTCATTGTTGGATTCCACCTTTTTAACGATAACAACAGTCTCCTTCACAGCCTTGTCCAAAAGCCTGATTTGTTGCTCAGTTTCTTTAAGGACGAACTGCAACCACTCTTCAGACGTTTTTTTGACAACTTTACACTTCTGTAGGTTATCAAGAAATTGCTGATTGGTTGAAGAGGATAGGCCAACCATCGTTGACATCTCATTCAGGGGTTTGGGTTCTGGATGCAGGATGACATTGATATATTGTGCCATGCTTTTCATTGCCTCTTTCATTTCTTGTTTGTCCTGAGCATCCTTCCAAACTCTATCTGCTATCTTCTTGTTTGAAACCTCAAAAATCTTCATATCAACAGCACGACTCCCCTTCCCAAGGTCAATCCTTGATACTTGATAGTCCTGGGGAGTGAGCTTTTCATGGGAACTACCTTCTGGTGGCTTGGCTATTTCAATTGTCCAATGTCTCGAGTTTTAATCAAAGTTCAACCTAGACTCAATTTTGGCCCTTTTAGTTTTTGAAGGCTTTCCAAGGCATTTGCTAACCAGGTCATCAATAGGCATGGACAATGGTACTAAACTCCTTTTCTTCTTAACAGAAGTTTCCAGTCACTTGGGAGTAGTAGGTTCTTTACCTGCCATAGGGGAAACTTTTGCTAAAGCCAAGGCATCAAGTTGAACACTAGCATTTTTAGGGGAGTTTTGAGGATCCGGGATGTTATCAGCCATGAGGGAAATAGGAAACTGCTCTGGACTCACCTTCAATTTGGTAGGATCTAGGTCGACTGTGACTATCTCCTTTTCCTTCCTCGACGTTGTCTTCTTTGTGCTAGAATGAGTTACTCTTCTCAACTTCAAGACCTCTTCGAGAACTTGAAGTTGAAGTGGCTTGGGAGCTACTTCAACTTCAACTTCAACTTCAGCTTCAGCTTCAACTTTAGGAAAAATTGCAACACGATCAGCAACATCAAGGTTAGAAATGGCTTTAGGTTTGAGCTGCGCCTTCCTGTGTTTAGTTCTTGAGTACTTCTTTGGGGCTTTAGGAGTGGTCGTTTCGACATCTCTTGATTTCAACTATTTCTCAGTCCTTGTCAACACCTTTGAGGTATGAGACAAAAGGTCATCTTCTTCCCTCCTAGTCCAGTCGAGCTCAGGGATAGGTATGTATTGAATTTGTTCAACATAGAATGGGTGAATCACGTCCTCAATTTCATCTTCAACTATCCCTTGGGTGTTGAGATTCACTTTAAACATATTAATCTGATTGATTGTCAACCTAGACCATAACCTCTTTCTGACTCCAAATTCATCGGTACAATTTGCCCAATAATCTTCCAGGTGAGGAACATGGGCTAATGAACATGCCTAAAATTTTCCCTAGCAAATCCTACATAATCAAACTCTTTTCTGGGTGTATATGGTTTGAGGCAGAAACGTGACAATGCATGTTGCGCTAACATGGCTTGTTTGTAGTTTGAACACCTATAGTGACCAATTTCAATAGGGAACAAGAATAAGACTGATTTCTTTGTACTTTCGGAGGAATCAAACACAAACATGAGCTGCCTACATATCTCAGATAAAACAATACTATCTAAACAATATCGTGGCAACTTAAGTGGCTCACCAGAAAAACCCCCAATTCTGAGATATGTAAATTTAGGGAATCGAATATAAAAACAGCCATAAATTTTAATAGCCTGCATGGACTCTTCTAATAATCTATGATTTTCATGGCCTTGAAGCTCAAAAACTAAGCTCCCAAGAAAGACATCATTGACCCTCCTGAATTCCTTGCAAGATTCAGTTGCCTAAAGGTCTTTGTAATATTGGTAAATAGTCATCTCTTCTATCTAGGACATATGTGGAAGTCCCTCTGATTCTTTGGATGCCACCAAAATATAGACTAGGAAGGAGTACAAAAAGAATTGGCTGAAATTATTTACTGCTACAAGGCCTCTATGCAAATTCTCAGCTATTAAGTCAGCCCAATCAATGAACTTCTCACCTTCAACAAACTTTTGAACGAAAAGATACATCTAACTTTCCCAATGAAAGGCATGGTCATTGCCCTTGACCCTATTCAGAAGCAACACAATGTCTGCTATTTCTTTAGTGAAATGTTCAATTGTCAATGGCTTAGGCAATCTTGAGCCTCCTTTAGCCGGCCTCAGCAACCAAGTTTGAGCCACTATGGAGTCATAATTTTTCTTTCTATCGCACTATAGGCGTTCAGATTCCTCAAAAGTCCATGGTTCATAGGGTTCTTTATGAGGGATTCTTAGAGCCGAACTGACACTTGTCCTGCTTATCCTTACCAATACCTCCCCTGAAACTTTCTTTATACATCTGGTATTTGGGTCATAGTGATTCGCACACTCCACAACCAGTTCTGGGCATTCTATAGCTGGTGGGAAGGTAGCAGCTTCCAACAAACCACTACTAGCTAATTTCTAGTATATGGGACCAGACTGAACATTCTTCGCCTGCTCAATTATCTTCCATAGGCTTTTGATTACTAGGAAAGTATCCCGAATTTTAGGTAGGGAGCTTAAAAGGAAAGGTTTCTCAAGCTTAGGCATTTTGGGACTAAAAATCATCATGGTTCAATTTAAAAGATACAGATTCACAGAACTAAACCAAAACACTTGAAATGAAAACCATGCTCAGAAATGATGGGGTGGGAGATAATGCACTTACAGTTTTGGGTAGAGTTCAGGTTTCCATTTTCCTTGCTTACCAGTTGGCGTCAAGAGCTCAAGATAGTTAAATGAGCATTCTACAGGTCTAGGGGGTAATAATAGGGAGTGATTACTCAAAAATCAAAGAACAGACACGAGCAGGCGGAAAAATTTATTACAAACGTGCCACCTATACTTTGACAAGACTTGCAAGGAAATTGGCAGTAAATATCCATCACATCCACATGAAGCTCAACCTTTCATGATGTCACAAAATCCGCGCGCCACCTTTTTCCATAAAGTAACCGTACTTAAGCACGACTTCTCATAATTACCATAATTATTGCCTTTTGCGTTTTCGATATCACCTTAAGGTGGACCCATTCTTCTAGCTTATAAGAATGAGTTCATAATCTGTCGATGTACATTCTGCAAGAAAACAAGCACACATCAGAAAACTTCGAAGTCGAAGTTTAAGTTGAAGTTCGAATCAACTTCTGCTTCAACTTCAACTTCAAGAAAGTGAACCTAAGTCAACAGGGAGGACATTTTGCCGGGATGAAAAGAAAAAGTGGAGTTGAAGTCGAACTTGAAGTAAATCAGGCTTCAACTTCAGTTTCAAGTTGTAAAAGGACGCTTGGGTGGTAACTTTGCACATCAAGGAAAAGATTGGGTAACAAACGTAATGCCAAAAAAAGATTAATCGTCTGTAATTGGCTGAATTTCAATACAATTCTTACCATCACATTGTAGAACTAGCTTATTTAAGACTTAAAGATATTTGTCCAATGTTGTTTTAAGCGTAGATGGAAAAATCGTCAATTATTAAAAGCTCGACAGATGAGTTTTTGCAAAACACTCGGCGAATTTCTAAAATAAACTCACCCGCATGCGCATGGTAGGCTTAAAACACCAAAAAAAATACTTTTCTTATACCAGTTATTTTTTGCTATGATTTGGAGTTTGTGTAGAGGAGGAATAAGGGTTCCAAAGCACTTAATAGCTGATTGCAAGATATCGAAGGCGGATCGAGTGGTCTTAAGGCAAGTTTCAACCGCTTTTGCAAGAAATATCTCATTCTCAGGTAGGTTTGTTGAATTTGTTTTTATGCTTTTTAAAAACCTTCTATTCCTGAATTTGTTTTTATGCTTTTTAAAAACCTTCTATTCCTTTTTTGTTGAGTGTGCATGAATTCAAAGTCATACCTAAGTAGTTAGAGATGATTTTGAGTCATTTGAAGACAATTCACAACTATTTTTTACAAGTGTTTTTGAATCTATCCCTCCTCTTTTGAAGAATGTGGTTTCTTTCAAAAAAAAATATTAGTAGTTTGTATTATGGTAAAATAATGAATGTGTCATTAAACAAAGATCATAAATGATCTATATATGCATACACATCCAAAAGGTGCATTTTGCATCATAGCATGTTTTTAATACATACATACACCTCCAAAATGTGTGTTTTGCATTAAAAACATGCTCTTGCCTTTCGAAAACCCATTTTTGAAGAAACTTCATGTATGTGCCCTTCAAGAACCCATTTTCACTCCAATACTTGGATTTGATCATGGAATGATTCAAAAATCTCAAGGAGAAGAGGCACTTTTGCATCCTTTGGCATTTCCATGCTGTAGATGTTTTGTTTTTATGCTGAAAACGAGTTTTTCATGGTGATTTTCAGTCACACTTTTCTCCAAAAATGTCCATTTTAGAGTGATTTAAATCACGTTTTTGCAAGGAAAAGAGGCATTTTGGCATATTCAATCATTTGCAATACATCAAGGGTCATGTTTTTGCATTTGGAAGTGAAAAATGACTTATTTCATGCCCTTGGAGATTCACATTTTTTCCAAAAACGGCCAAAGGGCATGCATTTGCCAAAAACGTTGGAAGTTTGAGCATTCTTAGGGCATGTTTTTGGCATTGTCCATCAAAAACGCCTCATTTGCTGCCCACTATAGATTCATCTTGCAGAGTTTGAAAATATCTAAGTTTGTTGAAGAATTTTTCAATATTGAAGCTTTTCCCTCCTCCATTTTTGGCACATAATCATCATGTAAGTGGACATTTTCCTTCTTGTTAATAAATTTGTGCTTATCTTCCTGATTTTATGCACATTTTAGCTTGGTAATTGTCACTTCTTGATTTTGTTGCCATGGAAAGTGTATTTTTACTTTAAAAATGATGAAATGGTTCATTTCGTGTTTTTGGTTTTTCCCAAACTCCAAATTCGAAATTGCACATTGAAGTGCTTTGGTTGTTGACATGTTTGAGTCATTTGCCAAAGGTATGTTTTCCTTTTGAAATTTGTTTTGTGTTTTATTTGTTTGCTTTCCGATTTTTCTCCATTTCTGAAGAAGTTGCAAGTTCTTTCCCAAGAACTTGGCCTTGTTTCATTTCACTCTGCCTTCCATTTCATGTGAGAGCATCATCACATTCCATTTCCATTTTTTATGTCACAACACTTTGTATCTCATTCGTCAAATGTGATTACACGTATTTCATCTCATTCATCATCCGTACATGCATATAATCTCATTTTCCACTTCCATTTTCACTCATCTCACTTTCCACATCCACTCGCACGACACAATTACATAAAAAGTCTTACATATTATTGCATCTCCAAACAGAAGTCAAAAATGTCATATGCATGTTTTCCCATGTACTTTTTCACATTTCCACCAAGACGACTATAAAATTGATTTGACATCAAGCTACATTCCATTTTCATCTATCCATATGCACTCATGCCTCCATGAGCAAATACATGTTTTTTCATTTCTCATGTCAGTACAAATTCCACATCTCATTCGTTATCCATGTTGGTTCCCAAAACCGCAGATTGGAATCCTACGAGCCTTGCCTGCTTGATGTTGGGATATCCAATTGGTTAAGGCCAACTTGACGGGATTGATCGATGCAATCCAAATCCCTTGCGCTTCCGGCTCTGGAAGATCGAGGCAGGTGTACCTGATCCTAGACGAAACACTTAAATTCAAGATGCTTAAAGCAGATTGATTAGAACATGAATACAATAAAAGTTTTCCAAATGGCAATAATTATAGGAAAACTTTAAACTTGCAATTTATGAGTTGAGAACAAAAGTAAATGATTGAAATAATGTTTAAATAAAGAATAAATATAGATTAATGCAATAAATGAATATATTAATTCCTCAAAGGCAAGAAATGAAACATTTGTCAGCATATTAATTATGAATTAAGAATAAAAGACCAATGCTTAATTAAATGGGCAATAGAGTCAATATTATTAGTTGAAACATACAACTTTATAAAGTTCAATATATTAAACTATAAACAATTTTAATAATTCAGACACAACGGATCAATTATATGAGCGCAATTTAAATTAGTCTAAAATGCACTTTAGCTCCTACGGAGACAATATAGACATAAATACGGAAACAATAAAATATTTCACAATATCTATGTTTATCAAATTTAAAATGCAATAATGACCTATCCAAATATTAAAATATTTATAGAAAATAATAAAAAACACTTATAAAGGACACAACTTAATAAAAAATTAAAACTCTAATGCAAATAAATTAAATAAATACTTCTTACTGATCCGGAAATAAAATCTGACTGGAGACACTCCTTATGGATGATCCATCCAATACAACTTGACTCCAGACTCGCACAAGAATTCAATCGAAAATCCACCATCCATAGGCTTAGTTCAAAAATTTATTTCTCCGCCAATTAAAAGAATATAATACATCATGGGGTAGGATAGGTTAAAAAAATTAAAAATAAGAATGAATTGTCTCCCTATCCTGTTGCATCCTTTACATCCTTATTTATAAATAATGAAAAGGTGTGTGGGTGAATAGACACACCCATTCGGAACCTAATCAAAATAATATGACTCTTCATAACTAAAGAACTATTGTTAATTCTCTGTCAATATTTTGGGATATAAACTTTGGATAAACCTAAATGATAATAATTTAAATGATATACTGGTATAGATAGACCTTCTCCGAAGATAATTTAAGAAATCCTCCATTACAAATCTCCGCTCCAAAGATCCGCACATCAACTGTATTCGATCGCTCCAATTTATCCTTATTGCAGCGGCAACTCCTGCTCTGTGATTTTCTCTCTCAACATTTTCGTCTGGGGCATCTTGTGTATGCATCTTCGAATTTTGGATTCGTATGTGCTGAGGTTTGTATTATGCATAGTTTCCTAACTTTAAAGAATGGTAGATGAGTCCTGCGCCAAACCCTGTCACGTGTTTCCTTCATCGAGCTTTGATGACTGCCATCTCTGCCTATCTCTGATCACGCATGTAGTGCTAATTTCCCTCTTCTGCATGAACATCTGTGACAAACACAACAAGATACATATTAGATGCAGGTCAGTGAACAAAATGCGAAATGATTACATACAATATGCATTCATCGCGATTTGAGGACTTTGTCCTTTATTCATCTGTGTGGGTGCCCATATCCCTTGTGTCCACGGCCTTGATATGTATCTGAATTTCCTCTGTGATAATGTATTGGGAACCGCTGAAGCCATTGTGGTGAGTTTGCAGGTGAACTTCCAGAATAACGACAATACAAAAGAAATTCCGGATAATTTTGGAAACATTATTTTTTAAACAGCAGGTGCAGTGTCGGCCAAATCTTCATCCCGTTATGCAATCTTCAGACTTCTCAACAATGACATACTCTGATCTATGCAAGAAGTTCACAACATATATCCTTAATTAATATTCTAACACTGGAATTCATCGTTCCTTGCTTGAAGTAGGCAGTTCTGATGTATCCAATTTAATTTTCTTATTTCCATCTGGAACAGGCGACTCTTGTAATTTCATCTTTTTGTCTGATACACCATTCCTATTCTTTTTTGAAGATTGCATAAGCACTGCAAAGGCATTAATGGAGTCAGAAAATTTTGTTTCCTTGACCTGATTTTCATTCATAGGTGAGATTTCACTTTTGGAAGAATCAGAATCTGGAATCTCCAGGTTAGAATTTAAACTTTGTTGTGCTTTACAGATTGACATAAAACTTTCAAAAAGAGATGAATAGGTGTCATATAGAACTTTGCATCCTTCAGCATAGTCTCCTTGGAGACAATTAAATCTTTCTGGATTCATATTGGGACCTAAAACATGGATCATATTGGTTATCCCTTCATTTTTGTATAATGGGCAACTAGAAGAAAGGGGCACAACTAGAGCACTCCCTGGGCTGAGAACTTTAACCCGTTCCTTTTGTGGCAACCTCCACCTCTGGACCTGCTGCCTTGAATATAGCTGAATTGACATCACCACCACCTGCCTTCAAACGCCTCACCAGTTAGCAGCATTAGCAAGTACACTATACTTTAGACCTCCTTCTGAATACAACTTTGTAATGTCTCCCACAAATGTATGAAATCTTGTAGAGTCTAATCCCTTTTCGGCTGCCTTTGAATGAACTCGCCTAAGCATATCAGAATCCTTAGTCAGGTCCACAAGGACAAGTTTGAAATTCATAGTTTTGTACCTCATTAAAACTTCTGAAACTCTATCTACAATTATATCAGCTGCTTTCTTGTGATCAAAATGGAAGTCAGCTGTTGAGATGGATGGAAAAGCAAGATTTGAAACACAGTCCTTTCCAAATATTGTCCTGGGAAAACTACCAAAGCTCTGAAGAGAACTGCTTTGAGCTGCTGTGCTATCTAGGGGTCTAGTGCTTGAACTAGTTTGTTTACAGAGCTCCACATCCATCTTCTTAGGATTGTTATGGATCACCTCTTGACCATTTAACTGCTCAGTACTTTTCCTTTCAAGGTGACCATCATGCACGTCCTTTTCTTTCTTAAAGAAGCACAACATACCACTTTGAAACTTATCATCTTTGCCTTTTTTACCATATATATCAGAGGGAAGATGGTCTGCTGGACCCAGAATCATTTTTAAAACCAAAACTGATGCCTCATGTTGTAGTCACAGTAACATATACACGTCAAGGATATTCTTTAATATAGATCTTTTCCAAACTTTCAATGTCAGTTGTCTTAGCGATTCCATCATATCTTTTAATTACTGCATATATTTGCCCTGAGAATATTTCATTTTCATACATATCTGTGTCAAATATATCAGATTTGTGGATTGTTGATATGCTGTTAGTGTACAAATTTCTGAAACAGAGATCAGCATAATCTACGTAGCTATTAGGTGGACTAGATTGGAGATAACAAAGATTAAAATCATGAAGAGCTTAATACTGCCCAACTGCTATACTCCATGCCGGTTCAGTTCGTGTGTTCTATTCACTCCTCCTTTATTATCAGTCAAGGATGACCTGTGGAACCTCTAGTCACAAAATATGCTCAAACGGATACCTAAAACTTTGAATTTTTAGGCTCCATCAATCCACACTTACATGTAAGCTCATCCTCCATCCGCGTTCGCATCTCATCTCACTTTCCATCCCTTATTACATGTTGCACTTACATGTAATCAATTTTCCATGCAATAACATCTTGAAAACTCAAGTCATTTTTTGAAAATCAGCAATCTTCATTTGCACGCATTCCCATGCGTTCCACCTTCACACATATCCATCTTTTTCTATTTTTCACCTTCATAATACTTCATTTCACCTTCCATTTCCATTCACTGCATATGTATATGATTTCTTTTTAAGATTATCTCATCGAATCTACAATGTTTCAAATCTATACTCGAACCTTTATTGCTGATCGAGAATCAACTTGTATAGCGAATTCCTCTGATGATGTGTTTATATTTTGGGATTTTTGTGTTGCAGCACAAACGCAAGAGATGCCCTCACTATTTAAATCTAAGGGCAAGATGAAATATCAATTTAATAAAGAGTTGGCTTGTGCAACTCCATCTCATGTCACATCCATCCTTGAAAACGTGTTAGACACAAAAATCGGACACATCGACATGACTAATTTTTTACGAAGAGTAGAAACTCTTGTTGCTCATGCGATGAAATGTATTAGGAGAAGTCGTATTCACTTGATATCTACATTTCCCATGGTTGCCATGGAACCTGAGTTTGTTCTCGAATGTGCAAAATGTTTCAGCCCAAAATCAAAGACAATCAAGGATGCTGATGGCAGGGTTATTAATAGGCTTGATCTAGAAGTTATTGAGAAAATCTTCAAAGGGCCACATAATGCAGAATGCGTAGATCTGACCAAAGAATCATCTTTGCAAATCTAGAATGAGAAAGATTATCAGATGTACATAAATCAATACTGGTTGGATAATAAAAGGAATAACTTCTCAAGATCTCCAAAGACTGTTCACAAGTCTAACTTCAAGCAAGAGTACAAAGAACTTATCATTCTTCTCAACAAGGTTTTTGGTCTTAAAGATTCCACCGATTTCAAACCATGGATGTACAAATTCATCTTCCAGATCATGAAGAATAAAGAACACATCTTTTGGGGAGAACTAATTAGTACTGCACTCTATCAACAATTGCTCAATGTAGGGACTTCAGTGCCTTTCTACATGAATTCCTACCTTGTTTACATTGTTGTTGCCACGGGATCTTTATCTGGACTCAGCCAAAGGAGATCTGATGCTTGATTGATAGACAGTAATCCATCAAAAGGGTATCTGATGAAGCTTGGGAAAAGGTAAATCAATATGGTTGTATCTTTATCTAGTTTCCAACTTTTACATACTTGAGTAGGATACTTTAAAAGTGAACCATATACCTTACCTAGGTATGCCACTGATAAGATCATTCTGATCAAATTAGCCAGACAACTCATGGAAGTTCAGTCTGATCAGCATACTTTGTGTAGGCCTGGTTTTGGTATTTCTTCTGCTAAACCCTTGGTAATTGGCAATTATTTGATCAATTTTGTACATAAAACAAAAAATATGGAAGCAGAATTGCAGCTGATCACTTTGAAGAAATTCAAAGCCAAATTTCACTTTGATTATAGTGAGATGAATTCTCAAATCAAGGGGGTTTTCACACATGTTCATCGCTTTGAGGATGTTTGGGTTGACATGCAAACAGAACTGGATATAATGAAGATGGATTATTGCAGATTAACTTTGCAGCAAATCATTGATCTTAACATGTTTGAGATCCCATCAGATTTCCAAATTGAAGATAATGGTAATGTTCTTGATCCCAAATTTCATCAGGTAAGTTTTCATAAAAGATGCCCTTTTCCCATTCAATGGCAACAGAAATAAGGTACATCTATCCTGGATAGATTTCAATTCATTTTGGCAAACACCAACAAGTCACTGAAAATTAAAAGCCTAAAAAGAGTTAATCCCAAATTATATTTGGATTGTGGAAGCTTTGGCCCTCCTTGAAGGAAGTCACAGCTAGAAATTATAAGAAAAGATGGAACTTCTTCTGATGATGCAAAGAAGTCTCTTAAATTCAAGTTGAAGGGCAAAAAGGGATCTAAATCATCTCAAATCCCTGAACCAATTCAAGAATCAGAGGAGAAAATAGAGACAGAATCTGACAAAGAAGATGAGGAAGAAGAAGGGGAAGTTATGATCGTATCTCCTACAAGACTTGCACAGACTCAAGCACCATCCATGCATGAAGCACCTTTTCTAGATGAGATTGATGGTGGTGTGGATTCATTTTCCATTGTTTTCACACCTTCTATTCCAGTCACAGAAGTCAATACGTTGGCCTTTCCTATTTCTTCAGTCGCTCCTCTCATTTTAGCAAATGAACAATATAAACATTTGGGAAGTGTGTTTGAAGATTTTCCAACTCTTACAAAGGGTCAAGTTTCTTAACTTGATACATCTCTAACAGGTTTTGAGTTATTCATGACAGAATCCTCTCATCATGCATCTATGAATTCAGCTGTGCAGACTGAATCTTGCTCAATCACAACGGAGATACAATCAAAATCAATGCCAATGGTCTCCACTATACCTATTTCCACAGATGAAAGTTTTAGCTTGCCTACATGGTTGAGTAGGATCACAATGAAGAGAATGAAAGTGGTTGTAACACCAGATAACCTCCCTATAAAGAAAACAAAGTCCAAATCTTTGAAAGATTAGATTGTTTCAAGGATATTAGTTGATTCGGAGAAAACCAAGTTTGTAGAAGTTGTTGATCCACTAGTGGACAAACCTATTGAAGGACTTACAAGTTCTGATTACAAGTTCACTAAGGTAGAAATCGGGAAGCATTCACGTTTGAGTTGCTTGCAAGATGCTCAAGATGCATTAGCTAATGTGTCAAAAAGCAATCATGAATTATGGGAAAAGAAGTATCAACTCAAACAAGAGGTTACTCATTTAAATGAAGTAATTCGGCAACAATCTTCTCAAAGTGTTGTTATTGTGTCTCAAACATCCAAGGAAAGAAAGTTGATTGAAGACGCCAAGTCTTGGATAGGAGAAGTCATCTTTGAAGGAGCTTGAGCCATTACAAAAACATTTGCAGTTCTTAAGCGTGTCAAAGAGATGAGTGAAATGGAGCAAAACTTGATTTCTTCCTTCACTCAAGAAGTAGATGATTTGAAGGAGATTCTTTATGACTGAGATGAGATTGCTAGATTCGATTTAGATGCCATTTCATGTGATATTCTTTCATCTAGTGAAATGTTGTTCAGGTATCAAGTGCTTATGGGTTATAAAGAAGAAACACTGAGAAAATTGTTTACAAAGTTGCAGACATCTCTTTGAGAATGGCAAGCAGTAGAACAAGTGTCACATGTGATTTCGGACAAATGGGATGTCAAGTTCTCGATGAACGTGGTAATCTTATTGCAGTTGACAGGGCAAGCTCAGAATATACAATCAGGTCCAATGCTGATTTAGATTCTGAAGATTTTGATTCTCACACTATGAACAAATTTGTCCTATATAAATCTTCAACAAAACACTTGTTAGATTCCCTGGTGACAAATTCTAAGGCTGTACAATCAGCATATCCAGATAAAGTAAGAATAGAGGTTATATCGAAAACAATGGAGATTTCTGATCTTCCTACAGTGTGTGATGTTATCATCAAGTTTAAGGCACTAAAGAACAATCTTTAAGATTGTTATTTTGTTTTTATTTATGTTTGTAGATCTAAGAGGATGCATTGCATGAAAAGATGTAATTGCATGTAATGCGAGTTGCATGTGCAATTGCATGTACCCCAATAATTTCTCTTCTAGTTAGACTAGGTCAAAGTTGGTTGAGTTGCTCCCACTTTTTTGTCCATCTTTTTCTCAACTCTTGTGCCTATATAAAGGAGTGTCCCATCATTGTAAAATCATCTTTTATCTTTAATTCTATGCAAGAGAGCTCTGGAGAAATTGTGTCAGCAAAACTTTGTTTGTGTAGCAATATTTTGGGACAAAAATGAATACAAAGGAGCACTTGAGACTTAATTTTGATTGAATGAGATTGTTACTTGTATGAATTAGAAGCTTTGTCTGTGATTCGCATATGTTATCTTTGATTCACGTAATCTTGTGTTCTTGATAATTGCATGTAAAAAGAGTTGAGAAGCAATTCGAGCTGGAGCTTTGACTAGGAGCAATTGTGGAGATATATAGTTAGAAGCTTTGTCTGTAGCTTATACCTCTTTCTTGATTCACAAAATAGTTAAGATATGTTTACTTTTGGAAGTCTTTGTGCCCTATTAGTAAAGCATATTCATATAGAATTACAATCGGACTTAGAGCCAAATCCGTACACTTTCAACTAGCCTTTAAGTTAGTGTCGGTTTATCGATATCACTGTTCTCAACCTTTAGATAGAAGTGTAGTTAGAGATTTCACCCTGCCAATTACTCGCTCTACGAGTAAGTGGATTCTTTCCTGAAAGTTAAGAGGAAAGAATATTGGTAACATCTTTTTACAAAATCTTTCAACTTCTTACTTACCTTGAGTTGATCCAAGGAACGGTGAGAAGGGGGCCTTCCCTTTAAGGTAGGAGAGACTCTGTTTCACATGTGGCTCGTCATCCTATTTTGCGACTAGATTTTAGTCAAAACTGTCGGTTGCAAACTATCCACCCAACACGGATAAGAACTCATAAAACCCAGATAGAATCTACTGTCAGATTTTGATTTTGTTGGCTTAAAAATTGAGCCACAGAAAACAATGTACCCAGAAAAAAGTGACTAACCCAGCTGAGATCTACAAAAACCCACCAGAAATATGCAAAAAAATTGTTAATTCAACATGGTAATCAAGGACTTCCAAAAAACAAACCTTAGTTGGATTTAAACACTTGAAAAAATAAAAGAGTTCTTGAACAAAGGATGGATTTGAAAAAAAGGCAAATTTTAATCCATGCAGGGGGTTGTGCTAGCTGAAGAATGCTGAAGATGGAGGCAAAAATCGCGATACAGGTCAAAGAAGTGTTGCCTTTGAGCAAAAACGTAGCAGAAAAACACTAAAACTAGCGATGAAACTCACGCATTTTGTAGAAAAAAAGATTGTGGATGAATAAAAAAAAATTGTAGAAGACCAAAAAAGCCTAAGCCATTCATAAGAAACAAGAAAAAAATGACCAGGAGTCGAAGACGCATCTGCAATAGGAGGAAGATGCCCGCAATCTTGAGGGAAAAATGTGATTTTAATGACTTACAATTCTGTACAAAGAAAATTGCAAAAAGAATTGGACTTTGAATCCCTAGTCGAGTTTGGAGGAAAAAAAAGGATGCAAATTTTGAACACTCTTAAAAATATTTCGAAAATTTTGAACTAATAATTTCAAAAAAGAAATTAAAATTTTTTGAGGAGGCCATACACAAGAATATTTCGATAACGAACATAGAGAGAGAAATAGAAACATTTTGAAGAGAGAAAGAGGAAGTTTCCATAACGAACAGAAAGAGTTTATGGAAACATTACAAAGAGGGTGACCATTAGAAAAAGATAAAAGAGAGAGTAAATAGAAAGTATTTAATATCATAATAGTTTGTGTAGTTACTAGTTATTGTTTAACTTTAAATAATGTCAAAAAATATTCAAACTAATTTACATATTTTCTATTTGTCTAATTCTTTTTCTAAAATATTTACTTTGTGTTTCAAATTTCTATGTGTAGGGTAGTGGTTTATCATTAAATAAGCATGGCAAATTCAGAGGAAGTGTGGCCACTAACACCATGCCCTTCTAGATATATAGGCAGCTGGCCTAAGAATGCAAAAGATAAGGCATGGAGGTATGCCTATGAAGCTCCAGATGAGCCTGGGAAGCTGATATGCATAAGACATGAAAGATTAATTTTTGGAGGCATAAACCGCCTCAAATACCACCTTGCAGGCATTAGGAAACATGACTCAAATTTACATTACAAAGCAAAAGAAGAAATAAAAAGATTTATTAATGCGCTACTTACAATCAGGGAAGAGAAAAAACTTAATAGGGAAAAGGAAAGATTAGCTATGAGGGCAGCCATAGCTGAAACTCAAGGTACTCCTATGAACGTTGAGGAAGAAGTAGCAACACTTTAGAACGTAATGGGCTATCTTCGTGGCCCCCCGCTCTGCAAACTATGTGCCTCTTTTACTACTTTTGTTTTCTCTGTTAGAATGCCTAGTTCTTAACAATCATCAGTATCAAGGATAGGCAGATATTTTGTGCCCAAGAACACACCTAGAGCACAACCATCATTAGAGGCCATTGAATGGAACAAGGAGGTGCATGAGAAAACTGATATTGCATGTGCAAATTTTTGGTTTTTCAACAATATTCCAATGAGTGTGGTTGATGGTCCGTATTGGCTGAATTTGGTGACTGCAATGATAGTTTCAAGAAAAGGGTACAAGGTCCCTTCTCGCAAGGATTTGAGTGGAAGGTTAGCAAATAATCGAAATCCACTGAGTTCATTTTATATTTTGCTTGTTATTTCATACTTACTAAATCAAAATTGTGTATTAAGACTTGATTTCACTTTGATTTTATATGTTGCTTGTAAATACATTTGATAGGGCAAGAGAAATGGTGCAAGAACCAAAAAAAAGGAGGAAATATGGCTGCACCATTCTGTCTGATGGGTGGACAAATGGGAAGAATAGAACCATTATTAATATTTTTGGTTCCTTGCAAAGATGATGTAGCATTTCAGAAATCTAGTGACCCCTCCAATAATGTGAAAAATGCACACACATTAGCATTGATGTTGGAGAATGTTGTCATGGAGGTAAGAGTAGAGAATGTGGTGCAAATCACCATAGATAATGTGGCAGCATTGTTTGTATCTCTAACTATTGTTGTCTATTAGTGTCAAGCACTTAGTTATATACAAAACAGAGTTAGTCGGTCATCACTGCCACTGAACTACTTGTTGTGGGGTTTTCACACCATCACCCCCCAAAAAAAAATTGGGGACCCCCTTTTTCTCAATCGCCTTGGCAATAATTTTTTTAAGTTGTCCAAAAATTTCCGATTTTAGAAAATTTTACGCCTTCGACACCTTCAGGTGCAGAGGGAGAAAGGGTTAGATTTGTTTTCACCCGGTTTTAAATTGATTTTCCATAACTGGTAATTTTATCCTTAGGCAAAACAAATTTCAAAGGCAACGTTTTCTTGATAATTTGGACTATACTTGGCAGGATAAAATTACAAAATTCTAGACTTAGACAATTTTATTTTGAAAATTGGATGTAATTAGATAATCTTTAGGATTTTCAAAATGAAATTTTTTTTAGATTTAATTGTTTCGGAAAATTTTAATTGATTTTGTAATACTGAAATTAAATTTGAAAATCAATTTAGCACTTGCACTAATTAATAAAGTGGAGGAAAATAAAAGTTGAATGACTAAAAAAAATGCGAGTGAATGTGCAGAAAATGACAGAGCAAAATCAAAGTTCAAATAAATGGCAGTCACCTACACACGGGCGAAAAAAGAAGAACTCTATTGCAAATCGCAAGGCTCTAAAAAACTCTAGACATCATTTTGAGGTCAAAACCTCAAACAAATTTGCACCTTTGCAGGAAGTGGAAGAATCAATCAAGCAGAAGGACCAAACAGTAAACAATGTTAATTCACTAAACATAGATCGAGATCCACCAAAGTCGACCAGGCTGCTGCACGCCATCAATTACCCAACCATCATGCTCAGGTATTTTTTACCATAGATAGCCTAAAAAAACAATTCCGAGTGTTTCATCTTACCAAATATGCTCAGCACTTGCGAGGTCAGTCATTTCTGCTCCCTAATCTTCCCGTTAGGGCAGAATCCCCACCATTATCCACTCGTCCTAGAATTAACCATTCATTCAACAGTAGTCCTGTTTGCCAAAATTCATACATCCCTCCACATTGATGGTTGGAGAGTTCATCCCATAGGGCTTCCCCAGATCCCAAGGGCAAAGTAGCTACCAAAGAGGCAATCCACCCATCTCCCTTCATGGAGAATTATGGAAGATGCCTGGAACACAATACCAAAAAGGTGGGATTTATGCAATTTGGTGTGGACCAAGAAAAGATCTGCCTCTACTATCCAATTGGTTAGAAGAAAATGGCGGATCTCAGGTAAGTATTTCCTTCTTCTCTGATACTGTACTTTACTTACAATGCAGTAACGAAGCTATTAAAAAACAATTTATTAAAGTTTCTATGTGTTTTTTCCTGGGGCATGCTGTTAAATTTATAGCTTGGTATCCTAATTTCAATCTAGAGAAGCTAGATATAATGTGTCCGTTATGGTTTAATTTTATATCCTTGCCTCCCGAATTAAACCATTTAGAGATTCTTAAATCCCTAGGGTTTGGTCTGGGAGAGCTATTAGGTATAGAGTCTACATATCTGTTTGATAATAATGTTAAAATGCTGATTAGAACGAAGCTCAATCAATCAATTCAAGGTTTAAGAAAAATGGTAACCAAAAAGGAGTCATATGAATGTTTGCTGCACCCCTATAAAGGAGATATCTCTGAAATCATAAAAGTGGAAAAGGGCAAAAAATCAGATTGAGAATTTATTCCGAGTACATCAGACTGTCAGATACTATTCCCAAAGTTTAAAGAACAGAGGAGGAGAGCGAGGGCCTTGTTATGTAGCCTGGATCCTTCAAATATGGAATATAAGCATCATAAGGAGAACTCTGAAGTCCAAGATACCAGCAGGGCTGCTAACAAGGGCAATCCAGTCACAGAAATAAGACTCAAATCAATTATCATTCAGAACCCAGTGCTGGATTCCTCAACTGACAAGGAGGGCCCAGTCAATAGTAATCAGGTGTGGATACAGGAACAGGAACTTCCAGAAAGCATAGCAAAGAAACATGAATCTCCAGCTCCCAATGGAAGCACTCAACAGAAAGGGACTGATCTGGAATGACAGCAACCAAGGGAAAGATATTTATAACTACAGACATTGAGGACAGAGCCAATTCGATGTGTGTTACCCAGCAGAACACAGACTCAGAGATTATTAAGGTTACTGATATTGAAGATATGGAAAATCAAATGTTATTTGAAGCAGATCCAGGTTTGAAAGAGTACGATACTCCTACAAATGAAGCATCTCTAGAGAAACAGCACCTGATGATGACTCCTCAAGCTACCTACCCTGCAAAAGGTAGTCATCAGAAAGCTTCTAAATTCTGGCAAACTCCATTAGAATTCAGAAGTTCACCTTTCACTCCATCAGAGCAGTCCTACGGAAAGAATGAGTTAAAAGGTGAGGATTCTCTAACAAAAACGGTGCATGAGTTCTTGAACAAAGAAGACTATTCAGAGGCAGACCTTCTTGGTGATAGATCTAGAGAAGAGATCTTGGAGCAGCTATGCGATGAACTAGTCCAGGTTTTCAACTTTGAATCAATCAACAATAGCTCAGAAACTCAAAAGGCAGATTTGATCCAGAGAATCATCAAACTTGGGGGCAGTAACTATACTTGTGATGATCTTAGAAGAGATCTAATAAGTATAAAAGCAGAGGATTGTGCTAGAAGGCAAGTACAGAATTCTGACAGTAAGGTACCAGACAAAGGGAACATTGGGGAAAATACGATAGAGAACGGTACAGAAGAAGATCCTCAAGCAGACATCATTAAAAAGATCATCAATGAGCTAGAATCTGAAAATTCAGAAGGAAAGGTTAATCACGAGAAGACCAGCAAGTTAACACATGTGAAAACTACAGAGGACCTAGGGATACTGCAGTATCAGGACAACTTGAGTTCTCCAAATTATGCAAAATCAAAGGAAAAAGGGGATGAAGATCACTGAAGGACCTGAGAGAAGCAGAAGGACTGAGCAGGGAACAGCAGAAAATCGATCAACTTTTCAATGTTGGAAAGGGGAAGTGCCTTCCCAAAGAGAGATGAAGATTACAACATGGAATGCTATGGGTCTAAATGCCCCTAGCAAGAAGAGGTTGGTAAAACAGAATCACAAAAGCCTTTGAATCAGATATCGTATTAATTCAAGAAACTAAACTTAATAAGAATGAAGCATTTAAATTAGATAAAATATTAGGCTTATGGAGTTCTTTCTTCCAAGAATCAATAGGAGCATCAGGTGGTCTAGGAGTTATCTGGAACCCTAGGAAGATAACGCTTAACTATCTTCAACATAGCCCAAATTGGATTAGCTCAAGTGTAAAGAGTCTAAAGTCTGGTTTACAGTTTATTCTTATCAATGTCTACGGACCTATAAGTCACATGGATAAAAAACAAGTATGGAATGAGATTAGTAATTTCATCCTAAACTTCAGGGATCACACCTTTCTAATAGGTGGAGATTTCAACACCATTTTAGACCTATTAGAAAAAACGAGTGGTATCAATCACCTTTCGCAATCATCGGTAGACTTTAGGACGTGGATTAATAAACATGACATGATTGATGTCCCTTCTAGCAACGGGACTTTTACATGGAACAATAGAAGAAATGACTTCACATATATTGCAGAGAAACTAGATAGGTTTTTTATCATAGGTGAGCTAGTTGATAATAATTTCAACTTTCAATCCTCTGTCTTACCTATTGCAGGATCAGACCATTTTCCAGTCAGATTGGAACTCTATGAACCCCTCAGACCTTCAAGGAACCCATTCAAATGCGAAAAAATGTGGTTTCTTGATCCGGAATTTTTCGATAACATCAAAATTTGGTGGGAGCAGGACAAAGTAATAGGCTCGAAAATGTTTGTTTTTGTTTCTAAACTAAAATTATTAAAAGAACGTATCCTTAAATGGAATAAGAGTCATTTTAACAATATCTTCATAGAGAAGGCAAAAATAGAGAACCAACTTAAAAACCTAAACATGGATATTATTAAGAATGGTATGAATAATGAAAGTTATCAGCTGGAAAAGGAGTTATTGGCTAAACAAGAGCTAATTTTATCAAAAGAAGAAATCTTTTGGCGACAAAAGTCCAGGGAAAGGTGGCTGGAAGAAGGGGACCGGAATACCAAATTTTTCCATAACTCGACTATATATAATAGATCTAAGAACAAAATTTCTAGCATTAGAAATCATTTAGGTATTCAAGTTGATAAGCCCAAGGACATTGCAAATACTTTTGTAACTCATTTTGAGAATCTTCTCAACAATTATGAAGGATCTAACAGGGTAGCACAAGATAAAATGCTTAAATTTATTCCTAAAATTGTCTCAGCCAAGGACAATAAGTTTTTAAATAGACCTATTACCTTGGATGAGGTAAAATCTGTAGTTTTTAATATGAACCCCAATAAATTCCCTGAGCCTGATGGATTTCAGGCCTTTTTCTTTCAAAAATGTTGGGACATTATTGGGCTCGATCTTTGGAAAGCTATTAAAGCATCTAGAAATGGAGGCGCTCTCCTATCGGAAATAAATTTCTCTTTTATCACGCTGATTCCAAAAAATAATGAACCTAACACTGCGGGAGATTACAGGCCTATAGCCTTATGCAACACTATCTACAAGATCTATTCCAAAATCATTGCTAATAGGCTTAAGGGTTTCCTGCCTAAATTAATCTCTGAGGAGCAAACAGGTTTTGTTTCGGGGAGATCCATTCTTGATGGCATCATTACCTTTCAAGAAACAATTCATTCTACCAACAAAAGAAAGGAACCTTGTATGTTTATGAAACTTGACATCCAAAAAGCATATGATATGGTAGACCAGAGGCCTTCGAATTCTCACATCAATGGATTAATCTCATCTTTAAATTCATTTCTGCACCTAAAATCTCGATTCTTATCAAAGGCACGCCTGAAGGCTTCTTTGAAGTCTCCAAAGGTATCCGGCAAGGTGATCCGTTATCACCCTCTCTTTTCATTATCATGGCTGAAGCTTTCAAGAGAACCTTATCAGCTGCTCGTCAAAATAGGCTACTCTCTGGGATAACCGTTACAAGGAATATGCCTAATATCACTCATCAATAGTACGCTGATGACACAATTCTTCCAGGTAAAAGTACTATTGCTGAAGCCTTTATATTTAAATCCATCATAAATTCATACATGATGGCCTCCGGTCAGAGAGTGAATAAGGATAAGTCTGAGATATTCTTTTTAAACACTATTGAAGACATGGAAAATAGGATTTGTAAGTTGATGGGTTATCGTAAAGGTTAGTTCCCGTGCAAATATTTGGGCATCGCACTGGAAAAAGGAGCCAAATCCTGCAAAGTGTGGCAAAACACAATGGAAAAATTGGATACCAGGATAGGGGGATGGAAAGATAAGTGGCTCTCTAAAGCAAGTAAGGTCACAAAAATCAGTTCGGTCCTTTCCGCCATTCCAATTTACCCCCTATCTTGTCTCCCTCTTACTAAAAATTTTCGAAACAAATTGGAATCGAAACTTAGGAACTTTCTATGGAAGGATTGCAAGGAAGACAAAAAATAAGCGTTAATCAAATGGGACAATATTTGTAAACCTAAAGATAAGAGCGCGAAGCCTTGGGCGCAAAGTTAATTTGGCGATTGTATAATGAGAGTGATCAAAAATGGGCCAAGATCTTATACAATAAATATCTTAATGCGGATGACCCCTTGTCTATCTTTAGAATGATTCAACCCTCTAGGGGTTCCGAAAGTTGGAACTTTATGCTAAGTTGTCGTAATCTTATAGAGAAGTTCCTCACTTGGGATGTCGGCATAGGCGATAAAGCCTTATTCTGGGAGGATTCGTGGGATGGCCACCCCCTACTCATTTCTAAACCCTATCCAAAACGCCTAAAGGAAGTATTAATTTCGTGATGGGGTAATAAAGTTGGTAATTACAAAACAAAGACTTTGAGCAATGGTGTGACTAGATGCGCTTGGAAATCAGTTGAAGACTTGGGAGTCGATCAGGCTGAAGTAGAAGCTTTTACCGAGATCTTATCTAAGAGGGCAATCAAGCAATCAAATAAACCGGACAAGCTCATTTGGGCAGCTGCCAATGATGGCAACTATAAAGTGAAAGATGACTATAATGCAATACTCTCATCTCAAAGATGGGATAGTATTGGCATCCCACTCAAACTTTGCTGGGACAGGGCCTGTCTACCTAAGGCTGGTTTTTTCCTCTGGTTAGCCTTCCAAAACAGAGTCTTAACCGCTGATAGGCTAAATGGCTTTGGGATTCAGGGTCCTTCTAGATGCGTACTATGTAAACAATATTTCGAGGACCTTAATCATTTGCCTTTCTGGTGTCCTTATTCGATTAAGTGTTGGGAATGGCTAAGATTTATAATTAGGCTGGTCCTCACCTTTCCCTAAATGTTATAGGGAATTTCTCACTAGTTGGCCAACCAATCTGATTAAAGGCATCTACAGTAAATTTTGGAACATTTCCCCATCAATTATCTCTTGGAAAATTTGGAAAGAGAGGAACTGGCACATTTTTCAGAACTTCGAGGTGGAGGTCGAGAAGCTTATTATAACAATTGAGGCTAATATTGTGGAAGTCATGAACAGTCATCTTAGAAAGTGCATGAAAGAAGAAGGATCTTTTTCTTCTTGGGATGGGCTTATGAAGAAGAACTAGGTCAATTTGTTGAACCCCCCCCCCCCCCCCCCCCCCTCATCTATTTCAATAGTAGCAAAATTAATAGGGTTAACTGTAAGTGGTCCACCCCCCCAAGGGGTTGGGCCAAACTAAATTTTGATGGTGCTGCTCGTGGTAACCCTGGTATAGCAGGAATAGGATGCATCATCACTAATGACTCCAGACAATGCTTAGCTAAAAAGGCAATGGCCATCGGTCCTACTTCGAACAATATGGCGGAACTCAAAGCTTTGGAATCAGGATTGCTTTTGTGTTTGGAGGTTGGAGTTTCCAACATAGTTATTGAAGGTGATTCTCAGATCATCTTGAATGACATAAGAAAGAGATCTACTCCGAATTGGGTCATCAATTCCAAATTAGACAGTGTCCTCAAGCTTCTTGATCGATTTGAGGATTACAAAATCTGCATATTTATCACGAAGGTAATATAAAAGCGGAACAGCTTGTTAATAAAGGGGCTGATGGTTTAAACATTCTTCTTATTAGGGATTTCCTTTTCTAGTAACTTACCCCTAAGTGTACTCAAGTCTTATTTCATTCTATCTTAATAATTCCTATCTACATATTATTAGACTGTCTCTAGTTCACGAGTATGGCTTTTTCATCTCGGAATTTTATATCCCTCTTTCGAAGTTTTATTATTAGATGTCATTAATATTATTAATAATGATGTCCGTTTGAACTAATGGTCGCCTCAAGCCATGAGTACTTGTGTTTAAAGTTTATAAAGAAAGGATTCCGAATTGGGGGCTGATATCTCCCCTCATTTACTCATGATGGTTATTTAATTACTACTTAACATCTTCCCTGTATTGATCGCGTGACTTGCCTACTGGGGGCAAATCTTTTTCCCTGTATCGCCGAATCATCATGATGAGGCGTGTCTGTTACTTCATCCTGGCTATGTTTATGTGATCCGAGCTGGTATTGTTTTTTCACCTGTTTATTTCCCTCTTTGCGGCCATGGATACAAATATCATGGTTTTCCATACCAAAGAGGCGAGAACCATGGCTTTTTGAGGCTCTGTCAAACTAGAGCATTGGAATTGGATCTTGAATCCTCTTGACGACATGTCCAAGATAGCTATTGTGTGGGTGATAGGTGAAGGTGTATTTAACTATAGTCACACCTGGCGAACGAACAGCCATATTATCAACACCTTCATTGGAGTTTTAGCCAGAGCAAAAGTTGATCACGACCTGATTATCCAACTTTGCTCCGACATCTTTCAAGCCACTTGGCGCAAAGGGTTGGAAAATGCAGCGAGGAGCATTGACAACAAATTTTGGATTCCACTGCCTCAGAGATATATGGCATCTCCTCCTGGATCCTCAGAGCTAGACATGGCATACCGCAGGCCCTCGTTGATCATCTAAGAGAATCTCAAGTTCTACTCCCAATGGCCTAAGATGGAGACAGCAATCAAATTCATTTTGCACTGGAGGGGCTTGGTTGTTGAAGCTGACAAATTGTTGTTGACAGAGTACCTTGATGCATTTCAAGCTTATATCCACCCTAGAGTCTGGTTTGACAACCTTGAAGCCCTCATATTTTGTACCCCAAATGCGGACAAGTCCAGCAGAGTGAAGGCTAGCTATAATCTACCTCCAGATTTCCAGGTGGAGAACCCTAATGACATCTCAGATGTCATTATGGTGTTCCCGAGCTAGGGTTTGGAGTGGGATGGGGTTTCTGCTCTATTTTTGGTTTCATATAGTTGGATGGAATCTTTATTATACTCGACAAAAATAATTGTATGCAGTTTGCCTTATGTAGATACGTTTCGGCTTTTGGTTTGAACTTGTATATATCCGCTTTTGTACAGGAATGGATACTATATATATATATATAAAGAACCATATTAATAGTTTAAGTGGGCTCCTCCTGAAGTTTGTCTTATCTTCATTTCTTTCGTCTCGCATTTGACATTTTGAATTTAATTTATGCTATGTTTTGATGGAATTATTCCGTTTTATAGCTATGGTGGGGTGGTTGTTACCTTTAGATTTAGAGTGTTATCAATAATTTGGGGTTTGCTAATCTCTGTAGATTCATTTGGATAATTAGTAATCAATTGATGCTCGGCTCAGACTTTTAGGGTTTTTTAATTATTATTGTAGTGTAAGGTTTCTATGTCTTGATTCTCACTCTGATCCAAGGCAATTGGATATCTATTTGACAATCTGATGTTTGTAAGATATCTTCCTTCTTCTTTATGCATTCACGTCTGCTTTTTTTCTACCCCTAATCTTGACCTCACCAAGGTCCAGTGTTTTGGCTTCAAGCTGTTACTGGAGGAAAGGCTCTATGTTGTAGCGGTTAAGGAAGTTAATCCCAATTCGGTAGATATTTAATAGTTTCAGTTAGATGGTTGGGGCCTGACGAATTATGTTTTAACATATTAGACAGGGCCTGGATGCATGAGGCTGGTCTATGTGGGCTATTCTAATTCAGTAGAGTTTTTTGTAGCATGGCTCTCTCATTTAATGATTCTCAGTTTAGCTATTACTCAATCTCTTTATGATAACGTTAGTCTGCTGGCAGCCTCATGTTTTAACTGAATTGATCCGAATCCCCAACTTAGTTAAGGAAGTTAACAGATATGGAGATATTGTCAACACTGGATTGATATAGTGTTTTGTTTCATTACATCATATGTTATTATTTTCTGGTCTGAAGTTTATGGTATAGTAATCCACATGATGTTTATAATTTCTGTAGCTGCATTTGATTCGGAAGGGTTATCTTTCAAGTGCTAGTTTAATGCATGTTATACGCTGGATAGGTATATCTGTTTCTATTGTTGCTTGGTTTTTTTTTTTTTTTTTTTTTTCCCTACTAATTAATTAAGTTGCCTTTAATCAATTTTGGCCCTCTTGGTGGCCTCTTATTTGGTCTTTAGGTTCATATGGATTATTATTATGAGTGGTTCAGATTAGCTTTATCTTCCATTATGGTATTTTCATCTAGATGGTAGCTCTCAAACTTGTTTCTTTGATGAGATCCGCACGATAAGGTTGAGCATAGATCCTATCTCTGGGGTCAACGATTATGTATTCTTGTAAATAGCTGGCTCTCTAACGTATTCTCTTCCTAGCTTAATTTGAAGAAAGGATCACATGATGGTGAAGTTTTTCTGAAGATGGATCTCGTCTGACAACTATATGATGAAGTTTTATATGTATTTCTTCTACTTTGCAATGCCTTTTCATTAAGGGTTTCGCCCAATATTTGTAAATTGATTTATCACTAAAGGACACTGGGGTATGCCCCTTTTATTTATGTACTTGAAAGTTCACTGGGGTATGCCCCTTTTATTTATGTAATAATATAGGACATATGTCCCAGGCAAGACTGGAGATTTTTTTCTCCGTTCTTTCCTACCAGTGCCTGTTTGAACAGAGTCCAGCTTTTGTAAACTTTTAATTTTCTATTAATTAATCAAGGCTTCAGCCGTTCACCAATTTTTTTATTTATTTTTTTTAAATTGAAAATCAATTTTAAATTCTAGAGAAATGATTTATTTTGTTAAAAAATTAAGATTGCATAGCAAAATCGACATTGGATTAAATTGCAAAATTGGCATTAAATAGGTTAAATTTGCCTTGAAGATTTTAAAATATTTAGAGAGATTGGTAATTTAAAATTGAAAAAATCGATTTTGGCTTGCTAAATCCGATTTTAAATGATATTTTAATTATTAAAACATCATTAAATGAAAATGTTTAACATCTCCAATGCTTCATTAATTTTATTTTGCAATTTTGGTCTTAATCAGCAATTAAAAAAATGCAAATTTCACTAGGGCAAAATTAATTTTTAGCTTGGCATTTAATCTAGGCCATGATTGAGGGCACTAATTAAATTTTCTTTCTCTCGCAGGACTAGTTGGCCTGCTTGGAGGAGAGTGTAGAGTTGAGTATAAAGGGGTTTCCCTTTTCATTCTTCTCTCATTCCATCAAGCAGCCTCTTCCATTCTTGGCGATTTTGGCAAAAGGCAATTTTCTCTTGTCTTTGGCGAATTATCTCTTGGAACAGCTCTTTCCTTGCTTGGTGATTTTTAGGAGCTGCCTTCTATCCAGCAATTTTTGGGAGCAGATTTATGTGTTTGAGGCAGATTTCCATGCTTGGGCGAATTTTCTAAAGAGTAATGAATTTTCTTTCCTTGGGTGATTTTTCTCCAGATTTTGGCAATTTTGCGAAGGCAATTTCCATTGTTGGCAATCTGATTTTCCTCCATGAGGGCTGCAATTTTGCCCTAGGCGACTTCTTGTGGCAAATCAGAATTTCTTGCCCTAGGCGATTTATTGTGGAGGTTTGATTTTCTAGAAGAGCTGCGATTTTGCATCAGATCTGGACAGTATTATTTGGTAAAGGAAGCATACGATTGAAGCCTAATTTTTTGGCACATGCGTGGCCAATTTCAATAGGACAGAATTTTGATTTTTTTTTCAGCTAGGACATCATTATTTGCAAAGGGCTTGAAATTCTTAGGTTTGATCCGAACTTAAAAGAAAACCCGTCTATTTGTAAAGGTGAATTCAATTCATTCTAGAGCTGAAAGGTGGTCTTTAAGCGGATTTCACTCTTTGTCCTTGTTGGATTTTGTTTCTCTTGGTTCTTCTTGCATTCATCATCCCATCTATAGGTTGAAGATTGGAGAGATAAGTGTACAATTTATAATAAGACATTTGGCGAGGCAAAAATAAGCTAGACCACCCTAAGTTGAAGTTGGGAGATATAAGTGTAGTCCATCCCAAGGTAACAGCGAGGCAGAAATAAGTGTTAGTCTCACCCCTAGGTTGAAGATTGGAGATTGATAAATGTAGTGATAGGACTTGGCGAGGCAGAAATAAGTTAGAATCCATCGATAGAAAGAAAGTTGGAGATCGATAAGGGTAGTCCATATCACTTAGAAAGAAGGGGTAGAAATAAGTGTTTAGGATGGTAGATGCTAGTTCAAGGAAGAACCCTAAGGGAACAAATACTAAGAAAGACAAAGAGGACATGATGCCAAAAACAACCTTCTTCTCAAAAATGAGGAGAATTACCGATACCAATATCAGTACAGTGAACATGATACAACTAAAGGACAGACTAAAGGAAGGACAATTCCCCATGGCAAAGAAGATTTACAAAAGCGGAATTGTACACGCAACAGTCTTCCCTCCTACTTTGCCTTGTCCAGAATTGGTTATGGAATGTGCATCAAGGTTTGATTTGGTTAGTAAATCCATCATTTTTGATGAAGGAAAAAGAATGTTAACCAACATTGGCAGACAAGTGATCGAAGAAGCATTTAACATTCCCCAATATAAAAGCATGATAGTGGTAATGATGGATCAATCGGCAAAGTCATTTCAGGATAACCAAGAGGCTTATTTCATGCATCTAAAACAGGATTCGCTACACGAGGGAAAGAAAGAAGTTACCAGATCACCCAGGCTCACAATGGCAAACTTCAAATCAGAATATGGTGACCTCATTGTGCTTCTCAGTTGGATCATGGGCCTAGCTCAAGGTATGCAAATCGAAAACTGGATGTACTTCTTTATTGATGAAATTGAAAAAGGAAAAAGAAGATTTGATTGGGCTAGGATCATAAGCGAGAATCTAGAGTTGCAACTTAGAACCGTACAAAATCAAAAGCAATTCTACATGGGGTCCTATCTGTTCTATCTGATTGCTAGATTGTATAAAAATCCTAAATTTAAGGCCTTAGGAGAAATTAGCAATGGGTCGGGGCAATATTTGGTGCATGAATGCTATCCATAGCTTCATTTGCACAACAATAAAGACTACAAAATGTTTTGTGACGCCTTTGCCATGAAGATAGTAAGGGTATTACAAGGGACACCTGTTAAGAGACTCTCATTAGAAGCAAAAGCGAAGATTAAGAAGTATGGGAGTTGGTTCATCCAATTTCCACAATTTAGATACATTAGAGTAGCTGGAAGCACACTTTGTCCCAAGAGGCTTCCAAGATATCCACTCGACAAGGTAGTTTTGATGGAATTGGCTAGGCAACTTGAGCATTATGATAGAATAATGAAACTCAAGGGTGAGACAGGAATTACCTTCTCATTCGGAATTGGCAATGATAGTTGCCCTAATCCTATTGCCTTTGCAGCTGCGGAGAAAGAATTGGAATAGTATCATCTAGGATGGTATAGAGCACGGCAAGGATTTGATCCTAATGGTCTTATCAAAGTATCTCACAGAAATGCATTTAAACATGTTCCTAATATAAAAGACTTTTGGGCCTATGCCAAGGATGACTTTCATGTGAGAAAGCTAGCTTTCTCAAGATTGTCGGTGAACATGATGAGAGATATCAGATGGAGAGGCCTTTATATTCTCGATCAACTGGAAGATGATGGAGATGTGCTGAGAAGATTATGATACAGTAGAGGGAACAGAGTTGAATCCAGTAGATTGGGATGATCATTAGGATCCTTCCTTAGAGGCAGTTACAAGGACAGTGGATTTGCACACCAAGTCGCAGTACAATGAAAGATTAACGAAACTACAAAGTCAAAGGATACACCTTACTTATGAGAAGATGAAGCCAAAAGAGGGTCCAGCGGAATCAATCGAACAAAAAGGTGAGGGAAGTAGTCGGCAACAGGAAACAGTTAGAGGCAAGAAAAGAGCTTTGGAGGTTGAGAAAAGCAAAGAACATCCGGAACCTCCAGCAAAGAGACAGCATGCAGCACCATTGAGGAAAACTATAATTGAAGCTAGAGGACAAGAAGATAACACAAGTGAACAAAGGACCACGATAGAGGTGAGCTCTGATTCAAAGTCAAGCGGTTACACCTCCTCTCTCAAAAAACCAACATGGAGATGACATGGCAATTACTAGTGGAGAAGAAGATGGATAGATTGATATTGAGGAAATAAGTCAGCCTCCTAAGACTATTGGTGATGCTTTGTTAATTGAACCAAATCCAGATTTGGGGAGACGCACGGCACCACTATGGTTAAGGAAAATGCTTATGCCAAGAGGCAAGGTAGTAACTGCTCGAACAGTTGAAGACATCCAAGGATTAATGGAAAAGGTGATAACGAGAACCAAAAACAAATGGCAAAAACAGTGAAAAAGGAGATTAGGAGCGATGGTGATGGTCACCGAAAGGTTCAGATTGCTATACCGACAGTTGACAAGACATTGGATGAGATTGCAACCTAGGAATATGAGATAGTGGAGCATAACTTGGGAAGGAATACCAATGACATGGAATGTCAGGAGATCCAGGAAGGCATAGTTTCAATCAAAGAAAGGTTGAGGAAGGCAAATGAAAGGATCATAAAGTTGGAGGCCGAGAACAAATATTGGAGAGATTGCCAACCTATCCAACAGTTGCACCAGGCAGCCCTTCTTCAAAACAGCGGGAGCAATATAGAAGAGATATCGGCTCAGCTACATGAAGTCAAGGATTGGATCCATGATACGATCCAAGACGAGTGAAATTTCTTACCTTTATCTCAACATTCTGGTCATTAGTGGCTAGTAGAAACAAATTCAGAATATTTGAAGGGGAGTGGAAGGATTTCCTTCCAGTCAAGGATTTAGCTATTCCCAGGCTACAGGTGTTTATTGGGCTACCAAAGAAATATTTGGAAAGGGCCAAGTTGGTTGATGAAGAAGGGAGTACGGTGGAGTCTTGGTTTATTGCCTTAACTACCAGATTGAGAACACTCGAAGAGATATAGAATGCAGTTGCACAACACAACCCAAGCATTGACACTTCCATTTCAACCATGATGAGTGGCGTTGGGGTGGCACTTGATTTTAAAGATATCAGAGAAGAGGACATCAATGAGACAAGGCTTGGAGCAAAATTGGATGAGTTAGGGAAGGTTGCTATCAAGAAGAAACATTTGGGCACCCTTTTCTCCCTCAATGCCTTTATCAGATACACAAAAGAGTATGAGAAGGACCATGAGAAGACACTGCAAGCAGCAAGCAAAATGATGAAATTGACAGAGCTCAAGAGAAAACATACACCTTATCCTCCCATGGAGGAAGTCAACGAAGGCTACCTAAGTTCATTGCCTTAGCTAAAAGAATGAAAGAAAAAGGGAGATTTATATTAGAAGATCATTTGATGTAAGCCCAAGTGGCAATTTCTCTTCCTTCTTGGATAGGACAAGTGTCTAATTCTGATTGGCAACCATTTTGGTGCCTTCTCATCTATTACCCCTTTTCCTTTTTTTTCATTGATCCATTGACGAGATGGTATCTTTTCATTCGCCGATGGGGTGGTAACCCTAATTAGGGTTTCTAGGATCCAATCTGGATCGTTGATTTTGCCTCTTTATCTCTACTGTCGGTTGTACATTTTGGCCTCTATATAAGGCCATTTGCTCTCATTTGTAATGGTCGAAGAAAATTGTTGCAAAGATAATGCCAAAAAATCGCTTTTCTCATTGTTGTGACTTGCATGGTGATTAAGAGCTTTTGGTGTTGTTGCATGGTTTCTACTTCCAATTGTTAGAACTAGATTTCATTTTGAAGTTGTTAAAATAGATTTCACTTCAAGTTGCTAAGTAGGATTAAAAGTAGATGGATAGTTGCAGAGTAGCATTAGTGGATGTTTGATAGGAATCAATAACTAGACCACTAGTGTCCTAGTGGCTTGTTATGAAGCCTTGTGTGGTAAACTAGTCCCTTTCCCTTTGAATCATTGCATCTATGGAGGTGGAGCTATCATTAACTTTCATTAGATTTGATCCTCATCCATTTGCTAATCTTTCCGTTCATAGGAGTAGGAGTAGAATAGCAAGTAGTTGAGTTGTCGAGGTTTAGAAGAAGAAAGTTAGAGAAGTATAAGTATCAGAGCACACTTCCCATTACCATCACCATCTCCATCAACATCATCTCACACTCACACTGAATCACCATCACCATCATCCCAAAATCCAATTTATCCTCAAAAGAATAGCGTAAGGCTGTCGATGTGATTACCAGCAGATCACATCGATAACTGAAATAATATCCACAGGTGTAAGGAACATTGGAGTTCATGCTTATGTATTCATGAGTATTAACTTTTCAAGAGAGGAATTGAGCGTTTGATACTCCGTATCAAGTATTCAATTGCTAATATGTTATGTAGTGGTACAAAAACTGGCATCAACACTATTCTACATAGGCTAAGTCATATGAAGACTTGTAAATAAACATGTATATGCTGAGCTCTATAGGGGCCGAGCAAGTCTTCGGTCGTTAAGTATTTTCAGTATAAGAAAAGTACAATGATTATTGAGCAGTCAGAGCATATTGATGCCTAGTTACACAGAAGGTGTAGAGTACAGTAGAGATGGAGTGACAGCAGCAAGAACAGTGTATGCCTTGTATCAAAAACAATTTGTGCCAAGAAACAAAGAATTAACATTCAAATCAAGAATGATACAATAGACAGATCCAAAAACCCGACTTTCATCATCATTGAGAGACATAAGGTGAACGAACAAGTTATTTGTGCGATCAAAGAGAAGATCAAGTGTGGAAGTGTGAACATTGCAGAGAAGGCAAATAAATTAAGTTATGAAGATCAGAGGGAGTGACCTTATGAAGCAGTGAAGGACAATAAAGATATATCAAATTAGAGATCAGGTCAGATTGAAGAGAGGAGATCCAAAACCATCTTTTTAGAGCAAACCGAGGATCAGGTACTAGATCAGTTTTAACTGATTGAGTCGAGGATAATCTCTTAACAAAGTAGTTTTAATGGACCTTTCTTAACTGAGTCCTTACTTTACTGTAAGTATAAAATACTCTCACAAGTTAAAATCTAAGAGTCTTAAAAACCTTTAACAGAGCAAACCCCTCACAAGGTAGATCATCAAAAGTAATCACAATTGTAACCCTAATAAGTTAACTTTGTTACTGCAATAGTGAAGATTTGTGGATGTCATCCCCACCCCAGTTTTACCTTCGCCTTGGAGGGTTTTTGGGTAACCAAATCTTGTGTTAAGTGTTTCATTTCATGCATGTGATTGATAGATTAGACCTACATGTTATGGCACTTGATTTTACAAGTTATGTTATGCATGCATTAGCTATGAGATGGAAAATGTGGTGAATGCACTAAAGTTGTGTTAAAAGATAAAAGTTTTACATATCCTAATTCATCCCCCCCTCTCAGTATCTTAGTTTCCCAATTAAGACTTCCAACAAGCATATGTGCAAGCATGTAATTAATTTTTTATGTTGCATATGATTATCATTTAATATTAATAAGTGATAATTATTTAATTTATCTTTGATGTAAAAATGTAAGAGTTGGAAACTAATTATTGAGTTTTTCCCTAATATGCTAGGTAGAATCCTCCAAAAGAAGCACCCCACTCCTTTTTGGTTACCTTGTGCAACACATATCCTTGACCTTCTCTTGGAGGACTTATAAAAACTTGATTGAATGACTCCAATTGTGGAAGATACAAGGCAAATCAACAAGTATATCTATAAACACCCTTGGGTTCTAAATTTGATGACATAGTTCACTATAGGGAAAATTCTAGTGAGACCCACTGTCACAAGGTTTGCAACGGTTTTCTTGACATTGCAAAGTATTATCAAAACAATGTCTCCTTTGAAACAAATGTTTGTGAGCCTACAATGGCTTGACTCACCATATTCAAAGAAGTCTATAGTGGCACACATAGTTTTTGACCAAATGTTTTTGGATAGGGCTATTGAGATTGTGAAGGTAACTTTAAAACATTAATTTTTTAATTATTCTTGATTCAAGTCTCTCATTATTTATTTGTAACTTGCTGCATTAGTAACTTCATTAATTAATCTTTTTGTGAACTAATTTGTATTTTTCAAATTTCAATTTTAGATGTATGAGCCCCTGGTTAGAGTCTCACGCTTAGTTGATGGGGAAAAAACCCTAATGGGATGTCTTTATGAGGTCATGGATAGGGCCAAAGAGTCTATTAGAAATTTCTACAAATGGAGCAGCCTCAAATTCGATCTCATTTGTGGACTTATTGATAGGTGGTGAAACAATCATCTCCACCAACACATCCATGCAACAACTACTTCCTCAACCCACATTTTAGGTACTATGATTCTTCTTTGGATTTTACTAAGACTTCATTTCGCTTTTTTTTTTTAGTTTGTGCACTAAGACTTGATTTCACTTTCTATTTGTTTTAGGCATGATGATTCATTTTCAAATCCTAATAGAGAGGTCATGGAGGGCCTCTCTCTACGCATTGAGAGGATAATATCTAATGTTGCACGCAGAGACCTTATTATGACTAAACAACAAATCTATGTGGAATCAAAGGGTAATTTGTTCTTTTTTGAACTAGCAAAGAGAGAAAGAGGCACTCAAACCCCAGGTAAACCGCAAAAGTTTAAAACATTTGCAATTTTGCCATTCGATAAGTTATGTTTTTGCTTTTGTCATTGCTTTATAACTTCTTAATACTTTATTTTACAGATGCTTGGTGACAAAATTCGGGTGGCAATACTTCCAATATAAAGCAATTTGCTCTCAGAATCTTGTCCCAGCCTTGTAGTTCATCCTATTGTGAGTGCACTTGAAATTTATTTGAGTCTACCCACACAAAGAAGATAAACAAATTAACCATAAATGCCCCAATGACCTTGTTTATGTGGAATATAATCTTAAGTTACGCATAAGAAAGGCGTGGGAAGTAGTACCTGGTCAACTCGGTTTGGACGATATAGATCCTTATTCTGATTAGACAATGCCAGAGCAGGTTCCATTGTTTTATGAGGATGACATCGCTAATTTGGAGAGGTAGGCCATGGAGGAAAGGGATGGATTCGATTTCACATTGGATGAAATTAAGGGGGATGATGAAGAGTCAAACTACAAGTCAACGTCAGTGCCAAAGGCAGAAGGAGATACATCCAAGATGGAGAGCGAGTTAGCAGGGATACCGAGCAAGGAAGCACAGTCAAGCCCAGTGAAAGGTTCCTCTTCTAGGACTAAACCCTATCCCTTTTATGCTAGTAGAGTTGGGAAGAGGAAGAGCTGATTGTAATGATGTAATTACTTCTAGTTTTATAGAAGCTATTTATTGTTTTGCTTCCAGCCATCAACATTCCACATGAGAATGCAATCTTCTACCCACTTTGCATTTATATTTATCTAAACTCTCCTTGATTCTTTTGTGTTCTCATTAATTAACTCATTGGATGCATCTTCTCATTGAAATTTGTAAAAAAATTGTATTGTTAATTAAATTTGAGTTGTTTTTAGATTTCCAAGTTTTTTCCTGGAGTTTCTTTTAAAATTGGTCGAATTTTTCCTAAGTTTGTTTTTTGAACTTCACAATTTTTTGTCAAGTGAAAGTTTTCCATCTATGGTTGTAAGTGCTATGATCTGGATAATTGCATCACTTGGAGCTCTCTTAACATCACGTTTATTGAAAATTGAATTAGACAAGTTAATAATGCAAAAAATGTAGAAAGCTAGAGACTTAAAAAAAGATTGTCAACATAGCAGCAAGAGATGCACTAGAGAAACCCATGGTGGATGAGAACTCTAGTAAGAAGTTAGCTAAGCCTTTTTCCTAAAACTAGCAATGCAAAATACAAGAATTGCTCATTTATAGAGCTTCTAAAGCTAAGAAGAAGAAGTAGGTAAAATTTTGTTGAATGATGATTGCGGAAAAGATAAGATAAGATAATGATATTAATGTCCAACAAGAGACCAACAAAGGGTCTAAGGTATTGGAAGATTACGACAGGGAAGAAAAATAACCCAGCAAGAGCACCAAATGCCATCTGAAAAAGAGTGAACATGAAAGCAAAGAAAGTGAATAACAATAGACGAGAGGAGGACTAAATGTCTATTCTCCGTAAAAAGAAATCCAGTACCGAAGGACAAGGCCTAGGGCGACCAAGGGTCCAAGCCTGTCTCCGAGTAACATTGGACATAACATGCCATTGTATGGTGAATCCACGATGAGGTCTAATAGATTTGGTATGCCCAAAGACGGCTATAGCAAGCAGCCACTTCAAGCTCCTGGAGGGGGACATGGACGGGAAAAATGCGGTAATGAGCTGATTCGAGGCTTGGCTCTAAGGAAACATGAGCTATAAAGTGAGGTCACGCAGCTGTGAAGTCTCCCTGTGATATAGCACTAAACACCGCTAGTCGGAATAATCGAAAAAGGCCAAAAGGGATCTGCAATCTCTAAATAAACAATGCAACATGCCTCTGATCTCATATTATATGAGGCGCCAAAAGATGAAATGGATCTCAGTCTCTGTATCAGACAAAGTTCAAAGGTGGCAAATCCAGTCATCTCTAGTCAAATGTGATCCGTCTGGCACCAAAGCCGATGGGAACCAACTCTGAAAGACCCCAAAGAGATGTGGGGGACATGACTCCAACACCGGATCAAGTAGAAGGGACGCACAATAATCCCGTCACAGGTCTCAAAAAGGTGCTCAGAGTAGTAGGCCATCTTTGGGCACAAACCCTAGGAGGGTTAATCCAGGTCGTGGTGATGTATTGTCTATATATGTTAAGTCTGACATGCCTATTCAACTCCTACAATGAGGGGCGGAGATGGACGGGAGCATCCAATGAGAACTAGTAAGGCCAGAGACAATCAACGTATATCCTGATCGACCTCAATAAGGTAGTCGCCTGGGTATACCAACAAGAAGTTGGCAATGTCAACTGAGGAGCAGTATGCAAGGTAGGAGTATATGTGGTGACCGTCCGCAGAGTTTGCGAAGCCCTTGAGGCAGTGAATGAACCAAATCAAATCGACGATGGCGCTAAGCTTGAAAGGGTGAGCCCCGAACTCGGCTAACATAATACTATGTAGAGTCTACTAGTGAGATCTAATAATCTGACGGAAGAGATGGGTCTAGACCCACTTGATCGAGGCCCAATTTGAATCAAGAAGAGAAGGCCCCCAAACAACAAAGCCATATAAAATTGTCAGTCTGACCAATGAGTCCAAGAGAGATAACTTGGACCTAGTGTCCTGAAAGTGACGTCAGAAGCACTGTCCCTCCAAAAGGGCAAGGGAACTCATCCCCTTGGAAACCCTAGGCAAATGGGTGGGCCTCATGCTGAAGCGAGGACCAAAGAACTTGACCACGAGATAAGTGTACAAGGAGACAATCTCGATTGCCTAAACTTGGAAGCTAAAGTGAAGATGTGAGGTCTTCAGACAGTTAAAGACCATAACCCGAGTCTTTCTCAGGTTCGCAACAAGTTGACGTCTGTCACCGAAAGAGAGCAACCCATCAATAAGACTTTGGATCCCCTCCGAAGAGGAGGCTAAAAGAAACACATCATCGACAAAGAGGAGAATGGAGATCAAAACCTAGTGTAAGTAACAACCATCTCCGAGGAGCAAAACCTCACTAAGGAAGGCCTTGAGCTCATCAATATAGATACCAAATAAAATGGGGGAGAGAGGGAAGCCCTACTTCACCTCAATGGTGCTCTGAATCAATCAAAGAAACCCTCAGGAGTCTTAAATCACCCAGCCACTATCTCATAAAGTCTCATAATAGTTGTCAGAAGAATGCTTGAAATGAAGCTACAACTTTAAGACTCTCTCTTAGCTAGGGAGGATTTGTAGAGAATATTATGTTCTAAAGTATATGAAGAGATATCATCTTAGTATGACATTCAATTCACTATAAGGCTAAATTTCTCAACACTCCCTCTCTAGCAAAAAGTGGAAAAGGGGCCCCGGAGCAACGGAGTCAAAAGCCTTAGGAAAGTATACAAAATAGTAGTTAACTTTCTCAAGGCAATTTAGAGCCTCCTCAATGATAGCCCGCAGTGTCAATATGTGATCCATACTCTGGAAGTCACTACGGAACCTAGCCTGCCCTCTAGCTCGGCATTGCCTCCTGTCAAGCTATTTGGAAAGAATAGTATTTAGGATTGTGGAATAAAGCTTGGCAAAGGTATGCCCAATCATAATGGTCCTGAAATTGTCGGGGTCTGAAACCAACCAGGACTTGTAGATCGGACAAATCACATGTCTCGACCATGAGTCAGGGAACCCAGTGCAGACCACTTAGTTGAAGAGCACTAGAAGAAAGGAGCACAAAATCAAAATACCGAGCTTAAAAAGCTCTTGCTGAAATCCTTCTTCATCGATAACTCTACTATATCGCACAAATCCAAAAGCCTTGCAAACAGTGGAGGGAGTAAAAAGATGGCAGTAGGGAGGGAGTGGGGATGAATAGCTAGTTGGCCAAGTATATCGTAAAGAGTGGAGGCATAGGACACCAGAGAGTACCAGTCAAGGGTGGAGGGTGGGGGAGAGCAGCAAGGAAACAAGGTATGCCAAAAGGCTTTCATGTCATGAGCAAGCATCTCACAAAGGGATCTACACTTCGAAGCCACGAACAACCGTGTCTTGTGACGAAGAAGCCGGTGGTATGAGGAAAATAACTAAGTATAGGAGAGGGAATGAGTAGCAAAGGAAGCACGCAGGAACTAGTTGAAAGACTTACTGTCATCATCATACCATCAGTTCATGGGAAAGGATTTCCAGCTAACAGAGCTGGGGGGAAGGGAGAAGTGTGGTGGGCAATGGAAAGGAGGGTGGACTCCCAAATACTAGCATCCAAAAGATCAAACAACAACGAAGCATGGGAGGAATCCAAAAAATGGTCCGAGGGGAGAAGTCGTGTGAGGTGGAGGGTGAAGAGGTAGCAGTCACACTCAAAGAAGCGGAAAGTGGTACGGGGAACCGATAGTAAGGGCGGGGGGCAGAGCGAGGAGGGTGAGGGCGGGGGGCGAAGCAGACAAGGCTAAGGATGGAGTGATCGGCCAAGGGGAAGCGAGTGACAGTGAAGCGGCTAACCGAGGGGATAAAAGAGGTGAGCACAAGAGCGTAGTTGACCACACTCACACCCCCACAGTGGGGCAAACAAGTGAAGAGCTCAGAAACTGAGAAGCAAGGGAGGCCATTTAGGATCGACAATTCAGAAGACTCACAAAGATGAAGGAGATGGCAACCATAACATGAAAGAGGCCCAAGGTAGTCCTGAGAGTGGCGCTGAAAACCCATACTGGAAGACTATTACATCCCAATTTTTTACCTAATTTGAAATATAGCCGTTGAGGTTCACATGAAGTCAGTTGGTAGTTTCATTCGTTATAATATGGCGAAATAGTAAGATAGTTAATCATTATGATTTCAAGTGAAGATAACATGCTAGTTGATCCTTAATCACTAATTTATGGAATTGTTATGAAGGTTTAACCGTTATGATTATTTATGATTAAATAATTTATAATTTAATCACAGAGAATTTCCTTGCAGACAACAGGTCGAAGGGGTGGAAGCATTGTCAAAAAAGAATTAGGCAGGAGCATCAACATCACTGAGAAAATGGGTTGAGGATCTGATGACTTGAAACAAGATACATCTATGGGACCCGCATGAGCTATTTAAATAATTAAATTGAGAAAATAATTGAGTTAAAATATAAAATGTATATCAAAGGTTTTTAATTTATCTTTCATCGTATTATTTTAATAAATATTTATATACGTGCATATAATATAAAAATGATTTGGCACCATTATAATATAATAATTTAATAAAGTGATGTTTATATGTACATATAAGATTTTAATAATATTCAAATTATAATAACATTTGAATTATTATAATTACAACCTTCCAACTCTTTTCTTTTCAATTTAATATTCGGCAATTCAAATGGTCTTATAATCTTTTCAACTTCTCTTCCCAACCTTTTTATTTTCTTTTCCCTCTTTATTTCTCTCCTTTTTTCAATTCAAATTTATGTTGTATTCGAAGAGTCTTCTTGAAAACTGATGGTAGCCAAAGGGTCACAGCTGACCATTAATAGAATATCATGTTTCGATTTGGAAACAATTACTTCTTTCCCTTCAGCACTCACCCTAACTTTTCTTTCAATCTACTACGTCTTCTTATGAGCCAAGTGAAAATGTTATCAAAAATATACTATTCATAAGCTCTAAGTTTCTGATTTCCTTCTGACTCCCTTTAAATTTCTACTAGCGATAGGATTTTAGAGCAAAGAAATACTTAGCGGAAGATCAAGAATTCTGGTCGCCGAAAGAGGATCCCGAATTTGCATTTAGGTCACATGTTAAATTTTAGAACAAAATCAGTCGGCTTTTATTACATTGTTGGTACATTTACCTTTATTTACCTTGTTGCTGCTGTATATTATGAACAGTAAACTGATTAGAGAGTGTATTTTTCAAATACATAACTTTCATCCATGGTCGGAGTTACATATGTCTTGATATTCTGCCTTCTGATTTTTCTTTTAAGTAACCTTGAGACTGTTTTAATTATGGATTCAAAAGATGGAAACTTAATTGATTTTCATAAATCAATAATCATGCCTTAGTTATCACCACTAACTACATTACTTGATTCACTCCATGCATTCTGTAAAAGTATCTTTTGTTCCCCATGATGGCTGCACATAAGTTTAAGTATTGAATAGCAAGTTATAAAACAGAATGTTGATTTTATAATAGAATATAAATTTTAAATCAGAACTTTGTTTAAAAGGTGGTCATATCAGAGCAAGCTTATACAAAAGTATTTCCATATGCCTCAAAGATAAGGGATTAAACTCTCAAGAAGAACCACTAAATAATTTACAAAGCAATTTTAATCTTTGCTAAGCTATAGACCCAGGTCCTGCACACTGCATTGGCTGTGAATATAAAATGTATCTGTACTCTTACGAAAGACAAGTATTACGAATCTTTTGTTGAAGCCAAGAAAAACATAGTACGGATCCATAGCCATTACACCGATGGATATTAGACTTAAACAATCAAATTCTGGAATCTTTGAAGAACATAATCATGTAATCACAGATTGTGAAATGCTGAATGCATGTAATCTTTCTTGTATAATTGACAAAATTGGTTGTTCAAAGAATTCCAAACACCTAGGTCTCACTCGGCCGTGTAGCCAAGGAAAAGGGGTGAAGAGGTGAGAAAGGAATCTGCAATAACATGAAATTAGTATCAGTTATGACATAACATTGTTTATCATTTTTAATATGAATTATTTAATAACTCATGCATAATCCTCCTGTTGTAATCTCCTACTGCCAAGTCGTATGGTGTGTTAAATGTCAGGATGCCCAGTGGATGGCAAGATGACCCTTGTCTAATCCGGGTAGGGAGGGACTTTCTCGTTAGAGATTGTGTGGGGATAAAGTTATGGTCCGAGATTGGGTGGCTAAGCCCCTTGACAATGTTTCACCTCCTCCCAAGTTGACAGATCTACAACAGACAAAGAAAAGTCATACATTCAATTGGTTGTCAGAAACAGGTATTATCACTTTTATGACTAATATGCAAGAAGGTAAGATTAATTGAGTTATTTCATCGTTACACCTAGATGCAAGAGATAGATTTATGCATTGTTTTTATTTTATATAAATATTGAATATGAGCATGTTTTCTAATCTTGAGTTACTACCATAGTTAAGTAATCGGAAGGAAAGGGATCGGAAGCCCTAATTGATTCAGTGGTAACTGGAATCCTATATGATACAGCGGTATTGGAAGCCCTAATTGAATTAGTCATATCGGAAGCCCTAAGTGATACCGAGATAACTGAAAGCCCTAAATGAACCAATGGTAAATGATGCCCTAATTGATACAGTGATATGTGATGCCCTAATTTTAAATATAGTGGTATTTAATTGTAATCATCATTTGATTTTGAGATAACAGTTTATAGATGGTAGTCGTCATATGATATTGTTATAGTGGTATTTGTTGACTGCAAAAGCATCCATAGTTTTGATTTCGATCTCAAATTTCATGGTATGTGGTTTTTAACTTCTATGGTAAATTTTCATTGATGGTGTATTCAGCTCTTCATTAAGAAATTTTAATTGATTTAACCATCAATCCCTTTTCATATGAACGAAACTGATTTAACTGACTTCCTATGAAGATAAAGTGATAACTGTATTTCTTTGAGTATGTTGTTAATTTAGACCTAGGAAAACGCAATTTTATAGGCTCAGTCTCCCAAGTACATGTCAAATCAAAAATAAAGTCATGGAGAGAGGTCTAAAGATCTCTAGTCCGCGCATTGAAGTCACGCAGAATGATGATGTCACCCAAGCTCAAAAACCTGGAGATGCACTCCTACAAATCGAAGAAGGGATCTCCATCCACCGGACTATGTATGGCATATGAAGAAATGGCTAGTGAGAAATAACAGACTCCTATAACGATGTCTCAGAGACGTTGACCAACATGGCTGATCTGGATCCTCATAAATCTAGCTAAGGTGTCTAAGTGAACCACCGTTGTAGCACTGACGAGGTCATCTCTGATTAGACAAGCCACACCACCATTACCACAGACGCCACCTAATGCCCGAACCTCTTCTTTCCAAACAAAAAGCCAGTGATATCTAGAAAACCGCGGGAGAGGACAGACTGGACTCTCATGAATCTCCATGACAACCAAAATATCCATTAAAAGAACCACATCCGAAAATAGACCAAGTAATGACCAAAGAGTGTCATTAACATTCCAACAATTGACATGAATAGAACCAAAGGAAGGTTCTCTACCATGTGACTGCTAGTGAGATTGTCATTTGGCTAGAGGAGTCGATCTTTGTTCCTACTCGCTAGGAAGGGAATCCCATATTATAGCTCTGAGCTTTCGGATCACCACCCACTTCCCATCTTATCTCGCCTCTGTAACCAAACCCCTAGAGTGTCTCAACTCAGCAACCTGTGCTCTAGTAAGGTTCTCATTGTAATGTCCCCTTTCTAGCATTCATAGCATGATGTTGTCGTTAGCCTATTTCCCCACAGTCCCGTAGGCTAACTAGGAAATTAAAGGGACTTAGAGGACATTTGGTCTAAAAAGTTTTAGTTGCAGGTCTTTTTGAGGGGTTTTGAGGCAACTTTGGGCATACTTACTATTTATAGTAAGTCATCTTGGATATGGTCGGACATCCAATGGCAGCGGTATGTCGATGGTAATTGTTTAAAATAGACAAAAAGACTTGTTTATCATTGATAAGATTTGTTATGCATTGATAAAGCTATTTTATAAAGTTAAGTTTAAATATTTAACTTTATTAATGCATAGACTATAGTTTGTGGGAAATATTTAAATTAAAAGTGTCCCCTTTATTTTATAACACATTGGAGACATAAGTTACATAAAGGGAGTTATGTTTTATCCCACATTGAGAAAACGAAGAATTGAGCTCTTGTGAGAACACTATAAAAGAAAGGGAAGAGCTTCTTTTTAGTAGGCTTGAAAATATCAAAGAAATTGGAGAATTTTTTGGAGATTATGTCTCAATAGTTTGGAGGACGAAATCCCTTCAAGCTGAAAATCTTTACGCCATTGAAAAATATGGTCTTGAGATTCAACATAGTAGCAATCCAAAAAAGCGGAACCGAAAAAGCAGGCTGAAAAAGCAGGTATGAAAAAGCAGTCCGAAAAAGCGGAATCGAAAAAGTAGGCTGAAAAAACAATCCAAAAAGGCAGTGCGAAAAAGCAGAACCGAAAAAGCAGGCTGAAAAAGCAGTTCAAAAAAAGCAAAGCTGAAGGGTCAACATTGAAGGAAATTATTAAAGCCATCTACAACCAGATTCTTTTGTTAGTATTGCTTTTTAGGGTGTTATAAGTTTTCAGCTGTAAGTGTGCATTATACCAGCTTTATCATTTTGTAATCCATGTAAATGCCAAAGTCTTGGCCATATTTCATGAGCATCGTATTTTTCATTGCAATTAAGAAGATAATAGTTGCTAGTGTCATTTAAGCAATTTAATATCATTATTTATCAGCTAGTTAGTTTGCATACCAACTGTTTGTAAAAATGCCAGCTAGCTGTAGGTGTTCATTTCTCATGCTTAGATCATATATATGCACTCAATATTGTCAAAATTAGTAGCACACTCATGTTAGGTCATTGTGTAGTCCATTGTAGTCTTCTAGCACAAGATTCTCATTGATGCAAATTGAAGAAAAAGTCATTTGAAGCTAGCTGAAATACTATATCAGTCATACGTCCCTTGCATGTGAATTGTTCGATGAAATTCCTTGAGCTTTCATCAGCATTTTTTTGAGGGCAGATTTGATGAGGGTTATTGCAGTGGTATCAAAGCTTGCTTGCAAAGTGTTTGACGAAATGTCAAACAACTGAAGTATAAAGATTTTTGGTGTTTGAAGCAATTTTAACCTGTTGGGGTCATTACAATGGTATCAGAGCGGTTTCCTGCCATCCTGTGGAGGTCTTATTGGGAATTTGGATTAGCCAGATAGAGAGAAAAATGTTTGACAAAATGAATGCCAGTCCAGATCAGGGAAAGAAAAGATTCTTACAGTTATCAGACACCTTAGCACAGGGACAGCGATCAGCAGAGCAAAAAGCACAGGAACAGAGTCAGAGATTGGAGCTTATGATGCAGATGATGGCTCATCAAATGGGGTTGAATGCTAATGTGGGTGGAGGAAATAATCAGAATGGTAATAACTAGAGTGGTAATAATCAGGATGGGACACATAATGGAGGCGAACAAGTGGGCAACAATTTCGGTCATGCACCCTAGCAATCTAGGACAGTGAGTTTGAGGCCCATTATTCCCACATTTCCTCCTAGAGCTCCAGAGCAGCCTGTACCAGAGCCCCAGATCACTGATATACAGGACCAGTTCAGGAGAGATTGGGAAGCCGGAGGTCCAGATTTTACTGCTGCAATTACCTTTAGGGAGTATATAGATGTGCGGATGAAGCATATGCCACATGGACATGACAGGAACCAGAGCTATGAACTACGGAAGAAAGTAGGGAAACTTCAATTACCATATTATGATGGCTCGGGGAAGTCTACACCAAGAGCTTCGGTTCAAAAGCTTGACACATACTTTCAAATGAACCCTATGCCTGAGGAAGAAGCTATTAAGTATGCAGCAATTCACCTGGATGGGTTAGCACACGAGTGGTGGCATCATGGTATGGTCACTATGGGTCATGCACAAATTACCTCATATGTGGAGTTTAAGGAGAGACTGATTGAACGTTTTGATAGGCCTAAGGATCGTACCTTCCCTATGACAGGCAAAAACTTGTATGAGGAGTTTAACAAACATGCCGATTCGATACAGGGAGACATTAGCATATCTTCAGGTAATGGTTTATCTGCATCATCTTCACAGGTAGAAGGGGTTACAGACGTGCAGGTTGAGCCAGAAGGTGATATCACAGGCACACCGGATTGTGCAATTGACACAGATAGTGATTCCAGTACAGTTGGGCTGGATGAAGTTACAGCAGTTGAGGATACTGTCATGTTTGAGGATAGTACAATTGATCAGAAAGTGAGCATTCAGGAGTTTGCAGAAAGTGAGTATCAGGCACAGTTGGATGCTTCTTCACATGAGATAGAGGCTAGTAGCTCTTTACTTGGTTTGGCATGCCAGCTGAAGACAAGGGACAAGAATATTGTCACGGCTTTATCTCATCATGATAGGATACATGGATTGATTGAGAATCACATTTGGATGATTCAACTGCAGGAGAGACAGAAAGGAGTCACAACAGGTTCTTCTTGTGACGACTTACAGCAGATCAAGGAAGGCATGGAGGCAATGAAGTTGGCTCTCCAGGATTCTGAGAGACATGTGGACGAGCGTTGTCTTGAGGTGAGTTCAGTTCAAGAGTTAGCGCATATAGCAAGGACTCAATTTCCTTTTACAGTCGGGTCACATATTGATGATGATATGAGTACGTCTAGCATTCACACTCCGGATTCAGAGACTGTAGACAGGTGCGTGAAGTTAGTTGGTATTGTTCACATTACTCAGGTGAGAAGTTTACTTGAATTGCCAGTTGGTTCCCGTTCATGGATTAGATGTTGGGATCCTTATCTTAGTACTTGGGATCGTTTTGACCAGAGATATTTATCATTCTTTGGTAGTAGTATCTGTTGCACCATCATGGACTTGATTAGTAGCTTGCCAGGTGTAGTTCTCATCCATGCCAACAGCTTGTTTGATGCTGGAATTAGTTTTTACACACTTTTGTTGGGCATTGTTCATGTATCTAGTCGACCATTCTTGTTGGAATGGGTTGATGATATCTCAGATATGACAAAGCTTACAAAAGAGTCCCAGGATCTAATTATTACAGATGACACCCAAGGGGATGTTGTGGACAGTTTTGAGGACTTAGTCTCCTCAACAGTTTCCTTTGATACGGAGGTTTATGTTGATGCCTCAGTCACTCTGTTTGATGATACAAGTTCAGCAGTTGGACTGCAAAATTTGGATGGCAGTATTACAGATGATAGTCATTCTGAGGTTACTCGTTTGGACAGTGTACCAGGGATAGAGTATAGGAGTGCGACCAGTCGGCACAATCATGTGTCTAGTCAGCTGAGAGTTGGTCAGCGAGACATTTCTATCGCTTGCGAGCATTTCGATGCTGCTTGGTAGTTGTTAACAGTTTATGGATGGGGTTCTCCTACTAGTGATGAGCAGGGAGGCAGTTATCTTTCCTTGACAGAGATCCACTCTTTATGGGAGGCTATCCGGATTCTAAAACAGAATTATATGCAGTTGGCAGCCGACAGAGATTATCTTATGGAGTGGGGCAATACAGCATATGACACATTATTGGTCAAGGAAGATGAGGTGAGTGAGCTTACTCAGCAGCTCGAGGTGACTTCTGAGTTTCTTGAGAGTACACAGTTGGCTTTCGGGGAGTCACAATTTCATTTAGCTAAGGTGACCATGGAGTTAGAATGACTTCAATCTTTACCAGATTTTGTACAATCACAGACTGTGGTGTCTGGTGATCCAAGGATCTCCATGATCGAGGTTGATAGAGGTAGTGGAGATGAGGATATATCTATCCACGACACTAATATTGGCATATTTGGTTCGTTTCCACTGGAGATAGGTTCAACTGAGTTGGGCGCTGCAGCTAAGCATTGTGGTATGTTCGACTTGGGGGGCACAGAGACTAGTGATGTTGTTGTTGATTCTGCGCCCTTGGCTATATCATCCTCTGACTCAGTTGATGATCAGTCACAGTTGGTCGTATCACGACTACAGGATGAGTCCTTGACTGGGATTCGTTCTTTTTACCAGCATTATACTACAAGGTATGTTCATCAGTTTGCATCGGATCCAGGTGCTGAGGACTTGATGGCCGTCAGATTTGGTTTGGGTTCTAGTTCTTGCTATTTATCATGTGATGACTATTCGCCATCAGCGATGCATGGGAGTTATGGTTATGAGACAGTGGCTGGTGATTTACAGAGTTGTGCTGATTGCAGTAGCTGTGCAGTGTGTGGATTCTCGGTATTTGGTGCAGTTTCATGTGGGAGTATTTACCATTGTTGCAGAGTTGTATTGTGCATTCTGCATAGGCCAATGGGATGTGTTCATGGTATTTACTATGTTGGCAGTTTGGGTTATCTAATCTACTTGGGTTCTGATACTTCGAGAGCTTGTTTCTCATGGGTTCCTGACTTTGGAGTTTGGGTGAGTTGTATTCGCCAGTTTGATTATGGATTCCTCTTGGTTAATTTTCAGAGGTTGTTGCAGGAGCCTATGTTGACTAACAGCAGTATAGTTCATGACTACATTTGGGATCCAGGTGGATTGATTGGGTTGTTGTTCGACCATTGCTTGGGGACAAGCAATTTTGGGAAGGGCGGACTGTAATGTCCCCTTTCTAGCATTCATAGCATGATGTTGTCGTTAGCCTATTTCCCCACGGTCCCGTAGGCTAACCAGGACATTAAAGGGACTTAGAGGACATTTGGTCTAGACAGTTTCAGTTGCAGGTCTTTCTAAGGGGTTTTGAGCCAACTTTGGGCATACTTACTATTTATAAGTAAGTCATCTTGGATATGGTCGGACATCCAGTGGCAGCGATATGTCGATGGTAATTGTTTAAAATCGACAAAAAGACTTGTTTATCATTGATAAGATTTGTTATGCATTGATAAAGCTATTTTATAAAGTTAAGTTTAAATATTTAACTTTATTAATGCATAGACTATAGTTTGTGGGAAATATTTAAATTAAAAGAGTCCCTTTTATTTTATAACACATTGGAGACATAAGTTACATAAAAGGAGTTATGTTTTATCCCACATTGAGAAAACGAAGAATTGAGCTCTTGTGAGAACACTATAAAAGAAAGGGAAGAGCTTCTTTTTAGTAGGCTTGGAAATATCAAAGAAATTGGGGAATTTTCTAGAGATTATGTCTCAATAGTTTGGAGGACGAAATCCCTTCAAGCTGAAAATCTTGACGCCATTGAAAGATATGGTCTTGAGATTCAACATAGTAGCAATCCGAAAAAGCAGGCTGAAAAAGCGGGTACGAAAAAGCAGTCCGAAAAAGCGGAATCGAAAAAGTAGGCTGAAAAAGCAATCCGAAAAAGCAGTCCGAAAAAGCAGAGCCGAAAAAGCAGGCCGAAAAGCCAGTTCGAAAAAAGCAAAGCAAAAGGGGCAACATTGAAGGAAATTATTAAAGCCATCTACAACCAGGTTCTTTTGTTAGTATTGCTTTTTAGGGTGTTCTAAGTTTTCAGTTGTAAGTGTGCATTATACCAGCATTATCATTTTGTAATCCATGTAAATGCCAAAGTCTTGGCCATATTTCATGAGCATTGTATTTTTCATTGCAATTAAGAAGATAATAGTTGCTAGTGTCATTTAAGCAATTTAATATCATTATTTATCAGCTAGTTAGTTTGCATACCAACTGTTTGTAAAAATGCCAGTTGGTTATAGGTGTTCATTTCTCATGCTTAGATCATATATATGCACTCAATATTGTCAAAATTAGTAGCACACTCATGTTAGGTCATTGTGTAGTCCATTGTAGTCTTCTAGCACAAGATTCTCATTGATGCAAATTGAAGAAAAAGTCATTTGAAGCTAGCTGAAATACTATATCAGTCATACGTCCCTTGCATGTGAATTGTTTGATGAAATTCCTTGAGCTTTCATCAGCATTTTTTGAGGGCAGATTTGATGAGGGTTATTACACTCATCCAAATAGATCTTCGAAGGAAGATGGAATAGCTTTCTCTTTGATCTAAGATCCCATAAACTTTCACAAAGTGAGAGGAATCGCAAAAAAAGGGTACCATCTGGTCCCACCCAACACCTATCTAAAGTGATATCTGAGATGCCTAACTGATCTAAGAGAAAGGACTGTTCAGCTATCATGGGATCAGTGGTTAAACTAGGAGGCCAACCCTGACGTTAAGCTCACAGACATGTCTCCAACGCTCCTCAGTAATCTGCCCCTAGACAATGTTTTCCACACTCGCAAGAGAAGCGGATTCAAGGTTGGTGCAAACGGAGGCCCAAGATTTGGCCTTCTACTCAATCTCCGACAAAAGAGAAGTGTGCTTGACCATGAGTTCATTTTGTTGTTCTCTAAAAGTATCAAGGTCTCCTAGCTGTTTTATGACCATGTGAAAGTGGGTTTTAATGTTTGTTGTTTTATAAAATGAGAGTGGCAAAGAAATTACAGAGGGTTGACGAGTTGGAATCTACATGCACTTTAATAGCAGCAATGGTCTTAGGAAGTGTTTGGACTGTATCCCTCAAATATTGGTTCTCTACCTCCACTTTGATTAGTCTGTCATATAGCTTCTAGTAAATTAAGGATGGCGCAGGAATAGCAGCAGAAGCAAGAACCGAAATAGAGCCAGGCATAATGGGAGACTCAGAGGTCCCCATGGAGAGGTCAGCAGTAGTAGCATGACAAGAGGTTCTCGGAGAGAGATAGCAAGAGATGCAGAAGCAATCCAAACTAGCGTAGGAGAATAGTAAAACTATGAACTGCTAAACCGAAGAGCCTGTCCGGAGAACAGTGGTCAAAAAACCTATCCTCCACACACTGTGCAACCACTAGCAACACCATGTACTAACAATGAAGTAGACCAGTGCAAGAATGAAACTCGGGTTGAAGAATGTCTGTAGCCACATGTTAACCAAGACAACCCATGAAAAGTGAAAAACAAAAAACCCCTGCATGCAAGATTTTGGAAAAACAATGATCTCGCGATTGTGCAACGGCAGGATAGCCTCAGGTAGACGGAGAAAACACATCGCAGATCTAGAAATATGAAACAAGCGTCACACGTGAACAAGGAAAAATAGGAAAAACACACACTGAAGCCAACATGCAAAGACACACACCACACGAACAAGAAAACACGAGTTGAAGAGCGACAAAGCAAGCAGAAAGGTGGACAACGTGAAACCTCCATGGCAATACAAGAGCAAACACAAAGACCTACAAAGCAAACAAACAGGATTGACCAAGACCCGCGAACAAGAATCTCGGGAGAAAGGTTCTACAAGCGGCCATGATCGCAGCTACATAAATGAGCAAGGTAAGCGGGCAATGAACGCACAAGGATGCTTGTGGGAGCTGACGCAGGAGTTGGTGACAAGAGTCATCGCGGATTTACCAAACGAAGAAGGAAAATTGCATATTGTCTTCCTTTTTTAGAAATATATGAGACCTTCCATAGCATATGAGGCCAAGCAAGAATAACCATTCATGAGAGATTCATGCACAAAGCTTCTACATGCTAAGCATTTGATTCATCACTCAATGTAGGTGGGACTGCATGAACACATCATTGTAGACAGAGGGTTGTGCACTCAAGCCAAAATTGTTTGCAGAGAGACGTAGGGAAGTAGCTCCTAATAATTGTGATGGTATTGAGATTATAGGTTGACTAGACCATGATAATTTTAAATCAAAATTACTTTTGTTTGTAGAAGTCAAATGCTCTTTCGAGTTTTAACAATCCTGATTGGAGGGAATATATACGATAGCATACCGAACACAATCAAGTAGTGATAGGTGCATTTGGATAAAGTTAGAATTATACCCATCTTGTTGTAGGCTGTTCTTCTATGTTGCTAGTTCCTTTGCATCTCAGAGAAAGGTCTGCTTATAGCTTCACCAATGATAGATCCCCAACCAAATCTGATCTGATTTTTCTGATTTGTTTGGATTCTGATTAGAGATTTTCTTGTGTTGTTTCCACTGAGTTTTGATTTTTTTGTTTCAGTGCCAAAGGTAGTTTAAACTTAGTAAGGTATAGTATGCAAATAAATATGACTTTGAACTTGAAATGCAGAAATACAAATGTCTGATAAGAAATATCATAATTATGAATTATGATTAACAGCAATGCATCTATTCAAAATGAAATAACTAAATTACCACCACAGGAATAGACATACTAGGAAGTCTAGTGCTCACTCCAAGAATTCGGTTTCTATTGATAAAACAAAATAAGATTGGCTTCTAGCTAAATATGTAGTGCCTATAAGTTTTATTTGTATTTCTGACAACTACTAAAAACAAATATGTAGAAATCTCTAACTCATATTCTTGGCTTGCAGGCAAGATCACCCTGCCATCTGACAAATTTTTTGTTTACCGTATGGGGTAAATAGACAAGAACATGTAACAAAGCAGTACTATTTTTATTATTCGCATATATGCCAAAGAGATTACATAGTGTTTCCAATGATGATTACAACCATCATCCAAAGTCCATTTCGGACAGTGTACATATACCATTCCGAAGGGGTGACTCAACCGTCACGTCCATTCGGAAATAATTAATTCTACTCATCGACTACATGATAATTACCAACTACATGTTAATCTACCCGTCAGCTATTTTATAACTTTACCAACAACATCATCCCCCCAAAAAGAAAAGTCATCTCTGGACGACAATTACAAAATATCCACCCATGTCACTTTCTCTGCTTCCAACTCCTGGGTACACTGAGCCAAGTGTCGTTGTACTGCCTTCAACTAGATGATCAGCTCCTCCTGAGCTCTCTATGCATCCACTAAGACAGCTTTACGTCCAACACCTACTCCAAGTGCCTCAAAGCGTATCACCCCTCTCGAAAGGCTTGCTCTGTTGTTTCCTCCACCTCTGGCACACAGACACTCCATGCCTACAGCAGCTCCAGGTCTCATCAACTAGTCTTTCCCTTCCTTTGGGCATCATACGTTATGCATTTTGAACATTTTTTATTTGTTGTCTTTTTTTTTTTTAATGCTCCTCTTCTGACTGCTTCCTTATGGTTTTCTGCCAAGCGAATACATACTCTTCAGTTTGCTCCCCCCTTAGTCGCATGCCAAGATATTTGTCTCACTGGCCGTACGAAGAAGATAGAATTGCAAATACCATACTGGAAACCTGCCATACGAACCATGTGAAAACACTTAGAAAACCATACGGAGCAAACACGAGCAAGGTAATGCCGTACGGAAAAGTTGCAAGAATTGCCGTATGAACTATAGACTCACTACCGTACGGCGTACAACGAGAAAGGTGTTAATCACCGTACGGGAGTATAAACACAGTGCACAGTTATGCGTACGTGGTGACTGAAGGAGCTGTACGGACAACACCGTATGGGCACACCACAGCTCAAACACCAAACACTTATTATGTCGTACGGTGGTTTCATCGACCCATCCTCTGCTTCTATTTACTGTACGATGCCCATCATATAATATAAAATTGTCGTACAGTGATTACATCCTCTATCTCACCTTTATTTATCGTACGGTGTCTGCCAGATGATCTTTCATTGCCATACAGTGGAGGCATCGGTAGCTTACAACATGCTCATGATGTCGTACGGTCACCATATGATGTTTTAACAACTTTTTTTTTTTTACTTTTTTTTCTTTATTTTCCTAAAAAAATTCCTTTTTTTTAAAATCAATTGTTCATCAACGGGGGACTATTCCCTTCATGATAGATTTTTAACTTTGACCCATTCACCATGTCTGGTACTTCCTTCCCGTCGAGCATCCATAACTTCGTCACCCCGTTATCACCAACTTCCCGTATCTTGTATGGTCCTACCCATTTGACTCTGAACTTTCCAAGTTTGATTTCATTTCGTCCACCATACTTCAACACCAACTGTCCTGGTTGGAACTTGTTCAGTTTTAGGTGTTTATCATGCCATGCTTTGCGCCTATTCTATATCACCTCTGTGCCCCATTGTGCCTGCAATCGTCGCTTATCAAGTTTATTTAAGTTACACAATCTCTCCCTCAAGTTTTCCATATCGCCCAGTTTATTCTCCAAACTCGATACCATGAATTCCGTCGGCTACCACTCCTTGTCGTCAATAACTGTATTCTTGATTTTAGAACCTTCACTCTGTACTGCTGAAGTTTTTATTAACCTCTTTGTTTCCTATGCAAACTGTATGATGTGTTTTCCTTGCTGCCGGCACCTTTCTACTATATCTGTGGTTCGACGTAACATTTTCTTTCTGCGCGGTCCGTTTATTGTACACCGTACAGTGGAATCTTTCCTTTTTCTAGATTCATACTATATGTTCTTTCCTTCGGCTTCACTCCTAACAATCTTTCCTTCTTTCGCTTCTCTGTATTCCTTCGGACATTCATTTCCCTCTTCTTTCTCACCTTCGTCGACCCTTAACATATTACAGCTCGGAAAGAGCTTGTAATCCTCCATCTACCAATTGAAAAGGTCGTTCAACGAGTCTAGGTCGTCCTCATTCGACCCTCCTTCCAGTCTCAATACTCCCTCTTCATCAAGTTCCATTCTCTTCTTCCCCTCGTCATCATTCTTGCTTTCACCTTCTGAGTCTGACGATGCTGCCTCCTCACCTACCATTTGTGTGTGCAAATCAATTATGAATCTTTTGCCTCTGCGCTCCATTGATAGGGTATTCCTCTTCCAATCATGCTTAACCCTTGCTTGTACAAACCATCCTCGGCCCAGAATAGCGTCATATCCTCTCCTCTTCAGCGGGATGACAACGAAGTCGAGTAGGAACGGTTGTGTTCCAATAGTCACTGGTTGTGCCATAAGAATCCCGAGAGGCTTAATGTCGTGTTGGTCCACCGTTAGTAATTGGAACGTAGGTGGCCACAACATCAACTGTCCCAACTTCTTCCAGGTATATTCTAGTAAGACGTTTATCCCTGAACCTCCATCCACAATTGTGTCTAAAAGGACCATTCCTAATATACCCATTTCTACGACCGCCGAATGCCGTCCAGATGTGAGGGTTAGCAGCATTGGGTCCGCTGCACTTGCTCCGCTTTCTTTTTCGCTTCCATGTTCTCCTAGTAGTTTAGCAATTAGGGCTATGTTCATGAGTGCTATCCGTAGTTGAGGCATTGTGAGGATCAGATCATTTAACTTGACTGGTATTTCAGTTTGTAATATCTACCTCATGATGTTTTGTTCTACGCAGTTCCTTGTTGAGGTATTGGTAGTGTCCTTCAATTGTGATTTCTCTACCTGCGTTGCTTTCTCAATTTCCACTCGCACTTCTTCCAATCTCTTCTTTTCTTCTGTCAGGTCGAGATACAGTTTTGTTTGTTTACAGGTGATTGCCAAGACTTTTTCATCCATGCCGATGTTGATCAAATTCACTCCTGATTTCAGGCACTTAGCATTTTCATGATCTCCAAGATTGCACCATCTGCATAACAACTTTGGTGCATTTGTTGATGTACAGTTCCGTGCAAAGTGGCCCCACAAATTGCATGCTCGGCATTGAACCATCGGGCGGTCGTTTGCATCGTACTGAATTCGGCTGCGGCCCCCATTATTATTGTTGTATTGTTGTTTTGCCCTCTTCTATTATTTTTGTACCCACCCGAAGTGGCACCATCATTGCTTGTGTTTCTGCTCCCTCCTAACGCGAAAGCCTCCTGGGTCAGGAGCACTTGTTGATGCCCTCTTGTTTTCATATTGAAGGGGCATTCTTTTGTGGAATATCCCATAATTTGATAGATATCGCAGAACTGGTTTTTCGAACAGGATCCCTTCGTGTGACTTTCTGTCTTACATTCCGTGCACCATAGCTCGTTTCCCTTCCTCTCTTTCTACATATTCTTAAATTCCTTCATCATTTTGATCATATCCTTCTGGAGGGCTCAGACATTCTTACTGTCCTTTTCATCACCACTACTATCTCCTTCCGAAGACGAGTCATCTGAGTCGGATGAGTTGTTTTTCTTCTTTTTTTTTTCTGTTCACTCTCTAAGTCCATCGCCCGATTATATGTTTCAGTGTATGATGATGGCAACACAATCTTCATTTTCTTCCTTGACTCCGAGCGTAGTCCTTCAATGAACCATCTCTTTTTCAGCCCATCTACTAGCTTACCTTTCATTTTATTTATTGATTCTTTTAGTTTTCTGGCATATACACGGACTGTTTCATTTGTCCCTTGCTTTGTGCTACAATCTCATTGTCGTCTCGCAACAATTGAAATTCAGTGATAAACTCCTTTTTAACTATTGCCCAGGAAGTTAATTTTTGGGGATCCACGTCGACAAACCAATCAATTGCTACACCCCTTAGGGTTGCTGAAAATTATCGGACCCATTCATCTATTTCGATTACACCATTCGCCGTCCAAATTGTTTCGCATGTCTTGCAATGTCTAATTGGATCGGTCGTTCCATCACCATCAAACTTTGGCAATTTTTCCTTTGGTCCAGCCATTACTATTCGAATTTGAGGTACTACTTGTGTACCTGCGTTGCTCTGCACACCCACATTTTTCTAGACAATCATTTTATTTTCGACAACCGTGTTATTTGGTGAAGAAGGGTTTTTGTTAAGCGAAGTTGTCCGTTCCGGAAGTGTATCACGAACGAAGAGTTCACTCAACGCTCGTGCTCCCTCGGCACTTCGAGTCGTGCGAGTTAATTCCCTTCCATCTAGTTTCTCTTCCCTCGGCGTATACAAGTTAAGAAATTCCTCCCTTGCTTCTTCCACCAAATCCAACTGCTATCGAGTCTCTTCCAACAATTCCTCGGTGCTTCGATGTCCGTTGGCAATCTGCTGAAACCTCCGTCTACGTTCAGCCTGTTGTACCAAAATTAAATTCCCTTGTGTTGTGCGTATTTCATCTTTTTCTTTTAACTTATTCTTATTTTTGTTAAGCTGATTCGGCATTAGTCTTCATTCCCCTGCCTTCGTTCCAAGTCCATGGGGCAATGGTGCCAAATGTTTACCGTATGGGGTAAATAGACAAGAACATGTAACACAGTAGTACTCCTTTTATTATTCGCATATATGCCGAAGAGATTACATAGTGCTTCCAATGATGATTACAACCATCATCCAAAATCCATTTTGGCCGGTGTACATATACCATTCCGAAGGGGTGACTCAACCGTCACGCCCATTCGGAAATAATTAATTCTACTCGTCGGCTACATAATAATTACTGACTACATGCTAATCTTCCTGTCGGCTATTTTATAACTTTACCGACAACATTTTCAATGTGCATCAATTTGATCCATCGTAACTCCCAAATGTCTAAATGTATCTCACAACTGACCTGCTAATCATTCTAATCTGGCAATTTCTGCACAAATCCCAACACCCAATTCAAGGTGTACAGGAGCAAGAGAATGAAAATGGCCATGGTTAGCTTAGTAGATATGATCCCAACCTTTAGAAATCTGCCCAAAAACTTGTCTTCTGACTGCAGCAAACTGAATCAATACCTGATACTGTTGTCAATCTGCCTGATGGTCAATTCTAGATGAATTCAATCCTCCAAGGAAGTCGGCATTTCATCCAACCTTCTAATCTTCAGGGAGTTTTCATTCCCAAGAGCTTCAACCCACTGCTCAAATTCTTCCTCAAAGCTCAAGCTCAAAGCTCAACTATAAAAATTAAGGAATGGATAAACAAATGGCTACCTTGAATGTTCTTTTATTGCCTAAAACCTTAATTTGATTTTAGGGTTGCACTTCCTTATTTTAATAAAGTTTATTTATCCAAATTTTAAAAATAATAAAGTCTCCTCAAGAAGGCCAATCGAAATCAAGCTCATAATGCATTCAATAACTCATTTTTTAAAGTCGTGTTATACCCTTGAACGGCAACCTTTTTAAAATAACCTTATCTCACTAGACATGGAATCCTTTTATTATTTTATTAATTTATTATAAAGTGACATTTTTAATCACTTTATTTTAATTTATTGAATAATCAAGAAAACACTTTAATACTTGTTTTTATTCAAATCACCTCACTTGGCCATCCCAGATTGAAAACTAATGATGCACATGTCATCCCAGTGATGTCTAAATAGAGCAAGTGAACTAATAACCTTCCTATTATTTTGGGGTCTTCCCTAAAAGATAGGAATTGCAACCAAAGCCTCCAAAATGACCTTTGAAGTCTCCTAATGTGTTTCAGTCTACTTGCTGTCAATCCCTAGAAAATAGGAGATTGTCTCAAAGTGTCAAAAACCTACGTTCCCCAGGGATGTATCCCCGCCCAAAAACACCAAGTTCTGGAAACGGGGGTGTCCCCAGGATTGGGAGACGGGTATGGGATGTCCCCCAACCGTCCCCAAATTTCCAAAATCGACAAGAAACATCCTGGAAACATGGGGATGTTTGAGTAAATTTTTGGGGCTGTACGGACGTCCCCAAGACAATGGGGACGTCACAAACATCCCTCGACCGTCTTGGGGATGGACATCCACCCCCAATGTTTTGCTAGTCAAAACAAAAAAAAACATAGTTTTGTTTGTATGTATTATGTCTATCTTTACAATCACCTCTTATTAATGTATTGTCTCACAAGCACAAAAAAAAGCAGTACTATAGTTAATAACCTCAAATTCAGTTTGTTTTGCCTCAAAAAAACTATTTTCCTTCTTACACAAAAAATGCAGTGCTATAGTCAATAATAACCTCAAATTCAGTTTGTTTTGCCTCAAAAAACTATTTTCCTTCTTATAGGTAGAGGCAAAGCATTTCTTTTGAGTCTTCTTGACAATGTCAAATTCAGTTTGTTTTGCCTCAAAAAAACTATTTTCCTTCTTATAGGTAGAGGAGGCAAAGCATTTTACATCTACCATCATGTAATCAGTTCTGATCTTTTCTTGGGGTTGCTCATTTAAGATTGATTTGTTACATTTTACATGTCAGTGACATGAAACAGACCTTTTCATTGAAGTCAACCTTCAAAGTTTTGTTGATGCAACACAAAACTTGTCTTGCTTTCAAAACATGAAACTCAAACCCAATCTCTGTTGACAATACAAAGGCTCTCCATTTTCTATTTGAACTCGCAGACACATAGTAAGATTGTGACATACTGGAATACACTCATCATTTGATTAAGCTCTCAACACATAACTATACCATACTATAAAAAATGGCCTTCTGCTCTCTCCCATATTTCTCTATTCTACACAATCCTTTACTGCTGCTCAATGTATCTTCCCTTCTCTCAAGCTCTGTCTTTTTCCTTTATGCAGTCTCCCACAGTTTTTCTTCGTTTCTTCAACCCCAATTTCCCCTCTCCTATTCTACTTGACCAATACCTCTTTTGGCCAATGCCCACACCACTTGGCTGTTTTTTTCCCTTCTATGAAGGTCCCTTTGCAATTTATTCAAGCCAAAGTTATTATCATTTGGTTGCACCACCAAGTCTTCTACTCTTGGCTGATTCCCCCCTTTTCTTCCCTTTGACCACCATACTATGCAGACCTTTCCATGGTAGCAGAAGCAGAAATCTGCTTCATCTTTTTATAATTTGTTTTTTATGTTGAACTTGAACATGATGATGAAACTTTATGGCAGCCCTCCAGCATATTGTTTTTCACTGCTAAACTTATATTTGTGTTCACATATTAATATGCATATTGACAATTGAAAACTGAATTGGTTATTATTTCCTAGATGGCATTCAAATGGTGTATGTTAAGGTTCTATAATGTTTAAATGAGATGCATTGTGCTTAGTTTCATATGAATGACATGTATATTTGCAAATTTCAGTGCATAGTTTAAAATTTCAGTGCATAGTTTAAAAATGTCGTCCCAAAAACCCATCCCTATGTCCCCTATCGTCCCCATCCTGGAAACTCGGAGGAACATAGTCCAAAACAGCTTATAAAGCTCCCTACTAAGCTCTACAACCCTTGGTTGGTCCCAAAATCACTATGCTGACCTGTGGGAACCCCTTAGGCCAACCTATGTCATAGCTTGAATTGCTTAAGGAAGGGACATTACAACAGCCTTATGTAGAAGACAAAATCTGCTTCCAAGAGAGAGAAGGGTTTTTTGCATAATACCATGCATCTTCATCGTTGGAAGACAACCAAGTACAAGACGGAACCAGCCATGAGGTTATAGTCAATCCCAATGGAACAACCAAGTTAGATAAGAAATGTGCATGGATTCAGTACGATTTGTTAAGTGAGACGCTCAACATCCTTTACGAGTCAAATGATTAAAGAAATAAAACCCCAGATAAAGCATAGGCATATTGCTTGCCCCATGATTTTGCTGTTACATGCAATAATTTGGGCCTTTATTATTGATATTATATTAAAAATAACATATTATGATTTATGATTTATGCATTATTGTGATGTAAGCAACATTGAATCCAGATGTGTGGTTACAACTATCATTTATTTAACTTTGGCTAGGTAAAAAAATGGCATGATTTGATTTAGTTGTAACTTATTATTGATTTGACTAGGTTGATTTGTGATTAGCAGTTTACAACCATCAATTTTCCTTTGCTAACAATAGTCTAATATTTCGTCAAACATTTAGCAGTCTTTACTATTATTGTTGCAAATTTGATAATCTAATTTTCGAAATTACACTAGAGAATGCAATTGGGCACTTACAATTTCAGATCAATTTAATACTAAGAAGTTTGTATGAATGTCAACATTAATTCATAATTCTGCCCTACGAACTGTGCAATTATATAATTATGAAAGACAAACGATTTGTTGTAGCTTTAATTCATTACCAACAATGTTTCAAACAAATATTAGCAACAATAATATTTAAAATGCCAAGAACCTGGAAATATAGATTGATTTTGACTTTTAATTTGCAGTCCAATATGAATCTACCGCAGCCCCAATAATATATATCGCAGGCCATATAAATTGAATGGAGCTCTTGAAAATGTCAACACGACCCCTTAGAAATGTCACACAAACCCTCTTTAGGTGAACATGACCTTGCAATTGATAAACTGCTGCCCTATAGTGAAACGGCAGCCCTGTAACACTCATATTGAACTCCCAGCCAAGACGTAGAAGCATAAAATTAATCATTCAGCCTTCAATTCGTTCTCCAGAAGCCAATTTTCAACACTTGTTCAATCAACTTGTAGATACAGTAGAGAAGCAATTACATTTTGCTTTACCTTAGCAGCAAATTGCAAGATAAACTCAAAACCTAACCCTTATACTTCAGCAAGGGCACAAAAACCAGTGTTACCCCGGCACGGGGGTGCGGCGGTGCGGGGGGACGTCGGGACGAGTTTCAGGTGTGGGAAAAAAAAAAGCCTCAATTTGGGGACGGCGGGGGTGCGGCAGTGGGGGAGCGGAGGTGGGGTGGGGGGGTAGGGGAGGAGGGGGAGTGGAGGGAGGGGGTTGCATAGTATATATATAATATATATGACTGAAAATGCTAATTATGAAATGATACTTCAATATATTATATAACATTAACATACCAAATATAGTTGAATACAATGAAAAGAGAAAATTGAAATGTGATTCACAAACCATAAGCTCAAACTTGAAACTTGAAACTTCATAACCATTACTAATGACCATTTAACAAATCAACTTAGTTCAAGATGCAAGATTCAAAATTCATTCTTCAAATATGATTCTATGAATATCATATATCATAAAGATGCTCATGATGACAATGAGCTGAATAGCATGAAACAATGAAATAATAATAATGTATCATAGCCATATCAAAGTGAGTACCCATGAAACACCCTGCAAGCACTCGGGAAGTACCCAGGAAGCACCCCGCGAGCACCCAAGAAGCACCCTGCAAACACTCGACAAGCACCCAGGAAGCACCTCGCGAGCACCCAGGAAGCACCCAAGCACCCAAGCACCCTGGAAGCACCCAAGCACTGCGTCCCCCCTGGGTGCTTGACCGGTGCGACGGGGGTGCAGCAGCAGAAAAACTCCCGGCGGGGGTACTTGGGTGCGTGACGCACCCGCACCAGGTGCTTACGCACACCGGGTGCGCCGGGGTTTTGACCCGGGTGCACGCACCCGGGTTACACTGACAAAAACACAGACTCGGAATTGTCACAAAGACAACAAGCAAAGAGATAAACAAATAATCGAATGCTTTTCTCATCAAAAGTCCTCATATTTATGATCTCCAAATGGCACCAGTTTCCCAAAAGAACTCCACTTAAGAAGCTTTCTCTACACAACATTAAAATATAATAAAGTGTCATTAATATAATTTATTAATTGCTTTTGGTTCCAAAAATGACTTTTTCCACCATAACTTACTATTTTCACATGCAAGGCCACTGTTTCTTGTTCCCATGATTTAAAACTTGTCATCCCGGTTCCAACGAGCTATGATACTGAGGTGACCAACCAACAATACCAACAAAAATAGCAACCTCAACATATTTAGAAGAATAATAATAATTCACCCGTCTTGCGAAAACAACTAAAGAATCATCAGAATCGAAATCTGACAACACCAAAGTGATCCTGATGATGAAAGATGATGAATGAACCTAACAAGGTGACTTACTATAAATAGAGGCTCCCTCCAGGATTCTTGGAGCTCAAACTAGAAGCTCGAAATAAAAGCTAAGAGCATGACCCAACTCCTCTAACTCAACTAAGCTCAAATAACTCAAATACATGTGTTCGGCCAACAAAGACGCCCAATCATATATTATGTCATTCCTATTGCCATTCATCAAAAGAATCTGCAAAAGGGCAATGTCTGAGGCTCGGCTAGATCCTGTAAGTCGACTCTTCACCACATCCATGATACAAAGCCATGACCCTTTTGTGATGAACGACTTCTTCATCCTCGACCCTTGGAGGCCTTTTCTACTAAGTCCAACTCAACTCACCCACTGTGAGAGTTCATGACACCAGCCTAATCCAATACTCTTTTTCCTCATGTGTCATCTTCTTATCCTTTCAATCAATCTTCTTGCTATTCCTACCAGGAATGGCAAATACTCCCATGAAGTCTATTGCCATAAAAGAAACCCTCAAATCGTACCCCAGATACTCAAAGGTACTCATGCGTAAAATGTGTCAAAAGTGTCAATCATCACACAAAGAGGAGCCTTAATCTCAAATGCAATACAAGCATTTGAATAGCCCAGTGCACTTCATCTCTTCTTGAGATTTTGCTTCACCAAATTTGTATTAAGAGTCTTGTGTCACCAGTTTTGGCACTATTACCCATTAAGCCCTTCAAACACAATAGTCTATGGTGTGACACCCTCTTTTTGTTGAAACTACCCTATCACCTTCGGCCTTAGCTTTGTCCTTTTGTTGATGCTTGCATCCACTCTACCTACAACTTCCACACCGGAAGGCAAAACTCTTGCGTCCTTGCTCATGCCAAAACTATTGAATTGTGATGCCTGTAATTGTGCCTTCTAATCTTTCTTTCTCCCGGAATCCATCATAACTGTCTTTTGGTTGTCGTTTGGTAAAATAAGCAAAAAAAATGGTTAGGCTATACATGGTTCTACAATACCTTTGTTGTCAATGTGTCTGCCCTTCAAAGTGTCACTTCTACAAGTTTCCTCGATGAAAAGTACTACACACTGCTCAACCTTTTATTGTTGTAACCAATAGTTGTTCCATTAGCAATAGGCTAAGAAAATTTCCTTGTACTCTCCTATTTATAATGAACGATATGCACGTTGGTATCCTTCGTAACAATACTCCACCAATCGTTTTGAGCACCCACAAAATACTACCTTCCTTTGATGGAAACATCACACTAACCTTCAAATCATCCAAATCTAAAACACTACACAATTGCACCATAAAAACAACACAACTTTGACTACCGCCTTGCGTTCTCCAATGGCAGCATGAAATGAAGGAGGCTTTTGGCAATTTTCGACAACCCGCAAGGCATATGAACTTGTCTAGTGACCCCTCTAGTTTCATCTCGTACAAAGGCTTCCCATACTTAAGTAGTCTTTTAATTTCTTCTTGAGCGTACTTTGTTTGTCTTTATGCCCTTGTGTTTTGATCACCCCAACATCCATACAATGAGGTTGTTTAAGTCCTCTATTTTGGTGTTGTACGACATCTTGACTACCTCAATGGTGTTTGCTTTGCCTGACGGTGTTTTCTTTGTCGTACAGAGGTTGGGGTTGACTGTACGATGCCCTACGGCCCACCATGCAAAGGTCAATGCACAATGCCCACCGTGCAGTCCCACCGTATGGTGTGTCGTGCAATGATAGCCACTGTACAGTTGTGCCTCTCACGTTGTCCACAGTTGTATAGGTGTCCTCAATTTTTTTTCCTTTTACTTAATATTTTTTCCCTCGTTTGTTTACCTTGTGATGCCTTCCTTGGCTTGGGTCGCCCTTCTTGTTGCCTTCATCTTTTGTGGCAACTCTTCAACTTAGACCCATTCACCGCATCCGGGATCTCCCATCCATCCAGTGTCTACAATTTGATAGTATCATTTTCACCAACTTCCTGAACCTTGTATGGACCAACCAGCTTACTTTATTCTTGGTTTGATCTCATTTCTCCCGTTGTACTTCAATACCAATTGTCCTAGAGTGAATCGAACCACCCTTAAGTGTTTTTTGTGCCATGTCTTATGCCTCTGTTTTGCGACCCTTATGGCCCACTGCATCATCATCTTACACTCATCCAATATCTTTAAGGTACACAATCTCTCATGGACGCTTTCCATATCCAACAATTTGTTCTCAATGGTTTTCCTCAAATTTGGAAACATTAACTTGATTAGGATAACAGCTTCTTGCTCGTACATCAACTGGAATGGTGTTTGTTCTGTAGTCACCTTGTATGTTGTGCAGTAGGCCCAAAGACCAACGGTAGTTTCTCTTCCATATTGTCTTGCTCCACTCCACATGACTTGTATATCACCAACACCAATATCTTGTTTGTAGCTTCTACTTAGCCATTTGCTCGGGAGTCATTTGGGCTTAACAAGTAATGGAAAATCTTGAGCTTAGTAGTGAGCAACCAGATGACACGATTCACAAAGTGGCCCCTTCAATCACTTGTTAGTTCATCGGGATGTCAAACGTTGTAATAATTTGTTCATATATGAACCTCGTCATACTCAATGCCAAGTTGTCTGGCAAGGCCCATGCCTCCACTCGCTTCGTCAAATACTTTGTAGCTATCATAATATATTGACACCTCCTAGCTCTACTAGTCTTCAGTGGCCCTATAAAATCAAGTCCTTCAATGGCATGAAGTCTCGCTTCAATGATTTCACAATCCGCTAACATGTGCTAAAACCGATGACCCATTATCTAGCATCATTATATAATGTGGGCCACCATCGACCTACGAGTAGCATTTTCCTCACCATAGTATCAGGTCCTATATGTCCACCATTTGGACCCTCATGCACCTCCAAAAGCACACTTGAGACTTCCTCCTCCATGACGCACCTCCATAGTCCCTGGTGTGGCCCCATCTTGTACAACAATCCATTGATCAACTAAAATGTCCTACTCCTCAAGACCAACTTCCTTCTTTACCAGGTGGCATGTCCCTCGAGAAATGGGCGTGGATAGGTACCCGTCGATGCTTGTGTATCACGCTAGCAATATGGCAATGTGAAACAAATGTGCATCAGGAAAATCACTGTTCACCCCCTTAGGTAGTTTGCCAAACTTGATGTCGAAAAGCTGATCGACAATTGCATGGCTCTTCCTCGGTCGTACTCTAAAGGTGAATGTGAATTCCTGCACCAATAACAACCATCTTCTTACTCTACCTTGTATTATAGGTTTGTTGAACAAATACATCAAGACTTGATGATCTATATAAAAAGTGAATGCAGTCCAAACAAGTAATGCTGGAATTTTTGAACTGCATATATCATCCTAAGGGCCTCTCTCTGTCATGCTAAATTTTTTCTTTGCCTTCGACGGTAACCTACTAGTGAAACAAATCTGGTGATCCAGCCCATGCTCTCCCACCTACACCAATGTGACCCCTATGGCAAAGTTTGATGCGTCCACATGCACATGGAACTCCTTGTCCCAATCCAGATAGGCTAATATTGGTGCTCTTGCTAGTTGTATCTTTAAGTCCCGAAATGCTTCCTTTTGCGCGGTTTCCCATGTGTAGGGCTCCCCCTACGTGTCAACTTGTCTAGAGAGTATGATGTCTGGGTAAAAAAATTGATGAACCTCTGGTAATATCCTATGTGCCCTAAGGACTTCACTCCCATAATGTCTACGAGTGCTTCCATTGCCACAATCACCCATACCTTGTCTAGGTCTACTTTCAATCTTGCCTTGCAGGCGATGTGTCCCAACAGCTTTCCTTGTGGTACCATGAATCTACATATCTTTGGGTTCAGTGCCAACTGCACTCTCCTGCACCTCTCTATGCACTGCCTGAGAGCCAATAAATGGGTATGATAAGTACTAAAAATGGACCAATCATCCAAGAAGGCTTTAAAATTCCCAACAAACATTTTATCAAATATATGTAATATGATTCTTTGGAACATAATTGGCATGTTACATAGACCAAAAGTTGTCCAATTATATGCATAAACCACATCTTCTACCACAAGCGAGGTCTTCAACTTGTCCTCAGCTATAGATATTTGATTGTAGCTAGAGAATCCATCTATAAAGGAATAGATCTCATGCCCTGCCACTTCTTCTAGGATACTATCAACGAAGAGTATGGGGAAGGGGTCCTTCATCATGACTGCATTGAGGCATCGAAAGTCTACACAAACTCGAATGTGGTTCGCCTCCTCCTTCCATGATATGACAATAGGAGAGACACACTCACTCATCTGCACTTTGAAAATAATGCCAGCTTCCAACATCCATTTGATCTCATCATTCACCCTTGTAGCATAATTTGTATTCATCATGTATGGTCTCTTTTGTACTGGTACAATGCCAAGTACCAACGGAAAACAGTGCACAGACAATTCGGATGGCACTCCTTTTAGATCCTTGTATGTCCTAGCAAATACAACCTTAAATTCCATGAAAATTTTGAACATTGTTGCTTTCCTAACGGGGTTCTAGTCATCACCTATGAGGATGTTCTTTGAGTTCACCTCATCACTAAGGTTGGTGACCTTCAAGGAAAGTTCCTTGTACCAAATTGGTTGTGTTTTATCAAACTGATGTGCAAGTGCCCCATTCACCTAGGCCTCTCCTTTAGTGTATTCTCTGAATACTGGTGAAAACATGTCGTTCTCTGACCCTTCATCCACCTGAAGCATGTTGCAATGGATCCTCCATCTGCTAATGGATGAGGTCATTCGTTGAGTCAAGGTCATCCAGCAACCCTTCAACTCCATAATGCCTTCCTCGTTGGGTTCCATTCGTCGCTTCCCCTAATCTTTCCCCTCTAAACTTCCTTCATCTAATTCTGACTCTAACAAGGGTGCCCGATCCTCGCTTAGCATCTCTATCTTGAGGTCGGTGGTAAACTTCCTTCTGCCTTTCTCCATGGAGAGAGTATTTTGTTTCCAATTGTGGTTTACCTTGGTCGCCACCACCCACCCCCTCCGGAGGATTGCATCATACCCCTTTTTCTTCAATGGAATTACTACAAAGTTGAGCACGAACGGTTGAGTGCCAATCATTACTCTCTACACAATTAGCGTCCTAATTGGCTTGATGCCAAATTGGTTCGCTCCCACAAGTTGGAAGGTTGGTGGCCATAGTGTAGGCTTCCTTGGCTTCTTCCATGTTTCCTTTGTAAGGATACTGACACAAGACCCTTTGTCCACGATGGTGTTAGTCAAAATGGTGCCAAGTATACCCATTTCTACTACTGTCGAGTGTGTCCCACTATTCATTGCCAACAACATTGGATAGGTAGAGGGCTAGATGGGCTTTTCTGTAAAATCTCCCTGGTATGTCATATGGGTTACAACCAGTTCGATATTCAATAGGGTTTTGCAGAGTTCAAGTATTGGGTCCAATAAGTATTTTAGTTTGATTGATACCTCAATCTGCATAATCTATCATAAGATATTTTGTTCGGCCTCTGTCCTTGAGGTGGTCATTGTTTCCTCTCTTTCTACATCGGCCTTCGCCTCTAGCATTCTCTGCTTCTTTGGGACACTATCAAAATACATGGCCTTCTTCACCTATGCACTGGTGACTGCAAGTATCTCCTCCTTCGTGCTCATCTTTTCAATATTCAACAAGTTGACCCCAAACTTTGGACAACTTGTGTCCTCGTGGTCCCCTGGTCCACACCATCTATACGAGAATTGAAGCATTTCTTCCCTTGGGTAATTGCGGGCGAAATGTTCCCGCTAGCTATATGCATGACATTGGATCATGGATCTCCCCTTAGCATCGTATTAGATGTGGCTCTAACTATTGTTATTGTTGTTATTATTATTATTGGTGTTTCCTCCTCCATGCTTATTATCTTGGTAGCAGTGGTGTTGTTCCCCTATGGGTTGGTTCTTCTGGATGTGGAGGTCTCCTGGGTGAACATCACTTATTGACTCCATGTCTTCATATTGTATGGCCATTCCTTAGTAGAATGGCCCATAATCTGGCAAATATAACAGAATCTTTTTTCGATGCATGCCCCTTCACATGGCCGTCCTCCTTACACTACATACACCAAAGATCTCCATCCTTACCTTGGCTAGTGTTGGCCTTCATTTATTTTAACTCCCGCATTATTCTCATCTTGCCTTTTTGAAGAGCTTGCACCTTCTTCTCAGACTCTTCATTGCTGATGTATGTTGAGGAAACATCATCGTTTGATATCAACCTATGTTGCTTCTTCTTGATCATTTTGCTTTCACTCTAGATTCATTGCCCAATTGTATGCTTCAGTCTATGATGGTAGAGGCACGATTTTCATTTTCTTCTCCAATGAGGGTTTTTGTCCCTCAATGAACCAACACTTTTTGAAACCCTCGGTTGGTTTGCTATCCATTTTACCCAACAACTCCTTCAACCTCCGCCTGTATGCTCTCATGGTCTCATCTTTTGCTTGTTTGGTACTATAAATTCTTGCAACTATTTCATTATCATCCGATAGTAGTTTAAACTCTGTCTAGAATTCTTTCTTTAGTTCAACCCATGTGATCACTTTGGTTTTGTCCTCATCTTAGTACCAATCAATCGCTACCCTGCTCAGTGTGGCTGGAAATTTCTTCCTCCACTCATCCTGGTCTTTCAACCCATTGACAGACGAAATGGTCTCATGGTTCTACAATGGCATACACAATCTTGCTTCTCGTTGCCTGTGAATTTTAGTATTTTTTTCAATTTGGACATTACGGCAGATTTAGTTACTTGGGTGTAGTCTAGGTCTTCGAACTAGATGTGTTGGAGTCAGAAGCGTTGTTCTGACTATTGTGCCCCTATGTCCCTTCAACACTCATGGCGACACCAGAGTCCCTCGCACCACTATTCTCGGCCTCCTCCTCCCTTCAGACTCTACTTGTCTCTTCCCTCAAGGTAAGAATGAGGTTCCTCAACAAATTCCTAGTGTCTTCTAGTAATCTATTGTGATTGATTTCTCCATCGTCTACTTCGTCCCCTTCTATGTAATACCCTTCTTGGGCACTGAGCTCCACATCTCTAAGGCCCTTACTTGCTGTGAAGCCTAGCAGGTTCCTTCAAGTATCCTTCCTTCACCAAGTCTTTACAATTCTCTTCGACATTCTACTTGTTCTTCGAGTCTCCTGGCCCTTAAAATAGCCTCAAACTCGTCTATGAATTCTTTCTATTTTTATCCTTATTTAGCAAGTTTGGCATTAGTTGCTTCTCTTCAAAGGTTGCCTTGTGTAACAGGTTTAATGCATAAGGTAACAGTGTGGAATGTAACAAAACATAATATGTAAAAGAACACGCAATGCTTTGTATTAATTCATCACCTATGTACAATGTATTATAACAATATGATAGAACTACAACTACAACTCCAAAGCTCTCTTCTACAACCACAACTCCAATGCTCTCTTCTATTTCTCTCTTTATTCAAGAGGTTGGCTATTAATTATTGTGTTGCCTCCATCTGGTTTCATCCCATTCCTCCTCTTCCCTTCGGCTATTTCTTTGGTGCTTGTTCTCTTTGTAAGCTTGGAGGATTTGTTGTTTGTTTTCACAATCGACCTACTCACAACAGTTCTAGAGAGCAAGGAAAGTTTGGTCCATTGTCGAACTCACACGAAAGACACTCCACACAGCACTTTCTAGCACTACTTCTCATGCGAATTCTTTCCTCACACGAGTTGCAATCAATGCCTACAATAATGCTACAAAATTTGAGGCCAATGCCCATTCACCTTCAAAATGTTCTTGCTATTCATCCTCTTGCTCTTAAGTGTTGCTTGCATCATCATCTAGTGGCTGGCCCATTATTTCTTCTTTGCGATCAATATTCTGTCACTTCTCAGGTTTGTCTTGGCAATGGCGCCAAATATTTACTGCTTTGGGTAATGTGATTTCAACACATAAAATAGATAGCTACAAAGTAACACAATATAAGACAATGCACTATCAGAGAACTACCATCTTCTCATTAATATATGGAAAAGCTTACATACAAATATTCAAACTCCACACAATAATCTTATTCCTTCATACATAATGATGATGCAATTTGGTACAAGTACCTAGGAATATTAAGTGTCGAAGGGCTACGACTATGAACCGTCGCGACTATCCAACTACTCGAACTGCTTACCCCTTCAGACATATTAATTACTTGTTAATACAATTATACCGACAACACCCATATGGCCTTTTTCTAATTAGCTTTTGGAAGCATTTGAGTTTTCTCATTGGTCCACTAGTTGGCTTCTACAAATTCTCTCTTCTCATTGGTCCACCTATTATTGCACCTTATCCAAATGTTATGCATTTTAATTTTCTCATTGGTCCTTGGAAAGCAATGTAATTTTCTATTCGCCTACATGGTAATGCCTAATTGTAATAGGTTGGGCATTTAATACTAGTAGCTATGGTTATGGAAATACTAATTAGGGCTTATGTGGATTAATCTTGGCCCTTGATTTCAAATCAATCTTGGTCATTCATTGTGATTGGGCCCCTATATAAAGGCTTGCTCACATCATTTGTAAGAGAGAGTTATGTTGGAGAATTGTTGCCAAAGTACTACCAAACTACTCTCTATTCGTTATAGGTCTTCATGGTGGATGTAAATAATCATTTTGGAGTATTGCATGGTTCTTTGCATCTCTCACTTAGATTAGGATTTCATTTCATGTTAAATAGAAGTAGAAGTAGATTGGATGGAAGATATTGTTGAATAGTGATTAATGGTGAAGTTAGTGTACATACCTTTTGGTAGCTGTTGATTGTAAGTAAAGGTGTAAGGTTAATCTAGACCTAAATTGCAAATGCTTAACTTCTATTGGAGATGTTCATTTAGATTGCACTTTCATAGGGTATTTGGATGAATATTGTCAGTGCAAAAATCGATCTTGCATCCATAGAAGATGGCACCCTCCTATGCCTACTTGATTTGGCAAAGCAAGGATTGGTTAAAGGCACACCCCATCATCAGCATTGTCTTACATTTTTGCAATTAGATAGCCTTTATTTACTTTGCAAGTGACTTGGTAGGAAGTTGTTTGATTTGGAGGAGTTGAAAGTGTTGATATCCATTAAATGAATAGGGTAACTCTCTTTGTGATAACCAGCATATCACATCTGAAAACTGAGTGAAGGCCATGGTTAAGTCATAACTTTGAGGTTGTCTCATTTGATCACATAATTCAGATATATTGTTTAGCATATGAGCATACTTATTCAAGAGAGAGTTAGAGATTCAGTGTTTCCTCTCGAAATAATTAGTATTCAATTCTGTATGTTGTAGTGGAACAGAACTCACATCTCTCCTTGAACCACATAGCACACACTTATTTAACATGTCCTTTTGAGAGGTACTTATCTTGTTAACTTCTCTTTCTGAGCTTTCCTTGCAACTCTTTTCCATGATTTGAAAGATAGTGACCTCCTAATGAAGTGTACACCTTTTCAGAGCTAACACACATTAGTAGAAAACAACAGGTTTAGATGCTTTAACTAATAGCCCAAATGACCACCTCTTTTCTGTGGATGGAAACAATGTGACTAAGGAAAATGGAAATGACTGTCATGTTCTTGGTTCGTATTATATACCTTAAGGGCAGATTGCTTTGCTTTTGAGAAGATATATTTACAATAGTATATCTTGAAATAAAAATTAAATTTAGCCAGACGAAAGTACTCCAAAAAGTAATGATTTCCAGAGAATACAGTCAAACTATTAAAGATAACCATCTTAATTAAACAATTTGCCTTTATTTGCTTAAAGGTTTTTTCTTCGTAAAAGTCCACGGTTCAAACACTAATATGAATTCAGCAATTTTAAACAGAAAGTAACCTGTTTGAATGTGGCTGTCTGGTATAGAGGTGTGCTGAGAGCATCATAGGGATCAAAAGAGTTGCTAAAATTCATAAGGACCGTGGAAACACTCAGCTCTCTTTTATGCATATCTGTATCCAATACAATCTGACAGTCAAATAGAGGTTAAAACCCTCAGCCCATACATATGTAGAAAAAGACAATCAAAAGTGTCAAATGTCTCAAACCATACCAAAAAAGTAAAACATATATATTCATAATATCCAGGTCTAGTTGAGAAACATAATAATAAAACAAAGATATAACACTAAAATATGCATGTATGAAAAATGGCAACATTTCAAAAAAAACATTAGTAAGGAGATGAAAATGTGGCAAGTCAATGTTATTTTACTTCTTTTTAAAATGATCCATATGCTGAAGCAGATATTCCTCAACAGCTCGTCCACAACAGATATCTTGCAACTAGCCTTACTTGAAGACCCCAAAATGACTGATACATGTGATTTTCTACTACACAGCCAGCCCTAATTCATTTGTAGTGTTAGACATGTATAGAAAAAGATGTAAAACCCAATGAACACAAAGGAAAGAAAAAGACAATGGTTCATACACTAAATATACCCTGGAGAAATCCTCGAAAGATGAAAAACTCTACCAAGAATGAACTCCAGCTTCTCAATCCACTATAGAGTCACTTGTACCTAGTAGTAGGATGACGTGGTGCCAAAACACACTCCTTCACCTGACAACTGAGCTATAACAGCTACAACGAAGTATACAACCTCAAAACCCTACAATGTGAGCATAAAATGAAGATTATAAAGCAAGCTAACCCTTCCAAGATGTGGAATAGTCATATGTAGCTTTCCCAGGTTTCTAATGGCACCAAAAGGGTGCTTCCAAAAAACCTTCAACTTCCCTCCTTGTCCATTCTGATCAAAACCACCTCTTGTGCCCAGGAGCAACTTTGAAACCAATTTTTGTATGCAACAAGCAGTCGTGAAACTACAGCTTCCTGTTAGAACCCTTACTAAGGAAGATTGGCAGTTAAAAATCCACTGCTTGTGGAAACCGAAGGTACTGATAACTCTCAAAAACTGCCTTTTTCTCTGCCTGCGCTTCTGTGACTTTTCTGTGATACTCAGGAGTCCCAAGGTTTCATATTAACTGCATGCAAACAATATGGCATTCTAAAAGTGTCGAACCTGAACCTACTTCACAAAGATAAAGATCCAGAAATCTCAACTGATCACCTGATCCTGAATCAGTGACTCTTTTTACAGATAACTAAAAGATAATGGAGAATTTTATTTTATTTTAATTTAATGATGATAAGCATTTTAAATCAGGGACCCCTTTTGCAGATCATTAAAGGATAATGGAATATTTTATTTTATTTTAATGAGGTAAGCATTTTATTTGAAGTCATGCACACTAGCATTTTTAAACCAGCTCAAGCATATCACAAAAGGACCTAATTATTCACAAGTAAAACCAAAGTGAAGAGCTAACAAAATCATGGTCAACTTCTAAATAGTAAATATTTTTTAGCAATATCTGATAAAAGGACACTGTAGCATAGAATTTATGTACAGAGTTGTATCTATCAACTTCATCAGATTTAGCTCACTTCTATCTATCAACTTCATCAGATTTAGCTCACTTCTAAGCACCTATCAAGGTGCAACTCAGATCTTGACACTAAGTCTTTAGAAATCTTAAAGCTAGCATCTATATCTCCAAATAGAGATCTCACTACTTTTTCTACATCAAACCAGATTTCTGTGCTCTCTCTATGGGTGGTCCAGACTAGTCCATCATCTTGCAAGCATCTCCATAATTTTTCAATAAAGCAACTTGTAGACTATCATCTCAGCTAATTTGCATGATGCACAAAGGTATTATTCACATTATTCACACTAAAGGAGTTTAAAAACTTCCTTTTCTAATAGATATATCAGAATAATGTCTTGTTCGTACTTATGCCTTCCTATACATCCATCGACTCCCATCATATATTTGAAATTCAATTTTCCAATGAAAAACTATGCTAGATTATCTCATCATGCAGTTTAGAATGATTTAGTCTTCTTTGCGGGTATTCATGAAACAAATATTTTATCCCCTCGTTTAGAATAAGATGGCTCGGTATTCTTGCCATAATATGTCCACTTCTTGCCAAACATCCCAGGACAATCCCCCTTAAACCCTTATCTCGGATCACAATACTCATGGTAGGTCTGACTTATGTGATGAGAATTTACCACTGATTTCTATTACTTCTGTTCATGATCTTGTGATGATAAAAGTGCGTTTTGACATCTATTTGTCTGCATATTTTGATTCTGGGACACTCTAGTGACCACATTAGCGATTTAGAGTTCTAAACTTCATTGCCTTGTTTATGAGTTGTAATCTTCAAATTTCTGATTTACCACGCAATATCGATACAGTTGATGCCTAGATGTTTGACATCACAACCAAGTTGGATATTTTAACTTAATACAATCTTTGTTGCCTGTTCATGCCCTGCAAGCCCCAGATCCTGATCCTGTTTTAACCTGATTCAGGTTCCAATGTATCCCCCTTTTGGGGTTATAAATAATTTTTGCACAAATAACGATTCAAATAATACACTTTATTTACAAATAGCATTATAAGAATGAACTGCATAATTGCAGTTGAACTTGGAGAGAACTGTAAATAATTACACCAAGCATTATGGTCATAAATAATCCTTATTGAAAACAAAATATTTCAATTTCATATAAATCCATTTCATAGCTTGTTTTATCAGCCAATTATATTAGGAATGCAATGACAAAGCATAACAGGGTGCCGGGAGACTGTTCTCCTCAACCAAGTGCAAGGGCATGGAATGAGACTTTGTGTTGTTCGTCCCCTTGGCCTACAGTCATGGCACATCCAGCTCAGGGTTCCCGTACATGATAAGGGAGCCAGTACTGCTGCATCTCCCTAGAATTTTACATTAATTTGAGATATAATTGCTTGATGGGAATCAGATAATTAATTACTAATCTTTAAATTCTTGTTAGGACACTGGGAGACTATCTTCCTTAACCAAGACCAAGGGCACAAAATGAGTCTTCAAATCATTTGGCCCCTTGGCCCACAAGTATGGCAGGACCTTTAGTCCATCCAATATGGGGTTCCCCGACTTGATGAGGGAAGACCAATGATGCTGCATCTTCTTAACAGATTCATAAATAGATAAGTAGTAAATAAAATTGCATTGCATACCAATCACATTCCTGCGTATTATAGAGTGTTGAGTTTTTCCTGAATTATACTCAAATCTAACTTCATCATGTGATTTCACTTGATTGATGGATTGTTGCTGAATGATTGATATTTATGTGTGAATGATTGATTGGTTGAAAGAATTCCTTTGATTGTATACTTTGAGGAATTAGCAAGTGATTATTGATTAGATGATTGATGATGTACCGAATGCTAGTTTGATATATTGCTGGATAATGATTGATATGAATATTGGTTTGATAGAATGATTTGCTGATTGGCTGTTTGCTTGATTTGATAATTGATGATTGCTTTTGTGGATTCATGAGTGATGATTTATAAGTGATCCTTCAATGCTTAGAAAGAATTCTCCTTTATTGGTGAAAAGGTCACCATCTTTCATGAGAACTGAGTCACCAACCCTCATTGTTGCCTAGTGAAAATAATTAATTATTTTCAAAATTGATCTCACTTGTATGTCCTCTTGAAATGAAATCTTCTCCCCTTTATATCTTCCACAGTGAAGAAGAAGACACGCCTCTTCATCATGTCCACCATTTTTTAGAGTCACAATCTTCCACAACTACCACCCCTCTACCATCCCCTTTTGTAGATACCCTAGTTTTTTCCCTAAATCACAAATTCTGATTAAAACAGTAAGGAAAATAGAATTAGTTGCATTACATAACTGGTTGAGATCTTGCAAATATGTTAGGAAACCATTGAGACATGATTCGCGAAATAGAATTTTTTGTGTTAGAGATATTAAAACATAAACAATTGCAACTAGGGTTGAGAACATTGAATTATCCACAAGATATATGTAGTTAATTAGTGGAGTCCAACCATAGGAGAGGCAAGATAAGGACCATATTATGATGCCTTAACAAACCTCAACCCTAGGCCCAATAGCCAATTAGTATCCCTCTTGGCCTCATGTGGATCTTTTCATCCAGATGAATGGCTCTCGCCATTTGGATGAGGGCGTATCTAGTGAGGTGTTCAAAATCGATTAATTATCTACATTAGATCCAAGAGCTGATTACTATCCCTCTTGGCCTCATGTAGCTATTGCCATCCAGATGAGGGGATTTATCTAATGAGATACCCATAATCTATTCTACACTAGACTCAACATTTGAACCCCATCAAGGACATCTCTTTGCATTAACAAGAACTTAACATATATAAAGATGAGGATTAGAAGCATGATACACATCTATGACCTTAAATGTAGTAAATTCATATCTTTCAAGTTCACTCTAGTTAACCTTGTATTTTAGATCAATAAAAAATGGAGCCATACATGTAGCATACAATTGAAAACACAACCTATATAACATGAATGTTTGAAGACATGGAGCATATACAAAGTATACACATGAACACATGCAAAGACAAGGCATACATTGTAATACACATACAGTTAGATTTATTGACTAGAATGCATTCATTTATTCATCTTTAACTTGCAAGATGGCAAGATCAATGCTCCAATATAGATGCCCTAGTTTTTGCCCTAATTCACAAATTCTATTAGAACAATAAGGAAAAAAAATTGTAACATTATATATCTAGTTGAGATCTTGGAAATATGTTTAGAAACCATCGAAACATAATTCACAAAATAAATCCTTATTTATTAGAGATATTAAATCACAGACCGTTGCAACTAAGGTTAAGAACACTAAATTATCTACAAGATATATCTAGTTAGTGGAGACCCAACCATAGGAGAAGCTAAGAAAAGGGGTGTGCTAGGGTGCCTTAACAAAACCTCACCCTTAGGCCCAAGAGTCAATTAATATCCCTCTTGGCCTCATGTGTCTCTTACAATGCAGATGACAAGGTGTACCTAGTTAGGGGTCCATAGACCATTAATCCTCTACATTAGAACCAAGAGCCAATTACCATCCCTCTTGGACTCATACCTATTGCCATCCATAGGAAAAAATTAATTATAACAAACCATAAATAAGAATCAACCATCTTGCATATTATTAGACTTGATACATCAATACCAATTTACACAAATATTCAAATGCGTAGGAAGAGAGATCACTAGTAGACTTCTAATGGTCAAATACTTTGTTGTAGAATGATTTGCTTAGGGATTTGTAGAGTTGAAAATTGCATACCCCTTTTGTAATTTTGCCTACACTTTTGTAGCCACTTTAGTGTCCATTCCCCTAGCATTTGAGTAGGCTCATTTCAGCCCTTGCATCAGCCCTCTTCCTCTTAGGATGCTCAAGATCCTTTTCAACAGCTATCTTTTAGCATCATTTCTGCATTAATCATGTATTACCTTTGCCACTTGTCGTTTTTTAGTGTGATTTGTCTAGACAATAGCGTATTGCGCATGCATGCCACAATATCTTAACATTCAAATGTCAATTTTGAGCATTTTGATACTTGTCACCTACCCAAGTCAATGGAACTGGCTTGGGATCTTTAAAAATGACTCAGAAGCCTATTTCTTTTTCTCTCTTTTGAATTCATCCTTTCACCTCCATTCAATCTCTCTTGGCTATTCTCTTGAATCCTCTTAAAATCTTTCTTAAAAATCTCTAGCACTCTCTTGGTTTAAACATTCTCTTGCTCTTTAGCTTGCTACAACAGTCTCTAATTCGCTACAACATCTATAGCTCTCTTGGCTTTCTCAAGCCTATCAAGTAACATCTTTCTATCTCTCTTGACTTTTGAGCATCTTGGGATTTATTACATCCTCTCTATCAAATTATTTTACCTATTTACCTTTTGATTTGTCTATTGATCTAGTCGTTGTGGAAGTGGAAACGCCAAAATAGGAACTTGACTGAGGTAAGCCACCAAAGAAACCAAAACATTTTTCCTCTCTTGTGTGTGTGCAAGTTTATTGGAAGCATTTAGATGCACCATGGTCTGTTTAGATTCTATATATTTCATTTATGTTCTATTAAAGCTTTTGAGCAAAAGTATCTAAGCATATGAAAAAATTGTGCATTGAATGATAGGCTTACAATATATCTTCGTTCAATACATTTGTCAATATATATAGGATTGACATATCCTATTCTATTGGAAACTATCCAAAAAAATTCTAAATATGTTGAATTGTTTTAACAACTTCGTAATATTTTAACTGATTTAACAAACTATGAACCTACTAATAATTTTATATTAGTAACAATCATTAATATTTAGTGGGTTATTTTACTTTAATTAACTTCGCCTCACAGACACTATGTGAACACTAAATTCCAACACCCCCTTAGCGTGGGCATGGAGAGAAAGATCATCACACTCCTTGGAAACAAAATTGTATGCATATGTACATACTTTAAGGTTTGCATATTGCTCTCAGGATCATGTTGCAAATGATTACCTACATATGAGAACATATCCTGCTCACGCTTTGTGTGAACTTCTCATCGGCCAACCATACTTCAAGAAGCCCAACAATGAAAAGATCCCTATAGCCAATTGCTCTCCTATAAAACTATTTATAATATTCACGATGTCCATTCTCCACCTTAGCATTCCCAATTGTAGTAAACCAACTCTTGTGGCTCAATATCTTGATTCAAATGAAAGTCTCTCTCCTTTCATGGTTTTCAGCATACTTACCACAAACATTGACATAAACAAGAACTTGTCAACTGTCCACCTCATATCATTTTCTGAATTTTCCCACAAACCCTTTCAAAATCCATAAACTAGCTTACTTTGGTACTTTTGTTTGCCACTATGCTTGAGCATTAGGTAAGTTATATAAAAACAACATACATATCACAAAATGGGAAAGGAAAATCAGTTATTATTCTCCCCCCCCCCCCAAGCAATGTGTAGTTCCACTTATTCACACAACCAACTAAAAAGAAAATCATATCATGTTGCATACTAGGAAATAAAATACCACAAAAACCTAATAACTGGCCCCATCATTGGTGACTAACAAAAGGACACTAAATGTCCTCCAACCTCCTATGCCTCCATTGTCTAGTAGTATGATTTACTACTTACCAAATTCAACTTTGAAGCTTAAGTTCGTCAAATTGTGAGAAGAACATATTTCTCCCGATAAAATGGGCATCATGTACAAGCAATAATGCACCCAATTGCAATAATTACTTTTGACATTTAAAGACTCGAGAAATGAACCCTATTTTGAACAAAATATTATACTTCTAACGTTAACTACATACTATATTTTCAATGGACTATAACACAACCTAATACAGCATTTTGATAAATTAGATGATAATGAGTTAACTATGACATTAAGAAAAAAATAGAGACTATAGCCCCACTTTTCCTTTAATGATATAGCAATTTATGACTCCTTAAAAATAGACTCGTTAAAAACTTAGTTGCTGGTTCAGATTCTACTACCAATGCGGGTTTTAGTTGCCGGTTCAGATTCTACTACCAATGCGGGTTTGAGATTTGAGACTGAAATTCATCCAAAGAAAAATTTGGTTGAGTTTGGAATCATTTTGAGTTCGTATGTACAAGATTTTATATATATATATATATATATATATATATATATATATATATATACATACATACAGAGAGAGAGAGAGAGAGAGAGAGAGAGAGAGATGCAGCATCAAAAAAGTTCCTACACAAATGGAAGCAAGAAGTTTTTCTTTACATTCACAAATGCACAAATAGGACCTAGTTGGCAAAAAGACTATGAAAAAGTCAATGAAAAAGATGTTTTCAGTCAAATTTGCCCCAAGTTTGTTTTAGGTTCCTTTGTCCAAATTAGAAATCTTCCAAATTCTTCCAAAACTCTTATAGGCTCTTTGAGAGAATTTCGAGTTTACCTGATTGTGGCAGAACTTTGAGCGAATTTGAACCAAATCCAACTTTGCAGCAAACCTAATCTCAAATTCCACCTTCTAAGAGTGAATCTGGTAATTTAGGTTACAAGAAAGAACCCTATTCTAAATAAATCTCAATTTGACCTTTAAACTAACATAGTATATCTAACTATATAAACATAAAATAAAATAAAAATGTGCCCTCAAAACACATCGAATTGAAATTCAATAGTGCTTGAGGTTGGATAAAGGTTCTTGGGAAGCTGTTCGTGGAGAAAGTCCAACCATACTTGGAATCTCAAAATGTTGGAAAGCCACCATTCAAGTTTATTCATGTAATGTACCCATTTTAGCATACTCCTGCAGTTAGGCTAAGTCAATTCATCATGGCGACCCTCGTGAGCTGGTAGCATGTTTTCAGGGTCTATATGGCAAACTTGCCATTTTTAGTAAGTCTATCTTGCACTGGTTTCTAATTTTGCAGCTGCAGTAGAGGCACTGGTGGTTGATCTTCATCAGCAGTGGATTGAGCATATTCATTGGGTTCATATTTAATAAGTTATGAATGAGGCATTAGTTATTAAAAGGACTTTATCTTATTTCATGTTATAAAATGGAATTGTGAATGAGAAGCCTCTTAAGTGAAAAGTGTCTTCATGAAGCCATGTGCTTGAAAGTTATTTAATTAAATAATTAGTTGGAAGCTTGAAAGGTGTGTTGATGAAGCAACTTTAATGAAAGGTGTATTGGAGAAGCCAGGTGCTTTATAAAAGAGGCTTCATGAAGCAATTAGAATCATCTCGTCTATTGCTTTTTGATAATCACTTGTGAGGGTTTGAAGGGTGTTTCTCTTGAGGACTGGTTCCTCTTGATCTAAGAGTCCATTTGCTGCTGTTGTATAGCAAATTGGAATTGCATTCTGATTCTGGAATTTTCATTTAATTCATTGCTGAGGTATAGTGAGTTGAAACAATTACTCAATCTGAATTTTCTAGAGGATGATTCTTGGTGCTGAGAGTTGATAATTTCATATTGCTGTTATCATTTGCAAATTACAACTGTAATTCAGACATATTATATCTGCATTTGAATACCTAGAATCACTGTTCTTGGCGTTGACATATTCTACAAATTGGCATGGCATTATTGGTTGTGGTTCGAAGGATTTAATTTCCCTATTGACTGTGAATACAAATGCCTTAATTTGGTGTATTATCTCTGGCACTACAGCGCTGCAACCTGGGCAGCACCATTAAGGGGGGTGGTGTGCACATTGGGCATCTTTACCAATCCCAACCCCAACAAATTTGAACACCACTCACCCACGCGGCCAGCATTCTGATCACCATTCTCAAGCATTTCCACACTATATTTTCCAGCATGGAGTTCTTGGTCTGCTGCAGATTGTTTTGGAAGCTGCGTTTAGTATAAAGAAGGCTGAGAAAGGATGTACCAAGTTTGTATAACAACTCTTCTGTAAAGCAAAATATATACCAGGTTCTGTTTCATAATTGTAATTGCTTACTGTGGCTAGAAGAATAAATAGCAGAGATGAGTCCATGACATTTGTGATCTTTCATAGTTGTTTTCCTTTACATTTAATGTCAGTATCATTTCAGTATTTAATATTCAAAACTCAAAAAAATGCATAATCTCTGAAAAAATGCAAAAATACAAGAAAAGTATAGTTTCATAAAACAATTACATTATTATATTCTCAGCATAGCCAGTTAGAGCCAGGTTGGGCTCTTTACAATTAGTGACGCAACAGATCTAAAGAGATGACGAAAGATGACGCAAGCTTAACAAGAAGGACAGGATGATATTGGGTGATTGGTGATTACAGTTGAGCTTCACATAAACAGACCCAAAATATAAGTGAAGATCACCACGAAGGAAAACAAACACAGTCAGTATAGAGTAAGTGCTGATCATCTTGTTGTCATTGATGTCAAGATAGATAAACATATTTTATTGTGTGCATAGTCTCAGTTTTGTCTGCAGAAATATTCCAGCATAGTTTTATGAAGGCATCATCATAGAGACAATCTGTTTAATGTTTGATACAATTGTTTTTCTGTCGAACAACCTTCATAAATTTTGGAAAAATAGTACATATGAAGTGCTGGAAACTATATAAGTTTCAATCGAATTATTATACAGAGACCTTCTTAATAGCCAAAACTTGTTTGCTTGAGATCTAGTTTCGTCTCTGTTCACAACAATAAAGGAGTTCCCAATTTTGTGGAAAATAAGCTCTCTGTCTGCTTGTCAGCCCAATGGATGTTTGAGAATACAATACCTTGCTGAAAGAAGACAGTCATATTGTCTATCAAAATACTTTTAATTATTTACAATTTAGATTATGGAATGACACAAATGGTTTGGAGTGCACAAACCAGTGTTACACGGGGACTCGCACCCCCCTCCCAAACTTCGAAGTACCCGTCCCCGAGGCATCCCCACACCGGGTGCTCACGTACCCAAGTACCCCCACCTCGCCATTCCGCAACAATGCTGCCGCTAGTATGGGGTCTTGGATTTCTATTTGACTTTTGTTTTTTGAATGTTACTAGTGGGTGTGTAATATGTAACTATATTGAATGTTTCAATGGTTCTAGTTCATGTTCCAATTTGGCTATGTTCAAGTATTTTAATTTGGTATGTTCTACTGAAACATCATTTCATAACATGCATTTCAAGTTCTACATGTATACTATATAACACTCCTCCTTGCCCCATCCTCCCCTTGCCACTGTCCCCTGGCCGTCCCCTGCCGTCCCAAAAATGAGGCCCATTTTCCCCCCGTCCCAAAAACTCATTCCAATGTTCCGCCATCCCTACGTACCCCAGTATTGGGGTAACATTGGCACAAACTAAATCATGTACAAAGTATAATTCTTAGAAAACAAAACAATTGTATTGACTATGGAAGAATAACTGATTCCTTCAAAACACTGTTAGTGGCTATAACCTGAGCGTTGCATACAAAAAGGTATTTTCCAGACTGTCAAAGCATACCGTGAAGGAGATTGTATAACATGTTTGATGGGCTTAGTTGCTTTGTGACTTTGTCAAATAAAATTTGCTTTGAACCAACTCTGAGTTTCCTGAACAAAGACATATTGGTTATAGATGTCCACACATGAAAGATTATATGATGTTTGTCGAAACTGGAAAGATGGTGACCAGGACAGTTTGGAATTTTTGGTGACAGCAGTTTCTCCTTTCTGGAGCCACATAGATAGAAGACAAACACTGTTCCTTCTAATTAGACTGTAGCAAATAAGAAAGCATCCATTGAAAAATTTCCTATCTGTGTCAGAGCCCGATAGCCAACAATATATAAAACAGTAATCTGGAAGTTGCAACAGGTAGAATGCTGGCAATTGGCAAAGTTTGTTAATGCCAATTAAAAGGGAAAGAAAGTCCCAAAGTGAATATTATCAGTAATTTAAACATCTGATATGCTTTTGTATGTGACATGATGGAATTCAGTTGTAGTCGCAGTTGAAAGATTGGTTTGTAACTGATCAGAACAATTCGCATCCTTGTTTTAAAGATGTGAGTTGGAGATGATAGAATGAGCAGCCACAGCATTGTAGCATTAAGATGAATATGTTATGATTGCAGTAACTAAGAATTCTGCGACATAGTCTGACATGAAGTGATTGTGCGAAAAGATTCATCTGTTGCAAAGAGGAATCAAGGATTCAGAAAAGGATAAGTGACATCATAGTGAGCAGGTACAATTGTTTTATTAGTACATGACAGCAGAGACAGGTATATGTTTTTGTTTCAATATATATTTTGCTCAGAAGTATATTCACAGCTGAGACTTTGTAAAGCAATTTGTGAAGATTATATGTCTGATAGCTGCCATAGTTTACAGAGAATTTGTAATTGGTCCATTTCCAGTCTTGTTTCACTTTGCAAGAGTGACATATTGAGTTGTATTACATGAATTCAATCTGAAAATGTTTTACAGAGAATCGATCAGTGTTGTCAATGATTTCTGAATATTATTCAATTCTTTGTTCAACAAGAAAAGTTATAGAATCGTGGAGTATTGAATACTTGAAATGTGAATTGTTTTGTAACTTGATTATTAAATCATATCTTTGTGCTCATTTGAATTGAGTAGGTTGAAGTCCTGAATATTCTAGAGATATTGATGAGAAAAGTTTGTGGATTTAATACTCAGATTGTATAAGATGGTGCTTATGTTGTGGAACAGTTAACGCTCTTAAGCATAGAGGGGTTTGTAGACTCCTTTGGGTTGGTGCCCTTAAATTTGTAATTGGTTTCAGAATTGTGAGGCTGGATTAGGACAATAGCTCCTAGCAGCATTACTTACCGTGGTTTTTCACTGTTGGGTTTCCATGTCAAATCTTTGTGTATTGTCTCATGGTTTTAAGGTGCTGTTCTTATGTTTTTTATTAGATGCTCCAAATCTAAGGTAAAAAAAAAAGTTTGAAATTGGAAGAAGAAGTTTAAGTTCTATAACTTCTATTTATTAAACTTGTGTTCTACAATTGGTATCCAGTACTTGTCAAAAGACCTAATCAGTCTAAACAGATTCTGTGATTAGAACACATGGCCAAGTAGGAGGAGCACCTTTATTTGATGGAACAAATTTTGCATTTTGGAGTGTTGGAATGGAGAGTTATTTTGCTTCAATTGTCGTGTCCCCATTTTGGAGGCAATTTGATTTAATTAATTTAATTAATTAGGTTATCCAAAATAATGAATATTTTATGAGGATGACTAATTAATTATTTTAATTAAATAAATAAGTGGTATTAAGTTAATTATTTATAAAGTTATCAAATAAATAAATATTAAAAGGTAACTTTATATTTAATTAATTTAATAAAGTGACTTGAATTATAAAATATTTTATAAAGTCACTTAATAGATAAAATAAAATAATGTTCTAGAAGCTTCTGGAAAAAGTGGAGAAAAAAGAATAAATAGGCACCCCGGGCTTCATTCTAATCATTCAATTGTTTATTTCTCTCTTGACATCAAATTGTGATTCAGTCACATAGTCTATTGTGGAGCCAAGTGGTTTCAGATAGTCAGTTGATCGTTGGGAACAAAACTCCCTTAGATTTGCATAACTGAGGAAGTGAAATATCTTCTGAAGGGTTGCACATTTGGAGGTGATACTTCAGTCACTTTAGCTAGGGCATCATTGGGCCTAAGGCCATTTTTCAGCATTTCAGCATTTCAAGAGGCATTTTTAGCAGAACCGAAGAAAAAGCAGCTCCGAAAAAAGCAATCCGAAAGAGCAGTTCAAAAAAGCAGATCCGAAAAAGCAGATCGAAAAAAAAAAGCGGATCTGAAAAAAGCAATTCAAAAAAGCAAATCCGGAAAAAGCAAGTGGAAAAAGCAGATCGGAAAAAAGCAAAGCAGAAGGGTCAGCATTGAAGAAAATTATTACAGCCATCTACAATCAGGTTATTCACTTCTCATTTGGCATATTTACTGAGAAATGTAGGTTTTAAGCTGCGTACCAAATATAGCTTCAGCACTTCACTATTTCACATTGTACTTGTCTTTGTTTGCCATTTGGCATTATTGGTATCAAAGGAAGGCTAGGATTTTGCAATTGAAAGAGCGTTGTAATTTTTAAACTATCTATATTGCAAAACTAGAGTTGATGATCAGCTTATTAGTTTGCATTCCAATTGTTTGACAAAATATCAATTGGCTGTAAGTTCTCTTTTTGGCATAAATAATGTTATAATTTTGCATACTAGGTGTTTATATTAATGACACTTGGTTGTAAGTGCATTAATGCCATCTTAGGTTGCATCCAAAGTATTTGTCATAATTATTAGTTGTTGTAGCTACATATTGCAAGTAGTTAAGTCACATATTTGTATTGAATATTGTCAAAATTAGTTGCACATTCATGTTGGGTCATTGTTTAAATAATCTGGAGTCTTTTTTGTAAGCATTCTCTTTGATGCAAATCGAAACAAGAGTCATTGCAGCAATCTGAAAAGTTATATCAGTCATATGATCCCTTGTATGCAAAGTGTTTGACAAAATTCTTCGAGCCTTCAATCAGCATTTTAAGGTCGGATTTGAGCAGGGTTATTACAGTGGTATCAGAGCTTGCTTGCAAAGTGTTTGACGAAATGTCAAACCACTGAAGTATAAAGATTTTTGGTGTTTGAAGAAGTTATAACCTGTTGGGGTTATTATAGTGGTATCAAAGCGGTTTCCTGCCAGCCTGATTGGGTTATTTCAAATTGAATTCAATTATCAGTATGGCTTTAACAGGAGACAAGGATTTGGAAGAAAGAATGCACAATGTAAAGAAGAAATTAGATTGTCCATTTCAGCAAACAGAGGACCTTCTAAGAACTTTGGAAGAGTTGGAAACTTATTTAGGCAAGTTTGATCAGTCAAGGCCCGATGCTATGCAAACAACTTTATCTCCAGCATTTGGTTCGTTGGTTAAGCCCCGATTATTGAGACATCATGATGAAGTAATAAGACTTACAACTCTCTCTTGCATTAGTGAAATCATGAGGATAATAGCTGGCCTTGATTCTTATGATGATTAAATTATGAGAGAGATACTTCATGCCATGGTAAAAAGCTTCGAAAAGTTGGACAAGATCCGGGACCCTTATTTCACACAGAGGGCAAGATTACTTGAAGTATTTGCGAGGTGTAGATTTGAAAATATTATGCTGGCAATAGGTTGTATTGGTGACATTCGTAGGATGTTTAATACATTTTGGAATATTATGGACGAGTTTCATCCCAGCAGGGTATTGGCATCAATGCACTCCATCATGTTCACAATCCTGTTTGAGGAGGAGGATGAAATTTCTAAACTTTTGGCAAAAGACTTATGGTATGTTTGGACAAAAGAGAGGAATTTGTCACCTATGGCACGTACGTGGTTAAAGAGCCTGATTGATAGGCCTAAGGATCGTACCTTCCCTATGACAAGTAGAAACTTGTATGAGGAGTTTAACAGACATGCGGATTCGATACAGGGAGACATTAGCACATCTTCAGGTAATGGTTTATCTGCATCATCTTCACAGGCAGAAGGGGTTACAGATGTTGTGCAGGTTGAGCCAATTGCATCAGAAGGTGATATCACAAGCACACCGAATTGCGTGATTGACACAGATAGTGATTACAGTACAATTGGGCTGGATGAAGTTACAGTAGTTGGGGATACTGTCATGTTTGAGGCTAGTAGCTCTTCACTTGGTTTGGCAAGCCAGCTGAAGACAAGGGACAAGGATATTATCGCAGCTTTATCTCATCATGACAAGATGCATGGATTGATTGAGAATCACATTTGGATGATTCAACTACAGGAGAGACAGAAAGGAGTCACAACAGGTTCTTCTTGTGTTGACTTACAGGCGATTAGGGAGGGAATGGGAACGATGAAGTTGAGTTATTTACATCTTCTATCAAATCGTGACCATCTTCTTAGCCTTGGCGGAGACTATTCAGATGCCTTGAGGAGGAAGGAGGAGGAAGTTGACAGGCTTTCTCGCGAGCTTGAGGACACTCGAGCTTCTTTGGTGAATACTCCATTGGCATTACAGGACTGGGAGAGATATGGGGATAAGCATGGCATGGAGTTGAGTTTAGTTTCATCTTGCACTCCTGATACTCAGCTTTCTGCGGCACATAAATCATATGTGGTCATTGATAATGTTGTGAGTTCATCTTGCATTCACATCCAGGATACAGGGACAATGTCAAACAGGTATGTGGAGTTAGTTGGTATTGGTCATATTACTCAGCTGAGGAGTTTGCTTGAGTTACCAGCTGATTCTAGTTTACGGATATGGACTCGAGATTGTTTCATTGGCGTTTGGGATTCAGTTGACTAGAGATCTTTAACACTTTTTGGTAGCAGTGATTGTTTGGGTGCTATCATGGATTTGATTAGCAGATTGCACGGTGTTGTCTTTTCTTGTGCCAGCAGCTTGTTTGATGTTGGTATTAGTTTTTCTACACCGGTGTTGAGCTTTGTTCATATATCCAGTCGACCATTCTTGCTGGAATGTGTTGATAATCTTTCATATTTGGCAATGTGTACAAATGAGTCCCAGGATCATATTGGCATTGATGACATCCAGGAGGATGCAGTGGGCAGTTTTGAAGACTTAGTTTCCTTGGCAGTTTCTTTTGGTACAAAGGAGTTGGATAGCGGTGCTACAGTTTTTGATACTCCGTATGTTGATATGAGCTTTGGAGTTGATTCGCAGGATATGGATGGTAATACTCTAGAGACCAGTAACTTTGAGGATACTCCTTTAGACAGTGCGTCAGAGGAGTTTGGTAGGAGACAGTCTAGCCAGTGCCATCATGTGTCTAGTCAGTTGAGAGTTAGTGAACGAGACATTGCTATAGCTTGCCAACATTTCGATGTTGCTCGTCAGTTGTTAGTAGTTTATGGATGGGGTTCTCCTACTAGTGATGAGCAGGGAGGCAGTTATCTTTCCTTGACAGAGTTCCACTCTTTATGGGAGGCTATCCGGATTCTGAGACAGAATTATATGCAGTTGGTAGCCGACAGAGATTATCTTATGGAGTGGGGGAGTACAACATACGATGCATTATTGGCCAAGGAAGATTAGGTGAGTGAGCTTACTCAGCAGCTCGAGGTGACTTCTGAGATTCTTGAGAGTACACAGTTGGCTTTCGAGGAGTCACAATTTCATTTGGCTAAGGTGACCGTGGAGTTAGAGCGACTGCAGTCTTTACCAGATTCTGTACAATCACAAGCTGTGGTGTTTGGTGATCCGAGGATGTCCATGGTCAAGATTGTCAAAGACAGTGGATGTAATAACCCCAAAAGGTTATAACTTCTTCAAACACCAAAAATCTTTATACTTCAATTGTTTGACATTTCGTCAAACACTTTGCAAGCAAGCTCTGATACCACTGTAATAACCCTCCTCAAATCTGCTCTCAAAAGGAATTTCATCAAACAATTCACATGCAAGGGACGTATGACATAGTTTTTCAGCTGGCTTTAAATGACTCTTTTTCAATTTGCATCAATGAGAATCTTGTGCTAGAAGACTCCAAATGGACTACACAATGGCCTAACATGAGTGTGCTACTAATTTTGACAATATTCAGTGCATATATATGATCTAAGCATGAGAAATGAACACCTACAGCCAACTGGCATTTTTACAAACAGTTGGTGTGCAAACTAACTAGCTGATAAATAATGATATTGAATTGCTTAAATGACACCAGCAACTATTATCTTTTTAATTTGCAATGAAATTTCTAATACAATGCTCATGAAATGTGGCCAAGACTTTTGGCATTTACATGGATTACAAAATGATAATGCTGGTATAATGCACACTTACAGCTGAAACCTATAACATCCTAAAAAACAATACTAATAAAGGAACCTGGTTGTAGATGGCTGTAATAATTTTCTTCAATGCTGCCCCTTCTGCTTTGCTTTTCCGATTTGCTTTTTCGAACTGCTTTTTCGGATTGCTTTTTGGCCTACTTTTTCGGTTCCGCTTTTTTCGGCCTGCTTTTTCGGTTCCGCTTTTTCGGGCTGCTTTTTCGTATCTGCTTTTTCGGACTGCTACCCTGTTGAATCTCAAGACCATATCTTTCAATGGCGTCAAGATTTCCAGCTTGAAGGGATTTCATCTTTCAAACTATTAAGACATAATCACCAAAAAATTTCCCAATTTCTTTGATATTTCCAACCATACTTAAAAGAAGCTCTTCCCTTTCTTTTATAGTGTTCTCACAAGAGCTCAATCTTTCGTTTTCTCAATGTGGGATAAAACATCACTCCCTTTATGTAACTTATGTCTCCAATGTGTTATAAAATAAAAGGGACTCTTTTAATTTAAATATTTCCCACAAACTATAGTCTGCATTAATAAAGTTAAATATTTAAAGTTAACTTTATAAAATAGCTTTATCAATGCATAACAAATCTTATCAATGATAAACAAGTCTTCTTGCCGATTTTAAACAATTACCATCAACATACCGCTGCCACTGGATGTCCGACCATATCCAAGATGATTTACTATAAATAGTAAGTATTCCCAAAGTTGCCTCAAAACCCTTCAAAAAGACTTGCAACTGAAACTATCTAGGCCAAATGGCCTCTACGCCCCTGTAATGTCCTGGTTAGCCTACGGGACCGTGGGGAAATAGGCTAACGACAACATAATGCTATGAATGCTAAAAAGGGTACATTACAGTCCGCCCTTCCCAAAATTGCTTGTCCCCAAGCAATGATCGAACAACAACCCAATCAATCCACCTGGATCCCAAATGTAGTCATGAACTATACTGCTGTCAATCAACATAGGCTCCTGCAACAACCTCTGAAAATTAACCAAGAGGAATCCATAATCAAATTGGCGAATACAACTCGCCCAACTCCAAAGTCAGGAACCCATGAGAAACAAGCTCTCGAAATATCAAAACCCAAGTAGAGTAGATAACCCAAACTGCCAACATAGTAAATACCATCAACACATCCCACTAGCCTATGTGGAATGTACAATACAATTCTACAACAACGATGAATACTCCCGCATGAAACTGCACCAAATACAGAGAATCCACACACTGCACACCCACTGCAATTAACACAACTCTGCAGATCACCGGTCACTGTCTCATAACCATAACACCATGCACTGTTGATGGTGAATAGTCATTACACGGTAGATAGCAAAAACGAGAGCCCAAACCAAACCTGTCTGCCATCAACTCCTCAACACATGGATCAAAAGCAAACCGATGAACATATCCTACAATATAATGCCGGTAAAAAGAACCAATCCCAGTCAAGGACTCATCCTGTAGACGTGATACAACCAACTGTGACTGATTATCAGCTAAGTCAGAGGATGATATAGCCAAGAGTGCAGAATCAACAACAACATCACTAGTCTCTGTGCCCTCCAAGTCAAACATATCACAATGCTCAACTACAGCGCCCAACTCAGTTGAACCTGCCTCCAGTGAAAATGGACCAAATATGCGAATACTAGTGTCGTGGATAGATATATCCTCATCTCCACTACCTCTATCAACCTCGACCATGGACATTTGCGGATCACAAGACACCACAGCTTGTGACTGTACAGAATCTGGTATAAACTGCAGTCGCTCTAACTCCATGGTCACCTTAGCCAAATGAAACTGTGACTCCTCGAAAGCCAACTGTGTACTCTCAAGAATCTCAGAAGTCACTTCAAGCTGCTAAGTAAGCTTACTCACCTCATCTTCCTTGACCAATAATGCGTCATATGCTGTACTGCCCCACTCCATAAGATAATCTCTATCGGCTACGAACTGCATATAATTCTGTCTCAGAATCCGGATAGCCTCCCATAAAAAGTGGATCTCTGTCAAGGAAAGATAACTGCCTCCTTGCTCATCACTAGCAGGAGAACCCCATCCATAAACTGCTAACAACTGACGAGCCGCATCGAAATGCTCGCAAGCGATAGAAATGTCTCGCTCGCAAACTCTCAGCTGACTAGACACATGATTGTGCTGACTGGTCAAACTCCTATACTCTACCCCTGGTACACTGTCCAAAGGAGTAACCTCAAAATGGCTATCATCTGTAATACCGCCATCCAAATTTTGCAGTCCAACTGTTGGACTTGTATCATCAAACGGAGTGACTGAGGCATCAACATAAACCTCTGTATCAAAGGAAACTGTTGAGGAGACTAAGTCCTCAAAACTGTCCACAACATCCCCCTGGGTGTCATCTGTAATAATCAGATCCTGGGACTCCTCTGTAAACTTTGTCATATCTAAGAGATCATCAACCCATTCCAACAAGAATGGTCGACTGGATACATGAACAATGCCCAACAAAAGTGTGTAAAAACTAATTCCAACATCAAACAAGCTGTTGGCATGGATGAGAACTACACCTGGCAAGCTACTAATCAAGTCCATGATGGTGCAACAGATACTACTACCAAAGAATGATAAATATCTCCGGTCAAAACGATCCCAAGTACTAAGATAAGGATCCCAACATCTAATCCATGAACGGAAACCAACTGGCAATTCAAGTAAATTTCTTACCTGAGTAATGTGAACAATACCAACTGACTTCACGCACCTGTCTACAGTCTCTGAATCCGGAGTGTGAATGCTAAACGTACTCATATCATCATCAATATGTGACCCGATTGTAAAAGGAAACTGAGTCCCTACTATATGCGCTAACTCCCGAACTGAACTCACCTCAAGACAACGCTCATCCACATGTCTCTCAGAATCCTGGAGAGCCAACTTCATTGCCTCCATGCCTTCCTTGATCTGCTGTAAGTTGTCACAAGAAGAACCTGTTGTGACTCCTTTCTGTCTCTCCTGCAGTTGAATCATCCAAATGTGATTCTCAATCAATCCATGTATCCTATCATGATGAGATAAAGCCGTGACAATATTCTTGTCCCTTGTCTTCAACTGGCATGCCAAACCAAGTAAGAGCTACTAGCCTTCATCTCATGTGAAGAAGCATCCAACTGTGCTTGATACTCACTTTCTGCAAAGTCCTGAATGCTCACTTTCTGATCAATTGTACTATCCTCAAACATGACAGTATCCTCAACTGCTGTAACTTCATCCAGCCTAACTGTACTAGAATCACTCTCTGTGTCAATCGCACAATCCGGCGTGCCTGTGATATCACCTTCTAGCTCAACCTGCACAACGTCTGTAACCCCTTCTACCTGTGAAGATGATGCAGATAAACTATTACCTGAAGATATGCTAATGTCTCCTTGTATCAAATCAGCATGTCTGTTAAACTCCTCATACAAGTTTCTGACTGTCATAGGGAAGGTACGATCCTTAGGCCTATCAAAACGTTCAATCAGTCTCTCCTTAAACTCCACATATGAAGTAATGTGTGCATGACCCATAGTGACCATACCATGATGCCACCACTCGTGTGCTAACTCATCCAAGTGAATTGTTGCATACTTAATAGCTTCTTCCTCAAGCATAGGGTTCATTTGAAAATATGTGTCAAGCCTTTGAACCCAAGCTCTTGCTGTAGACTTCCCCGAGCCATCATAATATGGTAATTGAAGTTTCCCTACTTTCTTCCGTAGCTCATAGCTCTGGTTCTTGTCATGTCCACGAGGCATATGCTTCATCCGCACATCTATATACTCCCTAAAGGTAATTGCAGTAGTAAAGTCTGGACCTCCGGCTTCCCAATCTCTCCTCAGCTGGTCCTGTATATCAGTGATCTGGGGCTCTAGTACGGGCTGCTCTGAGCTCTAGGAGGAAATGTGGGAATCATGGGCCTCGAACTCACTGTCCTAGCTTGCTGGGGTGCATGACCGAAATTGTTCCCAACTTGTTCACCTCCATTATGTGTCCCATCTTGATTATTCCCATTCTGATTGTTACCATTTTGATTATTACCATTCTGATTATTTCCTCCACCTACGTTAGTATTCAACCCCATTTGACGAGCCATCATCTACATCATAAGCTCCAATCTCTGACTCTGTTCCTGTGCTCTCTGCTCTGCTGATCGCGGTCCTTGTGCTAAGGTCTCTAATAACTGTAAGAATCTTTCCTTTCCCTGATCTGGACTGGCATTCATTTTGTCAAACATTTTTCTCTCTATCTAGCTAATCCAAATTCCCAATAAGACCTCCACAGGATGGCAGGAAACCGCTCTGATACCACTGTAATAATCCCAATAGGTTATAACTTCTTCAAACACCAAAAATCTTTATACTTCAATTGTTTGACATTTCGTCAAACACTTTGCAAGCAAGCTCTGATACCACTGTAATAATTCTCCTCAAATCTGCTCTCAAAAATGCTAATGAAAGCTCAAGGAATTTCATCAAACAATTCACATGCAAGGGACGTATGACTGATATAGTTTTTCAGCTGGCTTTAAATGACTCTTTTTCAATTTGCATCAATGAGAATCTTGTGCTAGAAGACTCCAAATGGACTACACAATGGCCTAACATGAGTATGCTACTAATTTTGACAATATTCAGTGCATATATATGATCTAAGCATGAGAAATGAACACCTACAGCCAACTGGCATTTTTACAAACAGTTGGTGTGCAAACTAACTAGCTGATAAATAATGATATTGAATTGCTTAAATGACACCAGCAACTATTATCTTTTTAATTTGCAATGAAATTTCTAATACAATGCTCATGAAATGTAGCCAAGGCTTTTGGCATTTACATGGATTACAAAATGATAATGCTGGTATAATGCACACTTACAGCTGAAACCTATAACATCCTAAAAAACAATATTAATAAAGGAACCTGGTTGTAGATGGCTGTAATAATTTTCTTCAATGCTGCCCCTTCTGCTTTGCTTTTCCGATTTTCTTTTTCGAACTGATTTTTCGGATTGCTTTTCGGCCTACTTTTTTGGTTCCGCTTTTTTTGGATTGCTTTTTCGGCCTGCTTTTTCGGTTCCGCTTTTTCGGGCTACTTTTTCGTATCTGCTTTTTCGAACTGCTACCCTGTTGAATCTCAAGACCATATCTTTCAATGGCGTCAAGATTTCCAGCTTGAAGGGATTTCGTCCTTCAAACTATTGAGACATAATCACCAAAAAATTTTCCAATTTCTTTGATATTTTCAACCATACTTAAAAGAAGCTATTCCCTTTCTTTTATAGTGTTCTCACAAGAGCTCAATCCTTCGTTTTCTCAATGTGGGATAAAACATCACTCCCTTTATGTAACTTATGTCTCCAATGTGTTATAAAATAAAAGGGACTCTTTTAATTTAAATATTTCTCACAAACTATAGTCTGCATTAATAAAGTTAAATATTTAAAGTTAACTTTATAAAATAGCTTTATCAATGCATAACAAATCTTATCAATGATAAACAAGTCTTCTTGCCGATTTTAAACAATTACCATCGACATACCGCTGCCACTAGATGTCCGGCCATATCCAAGATGACTTACTATAAATAGTAAGTATACCCAAAGTTGCCTCAAAACCCCTCAAAAAGACTCGCAACTGAAACTATCTAGGCCAAATGGCCTCTAAGCCCCTTTAATGTCCTGGTTAGCCTACGAGACCGTGGGGAAATAGGCTAACGACAACATAATGCTATGAATGCTAAAAAGGGGACATTACAGTGGAGATGGGGATGCATCCATCTTTGATACTAACATTGGCATATCAGGTTCGTTCCCACTAGAGTCAGGTTCAATTGAGTTGGGTGTTGTAGCAGATTGTTGTGGTATGCCTGACATAGTGGTGGCCTCTAGTACTGATGGCACAAAGATTAGAGATGTATCAAAGATCATGTGTGATATTGGTGAGCCGGCAGTTGGCATGGTTCCTGCTAATTATACTACTCCCTTAGCGATGTCTTCGGAGGTAGTAGTCAGTTCCAACTTGGTTAGTGATCGATTGCAGTTAGTTACATCTGGATTGCAATCTGAGCCACTGACTAAGATTGGTGCATTCTATTGGCATTACACTGTGAGGTATGCTCATCAATTTACCTTTGATGACCATGTTGATGAGATGATGATACAGAGATGTACTTTGGTTCCTAGTGCTTGTAATCAGTTATGGGACAGTTTGACGCCTCGGGATGAGAGTTGTGATGGGCATGACATTGCGATAGGTTCTGCGATTGACAGCTTGATAATACATGACTTAGAGTAGGAGTTTGGGAGTGATGCTTCAGTGGTTGTTGTTATTGATTCTATTCCTTTGGCTATAACATCTCCTAACTTAGCTGGTGATCAGTCACAGTGGATTGTATCACTTGTTCATGGTGAGCTGTTGACTGAGGTTGGTTCTTTTTATCAACATTATACTGCAGGGTATGTACATCAATTAGCATTTGATCCTTGTGTTGAGGAGTTGATGGTAGGCAAATTTGGTTTGGGTTCCATTTCTTGCTGTTTATCTTGTGATGTCTTTTCACCATCAGCAGTGCATGGGAGTTATGGTTATGAGACAGTGGTCGGTGATCTGCAGAGTTGTGTTGACTGCAGGAGTTGTACAGTGTGTGGATTCTCCATACTTGGTACAATTTCATTCGGGAGCGTTCACCATTGTTGTAGAGTTGGATTGTACATTCCGTATAGGCCAGTGGGATGCGTTGATGGTATTTACTGTGTTGGCAGTTTGATTTGTCCACTTTACTTGGGTTTTGATTTTCTAAGAGTTTGTGTCTCGTGGGTTTCTGACTATGGTAGTTGTGATTTTGGAGTTTGGTTGAGCTGTAATTGTCAGTTTGATTATGGATTCCTCTTGGTTATATTGCAGAGGATATTACAGGAGCCTGTGTTAATTGACAATAGTATAGTTCATGACGACATTTGGGATCCAGACGGATTGATTGGTTTATTGTTCAGCCATTGCTTGGGGACGAGCAATTTCAGGAAGGGCGGATTGTCATGTCCCCATTTTGGGGGCAATTTGATTTAATTAATTTAATTAATTAGGTTATCCAAAATAATGAATATTTTATGAGGATGACTAATTAATTATTTTAATTAAATAAATAAGTGGTATTAAGTTAATTATTTATAAAGTTATCAAATAAATAAATATTAAAAGGTAACTTTATATTTAGTTAATTTAATAAAGTGACTTGAATTATAAAATATTTTATAAAGTCACTTAATAGATAAAATAAAATAATGTTCTAGAAGCTTCTGGAGAAAGTGGAGAAAAAAGAATAAATAGGCACCCCGGGCTTCATTCTAATCATCCAGTTGTTTATTTCTCTCTTGACATCAAATTGTGATTCAGTCACATAGTCTATTGTGGAGCCAAGTGGTTTCAGATAGTCAGTTGATCTTTGAGAATGAAAACTCCCTTCGATTTGCATAACTGAGGAAGTGAAATATCTTCTGAAAGGTTGCACATTTGGAGGTGATACTTCAGTCACTTCAGCTAGGGCATCATTGGGCCTAAGGCCATTTTTCAGCATTTCAGCATTTCAGGAGGCATTTTTAGCAGAACTGAAGAAAAAGCAGCTCCGAAAAAAGCAATCCAAAAAAGCAGTTCAAAAAAGCGGATCCGAAAAAGCAGTTCGAAAAAAAAAAGCGGATCTGAAAAAAGCAGTTCGAAAAAGCAAAACGAAAATTGCAAATCCGGAAAAAGCAAGTGGAAAAAGCAGATCGGAAAAAAGCAAAGCAGAAGGGGCAGCATTTAAGAAAATTATTACAGCCATCTACAATCAGGTTCTTCGCTTCTCATTTGGCATATTTACTGAGAAATGTAGGTTTTCAACTGAGTACCAAATATAGCTTCAGCACTTCACTATTTCACATTGTACTTGTCTTTGTTTGCCATTTGGCATTATTGGTATCAAAGGAAGGCTAGGATTTTGCAATTGAAAGAGCATTGTAATTTTTAGACTATCTATATTGCAAACCTAGAGTTGATGATCAGCTTATTAGTTTGCATTCCAATTGTTTGACAAACTATCAATTGGCTGTAAGTTCTCTTTTTGGCATAAATAATGTTATAATTTTGCATACTAGGTGTTTATATTAATGACACTTGGTTGTAAGTGCATTAATGCCATCTTAGGTTGCATCCAAAGTATTTGTCATAATTATTAGTTGCTGTAGCTGCATATTGCAAGTAGTTAAGTCACATATTTGTATTGAATATTGTCAAAATTAGTTGCACATTCATGTTAGGTCATTGTTTAAATAATCTGGAGTCTTTTTTGTAAGCATTCTCTTTGATGCAAATCGAAACAAGAGTCGTTGCAGCAATCTGAAAAGTTATATCAGTCATATGACCCCTTGTATGCAAAGTGTTTGACAAAATTCTTCGAGCCTTCAATCAGCATTTTAATGTCGGATTTGAGCAGGGTTATTACAGTGGTATCAGAGCTTGCTTGCAAAGTGTTTGACGAAATGTCAAACCACTGAAGTATAAAGATTTTTGGTGTTTGAAGAAGTTATAACCTGTTGGGGTTATTACATCAATTGGTTATGATGCTTGGATGTTTGTTGAAAATGGCTACACTTCAACCCAAAACTTCTTTAACTGATCCTGCCAATAAGAGAGATAATGAAACAATGCTATATTATGTGGTTTCGCTAGTAATGAATTCACAAAGCTCGTGCATTGTAAAACAACCAAGGAAATCTGGGATAAGCTAAAAGGCATCTATGAAGGGGATGATAAGGTAAAACAAGCAAAATTGCAAACATACAAACCCAGGTTCAAGAAATTAAAAATAAAAGAAAATGAATGCATTGTTGATTATCTTTTTAGAGTTGACGAAGTTGTTAATGCAAATCAAAGGCTTAGGGGAATAAGTAAAAGAACCAACTGTTGTGTAAAAGGTCTTACGTTCCTTACCTTCTAGATATAATGCAAAGATTTCAACTATAGAAGAAGCTAGAGACCTTACGAAAATAAGAATAGATGATTTGCAAGATATTCTAACAGCTTATGAGATGAGATCGACAAATGCTGCAGAAACAAAAAAAGAAGTTGCCTTCAAGGCAACCAAGAAGGAAAAGGATGAAAGTTCAGAATCAAAAGATCTAGAAGAGGAACTGATAAACTAGGTATAGAAGTTTAAAGGTTTGGTAGAAGCAAAGGAAAAGCATCTTTGAAATCTTATATAACTATGGGAGAAATTGTCATTTTGCAGCAAAGTGTTCTTATGCTAACAGTGATGAAGAAGAAGGATTTAAATAGAAGCAATCTGTTTGTAAATCAAATAAGTTTACAAAGAAAAAGAAAAGTTTATATGTCAAAGAAGACAATTTTAATGATTCTAGATCTGACAATAGTGAAATTTTGTTTATGGCGATAGGATCTTACTCTTCAGTTAAGATTGATGATAGCTCAAGCAGTGATTTAGAAGATGAGGTTGATTTTGAAGCAGAGTTGGTTTGTGCACTGGAAGAACTCAGTCAGTTGAGATTATTGCAAATTTGAAGTTGAGCTTAAAGAAACTAAAAGGAAGTTAGAAGTGATTAATTTTGATCTTGTTCTTAAAGCTAAAGAGTTACTCTAAGTTAGAAAGTGATGTAGTTGGTTTAAGAAATGAAATCAAGAAACTAACTATGATCCCTGATAAGCAAATGAAATTCACAAAAAGTTCAAAAATGTTGAATGATATGTTGGCTCAATGACAACACACTAGCATCAAAACAGGATTAGGGTTTGAAAAGGCAGAAAGTTCAAATAGAGCAAAAGGTAAAAAGAATTTTGTTGAAACTAAGAAGTGGTTTCCTATAAGAGCTTATTTATTCTATGGTTATTGCAACTCTTGCAACTATTTTGGTCACAAAGTAGAAATCTACAAGGTTATGCCTAGAAGAAGGTTCAGTTTTGTAAGTCCAAATTCCTTTAATGCATTGAGAAATTTCAACTTGGTTTGTTTTAATTGTCAGAATGTTGGACATACTGTAAGAAACTATCAGTTGCACTTTGTTGATTCACAGAACAAGTTTTCAAAGAAGGAAACAAAGGTTTGGAGAAAGAATCTGAACAAATCTCTTGTTGTCACAGCATTGCATGCTACGAAAGAGAATTTGTGGATTGTTGACAGTGGTTGCTCAAGCCACATGACAGCCAATAAAGACAAAATTTCTACGTTGACAAAATGGGATGGTGGCCAATGAAATTTGGAGACAAATCTTCAATAACAATACGAGGTAAAGGTTCCTGGAGTATCAATGGTATGCTAGAAGCAAAAAATGCCTGATATGTGAATGGTTTAAAGTGTGATTTACTAAGTGCTAGTCAATTTTGTGATAGTGGCTATTATGTAAATTTCAATGCTCAAGGTTGTGGCATAGGGAAACTTGATTCTAGAGAGGTTATTACAGAGGGAAAAAGAACTGAGAATAATGTTTACGACTTGAAAGAGGAAATTATAGATAATGAGATTCAATTAGAGTGTGTGCCTCCACAAAATCAGCTGGAAGATACTTTTCAAGCCTTTCCTCAACAGCTTGGGGTTGTGGCGTTGCCCCACTAACCTCTTTCATCAAAGCATGAACTTGGAGGGAGCATTTGTTGCTTTTTATCGTTTATACCCCACCCCCCTTGCCATTGATGTCAAAGGGGGAGAAAATGTTGTGTATTCAAGATGTTTGCAGATTGTGTATTAAGTTGTTTGCAGGTTTGTATTACAGATCAGATTTTATTGGATGTTTGCAGATAGTGTATGTAATCTTGTCATCAATGACAGAGGAGATTGTTAAGTGTCATTGATGTCAAGATAGATGAACATATTTTATTGAGTGCATAGCCTCAGTTTTGTCTGCAGAAATATTCCAGCATAATTTCATGAAGACATCATCATAAAGATTATCTGTTTAATGCTTGATTCAAGTGTTTTTCTGTCAAACAACCTTCATAGATTTTTGATGAAAAATGCATACGCAGTGCTGGAAACTATAGAAGTTTCAATCTAATTATTATACAGATACTTTATTAATAGCCAAAACTTGTTTGCTTGAGATCTAGTTTTGTCTCTGTTCACAGCAATACATGAGTTTATACACACAGGAATTTCAAATTTCGTGGAAAAGAATAGTTTTATCTTTTTGGTGAAAAGGCTCTCTGTCTGCTTGTCAGCCTGATGGATGTTTGAGAATACAATACCTTGCTGGAAGAAGACAGTCATATTGTATATCGAAATACTTTTAACTCTTTGCAGTTTACATTATGGAATGACACAGAAAAATCGGAGTGCACAAAATGGATCCTGTACAATGTAAATTCTTAGAAAACAAAACAATTTTATTGACTATGGAAGAATAACTGATTCGTTCGAAAAATTGTTAGCGGCTATAATCTGAAGGTTCTATACAAAAAGTATATTCCAGAATATCAAAGCATACCATGAAGGAGATTCCATAAAATGTTCAATGAGCTTAGTTTCGTTGTCAAATAACTCCGCTTCGAACTGACACTGAGTTTCCTGAACAAAGACACATTGGTTATAGATGCCCATGCATGAAAGATTATATGATGTTTGCCGAAACTTGAAAGGCGGTGACTACGACAGCTTGGAATTTTTGGTCTCATCAGTTTCTCTGTTCTAGAGCCACGTAGATAGCAGACCAACACAATTAATTCCAATTAGATTGTAGCAAATATCTGAAAGAATTCATTGAAAAGTTTTTCTCTTCTATGAAGTAAGCTGTCTCTCTATGTCTTAGCCCGATAGCTGACAATATGAAAAGCAGCAATCTTCACTTTTGTAACCATCACCTAGATCCAATGAGTGCAAAGTGTTCCATTTATTCTCATGAGAGATGGATTCATGTGATTCACTACTTATGTAACATGGGTCAATGAGTTTGACTCAAACTACAAAGTTAAATCCTAATAGCAATATCAGAAAGTGGAACGTCGGCAACTGGCAAAGTTTTGTTAATGCCAATTAAAAGGAAGAGAATGTGCCAATGCTAATGTTATCAGTAACTAAAATGTTTGATATGCTTGCATATGTGCCACACCATGGAATTCGGTTGAGTGACAGTTGCAAGATTGGTTTGCAGTGTGGTTGTCTTTCTGGATTGAACTGTACATGTTTTTTTCATCATCAACGTTTCAGATCATACCACATGATCCATCATCAGGATGAAGCAATAGATAGAGAGAAACGTTGAGGATGAAAAATTCATACGGAGTTTAATCCAGAAATACAATCATACAACTAATGGACTGCGGAAAGTACATGAGTCTTGTCAGATTGGTTTGTAACTAGTCAAAACAGTTTGCATCCTTCCTATATATGAGGCTGCAAATGTTATTGAAAGATGGGAGTTGGAGATGATAGAATGAACAGTCACAGTACTGTGGCATAAAGAAGAATATGTTTTCATTGCAGTAAATAAGAATTCTGAGACATAGTCTGACATGATGTGATTGTGTGAAAAGATTCATCTGTTGCACAGTGCAGGGAGGAATAAAGGTTTCAGAAAAGGATCAGTGACATCATATTGAGCAGGTATAATTGTTTTATTAGAAATATCAAAGCTGAGACTTTGTGAAGGAATTTGTGCAGATTATATATCTGATAGCTGTCATAGTTTACAGAGCATTTGTAATTGGTTCATTTACAGTCTTGTTTCACTTTGCAAAAGTGACATATTGAGTTGTATTACTTGAATTCAGTCTGGAAAAGTTTTACAAAGAATTGATCAGTGTTGGGCATTGATTTCTGAATATTATTCCATTATTGTTATACAGTAAAAGTTCCAAAAACTGTGAAGTAGTATTGAATATCTGAAACATGAATTGCTTTGTAAATTGATTATTAAACAGTGTAACATGGGGACGCGTCCCCCCACCAAAACCGGGCTGCACCCGAGATGGGGGGACAGCGTCTCGGTGTCTCGGGCGGCGCCACTCAAAGCACCACCTCCGCTGGAGACAACGAGACATCTCCATGTCCCCTGTGGGTGTGGGGGGACACAAAGGGGGACGCCGGGACATCTCCCGCAGCAAAAAGATGGGGGCATTAAAAAAATTTAAAAATAAGACATTATTTTAATATTTTTTTAGTTCTATTTTTGTTATAATGGGATGTGAGGCCCATTCCTTCCTCCTCCTTTGTTCAAAAGCCTTTTGTTCTTCATTTTTATTCACATTTGCATTTCTATATCTGAAGACTAATATATATTATAAATTTAAAATTATATAATTTGACACTCTTTCATTTGCTGATGTTCAATGTTCATTGTTTGTCATTTGATCATGGATCATGATGTTTCAGTTCAAAATTTCAATGCAATGTTCAATGTTTAAGTTTTTTACATCTTTATATCTTATATTGTATAATTGTAGTACATCTTTTCATAACTAACATTTTAAGTACCATATGTATAGTTTATATACCCCTGCTCTCCTCCCCCTCCCCTCCTGTCGTCCCCAAATCAAGGCCCCTTTGTCCCCCCGTCTCAGAAACATGTCCCCTTGTCCCGTCGTCCCCTCATCCCGCAGGGCGGTGTAAATATGTTATTAAATCATATCTTTGTTGTAAATGAGTTGATGCTCATATGAATTAAGTTGGAGTCCTAGATATTGAAAAGTTGGTGGTCAGAGAAGGTTGTGGAGTTAATACTCAGATTGTATAAGTTGGTGCTTGTGTTGTGGAAGAGTTGATGCTCTTAAGCAGAGAAGGGTGTGTTGACTCCTTAGGATTGGAACCTTTAAAGTTGCAATTGATTTCAGAATTTTGAGGCTGGATTAGGATGGTAAACCCTAGCAGCATTAATCATTGTCATTTTTCCTTGTTGGGTTTCCACGTCAAATCTTTGTGTATTGTCTCATGGTTTTATGGTGCTATTCATATATCATTTATTTGATGCTCTAATTTAAGGTAACTACAAAGTTTGCAATTGGAAGAAAACATTTGAGTTCTATTAACTACTAATTCAACCTCACCCCCCTCTTAGTAGTAAACATGTCTTCTACAATTGCTATCAAAATCAGTGCTTGTCAAAATAACTAATCAATCTATGCAGATTTTGTGATTAGAACACATGGCCAATTTAGATGGAACATCTGCAAATAAGGCACCTTTATTTGATGGAACAAATTATGCTTTTTAGAGTGTAAGAATGGAAAGTTATATTGCTTCAATCGGTTATGATACTTAGATGTCTGTTGAAAATGGTTACACTTTACCCAAAGCTCATTTAATTGATCTTGCAGATAAGAAAGATTATGAAAACAATGCTAAAGCTAGAAATGCTTTATTATGTGGTTTAGCTAATAATAAATTCACTAAGGTCATGCATTGTAAAACAACAAAGGAAATTTGGGATAAGCTAAAAGGCATCTATGAAGGGAATGATAAGGTAAAACAAGCAAAACTACAAACGTGCAAAGCAAGGTTCAAGGAATTCAAAATGAAAGAAGATGAATGCATTGCTGATTATCTTTTAAGAACTGACGACATTGTTAATGTAATTAAATGCTTAGGGGAAAAAGTAAAAGATCAATTGTTCTGCAAAAGGTCTTACGTTTCTTACCTTCCACATATGATGCAAAGATTTCTGCTATAGGCGAAGCCAAAAATCTTACTTAAATAACAATAGATGATTTGAGAGATACTCTAACAGCTTATGAGATGAGATTGGCTGGGAATACAAAAACGAAAAGAGAAGTTGTCTTCAAGGCAACTAAGAAGGAAAAGGATGAAAGTCCAGAATCAAAAGACCCAGAAGAGCAACTAATAAACATGGTAAAGAAGTTTAAAAGGTTTGGTAGAAGCAAAGAAGAAACAACTGTAAAATGTTATAATTATGGAAAAAATGGTCATTTTGGAGCAAAGTATCCCTATGCTTGTAAGTTTTAATAGATCTTAGTTGGTGTAGACTTATCAAAGTGTTTCAATCTATATTCTATGTTACAGCAGACTAGTGTCTTCCTTATACAATGTCAGACTTTCTATATTCTTGTTGTGATAATATCTTATTCTTATCTTAGATCAGTATGCCACGTTATTGATATGATATTCAGATATGAGATAGGATTTGATATATATACATATTGGAAGCATCACCAAGTAGGGGCATGACCCTACGTGGTCATGCCTCAATATGCATATGGACTGGCGTCGGTTTATAATGATTAGTTAGCCTAAAGACAACATAATATAAGTCATGATATAGGAGACCCGACTACAATGCATAACAATGAACATGGGATGTCACCCGATAATCCAAGCAATGTGACAGAGATGTAATCCATTCGGTAACAATTGTTATTATTGTCTATCATAATCTTAATACAAGGTTAATCGGCTTTAGACAATTCTCTGAAGTAACCGATATATATTATGATGTAATGATAATGTATTTACAATGGGAAACGGAAATATTAAACAAACAATAATTACATTATAATTACATATATATATCAATTACTAACTACTGAGCATATGTTTCAATACTTCAAATGTTGACATTCTTAACACTCCCTCTTTAGCAATGAGGGATTGAAACTTCTACATACAATTAAGCATGACTCAAATATATCTGATAGAATATGGTATCTAGCAAAATCCGGTCTGAAGAACCATGAGAGTTGATTTTCATGATGTCCAGCAAGATCCGGCCTATAATCATGCTGAATATCAATGTGTCCAATAGAATCCGGCCTAATAACAATGACACCAATAATTTTGATAATCATGATGGATAGCAATGTGTCCAACAAAATCTGGCTTAATACCAATAATTTTCATGATATCTAGCAAGATCTGGCCTATAATCATGATGGATACCAATGTGTCCGGCAGAATCCAGCCTAATAACAATGACACCAATAACTTTCAATACTTTTGGTATTAAAAGGTTGGTCCTCTATTGATACGATCATCACCTTACAATAGAGAGAACTTTAAACAAATATGAAAAATTGTCACCTTCCATTTAACAAGTTGCAAACAATAATTTAATATAATATTCATGGATAAATTTACTAAAAATGTAATTACATATTTGTCATACCAAATTTAGATCTAAAATACTCTATTTTCACTCTTGCAAGAGGTTTAGTGAAAATGTCAACATTTTGATCATTTGTGTTAACATACATCAGCTTGATTACATTCTTGTCAACCATGCCTCTAATATAGTGGTAAGGAGTCTCAATATGCTTTGACCGATTGTGGAACACTGGATTTGCTGAAAGTTTGATAAAGCTCTGATTGTCACAATGGATCACAATGGAATCTAACTTCTTTAAAAATAATCCAAATAATAGTTTCCTTAACCAAACTGCTTCACGTGCTCCCATGGAGGCTGCCATTTATTCTACTTCAGTAGAACTCAAAGCAACTGTAGGTTGTTTTCTACTAAACCATGATATCATTGTTGATCCAAGACTGAAGCAACATTCGGTGGTACTTTTACGATTTATGAAACAACCAGCCCAATCAGAATCAGTATAGCCTTCAGGTTTGATTTCAACATTTATGTAATTTAGTCCAAGACCAATAGTGTCACTTAGATATCAAAAACATGAAAGATCCAATAATTTGTCTGTAGAGGGTAGGATCAATAGATTATGAATGTGTTGCTTCCTCTTTTAACTTGTGTAGATTAGTTTCCATTGGAATTGCAAGTGGCTTGCTGTCCATCATCCCAAATCTATTCAAAATATCCTGAGTATATTTTCCTTGATTTAAAAATATGTAATCTTCCTTTCGACATACTTCTAGGCCCAAAAAATAATGTAGCAAACCTAGGTCTTTCATGCAAATTCAGCAGCAAGATCTTGTTTGCATTTAGCAATAAGATTATCTTCACCTGTTATCAAGAGATCGTCAACATAAAGAACCAATATGATCATATCTCCATTAGAAATTTTAAAATAAATATTTGGATCAGCTTCATTTTTAGAGTATCCTAATTTGATGAGATAGCTTTCAATTCTTTCATACCAAGCTCGAGGAGCTTGTTTCAAGCCATACAACGCTTTCTTTAGTTTACATAGATAAAAAATTTCATTTTTTATCACAAAACCTTCAGGCTGTTCAATATAAACTTCTTCATTTATGACTCCATTGAATGCAGTTTTCACATCCATTTGATGCACCTTCCATCCTTTTGCTGCTACAAGAATTGTCCTGACTGAAGTGAAACGAGCAACCGGGGCAAAAGTTTCTTCATAATCAATACCTGCCTTCTATGAAAAACCTTGAGCAACAAACCTTGTTTTATGTTTCTCAATGCTCCCATCTGCTGCATATTTGATTTTATAGAGCCATTTAGAAGAGACAACAAATTTGACTTTAGGTCTAGGTACAATATCCCAAACATCATTTTGTAATATTGATTGGTATTCTTCAACCATAGCATCTTTCCATGCTTGACAAGCTAGAGCTTCTCCAACAGATGTAGGTTCAGATTTAGTGAGCTCAGTTACTAGTGCAGTATAACATGATTTATTTCTGGTTTTCTTGACTTCCTTAGTAATTTCATCTAGTTCAATATCATTTTTTTCAATCATTTTTCTTGCCCACAAGGGTTTCTTTTTGATATTTGAGATGTTCCTATTTTCTACATCTTATACTGATCTCGTTTCTTCTAATATATTCTCCCTCCGAAATTCAAATTGTGGACTTTCATCTAAGTCTGTTGAGGGCTCATCTTCTATGCTTATAGATAGTTTTAAGCCAGTGTTTTCCTCAAATATGACATCTCTGCTTACTTCTATTGATCTTTGTCCAAGAACATAGACTCTGTATCCTTTTGAGTTTTAACTATACCCAACAAATATTTCTTTCTTTTCGGATGGTTCTAACTTAGTTTTTGTTTCTTTAGGTATATGTATATACACAGGACAACCAAAGATCCTGAGATGACTTAAGTCAAGTTTATTTCCTATAAAAACTTCTTCAGGTGTTGTATTTTCTAGAATGAAGTGTGGACATCTGTTTTGTATGTATACAGCAATATTAGTGGGTTCCGCCTAGAATGAAAAGTGTAGGTTTTGATCATGAAGCATAGCTTTTGCTGCTTCAACAATAGTTCTATTTTTTCTTTCTACTACCCCATTCTGTTGAGGATTATAAGGTACTATATACTCCCTCTTAATCCCAACGGATGTACAAAAGGTTTTGAAATTCTCAAAGGTATATTCTCCCCCATTGTCAGATCTTAGAGTTTTAATTTTCTTTGACACTTGATTTTCCACCAATTCTTTGAATTCTTTGAATTTTGATAACACCTCATTTGATTCTTTAACTTTTAGAAAGAAGATCCAAGTCTTCCTAGAGTAATCATTGATGAAGGTTATGTCATAGGAGTAACCTCCTAGAGACAAAGTTGGCATGGGCCCACATAGATCAGAGTGAATTAGTTCCAGGATTGATTTAAACTTCTGTTCACTAAGAGGGAAAGGGTTTTTAATGTTCTTTCCTAGAGCACAACCTTTACATATAATATGCCCAAGTCTTCGGTGCCAAATTTCATTAGAGTTTGTTATTTCATGATTAAGGGCTTGGTTTTGAATGTTGCATAATTTATATAAGGTCCCATCTCTAGTCCCTATGGTGATAGCATTTTTTAGACTTGAGTTTTTAGGCCAGTACAAGACTTTGTCTTCATTGAATGTAACTTGAAATCCTTCATCAGTTAATCCAGAGATTGAAATTAGATTTCTTTTTAATCCAGGTACAAATAGAACATCTTTCAACCTTAATGTAACTCCAGTCCTTAATTGAATAGAGCAGGTCCCAATACCTTTGACTGGATGAGTGGAGTTGTCTCCAATAGTAACTCCTTCAGATATGTAATTTTCAAGTGTTTCAAATTTGTCCTTGAATTCTGGTATATGTCGGGAAGCACCACCATCTATTATCCACACACTTTCATTAGAGTTTATCTCACTTGATAAAGCAGAGTAGAATACCAGATTTTCATCTTTCTTACTTCGGTTAATGAGGCTAAGATTCTTTCCCTCTCAAAACATTTCCTGAAGATGTGTCCAAATTTCTCACACTTATAGCATTTAACTTTCGAGAGATCAGTTCTATTGAACTTATTATTCTTTTTTCTTATAGTCATGTTTCTTTCCTTTAAATTTCCTCTTTTTCCCTTGATGATTTGAAGCTGAAAAAAGAGCTTGATTTCCTCCCTCTTGATTTGATACAATACCTCTGGAAATTAATCTTGACTCTTCTGATGTACAATCAGTTTTTTGTTGATCAAAATGAAGGAATTGAAGGTCTACTGACAACTTAAATGAATGATTCCCATGATAGTGGTAATCCTCTAAGTGCTAATATAGAGAGTTCTTAATCTTCTACTTTGTTTCCAATGGAATTTAGGTGATTTTTAATTTCAGTGATCCTTCCAAAATAAGATGAGATTGTTTCTCCCTTATTCATTTTAGTATTCATTAGTTGATTCTTCAGAGTAATCAATTTGCTTGAGTTGTTGATTTCAAATGCATTTTTTATTGTTGTGAATACTTCAAAGGCTTTCTTCAGATTTGAAATGGAAGGAAGTATGTGATCCTTTACAGAGTCTACTATAATTTTCTTGGCTTTATTGTTTCGCCTTTTCCAAGAGGTTTTTTCTGTTTCATCTTTAGGAATCGGATTATCAGATTCAATGAAGGATTCTAGTTCTAGTTCTTCACGGATCATGGTAATCCGAATTTTCCATGAAAAAAAGTTTACAGCACCTTCGAGTCTGTCTTCTACCCTTACGTTATCTGACATGTTTGCAGTAATTTTGACAGTCTCTCTACCAAGTAGGCTCTGATACCATGTAAGTTTTAATAGATCTTAGTTGGTGTAGACTTACCAAAGTGTTTCAGTCTGTATTCTATGTTATAGCAGACTGGTGTCTTCCTTATACAATGTCAGACTTTCTATATTCTTGCTGTGATAATATCCTTTTCTTATCTGAGATCAGTATGCCACATTATTGATATGATGTTCAGATATGAGATAGAAGTTGATATATATAAATATTGGAAGCATCACCAAGTAGAGGCATGACCCTACGTGGTCATGCCTCAATATGCATATGGACTGGCGTCAGTTCATAATGATTAGTTAGCTGAAAGACAACATAATATAAGTCACATTATGGGAGACCCGACTACAATGCATAAGAATGAACACGGGATGTCACCCGATAATCCAAGCAGTGTGACAGAGATGTAATCCATTCGGTGACAACTATTATTATTGTCTATCATAATCTTAATACAAGGTTAATTGGCTTTAGACAGTTCTCTGAAGTAACCGATATATATTATGATGTAATGATAATGTATTTACAATGGGAAATGGAAATATTAAACAGACAGTAATTACATTATAATTATATATATATATATATATATATATATATATATATATATATATATATATATATATATATATCAATTACTACCTACTGAGCATATGTTTCAATACTTTAAATGCTAACATTCTTAACAATGCTAACAGTGATGAGAAAAAAAGATTTAAAACAATACAATCTGTTCATAAATCAAATAAGTTTACAAAGAAAAAGAAAATATGTTTAAGAAGACGGTTTTCATGATTCTAGATCTAATAATGGTGAGATTTTGTTTATGGCAATAGGATCTTTCTCTACAGATCAGAGTGATGGTAGCTCAAGCAGTGATTCAGAAGATAAAGCTGATTTTGAAGCAAAGTTGTGCACTGGAAGAACTTAGTCAGTTGAAGAAAGAGTTGGCATTAGTCTCAAAAGGTAATGCATATTTCTCTAAAAATGTTGAATCTAAAATTGAGATAATTACAAATTTGAAAGTTCAGCTTGAAGAAACTAAAGGATGTTAGAAGTGGTTAATTCTGAACTTGCTCTTAAAAAAGAGAATCGCTCTAAATTAGAAAGTGCAGTAGTTGCTTTAAGAAATGAAATCAAGAAACTAACTATGATCCTTGATAAGCAAATGAAATTCACAAAGAGTTCAGAAATGTTAGAAATGTCAAGCGATATGTTGGCTTGACGACAAGACACTAGAGCATCAAATCAGGATTAGGGTTTGAAAGGACAGAAAGTTCAAATAGGGGAGAGGTAAAAAGAACTATGTTAAAACCAAGAAATGGTTTCCTCGAACATCTTTTTTTTTCTATGGTTATTGCAACTTTTGCAATTATTTTGGTCACAAAGCAGTAAATTGCAGGGCTATGACAAGAGGAAGGTGCAGTTTTGTAATTCATTTAATGCATTAAGAAATTTGAACTTGGTTTGTTTTAATTGTCAGAATGTTGGACATACTACAAGAAACTATCAGTTGAGCTTTGTTGATTCAGGGAACAAGTTTAAAGAGAAGAAGGAAACAAAGGTTTGGAGAAAGAAACAGAACAAATCTCTTGTTGTCACAGCATTGCATGCTATGAAAGAATATCTGTGGACTGTTGACAGTGGTTGTTGAAACTGCAAGACAGGCAATAAAGGCAGGAATTCTAGATTTACAGAATGGGATGGTGGCCCAAAAATTTGGAGACAGATCTTCAGTACCAATATGAGGTAAAGGTTCCTTGAGTATCATTAGTATGCTAGAAGCAAACGATGTTTAGCATGTGAATGGTTTAAAGTATAATTTACTAAGTGCTCATTAGTATGCTAGAAGCAAACGATGTTTAGCATGTGAATGGTTTAAAGTATAATTTACTAAGTGTTAGTCAATTGTGTGATAATTATTATAATATAAAGTTCAATGCTCAAGGTTACGAAATAAGGAAACCTGATTCTGGAAAGGTTATTACTGAGGGAAAACGAACTGAGAATAATGTATATGACTTGAAAGAGGAGATTGCAGGTAATGAGATTCAATTAGAGTGTGTGCCTCCACGAAATCAGCTCGAAGATACTTTTGAAGCTCTTCGTCAATGGCTTGGGGTTGTGGATTTGCCACACAAGTTTTTTTCATTAAAGCATGAACTTAGGGGGAGTATTTGTTGCTTTTATCATTTATACCCCAGCCCCTTGTCATTGATGTCAAAGGGGGATAAAATCTTGTCTATTCAAGATGTTTGCAGATTGTGTATTCAAGTTGTTTGCAGGTTTGTATTGCAGATCAGATTTCATTGGATATTTGCAGATTGCGTATGTTACCTTGCCATCAATGATGGGGAGATTGTTGAGTTTCATTCATGTCAAGACAGGTAAACATATTTTATTGTGTACATAGTCTCAGTTTTGTCTGCAGATACATTCCAGCATAATTTTATGAAGGCATCATCATAAGGACAATCTGTTTAGTGTTTGATACAAATGCTTTTCTGTCAAACAACCTTCATAGATTATGGAAGAGCAGTACATAAGTTTCAATCTAACTATTATACAGAGACCTTCCTAATAGCCACGTCTCTGTTCACAGCAATACAGGAGTTTATACTCACAGGAATTTATACTTACAGGAGTTCTGAATGCTGTGGAAAAGAATGGTTTTATCTTTTCAGTGAATAAGCTCTGTGTCTGGTTGTCAATCTGATGGGTGATTGAGAAGACAGTCATATTGTATATTGAAAATTCGGAGTACTTTTAACTATTTGCAGTTTAGATTATGGAATGACATATGATTTGGAGTGCACAAAATGGATTGTGTTCAATGAAAAATTCTTAGCAAACAAAACAATTGTATTAACCATGAAAGAATAACTGATTCCTTCAAAATATTGTTAGCGACTATAATCTGAAGGTTCTGTACGAAAAATATCTTCCAAAATATCAAAGCATACCATGAAGGAGATTGCATAGCATGTTTGATGGCCTTTGTTGCTTTGTCAAATAATCCACTTTGAACCAACTGAGATTTTTAAACAAAAACACATTGGTTATAAATGTCCATGCATGAAAGATTATATCATGTTAGTCGAAATTGGAAAGGTGGTTACTAGGACAGCTTGGAATTTTTGGTGTCATCAGTTTCTTCTTTCGAGACCCACATAGATAGCAAACAAACACTGTTCCTTCTAATTAGATTGTAGCGAATATATGAAAGCATAAATTGAAAACTTTTTATCTTTCCTGAAGTAAGTTGTCTGGCTGTGTCTTAGCCCAATAGCCAAATATAAATAGCAATCTGGAAGTTGCAACAGGTGGAACGCTAGCATCTGACAAAGTTTGTTAATGCCAATTAAAAGGGGAAGAATGTGCCAAAGTTAATGTTGTCAGTAATTAAAGTGTTGATATGCTTGCATATGTGCCACAATGGAATTCAGTTATAGTGGTAGTTGAAAGATTAGTTTGAAACTGGTCAAAACAGTTTGCATCCTTGCTTTATATAAGGTTGCAAATTTTCTGAAAGATGTGAGTTGGAAATGATAAAATGAGCAGTCACATTATTGTGGCACAAAGATGAATCTACTTTGATTGCAGTAAATAAGATTCTGAGACAAAGTAAAAAATTCTGAGACCTTAGTCTGAGATGAAGTGATCGTATGACAAGATTCATTTGTGGCAGGGAGGAATAAAGGTTTCAGGAAAGGATCAGTAACGTCACATTGAGCAGGTATAATTATTTTTATTTTATTAGTACATTCACAGCAGAGACAGGTATATGTTTTGGTTTTAATATATACATTGCTCAGTACTATATTCACAGCAAAGACTTTGTAAAGGAATTTGTGCAGATTATATGTCTGATAGCTGTCATAGTTTACAGAGCATTTGTACTAGGTTCATTTGCAGTCTTGTTTCACATTGCAAGAGTGACACAAGATGGGTTTAGCATGAACAGTTTTGGTATTCCATATTATGGTAAAATAATAAATGTGTTATTAAACAAAGATAGTGAATGATCTATATATACAAGATACAAGAGAATGTTTTTATAAGGAACAAGAGAGAGGAAATAGAAACATTCTTGTAGAGTGAAAAAAAACAAACGAAAGTAGTTTATGGAAACATTACAAAAAGAGTGACCATTAGAAAAAGACGGAAGAGAAAAAAAATAGAAACTATCTAATATCGTAATACCCTCCCTTAATGGTCAATCTATCTTCAAAAACAGAAATTTGCATGTCCTCAAAAAGCGTAAAAGGCAGCCTCGGGTTGATTAGAGAGGTTTGTATGTTCTGCAATGTTGGCCTGTGGCTGAGACCCTCCCTGCTTCTGCTGGTCAGAAGCAATGCGAATCTTGCAATCCTGAATCACATTACCAAATTTGTGGCAATAGCTGCACCGGATTTGCTTCTTCTTGGAGCTATTCTAAGACTGAGCAGATGACTGAGATGTGCCTTTATCCTTGTTAAAGGATTGGGCTGAAAATGCTTGTTCAAAGGAGGACGAAGGAGCACTACTATCAAATTGTTGTTTCCAATGATCCTGCTGCAAAACTTTGGTGCACAGATCTAAGAACTTCAAGTCAACATTGATTGCAGTAATGTTGAGTGTCTCAATAAAGTGCTCATATGACGGTGGTAGGCTTTTCAGAGTAATGACCATCATATCCTCTTCCTCTATAGTACGGCCAATGGCCTCAAGTTGATCTTTGGTGTCCCTAAACTATAGAAGATGTTTCTGTAACGACATGTGCTCATCCATAATAAGAGAGAATAGTTGATTCTTAAGAAAGAAGGCTTTGCTCTTATCTAGTGTCTCGCGGAGATCCTTCAATGTTGTCCAGATCTTTGTAGTTGTCTTGCCAAATGACACTTGAGGCAGTTGATCATCAGTAACTGAAAACTTAATAAGCATAACCGCTTCACGATTACGCTCATCAAACTTCTCTTCAGGAGCATCAACTGTGGTAGGATGAGTCTCGGTACCTAGAACAAGCACCTCAAGGCGACGGTACTCAAGATCGTCATCATTCTCTACTTCTAAGTGTTGTAGTTCTTTCTGTTGAAACATCGACTGCATTCCAACATGACATTGGTGAGAGATGCCATTGCACGTTTTTCAATGAAAAGCATGAAAAATCTAAGATGACACGAATTGCAAGACAAATTAACGGAAGACCCAAAAAAATTTGAAGAGACACCCAAAGAAGAGCTTGAAAAACCCACAAAGAATCTAAAATTGGATTTGAATTTGCTGGCTCAAAAATCGAGGCGTGAATAACAATGCACCCAAAAAACAGTTTGACTAACCTAGTTCAGATCTGCAAAAACCCACCAAGAATATGCAAAAAATTTGTTAATCCAACGCAGGAATCGAGGGTTTTCAAAAAAAACGTAGTCAGACTTAAAACTTGAAACGCAAAATTTGTGATGACACGAACTACGAGACAGATTGACAAAAGACCCAGAAAATTTGAAGAGACACCCAAATAAGAGCTCAAAAAATCCACAAAGAATCTGAAATTGGATTTGAATCCACTCGCCCAAAAATGGAGGCAAAAACCCACCAGGAATATGCAAAACTTTTGTTAATCCAACACAGGAATCGAGGGTTTTCAAAAAAAACGTAGTCGGATTAAAAAACTTGAAACATTTTGCAGAGCTCTTGAACAAGGGGCAGATTTGAAAAAAAAAAATGATTTTAGACTTTTTCAAAAAAAACGTAGTCGAATTAAAAAACTTGAAACATTTTGCAGAGTTCTTGACCAGGGGGCAGATTTGGAAAAAAAAAAAATTAGACCATACAACACAAAGAAAATTGCAAAAAAATTGGTCATCGATCCCTAGTCAAGTTTGGAGGAAAAAAAATGATGCATATTTTGAGCACACACTAGCAAATATTTCAAAAAAATTGAACTAATAATTTCAAAATGAAATTTAAAAATTTCGAAGAGGCCAAGAATTTGCCTTGATACAATATTATGGTAAAATAATGAATGTGTTATTAAACAAAGATCATAAATGATCTATATATACAAGATACAAGAGAATGTTTCTATAACGAACAAAAGAGAGGAAACAGAAACATTCTTGTAGAGTGAAAAAAAAATTCCACAACGAACAAAAGGAGTTTATGGAAACATTACAGAAAGAGTGACCGTTACAAAAAGATGAAATAGAGAGAAAATAGAAACTATGTAATATCATAATATTCCATGGCAGGTGTACTCGGTTCTACTCATGACTTACATATTTTGGTACAATTGTATGCTTTTGGTAATCAATATTGCATGGAGTTGTTTATCGATTCCTAGTGAATGTTGTGATTATGATGTTTTTTCAGGTGTTTCTAATATCTAGATAATGGTGTTGTTCATTAGTTAGTTTTGGTATATCAGCTATATCATATTTGAACAAAATTTATCAAGATTCTTTTATTAGTGGGTTCAGATATTTTATGGATCAAGTTCTAGACTTGGTTGTGGTGTTCTAATAATCTTGCTAAATGTAATGTGCATTGTATACATCTTACGTACGACCTATTTGTGGGTCATGTTGTAGTGTATTGCAAAGTTTGTTTGAGTGGTTCCTAGAGTTAGGATTGGTGGTTATGTATTAAATGTATTTGTAATATCTCTCTATTTTGGGGCCATCAAACATTTGGTGTGGCTGACATACGTATGATCGGATATTTATATATTAAAGAAGACCTTTTGTATATGAGAATTGTGTACACGGAATGTAATGTGAGCATGTGTAGCAGAGATACAAGGTGACATAGTGGGGTCTATTTCAGTATATCAAGTAACAAAATGGTTGAAAAAGAGTATCGCAAAAAGGCCTTATATACTGAGTTGTAGAAAATCGGTAAATATTGGCAGAAGATCTAAATTGGACCTACTATGTTGGCAATGCGAGAGCTATCAAATGGAATTGTTCATGCATAGTTGGATGCAATTCTATCAATTCATCTTTTGTCAATAAAAATTTGTATTGGCAATTAGTTGTATTTATTTGTCAATTGCGGACTTACTATTTTTAGTAAGTCTATTTTTGGCAGTTGTCATTTTGGCAGTGCAGTGGGTGGCTCTAGGTGTTACATCCCAATTTTTGACCTAATTTGATAATATAGCCGTTGAGGTTCACATGAAGTCAGTTGGCAGTTTAATTTATTATCATCTGGCGAAATGGTAAGGTAGTTAGTCGTTATGATTTCAAGTGAAGATAACATGCTAGTTGATTGTTAATCACGAATTCATGGAATTGAGAAGATGGTTAACCGTTATGATTAATTATGATTAAATATTCATTATGATAATATAATTTAACTACGAGGGATTTCCTTGCAGGAAACATGTCAAAGGAGGTGGAAGCATTGTCAAAAAAGAATTAGGCAGAAGCATCACCATCACTGGGCAAATAGGTAGAGGATCTAGCGACTCGAAACAGGATACATCTGTAAAACCACATGAGTTATTTAATTAATTAATTTAATTAAAATAATTGAGTTAAAATATAGAACATATCTCAAAGGATTTTAATTTATCTTTCATCATATTAGTTTTAATAATAATTTATATACATGCATATAATATATAAAATGATTTGGCACCATTATAATTTAATTAATAAGTAATGTTACATATAAGATTATAATAATGTTCAAATTATAATAACATTTGAATTATTATAATTTTCGAATTATAACTTTCCAACTCTATTCTTTCCGATTTAATATGCTTTGCTTTTAAACAATAACCCTTGGCATGGAAATCGATTTAATTTTTGACAATTTGAATTGTATAATTTTTCAACTTTATTTTCTTTTAAAAATTTGATTTGATGGCTTTCGAATGGATTCTTGTAACTGCAAGAAGCTATAGAGTCAAGCTCTTCTTTTTATAGTCTCATAATCATTTCACAATCGATTTTTTTTCATTCTTTCTCTTAGCCATCGGTGACTCTTTAAGTAGCTGAATTAAATCCGACTAAGATACATTCTGATTGAGATACATCTCGACTGAGATACGTTTTGCCTAAGAATACTATTCATCGAACTTCTCTTTCATGTTTTTGTCTGTGGAAATCAGAGCCAATGGTGGAGTTCGTACTCCTGATTCAATATAACCGAAGTGTCAATTAAGTAATCGGAAGGAAAGGAATCTGAAGCCCTAATTGATTGAGTGATAGCGGGAACCCTAAATGATACAGCGGTATCAGAAGCCCTAATTGAAGCTGTGGTAGCGGAAGCCCTATTCGAATCAATGGTATCAGAAGCCCTATTTAAATCAGTGGTATCGGAAGCCCTAATTGAATCCGTGGTAGCGGAAGCCCTAAGTGATATAGCAGTATCAGAAGCCCAAAATGAACCGACGGTAAACGATGTCCTAATTGATACAGTGGTTTGTGATGCCCTAATTTTTAAATATAGTGGTATTTAATTGTAATCTTCATTTGATTTTGAGATAGCAGTTTTTAGATGATAGTCGTCATGTGAAATTGTTATAGTTTATTTGTGGACTAACCCAGGTGGTTGCAGAAGCATCGCTAGTTTGATTTTGATCTCAGTTTTCCAAGGTATGTGGTTTTCAATTTCTGTAGTAATTTCATTTGCTGGTATTCCAAGTTTTTAGTTAAGAAATTTTGTCTAACTAATTTTAACAGTAAATCTTATTCACATGAACATGAATGATATAACTATCTTCCTATGAGACGAAGTAATAACTGTATTCTTTGAGTATGTTAGATGTTAATTTAGACCCGGGAAAACCAGATGTTACACTGGCAGTTGGTCGTCACTTGCAGTGGACGTGGTTATTTATTTCACAAGTTCATGTTTATTAATTAATTATTAAAGTCACATTATTATAATAATACTTTATTATAATAACGTAAATTAAAATATATTATTAAAAAGAATTGTGTTGCTAAAGTTTTTGGAGTTGAGTTCTTTTGGGAAACTTTTGCCAATGAGGAATTATAAATATGAGCTCATTTCATTGGAAAAAAAAATCTGATTATTTGATCATCTTTTTGGCTTTTGTTGTCTTTGTGACAATTCTGAGTACGCGAATTTTTGTGCCCTTGCTGAAGTATATGGTTTTGGTGATCTTGCTTGGAGACTGATTCTCCTTGATTTATCTTTGCAATTTCACTTGAGGTATTGCAATCGTTTACTTCTCCTTATTATTTCTACTGTGCCTAAGGGGAGTTTGATGCTGAAGGTCATTGTCTGAACTTGCGAGCAAATTAATTGCAAAATTCTGAAACCTGCGATCCCAGTCAAGGGAAAGTTGATGTACATTTAGGGCTACCATTATTCACTCTGAGGCAGCGAGTTAAGTCTATTTGGAAGCCTTCTGTTAGGTGATTAATATCTTTTGTCAACCTGGTTTGAATTACATAATATCAGCGCCATTATTTTTCTGCAATTTGTGTGGAACAAACAAGGGGGTTAGGGCGTTTGAAAATTCAGCCAAACCTGCCAGTATTTATGCTTAGGGCGGCGATTTCACGCAAAAAATTGTGCAGAGGTGCAATTTGTGGCTTCGTGGAGGAGTTTAAACCCTATTGGGTTCTATGTGTTTGCACAAAAACTGGGCATTTTAATTGCAGATTTAGGGTGCCCAAATTTCCAGAATATTAGCACCAGGTTACAGAGCTACCACTTGATATTTGGCGAGCTTTTTTGGTATGCAACTCGCCCTGTATTTAGGGCAGCGACTAATTATCCAGAGGGTCCCAAAATTATAGAGAAGCTGGGCATCGTTCACCTTGAAGTTTGACCTGCGAACAGGCAGCTTGAGATCCACACACAGGCCTGGTTTTGACACTAATTTGGACTGTCATTGTTATTAGTGAAAGTAGCATTTAAGACTGCTATCCAGTCACTGGCATCTTGTTGGAGACTAAAATAAATAATTCAGGTTCTTTATAAGCAATTTAAGTTTGGAATAAGTTTATGACAGTTTGTGTTTACTTTCCATCAGTTTCATTTGTAGAATTAAGTTAGTTTGTTGGCATTGCATTCACAGAATTGTTTACAAAGGGAATACTTCAGTTTGTTAATTGATTGTGTTGAGAAATTCCATGCTTCTTGTTGAGGCTTCATTAAATCAGAATTATTCTGGAAATTGCATAACCCTTTTTAAATTATATGAATGTGGAGATTTGGAAATTGAGGAAGTTAACATTTGGAATTCATTGCCCAGTGTTTGATTAAAAGCCAAATCTTTGATTGGTGAAGGAAGTTGATGTTTGTTAAAACCATAACCAATTGGGGTTATTACAGTGGTATCAGAGCAGTTTCTTACCAGCCTACAAAAATTGAGCTCAATTATCAATAGTTCAGTGCATTCGATTCAAGGTTTTGCAGTACGGTATTATGGTTAATTATAGGAGGTTTGAGACAAGTATGCATTATGCCTGTAGAGGTTGTGCCACTCCACCTAGGGAAGGTGAGCCTAAGATACTATTTAGGTCTATTGGTAGTCCAAGTGGATCAGCCAATACAGGATTCAGAGATGCTGATGCAGAGACTGACAAAGAGGCTATATAGACATTCAACAACTTGGCAGCTGGACAGTAGAAGATGACAAGTGTATTGCAGCAGCTTTCTGACACTTTGCAATGGATGGCACTCCCTCGAGAATAAAGTAGGGCAAGGGCTCAAGATATTTTTGTTGGTTGTTGTTGGTAAATTCTATATTGTAGTCTACGGGTAGAATTGTATCCGAAAGGGCGCATGACGGTTGAGTCACCCCTTCGGAAAAGTATATGTACACCGTCCGGAAGGGACTTTGGAACATCATTGTAATCATTGTAATCATTAGAATCATTGTAAGGAGCATAATCATATTGTAAGCATTGGAATGCATATTGCGTATATGAATAAAGTATCCGTTATGCGTTATATCTTACAGTACTACATGCGATAAGTATCATTTTACCCTGTTTGGTAAACATTTGGCATCGTTGCCAATTGAACCTGGAACGAAAGAAGTGTTATGAAGATTAATGCCAAATTTGCTCAACAAGGATAGGAATAAGATAAAAGATAAGGATGAAAGACGCACAGCATAGGGAATTTTAATTTTAGCACAACAGACGAAATGCAGACAAAAGCTTCAGCAGATTACCAACGGACACCGAGGGGGTGAAGAAGCACAGACAGAGGGAGTGCATTCACCTAGCAGACCAAAAAGTGCCGAGGAATTACTAAAAGAGACTCGACAGCGATTGAATTTGGTGAAAGAGACAAGGGAGGAGTTCCTTAACTTGTATACGCCGAGGGTAGAGCATCCGAACGGAAGGGAAGCAACTCATACGGCTCGAAGTGCCGAAGGAGTACGAGTGTGGAGTGAACTCTTTGTTCCCGATACACCCGACGAATGGATACAGGCAGAGAATCGAGCAACTTTGCTTGAAGAAGATCTTTTTTCACCAGGTAACACAGTTGTTGGAATGACAGTTGTCTAAAGCAACACGGTTGTGCAGAATAGCACGTGTGCTCACAACAGCACAGGTGCTCAAAATAGCGCAAGTAGAGAGCAAGTACCACAAAATCAAAAGAAAGTAACAATGGCAGGACCAAAGGAGAAATTGTCGAAGTTTAATGGTGACAAGACGGCAGATCCAATCAGACACTGCAAGACGTGTGAAACAATATGGACGGCAAATGGTGTAACAAACGAGGATGATTGGGTCCAGCAGTTTCCAGCGACCCTGCGGGGTGTGGCAATTGATTGATTTGCAGATGCCAACCCTCAAAAATTGACTACATGGGCAAACGTCAGGAAGGAGTTCATAGTAGAGTTTCGACTGCTAAGAGACGATAACAAAATTGTAGCAGAAATATACAGCACAAAGCAAGGAAAGAACGAAATGATCTATACCCATGCAAGACGGCTAAAAGAGTTGGTGGGGAAGATGGAGAGCCAACCGGCTGACGGATTAAAAAACGATGTTTGTTGAGGGGTTACAGCCAGCTCTGAAGAAAAAAATGAAGATTGTACCTCCAACATCATACGCAAATGCATATAATCGAGCGATGGACCTGGAGAGTGAACAAAAAACAAGCAAGAAGAAGAAGCACAAATCATCGGACTCAGACGATTCATCATTTGAAGTAGCAACAGCGATGAAGAATCAAGCAAGAAAGTTCGAGCATTGCAGAAAGATATGCTACGGATGATAAAAGAATTTAAAAATCTGAAAAAGAACACTGACTCGGTGAAGGGGGAATTGTGGCGTACAAACTATAAAGAGGAAGGCCACACAAAGGGCTCGTGCCCGAAAAAACGATTTTGTGATATCTACTAGATTGTGGGACATTCCATAAAGGAATGCCCGTTCAATATGAAGTCAAAAGGACACCAGCAAGTGTTACTGACGCAAGAAGTGTCCATCGAAAATAACACGAACAACGATGCAACCTTAGGAGGATATTGCAACAATAACCAGCGCATAAGGGGTGGTAATAATAATAACAATGGAGGCCAAAGCCGGATACAGTATGATGCATGTAGACAGCCGATGATCCAGTGTCGTGCGTGCAACCTCTGTGGTCACTTCACTAGAGATTGTAACACAAAGGGGACACTGTAGCTATTATGCAAATGGTGTGGTCTAGGAGACCACGAAGATTCAAAATGCTCGAAGCAAGAGGTGAATTTGTTAAGCATTGAAACATGTGAGGAGGAAGCACTAGCCATTACGCTTGAGCAAGCTAAGAAGGAAAAGTACCTTGATGTAGAGGAAGAAAAGAAGAGGTTGCAGCAAGCACGAATGGAGTTGGAAAAACAGATGGAAACAGGGATGTTGCAAGCAAAAGACATGATCGATACCTCGAAGAGGAACTTGGCTGAACAAAACATGATAAGGTAGGTAATGCAAATAGAAATTCCTATAAAATTAAATGATCTTCTTACAATGCCTCAGTTACGGATTGTGATACTGAATATGACACCACTTTCGAAAACAACAGAGGAAACAGGAAAGGATGGCAATGGAACGACTGCAACAGACCTAATGCTACTGGCACTCACAACGGGAAGACATCCGGCAGTAGTAGAGATGGGTATCCTGGGAACCATACTTACAAACACAATTGTGGACGGAGGGTTAGGCGTGAACATCTTACCAGAGGCTATATGGAAAAAGTTGAGACAACCTATGTTGTGGCCACCTACATTTTAATTACTCGCAGCGGATTAGCACGGAATCAAGTCGTTGGGAACCCTGATGGCGCAGCCGGTCACTATTGGAATGCAACCATTTCTATTAAATTTTGTGGTCATTCCGCTAAAAAGAAAAGGTTATGGCGCTATCCTTGGATGGGGTTGGTTGGTGCAAGCAAAAGTGAAACATGATTGGAGACGAAATACCCTATCCATGGAACGCGGAGGCCGAAGATTTGTAATTGACTTACACACGCAGATGATAGGTGAGGAAGCAGCGTCATCGGATTCCGAGGGGGAAGGTGAAGGGGATGATGAAAGGAAGAGAATGGAACCTAATGAAGAGGGAGTATTGAGACTAGAAGGAGGGTCTAATAATGACAACCTGGACTCGGTGAACAACCTACTCCATTGGCAGATGGAGGACTATGAGCTCTTTCTAAGCTATAATATGTTAAAACGTCAAGGTAATAAAAGAGAGGAAAATAAATGTCCAAAGGAATACAGAGAAGTGAAAGAAGGCAAGGTGGTTACAGTTGACGTTGAAGGAAAGAACATACCGTATGGCCAACACAAGAGGAAGAACACACCATACGAACCCAAAAAAAGGAAAGATTTTATCGTACGGTACCAACAAGAAGGAAAACACATCGTATAGTCTACACAAGAAACAAAGAGGAAGGGCTTAATAAAACTTCAGCAGTACGGAGTGAAGGTTCTGAAATCAAGAATATAGTTATTGATGGCAAGGAGTGGCAGCTGACAGAATTCATGGTACCAAATTCGAGGATTGCGATCAAAAACAAGCTTGGAGATATGGAAAGTCTGAGGGAGAGATTGTATAATTTAAATAAACTTGATGAGCGATGATTGCAGGCACAATGGGCCATGAAGATTACATAGAATAGGCATAAGTCATGGCACGACAAGCACTTGAAGTTGAACAAATTTCAATCAGGACAACTAGTGTTGAAGTATAATAGGCGCAATGAGATTAGACTAGGCAAATTTAGAACAAAGTGGGTCAGGCCATATAAAACCCGCGAAGTGGGCAGTAACAGAGCAATAAAATTATGGACACTCGACAAGAAGGAAGTAACCGATGCAATGAATGGGTCGAAGCTAAAAGTCTATCATGAAAGAAATAACACACCTTCGTGGACGAACAACTGAGAGACAATATAAAAATAGTAATTATTAATGTATATATGTAAATGTAAATAATAATAAAGAATGTAAAATTGTAATATGTTAATAGAGCGAGGATAAAAGAGTAGACTGAAGGCCATATAATACACCGTATGGTCAAAAAGACTTGACTATGGCTTCAATAAATCACATGTATTAAGTGCGGGAGAAGAAGATCACATCGTACGGCTATGAGTTGGAAGGAATAGATCATCGTACGACTCGTACAAGCTCAAGGAGGACAATGTACGGTCAAGGGGACACCATTCGTGTGATTTAAAGAAGATAACAATACGACTTTGTGGTTCACTAAGCGTACGGCCTACATAGCAAACATCGTATGGCCGTACGAACGGGAAGTGGAGCAAACTCATACAGCTAGAGATACTATACTGTCATACGACCAACTAGGAAGCATAAAACATAAGTATATGTACCGTACAGACGTACGGACTTAGGGAGTGCAGGAAGAGAGTCACCGAACAACCAGTTCCGCAGACCATACGACCTTGGAAGGAGCAGTTAGTAGGCTATATAAGATCTATCATACGGCCCGTTGAGGTGACCATACAAGAGGCAAAGACATCATCGTATGGCCTTTTGATAGAAGGGGATAGGAAGCTTTGTATGGCAAAGCTGAAGGAGGCAACACGTCCATACGGGGTGACAAAACTCAGGTCGAAGTGCACCATACAAAGTGTCGTACAACCCTACAGCAAATAGCAAAGTGGACACCGTAAGGACACAAGGGACACAGAAGAAGAGTGATAGGAGGTTCTAAAAAAAAGGACGACAAATCAAAATAGTTAATAATGAATAACATATGGTGCCAAAGGAAAAGACATGAACACGTAGTGAAGAAAACGTAAGCGGTTGGCAGAAAGAGTATGGGATCGAAAGAAAATCACAAAAATGGTGTGTTCCATGGACTTTTGTGTGGATTTGAGGGTGCTAATCTGGTCTTGGCAGCGGGGGCGCTGCCCCTCAACCCCGCCCTATATCGCGACAAGGAGTGCACCTAGGACTCTGCCCCAGGACCCGACCCCGCTGGGGGCGTTGTCCTCTAGACCCCCAGTCAGTTCAATTATCAGTTGTGGGAAGTGTGACTAGTTGATGAGACCTGGAGCTATTGTAGGCATGGAGTGTTTGTCTGCAAGAGGTGGAGAGAGCAATGGAACAAGCCTTTCGAGAGGGGTGCTACACTTTGAGGCACTCAAAGTAGGTGTTGGACGTGAGGTTGTCTTGGTGGATGCATAGAGAACTCGGCAGGAGCTAATCATCCAGTTGGAGACAGTAGAGCGACACTTAGCTCAGCGTACCCAGGCGTTGGAAGCAAAGGCGGTGGCATAGGTAGCTATCAAGGTCAGATTGGCTAAGGAGATAGTATTGTGTTAGCAAAGGCTGCAGATGCACGTGTTTTTGGAGACCAATTTGGTACAAGCCCGGGAGCAATGTGAATGTGATGTGAAAGAAAAAAAATCTATCCTGTTATAGTTAGTCATAGTTAATGTATTCCATTTCGTTAATCTGTCTCGATAATTTTGTAATTGTCGTCCGAAGACGACTTTACTTTTTGGGGGAAATGATGTTGTCAATAAATTCTATATTGTAGCTGATGGGTAGAATTGTATCCAAAAGGGCGCTTGACGGTTGAGTCACCCCTTCAGGAAAGTATATGTACACCGTCTGGAAGGGACTTTGGAACATCATTGTAATCATTAGAATCATTGTAAGAAGCATAATCATATTGTAAGCATTGGAATGCATATTGCATATATGAATAAAGTATCTGTTCTCTGTTATATCTTACTGTACTACATGCGATAAGTATCCTTTTACCCTGTATGGTAAACATTGGTTCTCACAGATCTTGAATAGAGAATAGAACCCGAGATGATGATAGATACAAAGATGTAGATCAAGTTCGAGTTGAGGATCGAGGCGGGTTAGCTGACAAACATACTAGCACTCATAGTAGGCCGTAGAGGCCCACATTTCTAAGACCTGAGGTTGAGTCTAAAGCCACTTCTTTTGTTGATGACGTGGTGGCACACTTTGTAGAATGGGATGCTTTACCACAAGCAATTAAAGAGCATCTGAATTTTGATAGGTTCTCGACTCTGAAACGAGAGCATTGTAGGACAAGGCTGGCACCTGAGAGACAGAGGCTTCAACAGATATAGTTACAACAACTTGCCAGTAAGATAATGTTGGAGCATTTTGATGGTAGCGAGAGAGTTAAAGCTCGAGCTTGGATCCATAAGCTCGACATTTATTTGGCTTTTCCTCCTATGTCTGAGGTGGACACTACTAGGTTTGGGGTGTTGCATTTGGATAGAGTTGCCATGACTAGTGGTACCATGGGTTAGTTTCTTTGCGGCATGATCAAATCACTTCCTATAAGAAGTTCGTAGATCACCTGATTGAGAGATTTGATAGGAAGGATCCAGAGGTGTACTTCTGTGAGTTGGCTTTGCTGAAGCAGTTTGGTGGATTAGAGAGTTCCAGAGGCTTTCAGTCATGGTTTATGATATTTTGGAGAGCAAACGAGTTATGGAGGGATCGACTGAGTCACTCTGTGGATAGGTGAAGTCATTGGACCCATCTTCTTTATAGGTGGCGACAAGGAAAGCACGGGACTTAGAGGCATCTTCTCAAGGCAAGGTTGCCTTGAAATCTTCTATTCCTTCGCCTGTTGATGAGGAGTCCCCACCAATTGTTGAGGACAAGGGCAAGGTATTAGGGAAGTCTAATGATACTTCTAGAGAGGATTTGAGGAGACATCTTTGCTATTGGTGTAAGAGGCCTTTTTCTAAAGGTCATACTTGTGCATTGAGGTCGAAAGGGGCAGCGACCCGTAGCATGTGGGTTTATACTAATGTGATTGAGGATGAGTCATCACAAAAACCTAAGGATGATGGAGGGGATAATCATAGTGGCAGTAGAGTTTATTGCGATGAGCGTATACAGTCTTGTATTTGACTCACATGTTCAGGATTTGCATCAGGTGCAAAGTTGGTCTATGTCTAAGTTAGATTGTCTAAAGGAAGATTGGGTTGATATAGTGAAGGAGAGTGTGTTGAGATCTCCTATGGACTTGTCTTCTTGTGATGTCTTGACTTCTATATCATCAACGCAGGCATTGGATGTTATGTTGCAGGTCATGTTATTAGCTCTGATGATGGTTCTGGCATGCACTTGTTTCAGTGATGGCAGCAACATCACATGCTTCTTATGAGATCCTAGTGGAGGTTTCAGTGTGATGCCGGATTGCTTGAGGACAAGCAATCTCAGGGAGGGTGGACTGTAATGTCCCCATTTTTGGCAAGTTTCTACAAAAGATTGAGTCAGTTCATTATAGCGACCCTCGTGAGCTAACAAGGTGATTAGGGGGTCTCAATTGTGGACTTGCTATTTTTAGTAAGTCTATTTTTGACAGTTGCCATTTTTGGCAATGAAATGGGTGGCTCTGGCAGTTGGTCGTCACTTGCAGTGGATGTGGTTATTTATTGCACGAGCCCATATTTATTAATTAATTATTAAAGTCACATTATTCTAATGATACTTTATTATAATAATGTTATTAAAAGATATTATTAAAAAGAATTGTGTTGGTAAAGTTTTTGGAGTTGAGTTCTTTTGGGAAACTTTTGCCAGTGAGGGATTATAAATATGAGCTCATTTCATTGGAAAAAAGCACCCGGTTATTTGATTATCTTTTTGGCTTTTGTTGTCTTTGTGACAATTCTGAGTTTGTGGATTTTTGTGCCCTTGGTGAAGTATAAGGGTTTTGGTTACCTTCCTTGGAGACTGGTTCTCCTTCATTTATCTTTGCAATTGCAGCTGAGGTTTTGCAATCGTTTACTTCTCCTCGCTGTTTCTACTGTACCTGAGAGGAGTTTGATGCTGAAGGTCATTGTCTGAATTTGAGAGGAAGTTAATTGCAAAATTCTGAAACCTGCGATCCCAGTCAAGGGAAAGTTGATGTACATTGAGGGCTGCCATTATTCATTCTGAGGCAGTGGATTAAGTCTATTTGGAAGCCTGCTGTTAGGCAATTAATATCTTCTGTCAACCTGTTTTAAATTACATAATATCAGCGCCATTATTTTTCTGCAATTCGTGTGGAACAATCAGGGGGGTTAGGACATTTGAAAATTCAGCCAAACCTGCCAGTATTTATGCTTAGGGCTGGGCGATTTTACACCAAAAAATTGTGCAGGGGCGCTGCAATTTGTGGCTTTGCAGAGGAGTTATAAACCCTATCGGGTTCTATGTGTTTGCACAAAAATTGGGTGACTTTAATTGCAGATTCAGGGTGCACAAATTTCCAGAATATTTGTGCCAGGTTACAGAGCTAACACCTGATTTTTGGTCAGTTTTTTTGGTATGCAATTCGCCCTGCATCTAGGTCAGCGACTAATTATCCAGAGGGTCCGAACATTACAGAGGAGCTGGGCATCATTCACCTTGAAGTTTGACCTGTGAACAGGCAGCTCGAGATCCACACACGGGCCTGGTTTTGACACTATTTTGGGCTGTCACTGTTATTGGTGAAAGTAGCATAGACTGCTATAAATAATTCAGGTTCTTTATAAGCAATTTAAGTTTGAAATAAGTTTATGACAGTTTGTGTTTACTTTCCATCAGTTTCATTGGTAGAATTAAGTTAGTTTGTTGGCATTGCATTCACAGAATTGTTTACAAAGGGAATAGTTCAGTTCATTAATTGATCGTGTTAAGAAATTCCATGCTTCTTGCTGAAGCGTCATTAAATCAGAATTATTCCGGAAATTGCCTGAGCCTTTTTAAATTATCTGAATGTGGAAATTTGGAAATTGAGGAAGTTAACATTTGGAGTTCATTGCCCAGTGTTTGATTAAAAGCCAACTCTTTGATTAGTGAAGGAAGTTGATGTTTGTTAAAACCATAACCAGCTGGGATTAATACGCCAAGGATGATATCTGAATGTTGCAGGTGAACTGACAGTCTCCTCTATAAAGAATCTAACCAGTACTTATTTTACCTTTCACAATCACCCATCCTACATTCCTACCATGTATTTGATGGCGAATGGGTGATTATATTTTTTAATCCTGCTTGATCTTGGGTTGAATTGACGACTTGGCCTTTCAACCAGTGCAGTGCATTCAAATTCCCATACCCACAATCAAGGGAGGGGGTATGCCTAGTAAACAATATATAACGGGGTTCCCTTCATTCAGAATTTTACCCTTTGAGTTTCAATCTTACACACCCTTCTCATCTTTAAATGAGCAATTAGGGAAGATAATATATTTTAGGCTAGGCATTCTTGGTAACATGACCTAACAGCCTTCTCTCTTTTTTCTTTTTTTAAGGTTGAATTTAAATTAAAATGCCCTCTACTCATTACCATGGTCATAAAGGAGCAGAAATATTCCTTACTCTGCCCCCTAGGGTTTTGACATCATTATTTTAATAAAGAACAATGGGTATTATTATGACATTTGAGTTTGACTAATTGTTTTGGGTAATTGACATTTTGTGGTGATTCTGTTCATTATACGATGCTATGTGCTATTTTAAACTTAATTCCTGCTTTTAAACTGCAACTATGCATATAATACTCACGATTTACATGTTTTTGGGATGGACAGACCCTCCACCAAATACTTTTTGCTGAATCCACTTACTAAACCAGAAACCAGCAAACACAAACTGGCTACTTAGACCACAGTTGACATCATGAGAAGAAGTGCATATCCTTCCTCTCCATGCTCCACACACACTATTTGATGGTGTTCAATAGTGCATTTTCACGAAATCATAAATGTGAGATTAACATATGTTTAGTTTATCTCTTCTAGCATATGGTAAGGGCATATCTGGAGTAAACTGTGCTTATCACAGCTAACAAGAATACTAGGCAGAATGCCTTATTTCCAACCGAGGTACGCCTAATCTGGGATACTTGTTCTTATGATGTCCTTCTACTTAATATTCTGTATGCCACAATTCTTCTTCCAGTTTCTTTGATTTAAAGACCTCTTCATTTTTTATTAAACTGTGTCTAATTTTCCATCCATCTATTCTTTGGAAGAAGATGATTCATTTCAACCACATAAAGAATTTACTATTATCATTCACTCCAAAGCATCTGTCCATTTGGTGAACTTGTTATCTGCCATTGTTATACTAATCATTGGCAAAAGCCACCCAACAGACAAGGCCACAGGTTACTAATCTTCCATCTTAAAAGACATATGTGACACAATGTCCTAAATCTCCACTTTTACACTTCTACAAACTCCCCTAGTTTTTGTGTATCTCCTTTTGGCATGTAAATCTTATCTCCCTCAGATTTTAGGTGTTTGAAATCTGCTTCAAATGCAACTTTAACATAATTGAAGCTTTTAATACTACATGTTTGGTGTAGGACACATATCAATCCAAGGTTAATTTCCTCAACATTGATGCAAACTCATCAATCGTGTACATCTTATTTGTCATGTTCTTCAGGATTTATATTCATTTTACATGAAAACCAAAAGTACCACACACTGTCCAAGGGGTTTAGCTTGGTTGAAGCAATGAGTTCTTATTGTGGAAATCCTGGTTCAAATCCCAAAAGGCACATCTTTGAGGAATTCTAAGTTGTGATTCTTGGTCTTCCATTGGTTATATTTGTTCATTGTTAAGGAGCTCGAATAAGCTTGTAAGTTTCATGTTGTTGCTTGAATGAGCACAAGGTTTGTAAACGATCTTTAATATTAAAAAAGAATGTACAGCACACTGGCCAAACCATCCTAAGGTTGGTAGTGTCATCAACTAATCCAATGAAACAAATATAACAAAAGGCATCTATGTGGGCACTTATGCTGCTAATATCACTGCATCGTTGTACCATCAAACTTAAATTCTCAAAATAGGGTATTAACTATTAAGCTACTTGACACTGTTGTCAGGTTGCAGCCTCCATGTATCTACATCGGACTTTATCCATCTTCAATGTCAGTTGCTTCCTGAAAGTGTTTTTGATGCAAATTTCTAGCAGCAAATTTTGCAATTTTATAAAACGTTTCACACACTTCTTGTGCAGGCCACCGTCCCTCTCAATCTCTTGATCATCCCATTCCAATTCTAAACAAATCAAGTTCCAGATTAATTATCACCACTGGTTCTAATTATTCTGTTCTAATATAGCAGGGAATGCTACCTCCACTGGAAAGTCTTTATAGTCATTTATGCTCCAACATCCAGTGTTTCTCGGTTTCCTGTGAATCTGTGATACATTTGCTTGGCCAGAATTTGATCTTCATTAACCATCTTCATAGTTTATCAAATTATCAGTAACAGAAATATTTCTTCAAATGCACATTCATTTGTTAAGGTAGAATCTGTAAGAGGGTTTCTCTGAGTTTGTATTTACTTCATCAGCAATTCGGGTTTCATCTTCTTCAATAATCTTTGGGACTTCCTGAATTGCCAGAACAAGAAATATTTATGATATCTAAATATATTTCATAAAAATCAATAAATGAAGTAATCATGAAAAATTCGAGTTTTAATGCATCAAGATCATTAAGATACATTTCAAATCAATTAATGATCTGGGCTGGGGCTTAGTTTTCCTACTGTAAAGAAACTGAAGCGTGATACAGTGGCAAATCAATCAGCAATTAACACCTGATGCTACTGTTGTCCTCCTTTCTTTTGTAGACTTTTAATCATTCATTCAATATGGCACTCATTTTCAGATAGTGTGTCAGAATTTTGCCAATTATTTGGCCAAAAAAATTATAGAGGGTGTTATTGTATGTTTCCGAAAAATTTGCATCTCATTCATAATGAATAATAATTGTCATTCTTTGACATTTTTCGTAACATGTGTAAATTGTAAAGAAACACTCTCTCTATAATCATACGCTATCTGATCCTCTGAGGCTGCCATATTAGTGTTTCGCAACATTCAATGGGCCTGAAACACTAATCAATATGGTATATCATTTCCACAGCCTTTAGAGACTTTATTTTGCATCAGTTCTACAAATTTCACACATATCTTTCTTTTTCAGTTTTTTTTGAGACATTTCCAGTTTGATGTGGAGTTATAATTTTCTATAATCCACTGCATGAGTAATATTTTGTCCGACTCTCAGGTCACTCTGCAGAACCCATTACCAGGGATTTTGGCTGCTTCTTTGCAAGTTTTGTACAGTGATCCCAGCATACACACGGTGTTGTTAACCAAGGATATAAATCATGTATTTGAAATGCCAAAAACCTGAAACTCTCATTCAAAACCCTTCCCCTCCCCGTCTTTATTCTCACAATAGCGTCGGGCACGCATTATTTTCAAACGGACCCGTCCCGTGAATCCTCACTCCCATCCCAGTTCAGAGCACAGGCATTATTATGATTTATCAAACCAAATGATGTTATTGTGTGATTTTCGGGCCCAACTACAGAATCAAATCTTAAAAAATACTTGTGCTTTTACTTTGAAGCGGAATGGCATCAATTATGTCCGACAACAGCGGAAACATCAGTACTTTCCTCATGGTTTCTTCATCGGATCGTCTTTGCGAACCCCATGACTTTTATATTTGTAATTAGTTTCTTCAACTTTAAGAGTTTAATGCAGTTGTTGAACACAACTGGAAGATCCAACAACAATTTGGTACATATTTTTTTCCCGAAACCATAGCAATTGAATCCCATAGACCGTGAAACCTTGGTGCTAACTGTTCACTGTTTTTTAGTGTTTTTGCACATCCTCTAGCCCAATTATGTGCATATATATACCTCTTTAAACAGCATATTTCGCTTTTTACAAAATAAGCAATCCAATTTTCACTAATCAACATGTCAAATACTCAAATCAAACCACATCTGGCTTAGAGCAATTCCATGTAAATGAATACAACTTATGAGTTTGTGGGCCAAAAAAAATTATATACTAGGACTACTTAAGCTCTGGCCTTTGACAGATACGAGAAAACAAGATGTATTTCAGAATGTTGAAAGAACATTAAAGGAAAAAAAAAAAGCAATCTTACCATCTTCTGCAACATTTTCGGCAGCATTCGTAATAGGAGTCGCCATTGCCTTCACCTTGTCACTGCCGCAGCTACACTTTACAGATGTGTTACTCAAATACGACAATTTCACGGTTGGAGATGGAGAGCCACCTCTGCTCAAAGGAACAAGAACGGGCAAAGGCACGATTATGTCACTGGACAGCTTGCAGGTAAAGCTAAAACCCTGAAAACAGGTAGCGGGAGCATTACATTGTGTTAAAAGATGTGAAAAGCAATGCGACAGAGAGAAAGAGAAAGAAGAAGGGTATTTTAACATGGACCAGCCTTAAATTGGTGTAGTCCCATTGACATGGCTAAGCTGATTGCAGTGCTTTCCGCGGGGAAATAAATGCTCAGTGATGGAGACCAAAACTGGTTACAAGCCCATCCATGCTCCTTCCCGAGCGCTGAACTTGGTATATCTACGTCATCTGTCTCCACGGCATTTTGAAGTTGTCCAAACAGTCACTCGAGGAGCGTCAAATATAGGTATTCTTTTCCCATGACAGCGTTTGTCCGCTTGGCTGAGGGAATAATAATATGGAATAGAAATACGTATTCTGGAATTGTTATTCTTGAATAGAAAATAAGAATATGTATTTCTATTCTTGTTTAGTTCAATTGGAATTCGATGGGGAATTTACAGAGATTAAGATTAAACTTTTTAAAATAAATAAAACTGAAATATGAATATGTATTTCAATTCTACTTATTTAGATGGAATTGCAAATGCTCATTTTTGGGCAAAAAGTAGAATACATATTCCTATTCATAATTCTGATTTGGTGTACACGAACAAAAGCATTTGAAATTTAAAGAATTTGCATATGTCTATTTCACTCATATTCCCATTGCCAAACAAACCTGAATAAAACTAGAGTAAGAAAAAGAATACCACTATGAAAATAAGATATAATCATCAAAAGTTCACATGAGTCTTGTGAACATTTCTTGGACTTGTACATCGAAACTAAAAGTAACTATTACATTTTTAAGTTGGAATTTTTCTATTTTTTATTTTATGTTACATGTATTAGTGCAAAGGGTATGAAAGGAAAAGAGCTTAGGATTGGGGGGGTGCAAGGGCCTCCAATCTATTCTATGATCTATTAGTTGTTTTTAGGCTTGTATATTAATATGAGATCATGATGCATTTCTTGTAAGAGGCATCTAATAGTACTACAAACCTTTAATTAAATTTAAATTTGAGACCTCTTATTTAAGAATATTTTTTCTCCTAATAGTGTAGATATGGTCATCTTAAAGATTAGATTATTTATTACACATTGGAAGGAGGGTTTGATATAATAGAAAATACAAGTGCAAAGTATCTTGAAATATGAATGTATGCATAGTAAAATTTAGATTTAGATTAAAAGTAATTAGGAATAAGAGGATTAGTTGCAGCAACGTGATAGATAATTTTTGGGATTATGGTTCTTATCAGTAAACAAATCTTCAAAAGTATCTCATTGTTAAATATTCATGTTGTGTATGGGGTCCTCTTAACTTTGGCCTCGCTAATCCATAAATTCAAGCATAAATATCTACCCTTAATAATAATAATAATAATGAGATAATTAGTTGAGATAGAAACTAGGCATATGCTCAAATGGCATTGTGAGAAATCAAAGTTTTTTTTGAAACTAGCATAACGTAAAATTTGATGATTAATTGAGAATTAAAAATTGAAATCGGATAATCAAAACCCTATGACAACTGGGACCTAAGAATTTGAGAGCATAAGATAGAAATATGATTATAATACAACCAACTTGATATAGGTACTCTGGAGGAGAAAATAATGCACACCCTAAAGATCAATTAAATCCCAGAGGGATACACAATTTCCTACTAACCACCTCACTTAGCTGACTAGGAGTGTCGCGAATATATGGGTAACAAATGTTTGATGCAAAATGATAGTATGAAATGTGTGCACATGTGTGCGATAAATTAACATGTGTTTGGTTACGTCCAATTATGTGTAGGTTAATTAATTAAGTGATTAAAAAGAATAAGTGATGTGTGAGTGGGGTTTTAGTGTCTTTTGATATATATAGGCAAATAGAAGGCATTACTAGACAAATATGGATATTCTAATCTTAGAGGCCAAAATTACAAGTCTAAGAGACTAATCTCTAAAACTAGCTAGCTCTTTGTCACTAAAATATGTGTGAGTCCCAAGGTTAACAACAAGTTTGGAGGACACTAGTGTGGTGCATTGGCGTCCCATACCCATGGAGTTCTAATGTCATGGGTTCATATCAACAAGCTACAAGACAAAGCCCAAAATGCTAAAATGACTAAGAATGATAATGACCATAATAGAATGAAATTAAATTATTGAAGTAACTTATATATGATGAAATGAAAGATTATTTATTCATTTTGACAATACAATAGAGAGGATAAAACTAAAGAAGAAGACTAAAGAGGTTATACCTAATTCAAAGACTATTAATGTGATCCTCTCAAGCAACCAAGAGCACCAAAAGATCTTCAATCTTCACACACACACACACACACACACACACAAAGAAGGAAACTATTGGAGTCATTTGAGAGGCTTGCCTTAGTCAAACCCCTGCTTTGGTGTTTCTACCTCTACGGATGACCAAAAGAAAGATAAAATAAACATGATATGATCATCGATGATAGATAACTAGATTGAAAAGGAAATAGACAACTATGCTAATGCTATGAACATAAAGAGAAATATGAAGTAACAATGTCATATGCTCAAGATGTTGGACACAATTGATCCTAATGAAAATAAAGGTGAGATTGTTGGACAAAAATAAAGTTGACGGAGATGAAGGTTAGAACCAAGATGCAAAAATATAAAATAGATAACTAAGCTAATATTATGAACATAAAGAGAAATATGAAGTAACAATGTCATGTGCTCAAGATGTTGGACACAACTGATGCTGATGAAAGTAAAGGTGAGATTGTTGAACAAAAAAAAAGCTAATGAAGATGGAGGTTAGAATCAAACAGCAAAAATATACCTAGAAGAGTTATATCAATTGTTATATTATCATTAATGTCAAGCTATTTGACTATACTAATTCATGTAAGTTGCAATCATCTGAAGGATGCGATGTTGGATAAAGAGGTCAAAGACAAATTATGAAGATAAGAATGAAGAAGTAATGTTAAGTATGTGAACCTAATTGGGCAACTAATGAATCAGTCTAATGTTAGTTTTATTATTTTACATGATTTCATGAAGTGTTCAGATGATGTACAAGCAAGTTAGTTTGGTCAGTGAGAGAATGAATGATGTCGGCAAGTGAAAAGATAAGGTACATCAAGCTAGAGATAGTGGCCGATAAATGAAGAGGAAGAAAGGTAAAATAAGTGAAGACAAAATTGACTAAGCAATACAAGTATTAACCAAGCATATCTAGCTAGTGTTACCGAGTGTAATATTAACTGAGTATGAATAAGGCCGATGAAATAAGAACATCACTCAGTAAATGAAGAACAATTTGTGAAAGATTAAATAAGGGATGGCATAAAGTGAAGATCAAAAGTGTCCTAGAAGATTCTAAGATAAGGACAAAGTTTGTTAGAGAGATCAATGGTAAGAATAATTCAAGACAAATCTAATGCTAAATATTTGAGAAGCATTTTGAGATCAAGAAAAGGTACAAGTTTCAAGGAGGAGTTACAACTGACAAGACCAAAAAATCTTTTAATTTGGGATAGATTCAATGAACTTGAAATTATGTAGACGAGAGGATTTCATGGAAACCCTAATTCATGAGATGAAGCGATAAAAATCTATCTATACAAG